>JAMBUR020000001.1:2630330-3945495 GCA_023721895.2 Talaromyces albobiverticillius | reverse complement strand
GACTCTCCTAAGAGGGTATTTCAAAAAATTTCCAGAGACCTTGAGGATCTGTAATTTGTTCATATCTGCAAGCCCAGACGGCAAATCATCTAAACGGTTTTGCATAATAGAGAACACACGCAGCGATGTGAGCTTTCGCACCTCGTCTGGGATTCTGCTGATCTTATTTCGACTAAGATCTAAAATCTCCAGCAAAGGCAATTTATAAATCTGCATGAAAATTAGTATCGATAAGACTAGGGCTCAAGTTTGATGGTAGCAACGAACCCCCTTGGGAAACTCGCGAAAGTTGTTTGCGCGAATATTGAGATAACGTAAATGGGCACATTCTGCGAAGCGGTAGGGTATATGAAGGAGTTGGTTGTTTGATAAGGAAAGCCTAGTTAATGTCAGCACAAGTAATTTAAAATTATATCCATATCCATCCCATACCTCTCTACTTCATCTTTGATTATATCGACCACGCCCACCGGTATTTGCGCGATGCGTGAATGGCCGAGATCAATTGTTAACTTCGGCCGCACTACATCACTAACTGCCTCGTTGCCGGCCAAGGACCGTTTCGTTTCTTGAATGCCATTTTCCACTGCCTGTCGAGTCAATTCGATTGTCTCTTCTTGGGTGAGCTGCTTTTGACCGGGCTTTCGAACGGGTTCGGAGCCTGCATCTTTTATGCTCTTTACCGTCTGCTGCACATATTCAGGGTCGTCATCGATACTTGAGGGAGCGCTTTGAGCCGAACCAGCGGACGAAAAACTCGACCCAGGTGTTGTAGTCGTTACCGTCATATCATCATCCATGCTCGTCTGGCTTCTAAGAGGACGGGACATTTTAGGAGTTTCTTCAAAGCGGAACATAACTCCAAGCGATCGCGGTGTAGTATGGGGTGATCTGCGACCGAGTTCCATTCAAGCTTTCGTGAATTAATTGCCAATTGTTTCAAGAGCCTCTTGGATAGGATCCACGCCGGGAAAACACATAATCAATAGTCGCAGCGCAACGGCGTATTCTCAACACTGTCTCGGCATCCTCCGGACGGCTTCACGCAAAAACGTATAGGTGAGAATAGAGGAGAAGAGAACGAAAGCGTGCGTATGTCGCGAAGTAATGCCAAAATGTGGCAGGTTATTGATCGTATGGCCGACGCGAACGTACCTCGGTGCAAGGAGTCTTTTGTGGAGAGAGCACCGAAGGGCGACCAACAGCTGTCAGCCACAGTATGTACACGTCAGTGAGGGGAGAATAAGATCGCAACCCCAGCCCACGTTGCACAAACAATAAGCTCTCTGTTTCGAGAGCTCGCGGTTTGTGAGTAGTGAGGGTAAAATCGCTTTATAAAGGAGAATAGCCGTGGTTTGCAATAAAGCAACGTCTTTGTAGCACAAAGTCAGCGGTGACGGGGTACGTAGGCAGGCGATTTTGAGACTTGGTTTCCTCCTCACGGCTCAGCAACGGGCTGTGGTATTCTGCAGATAGAGGCGAAGGGCGCAGCGGACTCTCAGGCCGCAGGATAATTGGATGTTGGTGTGATAGTGTTTTTGCAGTCTTTGGGCAGAGTCGATCAGGTCACAGACATGAGCTCTTCTTGCAGTCACATTGGTGGGTCCGAAAGGCGAATGTGAGCGGCCGAAAAGCGACAAGCGCAGGAACGGCGAGAATGGCTTGGCGGCCAGCCAGGAACCCACCTGACTGGGGGAGCGATCCTCACGTGATGCTCTGCGCATCTCGACATTTGATCAGGCTGGGATAGGGGCTGGCAAATTTACGTACATAGTCATACACAGGAATTACCTGTCTACTGTCATAAAACGCACTTTGCTTTGTGGGAATATATCAAGCAACGTTGAGACAAGTACCTCGACAGAACATGTCAGAGGCTGAAATGAGGGCCTATATTTATACAGAAGATTGATATTTTGGATTCGAAAAAGAGCTGTATAGTACATGTGAGAACAATTAGGAAGGCATGGGTCCCCCCCGCTTAGATCTCAGCTTCTGCATCGGCAACTGGTTCAACAGTTGCGGCGTTATCATCGACAGGCAACGCAGCTTCGGGGGCTCCGGCGAATGCCGCGGCCTTTTGATCAAGGACTTGGGCTTGAGTCTTTGCCCATGCCTTCCAGTCTTCAAAGACTTTGTCTTCGAGACCCATCGAGACATCCAGCATACGAGGGCCAAACACTGCACCATTCGCCTCGGCCTCCTCTGCCGCCACCCTTTGTTCGATTTCTTGTCTTAAACGTAGGCGATAGAATTCCCGGCGAGCAATGTCATAGGCTGTAGTCTTTGTCATATCTGGCACGTTATTGAGAAGCCAGAGCTGTCGTTGCACCACACTGCCAGACACTAATCAGCTGGGTTCCTGCGAAAAGGGATGGAAATGCTAATCACTAGTCATAGCATTGGGAATACAAGCATACCTTTCACCATCAAGTCTTTTGCCTGGTTGTTGTATTTGGCTCCAGTCATAGTTCTCAAAGTCCTTCCCAGTCTTTTCTAGTATGATTCGTGGTCTTGCCAACTCCCATGGATGATCACGGAAGAACTCCTTTCGAAGTTGATCTTCTTCGTATTTGATTTTAACCGGTTGAAAGAGCTTGCTGGGCTTTTTATTGCGATTCGCCGTCCTATTTTTGTGCGCGTTCTCAAAGAAGATTTCGGTCGCTGAGGTTTCAGGCACAGTCCTGACGCGCTGGCGCAGATATTCATGTTGGATGGGTTGATGGCGGACAACAACCTGTGCGGGCGGTATATCACCGACAATATCGACCCATTCTGGTAGCTTATTGATCTTTGCGCTGGCCTTCTGTCGGAGAGCAGTTTGTCGAACTCGAAGTGCGGTTAGGTTGTACTTCCCCATGATGGGTCCTTGCCGAGCTCTGTCGATGTGGTGGTGGGAAAGCGAATCTCAAATAAGTTTTATCGAGATCATGTGGTCTGGATATCTAGATATAAATATAAAAGCAATGGCATTGAAGTGAATTGAGATTGTGCTGTCGAGGAATGCATTGGTGCTAAGATGGACTGACGGGCGGCTTTGCAGAAAAAGATGAGCCTTGGCCGGGTAATTGGAAAGCTCCGATTGGCTCCAGCGTAGCTCCGCAAGAAAGTCCATTGAAAGTTGATGATTATTTTTTGTTGCTACGAGTTTAATGTTGACAGTGAACACCCACCCAGCGCTTGATCACATCTCTTCTCCTTTCTTGAATGCTATTTTTTCTTGTTAACATGTGTCGATGATTTCAAACCGCCATGTCCTCTAGCTGATGCCGAATTTTCAGCCAGCACCTGCTTCCAGGCCAACTGCCATCGCTAATGAGAGGACAAACTCGATGCACACCCAGAGTGTGGTCAACCGCTACAGAAAAACTAGGCTTCATCGAGTAGTGCCTCGGCCTCTTGCTGTTAAAGCGATAGCAGATGTTTTTATACAGTCATTGGTTCTTGCTGGCTTTTGTTCTGACCACGCGCCTCGAAAACAACTTTCCCCCGTTCATCACACAGCAAACACAAACAGATTATCCCCCCTCGCATCCCCTCCGATTTATAAAAAAAATAATAGCAGCATTAAAAAATCGCGTTTCGGACTTCGACAATTCACCTTCGCTTCTCACTTCCCACATTGGAGATCATTGAATACCCATGCCGCCAAAAAGGACCCTGACGATCAATACTATGACATTTCCGACGACTCTGACGATCGATACTATGACATTTCCGACGACTCTGACGATCGATACTATGACATTTCCGACGACTCTGCAAGTATAGATACGAGCAACGAGCGCATCAACGCCAATAGTATCGGTCGTACGAATTTGGTGAGACGCAGATGGAGCCTAGCACAAAGCAAGGAATATCAAACGAAGGTCATAAGGCTGGGGGTGAACAAAAGCTCAAACACGTCCATTATCGGAATGAAATCGCAGGATGACGCACAGAGAAAAATGTATCAAGCGAGGGTCTCAAGACCGCGGGTTAACAAAAGCTCGAACTGGACCATTATCCGAAGGAGGTGGCGGAATTACGCTCTTCCTCGAGACCTCAGGTTATTTCTAGGAGCCCTCCACGACAGATCCAAGTCCAACCAATATATTTTCAGTCTATATAAACGCCTGCCTTCACCAGGTGTAAAAATTCTCGCCAGTCGAGAGAGACGCATACTTCTCTACCGCTTTTCACGCCCTGAAGATAGACGTGGGTTTAATGCCCGTTACTATCTCAGCCTCTTCGATGACATGGTCCAGTCAGGCTTTCATATCTCTGTACCTATGTGTAGAGATGCCATATATTCTATAGCTAACAGGGTACCTGTACTGGAGGAAAGGGATTTACAAGATGCTATCACTGTCTGGCAGCGTATGGAAAAAGTGTATGGCATGAAGGCGGACAACGTCATATTTGAGTTGCTTTTTATGATTGCTTCAAAGGCAGGCCGATACACAGTGGCTGATCGTTTCTTGTCGGAGATGACTTCTCGAGGACTGCACCTTACACGATATGGCCATATGAATGTTATGTGGTCGTACGGCAGGAGGCGCGATGTCCAAGCATTACATCAACAGTTTGAATCATATGTCCATTCGGGACAACTTGTTGATACAGGTGTTATCAACTGCCTGATTTCTTCATATATAAATTCTGGAGACTCAAGCACAGCTGATCAACTCTATTCTCGCATGATGGACGAACACAGGAAAACCATTGAAACCGCCGTGCCCGACCGTCGGAACTACATGTTTTCCCCGTCTTTATCTTCTGACTTCGGTATATGGAACTTGGACACCAAAATGCTTAATACAATGATTGACACTTACCTGGATGAGAGAAATGAACTGGTTGACGAGGAAGAGAAAGAGGAAAAGAAGCCATTACAGGATGTTGTCTGCATAACGCCAAATACGAGGACATTTCATATTCTTTTCCACCACCACTGCCTTCGCACGGGCGATATGAATGCTGTCAGTCGGCTATTGCTGGACATGGAGGATGTCTTTGATGTTCCGCCTCGAGCATTTATTTACTACTTCCTGTTCCGAGGCTTTGCTATTCATTCGTCAGATAAAGGCTGGACAGAAGACGGGCTTCGAGAAGTTTGGAGAGCATTTAAACGTACACTGTATGAGTCCTACGCGAGAATGAGCCGTGAATCGTTGTTACCGAGGTGGGAAAACCCGCTACGATCCATCTGTGAAGCCACTGTTGAATCTTCTCACGACCATGCAGAAAAGCAACGAGAGGAACATCAATCACAGGGCGGAGAAACTCAAGACTCGCGAGCTGCCAAATCCCAAAGCCGCAAAGACAGCGTCTCCGAGGGAGAGAATCTGATGGAACTGTTTGACAAAATGCAGCAATTGGGGAAATACAACATACATTGGCGTCCCAGGAAAGATCTGTCGCGACGAATTGAGAACGGCGTATTCCTGAGCCGCGAGCTCAACGTAGTGATTCTGAAAGCGTTTGGAGCCCACGGTGGAAGCGACACTTTGCTTCGCGTATTCTCGGATATCGAGAGAATGTGGAAGCCCTGGAAGAGGTTGGGAAGCGATGTACGAGGCGTGAAGAAAGAACTACAGAGGCAGCTTACCAAGGTGCAAGACAGGGAGCGCCAATTATCGTTAGAGCGAGTGTCTAAAGCTTAGAAGTTAAGGCGGCGTCCTAGCAATGTATATACAAATATCTATCACTAGACTCCTCACTGTATTATTAGTTAACATGTATATATATCTCACATTTCAGGAATAGATACCAGCTTGAGCTGACCCTATCTTTCGTCTATATTATTCACCAAGCAGTTGATAGCTCGACGGATAGCTCTCACTCTCACCCCACTGGCATATCACATGACCTCGCGTTACTTCCCTGACCCAGATCTTCACGACGCGGTCAGACTTATTTTCAGCAACAAAAGACGTTTTATCTTGCAGACCCTGGAAAACAACAGAGAGAGATTGTGAGAACCTCCGAGATGCTCACAAGCCCGAGCATCGTCATGCAGACATGGTAGCAGACCACCAGCGCTTACGGGTTGATATCGACTTTACGTTACGGCGCGTCTTTGGAAAGACTTCGTTTCGGTTGGTGCCTCTGAACAAATAATTATGATTTCAAAAAAGAGTATATTTGATGGAGAAAGTTGACCATAGTTTAGACCCCTGCAACGCCAGGTCATATCTGCCGTTATCGACGGCCACGATGTCTTCCTACAGGCTGCTACCTCTTTTGGGAAGAGTCTTTGCTTTCAATTGCCTGCTATCGTAAGCCATGGAGGTATGTATTTCCTTTCGACGAACGTGAATGCCTTTGACCGCGCTTTTGAAATCCGAGCTGATGATAGTACAGTGACTCTCGTAGTATCACCACTGCTTTCGCTGATGGTAAGATTTGAGACCACTACAATGTCTTAAAAGGAACGTCAGTTGAAAATTATTCTAGGTGGATCAAGTTGCTGCACTTGAGGCCTATGGAATCCCCGTCGCGACAATTAACGGTACTACACCTCTATCAGAAAGAAAGGCGATAATAGAGGACCTTTTATCGGGCCATCCCAAAACGAGGCTGCTCTATGTCACACCAGAATTCTGCTGCACTGAAACTTTCCGGCGTAACCTTATCAGGATACACGCCCAAGGAGAACTGAATCGTTTGGCAATCGACGAAGCTCATTGCATCAGCGAATGGGGCCACGATTTTCGTCCAGCGTATAAGGAGTTGGCATGGTTCAGGAAGACTTTCACCAGTCCCCCCGTTCCCATAACAGCGCTGACGGCAACGGCTACGCCCAAGGTGCGTGATGACATTATTCGTCTGCTGGGACTTGATAAGAAGTCAGTAAAATGGTTCCATACGCCTTCTGCACGCCCCAACATCCACTATGAAGTCAAGTACATCGAAGGAATTGAAGATGATTTCTATGAAGGAGATGAAAAGCGAACAAGAGATTTGCTGCTATGGTTAGACACTGTTCGAAAACGTCGCGAGACTCGCTGCAACCCACCAAGCAACAGTGATTCGACGACCGATACAAGGATTAAGCCTCCTGCAATGTCCGGGATTGTCTATGTGCCCTTGCGATCTGTTGCTGATGAGCTCGCCCGGACTCTTTCTCTCTCGGGCAGAGATGTTCATGCAGTGCCTTACCATGCTGGTCTACCAGCCGGAGAACGGAAACGAATTCAGAAAATGTGGGCATCCAAAGAGCCCCAGTTGATCCAGCAAGATGGTCCTACCCCAGCATTTTCAATCGTCGTAGCTACCAACGCATTTGGAATGGGCATAGATAACCCTCACGTCCGCTTTGTGGTCCATTGGACACCTCCACGAAGCTTTGAAGGGCTTGTCCAGGAATCTGGCCGTGCGGGCAGAGACGGACGCGCCGCAGTTTCTATTATCTATTACAACCGCAGTGAACGAGACCGTGTCTTGGACCGCGTCAAAAAGGACGACACCCAAGGCAGAGGGGGTCCGCGCTACGCCCCGCAATCAGCAAGTGCGAAAGAACGCTCCCTAAAGGCGCGGCTTGAGAGCTTTGGCAAAGTGATAGCCTTTTGCGAGGCAACGGATCGATGCAGACATCAGATCATCAAGGAGTTTTCCGGTGATCAAGAGCTTGAGAGTGTCATGTCCAGCCAGACGACGACAACTCAGACATGCGACTATGCGTGCGACGTGTGCAAATATGGACCCAAAGCAATTACACGAGAAAAGCAAGAAAAGCTAAAGATGGAACAGCTGGAAGCCGCCATCATGGCAGAAATGCTACCCGACTATAGCCATTTTTGGTTTTTCCCTGGAGGTCCTCGATGGTGAAGAGGAATTCAAGTCCTTGCACTCGACACTACCCAGATCAAAGGTCAAAGAATTCATGTGTTTATAGACAAGATTTCTACTGAGCGAGGATCCAGAGCATACATTATATTCTACTTCGTCACCACATAGTTAATACGATGCAATTCAGGATTCATCAAGATTGTTTTCGTAGACACTAGATAGACTAGACGCATGATTCAAGACATAAGAACATTTCTATTAATGTCCTTATCCATGCTTAACTCCAACAACAAATTACGGACAGTGATAAAAAAAATCGAGCTTGATATTTTCGTTTATACTCAGTCATTAATAGCAAGCTCAGAACCGTGCAAGGTTGAATAAGAGTTTTAAAAAAGGCCAAACAAAAAATGGAGGTTCGGTCAAGGACGAGAGGGAATTTTTTTGATACAATCAATCAATAATAAAAAGCTAATCAAATCGAGGCAAAATAGATTTTGTTCCGGACAATAGAAGGAGAGGAAACATGGAAAATATTAAACATGGATCTCTCTCTCTTTCTCAAAGGAAAAGAAATGGCTGGATTAAATTGCATGTGTGATGACGATTTTACTCCTTTCTCTAACGAAGAGAGGGGAAGATATATGTTGAGTCAATCACAAGCCTGGTGGTGGAGGAACCTGTTTTTAGAAACGTGATTAGTTCAAGTGCAACTCGAAAAATTGAATAATTTATGAATTAAATAGGGCTTCTTACAGCGCTGTAGCTTCCACCACCAGGGGGAGGTGGCGGTGGAGGAGACCCGGATCCTCCAGCCCCTGGAGGCCCGCCGGGCGGAGGTGGTGGAGGGTCATTAGATGTAGCTGGGGGTGGCGGTGGAGGAGCAGCGGCACTGGCATCTGCAGCTCCTCCTTGCTGTTGTTGCTGGGCCCATTGTTGGTAATATTGGTAGTAAGCAACATAGTTCTGATAGCCTCCATAAGCTGCATATGGATCCTGACCATTGTTGTAATATTGAGAATATTGAGCAGCGTAATCCGTGGCGCTAGCAGCCCCAGGAGCACTTTCGGCTGAGGGGGTTTGTCCTGAAGGGCTCATTGACGCCGCTGCGGTGGGTGACTGCTGATGCTGGTGTTGGTGTTGGTCATGGTGATGATAACCACCGCCGCCGTAGCCACCACCGCCATAACCACCGCCGTGTCCCCCGCCATGTCCTCCACCATAGTGGCGATCACCGCGCTGGCCATAGCCGCCGTAGTTGTGTTGAGGAGGGTTTTCCTTGAAGCGTTGGTACTGCTCACGGACGTTTGACAGCAGATCCTCACAAAGTTCTTTGGCAGTCTGCACCTGGTTTGGATCGGGGCCTCTGGGTATACTAGTTAGTAACGAATACTATCCATTGCAATGCTAGAAAGAGCTCATGGCACTTACGCAACATGCAAATACATAGGCTCGTCGCTCTCGCGGTCGGTGCCAAATTCTCGAAATCCGGATCCACGTCCCTTGATCTGAACTTTGCAGCCAGTCTTCTGTTGTATATGCTTCACGTATGCTCCACCCTGGCCAACAACCTGAGCTCGCAAATTGAAACCAGGAATCGGCTCAAGGTCGATAGGGATTCGCTCCTCGGGCCATTTTCTCTACAAGTCAAATATCAATCAGTGAGCTTGACATAGAATTTGGGTCTATCAGGGAAGTCTTACCCGTCCATATTCATCTCGTTCCACTTCTGGTTGTTCCCGACGACGAAATCGGCGTTCATCGACCAGGTTGGGTAATTCTTGCTTCATAAGCTCCTCGATCTTTTCAACGGCTTTATCGAGGCCCTCTCGGGTAGTACTGGTAACGTGGAGATAAAGCGGGGGGTTCTAATGCGCAAAATATTAGAAGAATTCTCGAATGATGGAACAAAAAGATATGATGTGCACTTACCGTAGGAGTGGCCATTGACCTATCCGGATAATAGCTACCACGAGTGGTGACATCTTGACAAGTTTAATAAGCATAGGTTTCCAACAACCAAGTTTGAACTATAGAAATCAGTTTTTGGGGGTAACGCATACCAGCGCCAGTTTCTTCTTTAATCTAGATCACGCAGCGGAGGTCAGCAGATGCAAAAGAGGGGTAGTGATATGCTATAATTGACTGGGTAAGCTTCGAACACCGATATAGAAGCAATGCCATTCAAGAATAGAAGGGAGACCCGGCTAAATGAGTCTGGAGCAGGGTAGAGAAAAAGCCATGCCCAGGGGCCTGGGAGTATCAGCAAGATAATAACAGGAGCTTATTTACCATTCTCTGCGTGGAGCCTCTGGTGAGAGCATAGCGGTTACGCAGGCTGTTCACGTCGATATCTTTGATATAGTCTCCATCTGCAATGTAAACATCGTTATCCAGTTTGGTAGAACCATCTGCGGAGGTGGTCGTTTTTGCGGCGGGGCTTCCACTCTATCGGAGAATCGTTAGGATACAAACAGACGAAAAGGTGATTAAGAAATAACATTGAATCTCACCGATTGAATAGGAGGTACGTCGACGTGTTGAATTCCTTTCTTAGCCTGCAACTGCGCATTGATTTTCGCAGCAGCAACAGCTACACAATTGTTAGTCAAGCTTTTCGCGATGCAATTGAAGAGAATCCTTACCTGCAGCTGCGGCGGGATCTGCAGACTTCGAGGAAGCTTCAGCATCTGGACTGCGAGGTTCCTTGCCCAGCGGACTGCGTTGGCGAGCGGAATCAGACTGGCGAGAGGTAGGAGATCGCGACCGCCGGTCGAACCGTGATTGACGACGGTGATCGGGTTCAGTCTGATCAAAGCGAGATCGCTTCGCACGGCGCTCGTCGTCAGCCATCTCGAAATCAGAAATCTAAAAACCAAGGATTCCCTAAATAATGAGTATGGCTGTGCCCGCGCAAACAAGGGGATTGAAATGGCAGCTTCCCGTGCAGAAGTCGTAAAGAGTTGAGGCTTGAAGTTTTTACGTGGAAGAAAGATGGACGCCTGCACTAAAATGGCATAGCGGCTTTGGGCCTGTCAACTTTTTGCTCTGCATTCATTTTTGCTACACTTTTCAATGAGATTGCCTTCGCATTGCTGCCTGGATGAAAAATCAATGTCTTCAAGAGACAATAGTAAGGATTTCAGTATGTTCTTCGTCAAGTCCAGCAACTATGTGACGTTCTAGAGCGATGGTTGTAATCGGTATGATTTGTCGCCGGACTTTCCAACTGCCTCCCCGGAAGTGTGTGTATTTTTGTATTGATCGTGTAACTATCTGAATGCCCAGGAAACAATAAGCATCACCGTCCCGTGAGTATAGAGCACTGAAATCAATGATTCTATCGTTAGTTTTTAGTTATTGTGCAAGGCAATTGAGAGGACAGAGAACCCATACAAATTACCTGCGATAGACTGCTTAATACCGAGGTGCAAAAATACCAAGAGTATGGGGTATTAGCGGTAATAAATTACACCGCCAATGGGACAATTCCGTAAGTCGGCCGACTCCGGAGTTGGTGAGCTTTCTTTGCCTGTGACTCTTTTTCTTTCCCGCAGCAGCTTCCCTCTTGCCTTGTTCAACTCCCCCACAAAAGAAAACCTCATCTCAATTATCAGTTGAGATTGAGAGAAGCCCGAATTTCCGATTGTGTCTTCTCTCGGCTCTATAGCAGAGAAGCCAATTACACAATGGCTTTTCGCCGTGCCCTGGCTAAGAAGCCAGCGGCTGCCGCACCGCTGATATCAACTTCGACAGCCTCTCGACCTACCACAGCAGCTGTCCGCCATGGACCGTCAAATTACCGAATGACAAGCAGCTCTACTTCTGCTCTGGCATACAAAGCCATGCATCGTCGATCGCCTCTGAAGCTCCCCGTATCCGACAATGCCCCCCAGTGGGATGCTCCAGCCGCTGTTTCGTCGATCCTGTACGAGACGCCGCTGCCATCCACAAACCCTCCCAAGCGCCATATTTTGAACTGTCTCGTCCAAAACGAGCCTGGTGTTCTGTCTCGTATCTCCGGAATTCTCGCTGCCCGCGGGTTCAACATTGACAGTTTGGTCGTCTGCAACACCGAAGTCGCCGATCTTTCTCGCATGACAATCGTTCTGCGCGGATTGGATGGTGTCGTTGAGCAGGCTCGCCGCCAGCTTGATGACCTTGTCCCCGTGTGGGCTGTGTTGGACTACACCGAGGCTCCTCTTGTTCAGCGCGAGCTTTTGCTAGCTAAAGTTAGCACCTTGGGTCCAGAGGCATTTGAGGAATTGCTCAAGCATCACCGTGAAATGACATCCGATGACGGCTCGGGAGAAAACGCAGATGCTGCTGCTCCCATTGAGGACTCGCATTTCCATCCTCGTAATATTCCAGCCTCGCAAGCCCTGCGACACAAGCATGAGCATCTTGACGCCATCACTCGTCTGACTCACCAGTTTGGTGGCAAGGTCTTGGATATCAGCACAAATAACTGTATTGTCGAGGTGTAAGTTTAATCCTTTGTCTGCCTTTCACGCCCCAACTCCTCTAACATAAAAACAGATCTGCCAAACCAACTCGTATCGACTCCTTCCTCAAGCTTATTGGCCCCTTCGGTATCTTGGAATCAACTAGAACCGGTCTAATGGCCCTGACTCGTTCACCTCTTACAGAAGTTACGGAGGAGGTCGAAAAGGAAGCCGCCGACGTTGTTGATGCTAGCACTCTTCCCCCTGGTTAAAAAAATGAAGAGATCTTCATTTTTCGTTTTTATGCTCGAGGAAATGTGTTTTTTTTATTTTGGAAGTTATCCCGGAATGATAGTTATCTTGTATCTAAGAAGTAAAAAAGATTCTCTTATCGATATGTCAACGCCTTTGCGCCTGGCACCGATTCCATGTAAGCGTCCATCCGTAGGGGGTCACAACATAATAATAAAAAAGCAAACGGTTATATAAAATGATTTCTCAACTAAATCCTAACCTTGGCACCAATTCCTTTACCGTCATAAAATATCGTTGTGGAATATTCGCCCAACGTCACGCCAACCTTGGCTTTTGCATCCATGAGTAACGTGCCTCCCAAAGCCTTTCGTACGGCGTCATAACCAACTCCGCCCAGATCAAGAGTGACCGGTAGTTTTGGTGTCTCTGACAAACCGGGTGGAACTGCGAATGGAAAATCCCAGTCTATTCTCCCGATTGGTTCTGTATGATTGTATAATGCCGTTGCGTCTATGTTGTTGATGTAGAGTGTCGCATGGCTCAATGGGGAGATGAGAGTGAAGACAGCTGTGGATGACCAAACATGCAGCTGTGAAGAGTAAAACGTATTGTTAGTATTATTGATTAATTATTCGACGCTTAGCAACTGTCTTAGGCCATAGAAGGCTAGAGCCTCGCCATATGATACGAAGAAACAGTCCGCTGTTTATAAATTATGAGGGAAGACGTACCGTTGCATCTTTGATGAAATGAGGTTTTCCATCATTGTCATCGCCATCATCACCATCAGGAGCTCCCAAGTTCGGAATCATGACATCCAACTGGATACCTGATAGCGCCCGTCCCATGTCAGGCAGTCCTGGAACGGACCCTTCGTGAGCTTGCAAAGTTATCGTGGTATTCAAGCCTGTAAAACAATCGTTTGTTCAGTAACAAGATCAAGTGGCTTCAGTAAAATGCTATTTTATTTACCTGACGCATAACTTGAGAGAAGATCTTGACCCGCGACAACGCCAGTGCTACCGCTAGAAGCCAAGGGGCTCCATAGAGCCTCGAATGAGACTCCTATATTGTCTCCTGGAACGACGGATAATGAACGACCCGTCACATGGGCAAGGACGGACCCATTGAAAAGCAATAGGCAATCGATATAAGGTATAGTTGCAGAATATGGAGTAGGATTAGTGAAGTTGACTGTGGCTTGTAGTGAGATGGTCGATGTTGTCGTATGCAGTATTTCCATTGATTCAACTTTCGGTTTGATCAAGCCTCCAATGGAGCTTCCGAATTGGGCTGTAAAAGATTCAATGATTAGTGTCTTACAACACGGGGTCTTTTGGTGTAAGCCTAGGAGAACAGCCCACGTTTGACATCAATGGTCCCCTGCGCCGGTATATCATGTATAGTGAACTCGCCCAACGTTGTTGCTAACTCTCCATCCACAAGCGCTTGCAAGTCAAGCTCGACTGGCCCATTTCCAAACAATATTGACTGCACGACTTCAGAAAAGACATCGTTGTCGGTAACCTGAAGGGGCCTATCTTTGATCTCAAAGGCAACCAGTAACAATGGATGAGTGCTGTCCGGGTCATTGATACGGGTTGCATTGGAAGGCTGCCACTCGCTCAGGTCGAGAACACCGAATTTGTCACCGCTATAATAAACATCAACATTTGCCCGCACTCGGGGGATATCCACGTCAAAATTCATTTCCTCTGGCAAGTCAACCATGACTTCTACCATAGCAGACACCTTGGGTTGTGCATCTGGGGAATCCGGCTCGGCAAAAGGGCTTGGTAGAGTGAAATTAACGTCTGTCATGGAGAAATTTTTAATCAACTGGCCAAAGTCGTGGCCGGTCACAGGTACTGGGATAGTAACGCTCTTGAGCAGATCAGCCATCCATGCAGGGGTTGATGGAGAAGGGGCGTCTGCGCCGCGAACGTATATTGTGGTCTCGTGGCCTTGGAGATATCCAGATATGATCAAGTCGAGAGGAGAATCTTTCTTTCCCGGACAAGTTCTTGTCAGCTCCGACGGTAGATGCTGGATAATACCGCTGACATCCACGACTGCAGGCTTTGCAGGCTGGACGTCGACCGTGCTCGTGGTCACATCAGCAACCAAGATGTACGGATCAGCTGGAATGCAGTTCGGGACGAGAATATCAAAGCCCAGAGGCGGTATGGCCAAGGACAGTGCGTAGTCATTCGAGACGCTTACTGCAACCTCCACAGCAATTCCAGGATCCTGGGGGTTCCACGGATTCTCATGCACGTTGAGCTTGTCTACACTAATAGATGGCAGATGAGGAATATCCTGGCCTGAAACAACGAAGTTAGTATGAATGCTGCTAAGCAGATTTCAATCGCGGGACAAACTGACCATTAAGAACCCTATCTGCGGTAATCAACTGACTGCCGAATCGCAAGACCCCAGATTTGATATCGACGTTCGCAGTACCCTGTACACGAAGTTGGGCAAGTCGTCCGCCCATCCACTCATCTGCAACCTGCCGAATGCCATCCACATCTCCAGACTGCAAATCGGCCAGTATATCAATGTGGTTCGAGTGTCCCTCTCTAATATTCACTTTCACAGCGGGCAAAAAAGCACGTCCAATGAGGACGTTATCATAATCCGGTAGGTAGACGTCGACGTTGGTTTCGCCAGTCTCGACTTCTCTTGCAATCCATGTTGCGAAGCGACCTGTGTTACGCACAAGTCCCCCACTGACTCGTGAACCATCCAGCGAAAAATCGCCTTGGATTCTCACGGATACGCCTTCGTACGTGGCCGTGAGAATCGAAATATTTTGTGGCGTAAAGACGGCGGCTTCTTGTGCATATTGCTTGACTGCAGCAGGAGCGGCAAAGCCAAACACCAAAGTCAGAATAACAGCAGCGATCAAAGTTGAAATAGCAATGATTATGGGCCAACGGCGGCGACGTTGTTTGCTTGGATCCGTATCCCCGACCGCATTCTGCGATGACGATGCCGAAGGTCTTCTTTGGTTTTCTGTACCATAGGATATCGCGCGTGTATCTTCATGGCGGAGAAGAGGAGTCGATTCGGAGCTGAGAGTGAAGGGCGATGAGCGGTGATGTTTGCTCGGGTATGGAGAAGTATCTCGAGAGTCCGTAGATGCCCTGCCTTGCAGCGGGGTTGTGGAGTCGTCAGTCATATTGAAGGTGACTTAGACGTTCAATGAGCACCTCGCCAGTATCCCATGGGCATCTAGTCGCATAGCCGCTGAATATTCTGTATCAAAACGAGCGTCTGTTCATTAGTTGGTGATGTTTGCACGTAGTTTAGTTGTTGGCTATTCGAGATAGGCTATCATCCGAAACTGATCTAGGCCCAGGCGAGTCAGTTGACGGTATCTATCACGTGACACTGGTAACCGACTATGCCTTTTTTGGCCACCAACCACGTCGCTAATCCGTCGGTATTTAAGGAATTTAAGGAATAATGTCCGGGCTGTTTGTTGATTTGTTTTGGGGAGATTCAGGCGATGAATGATCAGATCCCGGTGTTACCCACACGGAAATACGGAGTCAGAATTGTTGCATTGATAACCCGTAACTCCAGCATCTTCTGCCGATCTAGAGAGCCGAAGAAGTCGGGGCAGGGCAAAAAGTCTGGGCTCTGATACTCTATCCAATGAAAGGCCAGTTGTATTGCTAGTCCAAGCCCTAATCTCCTGCGAACGGTCTTTTACAATGCGGGGGGCAGCTATGCCCCGTGGGACCCATCTTGCTCCGGTACCAACCACATCACACGGCCCAAAATACGAATATTCAACGTTGAAAGCTGAACGCGGCTTGATAAGAAGGGAAAGGCGGTCGAAAAGAATTTCTGAATTTGGAACCTGAGCTGCCAATCAATTTCAACTTTATTCGCTGACATACGGATGGATATAGAGAGCCAAGATGTGGAGCTTCATAGTGCCGCAATGTCGACTGGGCCCAAACACCACTTAAGCTTATTATATGGTTTGACGTGTGGGAATCAGGTAAGTACGGGGGTGGCAATCCGCCGCTCGTCAACCAAAAAATGCCGTAATAAATGCCGTGAACGTGTGGCCTTCAAAGGGACGCCGCCTACCTTGGCTATGAGGCATACACAGATTACACTTTAAAACAGGCCGACTCCCTTACTGAAAGACTTGGCCTTGTACCGATATGACGTTGGGATCATCGGAAGCATTCTAAAACATCTCTGAGACCATCCCATCCCTCCTCCTATATTCAGAAGTTGGATGTTAAGAATATAACCAGCAGAGAGAGGCAGAAAAGATGAGCCCGCAGCCGTTCGACTCTAGCAGCACCATCCCCCTGTGGTTGGATGGAGAGCAAATCACAACCGGAAACTCCTTCGATGTTGTATCGCCCACCACAGGCGAGTATCTCTACAAGTCAGCAGCTGCATCTGTTGAGGATGCAACAAGAGCAGTGGAATCTGCTCAAACTGCTTTCAAAACATGGTCAAAGACCAAACTTGAGCAACGTCGTGACATTTTCCTGCGCGCCGCTGAAATCCTGCAAAGAAGGAAGGATGAATTTTCCAAATTGACATACAAAGAGACCGGCGAGATCGACATGATGTTTGGCTTCGAGTTCAACCTGGCAGTTGAAGCCTGCAAATCTGTCGCTGGGTTGATATATTCCATGCAAGGATCAGTGCCGAGCTGTGTGGAAGAAGGCAGGAGTGCTATGGTCCTACACGAACCATATGGTGTAGTTCTCAGCATTGCACCGTGGAACGCTCCATATATCCTGGGCTTCCGCGCTTGTCTAGGCCCTCTAGCGATGGGCAACACCGTCGTCTTCAAGAGCTCGGAATGGAGTCCTGGATCTCACTGGAACATCGCATCAGTGTTTCACGAGGCTGGCTTACCCAAGGGATGCTTGAACACAATCGCCCATCGCCCCCAAGATGCAGTAGTCGTAACTACGGCGTTGATTGAATCAGCTGCCGTGCGGAAGATCAATTTCACAGGCAGTGTGCGGGTTGGTGCGATTATCGCCTCACAGGCGGCACGTCTCCTCAAGCCAAGCGTCATGGAACTAGGTGGGAAGGCATCGACTATTGTTTGCAGTGATGCAGATATCGAGCAAGCTGCTATAGGTGCCGCCATGGGGACGTTTATGCACAGTGGCCAGGTGTGTATGTGCACCGAAAGAATCATTCTCCATACTGGCGTGGTGGAAAGATTCAAACCAGCCTTCAAGCAAGCTATAGATCAGATCTTTGCCGCTCCAAACGGTTTCGTCTTGGTGAACGAGAATGCAGCCCAGAAGAACAGGGATCTGGTGCAAGATGCAGTGTCTAAAGGCGCTAATATCGTCTATGACGACGCAAATCCAGACACCGTCAAACTAAAGACATCTATGAAGCCAGTTGTGGTAGAGAACGTGAAAGAGGGGATGGATATTTATCACACCGAATCATTCGGGCCCACTGTCTCGCTCTTTGTGGTGAATTCGGACGAGGAGGCTATTGCTATTGCCAACGATACCGACTGTGGCCTGACGTCGTCGATCTACACAGAAGACTTGAGAAAGGCTCTGCGTTTCGCTAAGGAGATCCAGTCGGGGGCGGTGCATATCAATAGCATGAGCATCCACGACGAAAGTACTGTGCCGCATGGCGGATGGAAAAACAGCGGGTACGGACGGTTCAACGGCCTTGAAGGACTGAGAGAGTGGGTGCAGACAAAGTCGATTACATGGAAAAATTAGTTTGACAGATCATGAATATTTGATTGTTGATTTGATGTTTAGCACAGTCATGTTAGTAATGAAAAAATGCTAGAATGTGATTGGCTCAACGATCCCGTAGATTAGATAATCCGGGGATGACGTTTCTGGTCTAGCTCGGCAGCTTATCCGAAATCCGCACCAATGGTTGGCCGCTTAAGCGACAACGGTGACTCAGGCTTATCGCAATATTTACAGCTCCATCTCTGTGACTCTCTTTGTCTCTTCTTTGCTACACAGCTGAACACGCCCTTGATCGAGCATCTGAGCAGTCAATTGAACAATTAGCGTTGTTTTTCTCTATATTCAGGCAATTCTTCTGCTACAACACACCTAACCAATGGCTACGAGCCTCAACCTCGGCGCAGTCCGAACTGGACTCGCACCCAGATTAACCCAACACATCCATTCCAAACC
Source organism: Talaromyces albobiverticillius (assembly GCA_023721895.2). Lineage (NCBI taxonomy): Eukaryota > Fungi > Ascomycota > Eurotiomycetes > Eurotiales > Trichocomaceae > Talaromyces > Talaromyces albobiverticillius. The sequence continues at coordinate 3,926,843 of JAMBUR020000001.1, read as the reverse complement.
GAGAACCTCTGTGCTACGACGCAAATACTCCTCTGCCGCCACGCCGCCGCTCTCTCCATTTGCTCCCCGTCATTTCCTGTCCATTGCGGACTTGACTCCCGCCGAATTCACAACGCTAGTTCGCAATGCCTCACACCATAAAAAGACCATCAAGAGCGGCTCCGTGCCTCGCAATCTGCTAGGCGCATTATCCGGGAAAACAGTGGCTATGATGTTCAGCAAACGTAGCACGCGAACTCGAATTTCGACAGAAGGTGCTGTGGCTCAATTGGGTGGCCAGCCGATGTTCCTAGGCAAGGATGATATTCAGTTGGGTGTCAATGAGTCACTTTACGATACGGCCGTTGTAGTGTCGTCAATGGTGTCTTGTATTGTTGCCCGCGTTGGCAAGCACCAGGAGGTGGCAGATTTGGCGAAACATTCTACAGTGCCCGTCATCAATGCCCTGTGTGACTCATTCCACCCTCTGCAAATTATTGCCGACTTTCTGACAATCCACGAGACTTTCTCGGCGCGCCCTACAGCGGGACTGAATAGTCTCGGCATGGAAGGATTGAAGATTGCTTGGGTTGGTGATGCGAACAACGTCCTGTTCGATATGGCCATTGCTGCTGCCAAGATGGGCGTTGATCTCGCCGTGGCTACACCAAAGGGGTATGAAATACCAGCTGCCATGGTTGAGATCATCAAGCAGGCCCGAAAAGGCGTTTCCTCACCTGGAAAGCTCATTCAGACTAATGTCCCCGAGGAGGCAGTAAAGGATGCCGATGTTTTGGTCACAGACACCTGGGTATCCATGGGTCAAGAGGAGGAAACAATCAAAAGAATGAAAGCTTTTGAAGGGTTCCAAATTACCCCCGAGCTTGCCCAGCGAGGCGGCGCAAAGAAGGACTGGAAGTTCATGCACTGCTTGCCTCGCCACCCAGAAGAGGTCAGCGATGAGGTCTTCTACAGCCGCCGCTCTCTGGTGTTCCCCGAAGCGGAGAATCGGCTGTGGGCAGCCATTTCGGCACTGGAGGGCTTCGTTGTTAACAAGGGCAAAATTGAACCCTAGGTTCAGCTTACGAAAAGAGAAAAAGAAACAAACGCAATATGCACTACGCTTTTAATGAAGACTAATAGCCATTCTACCTGCATTTGTCTCAATGTAAATAAACCCTCATCATGTAAATTTCACAGTAGCTTGGTAGCGCATGACAATATCTGGCATCAAGCCGGTAATTCCAACGGCCGATACAAAGGAGAATCAGAATGTAATTCATTGAGCCCTTGGTGGCTAGATGCATCGGCTGACCCTGGCAACTCATTAATCTTCGCCGCTGAACCTGTATGGCTAGCTGCTGAATCTGCTGATAATTCCGGCTTCTCGATCTCCGGAGCCGTAATAGCCACAGATCCCTTTGCCATGGAACGCCTATGCCTCCTGTACAAATACAATCCGATAAGGCCAAATATCACGAGACCGGCTACAGTACAGCCAACGGCAATGCCGGCTTTGGCACCCGTAGATAGTGATGGGCTCGGCGATGATGACGGTGACGGTGATGGCGTTGAAGTTATAATTGTAGTTGTAGTTGGCGAAGGCGACTCCGTGGAAAATACAGTAGAAGAAGATATAGTAAAAGAAGATACAGTAGAAGAAGGAGGTACGGATGCCGCCGTGATGGATGCCTGAGCTTCGGACAGTGTCGATGTGACAGATGGACCCCATAATATCGTGGGTTGGCTGTCGTCAGAAGTCAGGACAAAATCGCCCCCGGTCACAGAAGCGCTAATGCCGCTTGAAACCAGCGTGATGGCGCATGTCGCAGGCCACGTCGTTATATAACTTCGACTAATGAATATCGAGCCAATATCAGGATAAGTATATGTCCCCGAATTGCTGTCGCCATTGTTGCCTATAGATTTGGAAGAGAGAGGCACCTATGGTTTAGCGATTTGATCCTGATAGGTAGTAACCAAACAGATTCCATCAACTCACCGCTGGCTGTGTATAGAGGTAGATATACTGGAGCCTGACTACAATATATATCAACCGTTGTCTCTTCCCAGATTGTCACCCACACGATGACCACGGTGTCGTGATAATTGAATGTCGGAGTCGCCGAGGGAAACACAACAGAAGAAGGGGGGGTTTCCCCGTTCACGAGGTCAAATTTTAGAGACCATATGAGCAGTAGAAAGGGGGAAAGCAGGCCTGCAAGCCTGGCTCTGAGTTTTTCATCCATAGATAAACTTCCCTAAGGTTGACTGTTACATACAACTTATGGCAAGATTTTCTAGGAGGGAAAGATGGTATATTTGTTTAGATTCTGTAAAATGGGGAGCCTTTTCTTTTTCTTTCTTTTCTCTCTCTCTCTCTCCCTCTCTCTTTTATTTTACCCCGATTTTGGATTTCGGGCTTTGATATTACATAACTCAGGTTCACTGGAGGCCGACGCTATAATTTAGGTAGTATTGATACCGCGATATAGATCTCCAAAGCGACTGATTTCAGCCTCTTAGCAGCGGCTCTATTTCCTAGTTTAGTACGCACAGCGCTTGGGCCTACATATGCTGATGCCTGATGGGCTGGCTAAGGAGTCGGAGTCAGCCTGGCTGCACGGAGCGGAAAGTCGGAAAGTCGGAAAATGCTTGGATAGGATTAGTCCATCACAAACAATATGAACAGTGACATTGTTCCCCGGTCCTAGAGTTAAGAGTAATGAACTATAGTGATGCCAAATAATTAAAAATATCTTCACATGTTGGGGCAGAGGAAGCAAATATAAAAGAACTTGTACATATCCGCGTCTTTTCTCTGGGAAGCGTCAATTAGTAGTAGCTTTTACTGTCATTTCTTGCAACTATACTACTTTCTTTCTCTGCATTTCTCATAGCAAAGCAATAAGATATACAGCTTCTTCGCCATGTCTGTTTACGACCTCTATTTCGCCTTTGGCAAGCCCGGCACTTATTTTTTAGACCATACCAGGAATACATGCAGGTCTGTTGATTCAGCAACAAGGATATTAAATGTTAACTAACGACAGAAACAAGCCAGCGTATGCCGGATGATTACTACAGCTGGAAAGAGGACTTCCCCATACAAACCATGAAGAGTTTGACCTGTGATGCAGAGGACAACCTCTTTATGGCTTGGGAAACACGACAGGGTGGCTTACGTTATGGTAAGTCTAAACAATAACCAGTTACGTTCCTCACGAAATCTAGACAATTTGCTGAGTAAGTGTAATAGGCTGGGTGGGCATTTCAAGTTATCCGGAGCTCGACGGATTTCTGGACGAGCAAGGTGCAGCGAACTGTCGCGTGACTTTTGGTCCGACTATTGGAAGCTATTTCGTGGTGAATGGGAATAATGGACTCCGCGCATGGAATAACCTGAGCGACCAGCTTCATGATGTTCTGAATAAATCTGGACGAGTGCAAATATGCGCGCTTGGAATAGGCGGATCGTATGTGATCCAATGCACCGACGGCTCGTGGAACTGGGCTTGTAAAGTCAATTATCCCGAGCTTGATAAAATCCTTGCAAGCCTTGACCAAGGAGACGTGGTGGTGCGTATTGTTCTATATCCGCTAGGTACTAAGTATAAAGGTGGGGTGTATTCTGACAAAAGAGCACAATGAAATTCTAGTTCGTGGCTCTCAATCGATACCGAGCAAATGAGTTCTTTGTTGCACTTGCTGACGGAACTGTGCATATTCGAGCCAGCGCGCTGGTCGAACGACATGTCCTGGATATTCTGGAAGAATACCCAAGCATCACTGTCATCACAAGCGACGTTGTCAGGTCCAGTAAGTCCCTGTCGACCAGTCGAGGAGGACTGTTTGGGAGATTCCGAACAAATGACTTTGCAAAGTCAATTGCCAAGAATGTAGTAGGAGGCATCATTTCAGCGACCATCAGTGCTACAGTCACTGGTTGTTCGGTGATGTGAATCGAGATCCTGCCACAGAAATACTTCCAAGGTAACCGTTTTGTGAGAACAAACTGCAATATCAAGATATATACATGTAAATACAATCTCAGTTTTGGTTTTATTGTTTGTGACAATGGTATAGTACATCTAATACCCAAATCCGGCAGGTTAGGGCTAGACGGCTAAAGCGGGTAGAGCGGACCTTTCAGATCCTGCTGTCTTTGAGATCATCAGAAATGCTTCTGGCCTGTTCAAAAGCAGTTGTGCGATTGATTCGCGGTGACCCTTTTTGTTTATCTCGGTATTTCATCTGAACCTACAGTATTTTAAAGAAGTCAGCTTATTTATACATCTCAAAACACCGAGTTTATTTGGCATTACCATCAAGGCATGCCAGATGCATTGACCTGATGTCGACATTTGAGCCAAAGAAGCAAGAAGCACATGCGCTTTCCATGCGTCAACTAGCAGTTCATTATGAAGACCTTGCAGTTTGTCTTTTTGGTTAGTCGTATACTCAATTACCAAGCAAGCAACGAGAATTGCGAGAACCGTAATCCAGGGATCGCCGTCCAGAAATCCCCGCTGCTTCATTATGCTCGCCACACGAATAACCTCACGACTTGCCTCAAGGCATGAGACAGCAAGGCTATGTTGTCCAATGAGTAGGCAGGATTGACCTGGACATCGACTAATATGCATTATAAAAGGTCGGTATAACACGATCTGAACGTAGCAGTACACCAGCCGCAGTCCAAGAATGTGCCTTACGAAGCAAAGGATTAGCATATTAGTTATCTATCAATATGTAGCGAAAAAAAAAAGGGCTTACTTCTCTAGATACTTGGGGACGGATCTCAGGTCCCGGAATTTTGTATTAAGATTGAATTGCCAATCATCCAATTCTTGCTGTATCAACAATACCTCCGACAAGCACTCAGCGAAGAGATCATCCCGAGGGGGACTAAGCACAAAAGCTTCATTTCTTTGTATTGCCTTTGCAAAAATAAGCATTAACTCTGTATGGCCATTCATAAGCGTCGATACTCGGAACTGATGCTCGGCCGGATCATCAAAGAACAAATGGCTGAGCGACTCATCAAAAAATCCCTGCCCGATATTGGTTTTCGTATAGAGAACCGGAAGACCAAGGAAGCTTCGCACGCAAAGATCTATCTTGAAGATGGACCAGAACAGACACTTACGGTGCTCTTTCTCAGTAAGATCTAGATTTGCTGCTAAGGGAGGAGGACGGTGGTACCCCAATAAGAAACAAGCATGTAGCGCAGTATTTAAGTAGGAGGAAGCAGTCCAGACGTTCCCGACAGATAGCAGGGACAGTGAAAGAATAGATAAAGTCTGTAAAGAGACATTGTCTCGGCAGTCGTGCATAGAGGTATCGAATCGTGCAGCATGAAAAAACAGAACACGAAGAGCTTGAGTGAGCGAATCCTTTTAACGTCAAGATTGCACTTACCCCTGATCTAAAGCATCGTGAACCGTGATTCCAATCACCTCTGGCACTACAGTCAGGAATCCGAGGCTAAATACAGCGTACACGAGTGATAGGGACCGTTTGTCTTGCTCGTCATATTCACCGACTGACTTGCTGTAAACCCGCTCATATACTTCCTGGAAGGGCTTCTGAAGGATGCACGGTGTAGTCGAAAAGGCACGGATAACAGCGCTGACAAGGTGGCGGGCACACTCAGGAGGTGGTAAAATGGCCACTACTGGCGCTGCTTGTGGTTGTGTAAGTGCATACCATTTTAGCCACCTATGCGTCAGCAGGTCATCATCCCACGGAAGGTCATGATGATTGCGACCACCGTTCTGCTGCGCGACTCTCCATAGCGACTGTAGAGACTTGATACCTCCGTGTAGCCCACAGAGATCGGAGTCCATCCCAGTTGCGATCATCGTGATTGCACCATCACGACTTGCGGCACTTATCAGGGTCCCTGGTGTCTGGCGTATGGATATACCAATTTCTTGTTGCCTATTGTGGTAGCGTACCATCTGGATTTGTCCTTTCGGCGGTTTAGATTGGTCGCTTTCATGATCCATCTTCTTTGCACTAGTAGGGACGGAGATATAAGTGCAGGCTAGGAGTATAGCTTAGTCAGTAGGAGTTAGGAGTAGGCATGTCTTGACATGTAGTTGAAGAGATGTGCAACTTACCGCGTCCTATTTTCTGGCATCTATTGCACGGCGTTTCGCCGTCACATTTCACTTTTCGCTGCTGACAAGGCTGGCAAGCTTTCATATAGCCTCGCTGTCTCTGAATGGACTGAAAGCGAAAATCGTATTTGATCGACGCCATGGCTAGTTTACCTACATGCCTTCAGGTCGAGCACACCGACCAGCCGGTCCAGCCCTCGCTGTCGTTGGGAGATGCCCGAATTGTTCTCAGCCCCAGACTAGTTAAAATGTTAACTCTTTTGAAGCTTTTTTGATTGGTTCAGGCTGGCACCCCTCAACTAGGCTACTTCTGGAAAGCGTGTTATCTGTTGATGTATATTCATTCGTCCGTGCCAAAGCCTCACAAAAGCCGCAACTCTGCCCTACTAAACCACACGACGTATACTATTACCAAGGTATCCAGCTTGAAAACTGCCAGTTGCTATAATCTGAGTTAAGACCTAAAATCTGCAGGCGTTAGAATTATCTCCATGAATATATATATATATATCTCTCTCTCTCTCTGTACTACATATTTTCAGGTCATTTGGTGGCGTGTAAAATAATACAACTGAGTGCGGAGATGATTGTGTATAGCACTAGGCTTTAGGTTCTAGCACAGATGTTAGCACTGCGCATTAATTTCTCGCATGCTAGTTATGCATTTGGCACTTTCATGCGAGCTTGCAGGCTGACAGCTGAAGGTGTGATCGTCGTATAGTATACGACGTATAGCTACCCCGTAAAATGGATGATACTTTCTGTTCGTTATAGAGAAGAATTCTTTACAGCTGATAATGGCTTGGCAAACTATTATACCTCTTGGGTATAGAGGATATTATTTTATACCTAATATGGTTAGTATACCCCATAATAAACCTTTATACAACGAACTTTATATGAGGCGTATATCCAACATGAACGAGTTTTGTATTGTAATTTTGGGGTTTAGAATTTTGATGTCGTGTCCCGAATTTTATAGGGCAGAATCCGATATTAGGTATCGGGTTCATTATAGACCCTATATACGCGTATTGCCACAAAATAGTGGCCGGTACGACTGAGGAGTCTGCTCATCAGATGTAATATAAATAGAACATACCTAGGTATAGTCACATACTCAGCATTAGGTATCTTTACCACCTTTCCTTTTACGTATACCCGTGGACGTATTCTGTTTATAAGAGCCTTTTCGCTTTCCATATACCTTGCAGATTCCTTCAATCCCCATCTCAGAGTTCAACAGCCGATACCGAAGAACCTCCCCATCATCAACAGATAGATATGTCTGACCAATCTCCCCAGTACGTTGCCCTCAAGGCTGTCTTAGACCAGCAGAAGCTTGCTATTCCCGGAAGCTCTGGCTACACATCATCGCGAGACTCCTACTTCTCGCAGCAGGAGGCCGCCGTCCAGCCAGCGTGCATTGTTCTCCCCGAAACATCACCAGATGTCTCAGCGGCGGTTGTAGCTCCTCAGTCTTTGGATGACGGGCAGCGACGTTCCTTTGCAGTCCGCTCGGATGGCCACACGTCCTGGGCCGGTGCTGCCAATATCGCAGACGGCACTGTGATCGATCTCCGCGGCCTCAATGCCATTGAGCTCTCCGCAGACCGGTCGACCGTCTCTGTCGGGGTAGGCGCTTCCTGGGATAAAGTGTACGCTAAGCTTGATCCCCTCGGACTGAGTGTGAATGGCAGTCGAGCAGCCGGAGTAGGTGAGTTGGTTCGTGCAGGGTGATACATCTTCCCCTCTTGCTAATTTATGGCAAAGGAGTTGGAGGCTTCTGCCTCGGCGGCGGCATATCTTACTTTTCTCCTCGGTATGGCTGGGCTTGCGACACGGTCGTCAACTACGAAATAGTTCTCGCTGATGGGAGTATTGTCAACGCAAACTCGGAGTCAACCCAGGACTTATTCCAAGCACTCAAAGGTGGAAACAACAATTTTGGTGTCGTCACACAGGTCGAATTGAGCACTTTCGAGCAAGGAAATTTATGGGCTGGCACGGTGTGCAATGACCTCAGCATTGTCGACGATGTTATCGCTGAGTTTGTCAAGCTCAACTCGCCCACATCGTACGACGAGCGTGCTCCCATTGTCACGTCGTTTGGTTATGCTCAGGCACATGGCATGGCAGCGATCGCTAGTCACCTTGAGTACACAAAGCCCATCGACAATCCACCTGTGTATGAGTTCCTCCTAGCTCTGCCGAGTCTGATGAAATCGTCGCAAATCATGAACATGACGGATCTCTCTTTCGCGACTAAGGCCCTGCAGCCGAACGGATCAAGGTATGATGCCAGTGGTTTTTTCTCTCTCTTTATGACTTCTCGAACATGCCTTTGTTGACACACAACAAACAGATCACTTTCTCTCGTAACAACTCTCGTCTCCTCTGTACCAGTCCTCAAAGCTGTATACGAAGCGTGGAACAGTAGCCTCCCAGTCATCAAAGACGTCCCCAATATCGTCTATTCCGTCTCCCTCGAACATCTCCCACCAACTATCTACTCACGGCACGCCAATAGCAACGCTATGGGCTTGGAAGACCGAACCGACTCGCTCGTCGTCGTACTTATCACCGTGATCTGGACCAGAAAGGATGACGATAGGCTCGTGGGCGAGACATCGCAGTCACTCCTGGACGCAATCAATGTCGCAGCTACGAAACTCGGTGGTTTGGACCCGTATATCTATCTGAACTACGCGGGCAAGAACCAGAACCCTATTGCTAGTTATGGAGCCAAGATTATAAGTCACTTGCAGCAGGTTAGGGCAAGGGTGGATCCCACGAAGGTTTTTACGAATCAGGTCCCAGGCGGGTATAAGATCCCTGAATAGTATGCCCTAGGTACGGAGTGTAGTATCTTTACAGAATAATTTGTTTGCACATATCATAGTACTTAAAAAATCATATTACCGTATTGACATAAGAGAACTCCACTTGCATACCCTGCTCTTCGGACCAACATATAAACTACTCCCAGTCCACAAGCATCGTCTCCTCTCCCTTCAACTCCGCATACCTCACACTATCCTTCCACACCATCAACCTCTTCTTCTCATCCTTTGCCTCATCGCTAATCTCAGCCCGCGCCGGTCCTTCCAAGTACATACCCTGGGGCCGCTCACCAAGCACCGGATTACTATCCATGGCTCCCGCCAGCACATATTCCGCAGCTTTTTGAGGCGAGCGAATTTCGTTCTTGCCCAGAGCAATATGCAACGACTCCTGGACAAAGACAATGAAGGGGATAAGTATCTTGAACATGACCACGCGGATGAGAAAGGAGCTGCGGCGTGCAATGTTGGTAGGGACGGGGCCCGGATCGACGCCCAGGATGGAGATGTTGGAGAGCGCCGGGTCTGTGGAGAGGCGGCGTTGGAGCGCCCCGCTGTCGTTGTCGAGTATTGATTAGTTTGATAGTTTGAGAATGTAAAAGACGATACGTACATCATCATGATCATGCAGAGTTTGCTGGCGCCATATCGTCGCATTCCACCTGCGAACGATGGGTCTTCTTCATATGAGCTCCAAGTCCCTTTCGCGATTGGGTCGGTGGTGCTCTCCTGAAGTATTGTCTTGTGCTTTTCCTCTTTGAACAGATGGGCATTCCCGCTGAAGTAAGGACTGGCATTGTTTGTAAGCATAGTCTCTCGCTTTTCCACTTTTGAGGGAGAGTCTCTCACTTATGGGAATTGCTTCCAAGCACTACAATCCGACCCATGTCTCGATCCATGCTCTGTAGTAGCAAGAGAACCAGCAACCAATTGCCCAGATAGGTAGCCACGAATATGGTCGCGAAGCCATTGTCCAGGAACCGCTGGGCGTCCATCTCGTGGTACGCAGCATTCAGGATGAGGGCACGAATAGGCGGGATTTCGCCTGCTGCGACTCGCTTGTTGATAGTAGCCGCCGCTTCACGGACACTGGCAAGGCTCGAGAGTTCGAGCGAGAGCGTGTCGTGAGGGTGCGTTGCCGTGTTCTGTTCATGGTCAGGAAAAACATAAGATGAGGCGTTGCGAACTGTGTATATGCCGTGGTATGAGGAGAGCTCTGGAGAGTTGAGGATGCGCGATACAATGGCGCTACCGATGCCGCCATTAGCCCCCGTGAGGACAATAGTACCTCTAGGAGACATGCTTGTAGATTGAAGTAGTTTCTTTTGCTTGTATATAAGAACTGAGGAGAGTGCAGAATATGAATGAAGCGTCCACTGCTGGGTTTTTATACTTTACATTCTGTACATTTTCTGATCTGATCTGTATGAGCTTGTTCTTCTCGATTGCCTAATTGGGAAAGGAAGTTGCGGCTCGCTGCGGAGAGAGTGGGCCCTAGCGCAGTGCTACAGCCGGATACGGAAAAGGCTGGAAAATTCAGACCCTTTTTGACGGCCGGGCCAATCAGCTTTCATATTGTAGGCAGCCTAAAAATGACGTGGCTTGATGATTGGCCAGTCCATGCAATCTATGCATAAAAAACAGATGGCATTGATAAGCAAACAAGCGATGCTTTACTTCTTCTTGTTCTATACAATGAACCAATGACATTCGCTCTCTCAACTTAGTTTTACGTATTCTAGGTACTAGGTACTGGATTAGCTCAAAGAAGTGCCATCAACATTGGCCGATATGTTGGCATAAATCCATCAACGCCTAGAGATGGATTATCCATGATAATGGGGGCCGAGAGTCTGTGCAACTGCTCTTGTCCTTATAGCTATCGGACATCCGAATTCGACCATGTTGCAGCAGCTGGCGATAGTTCGTTCACGAGGCAGGTGCCTATCCGTCGCGATTTCTTTTCCAGAATAATGACACGCCGTCCAAGTAAGCTTAACTCAACGTCACATGTGTTTAAGCTTAAAATCAATACAGTCCCATCCCTTTATCGAGCAACCTCTCAGGACCCAGACTCCTTCGTCGATATATTCAACCCGGGGAATACGGGAGCGCATGCGATCATGGGCTATGACATCCTCGGCGATATGTGGCCTCAAAACGAGTCTGTACTGTGTTTAAGAAACTGTAAGTATCATTAGGTTGACCTGTTTTGTGCTATAGAAGTATTGTTGAAGCATCCATGGATGTCATCGAACAATATATATTGCGTCGGCAAGATGTCCGTCGGTAATCTGCACCACTGGCTGTGATGCAGTTAACGAAGTGGCGAGTCTGACGGTCTGTGCTAGGTCAGCTAAGCCTAAGCCGTTATGGAAATAAATCTTCTTCATATGCAGTTGAAATTTGACAGGTGACATTTGATGGTGGTTGTGACAGGATCAGCGAGGCCAAGAGCCGGTTTGCGCCGACTCCGCATTCCTTCGGCGGCTGACATGTGATTCGCTCCCCGTGGAAACCTGGACAAAACCCAGAGCTCTGCGACCTTCACTCATTCATGTATTATTCCTCATTTCTGTGTCGGAGCACTCATTCAAGACCTGCCAACCTTTGATTTGTATATTTACGCCCGCTAATCGCGCCAAACGAAGCTAGCTGTCTGTGAAACGCAGCGCAGTTCGGAGATGGATGTATGTTCCGTTGATCTACGTACCACAACCAATCGCTAGATTCAGCTTGGTTATTGGGATTCCATATGCTAACGAATTTGCTCTTATTTTACAGCCCTTCCGGCCTTCGTCGCATAGTCCTTTCCGGTCCAGACGCTCGCATCCAACTTTAAACCACATCTCGCTCGCGCCACTTACGCCTCGGTTCCCAATTGACGATTTACCGGAGCAGAGTGATTATTTCCAGAGCAGTCACAGCCCGCCCATTTCATACCTCTCAAGCTCATCAGTGCCGAGTACGCCGCCTATTCTGTCACATTCGCGTGCCAGCTCGCGCACGCGGCATCATAGGCGCACCAAGAGCTCAACACATGCACTCAGTGACACTGATCTTCGCAGTCTAGGAGCCCGACGGGCATTGACCCAGCAGGAGATTCAGCATATTGAGAGTACAAAAGGAGGGCCGCACACGCCTGGATTTGTACCACCATCGTCGTCGTCGGAGAGGAGGAAGTCTCACGATTCGGAATGGCTGCTTCGAGCGGGACTGGCCCTGACTTCATCAACGCGCGAAGAAAAGGGTCAGAGTTGGTTGGTTAAGCGGGAGAGCTCAACTAGTCTAGTAGCTGAAGCAGAGCCGGACACGCTACGAATTCGTCGTAGCAATCGCCATGGGAAAAACACGCCTCATCGGTCGTCGAGATCGTCTGCGGTCTCGACGCCAGCGGCACTCTCGCGGCGGGCATCAAGGTCGCGCGAACACAGTCGACGAGCCAGTCGCGCAGACTTTGCCATGACGGCAATGAGCGTAGATGGAGGCGCATCGAGAGAGTCAAGAAAATCTAGCATTGGAAGCCACCTCGGCATGCTTCCTGATTTCGTCGACGAGCGGATTCGTGCTGAGATTGCTTCTATCCATGATCGGTATCGTGATGACGACTATGAAGAAGATGGTGATGCATCAGACGCATCTTCCAATGCTTCAGCAAGCGAGACAGATGGTGAAATGGACGAGAAAGAATTCCAGCGTTTGACTCGAGAGCGAGGCTTTGGTCTTGGGAGCTGGCTCGACCAGTTTGTCAGCTGGACGCTATTTGGCGTCGAAGAGGATCTGTCCACGTCACCGCCTGCACCTGCAGAAGTGGCCAATCGTCATACTCTTGTTTCTTTTGATTCTACACCGCGAGTGGAGCCCGTGGACAGTTTAGAGGATGATCATGACGATCATGCCGAGTCTACCGATCCTGTCGAGAAAGCAGGCGAGAAGGGTGGGTGGGCCGATGCAAGTTGGTTCTTTCGACTAGCAAGGAAAGCAATAGTCTAATTGCTTAATGTTTCTATTTTTCCGTCTCTCGGGTCTCCTTTTTGTGGCGTTTACATTTTTCGTGTCTTTTCCTTTTGCATGCTAGTTATTGGTCAATCGTCCAATATCTGGCTAGTAATTCGATAAGAAGGATCTATATTCTCAGCCCTGGAAAAAGGGCCCGTCTGTCGGTATTTCGGGCCCAATGAATAATTGCTGAATTGTATCTCCGATTGATGGATACATTCAACTCCGTACATGATTTATCATTAGCATGTTTTCACTTTGTGTAGGAAAACGAGTTGGTCGTTAGGGTTACGGGTACTGTGATCACTTTGTCTATCACCTCATGTCTGTCATAATACAACCCATTCTTTATTTTTTCTTACTTGATTCTACAGTATTTACTCTGTAGGCTTGGAGTAATATAATAAAAATTATACATATATATGCGTAGCACTGCCTGATCATTGCATCAATCAACCGAGGTTTTGACCCGCGTTCGCCCGACCAAAATTTGAGGATCTCGATTGCATGGCCACCTGTCTTTCAAATACTCTGCCCTATCTGACAATTACATGTATGGCCGAGCAATTCCGCTTTTTGTTTCTTTTTTTCAGGTAATGTATCGTGCATCATGCATCGTACATACGTCTTGTGGCGGGAGTTAATACTCAATAGGCACACGTAGGGTTGAAACGTAGGTAGAGAGATATGTCAGATGTATGTATGTTCTGATGCCTAGGTGAAAGCACTGCATTTCAATGCATGACATTATTGTTGCATTGTTGATCCTTGGGTAAACGGATTAGGTACGCTGTGCGGAGTACCTATGAAGTAGGGTGTAATCCGTAGGGTTGTAGAAAAAGAAATATCCAGGACAGTATCTACGTACTGCCAACCTAGGTAATCTATGGCGAATAGTTAATTTTCGCCAGCCATGTACGTACCTACTCTATGTAATTTTATATGTTGTGTCAGGTGGTCTGATAATTCCCCGTCTGTTCGCTTCGGTGCAGGAATTCTTTATAAACCTCCAGCTAAGTATCCAGGATCTTGGACCCCCCCCGCCGCCTCCAGAGAACAAAGAGCAAAGAACAAAGAACAAAGAAAAGAGGAAAAAGCCCAAAAATAGGAAATGGCCACGTCTGATAAAGCAATGCATATGCTCTGCCCAGGTAGGCCTAGTATGTAGGATTAAAAAGCGCAAGCCCTAATTTTGGTGTCTTCCCCACTCATACGCCACATCAATGCACACATTCGGGATTAAAACTACGTCTGTTTACGCCTTAACGAATGTTTTTTTTTTCCTTCCCCTCTCTCTATATTTTCTTTTTAAAAGTGGAGAACAGAATGAATTGAATTTTTTGTCCTAAGTAAGGCTGTGGTCGGTCAGACGGAGTTGCTCGGGCACGCCGGGATCTACTAAACGGCGGCACTTGACAACAATGGATCGAAGATAAAAGAAAGAAAAAAACAAGACTAAATTTTAGGTCGAGCTCGGGGACAAAAAAGCAAAAATTGACCCAGTCACAACCATCAATGACTGTGCCATCACTTGTGGGGACATGTGGCCAGGCACCTTGAAAGACTCCTATATACCCATGTCATGGAAAACTGTGGGCTCAAGTAGATCCTCGTTCACATGTACGGTGTACCGAGTACCTAGGTGGCTATATCATACACTTATATAATTTGATTCCAGACTGCAGCTGCACCACATGAAATAATTCAAATAATTCACTGCACCAGATGGCATCAAAAAAAAAAAAAGATAGAACTTCAGCTTTAGGTCTCCAGGCCGCCTTCGCCCATATACCACATAGGTAGGTATTCCTTGGATTTGGAATTCTCTTCCAAGCGCCAGGAGTGCCGCGTATATCTAGCTCTTATAGGTTGGTTAATCTATTCCGTGTCAGGTTTCGAGTAATAGGAACTGGGCACTGGGTACAGGGCAGGCTTCTCTAGCCCAATAACGTGTTTCCTTTGTAGCTAGTTAGTTAGGGCTTGATCTTGCCACGGAATACCTCGGAGGTTTTTTTCTTTTTTTCCCCTAAATTCCCAGGGCCTAGTATATTTATCGACCACGATTAGGGCAAGGAACCCTGTCCTGTCAACAACACCCCTGTAACCTCTTTTCTTTCAGGTTCTCGATTTAGGTATGTAGGATTGAAAGAAAACATGCACGTTGCTTGGTTGGCGGAAATCAAAGGCGGACCAATTACCTCCAGTCTAGTTCATACTCCATAAGTAGTATCTAGTAATCTATTATTACATGAGTGTGTGATATGTCTAGCATACAATGCACACGCTGAATTGTTAGTAATATGGATGCTTATAGAATGAGTCCGCATGATTCTTTTCAAACCTATAAACCTAGCTTTCCCTACATTACACTCCAGGGTATTATATCATATACCATGAGCAGAGACCTTTTATCCACGGACATCATCATGCCCGATAACCCCCAGCCATCATCAGATCACCAAGGAAATCTCGAGGCTGATGTATGTCAGACAGAGAGCGCAAGTTCACTTTTCTCGGCCTCGACATTTGAGTTTGCTGAAATATTATTTGCAGGACAATATCTATAGTGACTCGGATTCTGCCTTTGAAGGCTCGTAAGTGGCCAGCTTACTTTTCATTCGGGGCATTTGACTGACACCTGACTAGTATTGGAGATGCAAGCTATACGTCGTCAATCTCAACGAACGTGAGGAATTATATGTATGTAATAGTGAATAGGTTTCCCGTTGAACATTACATTATGCTTATACTATCGTTTACAATATCTAGATACGAGGTACCAAATTCATTCATCATATACTCTCAGCCAGTGTATCATGGACATTCATTCTAGTATGGAACAGAATTCTGATCACATTAGTTATATGAATATTTTAGAATGGTCGAAGATATCATGCCTTCAAGGAAGGCTCACATTTTTTGGTGCGTTTTCTTCCCCCTTTTTGTTTTTCTCTAGCCTATATTTCTGATCTGATAACATGGATAGCCCAACGACGAAAATGAACAAGCTCGAATGGATCTAGTCCATCATATCTATCTAATGCTCACCGGTGGAAAACTGTGTCTCGCCCCAATCAGTAGTCCACAACGGGTTCTTGATCTCGGCACTGGAACAGGGATCTGGGCAATCGACTTTGCAGAGTATGTCTGCTCAGCTACAGTTTGGTTCATGTGTCCTGCTGACTTGACATTGTTGATACAGCGAGCATCCGAATACTCATGTGCTGGGTATGTATAAGATGACTTCTGCTTGTTACTATGCAGTTACTAACCATGACATCTAGGAAACGATCTCAGCCCTATCCAGCCCTCATGGTAAGCAACGCCTCTATCCACAACTGAAAACTGATACTCAAGGTCATACACATAGGGTCCCGCCAAACCTCCAATTCGAAGTCGACGACTTTGAAAGCGACTGGTCCTACTCCCAAAGATTCGACTTGATCCACGGCCGTGAGATGGAAGGCATGGTTCAAGACTTTGACCACCTCTTCAAGCAAACATACCAATACCTGAACCCAGGCGGCTGGACCGAATTCTCCAGCATCGAGTTAAATACCTTTTGTGACGACGATTCGCGGCAAAAGGCGACTACTTTGGTACGATGGTCTGAAAATCTGCATCGTGCAGCTCGCATATTTGGAAAGAATATGCGTACTGTACGCACATGGCCAGATAAGTTGAAAGAGGCTGGGTTTCAGAATGTGCAGACTGCTGTCTTTCCGGTTCGTCTCTCTCTCTCTACGTACCTAAACTCTTCTGACAGATATATAGTTACCATTCAATCCCTGGCCCAAAGACCCCAGATTCAAAGAACTCGGCCGCTATGCACAACTACACATGTTCGAAGCCACCCCCTCTTACAGCCTACGACTCTATACAAATGTCCTCAAATGGCACAAGGAAGAAGTTGAGACTCTTCTGGCCGAAGTGCAGAATGTTTTGAAAGATCGCTCTTGTCATCTGTATACTTTGGTGCATTTTGTTTATGGTCAGAAACCTCCTGATGCGGATGATTGAATACTTCTTTCGGGCCTTCATTATTTTTGTTGCAAATATTTACGATGTTGATGATAATGACGACGATAATGTTTAGGTATAGATCAATTATCATGATTGACGACTTTACTTCTTGAATCAATCTTAAATGCATTGTCCTATTTCTTTATTTTTTCGTTAGCTTAACTCGGCTGCTTGTATGAGGTACATAGTATGCATATTCTTGATAATGTTTATTTTGTCTTTGTTATTTAACTCCAGTAAAGAAAATAAAAAACAAGAGGCCACCGAGTCATGTATGTATGGATATGTGCTCGCAATGATTTCGATTTAAAAAGAACGACATAACCAACCTGAAAAAGATGAACAGGCTGGCAACGGAGCAAAAGAAAAAAGTTGAAATGGATAAAAGAGAATATGGCTAATATCCTTCGAAACATCCTGAGAAATACAAGCAAAATAATGTTGATAGACAAAGTCGTCGTAGCGAATCCATACAATCAAAATATTTTACTTAGTGCATCAAAGGTGTCATGAAATTGTGTGTCGCTGCTTATCCAAACCATCTCCAGACAACTCCGAAATACAGCAATGGAAAAAAGAGAAAAAGACAGGTGTTTAACGCCGCCGAGTTTTCACAGAACCCTCTAGGACTTATGCAGGTATCATCATGTGTCGTGTCGTAATATAGTGTAGGCCGTTAGATCGAAGCGTATCGACAGAGAAAAAAGTAATTATCCAGTCATTTCGACATATTTTCAAAATGTCTTCCTACCAGGGCCCCACCTTGAGAGGTACGCCCATGCCATATGTCCCGGACAGCAGTTGATCGCGGATCGAAGCTTGGTCTCCTCCAGATGGACCAGTCGGACCGCCCAAGGCGGCACTTGGTGAGGGCGATCCCATCCATCCCAAGCTGTTCCGTAGCTCGTTAACTGCTTCCTGTAACTTGCCACCGGAATTCTCGTCGTGTTTTGCAAGCTTCTGATCCCATCCTCCATATTGAAGTTGTATACCCCCGCCACGCTTAGCCGCTTCCCGGATAACCAGAACCCAAGCCTTGCTAATCTCCTCGTATGCTGAATCACGACCCATATTATGCCGCGGTGTACTCCATTTCGGTAGACTGTGTATGATATCTGTCGCTCCGTCCAGGTAGGTCAAAGAAACGGAAGTGGTGGATTCATTAGGCGGCAAAAAATGAGGCGTAAAATCGCTCAGAGCTTCTAGTAGATGGAACAGATGCTGTTTGACCCGATTATATGCATAGTCCGATAAGAACTCGCCGCTACCTAGAGGAATGGATGTTTGCAAAGTTGATTGATAATTTCGAAGAACCTGCAGCGTCGACGCTACACTTGGTCGTGGCGCAGTATGGACGACCTCATCGCCCAGTTCTGGATGACGCTGGCAGACTGCTTGTAGCACCGACCGTAGAGCATCCGTGTCCAACGTCTCGAGTAGCCTAGGTAACGATAAAGGGCGGCCGGACACATTGGGGCGGGATCGCTTCAGCTGGCGGTTGGGTAACGGGCGAGGAGTGAATGCTGGGGAGTTGGTGGGAGAAGCGGACATGCGGATATCGGGGTCATTGCCATCATCTTCAGCTTTGCGTTTTCGATTGCTGCTTGGTTGAACTGGCGTAGACACTATATCCAGGTGGACTTGGTTAGTGTACTGTGTGTGTTGATGGGACTCAAAATTCTTACTGGAACGAGAAGGAGAGAAGCGGGAATGTTCGTAGAAGTGAGGAGGAACAGGAGGCGTAGCCACCAAACTGTTCATGATGATACGAAGCAGTAGGCCCAGTCGCTCGACACTGTAGACGATCGAGAAAAAGAGATACTGCTGGTTGTAAATTATATGATGCTGTGCTGTGTGCTGCGTGCTGTTGGGCTGAATTTCCTCGTGGCCAACAGCGGGTGAAGGGAGGCGATGGCCAAAGCGAGAGGGTGCACCAACCGAAAAGAAAGAATCACAGAGAAGAAGAAGGTATCAAGAGCAGCGAGTAGAAATGAAGGGGTATCTAGGAAATGTTCGTCGAGGTGGAGAGGGAGCAAAGAGGAGGAGGATGTTAAACGAGGTTGATGGAGGTTGATGATGGGGTTGTTGAGGTGAGGAAAGCGAGAGTCGGCACAACTAGTTTAGTTAGTTAATTTAGCTGGGCCAATCCATTGGCAGCGGTTAGCGGGTACGGCGTTACGTTTTCGCGGTCAGACGGCGTAATCAATTTACCATTTCTTTCAGCCGGTATTGGTAGTCACCGTAGGCAACGAAGCCATGGGTCGTACGGTACCGTATCGTTGAATGCATCTACTAGCAGACTATGGGGGGGGGGGGGGGGGGGGGGGGGGGGGGGGATAACAGCTAACTAATTGTCTACAATTGGTTTTTCGATAATTATTAATGCAATTTTCCTTATGTAACTGTTTGTTCTTCAAATATACATGGTATCCTCGTTCCAGCATCATTCTATACCTCATAACAGTATACTCTGCGAAGAAAGCCCACAACATTGAGCGTATGAATAGTAAATGCCCTCCAGAGAACGCCAGTGCCATGCCGAATTCGAGTACAAGGAAAGAAAGAGGGAAATAAGCAGTTCCAACGTGTCAAGCTCCCAACTACAAGTAGAGGGACTGAGCAGCAACAATGTCTCGTCGGATTTTGGTCAGAGATGCCTCAAACATCTGTTCAAGTTCCTCGTTGCCCATAACCTTGGCAGCCTGTGCCATTTGTCGGATCAACTCCTCCAAACGACGGAAAACGCGGATTAAACTGCCCTCGTATACATCTGTCATTTTACAGATATCGGCGAATGACTTTCCGTGAGCCCATTCATAGATCACATCCATCAGCTCCCAGTGGAAACTCTGCACATATTCCTCCTCATTGACCGCCATCTTCGACTCCATCGATACTTTGGCGACGACCCGGGCTTGAGCTTGAATTTCCTTTAGCGGTTTTATCAACTCGTCTCTACTCAATGCAGGAGTATCCTTTGACTTCTCCTCAAAGACAAAACAACTTAGGACGGAGGCACATTGCTCAGGTGTCAAATTGTTGAAAAATCCATTAAAGAGCAGCTCACTCAGCATGAGTTCATCACCCGTGCTGATCTCGCATGCCACTCGGGCCTTGAGTTGGACAACATCCTCCTCGTTGATGAAGCCAAATCGCCGAAGAACCCGCTTTCGACACTTGAGCTCATCCAGCTGCATGACCGACATCGCTTCAGAGATTTTCTTCTTAATAGCCTTGATTTGGACACCTAACTCCACTTTCTCCGAATACTGATTATATAACTCTGGCAATCGAGGCGAATTGTGCAGAGGATTGGCCAAAAGGCGCGATTCGAGCACTTCAACTTTCTGTATAACAATTAGTTGATCAATCCATAGACCAGATTCGACACGAAACAACTTACCCTAAGAAGCTTCTTAAAGGACTCGTCCCTTATGTTCATGTTCTCGATAGGGTCAAGTAGAGCCACACCATCTGGGAAGCGTTTCTTAACCTCTTGAAGCGAACGCTTGACACTATTCCGCGAATCCACTGTTTGTACCTCTTTGGGGAGGAAGATCCGAACATGAGACAAGGCCTGGACACAGCTCAGAAGGACCGGAACTGCTGCCACCTGACTCTTCTCACCTTCTTGAGGCGGTCGAACGCCAGAAGGAAGATCGGTGTGAGTACGGGTGCCCGTTGAAGAGCCATCAGCAGTCTCCAGCAAGACATCAACGATATATTGTTGCTGAGCACTGAGTTCTTCTTTTGGGTTCTTTGATTTTCGTTGCTTGTAATTTACAACCACACCCCAGCCGAAATCATACTCCTGGTACTTGATCTGCACGAGACGTCCCGGCTGCAGGAACGGTAGGCAGTAATCGGGATGGGTGATAACTGACTGCATATCAGACGTGAAAGTTGCAAGATTCTTTCGAAGGTCATAGTATTCGCGAATTGCTGCCTCATCTTGGATGTCCATGTTTGCTCGTTGGGTTTCGAGCTCCGCGAGTTCTTAGGTTTGTCAGTGTCTTGGACCGTAAATAGAATGGATAATATTGGTGCGTACCTTTCTCTAAACCAGCCACGCTGGCAGTGTTTTGGAATTGATAGAAGCAATTCTCCAGCATAAATTCTGGGGAAATACCCTCTACTCGCATCAAGTTCAAAACCATATTGTAGCCCAGGTGAAAGGCGGAATTCAGTTTATCCTGTTGACCACGCACAATCTCCTTGGCAGTAGCGGGCTCCATTTCTTCTCCAACCATCATAATCACGATACCACGCTCATCGAGACCTCTTCGGCCGGCTCGACCAGACATTTGAATGAATTCGGACGGAGTGACCCAGCGAGTGTCGATCCCATCGAATTTCCGTACATTTGTGAAGACGACTGTCTTGGCAGGCATGTTCAACCCAATGGAGAATGTCTCTGTTGCAAAAAGGACCTTCAAGAGACCTTCTTGGAACAAAATTTCAATAGTCTCCTTTAGAATGGGAAGCAGTCCTCCGTGGTGAACACCGATTCCACGCCGCAACAAAGGCAAAAGATTCGTAATTTGTGGGAGTTGTCGATCCTGCTCAGACAGCATTTCGATGGCGCTATTGAAGACTTTGGAAACCATTTCTTTCTCAGAGTCATCATTGAATGCCAATTTAGTCATCAGCAGAGCATTGGCTTCACACTCTCGCTTGCTGAAACTGAAAACAATAACAGGGTTGTAGCTTCTTTGCATGATCATCTTTACAATCTTGAAAATGTCTGGTGGCCCCTTATTTCCTCCCTTGTTGAATTTCTTGTCCTTCCCTTTACCCTTGCGATTGGCAAGAGCATTAGCCGGGTCGTCGCCCTTCTTTTCGGCAATGGCGCTCATAGCTTTCTGGAAATTGTCTTCCCGGAAAAGGCCCTTTTCATCTACTACCAAATGAATTCCTTCTGTACCAGATGGGAAGAGATAATGCTGCAATGGGGTAGGTCGGAAGTCAGTGTAGACAACGTGACATGGTTGTCTATGCAATTTGACGATCCATTCAGCAAATTGCATCGCGTTGGGAATTGTTGCAGACAGGAACACGTAGCGAACCTTGTCTGGCAGCAGAATGATAGTCTCTTCCCAAACAACACCACGGGCTAGTTAAAAGAATTTAAATGAGTAAGTGATTCACTTGGCAGAATGAAGAAATATCTATACTTACTTGCATCACGCAGGTAGTGAATTTCATCAAAAACTACCCATGCGACTTCACGCATAATTTCAGATCCGCGATAAAGCATAGATCTGAGAATCTCGGTGGTCATGACGAGACATGTTGCAGTTGGGTTGATTGTAACATCACCGGTCATCAAGCCCACGTCGCCGAATTCAGCTGCGAATTCTCTGTACTTTTGATTACTCAGAGCCTTGATAGGACTGGTGTAGATAACCCTCTGGTTTTTCTTCAAGCTTTGTGCAATAGCATATTCTGCTACAACCGTTTTTCCAGCACTTGTATGCGCGGAAACCAACACGCTCTCTTCTCTCTGAATTGAGTAAACCGAAACTTGTTGAAAAGGATCGAGGGTGAACGGCCAAGTCCTAGCAGGCTCCTCGGGAGGCTTGTGCTCAGATATAGGAACGTAAGGATAATTTGCAGGAAGGGCAACTTGATGGCGAACTTGATGCGAAAGAATAACTGCTCCGGTATCTTTAGTCCCCTGCAGACCAGCTGAGGCGGCTACTTCTCGTTCTTGCTCCGTCTCGAAGGTATCAGCCACGACTGGTTCCGGTCCATCTTGCAGACGCTGGCGCTTCGCTTCTGGCTGGCCATTCTCTCCAGCCGAGCCATCTGTGACGTTTGGTGCGGCGGGGGCGTCTGACAGGAGCTCGTCGTCCTTTGATTGCGAGTCTTGTTTGCTTTTCACATCGCCATTCGCTTGCCGCTTTTTGCTCTTGTCTTTCCTTGGTCGAGGCTTTAAGGGCTCGTCCGCTTCCTCAAAATCCCGTGACTTATCGTCAAAGGCATCGAATAAGTCGTCCATATTGACAATCGATTTCGCTCTCCAAAGAAAGGAAACGCGAATGGGGACGAAGAAGAGTCACTGGAGATGTGTTATAAAAAAAAAGTTGGAGCCGCGCGAGCTTGAAATTTGCGATTCCCAATTGGGGAAGGTGCGCAGGCCCGGCTGTGATTCGCTGCCGAGAAAAAAGGCAGGGTCACGTGATGGAGCTCGCGGGAAGTCGGGTCGCCGGCCTCATCAGTTGATTCTCATGCCACTCCCTCTGCTGACTATCCCAGCTCCCAATCGCTCCTCCGCCATCTCTAGAACAAGGTAAGCAATGCTGCAATGAACAATGCGCAATTGAGCTTTGACTAATCGAATAAGATGATTGCCGCTTCCGCTGCTCGGGCCAGATTGGCCAACAACCTCGTCGCTCGCCGGGCTTTCTCAACCACCCGCGCACAGCTCGGCAGCCCTTACCACTACGCTGAGGGACCTCGCTCGAACATTCCTTTCAACCCCAAGACCAAATACTTCTTCTTCCGATACTGGGCTTTCATGAGTATGTCGTGCCATTGGAACTTGCGGTGATATTGCGAGACCGTGAACTGACGTATGCACTTTTGTGCGCCTTCTAGTTGCCGGATTCGGTGCCCCATTCGGCATTGCTGGTATGTTTCTGTCTCGAGAGCTTATATTGCTTACTTGTTTCACTAATTGATTGATTTCTACAGTCTGGCAAACCTACAAGACCCGTCCTTAGACGACGCGCTTCGAATCGATTGTTCAACTGGATCGGATGTTGGGAAAGGGACTGTCACATTACTTCAGAATAAAGATTTCATTTGTACAAAACTAGAAAATCAAAAGGAATTCTTCGTTAAACTGCATTTTGTTTTTATTTCGTTTTTTTATAGACTGGCCTTGAGTAGTCGTACGATACAGTCGATCGGAAATGTGAATGAAGTCATTGGCTGATATTTATCGACGGATCTCGGAACACCAAATTTGCGGAGCACCTGAATTTTTTTTTGATACTGACACACCTGGGACCTAACGGGCGCAACAAAGGCATAGGTTTATGCCAAATAAATATCAGGAAGAAAAAAAGAAGAAAATCGAAGCAGAGTCAGTAAACGGCAAAATTTAATGCGGGTTTTGGTCTATGGGGAGGGGCAGATAAATCAGCAAAGATGCGCAATCTAAAGAACGTGCGCCTTGCGGAGATCCAGCTCCAAGCCAAGCTCCCATTAAGTGCAACAGCTTGGGATACGTCCTCAGATTCGATAATTTGTGCGTTTGGGCCAGAGAAAGAAAATCAAGTTATTGAACTACGGAGGAAACGCCATGATGCTGTTTATACATCTCCTGCCAGTCAGGAGGACTTCGAGACTATCGCATCGTGGGACGCTCCATGCCCTCTGCCCGACTTGGCCTGTGATAGTGTCTTATCGCTGCAGTACTTTGCAGACAATCTAACTGCGATTCTCATTTTGCAAGGAGGCGATATCATCATCGTTCGAGAGGATCCTCAGCCTGGGGAAGACAAAATTGAGATCCTAGGCTCCGTTGATGTCGGTATCACTGCGGCGGCCTGGTCTCCCGATGAGGAGCTTTTGGCAATAACGACAAGAGCAAACACGCTTCTGTACATGACCCGCGAATTTGAAAATGTTGCGGAGATTACATTCGCCCCAGAAGATCTCAAGCTATCACGACATGTCTCTGTCGGGTGGGGGAAGAAGGAGACTCAATTCCAAGGCAAACGAGCCAAAGCATTAAGAGATCCCACAATGCCTGAAAAGGTCGACGAAGGCAAGTTCAGCAACTTCGATGATTCTCGCACCACGATGACCTGGCGAGGCGATGGTGCCTTCGTTGCTGTGAATAGTATTGAGACCGGTATTCGTCGGGTTATCAGAGTCTACTCCAGAGAAGGGTCTCTTGACAGTGTTAGCGAGCCGGTAGATGGATTGGAAGGGGCTTTAAGCTGGAGACCGGCGGGCAATGTCATCGCCGGTATCCAACGCCTGGATGACCGTATCGATGTGGTCTTCTTTGAACGCAACGGGCTGCGTCACGGCCAGTTCACGTTGAGATTATCGGAGGAAGAGCGGGGAAGTTGGGGATCCGATATCCATCTTAATTGGAATATCGACTCTACTGTCTTGGCTGTATATTTCAAGGATCGTATCCAGCTATGGACCATGGGTAACTACCATTACTATCTCAAGCAAGAGATCCCACTTCTTGGCGAGGCAAAGAACTTCTTCCGATGGCATCAAGAGAAGGCTTTGAGATTCATTGCCGCTTCTTCCAATCTCCTAATGGATAGCGATTGGGTTTTTGATGTCTCACACGGCTCAACTAGCAGCCCAAATGATGTTGGGGCAGTCGGAGTTATCGATGGAAGGATACTAAAATTAACGCCCTTGAGGCTCTCTGGAGTTCCGCCTCCAATGGCGCACTGTGAGATCAGTGTCGATTCAAACATAGTGGATATTGCATTCAGCCACTCGGGAACGAGAATTGCAGTACTCACCACCGATAGTTTCTCTATTTTCTCGTGGTCTTTCAAAACTAGGCCAGTCCCCACGCCGTTGATGGAATCCACTTATCCTCTCTCACAGGCCTCAAACTCTCGACCAAGGCAGATTACCTTCCTTGGTGACAGCGAAGTCTTTGTTCTTATTCATCAGGATTCTTTTGATCGCCGAATTGAGAGGATAAAATTAGACACTCGTGAGACTGCAGTGTTGTATGACGCTACTGAAGAGGAACATATCCAAAGCATATTCCCGAGTGCTAAGCATGACAAACTTTGGGTCTCAAAATCTTCAGGAAAAGCAAAAGGCACGACATACTTAGTAGGAGCTCTGTCTCCAGAAAAACTTGAAGTTTCTGCTTTTGATCAAGCTCCTTCACTTGACACTCACTGGGCGGCTAGCGCGTGCATATCTGAGGATCAGGTATGTCTGTCCCTGAAAAGTACCTATCACTTAACTAACAGAAGCAGGATATTTTAGTTTCGTTGACAAGAACAGGCGCGTTGTATGCCAATAAACGTTTGCTGGCAAAGAACTGCACTTCCTTCATGATCACGCCTGCTCACATTCTTTTCACTACCACCCAACATCTGCTAAAATTTGTTCATATTACGAATGTGGAAGGTATGTTTATCTCTACTTTACCTCACGGAACTTACGCAGAACATCTACTAATATAGACACATAGACATGGAGGTCCCTGCTGATACACCGGAAACCGACGAGAGATGTAGAAGCATTGAACGTGGAGGACGGATAGTAACAGTGACTCCTTCGAACTTCGCTGTGACACTGCAGATGCCACGAGGAAATCTGGAAACCATATACCCTCGAGCATTAGTTCTGGCTGGTATCAGAAGCTTTATCGATGCAAAGGACTATCGCTCGGCGTACCTTGCGTGTCGGTCCCAGATGGTCGATATGAATATTCTACATGATTATGCTCCGCAGCAATTCATGGAGAATGTGTCGCTTTTCATTACACAGGTCAAAAGAGTTGATTATGTTAACGAATTTTTATCGCGACTGAGGTAGGTCACATTCGGCCCCAGAGATGAACAACCCTGCTAACTTCAGGACAGCGAGGAAGATGTTTCCAAAACATTGTACAAGGATACTATGAAATTGTCAAAAGCTGAAGCCGAAGCTGCAGAACAGGCGAGTGCCAGTTCAAAGGCCAAGGCACTACCGAATGCCTCCAAAGACGGCAAGATCAATCGTATCTGCTATGCATTCTTAGCAGCATTGAAGAACAAACTTGAGACAAACTTGCAAAATGTGGTCACAGCTCACGTATGCAAGTTTCCTCCAGATCTTGATTCTGGATTGCAACTGGTGGCAAATCTGAGAGGTGTGTTTCCCCGCAAAATGAATATTTGTATGTGCTGGAACTTATGCAAATCAATTTCTACAGTGCAAAATCCGGGACAAGCTGAAGAAGCTATCGAGCATATGTGTTTCTTGACTGATGCGCATCACCTGTACAAGAATGCTCTAGGGTTATATGACCTTGAGCTCACCATTCTAGTTGCCCAGCAAGCCCAAATGGTAATGAAGATATATCTTATGATAGTCGGAAAAAGTAGCTAACTATGAATAGGACCCGCGTGAATACCTACCCTTTTTACGAAAGCTCCAGAATCTACCGGAACTTCGGCGGCAATTTGAAATCGACAACTATCTAAGTCGATCAGCCAAAGCACTGAAGCATCTTCATGCTTTGGAAGCTTATGATGAACTGAAACAATACGCTGTAAAATACAGTCTTTATAGGGAAGCCCTAGATCTCTTCAAGTACCAAGCGGATCACTTGAAGGAAATGACTCACTCATATGCCGACTACTTGTATGAACAGAACAATTATAAGGAGGCTGCAATTGGTAAGACTCAAATAATGCTGCAACCCCCCCTTTTTTGAATTTGTCGCAGATGCTAATGACTAATGCGCAAACACAGCTTACGAGTCACTTGGCATCTATGAGGACGCATACAAATCTTATCAAATCGCTCATCAGTGGCGTGAATCCTTATTCTGCGCTCTTATGGTACCTTTGTCAGAGACTGAGCTGCGAAGCCATGCTATCAGTCTAGCCACGACCTTAGTAGAGGAGGACAAAGATTATATATCAGCAGCGCAGATTCATGCAGACCATCTGAAAGATTATCCTGCGGCAGCCCGGCTCTATTGTCGCGGGTCTCGCTTTGCAGATGCTACACGAATCTTAGCCATCAATGGTCTTCAAGATCTCGTCGCCGACGTCGTCGATACTGGACTAGGAGAGGCGATGGGATCAACAACAGATTTCCTAGCGGATTGCAAAGCACAACTAAACGCGCAAGTGCCTCGAATCCGTGAACTGCGAGAAAAGCGTTTAACAGACCCGCTGGCATTTTTCGGCGGTGATGCATCCCTCGAATTAGGAGCAGGAGGAGCTGATATCCCGGATAACATCTCACTTGCACCAACCGACGCCTCAACAGCAGCGGGCAGATCCATGTTCACGAGGTACACGGGAGGAACATCAATGTCAAGACGGACGTCAAAGACAAGACGACGAGAAGAACGTAAACGAGCCGCAGGACGAAAGGGCACAGTTTACGAGGAAGAATATTTGGTGAATAGTGTTCGACGCCTCATCGAGCGAGTCAATAGTACATTTGATGAAGCCCATTCGCTAATACAGGGGCTCTTACGTCGTGGGATGAGAGAACGTGCCATTGCGGTCGAGAAAGCTTTTCAGGAAGTGCTGAGTCTGTGCTCGTCGTCCCTACAAGATGTATTTGAGCAGGAGGAAGAGCAGCAACCGCAGCAACAAGAAAATACAACTACTGGCCCGGAAAAACAAGGTACTACTGGTGCCGATGCCATCTTCTTGGAAAGTCTGTATGGACAAAAGAAACACCCAGCACCGACTGTGAAGGAGTTTAAAAAATTGACACTTTTGGGTTAATTTTCTTTCCCCCAGCACTCAAAAATGAAGTTGTCACTATTGACTAGATGGTTAGATATAGGAGACAGAAAAGTTGCACTACATATACCATGCAATAACTATCTATTAACTCTGTCTTGATCTTAGTCGAATTTAACGTAAATATCATAACGTATGAAACCGTCTTCAAAGTTGTATATGCAAAAAGGAGTGAGCTATGGTTATAATTTAGGTAAATGCATCGCAAATGATTCGCTAAATTGTAGCATGCTTATTAAGGATATCTTTAATCTCGATGAGTAGGAGTCGTCGTGGTCAATAAATAGAGATATAGTTATAAAATATTCAAATATCGAAGGAAGCCGGAACAAAACAAGCTGGATGCAAAGATGTATGCAAAGAAAAGAGATATCCTTATTTAGCCCTCAAGACTCAGGATACCGCCTGTTTCACTGACAAGATGAGTATCGATTTTCTCGGGGCCTTCACCAACACCAGTCAGGATAACACGGCTGATACCATTCTTCAATACCTCAACAGCCTTCGAGTCGAGACTATTCAGATCAACACCCGAAGAAACTCCCTTGAGCCTGTCACCAAATGGGCCTCCCCATCCCTCGATGTCTTCGCCCAGAATAGCCTTGAAAGTTCCACCGACAAGCTCAGAGACTTCGTCAAGGTAGTAAATGACAGCATTCGGGCCGGCATCAAAGGTATAAGCTGCGACTGTCTTGCCAGCCACTCGGTTGATATCGTTGACTAGACGAATAGCAGACCGCGACACATCGTTTAGGTAGAAAATAGGCGGTTCCGAATCCAAGCAACAAGCATGGAAATTGTTTGAATCCCGCATGGTGAGGTCAGCAAAAGCGGCGAAATCACGCTTCGTAATTGCATCCTCCATGGCGGTCATACGCTTAGGCACAATGTGCTCGGCACGAGTTGCGAATAGCGGTGAGGTGTGGACAGTAGTCTGCATGCCCGTTGTACTTGGCACATCTTTCTTTTCGGCACTGACAACTAAGATGAGAGCTTTCATATCTGGCCAATGAGATGCCGGTGCAACCTCTTCGGCAACACTGTCACTGCCATCCTCATTGGTGCCAGCTCGCCAAGCGACGTATCCTCCCTGAAGAGAGCGGCAGGCAGACCCCGAACCCTGTCTAGCGATACGACTGAGGTCGGTCGGTGATTGAGGAAGCTGGTACAGATCTGCAATAGCCCGAATGAGGGCCGCAAAGCCTGCAGCAGAGCTTGCCAGACCAGCGGCGGTTGGGAAGTTGTTCTCTGAAACGATGCGCAGCGGGTATGTTGAAAGTTTTGGGAGAGACGAATCAGCAGACTCGAGCTCTTTACGTAGAGAGCGTAAGCTGGAGAGGCATGCTAGTGTCCGCTTCGAGCCTGCAATATTTTCGGGCTTGCCATTCAGTGTAAGACTGTCTCCCTCGGCGGCGGGGTAACTGGGAGAGCATGATGCTGTGGTTACGGTGCGCAAAGAGCGTTGAGAAAGGGTGACCGAGAGAGAGGAATTTGTGGGTAGGTTCAATGTTGCGTCGCGCTTTCCCCAGTATCTATTATTTATGAGTATTAGGATCTTTTTCTTCGATCAATTGTCCACGGTCCAAAAGGGGGGATTTGCTCCGGCACATACTTGATCACAGCAATGTTGACTGGGGCTGTAGTGGTAGCGCGGAATACATTGCTGTCAGCCATGGTGAGCAATCGATGGGAATAGAGCCTTAAAATCCCCGGGAATCGTTATAACACGTGAATTGAGTGGTTTAAGATGTTTGCGAAGATGGGGTGTTTTTTTTATGAGGGGTATGTTGATCTAGTATATCGGACCCTGGGCAAGGCGGTGAGCTACATGACGCTAGGCCGTTTATGACTTTTTTTGAATTACCAATCAGTCTTCGACTCTTCAATTGAAAACATCGGATTGTTATCTCTCGGAAATCCCTTCGGAGTCTAACATCGCAAAAACACCCTTTTCAGCTTTGAAATAAGCCGCCCATTTAATTTCGGATTCGGCTTGCGATAGAAGAAGATGGGTGCCAGTGCCAGCACTCAGGCACCTCCCCCGTCCGGGGATCCGGCGTCACAATGCCCTGTTGACCACAAGACTCGAGAAATCTGGCTGCAACAACATAAAGGCTCTGCCGGCGGAGCTCCTCATCCACTCCCCGCTGCATCAGATGGCCCAAAGCAACGACAATTGTCACATGATCGTGAAATCAGCAGCATACCGCGAGCGTTCGATTCCAATCCTTCCGATACGGATAGTCAACAAGCCCCGTCACCATACGCAGCCGCTTCATCGACTGCTTCACATTCCTCCCCTTCCAACTCCGAGTCAGAAACGGGCCATGATAAAGACACGGGAAATTGGATCTATCCCTCTGAACGTCAATTCTTCGATGCGCTGGTGCGCAAAAGCAACGTACCGGGCTCTACACAGTCGGCCAAGGAATTGGCAACCTCTGTCGCATCTATAATACCGATACACAATGCCGTGAATGAGAAGGCGTGGCAGGAGATTTTGAAGTGGGAGAGTCGGGCACCCTCATCCGATCCCGGTAGCAATAAATGCGGAGGTCCAAAACTATACGCCTTTCGCGGGCTGGGGACAGAGTCTCAGTTCGTGAGCCCTCGAGCACGACTTAACGGGTTGATGGGCTATCAATTGCCCTTTGATCGTCATGACTGGGTTGTTGAGCGCTGCGGAGGCGAGAGAGTGGAATATGTCATTGATTTCTATCAAGGCAGGCCAGTGGGACCACCTTCTTCCCCATCACAACAGGGAGGAGGATCAGGAATCATGAATGCCACGGGGCCCGGAAAGCTGAGCTTCTACCTTGACGTGCGGCCTAAACTTAATAGCGTTGAAGGTTGGCGCATGAGATTTAATCAATTCTGGGGGTTATGAAGCATTCTTTGGGATATTTTTGCATAGGGATGAGTTATAGGGAACTTGGACTTGCTACTCACTACATATCGTTATTCATATTCATGTACATTAGAAATATATCTGTAAATTAGGGTCGGCTGTCGATGTATATGGTACGAATTCTATCTCGCTTCTCACCGTTTCTCTTGTTTCGTTGGATATATAAAGACGCCGTATGACAATTTCCAATGCTCTAGTGCCACTTTGTTCAAGGTTATGAAGTGGGTTTTATGCACACGCATAATTGTGCCAAAACCCCGAGGCAATGTCTACTACGTAGAAGGATGTAGATTGAGGGCTCAAATTCAGAAATGATTCAAGCATTTCGTGCAATCTGTTTAGGGCGGCTTTGATGGGATGGGCTGGAAATAGAACTCTTTCAACGCTGTATGAGCAACGATTGAATTTGACGGTCAACCAGATGGGCTCGTGCGTAGTATGGTATGTACACAACGCAACAACCAACTTGAGGACTGTGCAGTGTATCGGAACACGCTCATCGACGTCTAGTGCTGCAAGCAACATGATGGTCAGCGATGCATGCCACATAGAACGACAATATTGATAAATAATCAGATAAAAATAGCAGCGGCGATTGCCCAAAGCAATTGGCTGAACGAACTGGGCGCCCGTCGTCGTACGCTTCTGAACAACATGAAGGGCAAACTTGGTTGCAGTGCAGGCACCAAGGCGCTAAAGCCGTGGTTCCTGAGAAAGGTGGTACTTGCATGGCGCGGCGCCAACGCCTTGACCAGGCTTTGCCTCGTATGGAGTAGTCTGGTAGAGCTTGGGGGCTTGGCCCGCTTGGGGCCTTGGAAGTTGAGCGCTTCCTTTATCGTGGTTGGGTGTTCTTATCTTTGGTGGTTATCTTCGGATGCCTCGGGATCTGTTGTCGTGGTCGGCTCTCTGCTCTTCAGCCTCTTCGAATACCGAAGTGCAGCATGCGTTTGTTTTCCCAGGATCACTGCGCTTGAAAAGCCCTGCTGCTCGTGAACTAATTCAACTTCCCTGCCAGCGTAACATTAACAAGTCATTGCAGTTGCACAAGACCAGTACGTACAGTAGCAAGCGAGGGCACGGACCAATGATCAGGGGCTGCAACGCAGGGAACCACCAGGTCCTCATACTGATCGGGCTAGCTGGAGGCAATTCCCCATACTGCTCCTAGCTAGCTTGAAGGATCGCCAGGTTGGCAAATGGCTGTGATTAGCTGAGGAGAACGGACGGGGTGTTTGTGCCTTGGAGTTGCAAGCGAACTCTTGCGACCTGTCCGCGCTAACCCTGGTTGGGGAGCGCTCGCCTGGTGGCGCCTTCCCAATCCATCCGCGCTCCTCCTTACTCCCGCATTTATTCCATTTAATATTCATACCGACCTCTCTCTCTCTCTCTCTCTGTCTTTTCCTTCTGTGCTTCTCTTCTCCCCGCCCCCCACCCTCGCCCTCTCTTCTCTGTCTTCTTAGGTGACGTGAAGGAGGCGTTTTTATATCCTTGTAATTTGTTTGCTTTTCCTGTCTTGTCATTTCTTCTGTGCAGAATTCGTTTCAATTCCTTCTTTTAATACCATTAATACTTGCGTGTTTTCGTCAATTGCAGCGTTTAATAACCAACTCAGCACCAAACCTATAATTCTCCATTTCTATTTACCGAGTTTGTCGTTTATCAAAACTCGGAGCGAACGGATATTTTTACAACATCAACGAATCAGAGAAATCAAATCGTTGCTGTGATACTCCAGTCATCAATGAGTCCGAGAGCCCGCACTGTTTAGATCCTCACCTAGGATCATGCGTCTTTCCCAATCTGTGCTCCCTGCAGCCATTCTGTCGACAGGCGTCAACGCCTTTTACCCTTGGATACGGCCTTCAAGTTCGGTTTCATCATCGTTAACCAGTCGCCTTGCCAGTCGTTTCTTTCCATATCGCTTAGAGGACTCCGCAAACGATGATAAACATGATGAGCTTTTGACTCTGCCGCTCAAGAAGCGTCCGACATTGGTATACGCTGCACACACATCTATGCGTGGAGAATTCTACTAACAACTTTGGCAGACTCGACGAGAAAATAAATATACAATCTTACACGGAAGCCCAGCAACTAGCCCAAATAGTGTTACAGTCGATGAGGACAGCAATGATTACTCTTACTTCTTTTCCATGGAATTCGGTTCAAACAACCAATCCATGTACATATTATTTGATACAGGCGGCACCAATACATGGGTATTCGATTCGAATTGCACAGTTGAAGCCTGTGAATTGCACAACACTTTTGGCCAGAGCAATTCAACAACGTTGGCGGTGTCTGACACTGCCTTTAGTGTTGGCTACGGATCTGGAACAGTATCAGGCGTTTTGGGCACCGACACCGTGGCAATTGCCAATTTCAGTTTGCAACTCACCTTCGGTTTGGTCAATAATGCGTCAAGTGACTTTGTTAATTACCCCATGGACGGCATTCTAGGATTGGGGCGCTCGAATTCGACTACGGTGGGATCATTGACAGCTATGGAGGCGATCGCCGAAGACCACATTTTACAATCGAACATCATCGGAATAAGTTTGCAGAGAGAGTCTTCTGGCACCACGGATGGGGAGCTCACATTCGGCGGTGTGGATACCACGAAATTCGAGGGAAACATCACATATACTGGCACCAGCACGGATACAGATCGGTGGCAGATACCTGTGGATGATGCTGTCGTTGCCGGAACTCCACTCAACTTAACTGGCAAGGCTGCTATCATAGATACTGGGACATCATACGTTTTTCTTCCTCCATATGATGCGAGCGCTCTACACGCATTAATTCCTGGATCGGCAGCGTCGGGTGAACAGTTCGAAATTCCATGCTCAACCAATACCACTGTGCAGTTCACATTTTCAGGGGTGTCGTACAGTGTGTCACCCGAAGATTATGTTGGCTCTGCAACAAACAGCTCTGGGACTACGTGCTGGTCAAATATTATTGGGGAAGAAACATTTGGTTCCGATGTTTGGCTTCTGGGTGATGTTTTCATGAAGAACGTGTACAGCGTCTTTGATTTTGACCAAAATCAAATTGGCTTTGCAGCCCGTAACGGTACAGTAGGTACCACAAGCACATCGACATCTTCCAGTTCAGGAACAACGACTTCCGCGGATGGGACTTCCACAAGCTCCTCGTCGAGCACTACGCAGACATCCGGTGCGACTCAAAGCGGCTCAACTTCCAGCGATGCTACCTCGTTAGCCCTACCCTCTTTGGCCAACATTGCTACCTTGGTCACTTTTCTAGGCCTCTGTTTTCTGCCTAAGCTATGATGCAACTTCTTCGCATCTTCTCCAACATTACCGGTCTTTATTATTGTTTTGTTTCTCACTTCATTCGTTACGGATACCCCCAAACAGCACTCGTTCATGTTCTTCCTTATATCATATGACAGGAGGAAGTTTCTCGCCTAATTGGGTCTCCTTGTCCCCCAAATATTCCTTTTTGCTCCTCCGAGCTGTATTATTTAATATGTCGCAGATTCCTGCCACTTCTTCCCAAGGCAAGAAATGTCTATAAACGATATCTCTGACGCTTGACCTGTACTTTTTTCATGTAATATATATACACATGAACAGCTAGCAAAAGCAACCTCTGTCATTTAGCTCAACTCAATAAATTCCAACTTAGCGGTGGTATCATTCTCCTCTCTCTTGCTGTATCTGTTGCTCACACCCTACATCATATCGAGATGAGGAAATATGAAGCTCTTGATTGTCTGTCTATCCTACAGCTCACGGGGCACCTTGTGGGCGCTAGGCTAAAAGTGGAAGGCGGTTCTGTCTTATAGTGCCTGAGGCCCTCAACAGATCATGTGCTTGCTCATGCCCTAATTCATGCCTGGCTTGTGGTACTGAAAGAACGAATCAGAAAGAAAAAAAAGGCAAGAGAAATTGTTCACACATCCCTTGTCCTTGGACGAAACTGAATTGATGGGCCATTCTTTAAGCAACTGATACGATCGTATAGCTGGAATTCACTAGGGTTGGTTCTTCCAGGCTCTGCGAAGGGGTCTCCAGCTCCAAGCTCGCCGCTCGATCCATCAGCTGCTTTAAAGTCAAAGGTGTACATGATGCGAGAAATAATGACTGATAGCTCCCAATATGCAATTGATATGCCGAGGCAAGCTCTTGGTCCCTTTGAAAATGCATTGAATGCCGTCAGATCCTGCTTTGTCTGTTCGTTTGCGTTTACTCCCAACCAGCGCTCAGGAATAAATTCATATGGCCTTGGAAAGTATTCTGGCTTATGGTGAATGCTGTAGATCCCCGTGCCTACACAGTAGCCCGCAGGAATATACTCTCCATCGACTTGGACGCCTCCTGGGCCAGCTTCCCTCATCATTGAACTTGCAAGAGGCGGAGACATTCTGAGGGTCTCGTCAATGCAGGCACGAAGATATGTACAGTCGTTTAATTGCTGTCCTATTTTAATTTCTTTAATGTCCCTAAACCGAGTTCGTATCTCATGGGCTAGACTTGCATATGCATGAGGGTTTCTGCTCAGGTAAAAAATGGTGGCGCATAGTGCAGTCGATGTTGTATCGTAGCCTTGGAAGGAAGTAAGTACACAGACAGACAAAAGGTAAATATTTCATTATACATACCGGCAATAATAAGGAAAATTGCTTCCGCCAATACTTCCTCTTGTCTTAAACTTATGCCAGATGTCTCATCTTTATAGGCAGTCAAGGTTGAGAAAGCATTTCCATTAACTTCCTTTTCTAATATGTGGCCCTCTGCTATTATTTGGTCTGCGAATTTTAAAAACCTCCTGGCGCTCTTAACAGAGTTTGGGAATAGCTTCTTGTCAAGCCTCCCTAAGTAGAGGAAGGGGGCGTACACGATGACCGCTGTTCTCAAGCGGGACACCGTTATGTCATCCACAATGGACCTGTACTTATCATTAGAAAGCAGATTGTAGTGTTTTCCAAAAGTGAAGTCAGTCATGAGGTCAAACGTCAAAAAGCTGAACCAATCAGACATTTTCATCGGCGGACCCCAAAGTGAAGAACGGCCCTCCTCCTTGTTGTGGGTGATCTCTTTTGGAGAAAGAATGCCGCAAAGCTCCGTTATATGTTGAAGCAATCTGGGCTCGTATCGCTTGAACGCCACTGGAGAAAGACCGGAGCCCACAATCTTGCGCCGTATAGCATGCTCCTTGTCATCAACAATCGTGAGAAGATCGCGTGTTTTGTGACTGAGTTTGCTATACATCCCAGGCTTTTGCAAGTTCTTGCCACGGCCATATATGTCTGAGCGAATATTGATTTATCAGGTATATGCCTATTCTATATATATATCTCATCCAACTTACCATTTAAAGCAGAAACAGTATTGAATATTAGATGGTTGGGGCCGTACCGAACGATTGGTCCTGTCAGCGTCAAACAAACATTAGCACGATGGCTAAAAGGATAATAAGAGAAGAGATAGTTGTTGATTCTTGAAGTGTACCAAATTTGTTGTGGCAAAGCCATATATCTAGATGGACGTCGCCTTTCCAGGCATGGTAGGCTGCTCTCGATGTTGTTAACTTGGCTAGAAATGGACCTGGGTATTTTGCAAATGGGTGCAAGTAGACCTGATAGATCAGGTAGCATATAGGAATCTACTAAATTGTCAAACATGCTATATAGAAAAAAGGTTTCAAAGAACTCTGCCGATTAGGATAAACATACAGCCAGAGTCAGAAAGTAAAACCAAAGCACCGGGTCAGCCCAAGAATTATGTGCATCGTGATCTTTCATAATCGCAAATATATCCCAATGTATCACAGCATTGATCACATAATTGAGTCTTTTAGATTTGAGGTTCTAAACTTGGAGCCTCCTTATATA
Source organism: Talaromyces albobiverticillius (assembly GCA_023721895.2). NCBI lineage: Eukaryota > Fungi > Ascomycota > Eurotiomycetes > Eurotiales > Trichocomaceae > Talaromyces > Talaromyces albobiverticillius. The sequence goes on along the minus strand of JAMBUR020000001.1, from coordinate 3,889,623 downwards.
TGTTTGTTATCGTCAATATTTTTGTACGTATACTATCTCAAGGGACATGCATATTGCCTATCCTTGCATTAACCATTGAGCACGTTAGTTGCAGTTTTAGAAAGGCTCAAGCTTGGGGCTCACTGGTTGAAATTAAACTAATATATCTTCCTATTTGGGACTGGATTAATATCGTTCATAGTCTGCTCATCAGGCTGGGGTTTGATAAGGAGTGTACTAATCAAGGCATGAGTTCGGGTATGAGCCAGTGCCCTAGTTAGCTTATGGGGCATGTCTGAGAAAATGTACATATATGGGCATAAGTAAGTGCTCTATTGAGTAACTAAGCAAGTATTAGGGCAAGAGTATGCATGAGGATATAAGCAAGGCAGCAAGCTAGCGAATAAGGGCTGAAGTAAGGACATGAGCAAGAGCACACACAAGAGCATATAGTTAGTAAGACAAAGTGTACGTATACGGATTTTTGCATCCAGCCAGCCATAACTTATCTTTATGCGTGGATTTCAAATAAGTATAGAGCATTGCATGCAGAATGATAATCATACTAAGGATGGTTTATTGACGTTCATATGCATGTTATAATAAATATGTGCACCTTTCCCAAACTTGGTAAATTCTTAGAGTTATCCGCAGACTTGCTCCTATTATGCATATTATTGATACCACACACGCATATTGCGCATATGACAACCAATACAGGACCCAAATCGGGTTGTAAACATAGACTTCTTGAAATGCAAATTTGCTATGTAGAATTGTACTGTCAATTCCTAATATACTGGCTAAGCAGTAGTAGGTTGATTGATGCCTATTAATACTATCTTTCATTTGTTGGTCAGATATATATAAGGATGGCTCAAGAATCAGCCAATCTCTCTTAGTACCTTCACCCTGATTGAATTGAAGCCCGGCTTTGTCTGACCGTTGAAACAGTCCCGAACGACCTTAATGTTTTCTTCCGTAGTATCAAACAGTTCCATGTCAAAACTGCGAATGACTTTGTCTAACACCAGATTCAACCACAAATACGTCATACTGTCCAAAGGAATTAGCATTCATTTCATCCCTAGGAAAGGTGAACAGGGCCATACTTCACTCCGAGGCAGCCTTGACTTCCCTTTGAGAATGGAACTAGATACTGGTCGAGGTTGTGATTTGGGACCAGCCAGCGGTCCGGGTGGAAGTGTTCAGGATTCGGAAATATTGTCGAGTCTCTAAGAATAAAATGTGTGGACATGCTTATTGGTGTCTAGATATACCATCATTAGAGGCAGGAAAGAAATATATTCGAACTAGAAACAACAAGAAGCTTACGTTTGAAGGTATCTGCCAACCATTGAACTCCAAGGCTTCATCTTGAACAATGCGAGGGAGGTGCGGGAGGTTACAACGGCTGTTATACGAAGGCCTTCTTTTATCACCGCATTCTGGTCATCTGTCTGTTAGTATTCACATCCATCTAGTCAAGACTGGCTTTGCTGCTGACCAGGTAGGGAAGCTTCTGCAAAGCCTGCAAGGTTGGATTCTTCAACTTTGCATCTGACAGACTGGAGGCCAGCTCTGCTCTCAGCTTCCGGTGTATATCTGGATTGTGAAGAACATGAAACAAGGTAATTGCGAGCACCTGCGAGGGTGCATCTGAGCCAGCTACCATGAGGAACTTGGCTTCGTCTAGTACCCTTTTCATGTCTCTTTCCGGGGCAGGCAACTTTTCGCCATGTAACATTGCGCCGAAGATAGAATTATCTGCAATTTCCCCCCTGTTACAATAAACTCGTGCCACACGCTGTTCGACTTCCTATCGTGTTACCATCAGTCAGTATTCAAAGTATATAGCATGGGTTGCATTCCGGACTGTAAAAACCTTTTCTAACCAGTCGATATGTCTGAATGTTGGGCACAGACAGCCAGACAGCCAGAGTGGAGAAATACGCGAGACCCAGACCAAGATAGGAAAATGGCGTAGTATCAATAGCATCTCAAATACCCCATTGACTCCCTTCCTCCAGTTCTCGGTCAATTTAGGCGCTTTGAGAGTATTAACCCCATTCGCTTCTCCAAATGCGTAGTTTGATAAGGTATCTACCGCGAACAAATGGAACACGGTGTGCAGATCAATAGGTTCCTCTGTCCTTATAACTGAGCGCAGAAATTTGCATAATATTTCCACCTTTTCGTAGACCACCGGCTCAAATGCCATGACAGCCTTTGTTGAGAAGAAGAGGCCCAGGGCCTTTCTTCGCAAGCAATGGTGGTCATATTGAAAAGTACTGAATACTGAGCTGGGCAAACCCGAAGTGACAAACCATTGGTATTTATCTCTTTTGCGTGTAGAATAAAGGATATTGTAATAGTTTGGGTCTTTGATGTGCAGCTCGAAAGGACTGATTCGAACAATTGGACCATATATTTGGTGCATGCGCTCGATTTCAAACATGAACTGTCCACCTTTAACCACGTCAAAGTACATCTCATACCATCTTGTTATGGCGGCCAGCTTTGGGCCAGGGAACTTTGAGAGTGGGCTAAAAATGGCACGATAGACGATTAAGCTTATGGTGTAAGCAAAAAGGGAAAGTATGGCAATGTTGCATGGGCTAAACAAGGGCATGATGGCCGTATCGATGTCCATATGGTGGGTTGATATTGACCAGTAAGTTATACCTCGGTTTGTGAGTATCAGAATGGGGGACCTCAGGGTATAATTAATTGTACTGGCTCCAACACGAGGGTGGCTACAGGCCATGAATCTAGGGATAACTTTTATATCTAAGAAATGCCTCTAACCTTGCATCTTGCAGTGCAGTGAAGTTTGTTAATAGGTAAAGATTCCAGTACCAGCTAATTCCGATATATTACGTACGGAGTACATAAAATCAGTTACCGGCCATGAGCATGGGAGATATTCCATCGATATGTGTACCCCTCGCTTCTACCTGCCACGTTACTGGTAGACGTAAGAAACGTGAGAGGTTTGTAAAATTAAAAAAAATGCTATAATTGGATACAAAGATAAAACTGAGCTGGAGCCTAGTTGACCTGTAACGGCTTCTGACCATATAGGAATACAAGCATGCTTGGACGAATATGTAGCGAAGAGGTCTATTAAGCTCTCGATTTAAATAAAAGTTTCATTGACGAACAATCGTTGAAGTCAGGAGGTGGATGCAGGAAGCTAATTTCAGAAGAGAGGAATCTTGACAATATTGTCATAATCGATGTTATTTTTTGAACATTCAATACGGTCGTAGCATGTGCCAAAGATGCGATCCCAGAGGCGTGTCTGTTTGCCGTAGTTATGGCTCCTCCTCCAGCCCTTGCGATGATGAAGGTCGTGATCTTCGACGACCAATTCAGCATCAAAGAGTCTTAAAAGCCAAGTCAGTGTTGAAGGAGAGGTTGCTAGGACACGGACGCCACTGTGTCCAAAAATCTCACTAAACGTGCAATATTGGTTGCAGATCCACCACTCATAGAAGCCCATGGGGAGACCAACAAGCTTGAGACTGAAGAAGGTTAGCAGTAAGGTGCCAGCAATGGAGAATATCCCCTCCTCGATATCGAAATGAATGGTCATCAGCGGATTTGGGTGCTTTGTAAGGTGATGAGTGCGGTGATATTTCCACAGACCATGGACAGTGTGCGCCAGGCGGTGGAAACAGTAATACCAAAAGTCGAGCACAATAGTATATAGACCGATTTCAAGAGGGAGACACTTCCAGTTCAATGATGCGGGCGTTTGATCGATGCGATAGCTAATAAAGACGGAAATAATTTGACGGACAGTGATGGCTGCTAGCAGCAAGCAGGTGGACTTTATTTTATCGGCATGAGTGAAAACTTCACGCTCATGTTTGTCACCATCAAAGAAACCGTAAATGTAGCCAAGTCGGCGGGTTATAGCTAGCTCATGGGCAATATTCAGGACATATGACACGGAGTAGAAGACCGCGGTAGCGGCTACACTTAGGTTCCGTCCCATGTAGATCGCGTAAATGTAGTGAATGGCAAGAGGACTGCAGGCATGGAACAGTATCCAGCGGTGAAGCTGCCAGTCTGGGATATAAGGCACCCTATCCGTCTTGGGGTGTACCGGAATCATCGTGTTGGAATGTATGGAATAGATGCCTAAGAGCTTGTAGTTTAGCCCTATATCTAGATACAATGATTTATATGTATGACATTCGCACACGAATGAAACTGATATTCGAGAGTTCGGTCCGTTTCAAGTCTTTATGTTCCCAGCAAGGCACAGCCCAAAATCCTTACATTTCTTCAAATATCCTTACATGTCTTCAAACAATGTACGGGGCCAGCCCTTATTGGGATTATGCAAGGGGCAATCTATAGTATGCGCATCGTCTCTGTTAATATAGGAAGTTGGTAGTTGTTCAACTATTGCCTCTTTTATGTATACCTAGGTATATAGAAAGTTGCTGTAATTATCATAGCTGTGTTATTCATTTAACCTAGCTTTATCTTATATTTGTTACTTCTACTAGAATTGCAAGAGCATTCCCGACTTCATTATGTCTGATCCCGGTGTTGGATCTTACCAAGAGCATGTCAGGTATAACGAAGCCCAATTCGAAGCCCTTAGTCAGAATGGAGAGTACTCTCCCTTGTTGCTACACCAAATCCTCATTTTTTTCTGCCTGCCTATTGCAGGTCTAATGATACCTAACGGCGCCAATCGATATATTCAATACATAATATTCAGTATTGAATTTGCCTTAGGGGTGAGTATTATACAGAGTTATCGCTCTTCGGCAATGGGAAACGGATATTTTCTCGGCCTAACAATCTCCTCCTGGCTACTCCGGAGCGCGACGCTTCTCATATTCACCGATCCTCAGAAGAGTTTCATGAGAATCGAAAGGGGTAGAATTGACGATCAATTTTTGAGCCCGAAGAAAAACCAAAAAATACTGGACAAGGAAGAAGAAGATACGCACCGGCTCTGCGATAAACGAACTTCACCGGTCTCTACAATCTCAACAAATCAACAGGGTGAATTGAAATGGCAGTCTTATCCTCAAAAAATGGGCTGGCATCGTTTTAATTGGATATTGGCATTATTCTTGAGCGTTAGAGGAGCTGAATGGAATTGGCGCATTAAGAATTTAGGGCCGCTACCAAAACAAGTTCGAGATGGTCTTGATAGACGTGCCTCAAGCCCTACGAATCAGGCCCACAATTCCAGAAGCAAACTCCAAAGCATTCTATTCGCCGTTGGGAAAAACTATGTCATACTAGACATGTTGAAAATGCTCATGATAAGAGATCCATACTTCTGGTCCTTCGTCCCAAACTCAACAGCGTCTTCGCCATTCATCAGCTCCTCGCCGTTACTTATTCGCACATATAGAATCTTGACTTGCGTCACCTTTATACAGACGCTGCTAAGCTTCTTGCAGGGAATCGTGTTTCGTCTCATTCCTCTTGGCTTCTCGCTTGCCTTCCCTCGATTGTCCGCGGCAATTAGCGCTGTTCCGTACGACGAAGCGTGGCTTTATGATGATCTTTTTGGATCTTTCCAGTCTATGCTAGACGATGGCCTCCCAGGTGTATGGGGCCAATATTGGCATCAGATATATCGTCTTGATTACATGTCATGTTCCCGTTGGATACTATCCTTTTGTCCTGATGCCATAACGAGACGCCCAACAGCACGTCTTATTATACACGGTGTCGTCGCATTCTCTCTCTGTGGCGTCACGCATGCCTGTGCGTGTTATACTCAACTTAGACCTACCAGGCCTATTTCGGGGGTATTTCTGTTCTTTGTATTACAGGCGATTGGTCTTGTGTTGCAGGCGACGCTATCTTCCCTGATTTCAATGAAATCTTTGCCAATTAGACTCAGACGATTACCACTGAAACGCGCATTCAACTTTGTGTTTATATTTGTCTGGTTCTTCGTCACTTTTCCACTGGTTTTTGACGAGTATGCTAGAGGTGGTTTGGGGTTTTGGGAGCCTGTCCCGATTAGTCCCCTTCGCGGATTGGGTGGTGAAGGATGGTGGTGGTGGGATGGGAGAATACTTCATTTATGGGAGGGTCCTACTCGGTGGGAAAGCGGAATCCGGTTTCTATAAGGAAGAATGTGTTCCAAGATTGATCGCTCAGTGCTTAGAAGCAGCAGTCTCAGAGTATCAGCGCTGGGGAGAGACCAGGGGAAATGAAATCACATGTAACTTGACTGTCAGTTAAATCAAATAGTTCCTAACTAAACCTTTGGATTGCATACCCTAGATCTAGATTTGATTCCAAGTTATGCCGTATTATTAGCCCAAACCTCAAAAGAGATCGTAAACATTCATTATAGTCGTATATACACCTAGATTTGTGAGCAAATACCCAAACAATTCTGGACATAGTATGGAATAGGTTATAGACTGCAGAATCGGACCTTATTCGAGGATACTGTATGACTTTGGATATGACTCTGAGGTTGACGTTAGATTGTTTGTACAAGATCTAGGGCTGGAAAAAAGACATACCGAGAATAGATCGATCAAACTCCTTCACGCTGGTGAATCCTCCAACGGCCATGAGAATGTCCAAATCTGCCAATAGCGACTTCATCACATGCCGCACGCCCTCCTCGCCCATAATACTCAACCCCCAAACCCATAACCGGCCAACAAAAACAAACTTGGCACCCAGAGCAAGCGCTTTAACCACGTCACTGGCACCGCGCACACCAGAGTCAAACATGATGTATATCTGATCCCCTACGGCATCAACTATATTCTCCAGCGCATCCAAACTCGCAATTGCGCCGTCCACCTGTCGACCAGCATGATTACTCACAACGATGCCATCCACGCCATATTCAACCGCCTTCTTTGCATCAGCCACGGACTGAATACCCTTCAAGGCAAAGGGTCGACCACCAGAAATTCGTTTCCACTGTTGAATAAGCCAGGGGATTTTCTCCCATGACCATGCCCTTCCGTGCCAGATTGAGTCAATCCACAAGCTTGATGCGGCGATTGGATCCTTCTCAATATCAATGCCTTTCTCTCGACAACGTTTCTGAAAGACGGGGTCACTGAGTCCCAACCCTGCCCCAATTCCACGATAAAAGGCATAGTTGGAGTTGGCTACATCGTCATGTCGCCAACCTAGTTGCCAGGTATCCGTGGTGAGAATGAGGGCATCAAAGCCTGAAGTCCAGGCCCTTTCCAGCAGGGAAAGGGTCAATTCGTCATCGTGGGGCATGTATAATTGGAAAAATCGTGGTTCTCCTGTAATCCCGTTTGCGGCTCCAACGTCCTCAATGGGCGTGCTCCCTGCGGTTGAGAGGCAATACGGCAGATTAAGTTCACCGGCAACTCTTGCAACTGGTATTTCGGCAGATGGATTATAAATGACGTTGATACCAATGGGAGCAAAGCCAATGGGTGCAGATACCCTGTGTCCCCAGACTTCGGTCGTTGTATCGCGCAAATTGGTGTCGACTAACATGCGAGGAATGATACGATGGCGGTAAAAAGCCTGGCGGTTGGCGGCATGGGTTGTAGAGAGGCCGGCATTAGAGGCAGCATAATTCCTGTATTGTATTAGATTTGGCATTATAATTTATGTTATAAGTATAAGGAGGCACTTATGTATGACCTACCACCCGGCTAGGCTGAGTTTCTCCTTCGCTTTTTCCTCCAAGGCCTTTGGATCTGCATCAAACGACGCTCTTCTTTAGTTTCCATCTTGATAGCTGCTTCCTCAAGGCAAGATAGAAGCGGCTTACGTGTGTTGAAAGGAGGTGTCGCTCCTTCGTTGGCTTTCCATAACTGCTCCCGTTGGTAGAGAGCCCATTGCGGCGTGGATCGTTTGCGGATGTTAGGGTTTGTCGGGTTGCTCATGTTTACCTAGGTACTATGGTTTTCTATACCAATGTAGGTTGAAATAAGCTTCTATACAGTTGGGAGGTTGAAATAAGCTTATGTATATATACAAATAGGAATATCAGGAAGGTGTATTATGTAAGGCACATCGATGACTTCATACTGATGCGTTTCTCTAAACAGCCAGAGTAGGTAAGCCAGCCAGCTGTATACGCACATATAAATACCCCAAACAACGAATATTTAACCAACAGCTCGCTATATTCTGACGGGAGTGCATGAATATTGGTTGTAGCCAGAGCGGTGGTGCCATATTGAGCACCGTTTAGGGCTTGTACGTAGCGTAAATATTTTGTAGCCCACAATGCTGTCTAGCATCAAGCTTTTTTATAATCTATGTTAGAGACAAAATCCTACTATATCTTCGATTTCCACGCAAATAATACACAGTGGCAGCGAAGTTCGGATAGGCTGGGCTGGAGGCTTTCTGAGCGGGCAGCCACCGTGGCCCACGTACGAAAGGAATACGCAGTACTTCCTGCACGGAGTATACATACTGGTTAGTAAAATTATTATTCATGCTCATGCTTATTTTTATGGCGGGGTAGTACGTACAACTCAGCAAGGAGCTTGCGGGTTTCCTGCAGCCATAGAGCAATCTGTAACGAATTTGGGCATAGATACATATATTAGGCAGCTATGAAGTTTTGGATAATTCGCGCCGGTCTAGCAAGCAAAAACATGGTTTACAAAACAATAAAAAAAAAGGGTCTCGTTTATGGCTATCTGAAATACAAGAGGAAGTACAAGAACTTCAAGTTGAGGACTGTGATGAGGGTATCTCCTGAAAATTTGTTGGATTATATTGGCGAGATCTACTTTGAAGAAATTATTCTAGTTAGGTACTGAGTAGCTCTCTTAGATTGCGCATGGAAACAGTGAGCAGGCTCAGAATAATTCTTTCCACCCCCGCAAACAAACGGCCTTCAAGTTTAAACAAGAATGCCGTGAATGTCGACGAAATTGTCAAATTCACCGGCAATATCAACAGCTTCTGTGGCATGCATGCTCGCTTCTTCGTTACATACTTTTTTAATACGCCAGAACTGAATGGCCATGCCATTATCGTGCCACCGTTCTATCTCTCCGAGTAGGCACTTCCAGAGGTCCTGATTTTTGACTGGTTCCCCTCCATTCTTCTTCCAGTCGTTACGTAGCCAGCTCGGCATCCGGGTTGTTATACCGTTAACAACGTACGCAGAGTCGGTTGCAATGACTAGGCTGCTGAACCCTTCTCCAACCCAGTAACGAAATCGTAAAGCTGCAATAACGGCGCGAAGTTCTGCCCGATTGCCTGTTTGCGGATGCCATTCGCCGGTAGGACCTTTGCTTTCGAGACGAAACCTTTCGTAGCCACGGACTGGGGGGTTCTGTGAGGAAGCCCTGAAAACAAACGAGCAACCGGCTCTTGATCCAGTGTTACTTATACATGCACCATCCGTGTAGATGAGAAATTGGTGTACGTTGGATCGGCGAACAAACCGTGTCATTTGACCGTTGAAATCCGTGAAAAGCGACTGCGGCGTATCATTTTTATTTTGAGGGGTAAACTTGATTGGGATGACACGTCCGGTGCCCAACCTGAGACGGAAACGCGAGCTAATCCTCTGCCTGTCTTCTTCAGAGAGATTGGAGGCTACGTCGAGGGTGACTGGACGGGAAGACATGTTGGACTTGCGTCAGAAGTAACAAACCTGGTGTCTAGCTGGAAGGAATGAGGCAGTCTTGGAGCAAGGCCAAGTCTCGCAGGAGGTATTTATAGACATCTTCACAGCTACCTGACTCAACTCATCCCAGTCCGAGTCCTCATCAGACTATTGTTCTGGTCTATTGACTGATATATCGTTGCCTGGTTTGCCATTGAACCATCGACATTATCATTGTTATTGTTTTTCTTCACTTGGTTAATCTAGTTTTATCCCAAAGCGGGGTTGTAGCACGGCTCACTCTCATTGTTCAGCATATTATTCTGCCATGCTATACTATCCACCACGAACCCCCTTTTTAATAGGCTAATTGATCTGTTTAGGGCTCTCTATTCACCTGACTAGTACGCCCGTGGCTCAATTGTTCTGTCTTCTACACCAACTTCAATAGAGGCTTCTCCAACCCTGGTCAAAAAGGCATCTAACGCATCAATATCTCCCTAATGTAACCAGAAGCTCTCAGGGGGCACAATATCTGCTTCTATTCTATTGACAGAGTGCCTGAGGAATATAAGATGGCCCGATTAGGCAAGCTGCCATATACAATGACGTCATCATAAATATCCATGCAGTGCAGTTGATGAACCTGAACTCGAAGAAGCCTGTCAGCATCAAGGATGACTTGTGACCTCGATCTCAAAAAATTGCAACCACTGAATAGAAAAATTTATGCATTGCATCTGTGTATCCAGCATGCCCTGTCAGACTGCTGTACCAGCAAAGTTTCTCGGAAAATCTCGGCAATTACCTAATCCAGATAGATCCGTTTTTTATTCGCGAATCAAATTCTTTTCAACAATATTCTATTGATGAATCATCAACAATTGACTTGAAATCTCCCAAAACATCATTAATTTGATTCGTCGTAGCAGAGACAGTGCAATCATGCTGCGAAGAATCGCGCTTTCGAGCTCCAAGGCCGCCGCCGCTACTGGTGTTGCACCCCGCACGGTGCAGCTCGCAGCTACACGCAACTTCCACGCCAGCCCTCCAAGTGCTTTCTTCAAGGCAGCATGGATCCCAATGCGTGTCAAGATACCCTGGGTAGACGCTCTAGCGCAGCAAAAACAAGCGCAAATTGGCGGGAAAGGGGTGGAAGAAGAAGAGCTGGTGAAGCCAGACCTGACACCAAGGAAGATGTCGGATAGTTACTTTTCCGCTGTAAGTTTATACACACAGTGTTCCAAATATGGTAATAGAATATCGGTACTGACAATACACAGGTACTCCCACTTGCTGAGGATAAGTGGCTGTTGGATTCATATCTCAATGCCTCGGGGCGTATTCGGTAAGCATCATATCATTTCAAGTGAATAACATGTATTGACAACAAACAGACTCGGCACACTTTTCATGGATCTAGACGCTCTTGCTGGAGTCATTGCCTACAGGCATACCGGTGACACGGTAGCAACTGTCACGGCAGCCGTCGACCGGATCACGCTTCTCAACCCACTGACAGAGATCTGCAACCTGCAATTGAGCGGCCAAGTGTCTTATGCCACGGGCAGATCAAGCATGGAGATTTCCCTACAGGTTGCCAAGGCCCCTGCTGAGGGACAGGAAGTGAAGCCGGAGGATGTCTTGATTACGTGCGCTTTCACCATGGTTTCGCTTGACCCAAAGACGAAGAAGTAAGTAACATTCCCATTTTTCTTACTGAGCATTACTAATTGATACTAGACCCGTTCCTGTTGCGCCTCTCCTCCTGGAAACCGATGAAGAGCGACGTCTGTTCCAAAAAGGAGAAGAAAACTACAATGCGAAGAAAGCCCTGCGGAAACAAAGCCTTGTCGAGCAGGCACCTGACCAGGATGAAAGCAAGTTGATTCACTCCATGTGGACAACGCAGCACCCATATAAAAGTAGGCCCCCTTGTCTCTTTTTTCTGTCCACTATCAAATACTAACAACAACAGCCCCCGGAACATCCCTAGCATCCCCACGCGTCCAAAACATGGACCGCACAATCCTCCGCTCCGCCATGATCATGCAGCCCGAAGACCGCAACAGACACAACTTCATGATCTTTGGCGGTTTCCTTCTCCAACAAACCTTTGAACTCGCCTTTTGTTGCGCCGCCTCCTTTTCTCACACCCGCCCAACATTCGTCTCTCTCGACCCGAGCACATTCGAGAACCCCGTGCCCGTGGGCAGTGTACTCTATCTCAGCGCAACGGTGGCTTATACAGAACCCCTCCGCACGAACTCTTCCTCCAGCAGTAAATACACCAAAGTTCATGTTCGTGTAGACTCCAAGGTGCGTGATGTCGAGCACGCAACGCGCAAATCTACCGGTGTCTTCCATTATACCTTTTTGGTCCCCAATGAAGTGCAGGTCAAGCCGACAAAGTATGCAGAGTATATGGTGTGGTTGGATGCGCGCCGCCGCGCGCAGGATTTGGATCCGATTATTGCGTCGAGGTTCACAGAGGATGCTGCCGTTGCGCGTATGGATGGGGTTACTGAATAGGCAGTGCCAGATGTACCTATCTTGTATTCTTTGTTTCGATATGTGACTTTACTTCATGTTTATGTATTTAACTCGGAATTCATTCGGCATTTTGGTATACTACCTACCTGGGCATCTAATAGGTAATTCCTACATTTGAACAAGTACCAGGTATGAGATATGGATATGGGATAACCATGTTCATGTAGTTCAAGGTTATCTATGCATAGTCAAGTCGTATATGTATAATATGTACAGTCCAACATCACCCAAGCCCGACATGAATCCGTTACCAACCACGCCCCGCCCAAAAAACAACACTTTTGTATCCATTTATCATCCCTTCACACAGACTCGTCCGAGTCATCTCCCATAAATTTGCAGTAACGGCCGTTAAATATGTATATATAAAAACAATCGGGTCCTCTTTCCCCCTCTCCTTATTTCTGTCGTCTCACGTCCAAATGTAATGTCGTTGACTGTGTTGAGGATCGTTCGATATAAAAAAAGAGAATATCCAGGCTGGTTGTCGCTTGTAATCGACATTGTGACTGGCTGTCTCGATCAAATCGTACGGAATTTCATGCGTAAATTCGTTTGTTGAAAATGAAGCGAGTGTATCGCAAAGGGAAATGAGAAAAAAAATCAAGTTCAAGATTCGTTCATAACTTCGTTGATTGTATTAGATGCCAGCTTCGTCCCATCTCTGGCATCCAACCTCGTGCTGCTGCCCTTTTCACTGATAATCTCAAGTCTGGGCTCCGATTGAAGCGGTTCTTCTTTCATGCAAGCATTTTCCAGAATATTAGTCCATTTCCCTGGTGTACCCGCATGGCTGTGTTTGAGGTGCTGTCGGAAATGGTCCGCCCGGAAGAATTTTTTAACATTGTTGCATTCGCCAAACTTATGCATACTAGTCAAATGCTCAAACCGCAGATCCCAGTCTGGTTGGGGATTGTTGGGGAACTCCTCGCCACAATAGCCACAAGTATCATGAGAGGAACCCATATTCGTTTGTGCTGCAGGTGATGTTGAAGGATGGAATGCTGATTGGAAGCTCGTCAGTGCTGCACAAGACCAGGAATGACGTCGCAGATGAAGTGAATTTTGATGACGCTCTGCTTCGTTTTTGTTCTTGAACCGATTTTTGCAGAATTGGCACGTGTATTGTTTTTCCAACTCGTGGGTCCTGTAGCATACACATTAGCATTGAAAAAAAAAAGAAAAGAGTCGCTATAAAACCTACCGGAGCTCCTCTTGGGTTTCAAATTTCTTGGGCTTCTTAGGGCAACAGTCGCAAATGTACAATCCTCCCATTTTGGAGCTACCGCTCCTCGAGCCGCCCATCCCTGATTGTAAAGAAATCTTTCGAGTAGAGAAGCCGTGAACGGATCCACTAGGACTGGGTTGGTTCAAAGGTGCTTTATCATGAAAGTGATCGCTTTCGGACTTTGGGGAAAGCCCCCCAGATGACATACGGTCATATGAGGAAGCACTTGTGGCAGCCGAGATTCCGCCCGAAGAGCTTAGAGAGGTAGACGTTCGCCAACTCGCGGAAGACATGGAGGATAATGAACTGTGGCTCGGTAGATGCCGTGATGTGAAGAGATGTCCGCTTGATCGTCGTTGCTGAAGATCACTATTGCTAGTCGCCTTATGAAGAGCATGGCGAGCCTCGACAATGGGCTCACGAGGTGGTGACGACGCCCTCCGTTTCATTCCATGCTGCCTAGATATGCCATCAGCATGCTCGGTCGAGTTTTGGCGGAATTGGTCATTCTCATCGTCGCATTCAACATCTGGGAATACGCTTTGCTCTTGGTATTGCCGATTGGAACGAGAGAAAAATGAGAATGTATCTTCCGACTGAGGGGTTACGGCCCCCGTCCGTCTTCGGGTCGAGAAATTGTCGTAATCAATGCCTGTTGATGGCGCACTGCTTTCCACACTGGGACTGCGATAGTCCATAGTATCTTTCCATGAAGCTTTTGATCTGGGCGAAAGACCGCCTGGGGAAGCCGCATAGCTCCCTAGATTATTATTATAAGACGATTCATACATTGAAGATGGTTGATAGCTAGTTCCTAAACTGCCAGAGCGGGAAGTAGGTGCAGTAGGTGGAGCTTTAAGATCGCAACCCAGTATATTCGATGAGCCAATCTTGGACAATAGATGTCGATCGTAGCTATCTGAAGAGTGCATAACACATTTTCGAGAAAAGTCGCGTTCACCTTGTAGACTTTTCCTTGAATCCATTAGCTTATTCATTTGTAGTCTTTAGGGCAAGTACGAATACGAAAAAACACTTACACTGGTTCCGAGAAATTCGATGAAAAGGAGTTCTGAAAGCCTGACTTGTAGGAGAAGCCGCTGGGTCGACTATCAGAGTCATCCAATGACATTCGCTCGATGCGTGGAATAGGCTCTGGAGGACAATGTCCCCCCAAAAGGCTCGAGCCCGGGTTGATCGGGGCTAGCTTGGCGATATCAGGTCGACCCATCCCGTTGGCATGAAGCCAACCCACATCATCGCCATCTTCAAGGTCGTTTATCCGCCGCGGCGGTGGTAACGGAGGGGGCGCAAAGGCCTCGACAGTTTTCGAAGGGATTCGCATTGGACCGGGGGACGCAAACGAATGTGAGGGTAAGTTTCGCTCGTAGTTCATGGACGGAGAATGTGACATTCGAGGGAAATCCATATTCTCGAGCCGTTTCAATAGGCGATGCTATCAGACGAGTATTTTCTCCGCACCGAACCGTCGGTAGAAACTGCTAGGTGAAAAAGGTGTTTGAAGTTCACTTGTATGAAACACTCAACATAGCTTGGCGATATTAAAGTTTTAATGTAAAGACAGATGAAAAGGAATGTCGAAGGTCAGGGACCTGGCGGCAAAATTGTATACAAGGCGTATCGGGAGAGCACCAAGAAGAGATGTGCTGGCCACATGTAAATGAGAGAACGAAATTTTCAATGTCAAAGTGAAAAGCGGCGGATCTAGTTGTGTTGTTTTGTTCTGCGATTCGGTCTCGAAAGCACAGTAATAGGTCGCAAGGTGGTTGACATAGGTAATGGGGCGGTGCGGTTAACTGCGGCCAGGCAACATTGGTTGGTGGTGTAATTAGATTCTTCTTTTTTTTTTTCCTTGTTCGCTTGTCTTGTTTGTGAGGTTCAGAGAAATCTCCCGGTTCGTTTCAGGTTGGAATCGTCGTGAGAATTGTGTGTTGGTCGACAAGCGGCGAGAGATATAGAGAAGACAGTCAAGGAAGGAAGTACCCGCAATGGCAGGAGCAAGGCAGAAGGAAGGCGCGACGGAAGTTCGGCAGGAAGGACAAAAAATTGCAAGGCAGGTGCGATGCAGGATGTGGCCGTCAGCAATCGACAATCGATCAACCAGACAAAAAGCAGCGTAGGGCGGAGGTGGTGGCAGCAGCAGCGGTGGTGGTGGTGACCATATTCCAATACGACACAAAACGCTGAGAACGCGAGGCCATGAGTTCCCACAGTAGCAGTGACAGCAGGCTCACTAATGGTATAGCAGCAGCTAGTATACACTGTGCAATATACAGTATACAGTATATAGTATATGCAGTTATATAGCTAGTATATATTAATGGCCAACTATGTGCATACTGGCAAAAGGGAGAGAACGGGCGATAATTAATAATAAACACAGAGACAGAGAGAGAGAGACCGCGATAATAATTAGCTCTTATTATTATTACCACGGCACCAGGATCACGGAGGGGCGAGAGGGGGTACTACTAGCGTAGTGTACATGCTCCGTAGGCTAAGTTGAGTTAATCAACCAGCTAGCTAAACTCCCAAGGGTACAGTACAGGCAAATGGACTAGTCGCAGCTTGCAGGTGCAGGTGCAGGTGCAGCGCCATCCAGCCAGCCAGCAGTGCATGGTTAGACAGTCAAATCATGGCACTGGGCAGACCCCGGCCACTCCACTCGTCAAAGTGGCAGTCGAACCATGTCGGCCAGCGGGGCTGAAAGAAGGGTCGCTGCAATACGGCGTGCGTATTGTGTATTTTGCATTGGCGAGTGGCAGCGCGTATTGGAGTAGAGAGTCTCTGTATTGATGTATTAATGTACGGAGTACGCGTGGAACAGATCCTAATATGGGAGGCAATAATCAGCCATAAACTATGTTTGCCAGCCAGCCATGCAGTGCGTACGGAGTAGTGTACTAGTAGAATAAACGCTCAGTTCTTGATCATGGGCATAGGGCCAGCAAACGTTGGGGTGGGTGCAGCCGCCGTTCCGTGCCTCGGGCCAATCAGGCCGGCAGCCATGCAGGCCGGCGGGGCGGCGTGGCACAGCAGGTCAGCTTAACCGTGGGCGCTGGTAAGGCGTGGTGTGTCACTGGCTGCGGGTGATTGGCCTCAGCTATGAGCGTCCGTTAAATATTTACCCTGCGAAACTCTACCATGAACACCGAATGGCAAATACCAAAGAGTGCACTGTGGCAGGACGCACTGATGATGGAGAACGACGAAGAAGGGATTGTTTGGAGTTTGGACGCCTTGGGCCTCGTGCATAGGCTGTCCTCGTAGGGCAGACTCCGCCACCGGGACTTTTCCTTTTAGCCAACTGCCAGCCAATCATTTCCCTACGGCTGCTGGTGTACTCGTACTCACGCGCGCGCAGCCAAAATACAACCCGGGCTCCGATCATCAGTCAGCTTACACCTTAATCTATTATTATTATGATTATTATGATTATTATTATTATTATTATTATTATTATTATTATGGTATGTAGTGCATTTCCCTATTTCACTATTTTTACATTTTTGCATTTTTTTCTTGTTTTACTTCCTTAAATATCGAGTGCAACTGACCACCCATTGCAATTGAGAGAGCGCCTGATGAAACAAAGTCGCCGCGTCCTCCCTTGCGAACTGATAATTTGAGGAGTCATGAGGAGTCACCGGCAATGGTTGCCAGGCTGCCCGTAATCGTATTCAGGGCATGACTCGAGTTGCTTCCCAGGGCCCATCACGTATATCTCCTGGGTATCTGCTACTGTCTAGTTCTGCTACTACCACGATGGCGGCGTGCTAGGCAAGTTGGTAACTTTGTTAGTAGGCCGTCGGTGAAACTTAGAATCGAAAATAACTGGAGAACGGAGTGCTCCTTCCAGAAGATAGCCCGAATGACTCTAGAGGAATTAGTTAGTCAAGAAGTAGGTCCAACATCGCGCCTTGTGAAAAGTAGTCGTCTCCTTAATCAAAAGCGAAAGACTCCCTCACGCCCTGTCCAAAATGGGAAATAACGGTGTGGGCCAACCAGCGATGGCGGGTCCCGCTCTCGAGGCAAATGTTGGCGAGGCGGTGAAGGGCGAGCTAGCCACTTGCGATATCGAAAGCTTGTGCCAATCAGATACCCCAGAGTTCTGGCTGCAATGTTGATGCACTTAGGGCTACAGCTCGCCTAGCCGGGTAATGATTATTATTGAGTTTTTGGCAACAAATAAACCAGTCTTGTTCGCGGCGCCACACCATTACTTGTGGTGGTTTGCGAGGATCAATTGACTCTGCATAGTTTACCCAGCATTTGCATCATCTGATTACATCAGATGAGATAATCCGATGGCACATGCTCTACACCAAGCAAAGAATGTTGACAATCGGGCGAATGTTTCCCCATGCTCGCGGCAAGGCCATGCAGATCAGGGCCATACCGCAAGATTGTCACCAGCCTTATAGTCATAACGACGTCGTTGGTGGCAGCTAATTAGGTGAGGTTCTGCAGACTACGCAGGCAGAGACTCAAAGTTACGGAGTTAATTAACTAGAGTTTTGGCGGCGGGGGAGATATTAACAAAGGCACTTGTTAAGTCTCCGAAGTTTTGGTTTTGTTCTGTAGGGAGTGTCCAAGTGTACTGTACTGTCATGTCGTGTATTGATGGCTAGCGTCCGCGTACCGTGGCCGTGGCCCGTGGGCCCCGTCATCCGTCAGCCTTAAGAGGCCAGCGCCTTGCCTGATGCGCACTAGCGCGCGAGACTGTGCACGGGCAAGAAAAAGCGCCGGGTACGTTCGCTTCACTCTGCGTTAAGTTGTTGTTAACTCCCCTTGAGTAACTCCGTCGTTAGGGCTAATCGACTAGTTTAGTCCGCTCCCAACACGCTGGCAGTGGCTGTTGGCTGTTGCGTTGCGTGGCTGTGAAGATTTTCTCCTTTCCCCTCTCCCTTCTGCTTATTGTTAGTAATTTGTTACTGTATGCTGAAAAGACATTTAAATTGAAATTGACAACACATGTCAGTCTGTCAGACTGTCAATCATCGATCGTAATTTCGGCATTTGCCATGCTCCCTGGGTTGTGTGGAGGTTAGGTTTGCGGCCAACCCACCGCGTGGGTTGTCATTGGGGATGCTTTCCAAGGTTGGCTCGACGTTGGAGAAGCATTCCTAGTACGTAGTAAACAATTTAAATCACGCATCTCTGTGCTTCACACCTAATAAATATATTTCATCTGCTTTCCAGTTTTCTACTGCTTCCATGGCAGATGCTCACTACTAGCCCTCGTGGACTGCGCTAGCGGCGGTACTTATTTTCCTAGGGCTAAATAGTTACAGACGCTAACTTGGTTACCCACTTGCAATTGTACGTAGAAAAAAGTCCGGTTCGAGAAAAGCCCTTGGTAACTCGGTCCCTCGACCAGCACCAAAAAGGAAGGAGCAAGAACGAAATCCAAAAGGGGAACGTCCGATCATGGATGAGAAGCAGCAGCAAATAAAAAAAGGTGGAGCAGAAACGTCAAAACGTCAACGTCGGTCAACCGAGCTCGAAAATTATTGTTCTCGGACAGGGGGTCGGGGGTGATGTGGTGGTGGAGTCGTTCTAGGCACTGCACTGCACAGTAATACTGACAGAGTGGGCTAATCCCTGCCTGGTACTTCCGTGCGTTTAAGTTGTTCCAATCTCTAGCAAAAACTAAAAGTGCTAGCACCAACGTGCGAGTTTTGACTTGGTGGAGTTATTGTGCGATAGCTTATGATGTACGTAGTTGTTTAGATGATACACTTGAAGTTCTAACGGCAATATGCCATGGGAGACTCTGCCCTACTATATACTAGTACTACCCACTGCCGTATTAGGAAAGTATACAGACTCAGGCCAGCTAATCCACTCCGAGACTAGTCTCCACACGCTATCGCCTAAAGCGGCTAGGCCCCGTTGAACAAAACAAATTCTTATTTCTTACAGACGACACAGACCACCAAATAACAATATTATGATATCCCATCCCAGCCATCCTGAATAATAGCTAAGCCTGCCACGGATCCGACTTTCTTATTTCCCTTTTGGACACCAGCATTAGTGCCGTTGGAATCCATCTGGCCCAACAGTGCTAGAGGCAGACCGCCAGCATGGCTCTGGATCGCATTGAAGGATTCAACCTCTACATCGGCGGGTGTGTACTGCTCTTTTCTTATTCCCCTTGCCCTTGCCATCCGAATTTGCCGGTTCTAAGCGTGGCGTTCTCCACTTTCATTGCTGCTGCTAACTGCTTCTAGCGTGCTCTCTCTCAGAAATAAGGCTGCATTACAGCAGGCCAACATCACCCATGTGGTCTCGGTCCTGCGCATGCGTCCTGATGAGACCCTTACCGAGGGCTTTGAGCAGTTCAGGATCGAGGTAGACGACGTGGAAGATGAAGATCTTCTGCAGTATTTTACGCCGGCCAATGCCTTTATCCAGTCTGGGCTAGATGCAGGGGGTGGCGTTTTGGTTCATTGGTTTGTTCTCCCGCTCTTACATGTTTGCCCTAATTGCCTATCAGTATACTCTACTGCCTCCTTCCTAAGGATGGGTGGATCTCCGCCTGTGGCTGGTGTAGCTAGCTCAGCTACATGATTGGTTATCTATCAGTTGAAAGTATCTGCTAACTGAATGAACAGTGCCATGGGCAAGTCTCGCTCTGCATCCATATGCATCGCCTATTTGCTACATCATCGGTCAAAAGGCAGCAAACTTGACCCAGAGTCAGCCTTGGAGCTAGTTCGCAGGAGCCGCGCAATAGCCGAACCAAACGAAGACTTTATGAAGCAGTTATGGCTGTACCATGAGATGGGCTGTCCAGATGATGTTGCCAATCATCCTACTTACCTGCGCTGGCTATCACATCGCCAGATCGAGCTGAGTGCGGCATGCGGCAGGGCGCCAGAGATGGACGCTGTTCGGTTTGAAGATGAGCTGCCACATGAGACTGCATCTGCTGAGCAGGTGACTGAGATTCGGTGTCGTAAATGCCGGTAAGTTATATATACCTTACTTTGTAACTATAAAACGAGAAATGAGACTAACAAAGAACAGGCGCATGCTCGCTACAACGCCTTTTATCAACCCCCACGATAAAAACGACAAGCCATCTGCCCCCAAAGCAGCAGAATGTGCCCATATATTCCTTCATCCACTGACCTGGATGCGCCCATCCCTTTTCCCCAACACAGATCAAGAAAAATCATCAAACGACATCAGTACTAGTGACGACGACGCCCCCTTATCAGGCCGCCTAACATGCCCCAACCCCAAATGCGAAGCCAACATCGGTAAATTCGCCTGGCAAGGCTTGAGATGCAGCTGCGGCAAATGGGTTGTGCCCGCTATTGGGGTTGCGCGTGCCAGAGTCGATGTCAACGTCACTAATCGATCTACTAGCTCTGCTGCTGCTGATGGTGCCACCACTTCATCGGGATTGAGCGGCAGCAATAATAGCAGACTAGGAGCTATGGGCATTCGATTACCGCCTCATATGCGTGCAGCAGCAGCTCAAGTTAATACTAACAATGACGACCAGAGTCGGAGGAATAATCGGGGCTTTCTTTAGGTTTGATCTTGGCTTTTTACAGTTGGAGGGGAAAAGTACATAAACTAGTGCATAAGAATGATACCCACGAATACATAGCATACAACTGCATAGTAGTAAAGTAGATAGTAGATAGTAGATAGCAGATACTATGGAGGGGAAACATACGTCACACTACATGTATACAGTATGTTCCAGTCGCGCTTTGACATCTACTTTATAGTCTATATCCTCCAATACGTACTACTATACTAGTATGTAGTTGATTGTCTCCATCAACAGGCCCGGAAATTATTTCCCCGATTTCCCCGACTTTTTTAGATTAGATTGTTGCTTCTATCATCAATCAGAGTTGCCCATGGATGCATGTTCCCTAAACTCTTTTTCCCGCGGGAAGCGACTTGCTTTTCTCATTTAGACTGCATGATGCATTGCATATTTGATTAAGTGGCTAGCTAGCTAGTTAGACTTAGCTACATTTGATAAGTTGGCTGATTAGCCAGACCGTCTAACTAACCAAAACGCCCCTTAACTTAATATGCAAGCTATACTATTCTAGGTTATACCTGCCTAGCTAGGTGCATAATATTTCGTACATCAATTCGGTGCGTATTTCAATTTCACGGTTTCATGTGCTAGAGCAAGCCATTCAATTTGTGTTAATTTGTTGAATGTGAATATGAATAGTCCGTCAATTAACTGTAAAATGTATGGTGGTAAGTCACTGCATTCGGTCTTCAATATTTCTAGTGTTGGTTTTTTTTTTTTTTAGGATAACAACAATAAAAATGGTCATATATGCTTATTGTCTATTCTCGAAGTATTGTCTGCGATGGTCCAGATAACATCAAACCCATCTTGACCCGTCAGTCAGCTGACTCAATCAGCCACCACTTACCTAAGAACTCAGGTACGAGGTACAAAGTACATATTACGTAGTAGAAGGTGGTGTCAACGCAAACGAACCTGATCGTCTGATCGACAGACATCTTCGTTCAAGCTGCCCATCAACGGCCAACCCACTCCGATTGACCAGTGGTATATACGCCCTACCAGGCTACCACGGCATAGTTGCAATGCATCCGAGACACGTCATGCTGACCTACGGAGTACTCCGTCCTCTAAGTTGTGGCCCAGGCGTCGCTGCGGGCCGATAACCTAGATCATGCCTAAATTAGGGCTGATACACTATCAAACACGGGCCTCGAAGCTCGGAGAAAAAAGGGCGTACCTAACTACTCCGTACCTATAGATAAAAAAAAGTCCAACGGCGCCGGAGTACTACATAAAGTATAGGGCTATTCCAGAACAGGATCCAAGGCATGATTGCCATCGGCTCCGGGCCTGACCGCCGTCTCGCTTATAATAAGCTACGTCGCTAAACCGTTAGCTACTCTAGCTAGTCTGTCCATATTCCTCCATTCCCTCACCATATCCTCTTTTTTTCTCTCTTTCGTGATCATGGGGCCTTTTTCTTTCATTGTCGCAGGTATATAGCCGCATTTCACTTCGTTCAAGTTGGTCCCTTTGGTCCCACAAGGAGATAGGTACGATATGCCGTATTGGGATAGTACTCAGAAGCATCTCTGGCATGAATTCACATTCTTTGCATAAAATAAACAAGCTCTAGCAAAGTTTGTTTGGTATCCACCATGCTAAGTCGTCTAGGCAGGCTCCACTGCTCCAGGCGGAAGTCTGCTTGTGTGAGACATCAAGGCTGGATACGAAGAGATCGAATTGATATCGAATTGTGATTCAAAGAGAGCACTGGAAAACCGCGCTGTTGATAAATAAATACTCGCCGAGAAGGAATCCGCGATCGGTTCCTTGACAATGGAGCATTTTCTTTTCTTGCAAAGGATATGAAATATAAAAAGTAATCGGTTTTTCTGTGCCCTCAATATTTTTTCTCTCTGTCGAGTCAAGTGCCATTCCTCTAGGATCAGTAATCAGATAATCATGAAAACGAGGTCCCACGCCGATGTGGTCGAACTCGTATTTCATTTCAACCTTCTCCATACTCGAGGTGTTGCGCATCTGATGAAATTAATTATATACGCAGAAAATCATTATGGAGAGAGAGAGATTCTACCAATTGCAGTAGAAGCTATAATTCACCTAAGAATATTTTAATATCACATAAAATGCATTCAAGGTAAAACAAACTACCAAGTTGGGTGCTAGCCTGCATGAATTTATTGCCAACTAATAATTCTCATAAACTGATTAATTTCACTTGATCAAGTAACACGCCATTTAACTGCAAAAATTAATCCTTGAAAGAAAATTGAAAAGACCGGCGATTTTCTCGTTCGTTAGACTCTTGTTTAGCTACATTAGCTTCAGCCCTTATGTAGCCCTAAGTCTTTAGGCCTCGGAAGAATTTTTTTAAATTGTCTGCAAACGCCAAACTGCATTCTTTGTCGGAAATACATCCTGGCTCTTTTATTTAATTGTTTTCTAGACGCTAGCGGCCGTATATTGAAATATGGTTGCAATTGAACAGGATTTAGTTCTCCGTCATGCTCTGTAGGTGGAAACTGATTGTTTTGAGAAGTGGTCATATCAGCCCTATAGTGGGCAGCAGAGGGGCCAAACATCGATAGAATAGACGGAGAACGCCGTTGGAGGGAGACAAAAGGCAATCCATGCGCGTTTAGCTAGTTGTTTACTGTTCAAATCACAGTAGCTAAACACTGGTTAGTAATACTCGGAGTGTCGTACGGAGTACTACGATTCAGGAAATGTAACTCAGTCAACGTACTTGCTGGGTTCGGGGTGACCGAGATGGGCACTTACTCGTATTATCTACCGTATTCTATAAGGAGAGGTACTATAACTCCTAGGTACATAGGTAGGAGGAGGCATGTATACGAGGCACGTTTCTTTTTCCGCTACAAGGCAAGACGATTGCAGCGAGGCACATAATTGTGCAACCATGTAACTATGTTCCATTTACTGCAACGAATTTACTATTATAGAAGAGCCCCGGCGGGGTTCTGGTGATGCGTTGTCCCACTATGAAGCGTCTACATCCTTTGACCATTCATGATACTCATGATGTATCGTATTTATTGTTGTGATTCGACATGGCATTTTACGCAATCATGGTCTGGACTCTGGTAACCTGCCGACTAGGTGAATTCTAAAGTGCACTGCATAGTGTGACACGAAGCAGTATGCCACCGACCTAACCCTAATTCCACCCCAACAATTCCAAAGATGAACGAGGTCTCCAACTGCAAATTCATCTACCATTGGATCTGCATGACCTCATAGGCTCGGGACAACTGTTTATCAAATGATAGCTACGATGCAGTCTTAATGCAATTCTAGTCTATTGAATATGCACCTGCCGCTATTCATCTAATTCTATGCACATTGCGTCCGCCTTTCCCCTTTGATCCCGCCTTTGTCTTTGATTTCTTTTTCTTAACGCGGGATCGATTAGATAGATAGGCGTTAATCGACATAACTAGTCATATTCGTGCCGAAAAGAGAAAAAGCAACGGTTAATCGATAACAGTACCACCTAACTAGTCAACGAAAAGAGCTCTCAATTGTCGATCACACCCAAATCTAGCAAACAAAACTTGCTCTTATTGCCTTATACGCTGCATATTTCCTCCAATGAAATACAGTTCAAATCAATACCGATAGCTATACATTGCATCATTTACTCCGTGCATGCGGGCACGTCCACCGTTGGCTCCGGGAGACCCTGCAGATTGCAGCAGGCTGGGTATTAGAGAACCCATAGTATGTCCCAGCTCGCTTGCATAATACCAAGTCTTCTTGGAAGCATGCAGCCAGCCAGAAAGGGAAAAAATGACCTGTACAATGCAGTCATCAAGGCCATCTGCCGCCATCATCATCTTTAAAACATGGCTATAGTTCTTTGGCTTTATACGCTCCGAAAAGGTAATTCACCGAGAAGAAGAATCAATGACTAATATATCGATGTTATCATAACTCAGGTATGCCGATTCTTTTTTCTATCTTGCCTTTTGCCGAATGAGGTCGGGTAGTAGTTAATGGATATACGTATGGGTTACACAAAGATCTTCTCCCCCCGCTCACTAATGCAAGGAAGACAGTGCGACTTGGGCTGGAATCAGTGCAGCACAGACCTGTTGGTAGTCAGCGCCGGTTATCTATGCTGTGTAAACACAATAGTTTTCTGTGTCTCTATGTTGTGCTACGTTATAGTATACGAGGCAACCAGGTATAAAATAAATATGCTTTAGATACGCTATGTTGCTTTTGTTGTATGAAAAGCATATTACTTATTTGGGTATTTTTCTATCTTGTGTAGACTAACCTAGTAACTGCACGTTTGTAACTCTCATATCAAGACCGTGGTCAATCGGAATTCGCTGAGCATATTAAAGATGCAGGAATCACCTGGTGAGATCCATGAACCTGCCAGCATATATGAATTTTATAGGACTGACCAATGTGTCGACTGTCGTTTGGTTCAGGTTTAAAGTTGCACATGCTCAGAAAATCTTCCTTACTAGGTAAGAAGTCGGCTTGAAAACATTATAGTATTCTTATGGCTAACCCGCGTCTCATTCCAGCTTCCAAACCAGTATGTTGGTATCATATATCTCCCTTGGGAACTGATGGAAATGACGTTGGGTCTCTGAGGCGTGTGGCGTTCCTTTTTGTCATCTCTATATTGCGCAAACGATTGATGCGCATTTGATAGAAATTCCTATATCCATCGTCAATTATCTTTTCCCAACGCAGGAGACATAACAAAAAACATACTTGTGCAACTCAAATATTCGAGGAGAATCATCATCTGGTTTTGATTCTGCTGCTTTGCGAAGTTCATTGATCTGCTTCCCACCCATTAGATTTCAAACCAGGTCGAATATCGAAAAGGGAGGAAGCTACCTTTTCAGTCTTTTCCTTTTCCATATCCTTGTCATTTTCTTCCGACTTTTCCTTGTCCTTGTCCTTATCTTTGTCTTTCTCCTTTTCCTTCTCTTTCTCTTTTTGTTTCTCCTTTTTCCTCTTCTGCCTCTCCTCATACTCCCGCTTCACGTTCTCAATCTCCCGTGCAAGTTCTTCATCTTTCTTCTTTTTGGCATCTTGCTCTGCATCAACTATTGGAGAACAGAATCCGCGGTCCTTGAGATGAATCGGACATACATAGAAAAAGTCCTTTTATTGTTGGAACAACGGTTAGCAAATAAACTGTACAATTAACTCCAAATCCCATCCGCATGTCTATCAGATTTCCATTCTTGGAGAATCTTCAACATCTTTCTAGTCTATATGTTTCTTACTTTGTTGTCAGGTGTAATCAACACGCTTGTTGACGGCTTGTAGCAAATTGTGCATGCTTTTGCGGCCGTATCAGCCACACGCCGAAGATGCCACACGTTCTGGAGAGACATGGGATAGTACCATGCCTCTGTAATGTGTCGATGTGTGCTTCAGGTGAAAGTGTGGTATGTGAGTAGAATCGACAGAATATGATGTTTGTGAAGGTAAGAAGAGACGTCTACGATAGATGTTGTTTCCCCACCACGCGGTCACGTGGATTATGGTGGTTTGCTTTGAGAGAAAGAGGAAACAGAGCACGCGACTAATTTCCTAAGTTGAGTCTGAACACAAATGTACTCGATTTGACTCTTTCTCTCTCTCTCCCTTCAGTTCTCTGTTTATCCCCATCTTTCTTTGTCTCCCCTCTCCTCTCGGTAAAGACGGAATGCTAGCGGATGATTGACCGATTATTAGTACCGGTTTGCGGAGTACTCATCCACGCCTCCCCCAGGTCTAAACAGCATGGAAGCCCCGCTGTTCACCGAGCCACCGATTTGCTTGTATTGTCTCTTTTCTCTGTTTTTAGCGCGATTATCGTGAGTTGAAAGCTTGATTGGATGTCATCTTTCTTCCGGTCTCGCTCCTTCTCACAATTATTATCCCCAGTACCGGTTAACTAGGCAAAACGAACTAGATTAGTAGGTAGGATGAGCTGATCACACCAGTTTCTAGGTACGTATGTCTGGGTAATAAAATGCGCACATTACCAGCTCGCAGTTTCCGAGCTCCAAGAACCGGATAGCACTTTTGATCTGTCGATATATCGCGTGTATAATCATGCAAGCACTTGACCATGAGAGCAGCCTCGCTGCCACGAAAAAACCACCCAAATCGACAATGACGAAAATGATCCTGATGCTATCACTTCGACTCATCGCGACCCTGGCATGCAAGGCGATGCTCAATCCCAAAATGCGGACCACCAAGGGGAAAGGCACGAGCAGAGCAAGACAAAAGAAGAAGAAAAGTATCAACCACGAGTACAACCTACCAGTGAAGGAGCAAGGCTTCATTCGGTGTTTCCAAAAAGTACTCGCATTTTTATCGTCATAATGGCTGCTACATGCAGTCTGGTTTCGCCGCTGTCCGGAAATATATACTTCCCAGCATTAAACACATTGGCAGTCGAACTCCACGTCAGCTCCTCACTTATAAATGTTTCCCTGACTACCTACATGATATTCATGGGCCTCTCACCGAAGTTTTTGGGGAATTTGGCCGATACCAGTGGCCGTCGGCCGGCTTACCTTATCTGCTTTACGATCTATATCGGTGCTTGTATTGGACTTGCATTGCAAACCTCATACCCTGCTCTTCTCATATTGCGCTGTCTGCAGGCAACAGGTTCCTCCTCCAGCATTGCATTGGGGTCTGCTGTCGCCGCAGATATAGCCAATGCTGCACAACGTGGAACATATATTGGGTTGGTGACTGGCGGTGCTTTAACTGGGCCTGCCCTGGGCCCAGTTCTAGGGGGTATACTATCCGCGTATCTAGGCTGGCGATCTATATTCTGGTTTTTGGTAATCTTTGCCGGTATTCTGCTCATTTTTATTCTGCTCGCTTTCCCCGAGACTAGCAGAAATGTCGTGGGTGATGGATCTATCCCGCCTCAGCGATGGAACAGAGATTTACTCAATATAATACGTCAGTGGAGGGCACGACGAAACACATCCAATTCCCAACAAACACAGAATATCAGAGACGATATCTCATCTCGTGGCGGCAATGAAAAGCATACAAAGAGGAGAATCAAGATTCCCAACCCACTTGCAACGCTCAAGCTCCTGAAGGAGAAAGATGTTGGTCTGCTTCTCCTGTATAATAGCCTCGTCTATACCTCCTATTTCAGCGTCACTAGCAGTCTGTCGTACCTTTTTGCACAGACCTATGGTTTCAACGACTTGCAGATCGGATTGTGTTTTCTTCCATATGGCACCGGGGCACTCATGGCATCTCTTTTCAATGGGCGAATCTTGGATTGGCGATTCCGTCAAGTTGCGAGGTCTATTGGATTTGAAATTTCCAAAGGCCATACCGTAAATACAAGAAAATTTCCTCTCGAGAGGGTTCGGTTCCCAGTCGCACTGGTGCTGATATTGATTGGAAATTCGGCTTTACTTTGTTACGGATGGGTATTCTTTCCCATGTTTCATTCTCCAAGACGTGGAGAGAGAGAAAAGGGCAATGCTAATAGAATGACTATCAGACTATACATGTGAAGGCTCCACTAGCAGCTCCTCTGGTGCTCACATTTCTAGTCGGATACTGTGTCTCCGGCAGCTTCCAATGCTGTAGTGTGGCATTAATTGATTACTGTATGTGTTCTCATTATATTTTCTGCTTTCTATCAATCTCCCCACTGCCTACCTATTTAGCTAACAGTTAGGCGCGATCCAAAAAAGATCCAACTTCTCCAGCCACAGCCACAGCAGCCAACAACTTTTGCCGCTGCCTGCTCGGCGCTGGTGAGGCAGCTGTCATAATTCAAATCATTGACTCCATGAGCACCGGATGGTGTTTTACATTTATTTCGATGGTTATATATATTACCACCCCTATTCTACTGGTCCTGATGCGTTGGGGTCCAGGGTGGCGAGAAAAGAGAGCGCAGAGGATCGAGGAGGACGCTATGCTTCGTTCCTCTGCAGGTCGTGACTAATTTTAGCTATACAGCTGATCAGTACGCACATATAGTTTGAGATCTGAAGAACTAGGTATATAGGTAGGTAAGCTGGGGAGTGGACCGCCGTATAGATTGTTATCTCCTTTGCAGATAAATACATAGAATCCTTGTTAAATTTAGTCTAACCGGCTATGTCAAAGGCAATGATGAGTAGTTAGATAGTAGTACATTTTATTATAATTTTTTCCCTCTTCTGCATGCTTTCAGTAAGTAATCTCGTAGACTTACAGTATAGCACCACATAAACAAATTTCTTTAAAAAAAAACGAAATTTTCAAATAAAAAATAGAAACATTATTAATTAATGCTTCGATGTAAATGGATCATCGTTATCATCATGGTCGTCATTTCCCTTATCCAACAAACCCACTGCTGCCTTTGCAAGTCTAATATCCTTCGGTTGCAATCTGATGTCGCGACTGTATTTTTCAAAGGAAGCGAGCAGGTCAGAAAGCGATGCCCTAAGCAGAGTCAACACAATATCAACCTCGGGAACATATTTTGCCTTCTTCTGAGCATCGGGGTCATTGTTATTAATGAAAGTGACGTCCGTCCAGTGGATGTCGAGTCCGTTCTGGGCGAAATCTTCGAGTGTAATGATGGTTTCGGTGAAGAGGCGGACAACAGCTGGGACATCGGTTTGAACTTGACCATAACTATCTTCTACTAAACTGGCAATGAGGAGGCGGGTTATGGATTCGATTGCGTCGACAATACATGCGACTTGACCGTGTGGTTCGCCAAAGACAATGCCTCGCAGACGTTGGGCGTATGTTTGCCTGAATGGCTTGCCAATTGGAGAGCGGAGGAATTGTGCCACGAATGGAATCGAAGATAGATTGAAAGACGATTGTGATGTCGCCTTCGGTCCAGTGAGTAGTTTCACTTCATCAGTTCCCCCTAGAAGTTTCTGCTTTCGTTCCGGACTGAGGATTGCATTGGATGCTTGGTTAAATGCTTCTTTAGCTCTGGCTCTTGCAACCGGAGTCCAGTCGGCTGACTGTCCGAAAGACTTTGCAGTCGCGCCAAACGATTGTCCAAACCCACTTGACTTGGGCGAGGGAGCGAAGATGTTGTCTTGTTTCGGCGCGTCAGTCAATTGGGGTAGAGTTTGAATCTGAGGATATGTGACAATCGAATCCTTAGTTGCTGTGGCTGATACGGGGTTTTTGAAATGGTTGATCCGACTGGTGATACCACTGATGTTTTCAATTGACACCTGTAGTACCTGCTTCCACGCAGGCCCGCCGTCACGATCAATATCACCAAAAATTACTTTGCGACGATCAGGGAAACGTTGGCTTATAAAGGAAAGTTCCCAAAACGCGTAACTTTTCACGATATCTTTCTTAGCTTTCAATCCGTTGATCAAACTTCCATTAGGATCCTTTGAATCTAACGTGAGCGGCTGTCCTCTCTTCAGCGGCTCTTGGGTGATGAACACCGTGAAAAATAAGTTCGCCGTCTGCCACATAAAGACAAGGCATCCGCCTGAAATGATCTGACGAACGAAAAGAGTATAAAAAGCTGGGGGTATCGTTCCTTGAGGTTCTGCCGCTGTCCGGGAAAAGTTCCAGAATAGCTTCGCAAAATAGAGAGAGAAGGTCCACGCCGAGCGCCGTAGGAAAAGAACGTAAAGAAATGGACTGGCCAAGGTCACAATCAACCCCTTCTTTAGAGCGTCAACTACGCTATCAATGATACCGCCATGCAACCTTCTCAAGGTCGGCTGCACAGGATGTGTGCGCTCATCCTTTGACTCGGCACTGCGTTTAGCAACCGGAATAGGAAGACCATCGTAGTCGAAATACAAGTGGATAGCAGTTTGAGAAAGTGCTAAAATCATATGATAAGTGTGTAGGTAAATGGATCTTTCGTTGAGAGTCGTTCGGTTATTAAGGCTAATCAATATGTTAGCTACACATGTGGATGGGGTTGGACGCTGGTCACCTACTGGTTTGTTTTCACCCATCCCAAGTCAGCTTCAGCTGGCGCCGACCAAAGGTATATTTCACTAAACCACCACGCCGAGAAGAGGTACCATCCTAGGGTCTGGAGAGCGTGTAGTGGGAAAACGTAGCGCAAGGTAGATAGCGGAGACGCCGTAGTTCGAGGACCAATGTGCATTTGAGCAACCCGTATGAAGAACACGGCTAAGGTAGAGATGAATAGGAGGAGGGCGCGTAGGCCGCAGGCCCCAAGAGGGAACCATGACCACAAATCTGAAATAAGAAGCGTCGCATTAGCTTTGAGCATTGTTTACGGCCATACGGCATTGTTTCTCGGGAGTACCAACATGATGTTTTCGTTCCGATAATAAAAGCGACAATATAGTCAACAAGTAGCGTCGTAGCTGATGCATGGACAAATCTTCGGTGTAATGCAGAGGTCAAGATTCGCCTATACGGCCTAGCAGGTGGAGCAGCCATTTTGAGAGCGCAGGATGCAAGTTATTCGAGGCAATCAATCATCGCATGATCCAAAGTACGTGGTAGCCGGATAAAAGCTAGCGGAAAGAGGTTCGCGGGATGGCCCAGAGGCCAGTTAAGACAGAAAAGTGAGCACTGGAGGGGGTGAAAACGAGCGTGTGAAGCTATTATTTATTCTGGATACTTTTTTGCGGGATGGAAACCAAAACAGCAACCAGCTGTATCACGTGATTGGAATTTCCAAGCCAATCGAGTTTGAGACGAGCCGGGCTAGTCCAGAAACGACATAGGGCGGGTCCCAGTCACCTGAGCGGGCCGGTTGATTACGTCTGTCCATCAGCAAGAGATCGAGGCAACAACAAAAGAACCTCATAGACCTGCCATCGTTTCTATTGTACAGCATTTTCTCACATCTCATTTCGCTTCCTTTGACCATGTCGTACGACCGTCTCAACTCCTTGGAGTCGCAGCCGACAACCTGGCGCCGGGATGACGATCCTCAGTACCAGGACGATCCCGAATTCGCGCGGTTTACTGAGAACCTTTCCAACCAGCTCTTCACGCTCACATCGAATATCTCGAATCTATCCAGGCAGATCGCACTGCTTGGCACCAAACGGGACACTGAGAGGGTGCGGGAGCGAGTTCATAACCTGCTAGAAGAGACGCGGTCTGGATTCAAGGACGCAGGAGAGGGTATCAAGAAGGTACAAACGTGGGAGGATATCAATGTAGGTGCTTGAACTTTTTCGCTCATCGTATATGCCTATGTTTAAAGTTCTATTCTAACTAAGATTTGCAGCCCTCCCAAAAATGGACTCAACAGAAGCTTTCGACCGAGTTCAAAGCAGCGTTGGACGAGTTCCAGACCGTCCAACGCCGTGCTCTGGAAAAGCAGCGAGCTTCAGCCGTTGCTACCAGGACTGCATTGCAAGAAGGCGGCGACCAGCATCAGGCAGTAGAAGGCCAAGAACAGTTACAGCAACTTGAACAACAACCTCGATTGGCGAACCAAGATGAAGTCGATTTCCAAGAATCTCTGATTATCGAGCGCGAGTCTGAGATCCGGAATATCGAACAGAGCGTTGGCGAATTGAACGAATTGTTCCGCGACGTGGCACACATAGTGCATGAACAAGGCGGGCAACTCGACATTATCAGCGAGAATGTCGAAAACGTCACGACTGACACTCGCGGAGCGAACGTTGAGCTGCGCAGTGCGCATCGGTATCAGAAACAGGCACGGAATAAGATGTGCTGTCTCCTGATCATTCTCGCCATTGTTTTGACGGTTATTATCCTTGCTGCCGTGCTTGGATAGAAATACACACATGCCTGCCGTTGCTTGTCACATGTTCCTTGTTCTATCGCCCCCATGCTATATCTTCCACCTGCATCATCGTGCATATGCATAGATTAGCCTCAATCCTACCGACCGATCGGTACGTACTTATGCCACTTTCTTTTCCTCTTTTGTTCACTCTTTACGACCTCCGGTGTTGGGACTTGGATTTTGGATATGTTTCTATCTGATGCTCTTTTGCGTTTGTGTCTCTCTCCATTACTCAGCACCCTGCCCCGTTTATCCTTGCAATGCGAACTATTTGTCTTTTTTGCACGAGTCTCTTTTTCGTTTTCCAACAATCATCATGCGCTTGTATTTCCCCCCCTGTCTGGAGCGGCCCGTTTGATGTAGCTAGCAACTCATTGTTTTGATATAAGCTTTTTATCTGTCACGAATGCGATTGTATATAGGTACTGCTCGAAATCATTTGCCACTTTTTGACCATCAATTTATAAATATATATTAGTATTTTTCTTTAAAAAAACCCGTATAAGTAGAATAATTAAAAAATCTTCAAGTCATAGATGTAATTGATACTTCAGTATCGATGTTTCATTGTTTTTTTTGGTGGTTTTTTTGTTCTTCCAAAAAGAAAATAATCTCAACAGAATAGAAACTCCCAGATCACTCGAACCAAACCATCTCGGCGACGATGACATCAGCCGACAAACACACTGTTATGTAGTTATATACGTATATATATAAAGAAAAGAAAGTAAAAATATAATAACACAACGATTCAAACCATTGGTGTGAAAACAAAAGAATTGATCAGTCTATTAAAGAACAAAACAAGGGAGGTAGAGGTAAGGTGAGGTCATTTAGTAGCACTAGGAGCAGGAGCTTTAGAGCCACCACCTATAATGTCGTCGAGCATACCACCAAACAATTCACCAATGACACCCTTTTCACCATTCTGGCTAGCCAAAAGCGCCCTTCTTTCATTCTCTCCAGCCCGCGAACGACCCACGGTCTCGGTCAGTTTGAATGGATCGATATCGAGCGCATGGTTGTCCACGACTTCACTCAAGGGACTGGCGAATAGATCGGGGCCGGTTTCGCCAATGGCATGAATTTGCGGTTTCATAGGTGCCCATCCGAAAGGTTGTGGTGCATCGGATTCATAGCTGTCACCGAGAATGGGGACGGTTTGAGCGGCGATGGGTTCCGATTCGAGCGAGGCGATAGAGGGCATGTACACGAAGTCGAGGGTGGACGAGTCCTTGACAGCTTTGCTGGCACGAGAAGTGTTGAAGGAACGGGTTTCAGCTGGTCTGAATGTATTTAATAGTTAGTATATATATCCAACCATGATGACGAGGTAGCTAGGTTAGAATGACATACCCTCCAAAGACACTGCCATTGATTCGGGTTTTCGCAATGTTGAAAGCTCGGCTGGACAGAACATCATTGTTCCAGAGACGGTCAACGAGCTAAGAAGAGAAAATTGTCAGTTTGCTTTATTTCCTGTGATTCCAGCTTCAGGAGGAACATACCTCGGATTTCGGGCCAGTAGTTCTCAATCCTCGCCTTCGGCATTCGCTCTGGAGGTCGGCCTCAGCACGAGAACCATACGCGGCAACCTTGTCGGATCCATCAATAGGCTGAGCGGAAAAGGCACCAGTGATGTGCAGACGACGACGGCAGTAAAGCGTCGTAGCAGGTGTGTGCTGTGAAAGAGTGCGCAGAGCACGTAGCGATGTCGAGCGAGGAGCGGCCATTGAAATAGTTTATAGGGTTTATTGGTGGGAAGAGAAGCAAGTCTGGATAGGATTGATTGAGGTTAGTATTCAGCTACTTGGTGGCTCATCATTATCGTCATGCATGTATGACTAGGTATGGGAATGACCTACCGGATTGATATAGTTGTATACAGCTCGAGTGCTCAGAGTCGACAGGACGAAGATATAGGTAGAGACGAGACGAGAGGAAAGGAGAAGTGAGGAATAAATAAAAGCCACGGCCAGGCAACGATGATAAAAGAATAGCAATAAAAATAACGAGCGTTCAACTGTTGGGGGAGCGCAAGATGCAGCTAGCACGGAGTAAGTTAAGACGGCAAGCGATAAAGCTGGAAAGTGGGGATGAGGCAGGAGCTCTCGGGTGGGTCGCGCCTTCTCTGGAGGAGCGCGCGGGCGCAGTCTAGACGCCCGAAAAGTCAGGCCTCGCCGAATGCGAACGGCTCTAGCCTCTCTGGGCACGCCAACGGAATGCTCGGGGGGGCCGTTGGGCGGTGTCGTCGATCACCACCTTCGTAGGACGCCCAGGAATTCGCAGGTTACTCAATTATTGTACTGTTTACGTGGCTATATAGTAAGAAAATTGGGAGAGCGATTTGACCGGATCAATGGGAAGTTGGAAACACATTGTCTGCCGTGCTCCTCACTTAGTCACCCTACAGGCATCGTGATTCGACCGTGGGCGACATGTATCGACAATTCACCACGCATCTCCTATTTAGCGTTGTGGTCTGAGCGACGAGATGGAGGGTGGTCTGATCTTATGCATGCTCGATCCAATAAAACATTCTCGTGCCCCTCGTTTACGTATTATTATTCATGGTGTGGTTGTTCGCCCGGGGTCAGACTGAGGAATGGTGGTGGCTTCGTCATATGCATAATTTCTACTTACATAAGTTACATATGCAGCATTAGTTACGTAGCAGAGTTACAGGCATATGAGAGCAATCCAACTGATCATCTTTGGTGTACACCGAAAAGCGAAAAGAAACAGAGAGAGCGCCGAAAAATGGCCCGGATCTAATATTTACTCCTGTCGGACTTAGAGCTCCTTACACTCCGAGGGCGCCAATGGCCCGAGGTCTCCTTATCTCGTCAGATTTGGCACTTGCCTGAACAGCCCCTTACTCTCTCTCATTGCTGGGGACAGACACCTCACGCATTTCCGTCTCGGTGCTCACATGACACCCCTCCAAGATCGATGATATAAGAGACTATGGAATGATTATGGAGTCATAGACTCTTGTCAGAAATAGCATCAACCCAAAAACCCCACTTAGACACAGCCAGGAGCGGTGTCTGGACGGATCTGGCCAATGAGAGCGAGCCAACCAGGGAGTGCGGGGAAGCAGATCTGCTTGACGGTATTGATACCATACCCGAGAAAGCTGATTGGCTGTGTAGGGCTCTCAAACATTCAACGGATTAATGAGTCGCCCATTCAGGCAACTCTCCGGCGATATATTGAGGCAGCCTGGAAAAGAAGGCGCCGATTGGGGACGGTCAGGCTGACCAAGCCAATGACCAATCCCCTATTTTAAGCTTTGTCGGGATTGGACGACTAGTGGTCTTACTAACTCCTGCCAGTTGAATACTAATCAGCGCAGGGCCACTGCTCGCTCCATCTTCCGTGCAGGGGTACAGCACGGCCATACATCAATTGAATAATCTAGCTACTAATACAGTAGCTTAAGTCGTCTAAAATATTAGATTGCCTGAAACAAAGACTAAACGATCTAAATCGAGGCGGTGAACACGAGGCTTTCTGACTGGAACATGGGGGTCACGCGCCATTCCTTGGTGCGTGCCTCAGGCAATACAAAAGCTTTGTGACCAGGGTCTGAGAGTCTAGCGTGGACACTGGAACGTCGCCCATGCAATCCCCGTCCCGCGTCGTGAATTAATGGTCCAATAGATTACCTTGTCTATCTACGCCCAGCAGGGTTTATACCAACGTAATCGCATCTTGATCAAAGTCTATTGAATCGGGAACTGCCTCCCATGTAACTAGTGCATAAATCCCACCCAACTACAGCTTCGCCCCGACGCCCTTTTGTCTCAACTTTGCCACTTTCCTCGCATACGGATGTAGGCGGCTCGCAGGAACGAGATGGTCGACATCTCCAGTATGGACCATTTCGGGACTTGCTTCGTCCAAAGAGGTGATTCCGTTGTTCCGCATCGCCGTTTCAAGCTCCTCTCTCATGACTAGACAGACATATGATGAGTATCGGCGTACACATTAAAAGCTGGGCGCTGTTAACTTACTGTCAATCAAATGCTCAACGCCCTCTTGGCCATAATTTGTTGCAAAGAGCACACTTCGGCCCATTCCAACCGCCGTCGCTCCCAGGGCCACGGCTTTCAATATATCGGTACCACGTCGAATGCCGCTGTCAACATAGATCTCCATGCGGTCGAAAATCTCGGGCACCCGTCTCTGAAGCTCAAGCAACGTGATGATAGACGGAGGGCTGCCATCAAGGTTACGGCCACCATGGTTACTCAGAAGAATGCCGTCAACTCCAGCCTGCATTGCCAATATGGCATCGTCTGCTGACATGACGCCTTTCAAGCATACCGGCAAATGTGTGTGTTTTCGTACAAAGGCAATATCCTCCCATGTCAAGCCAGGGTCAATATTGCCGGCCATCAAGCGACCAAAGCCACCACCTCGCTTGTCATTCTTCGCTTTAACATCTGACATCGGCACCGAGGTGCTCTCATCTGCCTTGACTCGTTCGTCTGCCTCTCGTTTGCCTGGCCACGCCGCATCAACGGTAATGTGTATGGCTTTGAATTGGGGAAGTGACGAGACTTGTCGCAATAGCTCTGCGGACTTTTGGCGGTCTGGGTTCACATATAGCTGGAAAAAGAACTTGCCGTTTGGTGCCGCTTGGATCAATTCTTCGATGGAGAATGAAGAGTTATTCGATACCTGCAAAGAAGAAAATAAAATGTGAGCGGTCATATTGTCTACAGTCGTCTCTAGTACGTACCCCTTGCAATATTCCTTTACCCTCACATGCTCTAGCAATAGCACACTCGCCTTCGGCATGAATCAATTTAGCCATAGCCGCCGGACTCGCGAACAAAGGTAGACTACTGTCAACGCCCATGACATTCGTCCGTGCATCGACAGATCGCACATTCCTCATAACCCGCGGACGAAACCATATCCGATCGAAGCAGGACTTGTTTGCGTCTCGTGTAAGCAAATCCGTTGCGGCGCTGGAATAAAATGCCCACGCTTTTTTGCTTGCAGTCTTGGAGGCTACAACTTCAAAATCATGGGCATTGATGAGTGTCTCCAGCGGTGGCTTTCCCCCGTTATCATCATCATTGTTATTCGATGTAGCGCGCGCGTTCTCCTTTGACGATGCTAACCATTCGTCATTGACTGTCGATGTATCCAGGGCCCCCTTGAGTTTGTCTGGGTGTAAGTTTTTGCGTATGACAGACGGTGAATGGACTTCATTGTATGCCTTTGTAGCATCGCGTCCCGCATATTTGAGAATGACTTTTCGGCCCTTCGAATCAGCTACCTATATCGTATTATCTGGATGATAGGCTACATACTAGCAGGGCCGCCGGGATGCTCCTGATGGAACTCAGTCATATCCCAGACCTGTCCATCGACGACAAGCCAACAGTCGGACGGTGTGTTGTGTGTCCCTATCTCAGTGACAGAGAGTAGCTTGCCCGCCGTCATCTTTTGTAGGATCTTAGTATCGCTGGGGAAAGAAGTTGGTGTAAATGAGCAGAAACTCGGTCGTTATCCGAGCTGTTAATAGTAAACAATGGTTTGTTGATGGCTTGCCTGATTGATCAAATATTGTAAGCAAATCGCAGTTCTATAGGGGGAAAAGATCTATGAATGAGGAACTCCTCGCGAGAGATAACACCGAGGTAAAAAGCACATATATGTAAGCAAGGCATTATTTATTCTTCGCAAAACACAGAATGGATTTTGGCGTGGGGAGAAATTGCACGAAAACATGGGGTAGAGCGTTGGTCGGAGAACTTACCGATGAACCATCGCACTTGCTCCGGTGTGCGTTCGCTATCGGCATTGCTGTCTGATAGTGCAATTGTCCTGTCGACATCTTTGGCAATGCATCAACTGCAAAGACACATAAAACAAGACATCCATAAACTCTTTGTCCATCGTTGTGTCTGTGAAGTAGTTATACAGCATACTGTCGCTGTGGAAGGTGCGAGTGCCTGAATTGGTCTTGGGAAGGTTGAACGGCACGAGCCAATCAGAAAGAGCCCGTAACAAAGGTGGACGCTTGTCCCAACACAGCTAGCTCAGGAATCACCCCGGGCAGCCGGGCTAAAACGGGCCGAGCCAAAGAGAGAATCTGAGGAAGGCAGTTCCTGTCTCTGACCCTTTTTTTTTTTGCTTGGTCCCGTGACTGCACAAGACCTACTTTCCTGTGTTATCTGTTGCTCCAAGTAGCCAGGCATCATTCCCAGCGATTAGACTGTGCTTTCTTTCTCATGCCTATACTCCCCAATCACACGCTATTGTTATCTGGTGCTGCATCCGCCGCTTCTTTTGGATCTCGAGTAATTTTGACGTCGTTGCTGCTGTCGCCGAAGGGTACGTTGTTTTTTCTCTCCCCTAGAGACAAATAAAATCAAATAAGGCATAAAAAAAGACGACAGCATAACTCACATTTATTAATCCAGACTACCGTCGTCAGTGGACAACATTTCCGCATCGTAAAGTAAACAAATATACCTCCAGAGCCTTTGTCTCAAAACAGAGCCATCCTACGCCCAAGATGGGAGACACAGATGCTATTACTAGTCCATTGAAATATGTTGATGTATGCATTATCCCCCTTCCCTATTTTCAACTCTGGATACTAAAGAATAGGCATTTTCCAGATCGGCATCAACTTAGGAGACCCCGTATTCAGGGGCAATTATCACGGGAAACAAGCCCACGAAGATGATTTGGCAGATATTATAGAGCGAGCCCGAAGTATCGGCTGTGCCAAATTCATGGTTACTGGATCAGATCTGAAAGAGTCAGAGCATGCAGTTCAAATTTCAAGAGATTACCGTGGGTCATTCATTTCCTATTACAACTCATTTTCTTACATTTAAAATACAGCTGGATTCTGCTACGCAACTGTCGGCGTGCATCCATGCCAGGCCAAGCACTTTGATGAACACCCCGAAGGTCCATCAAAACTCCTCGCGGACCTCCGAGAGCTAGCACTCAGCTCCAAGCAATCAGGACAGACAGTAGCCTTTGGCGAGATTGGACTCGACTATGACCGTCTATTCCTCAGTCCCAAAGAATCACAACTAAAATGGTTCGAGGCCCAACTAGATCTCGCAGTTGATATCCAACTTCCCCTTTTCTTGCATTCGCGAGCCGCCAGTGACGATTTTGAAAGACTACTCAAACCGAGACTTGCCCAATTACCAAAAGGGGGGTTGGTCCATAGTTTTACAGGAACAAAACAGGAAATGCAGCGATTGGTTGACGTGGGGCTGAATATTGGCGTGAATGGATGCAGTCTAAAGACGGAGGAGAATCTCGAGGTTGTGAAGGAGATTCCCCTGGACCGTATACAGATTGAGACGGACGGTCCATGGTGCGAGATTCGGCCATCGCATGCGTCGGCTAAATATTTGAGTGATGCGCAGCCTTTGCCTAAAGCTTTTAAGAAGGAGAGGTGGCAGAAAGGCTGTATGGTTAAAGGCCGCAATGAGCCTGTTGCAATCGCCCATGTTGCGCATGTTATTGCCAAGGTCAAAGGTGTCTCGGTTGAGGAGGTTTGTGAAGCGTACGTTTTGTGTCCCTCCCCTGGCATCTCTCACGAAAGAGTCTTGAGTGCGAATTACTAACTTTTTGATGGTTTAGGGCATGGAACAATTCAATTAAGATGTTCGGGCTTGGAGAATCAAATAGCTAATTGCATCTTTGCACGGCCTTGAAATATTGAAATATCCGCGGTATAGAGAAATATACGAAGTTCCACTCCTAAGCTATGATGAACTACCTTACATAAACTCTGACGAAACTAATAACGGGCATGCTACAGGTATAGAGGTTCATTCACATTTTACGGCCACCAGGGATCATCACATATCATGAATAACCTCCTAGTTCAATAAAGGCTCTGAGTACGGTCATATAAACATCGATTAACATGAATAATAGCATTGCTATATTGTAGTCTATAAGTCGTTGTTATCTAAAATCTATTCCATAGAATATCCCAATATTGTATCTTCCTGCCTTGCTGCCACAATTCCCTCACGCAGCCCCCTTTTTGCGCTCCTCGAGCCATTTCTTTGCATCGGCCTTGTGCTCGGCCTCGTCACCCTTGTACATGGGGTAGCTCTTGACACAGATCAGGGTCAGGAAGAAGCCTACTCCACCCAGGGCGATCATCAAGTCATATATATAGCGGACTCCTTGACCTATAGTAAGTCAGTATCATGATTTAGAAGTCTAGGGTTTATGGTTAGGGCTTACCGTATGCATCGACCGCCTCCGTGACTTGCGTGGATGTCAGGCCGAATGAATGGACCTCGGTCGGATTAGAAATGATCTTGGAGATAACAGATGAGTCGAATCCGATCGAAGATAGCTGAGACCTGCCGATATGTTAGTTTAGTTGTGACTTCTCTAGCGAGCCAGTGCTAGGACCGCTTACTTTACTGTGTTGTTGAGGATCGTGCTGCTGACGGCAACTGCGAGCGTGGAGCCGATCATGCGTAGGAAGTTGCGGAATCCTACTGCAACAGCCATCTCCTCGCGGGCTACGACGGCCTGGATGGCAACGAGGGTGATCTGTGTCGTCTGACCAGCCCCGAGACCCGACAGGATCTGGAAGCCGACGATTTGCGCCGACGGGGTCGTTGGGGTCACCCGCGACAACAGACCACTGGCGATCGTGTAAATGAAGTACCCCGCCAGGATGTTGAGCTTGTATGTCCCGGTGCGGGACACGAGGTAGCCCGAGGTGAAGGACGTGACGGTCTGTGAGAGCACAAGGGGAATGATGAGAACTCCCGATTCAAGAGGCGATTTCTCTTGGACCACCTGGTAGTATTGGGGGAGCTGCTTCAGTTAGAAGAAAGGTATATATAAATAATTGACACGTTAGGGAAACACACATAGAAGAGATTGACAAAGGTCATGAAGCCGGTGATAAAGGAGCAGATGATACACGCCGTCACTGTCTGGTTATTCCAGATATGCACCGACATCCTGAGATCAGTTAGCCTCAGCTCCTATGGTTTAATGAATGATCATTCACTCACAAGGGAATCTTGGCCACCTTCATTTCCACCAGGACAAAGACGCCGATCATCGCCACGCCGAGAATCAACGGGACGAGGGTACCTGGGGAGTCCCAGGCATATTTGGTGCCTCCCCTGTTACTGTGAGTGGCTTTCTTATGTTATCTCAAAGGTTTCACTATTTACTCACCAGCTCAGGGGAAGAAGAATCAGAATGGACGCCGTCACCGAGATGGCGCAGCCTAACCAGTCAATCTGCCGCAACTTGACGCCAATATTGCCTTCCACGCGCTTAAACGGGAGTACAAAGATGGTGATGATCATGGCGATGGCGGGAAGGGGGATGCTGATATACTACAAAAATTAGCATGTTATAGAAAGTTACCAGGCTATACAGATACTGACAAAACACCATCGCCACGAAACCTTCTCGGTGAACAGCCCGCCAACGATGGGACCAAGGCAGTTGGCAATTGCAATAACGCTTCCGTTTAGCCCCTGGTATTTGCCACGCTCCTTGAGTGCAACGATATCGGCGATGATGATTGAAGTCGTGGTAGCGATGCCCCCGGTGCCAACGCCTCCGATTGCTCCTATATTAAATTCGTCAAAATCGGTTCCTGCAGGGAGGAGAAAGTAGATACTCACTACCAGCAATCAGCATGGCCATGCTTGTAGCACAGCCCGCAATGATTTCCCCGAGTATGAAAAAGGACAAACTGCCGATGAGGATGGCCTATTTTGTTCGTTAGCCCTAGCCTTGACTTCGAATCCTAAGGCCCACCTTGCGCCCAAAAATATCACTAAGCCGGCCGTACAGCGGCTGACATGCAGAGGAGGAAAGGAGCGTAGCAGTCGCTACCCAGGAATCGATGTTGGCAGCATGGAAGACACGGCCGAGGGTCGGCATGGCGGTTGATACTCTATCATCAGCATTGATTGGTATTATACCTATAGTAGCATAATCTTGTAATAGTTAGGGC
The DNA here is from genome assembly GCA_023721895.2 of Talaromyces albobiverticillius. Lineage (NCBI taxonomy): Eukaryota > Fungi > Ascomycota > Eurotiomycetes > Eurotiales > Trichocomaceae > Talaromyces > Talaromyces albobiverticillius. The sequence continues at coordinate 3,846,946 of JAMBUR020000001.1, read as the reverse complement.
TGTTTTATTGGATGTAATACATACATGGTCTGGTCCAGCATAGAACCTGAAATTCCATCTCAGTAAGCGCCATGTTTTCATATCTAATACAGTTTATTAGACTTACAAAAGAGTGCCGCGCTGATGCCTGTGTAGACAATCAGAATCTGCTTCAAGGGCAGGAGGTTCGTTTGGTCTTGCAGCGAGGCCGGATCACGCGCTTGCGTAGACTGTTCCTCGCCAGCCACCTTTTCGACATCATCATCCGCATTGGGCCTCGTACCATCATCTGAGGACGGCGTTTCCTTGTGATCGTCGTCTTGCTGAACGGGTTCGATGTCAATTCGATCGCTGGTGTGCTTTTCATTCACTTCTACGGACATGGTGGATGTTAGTGGTGGGCGAACTGAGTGATAGAGATAAACAATAGTCACCAGACCAGATACCAGAAACGAACACTTTTAAAGACTATGGCATGAAAATATTCTCGACTTGGCGAGAACTACCGTCGGCTTCCCGAGCCGGAGAACGCCTGGAGAGTTAGGCGAGCGCTCGCCATCACGACCGACTCGTTCCGCTCCCCGGCATCGCTACGAAGTCCGGGGAAAGAAGTTTGCGGGGGCAATATACGTGTTTCTGTGGGGAAGAAACAGAGACCGGTTATACATATAACTATGTGCGTGTGTGTATCAAGGTCCGTCTTTGTGGTTGGAAGCAGACATCCTCCTCAACTTTGTATTTGATTTCATTATCTAGGTAGTTATTCAAACCCAACGCAGCGATGTCCAAAGAAGAAAATCTACACATCGAAGAAAAAGGGGCCGTCCAGCATCATGACTGTCCCGACACCGACCTCAAAGCTCACCTGAGTCGAACTGCGGCTGCGGCCGAGCTGAGCGACGCCCGCAACCCATGGCAGGTTCTGAAGGGCAATCCTCGTTCAGTTTTCATCATGACTGCGGTGCTGGTAAGTAGGGTTAAAGCTTGCCTTTACATTTCGTGATGCTGACTTTGCCAGTGCACATCCATCATCAACGGCATTGAACTCAGTATGAATGGCAACATGCTCGGGAGTCAGGCTTTCTGTCGCATGATCGGCCGCTGGGTTGCATCGTCAGATGAGTACGAAGTGCCAGCGCCAATTGTATCAGGGTAAGTTAGCTCCGGTCAATTGTATATCGGTCGTCTTACGCGTATTGCAGCCTCGCCGGTGCGGCCTGGCCCTTCCAGTACGTCGGCACGTTCTTGGCCGGTTGGCTAGGCGATCGGTACGGCCGTCGACCGGTCATTCAATTCTCCATGGCCTTTATGCTGGTTGGTGCTATCATCGAAGTCACCACGACCAAGTGGCCGCAGTGGATGGTAGCCAAGATGGTAAACGGTGTTGCTACAGGAGCAGTGACGACCAGCGCCGCAGCGTTTGTCGCCGAGGTCGCGCCTCGGGAACTGAGGGCCGGGGTGCTCAGTCTTTACACGTTGATGAGTGAGTTTTATGTATATTGATGAAGAGAATTCCTTGCTAATTTTTAGATAACCTGGGAAGTCTGCTGTCGTCAGTTATCCTCGACGTAAGCATCGATCGCTGGCCGGATACCACCTCACACATGCAATTTAAGATCCCGCTTTACATCATGATCGCGCTGCCTGTTGTGTTGGCTGCCGGGATGGTATTCGTACCAGAATCACCGACCTGGCTGGTCATGCATTCCCGGATGGAAGGGGCTGAGAAGTCCTTGCGAACGATCTATCCCAACATGGACCACGAGGAGATTGCGCTCGAGCTGGCCAAGATCAAATACACCCTCGCCAAGGAGGAGGAGGCGCGCACCGCAGGCAAACCCATCCGCTGGATCGAGTGTTTCCGCGGCACCAACATGCGCCGAACATTGATTGCTATTTCCGGCCAGGCTGCATACCAGCAGGCCGGGGATGCTTACTATTTGCAAGCCGCATGTAAGAGACCTAAACCTAAATCGCTGCTATTAAATAATCATATACTGACTGTCTCAGACTACTTTTCGGTCGCCGGGTTCCATAACTCCCTACAGGCAACGGTCATTGTACAATGCGTGTGCATGCTCTCCAACTTTGTAGCTATGCTGCTATCTGACAGCAAAAGTGTCGGCCGACGGAGGCTGTTGACTACCGGCATCTTCCTGCAGGCGACTGGAATGCGTATGTCAATTGATAGTCCACGTGTTTGCATATTATACTAATATAGATTGATTCTCCAGTGGCAATCGGCATAATCGGCACAATCTGGTACCCTAGTCCGGGCGAGAGTGCCGTCGGATCTAAACTGTTCATCGTGCTGATGATCGTGGGCGTGGTAGGCGCCCAGCTGGGTCCGAATACCATTGGCTACATCTACCAGGTCGAGGCGCCCTCCAGTCAGCTGCGGGCCAAAACGGCGGCGATTGCGCAGATTGTTCAGACGACGCTCTCGCATCTGGCCGGCATCTACACGCCCTACCTGACCTCCACCACTGCGTACGCCAAGTGGTCCTGCAAGACGGGTTACTTCTTTGCCGCATGGGGTTATATCTTCTTCCTCGCTATTTATCTCTATGTACCTGATCTGACTGGGCGCTCCACCGCCCAAATCGACGAGCTGTTTGCCCGGGGAATCAAGGCCCGCAAGTTCCGGGAGACGGTATGCACGGGTGACTATGACGAAGATGAGGATGCCTAATATGATGATATATTCCGCGGATTGCTTACTACAAGGCGCAAGCAAAATATCTACTACGAGTTCTACTTTGGTCGCTCTCTAAACCATTGCTAATTATGGTGCCCAAGGCAACTATCATCGTTATATAGTTTCGTGCTAAATAGTATACTTCTACATAATACCCATAGGCTTTGCTCTTCGCTAACGGAGTACTCGGTACGAATTCCGTAGAGCATATTTAAAGTTCAGCCACAATGAGCTTATATAGCATTAGCAAGCCAATGAACTGCTGATGCCTGATGTCTTGTCCCCGCTTCCCCGCTTCCCCGCTATCTGCCTCTTCTGGTTAGTTGGAGTAGTCGCCCTGGCTTCTGTCCTAGCCCTAAACTAGTAAAGTACTCTAGGCGGTTTTGGATTGACCGGGCATTTCAAAGAACGTCCCTCCTTCACTTAACATGTTACCATGATCACACCCCTCGTTTTTCTAGTACAATGGCTTCTGATCCGGACCGACTCGCCCGCATATCCCGCATCACTGCGGAACCTGTGGCTAGGCCCAGGCCGAAGAGCACCAGGGTCCGTAACGCACCACTAGAGGCGGAGGGGCTGGAACGGCATAACAAAGTACGCCGCAGTCGAACGGGTCAGTTATTCGTTGAGTCCCGTCTGAGATTGAATTGGTGAGCTAAATAGATTCTCGTTTGCAGGCTGTCTCACCTGTCGAGCGCGCAAGGTCAAGTGCGATGAAGCGCTGGGATGCTGCGACAACTGCCGCCGGATGGAGATTGACTGTTGCTGGCCAAGCATGACCAGTATACATAACAGCCCAGTCCCCGTGCAACAGTCGCCTTCTACTACTAGTAATAATACAAGCTCTGCCCGGCCTTTTGTTTCCCGCCGCAAGCTGGCGTGCCTCTCATGCCGTGTCGCTCGCTCGCGTTGCACCCACACCAAGCCGGCGTGCGACCGGTGTCTCCGACTTGGTATTGAGTGTGAGTACCCGCCGGCAGCACCCCGACGGCTGATTCTGACACCCACTGCGCGTATGTGGATGGAGATGCAAGGTGAGGCGGGAGCGGCCAACGGAGAATCAACGGCCAACGGAGATCCGGTGCAGACAGGACAAGCAGTGGAACTCTCTAGCTCTGCAGACAGTCGGCGCAGCTCTGAGAATAGCGGGGTCGTATGGGGAAGACATTGGCGTCGCAAGTCAACAAGGTGGGCTTATTCTAGACTGTATATCCTCTTACCATTGGTCTATATATCTAATACCCATAGCAGCGTCGAGATGGACATCCCCGTGCCTACAGGTGAGCATCTTGAACGCCTCGTGGCGGCTTTCTTTCTGTACGTGCATGGGTACGGGTGTAACGCGGTGCTGCACCGTACCAAGACTATCGAGATGCTGCGCGACGGCCGCCTTCCAGACGTAATCGAGTTGGCCATCTGCGCCGCGGGGGCACGTTTTCTCGCGACCCCCGAGCTACCGCACTTTGCGGCAAGTTGGGCGCGCCAGGCGACAAACCGGCTGATGATTCCTGGCGCGATCATGTCACTCACAAATATCCAAGCCGCCATTATCCTTTGCGCATACGCCCAAGCTGCGGGCGACTTCTCCCAAGCGTCTTTGCTGTGCTCGTACGCTAACCGCCAGGCGTTGGGCCTGCGCCTCCACCGAGGGGACACCACTAGTAACAGTGATGGTGGTAGGGACATTGGTAACACCGCCTGGACCGAGGGTGAGGAGCGTCGCCGCGCCTACTTTGCCTGCTACTGCCTCGAGCGCTCCATGTCCGACGGGACTCCCGAATCAATCTACTGCCCAGCCGAACGCATCACAATTCCGTTGCCCTGCGAGGGCTTCAACTACCGCATGTCCATCCAGGCCGAGACCCCGTTGGCATTACTCGAGGTTGATGGGTCTGAGTCGGAGCGTCCGGCGAGTCTCAAGAACGTCGGTCTGCTCGGCCACTACGCTCGCATGTGTGGCATCCGCTTCCAGGTGAGTGTGTGCCTGCGCGACCTGCACGAATCGTGGTCACATTCCCGTTCCGACTCCCCATGGAATCCCTCCTCCCCCTGGGCGCGCTGCATAGACAAGCTGGCCGTCTTCCGCCGCTCGCTGCCTGCCCGCTACCGTCTCAACGACGCCTTCATCCAGGACCGCCACGACACCCTCATCTTCGGTCCGTTGCTTATGTTGTATCTGTGGTGGAACATGCTGCACGTCGAACTGTATCGCGTCGTGCTAGACGGCTATATGGGCTCATTGGGTGTCCAGTGGCTCGGCCAGGCACCCCCTGGCTGGGTGGACCTGGTCCAGGCCGCTTGTATCGAGCATGCTCGAGCCATGGCTTCGCTGTTGCAGCGCGTTGAGACAACTGTCCCCGGACAAAGTCCTGTCGTCATCCTCGATCCAGATCTGCCCCAGATCGTCTATTTCTTTGTCCGCATCCAGCTGGACTATCATCGTCTGCTCCACGAGGAAGAAATCTCGGGGCAAGACCGCCAGGGTATTGATACCATGCTCCTCTTCCTGGAGCGGAGCGTCAAGTATTTTCCAGCCTCGCAGCTTGCAGTGAGTTAGCCCCGAATGATTAATTGTGACGACTATTATTGACATCCAGACAGTTTGATGAGATTCGCTCGTTGCTACGTACTGACCATGTGGGATCGTAAGTCCACCATGCCATCTTTCTAATATCTACCAGAATATTTATTATCTTCTAGACCAACTGCCACCCTCCCACATCCCTGGTTTCAGATGCAACAGGTGCTAGATATGAGGCGAGAAGCCACGCCAAATACTGAATTAAACTCCCAGTCCGCTCCTCCAGAAGGAGACTTTGTCGAGTTTCTACCCCAGTCCATGCCTAAGCATGACTGGGCCTACCCTGGGCCTCCTAATCATACAGAGCAGATCGACAACCTAAATTCCTTGTTGCAGTCGGAGATGGTGAGCAATTCCCTGGTATTTATTTTCATTATTTGATCAGCTAATTGTATAGACACCCAATGACCCCTTCTTATCCACCATGCCCTTGAGCTATACCGGCAACTTTGACTGGCTCGGCATGCCCATGCCCATGACTTTGACTTCTTCCAACGAGGAGATGATGCCGCTGGATGCTTTTCTTTGATGTCAACAATACCTATGCGTAAAATGGCCGACAGCCAACTAGCTATGCCTCATCTTGCAACACTTACGATTCCTATGCAAAGACAAGCCTGACACTAGGTCTATATTCCTGTTCCAGCTAGCTCTTCCTCTTATATACCTAGACGTCCTATTTGTCAGACGAAGCCAGATTTAACAGGCTAATCGATACTACCGCCACTACTATACTGGTATAGCTGCTTAGAAGCCAGAGGTGGTTGTATCGATATACGTACTAGTACTGTGCGGTTAGGGTTATGGATGATCAGCGCCGGACCGAGCTCGCCTCGCTCCCCTGTTTGCCCGCTCCACGTGGGATTCCCCTCCCCCGCAGTGTCAGTGCTTCAGCAACTAACGTCCGCGACGATAACGAGCTGTTCGGAGTGCTCGCCTAAGACGGAGCGCTCGATTATCACGACAATGTAAATAAATATAACCGTGATGTTCTCTTTTTATTTTCTTTTCTCTCTTGCCTCCACTGTAAATATCAGGGATCCGAGCAAAGATAGCAGGCCCTAATCAGCAGTTGAGTGTCAGATTTCAGCAATACCTTCGCTTTCAAGATGACTATCGATATCCGCGGCCCGATCAGTGTCACAGGCGGCCTGGTGCAGGGACATACCGAGTCCGATCCCGACCTCACCGTCTTCCGAGCCATTCCTTATGCCGCGCCGCCTGTTGGACCATACCGGTTCCGCGCACCGCAGCCTGTGGTGCCGTGGGAAGGCGTGCGGGAATGCAAGGACAACAGCGCAGTGAACTACCAGATGCCACCACCTCCAAAGTACTTTGATACGCTCGCTGGAGTACCGCAGTCGGAGGATATCTTGTATCTTAACGTGTGGGTGCCCAGCGCAGCGCGCGAGGATGGGCCCTTCCCGGTGTTTTTCTGGATGCATGGCGGGGGTTATCGGGAAGGGGGAAATGCTGACAAGAATTTTGATGGCACTGGCCTTGCGCAAAAGGGTGAGAAATGAGCAGTAAACCTATGTTTAAAAGATGTACTAACGAGTGCAGGCGTTATTGTGGTCGTCCCCAATTTTCGCCTCGGCATGCTGGGCTTTTTAGCTCACCCCGAGCTCAGCAAGGCCGAGCCCTTTGGCACATCTGGAAACCAAGGTATTCTTGATTGTGTCCAGGCTCTGCAGTGGATCCAGAACAATATCGCTGCCTTTGGCGGTGATCCAAACCGAGTGACCATCGGGGGCCAATCGTCCGGGTCAGCCATGACGAGTGAGTAATACATCCCTATTAATAGTCTTGATCATTGCTGACTATTTAGCCATCATTCTATATTCACCCATTACCAAAGGCCTATTCCACCGCGCGTGTATCCAATCTGGGGTGCGGTCCCCGCAAGACCCGGTTATGCCGAACATGGCTGCGTCGTACCGCAAGCTCCAGCAGGCCGAGGAAGACGGCGTGGCACTGCTTGAGGAACTCGGATTTGCCAACCTGGAGGAGGCACGAAACCACTCAGATCCGTTAGTGTTTGCCCGCGCGGCGTTGAAACGTGACGAGCGATGCTGGGGACCTCCGCCGCTCTTTCGGGCGGTGCTGGACGGATATGTCTTTGTAAAAACATACTCACAAACACTCCGTGATGGACCACCAAACGATGTTCCCCTTCTGGTTGGCCAAAATGCTGATGAAGGGGGAACCTATGCTGAGCCGCGCTTTGATGTCGATGACTTGACTCAGTGCGTCCACGAACGATTCCGCGACGATACACGGGAGCAGAAATTTCAGGAGCTCTATCCATTAGCAAACAAAGAAACAGGAAAAGGCCCACTTGAGGCATGGAACCAGTCCACGCGCGACCAGACCCGCGTCAGCATGTCGATATGGGCTCAGCTGTGGAAGACAAAAGCCAAAAGCCCTGTGTTTGGCTACTATTTCACCCACCACCCACCTAGTTACATCGGCTTCGGCCCTGACTTCTACTCCACGCCCAAAATTCCCGGCTACACGCAAAACAAGGGCCCCCTGGTGGGTGCCTTCCACGGAGGGGAGTTTGCCTACACTTTTAATAGCGTCGTCACCAACGACCTGCGGCCCTGGACCGACCAGGACCGTCATGTGGGTGAAGTCGCCTCTACTCTCTGGAGCAATTTCATGAAGTACGGTGATCCTAATGCTTCGGGGAACATTCCTGTAGCACCCTGGCCGGCACTCACGGAGGAGCTGACAACATTGTTGAATATTGGCGGTGAATTCAATACCATATCGATTGGCAGACCCGAAGCGATTGACTTTTGGACATCCTTTATCGAGACAGGTGAGGCCTGGTGATGGTCTCTATTAATAGAAGAACCTGAAGTAAATGTTATATCCTAGTAATCTTAAGATAATTCCCTTTGAACCAATGCTTTATAGAAATAGATAGACTATATCCATCATTAGAAAGCAACGTGGAGAGTTTCCCATTAGATTGGCAGCTTTACTTTTTGACAGCAGGCGTGAATAGGTAGGAGTATTTTGGCGCCGAGAGTCATCTTGCAAGATGATACCTAAGTAGTTCTCATGGATGATATCTTTCAAAGCTAAAGTGTACGTGATGAGAATAAACTCATCCATATTGGGGTGTTATGTGAATCTATATGGATGTTTAATGTCTTATTCTTCTATCTATAAGTCCCTTGGCATTGCTATGTATTCTCAATCTCACATGTCCGTAAGAACGTTACTAAATCACGATCCTCAATTACCCCCCCCCCCCCCCCCCCCCCCCATTATATTAATGTAGATTGGTTTGTTGAAAAAGCAAGATTCGATATGGAGGACAAATCGTCGTCAATAATATCACCATCAGGTTCGTTTTCGCAAACATAATGTTGACTCGTCGTCTCGTCTCGGAGAGAAAGGGTCTTGTTAGTCATTGTAATATTGGATGACGATTGGAGTGCTAATGAACCAATCATATCTTCATCCTCAGTATCCAATTGCATAACGTCAGACTCAGAGTCACCGAATTCCGACCCATTGCTCTCAAATTCATCTTCCAGGCTATCATCATCATGACAAATCCAATGGAATTTCTCTTCCGCTGAGATAAAACTGGAATAGCCGGAATCTTGTTCGTTCTCACAATCTTCATCTGAGAATATTTCTTCATCCCCAGTCACTGAAACGCTGGGCGAGTACAAGATGTCTTCATCGGGCATAGAATCAAAATCAGATTCCTCTGTCAAATAGCAATCGTCGCTATAGGAAATCGCAGAGGACCCTCTGATGAAGATATTCTTGGACTGTTTAACTCTGTATCCACCTTTTTGGAGAGCTGTCCACAAGGCGCATTTTGTCAGTGATCGAAAGTCAGGCCGGCGGCCTGTATTTGCTGCATCGGTACAAGTTGTATAGCGAGAATTTAGATTACTTTCAACAGAAGCAACCTTCTGTGCACACTTTGATGTTAGAGGAACCCGAAACATCATAGCCATGGACTTGGTCACTGTCGGTACGAGCCCGGCCCTATGGCGAATATTCTATTATCAAATAATCAATACGCAAACCACGGATACAATGATCCCAACCAGGATTTACCTCATAGTATCCAGGTCTAAATAGAAGAGGAGCAATTTTAGACAACCTAGGTCCTTCATCAAAACTAGTGCTGTCTATTCCATTTTTGGGTGGCCGAGAAGGCTTTGATATGAGGCATCGAATCGCACAACTCATGAGTTTGTTTAGATCTCCGATTTGCTCAAACGATTCTCTCCCACGATCTTCCGAATAGCTATCAGGCAGTGGATGGAAAAACTTATTCCGATTATTTAGGCTTTTGGTATCTTCGATAATCGCGTTTGAATCGTCGTCACGAGCCCTCTGCGATGATAATGGTGAATGAACTGGATGTAGAGAAAGCATGCAAGTATCTTTCATCAGACTCATCTCTTCCTCGCCGCTGCTGTTCAAAAGAGGCACATCAGAAAGATCCTTCAACCACAGCCCCGTCAAAGTCAGATTATGAGGGTTGTAATCCCGGGGGATTTTCATATGAATCGTAATGTGAGACAACGTTGCCCTGTTAATTCCAGGTGGTGGATGAGGATCAACCGCACATCCTCGCACTTTGCCAGGTAACCTTGCCGGAAGACTTTGTGGTAGCTGATCAGGAGCTTCGCATATGGTAAAAGCAGCGTAAAGGGTAGTTATGTCTGCGGAGATGTCATACTCGTGGGATGTCTTTGAAATCTTAAGGTGGTGGCCGTGAGGAATCTGTTTTAAAAGCGAGTAAAATGAATTAGCCGTGCAATAGTTACTCTCCACTCATGACTTACTAGCAAACTTTGCACTGTTTCTAGTGCTTCATTGACAAAATTGGATGCAGTGATTGAGGAGTCCAGATATGCCTTGATGTGTAGGTCCACAGTCAGCTTTCGCTTCAAGGTGACCCAGGCGTTGTCGATATCGAAATTTCGGTTGGCTGTCGGGTCTATTCCAAGTATATTGCCACCAAGCATCAGCGTGGCCGTTGCCCTTGATAGCAAGCATTGTCCTCCTGGATGAGTCGGCCCAAAATATTGAACGCCAAGATCAACAATCTGCGTCATCAAGGGCCATATCAAGGAGGTGGTGAAGTCCAAAGAAAATTAAATGGGCAGCTGAGATGGAGCGGAAGGAACTTCTGCTGTCCGGCACGAGGCCTTGGGCTGTCTGGACTAAAAGGGAAGGAGCCACTTAACCCTAAATAACCCAGGCCGCAACAGCAGCTGGCACCCGACCGGAGTCAAACACTCGGGCTCTACGAGAACGAGACTCATCGCATTGCTTAAGCTTCTTTTTACAGTGGCCCATGATCGTCCTGTAGGATATTCCAGCAAATAGACACAGCAATTCCTCTTGGTCTCTGCAGCACGATCAATTGGTGTTGGCGAAGACGGGTAGCTTCCGACGAAACCCCGAGCTCCTTTTCAGATGCCATCACGTGACATGCTCTTATCGTTATCAATCTATGGGCCAGCTGAATAACAGGCAACGGTGTTCCCCAATAATCAATTGACAGAGATGCCAAAGGATGAGGTAGTCACTGCTCGTCATGCCGAGCGAAGTGGCGCGAGCGATGAAGAAGCTCGTGCCCTTCTCTCGAACAATTCCTTCCATGGCGAGAATGATGTTAGCGACGATGATGACGACGACTTGGTAGTCGTTCCAAGCAACACTGATGAACAACAACAAACACGCCCAACCCCTTCACGACCACACGTCCCTCGCCAATCATCGATTTCTCGGCCACCTCCTGATGGCCAACGTCGTACTCCTAGAACTCCAAATCGCGTTCGGTTCGATCTCTCCGACCATGTCGCCGAAGAAGATACGTCAGCTAACGGTCACGTCCGTCCCGAGCACGATGATGACTTTTGGCTAGAGGAGGATGATTATATGACGGATCGCTCACAACGCTTTTATAGTAGTACCGGGCAGATGGCGCCCTTGCTTACAGACATTGAGGCACCGAGTGTCGCGCTGGCAACCTCGGACGACTTTTTCCCTGAAGATCACCTGGAGAACGCTAGACCTCGAAGTGGCATGCGCATGGCATTCATGAATATGGCCAACAGCATTATCGGAGCCGGCATCATTGGCCAACCATATGCTCTACGACAAGCTGGCATGGTCACAGGCATAGTGCTTCTAATTATATTAACCGTCACCGTCGATTGGACCATTCGGCTTATCGTCATCAATTCCAAAATGAGCGGCGCAGACTCCTTTCAAGCTACTATGCAGCATTGTTTCGGAAGAAGCGGCTTGATTGCTATATCTGTTGCTCAATGGGCATTTGCATTTGGGGGCATGATTGCATTTTGCATCATCGTGGGTGACACCATACCTCATGTCTTTGCAGCGTTGTTTCCGTCCTTAAGAGACATGCCGTTTTTGTGGCTTCTCACGGATCGCAGAGCCGTGATTGTTATTTTCATACTGTGCATCTCATATCCTCTGTCGCTATACCGAGATATTGCCAAGGTCAGTATGTGCAACCGGAGAAGACCTTCATGTTTGCTAACCGTAGTAGCTTGCAAAAGCCTCGGCGCTGGCTCTGGTCAGCATGCTTGTGATTGTAGTTACTATTGTTATCCAGGGCTTCCGTGTCCCATCGGAATTGAGGGGCGATTTGAAAGGGCATCTTTTCATGAACTCTGGGTTCTTTCATGCCGTTGGAGTTATATCTTTTGGTGAGTAGCCGTAGGTTGTATTATTTGGAATGGACTTTCTGGCTAACGCTTTACAGCATTTGTGTGCCGTACGTAAATCCCACATGATGCAGAAGGCGTGCCATCTGACCTGATTCTAGATCATAATAGCCTTTTGATCTACGGATCTCTCAAAAAACCGACCCTCGACCGATTCGCGAAGGTGACGCACTATTCTACTGGAATCTCGATGGTCATGTGTTTGATAATGGCCATTTCCGGTTTCCTGTCATTTGGGTCGAAGACTCAAGGCAATGTACTCAATAACTTCCCATCCAACAACACCATGGTGAACATAGCACGACTGTAAGTAATATCAGTGACATTACCGATAGACTCAAACTGATATGTTGTGTGTTTAGTTGTTTTGGCCTCAACATGCTCACTACTTTGCCTCTGGAAGCCTTCGTTTGCCGCTCTGTCATGACCACATACTATTTTCCCGACGAGCCATTCCATCAAGCTCGTCATATATACCTCACTACCGTGCTAGTTCTTGCTTCCATGTTCGTGTCGTTAATAACCTGCGACCTCGGCGCAGTTTTCGAGTTGGTCGGCGCCACCAGTGCTGCAGCGTTAGCCTATATCCTACCACCCCTCTGCTATGTTAAATTGAGCACTGCTAGCCATAAAGCCAAACTTCCAGCTTATGCCTGCATCTTATTTGGCACGGCCGTGTTGGTAATCAGCCTTCTTCAGGCATTGGGTAAAATAATCAAGAGTAAGGGATCCCTTCTGAGACCTAACCGAGAAAGCAGCTGCTGAGACTAGTGTACAACAGATGAAGGTTCAACCCATACTTGCGGTGGTGTTGTTTAGACCTATTATTGGTGAGTAGCCCATTTACCGATGTTTCTGATGTGCCAAACTAATTCGAGATTATTCGACATCAAGCATGTATCTCCTCCCTACCTCTGTATATACAATACACATAACGAAGCTTCGAGCTTGCTCTACATATCATTAGAAGATGTATGGCATCGACCCCTTTGATTATTACCGTTTTTGTTTTTGTGAACTGCTAGCGGTTCAGTCATGGTGCTTTACTTCTATTATTATTCTATTTGAAAGATGTATTCTCAAAATTGCATTTCCACTGGACTGTGACATATTCCATAGAACATTTAACAGTCAGCTGATTGGCCGTTTGTCTGGTGAAACATCACATGGATGGGCCCAATCAAACCCAGCCTGTTTGTTTGTTTGGCAGTCGTGCTCCTTCCCTTTTTAGTCACCCTGGGCACCTGCTCATCTTCTCGTCCCCTCCTTTTCCTCCTCACCCTCTCCTCATCCTCTCCTCATTCTTTTTTATCATCCATCTCTTTACTTTCTTCCCATTTATTCTTTATTAACACTCCCTTTTCTTTTTACCAACTATTCTAGGGAAGAAGAAGATCCTATTGTGACTGTGGAAAGCTCCTGTCAATTGTCCAGCTCATGGCAGCCGCCCAGAAGAACCAGCAGCTGGTAAGTAGGCTTCAAAGCAAAAAGAACGATTTCCCTCAGCTTACTGTCTCAGGCGGATCTTGGCACCGACAGGAGATTTGAAATAGCAACTGCTGAGGATAAGGCCGATCTGTACATCAAGTTTACTGAACGTGACCTAGAGCGCTTTCGTAACTCGGTCCAGAATCCATACACAACTCAACTCCAAAAAGAAAATCAACCTCTGCTTGCGGCATGGTCTAGTAATGTTTCCTCTATTTTGGCCGTGGCTGCAATTATCAAGCTTACACCGAAAACTTGCTAGGTTTTGGTGAAACTGTCGAGGACAAGGAAAAGTGCATCCCAACGCTTTTGAATGGGCAGAGCCATCGCGCTCGTCTTCATCACGAAATGCGAGAAAAGGACGGAGATTTTTCCAAGTCTTTTCAAAACGTGAAGACTACACAGGCACCCCCGCCCACTTACGCCCTGGGACGTGGCCAAAACGCTGCTAATGAACGGCAAGTCTCACTGCGTCTCTCTATCTCCTTTCATTTCCCTCGCTAACAGAAAAGTATCCAGAAGCGCCTCGATTTCAACTCGTTACAACGCACCTCGCCAAAAACAAAGCTCGACCAGGAGTCTTCTAGACCCAGCACTTGCCAACTCAGAATCTCCTTCAAGGGTTACTAGCATTAGTAACGCCCAAACCCGTGGTCAACCAACGCTAATTCAAAGACGGCCTGCGCGACCTTCTCCGTAAGCATCCTTCAAAAATACCTGCATCTTTCCATAGCTTATTCTCTGAATAGCAATAGCAACTACGTGGGCAGCCTCGCTGATCCATCTGATTGGCTGGAAGGTGCCCGACAAAGGTTGTCAAGCCAATCTGATAAGCCTACTCAGCCTGTCAAACCTGTTCAGCCTGTCAAGTTTGCTCCAATTGTCAACCTTCCTGTCGAGCCTGCTCAATCTGTCAAGCCTAATCAAACCGAGACACCTCAGTCTGTGGTGGGTGTGCAGCCTCCCACGGGAAGCCAGCCAGCCATGAATTTGGAAAAGCAAGTCTTCCGATCTAACCTCCCGCAACCACAAACAAGCAGCTCAGCCTTGCAATCGAAAGCACAACCACAATATGACCCAGATGAGGATTTACTAATCGCTCTTGACTCCACCCCCGAAAGGATTCAACCAAGAATGCCGAGCCTCGAGGCAGTACCAGACGCCATGGATCTTGACGACGCTGACGAGGTTGAAAGTACATGTGACCCAGCCACTGTGGACATGGTTCTCGGCTGGCTTCAGGAAATCGGGAAGATAAATGACACACTGCACCTCTTTGATGCCAAAACAAAGGAGGGGCTGATTGAAAGGAGGACCAAACTCTGTGCCATGATTAGTGAGGCTGGAACGAAGAAGCCCAGCAATCGTGGGGTAGCAAAACAACAGGAGAGGCAGGATAAGCCTGAGCCTATAGTGTCTCCGTTCGAGCTCAAGCCCATGACTGCATCGCCTTCGTTGCAAAAGGCAATGAAGACTGAACCGTTCGAGCCCAAGCCTATGCATGTGGCGTCTCCGTTGCAAAAGACAGTGAAAGCCCATCCGTTTGAGCCAGTGCAAAAATCCGTTCGTCTAGGAGCCAGCGTCCATGGGCCAATGAATCTGGAAGCCTCCAGGTTTGCTCCATCAAAAATCCAAGCGTACGAGCAGATCGATCAACCAAGCCAAGATGCAAACGACTGTGTTCTTTTTTGGCAGAAAACATTGCCCAAGAGAGTGTCTTCGAGGCCGGCTGAGAACGAGCCCATCTCCCAAGGTGTTGCTCCAACAGTTCCCAAACAAGAACAGAAAACCGATGTATCTTCTCCTTCATTCAACAAGGCTACAAAGTCTTTGTACCAGTCTCGCTACGCCTGTTAGGAGAGCCATGACCTACTACCGATGTCCCCACAGTTAATCTTGACGAAAGGATGTAATTGATGGATCCGGATTTCCCTTTTCTTTTTTTTCTCTACTCCGCATCTACGAAGCTGGTCGAAGACAGGACAAGTTTAACTTCGCCAGGGGTTCGCTAGGTGGCTAGGAGTCTAGCTTTTTCCATTTCCCCAAGGTCAAAAATAGCGGGTGGACACATTTCTCATAATCCAGGATTGTCAATTAGGTAGTGGACAGAGAGATACGATACCCCTAGGATAGCAAACCTCAAATGGACACCAATTTCATTTACTTTCAGTACTTTTAATTGTCGTTTTCTTCTCTCATGGTTATGTTTGTTGTAGCGTGATTTACCAAGGTCTGCCTTGGATTGATTCATTCAGATCGAAGCTAAGTATTTGATCTCTATCCTAAAATGACATAAAATAAATAAAAAAAGTAAACAGGATCCCTGATGAATCCTGAAAAGGAGTAAAAGCCTATACATACCAATAATTCATTTATATATTGACTTTGAATAAGTGAGCAAATAGTTCCCCTGTTATCCTCGATATCCCAAATAAATAATCCCTAACGCCTATTTTACTCCTATTAATCCCGTGGTTATTCTTATTCCTCCCTTCTCCTCCAGACAGAAATGAAAAAAAAAAAGAAACGCCATTGTTTGCACCAGGGGGTTTAAATTCCGTGTCCCCGCAGAGAAATATGGAACGCCATCGTCATCGATAATATAGTGGTTGATTCGACAAAGGAAGAAAAGAAAGCGGGTAGCGGAAAAACGTAGCGCGTAGATATATGTTCTTCATCGTTGTTGATGTTGTTGAGGTGCCATATTGTGTGCGCTGTCATTATTACCTAGTCGTGGTCTTTTGATATCCCCTGGACCAGGTGCTATACTGGTGCCACCTGTGAAGGATGTTGCATTGGTCACATCGTTAAGTGGCGGTCTCTTAAGCCCCGGATCTTGCGCCGCCGTTGTCGAGACGTTATTGTTGTCAACTGCTGGTCGAGTTAAAGGGCGATAAGAGGATGTTGTAAATCCCTTATTGACAGGACTGGCCATGCCACCGCTGCCGCCTGGAGCTCCTATTCGGCGATGGACATCCGTGGAAGGGTTGATAAAATTTCGAGTGGCAGCAGCTGGCGACGGAGATGTGCCAAATATCATTGGTTTCGAGACAGGAACACTCTTTGTGTGGTCTATACCAGCTGTTTTGCGGATTGAGGGACTTTCCGCATGGGGGTCAAACTTGGGTGCCATTGGTGAGCCTCGAGGGTTTTCACGTAGCAACTCAACTGCACGGGCTGAATAAAACCCAACTGATCCGTCAGCGGGCCCATTCTTTGGCATAATCTGCTCATTGTTCACAGGCCCCATGTTTGTGCCTGACGGATTGGTCGTATTTTCTGTTTTAATTCCATTGAAATTGTTTGGCCGCTGGAATTCTTGGCTAGAGTTGTTGTTGTTGTTCCCAGCATGGTTGCCTTGCATCGATGCTTGGAAGTTTCCTGCAGGTCCGCCAGTTTGAGCTGTGTTGGTAGGTCCTGCATGACCAGTAGCCCAGGCCCTTTCCGGCTTGGAAGGGGTGACAATTGCAGAGTTGGTGGGAACAGGACGTGGTTGATATCCTTGTTGCTTTGGTTGATGTGGAGGTAATTGTTGTTTAGACTGTGGGCGCTGTAATTGTCGTGGAGTGTCGGCATCCAAAGAGACCTCGTCAGGGTTTCCCACGGTCGTTGCTACAAAATCTGCCTCGTCAAATACGTCACCTAGAAATCCATTAGATGTGAAATGAAAATTGTCTCTAAGGGAAGGGTTTCTGACTGCCAAATTCACCATCCCCATCGAATGTTACGGAGGTATCACGCGATGTGTTTGCATTTCGAGTACTTGATCCGACTGGGCGAGGTGGAAGTTCCACGTCTTCCGCCATTCTCTTGTCCTGCACAGGCTCTTTCTTAACAGGTGCATAGTCCGGATGGCGATGGAGGTTCTCGGCATCCCATTTGCTCTGGTTCCGTCAGAAAACTTGCCCTTTGGTCACCATATTTGACACGACTTACCGGAGCAATCTTGAGTCTGGTAACTCTAGCAAGGTAGTCTTTATCGTAGATGCAATTACCCAACACGTTTCCGAATGTTCTCAGAGCTCGTTTAAGGCCGTCTGTTGTTCCCTCCTTTTTGGCTTTCTCAAAAGCCGCTGCTTTGCCTTTGCAATTTTCAATGTGGCCATACCCAACATCCTAACATTGTTATTTTGCGAACTTTCAAAGAATCGCTAGCATTCATAGATCGTACCTCGTGATAGGTGCCGTCTTTCAGTGTGACTCTCATAATAACCGATAGTCCTAGACTTATCTTCCCTGTATTCGCATTCTCATCGACCTTGGGCACACAAAGAAATTAGGTCTGCCTCAAGCCACGATGTCATCGCACTCACAAAATCTATTTGAATGTTTTGGATTGAACTGGACCAGCCATTGAACCCAAACACTTCATTCGCGAGGTTGATACATTTCTCTGCTGCGAGATAATGTACTTTTTGTCCTGAGGGCCCTGAACGTGAGGAAATATATTCGGGGCCAAGCTGTTTGTCGAGGCGTGACTGTAGGGTGGCTACTTGTTGAGCCGTATACTCGCTGATGTGTCGCTGGCTTTCATCAAACGGGTTCGCAGTAACTGCCATGCTATGCGGATCGCGGTGTTGGTCGCCGACTCTATTCATTGTTGTCAGCATCAAGTCGGCCAAACAAGGGCAATAAATGGAGCTCACGCAGGCATCTTGAAATTCAATCAATCAAAAATTAAACCGCATCAGACCTCGTCAACCTAAAACGTTCGTCTATAGTTGCAGATGGTTAAGCAGGCAGCGACGCGGATGTCAATAGACGCGCTTGCATGCTTATGTCACCGACGCCAGTTCACGTGATCCCGTGCCATTTCGTGAGGTACTGACTGTTCCTACTCCAAAGTCGATTTGAATATTGCCATTCGATTAACAAGGTAATCAAGTGGTTTCTACTTATTTACGCTGCCATGGCCAATTTATCATTCGTAATACTAGCAACATCAGACCATCATTATCATTTCTATGACGTGAATCTCAAAGTCGTATATCTTCAACCATAATGGCATGTCTGCATCACATCAGTTCGCTACAAGGCTAGCACTAGGGATTAGCCCTAGGTCTTTGAGAGATTCCCCAAAGTATTCACTGTCGAAAACCTTGCGAGGGAAATTCTGGGTAAAAGTCTGCACATCCACACCGTCATCCTTACTAAGAGCTGCAACAACTTCGAACAGTGTCGTTGTAACTGGAAACGTTTTCAAGATGTTGCCTTTGCTTGTCTGTAGACGTAGACGAGTTTCCGTGTAGGCTGAGGCCGGTTTGGAAGTCACAGCGCCGGACGTGGTTGGAAGAGCCGGTGCCGCAGGCTGCGGCGGAGGAGCTTGACCTGCTCGTTCGGCCTTTTCTCTCTCAGCTTTCAGTCGTCGCTCTTCTTTATCTGCAGCTATTTTGGCTCGAATCCGTGCCTTGGCATCAATTTCATCTTGTTTTTCCTTTCGCTTCTGTGCGGCCTCCTTGAGTCGTTCTTTCTTCTGCAACTCTTCTTTGATATCCTGTGATTCCTTGGTATGTTTCCGGCGGATTTCCTATGCCGCAGATGAGTATGAAATTTCAAAAGTATACTAGTGTAATTTCCTACCTCATTTCTCTTCTTGTCAATCTTATCCTGCTCTGATTGTACGGCGCGCTTTGCAGCTAGTTTTTCTCGCAATTCTGTTAGGCGTGCCTTCTTCTCTTCCTCCGTCAGAGGGGCGATTTCCTCGGTGGACTCCGAGAAGTCGACATGCTCGGTCTTTGATGCATGGAATTCAGCCTGCGCTTGGCTCCTGAACTTCTTCCCACACTCGTTGCAGACCAGACTTCGAGGTTCTTCGCCTTCTTTGAGAGCTGGTCCTTCTTCGTCCTGTGCAGCACCTGCGGTGGCGGCTTTGATTTCGTCAAGTGGTTTGTCTTGATTCGCTTCGAGCCATTCAAGAGCAGCTTGCACTGTGTGTGAAAACAAGCTTCAAATTAGCATTTAGAGCACTCGAGAATCAAGATGCCAACTGAAGGTTAGACGTACGACCTCCAGTCTTTGATACTGCGATTTCCGCTCGTTCCTTCTCAAAGCCCATTTCAAGGAGCTGCTCAAGATCGGATGCAGTCATTTTGTATCGAACAAGACCAAATAGGCCTTAAGACGCGGATAGTGGGGGTGTTGCGAGCTCGACAGATATGCAGGGTTCGATGATTTCACACGAGCAGGTAACAATACTATTATTGCAAGTTGAATAAAGGGCAATAAAGGAGGGCCGTGGATAAGTTGCACAGTTCATGCGGTATGTTTTGAACGGGGCGAGAGAGCGTCGAAGGACACCGACAGATGACCGGCGCATGTGGAGATCTATCTTATCGCCTCCGACTCTCGACTCCAACAAAAGCTGTCTACATCCGGCAGAGTGGAGATCGATGCCACCGTATGTATTTCTTTGAGAAATAAACAAATAAACTCTACCTATTTTATTTACTATTGGTATATGAGACTTGGGTTTGAAGCAAACATCCTTTGTTATGGCAGCAAGACAGTACTTGCGAAGGTCTCCGATGACTGTGCAGCTCCAGACAGGCCAAATGACAGCCAGACAGGGAAAACTGACAGAGCCATACACTGCGTATGGCCGTCCTCTTTGCATAATGCCTTCCACGCTTACACAATATCTACATTAAAAGACATGTTCTCCCACTCAGCAAATCGCAATCTCAATATGCAATGTATCCTGTATTTAAATGACATCATGGTACAAAGCTGGCGTAATTTACGAGCCAAGCCACCGCAAAACCCGCTTATCTAAGCACATGGGCGTGTTCCACTCGGAAACAGCCGACCTAGGCACATTTCGACTTCCATCAATCAGTAAGGAACCTCCGCAACAACATCAACTCCTTTGCTCGCCGCCCCGATCGAGAGTGCTACACCTCTTATGCGTTTTGCTTTAGTCACTATTCGTTGTTGCTAGTCTCTTCAATTCTCAGGCTTTTTATTCATCGCTCTATTCATCGCTCTTGCCCTCCTCCCCATCTTCACATCATGTCCGTCGACCTTGAGCCCGGTGACCTCGGTTTCCGCCGTAAGAACCCCCCATATGCCATCACGATGCATTCCTGGATATTAACAAGACGCCCAAAGGTCCATTTAACCGCGAAGTCAGCGAGGTGCTACATATTCGCAATCCACATAGCGATCCAATCGCATTTAAAGTAAGTGTCCATGTTATGGTACTGCCTAGCTGCTAGCCAGACGCTGATTCCGAGCCACACCCATAGGTTAAAACCACCGCTCCCAAGCAGTATGTATTTTCGGTCTATAACGCTCTCGTTCGCAGCTGCTAATCCACTTCCAGCTATTGTGTGCGGCCCAACTCAGGTCGTATAGAGCCGGGGAAACATGTTGAGGTACAAGGTTGGTTATATCTGATGGGTGCAAGTGTGGATTATATAATAACGCCGCCAAATAGTCTTGCTGCAGGCGATGAAGGAGGATCCTCCTGCAGATGCGAAATGCAAAGATAAATTCCTCGTGCAGTCTGTTGCTGTTACCGGAGATTTGGAATTCTCCAATGTCACATCGATCGTGAGTTTATTCTGCTTTGCGGGTTCGGCGCTCTTTTCCAATACTGATATATGAGGTGTAAAGTTTGAGAAAGCACCAAAAACTTCAATTGTTGAACGAAAGATCCGTGTGAATTATCTGGCACCTGAGGCTCCTAATGGACTGGTATGTTCAATACATCCCCGGATATCTGTGAAAGGACTACAGGACTCATCTACTTTTTCTCATTATTTCCAGGCCCCCAGCGATGAAGATCTCCCTGCGTACTCGTCACCGGGCGGTGCTTTTGAAACACCGGCACCAACCTCATCCAAGACAATTGATAACTCCTCCCCCATTGCGCCGCCAAACTTTGAAAAGTCTCCCAAACCAGAAACACCAGAGAGCACGAGGGACACCGCTCCATTCGAAAACACCCAGGTGGCTGCCACAGAACTAAAATCCGAATCTGGTGACGATGACGTTAAAGATCAACTATCAGATGCACTAGCACAGATTCAACGATTGAAAACCCAACTTTCTGAACAAGGCCTACGTCAACGAAAGGTAGACAGCGGATCGGCTTCTTCGTCAAAGGGGGGCAACACACTACAGCAACAAATCGCTCAACCTTCGGCAGAAGTGGGTGTGCCAGTCCAGATTGTTGCGGCATTGTGCTTACTCAGTTTCCTGCTTGCCTACTTTTTCTTCTAACCATTTTATTTGTCTAATGGAACGGGTCATCATTTATCTACGCTAGTCTATAATTCTTTTTCTTTTCGGAGCGGTTTCTCTTTTTTCCTTTCTTGTTTGTCTATTTGTTTTATTTGCCCGACATGGGTGAATGTTTGGAACCTTTTATCTTCTCTACATGACCTTATTTCTGTTTATTTTATACAGCGTATGCAATGCATTATCCTTCTTCTCTTCTTCTTGTTCTTCCTGTTCTTTGCCCCCTTTTTATACTCAAATATTTATCAACGACTCGACAAATTATTCTATGAACGGCTGATTGATACTGAGTCTCCTACTTTCACACTGGTAGCTACAGCTTGGTCAAGAAACTTAGTCCTGATCTAACCTTTTCGGTGCATTCTCATGTTTTTTTCTTCTTGCCGCATTGTTCGTATTTATGCTATCCCTTTTTCTCTTTGTCCTTCGTCTTTCTTACACTTGCAATGCTATAAAATTCGAATGCTTTTGCCTACCTATCCTTCTTCCCCTCTTTTCCACATAGTTTCATTGATGTGCTCTAAAGTTGTGGAAGAAATAGCTAGGTACGTGCTAGATGTTGAATAGAAGTTGGATGTTGTCATTTCAACTAGGGAGTTTGCCCTGATAAAGACATTGTTAATTGATATGCAGTTTTTTTAACCTAGGTCTATAAAGGCAATGTCATGTCAACTTATATACAGATTATATTATCACGGCTATCTATTCATACCCAATGTTCCGCACGCTCTAGCATATGGTTCATTGTATATAGGCTTTAAAACAAGTCTGAAAGTAACTCCATCAAAGTCGAAACCCAATTTACACGCAAAAAAACAAAAGATATTATAAAACAGAAGCCCCTAATTTTGAATCTCACTTTCTGTCCATCCATCATTCCCATTTTCATCCTCCTTCACGGAAGCAGCTGAAATACCCTCGCCACCTCGTCCAGAAGTCGTCCTCTTAGAGAGCCCGCCAACAATCCTGCCGCCTTCGGCTCTCTTGACTCGACACCACAAACCGACGTTTTTGTCTAGAACGAAGGTCCAAATAACCCATATCCAACTTCGGTGGCACGGAAGGGGCTCGTAGAATTCACGTGCGATCCGGTGAACTTCGTGCAACCGTGTCCATGGGATGGCCGGAAAGTCGTGGTGCTCATTATGCAAGCCGACGTTGTATGTCAATATATTGAGGGGTCCGTAGTAAGAGTATGTCTCGGGTGGGCTTAGAGAGTCAAGGGGACTCGGCTCCTTCTTGGTGGTGGCATTCTTCGTCTGCTTCACTTCAGTGAGGGATTCGGTTCCACCCGTTTTGATTTCTGAAAAGAAATAATGCTCGGCGATGAAGTGTCCTGCACAGGGGTGCAAAGAGCCCGCGAGAAAGGAGCTCCATAGAAGATAGTAAAAAGGTTGCAAAGATCCACCGCTGAATTGGACGAGGATGTAGTCAAAGCCAAGTTGTATAATCACATTGAGGAGGTGAATCGACGTGAACGGTGGGCTGTATACAAACATAGGCCGGAGGGCGTAGAAGAAAATCTGGAAAGTGCAAAAGAACGCTTTGCCCAGCAAAGAGTCGAGAAGGAATGCCTCGAAGGCTGTTGGTAAATCGGTATCCAGGCCAGCGACACCTAGAGACTTATGGTGGGTAAGATGATATGGCTGTAGACAGAAGGATGTCAGCAAGATTTATCTCCAATGTCTTCTTAAATAGCACAAAACAATGACACAACTGACCCTGAAGGAAGCACTGTATGGTATACCAATAGGAAGATTGGCAAATATGGCAAGCAAGCGATTTGCGAACGCAGAGCGGAAAGCGAGATTATGAGAAATTTCATGAATGGCGAGGAAGAGGTTCTGGTTGGCAGTGGCTCCGATCACATATGCAGTGAGGAGAAATTTCCATGAGAACATAGACGTATCACGAAGTAGATATGCGCAGAGTATTTGAAGAGAGACGACGGCAAGGACAACGTATTTGGTGAGAGGCTCCGGGCCACATAGCTTGGTAACCTGTTTCGCGATATGTGGTAAGTTGCGGGTCGGCGAACTGGCAAGGGGGTCACATCATACCTCTGGGTGAGCTTTTATAATTGCCTGGCGCCTTGATCGGTGAGGTTCTTCAGTATATGTCCAGAAGAAATGATCGTAAGAAGAAGATCCCTCAGGAGGTTGGGCTCTGGCGGACTGCGGTTTTGCCTGTTTTACTCCATTTCCAGTCACCCTGAGGGTTGGAGTGGAGGTTGAGGTAACAGATGCCATTGGGAGGGGAATAAGAAGGGGAAACGACTCAATTCGTCGTTATTGCTACATGCGAAGGATTTATATTCAAGTTGCAGTTATCGCATCAGGCAATACAGAACGACGTTTCGTGAGAATGTTGAATCGAGGACAGCAATCAGCGGCCCAGGGCCTCAGGCACGGAGTCGGATGCCCGTGGTTGCACGTGGGGCTGCCACAACTGCCGTGACGGCTGATCATGCAAGCCCTAGTTTAGCTCTTCTACAGGAAAGGGGAAACAGCAATGAAGAAACCCTTTTCAATTTTGTGTGCTTCGTACATTTTGACGACTGACTATATAAAACATAAATACCAGAAAAGGTACATCATCCAACTAATAATCATCTCCACGGCTTATAACCTCCTTTACTGTTGGCCGAAGTACGATGGTCTAGATCTCGGTCAGAAAAGAAATGAAGCAACAGATCATACAACACTCACATGTTCAAACTGGGCTGTGTATGAGCCCTTGATATCGCACAACGGAGGATAGTCCTGGACAATTCCAGCAGATACCAAATTATTCAACTAAATAATTTGTTAGTGTTTGACGCCTTTTACAAATATCCAAAGCTGCAACTTACTCCGAGAAGATACTTATCTTGTCCCAGTCGATCGAGGTATCGACGACAGAATGGCAATGTGCCAAAGTTTTTGTTGATAACATTCAAAAGATTCTTTGCAGAAGACAAGCGAAGAGAGACATTCGAAGCGTCTGGTACTTTTGCGTAATGAGACGTTTCCCTCTGTGCGTAGCATGAGTTAGATGAATTGGGATCGAATGCAGGAGAAAAGGGAGGGAATACTAACATCTTCTCTCACGTAACCCTTTCCAGTGCTTCCGAAGGTCTCGATAGCAAACACTTCGCCTTCTTCCATTTTAGTTTGATCTCCGCCTTTCACGATAGGCACGCTTTTGCCGCCGTGGATAATGTGTTGATCAATGTTGTGTCCGTTCAGGTTACGAATACACTTAACAGGGAATGTGGTTCCGCCAATTTCGACTTCATAACTTTCCATGGCCTCTTGAATGGCCGCTCCAATATCGCTCATGCGGACATCAATACCGGCTTCCTATAGCCCAAGTCAGTAACCAAATAAACCCATCACTGAAGAGAGCATGTGGTCATACCCGGATGCCGGTGTTGGTCGCATCTTTAACTGCAGCCAATAAATTGTCATAGACGGGGTCAAAGGTCATGGTAAAAGCACTGTCCACAATTCTTCCATTGATGTGCGCACCGAAATCAACCTTCATGACATCGCCCTGTTCCAGAACCATTTTATTACCAGCATTGGGTGTATAATGGGCGGCACAGTCGTTGATACTAAGACCGCACGGGAAACCCATTCCTCCCTTTATGTTGTCTCCTTCCTCTAGACCTTGGTGACCCGTAAGAGCGCGAACAGCATCTTCGATACCCTCCGCGATTTCCGTCAAGGTTTGACCGGGTTTGATATTCTTTTGCGCATATTGACGGACCTGTCGGTGGACTTCAGCCCCCTGGCGATACTCCTGCAAGAAATCGTTGTTCATTCGGTCGAGATACCGTTTCTCTTCGTTGGTTGTGCGATAATTGTTCTCATCCTTATACTCCACTATTTCACCTTCGGGGTATTGATTATTGGGGAATAGATCTGATACCGGAACTCGCGGGGGCGCTGTCTGTGTTTTGGAGCCTCCCTTCTTCTTCTTCTTGGGCTTTCTCTTCTTCTTTTTCTTGGCCGCTGTATTGTCGAGGGATCCGTGTGAGCTTATAGTACGTCTCGCATAATATTTGTATATACAAAAATCATTGGTAGGGCAAATCACCAACCTCCAGTTCCAGCGCCCTCTCCCTCATCTTCCTTTTCATCATCGTCCGAGCCGTCATTGTCTGCCGCGTCGTGTGCCTCTTTGGCATGACCGTTCTGGCCGTTCACTAGTTAAGCACAATGCAAAAGACGTCAGCAAAGGTTTGGGGGAGGACACAGACAGAAGATTTCATTTAGAAAGAGCATTGGGAAGACTCACAGTCGAGCTTTTTCAGCTCTTCATCCGCCTGAGCAGCCATGGTGGTGTGTATACTGAAGTCGAAAGGTGGGGTGCAAGGAAACAAATGAGTAAAAATGCCGTCGATAGCGGTGGGTATGTATGTAAGCCTATCACCCTGCTAACTATTTCCCGCACCAGCCGATGACGCAGTGCCAGCCACTAACTAACCCAACCAACTCCAACTCCAACAACGCACCTGAACAACACCGCTGCGTGCTTCACAAACAGCTTTGCATTGATTGCGAACAAGCTGCGAAATGAGGCATGCCGCCTCGCTTGACGACTTTTAGAAGGCCGTTACCTTCTGTGGTATCACTTTCCTCGTCTTCTTCTTCCTTTCCGCGGAATTTCAAGGGCAATCTCCCACATGTCATTTCGTCGTCCTCCTTCTCCACGACTGCCAGAGTATACTACGCGCGCAGCAGTCATCACGGGCCAACATACTATGAAGTCCTCAATGTGCCGGTGACTGCGACGGCAGCCGAGATCAAAAAGTAAGAAACAGCCTGCAATCACTACCCCAACTTCGCATTAACCAAAAATAAAGACAATTCTACGCTCTCTCTCTAAAGCACCATCCGGATCGCAATCCCTCCGACCCAAATGCTACCGAACGCTTCTCGACCATTTCATCCGCCTACCAAGTCCTCGGCGACAGCACCAAACGCGCACGCTACAATCTCGATCATGGAATTGGCGCCATTCAAAACACGCACAGCAGCGGCGTAGCTGGCCAACACCCCATGGGCAGCCACAGTAGCGCTGGTTCATCATACGCTGGCTCCCGGCCAGCAAGCGGCTTGAGTAAAAGACGTGCTACCTTTAGGGGGCCTCCTCCCAGCTTTTATGCCCACGGCGGATATGGGGCCACCGGGGCTTCGCGGGCAAGTCCCGGGAGTAGTTATACCAGCACTGGAGATACTACTGGTGGTGGTGGGAGTGCGACGAGTGATGAAGATCCTACCTCATTTATCAACAACAACCCCGTTTGGCATTTCAATGCAAAGGGCCATTACAAAACGCAGGCAGCTGAAGATGCGCGCCGACAGCAAAGACAATCACGACAAATGCAGCGTGAGCGAGATTTTATAGAGAAGGAGACCAGCGGCAGCGGAAGCTTTATTTTTCGATTCATCGTTGTCTCTGGTATTTTGATTGGGACTGCCTCCATCGTTGGTGCTGTCCTCAGGGGGACTAGCAGTTCGGAGAAGCCGACGCAGAAGAAGAGCAGTAGTCAAGTTGCGGCTCGGAAAAAGGGCGATTGAAGTTACGACAAACGAAGGCGTGTGTATATATCAACTCTGAAGGGACCAGCGGTACGTCGCATTCGGTAGAAGGCGTTCTAGATGATCGTTTTCATGAATTAGCCTATGTAAATAGCACTGTGAATTTACTTATTGTATAGATTCAAACAAAGACCTGATGCTACAAAGGTCCGGGATTTTACTTCTGCTATAGTGCGATATATAAGTGCGATGCAATCGGTATCGATTTTTCTAAGACAAAGGAAAATTTTCTTGGAATTTATTTGATATACAGGTATAGCATGTAAAGGCAACATATATAGATGTTGCATACAAATTAGTAACTGGATTCCGCTCGACAAAATGCCACAAATCAATCCGTTTTCTTCACTCGATGTCACTCGATGCAAAGAACTGAGTGATGCGAGGCCATGCGAACGGCTAATCCAGGGTATCGCATTTGTAATGGTTGAGAGCGCATTTAGCCCTCGAAGGTGAAGCTGGCACCAACCTTGTGGGCAGCTTGGTTCAGGTTTTGAGTGTCGAAGGAAGCACCGAGGCCAAGGGTGACACCGGGGCGGAGCAAAACGTTGTAAGCAAGAGCAGCAATACCACGGTCGTTGATCTTGGCCTATTATAGAGAGAAATGTCATGAGCGAATTGGTCCGACTGAAAAAGAGACGGAGATGGCGCATCATAGCAAGATAACATACCTTGGCGAAAGAGGAGGGGTCAAGACGGTACTTGCTGGCAACCTCAAGGCCGACGGTGTTGCCGGCCTTGGAGTCCCAGGTAGCCTTGGCACCAGCCTCAACCTGAGCGTTGACGCGGTGGTAGTAGCTGGCAGAGAAGAGAGACAAGTTGTTGCTGGCAGTGATGGCAGCAGAGTACTGAGGAAGGGTGTAGCCAACAGCAGCAGAGTACTTGGTGATGGCAGCCTTCTGGACGTCGTAGCCACCCTCAGCACCAACAAGGAAACCCTCGTGGCCGAGGACGAGGTCAACGTTGGCGGTAGGACCCTTCAAGAGGTCGAAGTAAGCGCGAGCGTTGAGGTTGGGCTGCTTGAAGTAAAGGTTGAGCTTAGCACCCTTGGACTGCGAGGTGGGCAGGTACTGGGTGATGATCTCAGCCTTAAGACCCTTGGTGATGTTGTTGTCAAGCTCGAGCTTGGTGTCAAGAGCATTGGCAGTGGTCCAGGCCTGGGTAAGGGTGAGTCCTGAAGGAATAACCAATTAGCACCAGGTATAAGTTTAACGATATAGCTACAAGTAATGCGACAAAGAGCAGGTTGATACCGCTGCTTCTGCTTCAAGACCAGAGCTTCCAAAATAAAAATATTTAACCGGCGGAAGTTTTACCATTGGGCTTGTCGGCGTATTTGGCTTCGAGCTATGAAGAAATCAATTAGCATTGATTCTTATGCATACAAAATAATGCGATATGCAGAGAGACTCACAGATCCGCCGATAGGGCCGTCGTGGGTAGACTTTCCCTTCACGGTGAAGGTGACGCCATTGGGAGCATTGGACTTGACCTCAATGCTGGCTATAAAGCAGGGGCGAGTCAGTACATGAAGCGCAAAATGATTGAAAGGATCAATGGGCTAAGCACTTACCAGGGCTGGTGTGGTAGAAGTCCTTGTTCAGGAGCTACAATTGGGTTCGTCGTGATTAGTATATAACATTCAGAGCACCGCAAAAGCCCTTGAAGAAAGCTCACATCGTTGGCCGCCTTGGCGATGTCGGAGAAAGCAGCAGGAGCAGCCATTATGTAGGTATATTATTAAAATAGAGCTGAGAAAGTTGGAGAAGATTGGAAGAGAAGCGCGCGTTGTGTAGAAATTGTTCGTGATGGTACAACAAAAGGAGAAGCAGGAGGTGAGGTCAGGGAAGAAGCGACGTTGGGGACAAGAAGCGCGGCACAACTGCCAGGAACCGGTTGGGGGGAAACAAACGAATCTTGCCAGCCGAAGAGAGCCACGGGGCAGCCTGTGTTGCGCCTGATTGGCCAGGCTACGCACTGCCGGCAGAAATCGCCGAATCATGTGACTGCTTCCTGCGCTAGGGAGACTCTGGCCAATCAGAGCTCGCTTATGCGATCTCGTTATGTCATGCGCCAATTATCAATTTGGCAGCCTTTGGGTGCCTGGGGCAGCACTACCATAGCCCTAAGTTAGGATTCAGGCATGTTTCAGGCATGCTTCACACCTTCAATCTGTATCGGCACTATAACAAGTAACAGTGATGCATTCATTGTATGCCAACAATCTCGATTCTACCTAATACATAAAAGAAGAATCCCCGAATTCTATCATGGCTAGCTATATATCAAAATGATTAAACCAAGCGGAAATTTTGTTTTTGCTGCCTCGATCAAAGCGAGAAGAAGATAAAGTCAAAAAGAACTCCCCTCCCCCTAAAGATTCACGCGTCAAGCCCACCTCTATCGTTAAGCTTTTTGGCTGTTTAAACAGCACTCTCATATTTCTGGTTGTGGGTTGAAATAGCCCTGCAGAATCTTCATTAGTCGCCTTTTTTTCTGGCGGAAGAAAGAAAGAACTCACCGTCCACTAGGATCACTCTGCTTAGACCAAGTTGGCACCCACCGCTCTACAGTGCTGGCGCAAGACGGGGGGAACTGCTCATCAAACATCGTGCGGTACCAGTAACTATTGACAGACAATATAGTTAGCCAAACATCAATGCTTCATAAGGGGTGGATCAAAGGCAAAACGTACGCCTCCTTTGTATCAGGAATATCAGAACCCCATTCAGGCTTAGGGTTCTTCATCATCTCATCTGTGACGTGTAGTTCGGCGTTGTCCTTGAGAGCATCAATCCATCCGTATCCGACACCGTCACTGAATTGCTCCTTCTGGCGCCAGAGAATCTTATCAGGGAGGTATGGAGCCACATCGGGCTCATCTGAGGTATCGAATGCTTTCCGCAGAATATACTTCTCAATGCGGTCTTTTGTGATCATCTTGTCCTGTGGGTCAATGTTCATGCAGGTTTCTAGGAATTGCTTATCCAAGAAGGGCACGCGAGCCTCGAGTCCCCAGGCAGAGGTTGACTTGTTGGCACGGAGACAGTCAGCAAGGTGAAGATTCTTCACTCTTCGGACAGTTTCGGTGTGGAACTCCTCTCGGTCCGGTGCCGCATGGAAGTAAAGGTAGCCACCAAAGATTTCGTCACTGCCCTCTCCGCTCAGAACCATCTTTACGCCAAGAGCCTTGATCTTTCTGCTCAAAAGGTACATGGGGGTCGAGGCACGAATCGTAGTCACATCGTAAGTTTCAAGGTGGTAAATCACATCATGCAGCGCATTGAGACCATCTTCAATGGTAAAGGTAAAGGCATGATGCCTCGTTCCAAGGAACTTGGCAACCTCCAGGGCGGCCTGAGTATCAGGTGCACCAGGCAAGCCAATCGAGAACGAATGTAATTGGGCAAGGACAGACACAGTGGACAAGTCATTCTCATCATCGATACCAACAAGCTCAGATTCGGCATTAGCTGTAGCTGCAGCTGCGTTCTGCAAATCTCTGGTACGAAGAGTCTCACGCTGTGCGATTGCGGCGACCAAGCTAGAATCTAAGCCACCAGACAAAAGCACACCATAGGGGACTTCAGCCATCAGGCGCTTGCGGACTGAACGCTCCAACATTTCACGGATAGCCTTATAGTCGACAGGAGTCGATGGTACTTTCTTGGGATCCCACCATGTCGGCTCAAAATACCGCTTCATGGTGTCGGTTTTGGAATCATAAACGTGACCTGGTGGGAAGGCAACGATCTTGTCGCACACGGGGTGCAGACTCTTCAGTTCAGAGGCGAAATAAACGGCCCCGGGAGTCTGAGAGGACCAGCCTTGGTAAAAGCTAGTAACACCAATGGGATCACGGGCAGCGATAACACGGTCCTCAACCGCATCATAGAGAACCCAGGAAAACATTCCATCGAGATATTTAGGGGCATCCACGCCGTATTTCATATACTGATAATGGTTAGAATCAGACAGAAAATCAGAGGGGACAAGACCGCCCTAACAAACATACCAGTGGAATAATGACTTCACAGTCTGAATGTGTCTTATAGTTGTACTCTTGATCCAAGGACTTCCTCAGAATTCGGTGGTTGTAGATTTCTCCGTTAACGGCGAGGGCAAGGGTAGAGTCATCGTTGATAAGGGGCTGAGAGCCGGTGTCTAATGCATGTCAGACCAGCGCCAAAAAAAGAACAATTCCTTGTAAATGAAGGTTTTCATACCAACACCGACGATACTCAAACGCTCGTGCGCAAGAACTAAACAGAAAAAAAGACCGAGTCAGCGAAACCGGTATCCAGTATAGATGAGCCAACATCCATCGACTCAACAGGGCCCTTTCTTTTCCTTACTAGTTTTGTTTCCAATGAAGCTTCCACCTGAAATTTGGTTGTCATGTTAGTCAAATCCAATCTCATTCCGCATAAGCCAGTCAATGAACGGCGTCGCCAAATGACTCACTCCAATCCGGGCCTCGATGGCGAAGGCTACAAAAAGAGACAAAAAGATCAGCTTCATAATATCAGACATTCGTCTTGGATTCGATAATTCTTACGCTTTCGCCATTCGCAAAGCCGTAGGCTTGAATTTCTGCACATCGGGGTGACTAATTGGACGCTTTTGTTAGGAACTGTGTGTTCTGGGTGATTTTTTATTTTATTTTCCGGTGCCCCGCAAAATGAGGTATATCCCCAGCAAAGAGGTGGAAGACGACAAGAGAGGGGATAACAGTCGAAACGTACTGGTGACAAGCGAAAATTCCGCACATCTTGTCTGAATTGACACAATTGAAGACTGGCAGAGTACGAGGAAGGAAGGATTGCGCCGGTAACAACGAGTGAAAGAACACAAAATGTGAAGAGATTCTGGGCGGGTGGGAGGCCAGCGCGAGATCGGAGCAGCTGCCGTTCGTGAGTGGCGGGTGACTCACACCGATAAGATAAGGAGAATGCCAGCAACTTTGCAATCCCCCGCCCATGATTGGCCTGTTTGCACTCTACAATGAGAAGGATTGAGAAGAGAAGGATTTCATGGATATTCGATTGGGACTACATAAAATCATAATGTCGCTAATGCATGCTTTTGCGCGGGTGAAAGAAGCCTTGGTATCCGTCGCCATGCCCTTGATGAAATGATGAATGAGATGAAACAAAATTTGAAAGAATGAACCCTCCCTATTGAGATCCGGACTCCAATACCATATGAAAAGCAATGAAAATGGATTGAAATGAGACTTTGAAAATAAAAGTTGGCGCCCCAGTGTTGTCTGTTTAGGGTGTTGGGTTGTCTCGTACAATCTGTCGGATCTTCTTCTCATACGCTGGGCGATCCTTTTTGAAAAGATTGTACGCATCCGCCTGTGCTGGGGACTCGGGGTTGGGGTCATTGAGAAGATCCTGAACGCCGAGAAGGATCTCCTTGATTGTAATTGCCGGTCTCCATGCCTCTTCCTCGTTCAAGATCGACAGACAAACTGTTCCTGAAGGATAGACGTTTGGATGAAAGAGGGGAGGCACGAATTTACCTGCACGGATAACCAAGAGTTAGCTTTTGAAAGTTCTGATATAATGTATAGCATTTTATAGATGATGGAGAGAAGATAGAAGCTGTTTTAAAGTGACGTGGACTGGCTGCGGGGTAATGGATTGCTGTCTC
Organism: Talaromyces albobiverticillius; assembly: GCA_023721895.2. Lineage (NCBI taxonomy): Eukaryota > Fungi > Ascomycota > Eurotiomycetes > Eurotiales > Trichocomaceae > Talaromyces > Talaromyces albobiverticillius. The sequence goes on along the minus strand of JAMBUR020000001.1, from coordinate 3,813,967 downwards.
TGTTCAAGAAGGGGTGATCAAACGAACATTTTGGAGGCTTAGTGGGATACTCTGAGCAGTGAATTCAAAAGTCAGCGCATAACCTCTTTGATATCCATCAAACGAAAGGAAGAATATACCTTCTGGGAAAATCAACATGAGCTTAAAAAGCCCGCCTGCCCACAAAGTATTTGCTTTACCAGGGATTCCACACTCCCAATTTTTCATGTCCAACACGCCCTGTGCATTGCGATTTGGCTTAGCGTAGAATCCGAACGGATGATCCCTGCGCCATTGCTTCCTGTGGGGGAAAAAAGAGCTCTAGTAAGCAAGCAGTCAAAAGTAAATGGACATAACGAGGTAGCTCGTATGTAGCAAAAGAGTGCCGATTGCTTACCTCTCCTCGGTGAGACGATTAAGGCAAAGACTCATATTGACCGTCTTCTCGTGTCAATTGAGATGAGATTGTAGAAATGTTTGGCCTTAAGACTTGATGTGAACCTCAAATGAGACCTCAAGTGAGACGACTGATGGAAGACGTATGCAACAGCGATGACGGTAAACGCAGGTAGAAAGGCGTGTGGTGTGGGGCTGGGACAAAAGAGAGCTGGGTGTCAGCCTTGTCGTTCGTTGGAGGGCTCCCTTAGGACTGGGTGCGAAGAAGCGCAGGTGAGACGAAAGAAAAAAGATTTGAGGGCAAGGACGACGACGATATGCTCAAGTCGCCAGGCGTGTGGTGTACGGATGAGATGAATGAGGGGTGAGAGGTGAGTGTCGGTCTATTGACGCTGGAGTGATGTCCGCTAGAGGGATGTCAGGAGCAAGTAGCCTGGTCAAAGGAAGCGCAGATGAAGACGGTGGTCGTCGTGACTTCCGCGGCTTGCAACCAATCACAGTTCCCCGCGTTTCTTTGCGACGCCCGGCGGCAGATATGATGCCATGTCACGTGCGGGTCGGCCTGTTTATCCGTGTCAAGCCGTACAATGTTACTTGGGTTTCCCAGTAAGATAGTTTTCTTGGTGTCATTAGAAAATCCGAGTTCGTTGAGAGAACTTCACAAAGGTTAGGTCATGCCTGTGACTGGGTCCATGTATATGTACAAGAGCTTAGCGGTATACTCGGGTTTTGTGATAGGTTGCACAGGAAAAGAAGAGAAAAGTGTTTGAAGGCCAATACTCGTGACACAATGCAAAGATGAGAAATGTCAAAGGGTTGAGCTACAACTGTGATTCCCTGAAATTCCGTGCGAAAGAAATGCTAGGATGTTATCAACCCTTGCCTGTTCTCATGGAATCACCAACGCGCCAATCTAACATGAGTTCCTAACCCACGAGGCGGTTCATTTACTTGCAAGCACCAGACCAAGAGTCAGATATCTCTGCTGAAATTTTGGCATTTATGAATTCAAAACCTTGAAGTATGAAAGCACGTCCTTATTGATAAACACCTTTCTCAAACTTCTCGACATCGTAGAATCTGGCGGTGATTTTATTCCCGTTGAATATCCGTCCCTCTAGTGCGTTGACAGCCTAAACGAGCAGTTAGACATGGCTCAGAGACAATGATGGAGCAGAGAAATCCACAAGATAGGCTACTTACCCGCAAAGCTGACAGCTGGACGGTGAATTTCACAAAGACAGGGATAGGATGATTGCTTTCTCGGTGAATAAAAACACGCTCAACACGACCATACTTGAGCTGGAGTTAGTCTTGTACTTTGACTGCAAGTTGAGGTTAAGGAAGAACACACCTTCTCGTTGCATTCTTCGCCAATTTCTTGCATGAGACCCCCACCTTGACTATTATCCAACTCGTTGTCTAGATCCATGCCATCAAGCATACCATATAGCACAATGACTTCGCTCATTGGGCCGAATTGCCCTTCCTCCTCATCCTTTTTCTTGCTAGAAATAATCTTGCCGCGACCTGCAGGAGTAGCAAACCCTCCGCCTTCCGAATCTGGCTTTTTCTTCTGCTTTTCCACCTTTACTTGCAACGGCTTGACAATACCAGAACCGGTGGCACCAAGTCCAGATCCCTTTGTCCAGCCATATTTTGACATGAAACGTTCTGCAAAGCCTTTCTGTCCTGGGCGTCGAGATCGAGGAGCATCGTCTTCCTCATTTTCGAGGGACTCTTCCGTGGCCAAGGCAGCCTCCAGCTCCTCTTCAGTTGCTGGTATATCCTCGGGTGCAGGGGGCAGCGTGTATCGGACTGGCGCTCGCGATATAGTTGCCGAAGCAGGTTGAAAAGCCGAGATCGTTGGTTTGCTAGGGATTTGAGGCGTTGGCTGTACGGAAGGAGCGGGTGGAGGTGGCGGTGCTGCTGCTGATTGCTGGCTCATTTGAAGTCGCCGAGCATAGGCATCATCTCCCGTAGTATCCTCGGGTATCGAATCTGGTGGAGGCGGAGGCTGATATGCTGCATCCTCCATCTCGACTTCTTGGTTATGGTCCTGACTTGATTGTAAACGTCGAGAGTAGGCATCTTCTCCACTTTCGTCGGGTGGTATCTTTGACGTGTCATTCAGACTAGCAGGAGGCGCGAAATTAAAAGCCGGGGGGGCAAAATTGCCTAACGACGTCGTTATTAGTAATTGGTTATAAAAGAATAAGTTATACACTCACGGTTTCTGGGCCGTGGAGATTCATCATCACTATCAAAGTCGCTGCTATGCCGCCTCGCCATGCGATGTGCATACAAGCGATCCTTCCATTCCCTCACCTCGCGTATTTTCTCGTCGCTTCTTTTGTATTCTTCATAATTGTTAGGCCTAGAAGGATCGTAGATGTCATCCCAGTTAGTGATCATTTCCGGGGCATCTCGATTCTTCTTCCGCTTCTTGCGGCCTCCGCGTTGTCGTTTTTCTCCGCCATAGAAGCCATTTACGTCGTCGTCGTCATCAGCTGTGGAGGCCCAGTCGGCTAAAGTCGTTTTCACTTGAGGGCGGGCAGAAGAAGTAACGGCGCTGGCTGCAGCTCGCGGGGCCACGGGTGTTGGCGCAGGTTTTGGAAAAGCAGGTTTAGCTTTTGGTTTCTGACTCGGCAACTGCGGTCTCTTGATGGGCTGGAATCTCAAAGATGCTGAAGTTTGGTAAAACAGGAAGCGCCAACAGACATGTGAGCAATCATAACTTAAAAAAGCATGGCTGAAGATATGCGAGAGAGGGTATTGCGCTACCGGCACTTATTTGCTGCTTGTCTGTAGCAGCAGCATCTTCTGTGTCGACGCCCGCTTCGGAGCTTTGCGTGAACAAGACTGGGGCTTTTGATATTGTCCCGGACGCTGCAGAGCTCTCAGAAGCTGGGTCTAAAAGGTTTGCGTATAACGAGAGACCTCCGCTCTTGGCGGGTGGCTGGGGAGCCATACAGGCGGTGGCACAAAAGAAAAAAAAGAACAAGGTGAAAATAGTCAGATGGTTTGCAAACCGCGCATGTCCTGTGATGGACAAGAAGGAAGTCATCCGCAGGTCTAGATATCTCTTGGCATGTTTGCTCCTTTTGCAACTAGACAGCGACAGCCCTACATCGGCGCTAATGTCTCGTGGGTGAAATCATTTACAGGACAGAATAGGTACGAGTCAGCAATTTAGTCCTTTGTTTAGCTTTTTCAATTAAGCATCAGCTCTCAATAACAGGTGTATGCTGTTGTCCATAGCCAATAAGAGCGAACATTAACCAAATATGTGGTTGTTGAAGGCCCGCGGCAAGCCGCTCCGACCACCGGCGCCGACTAAGAATTGCGGAGAAAAAGCGCTACTCCGGTGACTCTTTTTTTCCCCCAAGATGCTACGACTCGCACCTCACATTCTGTGCTGTTATCGAGCTTCGAGCATCTGGGACAGGTTGTGACTCATTTTCTGGAGAGCACTCTTTGTCTCGAATTTAAAAACCCCAGCATTGCATCTCTGGATTGCCTAATTTCTTTGCACAGTCAGGAAGAGGTCGCGTTTTTACCGCACAGAAGATGAAGCTCTCACATCAATTCGCGCGCAATGCATTTGCGCATACAACCAAAGCTTCATACACGGCGCCAGTGTATTCTCCCCTATGGAGGAGATCATACAGCATCAAGCCAATCTCCAAAACAACAGAACTACCAGGAGTGGATCCCTCTAAGCTTGAAGTTACCCAGACAAGCACACCTAAGGAATTGACTCCCAACGATCAATTGCTTTTTGGCAAGACGTTTACAGGTAAGTTGAGCTTCAATTATTCATCTAATGACTGCCATGAACACCAACTAATATGTTTGCGTGTTCTCTGCACAGACCACATGCTCTCGATTGAATGGACTGCCACTGACGGATGGCTTACTCCCCGCATAATTCCGTACCAAAACCTCAGCCTTGATCCTGCAACATGCGTTTTCCACTATGCATTTGAGTGTTTCGAGGGTATGAAGGCTTATAGGGACAAGGATGGCAAGATACGTCTGTTCCGGCCCAACAAGAACATGGAACGTCTCAACAAGTCATCTTCACGTATTGCCCTGCCGACCATCAATGGCGACGGTCTTACCAAATTGATTGCGGAATTCACGAAATTGGAGAGCCGTTTCATTCCCAAGTGAGTCAATACCCATTCAATATGCGGTATAATGGCGTTAGACTAATGATGTGTTCTGGATAGTGAGAAAGGATATTCGCTGTACTTGCGACCTACCATGATTGGTACTCAACGCACCATTGGAGTTGGTCCTCCAGGATCTGCCCTCCTCTATGTGATTGCTAGCCCTGTCGGCCCGTATTATCCAACTGGATTCAAAGCTGTGTCTTTGGAAGCCACCGACTACGCTGTGCGCGCCTGGCCAGGCGGCGTTGGAGACAAGAAGCTCGGCGCCAACTATGCTCCTTGCATTGTTCCTCAGCAAGAGGCTGCCTCTCGCGGTTTCCAGCAGAACTTGTGGCTTTTCGGCGAGGAAGAATACGTCACCGAGGTCGGAACGATGAACCTTTTCATGGCTATCAAGAATAAGGAGACTGGGCAAAAGGAACTGTTGACAGCGCCCTTGGATGGAACGATCTTGGAAGGTGTCACACGAGACTCTGTTCTTGGACTTGCTCGAGAAAGGCTTATCCCCGAGGGATGGAATGTTTCCGAACGCAAAGTGCGTATGTCAGAGCTTGCTGAAGCGTCTGCTGAAGGGCGTCTTTTGGAAGTCTTTGGCTCTGGTACGGCAGCTATTGTCAGCCCCGTTCGCAAGATCAGCTACAAGGGCAAATTGGTGGACTGCGGACTCAAGGAGAACGAGGAGGCCGGCGAGATTGCTCTTCGCATGAAGAACTGGATCGAGGGCATTCAATACGGCGAGGAGGAGCACGAATGGAGGTAAGTCGCTAGTCATCAGTTATTCGATATTCTGTCTGGATGAAACATAAGATCAAGGATTGCTAACGTATGACCACAGTTACATTGTCGACTAAATCCCCGAATTACGCACTCGAATCGCTATGAAAGGGTAAAAAAATATTTTCATCGGACATTTTATTGAATGAATAAACACTGGCGTAGTTTGTTAGAATATTTTCTAAGTTTTTGTTTCGTGGCATAAAGATTACTTTGTCTGCCCACGTCAGCATTTGGGAAGAATGTCTGCAACGTTGAGTCTTGGAAATCGTCTTTAGGTACTTGTCTAATTGGGGGAGCAACGAATGAATACATGTTACACTATACTTCTCTCTGGTCTTAGAATATGGACACGTCTGGTACCTGGTCCGGGTAACATCCAAGTTCGAAAGCCAAATGCGGGTCGATACGTAAATTGCCATGTCTCTCACCGTGCAATCGCCTCGACTTCAGCCGTGGATGCAATGAAATGTGGATTCAAGAGAGACATCTTCAAAGAATTGATGGCAATAGATTGGAAAGTTCCAAGGCTGTCTACAGCTGAGGTAGGTATCCACAGACAGTATGCCTTGTGCTGACTATGTAGGTGCCTAAGTATAGTACGTTGTAGAATGCAATGACATGGCTATACCAGTGGGAAATTTTTTCTCCATCCTATTTCATCGTTATTCTCTCTCTCGATGCTACCTAGTACGTAGGTATCTGCGCCTAAATATAGTATTTATAGCTGGTGGATTGGAAAATGAACAACGGTGCTTACTACTAGTATCGAATTAATGCCACGATCCAATGAAAACCTTGGCCTGGCGCTGTCAGCATTTAATGCTATTGAGTTAATTTCTATAGAAATTTCTCTCCATTCTCTCTTCTCATAGACTGTGATGTGTGGATGAATCAAGTCGGTACGGACGAATAAATTCACCCGTCATAGTACGCACATACCATACCGGCTTAACTTACCCGGTAATAACCCGTGTATTCGGCCCGGTAAAAAGCATGTTACATCGCTACTAAGCCGTATGAGGTCTAGAGCTGCTATTCATGTCCCAGATAAGGTTCAATAGTGGGATCCAACTATAAATTAACTACGCGATTAGTTAAGCCTTGCATTAGCTATACATAACTTGTAATTTTCCTCAAATAATATCAATATTCGTTGCTTATTGGATTCCGATCCCTGCGCAATCTAGATTCGACCCCATAATAAAGTGATGTACGGAAATATTCCGTGCTGCTACACAATCATATGTCTACGTATCTATACTACATGATTAGTTCCTATCTGGCTAGAATAATGTCGCAGATGACGCATACCTGTTGCACCTCCAATCAATTTATCCCAATTTCTAATACAGATGCTTATTACGCGCGTAGATAAGGCTGGATGGACCCTGCAATAGACCCCGATCCTTCGTCGTCGGCAAATAAGTGGAGTCTGGACAATGCAATTACCGGATTTGGAAAATTTTGACGAGCGGCAAAGTTATTAACAGCTAAGAGGGTTTCAAATCTACGGAACCTCATTGGTTTGCTCGTTCACCAAAGTGCCCTAACCCGCATGTTATATGAACTACCAGGGATGTTAAAATTAAGCATCTACTTTTAAACGCAGTCGAATGCCGAACCCGAAGTTGATAACTTGCAGGCCGTTAGTTAATTAATTAATGTACCTATTCTAAAACCTCACATAAGCTGGATATACTATTTACATGTGAAGTAAAAATTTAGCCACTCTGAAGTCCCTTCAGCCCTATCATACTTCGCCACAAAGTATCATTTTTTTTCTTGAGGCTTTTTGTGGGGGTGATGATGGGCTGATTAGACTTCAGCCCTGAAAGCCGGAGGCGCTGTAAGCTGGCTAGGTAGTGATCGGATGACCGGTTCCTTTTAGCTGCTATTCTACTGTAATTCTGTTCTATCATGGCTATGTGATTCATTAATATCCACTGCTACTTAGATATTTTGACCCAGACGATATGTACACGCGTCACTCAGGCTCCAGCCATAGATGGTAGCTGTGATAGATATTTTTAGGCGCTACGCAGATAAATCCGAAATCTAGCCTACGGATAAGTGCCTCCAAGGTACCTGTACAGCATATAAAGTGTCGGAATAGGGAAGCAGAGCGAACGGACCAGTTAAATGACCTGAGACGGAGTTGTTACCAACAACTCCGCAGCTAAATTGCTAGTCCATACACCTTATTATAATATCTGCTAGCGGCGTAGTACTAGGTTACAGGTAGCGTCCCTACGAACTAGTGCGCTGTTGTTTCATTTAAGCATAAAGCTGAGCCACTAGTGTAACTAAATCCCTCGCTGGGTGGCAATGTTGTCATTACACGTGATGAGTGGTAGATTGTCTCTTCATTCGGGGCTGCAATATCCAGGTGTGCAGCTAGTGTAGTCACAGATTACACGTTTAGTAACAACCAGAGTCGAGAATTGCAAAAATTGAAACTTAGTATTTCAATATCGTAGGAATATATTCAAAAAATTTCAATGTAATGATGCTATATGTCCAGAAAATGTCACCATGCCTGCCCAAATCATCATCATGCCCCAAGGATAGCGCCTTCATATGCTAGTATTTTCCCATCATCAAATGTCTTATCTCTATAGAAGCATCAAGCCCAAAAACAAAAACAAAAACAACCAAAGTAGCGGCTCTTTTTAAATGAATTCCAGATGATCCAGGGTCAAACATGGCGGTTCCGGAGTCAGCGGGTAGGGTTCGCTGAGTGATCTGGCGGGAGATGTTGATGAGGAGTAGCCGTCTGAGAAGGAGGGATTGGTAAGTGGCGGTGACTGTTGTTGTTCGTCAGCTTTTTATAAAGGCTTTTGTTAGAAATGCTTCTCTCTTTTCATCGATGAGATATCTAGATTTGGTGGGAAAAGGTAGATGAAAAGAAGAAACTAAGAAAAAATATGTACCTCATGCTGTGTGTTATATTGCGTGTATTGAGAAGCTGGCATATCGAGACCGGTAACCGAAGCGTAGCTGATACACAGAGGGTTGAGAGCGGCCTCTTCAGAAACGGCGTTGAGGTGTTTCGGGGGCAGAGCGCTAGGATACATTGGATTCTGATCTTGACTCAAATGTTCCAAAGGGTGTTGACTCGGTAGCGGCGCTGCGAGATCCATGTAATGATGTTGTGGAGGCGTCTGATATGGATCAAGGTGATGGGGTTGTTGAAGAGGAGGTTGCGCTGCTGGATAGGCGTTGGGGTGGTTGTATGCCTCATGATAGGAAGGCTGAGGTGTGTAGAAATATCCTCCAGGGCCACCGCCAACACGCTCGTCGGGCATGGGGCTGTAGACTTGATGCTGTTCAAAATTCGGACTTCTCTGAGACGGATTCCAGCTCGCGTTGCTCGAAGTCGACGATCTTCCTTTGCGAGATGCTGTGTTATTATTGCTTTCAGAACGAGGAGATTGCGACTTTTGAGTCTGCGGCTTGGATTGTGCTATTTCTTCATGAGACTGTTCTGGCGACGCTGACTTGGATGCTCTACGTTCAAGATCTTCGAGACGGCGCTTGAGCTTTTTGCCTATTATTTCGTTAATATCGGATTCTCCGCTCTCTTTTTTCTCTGTTTCTGTCTCTGCAAAGCATCAAAAAGGGAATGGAATAGACCCACGATAGTTCCGTTGAGCAATCCGGTTTTGAATCCGGCGTCTCTCTGCCAAATCCGAGATTTTGGTCCAGTCTTCGTTCGGGTTTGCATTGTCACTGAACGCGCTGCTTGTGCCATGATGTGTTGGATAGCTCGGCGCCACAGGCATTTCCGCAGTCATAGTGCTGCTGGTGGCAGCGGAAGTAGTAGCCGGGTACGAATAGTCGTATGGGATATGCCGATTCATGGTGGTCGTAGTATGAGAGAGAACCCGAACTTTTTCGGTGTGTGGTGTCGAGCAAATCTTCAAGTCAACGGCCCGGGAATATGCAAGAATGTTTTAGGCTAGAAGATAGAAGCCCGCAATATTTATACAAGCAGTAATGCTGCTTCACCGTAACCGGCCCGTACACGTGCGCAGTCTCAGCTAGCAAATAGTTAGTCACCACTAAAGACTAGCAAAATAGCCAAGTTCCTTGGATCGAGCAGGGCTGTACTGCCAAAGGCACCCACATGCAATCATGATCCATGATGACCCAGCCTTTCTCTCTAATTTTACCTCTTTTAAGCATGGCTTAACTTCGGATTCGGATCATTTTGTGGCACAGTCATTCCGCAGGGAAGTAAGTTTACGACTCGAAACGAGGGTTCTGGCTGGCAGTGCAGGTATTTTTACAGCCGGCGAACGGGGTTTTGACTTTTTGATATTTTAAATTAGACTGCCCACACAATCACATCAGCTGCTTGACTTGTAATTTTTGGTGTCTTTTGTTTTTTCAGCTCTTTTCTCTTGGGTGATTACTATTGACGTTGCGCGGTCCGAATAGAGGTTAGTCTAGTGGGGGCCCCTGATTCACTGGTTCAGCGCCGGGTCCGCTTATCACGCTATGCCTGTTTCGGGAAAGCTGCTTTCCTCCCGGGCTAGTGCAGCGGGCCGGTACGGTTCACGGGTACCTGCGCTTATTTCCACGGTGCGCTAAAAACAGCATAATACGAAAACATTACAGTTATAAATAGATAATACAGAATGATGAGTAGATGCTACATGGTAACATGAGTGGAGCGAGGTGCTCGTAGTAGTACATGCATGCTACATTCTCCAGAGCACTCGGTAATAAGTACAGGGATAAATTAACTGCTGACTATTGCATAGCCCAAGAAGTGCGGGACTGCGAAGCACCACGCCTCACTATGACTATAAATATTTATATACTATTTACATCTCAGTAAGCATGGACATAGGTCCCAGGAAGGTATCCATGTGGACTAAAGCTTAGCTATAGAGAACCCGATAGCTCTGACATACTAGTCTTCAGGGTTCAGAGTGTGCAGCCCTCCTTTTACATCCACAGACTTGTTGAGATCACCTAGGCACTTTGAAAGGACCTAGGTAGGCAGCATTAATGATCGACTCGGCATCTTGTACCTACGTCAATTGCCGTTCGGAGGTCCTTTGTCCGTTTAATCCTGGAAAAAACTTTAGACGCATGTATTATGGACCCATCTGAAGGTTAAACGGCGTTAAACGACGATCAAAGATTGCCTGGTAAAATCTAAATTCCGAGTACGTAGTATGAATAACCAAGCTAATTCTTGATTTCCTCGCATCGGGGCTTGATTGACTACGTAGTCGGTCTCCTTTAAGCTGCTTACTGGGCGGACACTGCTTAATGAGGGGGTCTTACAGAACCATCTTGATCATTAGCGAGTCATTTTTGTCAAGGATTTTCCCTATTTCCACGAGTCAGGCAGACAGGCCGCAGACCGGCCGCAAACTAGGAGTAAATATAGCGCAAAGATGTCCCGATTGGGATACTACTGTCAACGATATTGACATCGCGTGTTTCAAAAGCTGCATATTCCGGGGTCCGTCTTTATAAAATCCGGACTAATGCATGAGTATTCAATTTAATTGTCATGTATGTACCTACTAGTTACTACTAGAAGCTAGTACGGGTACTACAGGGACTATGGGCTCAGGACAAATTGACCGTCGCAAGCATGGATTTGAAATCCCTCCATCTGAGAGAGAAAATGATTATCGATATCACAACACGCCATGCAGTGCAGTCAGTGAGCACACTCGTGCTTGTAATACCTGCCTACTTTGTACAAGTACAAGTCTCTTCGTTTCAGATGGCCGGGGCACAAACATTCGATCAGCGCCACTAGTCGCAAGGTGCAGTATTAGGTGGGAAAATTACAATATGATTGATAAAGTTTTGTTAGTTTTGCGGCGCAGCAGTTTATTCATTTCATAGATTTGCGACTTCCCGTTCAATGATGCTACGGTTTGGTAAACGATTCTTCCAAGATTTTGTTTCTGCTATGAGGGTGAGCACTAATATATGCATATTTCCATCGTCTCTGTTTAGATATCTAACTCCCGTTGAGTGCTTACTGTTCAATATAAGTCTAAGATGATGCGCTAAGCTGCATGCATGGGTGCGCCCTTGGAAAAGCGCAGAATAGGTTTTGGCTTTTCAGGACGACAGTCCAGTTGATGACTTTATACGCATTACCATCAACTTTCAAGTGAGCGATTGATTCTATGTGCTCTCGCTTTAATTCTCGGTGTGATTCGGCTGCATCGGGAATGGCTTGGCTCTTAAAATTCGCTCAGGCTGTACACATCCTAGACAACTTACAAGGAAGATGGGGTGAAGAAAACGGGGGCCGTGACTTCATCAGGACTCCGACGATAACCTAATCCCCACGGATTTAGGACTTGGCACCGAACTACCGAATGGCCGAGTCTTGAGACTCCAAGGACTCAAGGACTGATGAGTTATCATACTACTGTAAGTAGAACTTTAGTATGTACCCGCATTGGGCTACAAAACTGCGCCGCTAGTATCTAATTGCCGACGAATGAGCATTGAACCCGAGCTGGCCAGTGAGAGAGGTCCATCTTGTTGTGGCAGTAAAGAGTGGAGGAGAACCTGACCGTAGTACGTCAATATTATATTAACTTTAATGTTTTGGGGGAAGAAAACTGTAACCTGACATTTGGCTAAGACGACCAAGCGTTTCTCCTGCCGCTCGGCAAGTCAACAAGGTTGGCACTAGACACGTTTAGGGTTATGAAGTGCGAGGTGCGTATCTAGTACGAGAAGGTGATAATGATGTGCGTAACTATCCATATTGAGTATGCTATCATGGCTGCAATTCTATAGGACAACATTGATTAAGGTTGCTCGGATGTGGGTTCCGCATGTTGTTCTAGAAGAAATTAAACTTAAACACCCGAGCTCGCGCGGGTATTGCGGGTATTCCGAGCAATACGACATTAGGCATAGATCGTCATGCTGCTGCTGTTTCTGTTGAACTTTTGGATGCATTAAGAACTAGGCCCTCAGGCCTGCCTAGCTAGATACATGTAACTATGGAACATTTACCTCCTATTTATGTAGGAAATCCTTCTTCCAGTACATTCCATGCCCAATAATGTCGTTTGTGCAATACCACGCACGCATATGTGGCAAATCCTTTGTGTGGGAAGTTGCACAGATTGCCAAAAATCAACAGTTTCCACTTTCAAGTTTCCACTGCCATGCCTAAACTGGCACTTGCACTGCAGTAACCAATCTCGCAAGGATGACCTATATACTGAAGACGGCTAGTCCAGTCAATCACAAATGAACCCTTATTCCTACCTCGATATATATCATCTCTCGGCGCATGCCACGGGAGTAGTTTATACCCCAAGGAATCAGATGTTATTACAACGAACGAAGAAACTCTACTCTGCAATAATAAATACCTAGTAAAACAGTGTCTACTCGTCAGAGTCTGTCGAATGACTCGACTTTGAAAAAAAGTGGGTTGGGGTCAATCCGCACTGATTGGGAGGCTCGCTCTACTCGAAAGTAGACATCCGGATCCGCACTGCACAGTGCCAAGTGCAGCCATCAGACCCTTATTCTTTAACTATTTTTTAGTTAATGATTAAAAGATTAGGCAATCAACTGGTTAGCTGAGAGCTCTGCTCTTGTCTAGTGCGGAAGCCTCCTTACAATGGTTAGGATTCATACCCTGTTATAGTATGGCTACCGTATATAGTATATGCCTACCTAGGTAACTATCTCTTATCTGCACCAGACGGTCGTAGCAGGTAATTAACTACGTGGTGGTCGACGAGTTGTAGGCAATGATGTATTAGGTGCGTCTGCATAAGACCCTTCTAGAACCATTCTACGGCGCTTAACTTGCTGATTGGCCAGCAATTTGTAGGGCTGAAAGTTAAAACCAAGTGTAATCGTAATACCCGCCTAGGCCAAATATGGAAGTCCGTATTTAAACGGGGTACTTACTACTAACTACGTACTGAGTCAGTGAGTCTGCGGCGTTGAAGGGCAAATCCAGTGAAGAGTCGAGCCTTCCTACCCTGCGCGGCATAGCGCTTATTATGGGGTATGAAACTCTATGAGTCTAGTAGTGTACCACTGCAACGAAGCTCTGCGGGACTAATCTTCCGAGGGCTCCGTCCCGAGGATCACTTTGTTATTTAAACGGTACGGCCGGTGCGCCGTGTACGCCGTATGTACTACGTAGGATTTGGACTTGCGACTTATTTGTGTGGTATTAGCACATATTCACATGCAGACATACGTATGGGGTGGCTTAGCTCGGCAACTAGTCATATAAGTACTAAGCAACTAAACGTTTTTTGTGACGTGCTGTCATTGGTAGATACCTTGGCTGTCTTGCAGGGATCGTTCCATGATCTCGGGTTTAATCAAATTACATCTCAGTGGCTCCTCAGTCTTCATCTGATTGAACAGTGACGAAGAAACGTTCCATGGATAACCGACATCCGATTGCCGAGACCAGGTTAGATATTATATTAAACATAAATAGTACGTACGTGCGTACGGCTGAATGACAAATGCCACGTTCTCCTTCTCCACTTTGAACAATGCCTATGTATGGAGTACGTCTTGTTACAGTTCTTCAGCTATGTACTCCGTACTCCGAGTCCGTATCCGTGCTCCGTACGGAGTCCTATTTTGCGCAGAATGGAGTGTTCCGTACTTAAAATGATGTGTCCACATCAGCAGGACACAGGTGAGCTAATTTGTCATAAGCTCCAGCTTAAATAATAAATTCACTGTATCTCAGGGAACTTCCCGAAAACGATACCCTTGGCAGGCCTAGCTAGGTGCTGGGAAATGCTTATTTCGAATATTCTGTGGAGATTGCATGTGAAAGAGCATTCATTAGTTGTAACCTAGACGATCCTGCAGACTAAGGAGATACATTAAAAACCTAGTATCTAGTTCTAATTACGAATACGGTACAAGGGAAGAACTTCTATCACCTCAATGAAACTGACCTCGATCTCGACCTTGACCTTGCGTATGCTGATATATGTACATATTGACTTGAATTTCAAGTTGTCAATATGTACATGATACTCTCGAATGCCCCCTCTCCCTTGCCCCCCATTCACTGACCATGACAAACACCCTTCATTCGACCAACACCAAGCTCCCTGCACAAACCCACACCAACAGAGAAAAGTCAAAACTAAATGCTGCAGTAATTGTACGCTACTATAGAAACAAAACTTGAAGAAAAAAGAACAAAATTCATGCCATGATGGATTTCCATTTATGCAAGAGTAGAAGGGAAAATAAGAAACATAATTGACCGAGGACTCCACACATAAACAGGAGCGCCCCATATTATTAACTCAACTAACCACCTTCGCCATTCTTAGATGTGACTTGATCTGCACTGCTAGGAGGGATATGCCTGCGTTTTCTCATAGGTGCCTTCCTTCTCATGCCAATTGCGGATTGTTGAGATGCCGCTGCGGCTGCCGATCCCATTTCAGTGTCGCCATCATCAAACCCGCCCTCCTCATCGCCGCGATTTGCCTGGTATATTGATGACTCATCCAGTTCATTAATGTCCCTCGGCTTCATACGTAACCACTGCATTCGTGGACCGGACTTGGCCCGTTCTGAAACTCGAAAACCATAAATTCGAGGCTCATAGATTTTGCCAAGCCCTAAGCCAGGCCCGAAATTAGACGTCAATAGCCCATTGATTTGAGTTGGTTGATTCGTCAACGCCGCTGGTGATTGTTCTGTAGTTGGGACGGCTGCTGTCAGCGCAACTGGGGTAGTGAGAGAAGATGACTGCGACTGGTTATTGGAGTTATTACCGGCACTGATTGAAGCTGGCGACAAAACGCTTTCTGCCCTATTCCCTCCGACGTCTAGTTCTGGAAATGTCATGAAAAACAAACACCCAAACGTCGTCCCGAAGAATGCCCCGTCTACCGATTGAAACCGGCTGTTTGGCGGCGTATAGATGTCGTAGCAGCTAGGACAGAACAGCTTGACCGTCTCCTGGCCGGGAGTATCGGTGCGGCCAACAGGAAGGACTTTGCATCCGTGGCAATTAACACGCGGACACACTCCAAAATGATGGACTTCATACTTTTCCAACATTTGCTGAATACCAGGTCGTGATGTGATGTATCGTTGATGAATTAACCCGTACAGCAGTTCGGCCGAGCTCTCTATCATACTGAGATCACTAGCTACCCGCATATGTCTTCGATCACCTGCTCTGCGATAATTGATCGGTTTCTCATCTCCTAGTATCTCGTCCTCTTCATCGTCCTCTTCTTCTTCCTCTTCCTCATCTTCATCATCCTCGGGCTCAACGTCGAGAATCATTTCCAACGCTTCTTTGTACATGGGAACCTGAGATTGCAAGCCCGTCAAGTTGAAATCGTCCTCGATGAAGTCTTCTGACACTTCTGCAAAATACTCATGACCCATGAGTGAGCAGAATGACGAGATCCATGACTCAGGAGCTCCCTCTGAAGACGACATATTGAATGAACCAGAGTCGGACGAGAAGCTGGACGTGGATAGCGAGGTCAAGTCCAGCCTTTCAAGGCCCTCGGCCAGTGTTTGCGCTGTTTCTCCAGACACGTTGTCGAGGTGTTTTGTGAGCCGATCGAACCGACGACGATATTAAACCAGTCAAAAAAAGTAATTCAATTGTTCATAGACTGGCGAGTGATGCAGAACGACGTTATCGTTGTGGCTTGCAAAGGGTGATTGATGCCGTGAGTTGAACTTTCAATGAGTTGATATCTGACAGCTAAGGAGCGTTAAAACAAATTGCCGATCCGTTTGTAGTGTCAGGGACGACGCGCCGCTACTACTGCTTCAGGAATAATAATACTCCGCAGTTCATCTGAACTGATAAACAATAATTAGAAGACGGAGTTTGGAAAAGAATAGAAATAGGAATATGCTAGGAAGAGGGTGTTTGCGACTCTTGAGCTCTTTATATCGCGGCTGGGAATGGCGGGGTAGTGACAGGAAAGAGGGAGATGTGCCTTTTGGTTGTAAAGAATGTGGTAGTTTTGGTTTAAAACAGTATGTTTCCTCCAATGGCCTCAAAATTTCGATAGATCTCGAGCGTATATTGTCATGGCGATGCAGATGGCGTGTGGGTATGAGTGCGAGGTGAGGAAAGGATCGTATCGCCGCAGCTTGTGTGCTGAGTGAGGTTGGTCGCCGCAGCGCCGCAGCTGTGATACGGGCACGTGACTCATCCGCAATCTCTCCTCTCGCTAAGGACAACGATAAGATCTTATCTATAGATCATCTAGTTACATGTACGATTGCCGTTGTTATATTGTTGAAAGAGAGCATCATAATATATCTGTTTAATTTTACACTCCGTTCATATCAGTCCACTTAGAATACGCCAAAATTCAGCATCACTACTGAAAACGCCAGCCAACCCTTCGCCAGAATTTTGCAAGTCACCGTCATTCGAAATAAAACCATTGAGATTGTCTGGCCCAAAGGAATTGGGGCCTCCAACAGCTTCGAACAGATTCGTCAATTCATGGCTGATTTGCAGGCCATCCATAGGACTGTTTCCTAATTCGGATCCTGCTCCTAACGTTGTTGCAGTAGTCCCGTACACTGGAGGAATATTTTCAATGGGATGCCCGGCTAGGCCGGCCATTGCAACAGCAGCGCTCGAGTGAGGATCTGATGCTCGATCACGCCCAAAGACCCCAAGCTTCTCGGCAATCTTACGCAGCCCTTTGATCGTATTCCATAGTCTCCTTGAGATATGGGAATCGGCGCTGAAACCGCTGACAAGGTCGAGAGCCATGTAGAATTCATCGCGCACCTCGCGGCTGAACTCCGTAGGAGCATGGCAAACCGCAAGGAATAGGACAGCAAGTGCTGCCACCAAGAAGTAATTAAAAGTGATCTGTTGCGCCCTGTAGATGTCTGACGTCTGGTTGAGTCTGCCCAGGACCCGAATTGTGTCTTTAGCCATGTCAACAACCGTTCGAGCATGCGTTTGGTTCTCAACAATGCTTGAGGCCGAATGCAAGACTGGCCTATAGATTAGAATGCGAAGGTGGTTCATTCGAAGGTACAACAGTACCCGCAGTCGTTTGAGTCCCCGATTGGCAGTGTCGCCATCACTGGATTGACTTGATGAATATTTGATGCTTTCCGGTACATTTTTATACCATTGGCACACTTGATAGTCTAGAAAGCTGATTTCCTCCTGATTAATATTGATTATAGAAACTATGCTGGAATACCATATTTTCGAGCTGATGCGGTCATATGCAACCATGCTCTTTGAGTATGGTCGCGAATCGTCCTGTCCAACATTAATATATCTCACATTCTACTTTTTGGGCACGGAGTTCCTTACAGGCTCTGGAAGGTTCGGGTCGATATCATCATCTTGAATTACAAAGGGCAAGCCTGTACCAAAGCTGAACCGGCGATCAAGATTGTAGACTGACCAGAACAGTCGAATGACTTGTGCACGGTCTTCTTCGACAGGGAAATCTTTCATCACTGCATCCCAACGGTGTAACCCGAGTTCAAAACATGCCCGAGCAGTCGGACCCACGATCCGATAGGATGCAAGATCGTTATCATTGTGGAAATAGTACATCACCTATAGAAGTGTTAGAATAGTAATAAGCGGGAAGTGGTGTTATTTACCATGATTGATGAAAGCTGAATCCACTTGATGCTCGCAGGCTCCAGTGATTTGGCATGATAGACGGGCTTGACGCTCTCGAAAAGTTGCCGTGCTAGATCGCTTCGACCTCCTCCTTCAAGTACAAGAGTTGTGGCCAGAATCATTTTGAGATTGAGCGAGTCGTCATCATTTAGGCTGTCCTGACCCACAAAATGCGTCACTGTAAAACCGGTTCTTGTTGCTGCCTCGAGAAAATTATACAGAAGATTTGTTTGCGTGATGACCTTGTTGATGTCGAAAAAGGGGTACATCAGACCGATTTCTTCTTCATACACCCTGCATAGACGAATTGCCTCTTCCCGATCGATAGTCCATATGGGATCTTTTGTAGGATGTGCTTCAGGCAAACGAGTTGAAGCTGCATGTTGGAGATCAGGAGCTGGAGCTGAAGCCAGTTCCTCGTGGATGGGGGTCTCGTTGGAGGCCAAGCCCATGTCACGAAGACTGAATCGAGCTACATCAAAGTTAAAAGCCGAGCTCGTTGGACCCTGGAAGCGGGGATGTCGCGCCTGCGGCGGCGGGGTGGGCGGCGAAGGCTGTTCCTGGGAAGTTGAAACAGGACCAGTGCGGGAGCTTTCAGTGGGAAATGGGTCAAATGATACTGCATCAAGTGACGTTTTACTCAATTCATTCAGGCTTGTAAATAGATTGTTGACCTGGTCTTGAAGCGTGCTGATCTGCTCCTTCATTGTCCGGAACTCCCTGCACAAAAATTAGCAATCTTTTGACGTAGCCATCATGGAAATACTGACTCAGAGTCTTTGAAATTTCCATTGCAGCAGTTGGGAGCATAAAGACCTGGTGGATGGTCAGCAGGGTGTATACGCCATATGGCAGTATGTAAAATTACTGGTGCACTGACATTCCAGGTTAAGATGGCCACACCGCTGACAGGGCACCTGGCCATTGCACTTAATCTTCCGCCGCTTGCATTCGTTGCTGGAGACATGGGTCAGAAATTAATCCTGATTAGGGCTTCGGGTTGAGGACTGCATACCAAGCAATCGAGATGTAGCGATTCCGCTTTGCGCGTGCCTGCGTTCCGCTGTTCGGGCCCGCCTTTCTTTTGCCGTCGCCGGTCGGTGGGGAGCCCGAGGCTTGCGGAGTGCTTCCGTTTGGATGGGGAGACTCAGAAGCCATCTTCCAACACTACTTGCATTGGTGCAGAGACTATGCGTGGCGCGCGAGATCCCAGAAGCAGCAGATTGGAATGCGGAATAATGGCGAGAGCTTGTTCAATGTTGGCAGCCTGAGGAATCCGACAGTGCGGGGAGAGCCGAACGGCCTGAAAAGCTAAGCCTAAAACAGAAAACCTACGCCAAGCTCTTTCTGCCTTGCAAACAAGGCACAAACATCCACCAAACATAACAGCATGTTTACTGCAAATTGGACAATAATCACCTCAGCATGAGAGTGCCACAGCCGCAGATATGGGCATTGTCTAGAAGAAGTTATCAAGCAATCCGACCTCATACAAACATACCTCAGGCATACCTCAAAAATGCGAGCCATAATGTCAGCCGATACGTATCGACCATCAGCTTCACACCACCTGACATCCTCGCAGACGAAAACATAGAGCATTTCCGGCATGAATACTTCCAAGCTCAGAAGCCGGCTTTGCTACCCTCGGCGGATCTGTGTTTGAAACTCCCGGCTTATAACAAGTGGTTTAACCATAGCGTTGATGATAATGAGACCCAGCTTCAACTCAATTACGACTATATCTCGAAATATGGCGATTCTCTAGTACCACTAGAATTGACCAGCTCGCCTGCTGAAGGAGGAGAAAACAATAGCAACAATATCCAATTCGAGCGCTTCCAAGCGCCATTATCAATGTTCCTCGACTGGACTGCCGCTGGTAACAATAATAATGTGCAGATATACCTCGCCCAATGCCATCTGGAAGACCTACCATCCCAACTCCAGTCAGATTTTCGCCCTACGCCCTCGCTTGTCAGCCAAGCAGGCAAGAACGATGTGTATGCGACGAATCTATGGATTGGCGCACCACCGACATATACACCACTTCACAAGGATCCGAATCCGAATTTGTTTGTTCAATTAGCCGGTACGAAGCATGTGCGTCTCTTGCCACCGGATGCTGGCCTACGGGTTTTTGCAGGTGTGCGACAACAGCAACAAGAACAAGAACAGAGCTTCTTGGGACATGCGGGAGCGTCATTCAGAGGGCATGAGATGATGCAAGGGTCTGAGAGGGCGTTGCTTGAAAGGGCTATTTGGGGTGATTTGGCCACAGCTGCCTCCTCGTCGTCATCCGGCGTGCTCGGAGGGTATGATGTGATCCTCAGACGAGGGGATGCATTATTCATTCCCAAGGGATGGTGGCATAGCATCAAGGGTGTTGGTAAGGGTATTACTGCATCGGTACGTCTCTATCTGTTCTCTCTCTTTTCTTTTGATCTTGTTTTGCACTATAAGGTACTAATGGTTTCGCTTTTGTTTGATATAGGTTAATTGGTGGTTTAGATGAAACCGTATCTATTTTCTTGATATGGGCTGTACTTATATGTATATATGACCAAATATTGTATAGTAAGGTTCCCAAAAATAAGACAATATCTCTATAAAAAAGTGCCTTGATTGCTTTATAATATATACTATTATCCCTCTTGAGCATTTAATATTTATTAATAATTAACTATTTGATTAGTAGATCACTCTCCTTCTAGTAATCGTTAAGAAGGTTTAGCACCGGATAAATAGGTGCCTAATTGATCTTTCCACAGTGACAGTCTTCCATGCTCTAGTGATATTTTATTTTTTTCAGTGTGTTGTTGGCTTAAATGATGATATGAGCAGATTACAATGTCATAATCACCTGCATGTAAAGCATGGGCTGTTGTTTTGTTGTCTTTGAGAACTAGAACTCAGGGTCGATGATCCTAGTTAACTGGCGTATTAGAACAAACTAGCCATGATCATTGATAAAATCACGGGGAAGCAACTTGGGAATGCTAAATTTAGACGCATGTTGCTTCTAGGTTGAATATGGTACAAATACTAGGGTTGTTTGAAGTGGGCGAGAGAAAGTGGCTCGGTTTCGTCGGAAATGCCCTATGAATTCCACAAAATGTTGTCTCATTACAAAGTCCCGCCTCAGAAAATGTCTCCAGTCTATTTGGATGAAAATCAAAAAAACAATATTTGTAAAAGAAAGAGATTAATTGTCTGCGTGAGCTGATGGTAACTAAAATGAAAGCCGTCTCCAAGAGAAAACTAGAGAGAGAACGAGAGACAAGGGTATAGTTCTATGTACAATTAAGATAGAGCGAGTGTAACTATGCACAGTTCGCCATGCATTTCATTCCGCTGGAAATGGACAAGACGAAAATCCCCGGAAAGAAACGAGATAGATATCGAGAGAAAGACGAGAACAGAAGCCATCTCCAAAACACCTGATCAATTTGACCCGCTGATGATATTCGCAATCCATAGCAATTTTTGAATAAAGAGAAAGAGAGAAACAAGAGAGAGATGATCAATTAAACAAAATTTCCCTGCATGGCAGGATGGTGAGCAATGTCAGGCATCGTCACTTCGCCGTTGCTGCCGGCAGTACCAGGGCCGGCGGCCGTCTTCTCTCTCATGGAGGGTGTAGAAGTTGAAACTTTTAGTGGGAATCGACTCGCGCTGAGTGATTCTGCCGAGCGCGTAAAGCTGGCCTGGCGGTATGTAGGCAAGCCATCTTGATTGAGGTTCAATTTGAAGGACCTTTGACTGCTGTTGGAGTCGACGACTTTGTCGGCTACTGCACCGTAGGATCGGACGTGACGGGCTGTCAGGGAGTTTTCGGAGTCTGCAAAAATGAAGCTCTAGAAAAGCGGGCAAGTCAGTAACATGCTGTCGGAGAGATGGCAAGCAAAACATACTGCCATGAAATTAAAGATTCCCATGGTCATCGCCAAGATTCCAGCGGAGGCAACGATTCTCCAGAATGGCATTCCCATGTTATCCACACTGTAAGCATTGTTGTTCAGATTGCCAAGTAGAGAGACGCCCATGATGATCATGATCACAGATAGAGGCACAAAAGTGGCGGTTTTGCCCAGCTGAGGAACGAAGCGGTTGAAAAAGTTTTCGAAAACGGGTAGTTCAGTGATTATGAGGAAAACTGTGTTATATGTTAGCTGCTTGTCTGGATCATGTGCACACGCGGCAGTACTTACTGCTGATTATGACCGTAATCGCATGGCTGACAGCCTCGAAGAAGAAAAAGTTGTTGTTGATGGAGATTTTGATGAGCATCACCACACTTGCGGCGATGGAATCGAGGAAGGTTATTATGTTGATGGCTCGGATGATGTTGAGAATCACGTAACCTAGTCCAGCCAGGGAGCCTCTGAATCGGCCTGCCATGATTCCTTCCTTATTACTGACTTGCAGTTTTGCTGAGGAGGAGTGTTTTGAGGATGAAGAGGTGTTTGAGCAGCGGCTCTAAAAATAATGTGTTCAAGGGAAGGAGCCAGCCAAAGGAAAGAATACTCAGGTTTCACGATCTAACCAGCAGAACAGTGAAAGAGAGGAAATGCACGAGGCTTAAAGAACGCAGAAATATGATGATTTGTCAAGGGAGAGAGGTGAAGAGAAGATTAAAGATTAGAAAAGAAGGTGGGAAAAATACGATAAAGAAAATAAAAGCTCTATTATTGAGGAAGGGATCACAATATGTATTGAGACGGTCTGCAGGCCTTGACCGACTAACCCAAACGTAGATACATTGAGGAAGCACAGCGCCCAGCGGGAATCTCCTACCTATTGACTGGCCTATTGATCTATTGGCCTGTTGATGCCTGATGTAGGGCGAACAATAGTATTCACAGTGGGCGGATCCCGATCAAGAGGCTCATGAAACAAAAGCCCCGTCTTGCTTCTTATTTTGGTTCCTGTCGAGGGAAACAATGAAAGCCATTCATTCTTGCGACAATAGGGATTGATGACACAGTCAATCGGGCTCTGTTTTGAGAGGATGAGAATGGAATCTTCCATCTCGACCCTGCAAGATGTGAATCAGAGAGCGTATTGGTTGCTGCATACTAGCTGGAGATCGCCGGTTAGTATTGTTGCTATTTTGGTATCAATTCAGCAGCGCGTTCGTCGAATGGACGAGCAGGAGGTCTGTAAAGCTCGAACGAGATCTTGCTAGTGCCATGGCAAGGGTTGGTTGAGGAAGCTCGCTGAGCCGGAGACATGAAACAGCAGGTGGAGACGTGGGCGGCTAACCTGAGGCACGCAACAATTGGCAGCCTTGTATAGTATAGAAGCGCCACTCCAGAAGTTTGTTGTTTTGTTGTGTGAGCAAGAGAGTTATACAATGGTTATAGATTGTTACTCAGAGTATGCTTATTTTATCGGAAAAGCGATGCAATACGCAGGACGAAAATATTTATCGCGTGCGAAATGCAGTGCTCTGATTGGCCGAATCCCGTAGAATCGTAGAATCGTCCACGCCAAATCGGGGATAGCGTCAGTGTTTGCCTCAACCTCAACTCTTTCTTTGCGCTTTGTTTCTCGCTCTTCAGCTTCACCCACCACTATACGATCTCTCGTCAGTGTCTAAACACAACACGCCAAAATGACTCGCGGTAACCAGAGAGAAAAAGCGCGCGCAAAGAACCTGGATAAACAGGCCAAGGCGGTACGTACAGTCTACTCCAGGAGGGGCAAAAAAGATCTTCACCAGGACATTTGGCTAATTTGGCAACGTATGAACAGAAAACCAAGAACACAATGTCGGGAAACGAGTTTGCGCGCGAGAAGGAGAGGGTCGCTGCTATCATGCAGGAGAAACAGAAAAAAGGTAACTAATCGATGTCTCTGCTGAATTTGTGTTTTTTCTCCATCTCTAGGGCTTTATTTTCTTCGCAAAAATCGCCCACAAGCAGTATGCAAGAGATATAAAACAAGTATTGGTATCGCAGCTAGGATTCTAACATACCGTTTTCCTTTTTTACAGCATTAGAGAAGAAGGCTGCTGAAGCAGCAGCCGGCGGCGGCGGGAAAAAATGATACCCAAACGATAGGACTCGACGGACGATACTGTCGCTTGTCTCCTTATCCCCCTTACTACGTATGTGACATGATATCGATCGAATCACCCCATATGCGCCACAATATCCAACGCCCAACCGGAATTTCTAGAATGTACATGAGGTTTTTCTGGTCGTCCGTCCCAAACGCCTACACCACCCAGCCACGGGGAAGTCTGTTTTTTGGCTTGTGATATACACTGTATGTACGCTTGGCTCGGTTTTTGGGTATTCCTACGGTGTGCGTGTGCGGAGGATAGACAAGAGAAGGGGAGAGTAAGGATAGAAGCGATGAGGTCATTATCCATTCATTTCCTGCCTTTGATATAACTTATATTTTTTTTAGCGTTGGCGTTTTCACCACATTACATACTGTTCCAATAGTTCAGGTGGTTCAGCGTTGTTTTGTCAAGCGTCCTAGATCTGACCCCTTTGGATTTTTTGGTACGGCACTTTTGCTCTTTCCTATCCCTACATAAGTCTATGAAATATATGAGGTGCATGAAATTGATTCTTAACTTCGTAACATGAAAACATCTACATGTCATGTCCCGATTCTTGTTGCGGGAAATGCAATACAAAATCTGAAGATAGCATTAATTGACCACTGAAAGAACGCTTAAGCAGAGGGAAGTGGAAGTTGGCCTGATGATAAGTCAGTTGAAAAGTACCAATTACAATAAGAGGACAGAGGTATGACTTACCACCTACTCCTCCTACAGCACCAATACCAGCTCCAGCTGGGAAATCCGCAGCTCCGCAGAGACACGAGCACGAGCAAGCATCTCCGGTAGACAGGGTACCAGTCCCCGAGACAATTTCGGCAGTGCCTTGAGTAGCGACAGCAGCAGCGGTAGAAGTACTACTACTAGCAGAGGCACTGGTAGCACTGGCAGCAGCACTACTACTGGCAGCGACGGCGACAGCACTAGAACTGCTACTAGCAGAAACAGACGTGGTGTTAGTAGCAGCAGTAGTAGTACCATTCTGCGCTATAGCAGCCTCTCGAAAGGCCGTGTACGTCTCTTCGGCTGTAGGATTAATAGCAAACACCATGCCTTGTCCACAATGACCCGTTTGAGCACAGTACATCCATATGGGTGTACTGGTCGTAACTTGGAGTTGCATCATGGGTGCCGGGCTCACACTATTGTTAGGGTTAGGCATAAACCCCGAATCAACGCCGCCGGTCACCTGTTTGCAAGGTGTCGCAAAGGAAGATTGAGTGACGGTGTGATTCTCAGACTCGAAATTGAATTGCACGATGTCACCCACGGCAGCCGTGATATTATTCGGCGTGTAGACGAGACCGTTGGCGCCGCCTACGGTGACTTGATGAGTTGTCCCTGTCGTGGCCATGGTTTGGTTGCTGTTGTAGTGCTGTGTATCGCTGGTGCCACCGCCATTGTAGGATATGATGATTATTTCCGTGGTTTCTAATACTAATTCTGATCCGGTAGAGGTGTCGGTGACTGTGAGTGAAGAGCTGATCTGCTCTGAGGCGCTGGTAACGGATGTTGACAGCAGAGATGCTGCAAGAACAAGCAGTACTCCTTGGTACCTGACCATATTGCCGGTATTCAGAAAGGTTGAGGTTCAATTTAAGTATATTATAATTGATCCAATGAATAATGAAGTTGAGCAGAATGAGACTATAAATCAAAGAAAGTAAGGTGACTCCAGATCACAGCTTAAAGAAAGTCATGTACTGCAAGTACAGTTGTCCAAAATCAAGGACGATAAATAGAGAGCGACTCAAGTGGGATTGTATGGGATGAAGCATTTCGATTCAATCTCAGAGGGAGGGAATGCATGGATTAAATCATAGAGAGATTCGATAGTACAGAAGGATCCTTTAAAATTTCAGTTGCTTCATCTGACAAAGTTATACAAGTTTTGAGATTAATAATTCTAGCAAAGGCCAACCTTGATAAGACAGTATATCGAATAGCATTTGTAAGGGATGTGTATAGATCGTGGTGTTGCGCCAGTGAACGGCCAAGACGGTTGTTGTCGCAGGTTGTGTCTCAGCGCTGTTCCACGTCTACTACAGCTCGCCGATGAAATTTGACCACCTTTTGGAGTTTCTATAGATTCATGAAGATGCAATCAAAATTTAATTAATTCTAATTCATCATTTAATCTCGAACAGCATTGAAGGCCCGTGCCCATCTCCTGGAAGGCTGAAAGACTAGTCGAACAAGACGAAAAAAGGGTATCGATTGATAGTGCATGTCGATGTCAACAGCAACTATTAGTAGTAATACAGAAAAGAAATATTGTTAACATGATCAAGCTATTGTCGGGTCGCAAAATTGTTGTTCGGAGCTGGTTGCCGTTGACCTTCGTAGAGGCCAGTATAGTACCCTGCATAATACCATGCCATCATGAGGTTTTTAAGTGCCGGATCTTGGGCTGTTCAATGTAATAGGTCAGTGGATCCTTTTGAGTACTAGTTATGTATCATATTTGGATATATGTAATAGCTCACCTTGCCCTAATAGTGCGTCAGGTACACTAGCCGGAGGAGGTACTGCGTTGGCAGCATTTGGTGGGACATATTCATCTTGAAGGATGTCTGTACTTGCTGCAGTATTCTATAAGACGATCATGTTAGGCGTTCATTCGGTGATAAGAAGAGCTTGCTATCTTCTTACCTGATTCTCAGCTGCCGTATCGGCCGCACCCTCTATATCCATAGATTCGTCATCCTTCTCGATGGCTGCAACAGCATCTACACCGTCTCTCTCAGCTCGGTTCAGAATCTCCTCGACATCTTCCCCGCGTGCATGAATGCTGTGGTAGAGCTGTAGTATATTCAATCAGTAATGAGATCACGTGCAAATAGGCTTCCTGATTAGGGACATACGTTATATTCCTCAACAGCTTCGTCCCATGATCGCACTAGTGCTGAATCGTCCCAGATCTCTTCGTGCGACAGGTTTTCCGATTTACTTTTCTTTCTCTTCGCCATCAGGTCGGTGTATGTTGATTAAATACAGATCAGATCAGGAAGGGAGCTCAAAAGTTGATGTGGGGACCGCCCGAGTCTTTCTTGCGGGTCCTGAGACTAAGGCTTGGCGCTTGCATGGGCAGAAAAAAATATCTTTTCCGCTCCGACTCATACGGACATCTCTTGATTTCCTCACAGCTTATTTGGCACATTGATCAGTCGCAATGGCCCCAGAAAAGAAGGACAAGAAGCGCAAGGGTGAGAGGACTCGATTCTTATTTTGATTTGTTATTTTTACATATACTAACCAATCCTGCTTGTAGCTACATCTGCCGCCGCTGTCACCGCTACAGACCTTCCTAACAAAAAGTCAAAGAAGACTTCCGCAGCTGAAAAGACGCCATCTACCACTCCCAAGTCAATTCTCAAGAAGAAGGACATCCCCAAGGAGGAAACAAATGGCATTGCCAAGTCGACTGCACCGGAGACTGCCACCAGTGAGCCAGCACGCAAGATCAAGCCGCGCAAGCGTGCGAGCGACTTTTTGAGCGATGATGAAAACGACTCTGCGAACGAGGAGGAGAGCAAGCCAACAAAGAAGCAGTCGGCTAAGAAGAGCAAGGAGACTGTAGAGAAGAAAGATAAGAAAGACAAGAAGGAAGCCTCTTCTAAGACAAAGAAGGCTAAGATCGTGGAAGAGCCGAGCGGGGACGATGAGTCTGAGGGCAGCCACGATGATGAAGAAGCATCAGCCGGAGAAGATGAAATCGACGACCAGACAGCTGAGCTCATCAAAGGCTTTGAGAGCAGTGGTGATGAGGATGCGTCTGAAGATGAGGGATTCGATGCAGACAAAGCTGTCCCTCGTATCCCAGACTCGAAGAAGGCCAAACGAAAGATTCAGAAGAAACTCAAGGAGAGTGCCCAAACTGATGTATCTGGAACGGTTTATGTTGGGTGAGCATACCTTTCTCCCTTGACACATTCATTAAAAAATAAGATGAGTTTGTTGCTAACTCAACCCAGACGCATCCCACACGGTTTCTACGAACACCAAATGAAAGCCTACTTCTCTCAATTCGGTGACATTACCCGTCTCCGCCTATCCCGCAATCGGGTTACTGGCCGTTCCAAGCACTACGCATTCATTGAATTTGCGTCTGAAGTCGTAGCCAAAATCGTTGCCGAGACCATGAACAACTATTTGATGTACGGCCACATCCTGAAGTGCAAGTTTGTGCCCCAGGAACAGCAACATGCCGATCTCTGGAAGGGGTCGAATCGTCGATACAAGCGCGTTCCATGGAACAAGATTGAGAAACAGCGCTTGGATCGGGGCAAGACGCGCGACAAATGGGCCAAGAGCATTGAGCAAGAAGGGAAGAGGCGTTTGGCCAAGGCGGAGAAATTGAAGGAATTGTTGGGATATGAGTATGAGGTACCTGGCTTGAAGGCTGTTGATGCAGTGCCCGTTCAAGAGAAGCTGCCAGCTCCAGAGGCTGAGGCCGAGACCGCAGCTCCTGAGAAGGACGTTACTACCGCTATCGCTACTGTGAATGGCGATGATAAGGAGACTGAAAAAGAGGCTGTTGTTGACGAGCAAACACCCAAGAAGAAATCCAAGAAGGCCAAGAAGGAAAAGGCACCAGCAACACCTGATGTCAAGACCACCCCAGCCAAAGTGACCGAGGCGGAGCAACCCACACCTTCGGCTACGCCAGAGTCTTCCTCTAAGAAGGCAAAGGCGAAGAAGTCAAAGAAATCCGCCGGCAAGGCATGAAGATAACGATATTGATCTCTCTTTTTTATTACTATTATCATTGTACAAATGGGATGAAAAGTTTTTACCTTGACTAGTTGATAGCACGGCCGTAACGGAAATATGATTTTTATTCCCGCTCCCAATTTCATTAAAGCCTCCCGTTTTTGGTCTCTATCACATGTAATTATGGGTCAGGAACGAGATTGATCCATAACATCCGAACCATACACCCTCTCGGCAAGCATTCGAAGCTTCATTGGCATCAAATTATCTCGATAATGATCGAGAATCTCTGCTTTGCCGGCGGGATGGCGAAGACTCGACCATATTTCACCACTTTCGTCCAAGGCACGGGCTTCGCAGAGCGCTCTTTTCTCGGCATTCCACCATCGCGGCAGGATGGCGGTTTCTTTTTCTTTTGTTGCGATAATATTTGTTGTGATGATATTTGTTGTTGGTGGTGAAGCAGAAGGGGGAGGAGAAGAAGAGCTCGAGTTGTCGGTGTCGGTGTCAATTGTAGCGGACGAGGAGGGCGAAGCAGCATCATCATGACCACGATGTCCTTCGTTATTGTTGTGAGATTCGGATTCGGCTAGATCTAGAAATGCCTGGAAATCCTGGAAGGCGGCTTGACGTGCTTGACTGTTACTGTTTTCACTTCCTTCAATATCTGTACAAGTATCCGCCGAGTTCATAGTTGTGTATCGACCCCTCAAACGCCCGCAATACATCTTTTCATCCTCAACCCGTAATCGATACGCATCAAGCAACTGATCCATGGCCATTTCCTCCGACTGCAACCCGTCAAGATAGCAACTCTTTCTACCCATAATAGCACCGGATATGCATGTTCGTTGATGGCCCCTCTTCCAGTCCGCTCGCTGACATGCCCGAGAGCAATATAGACTAACACGACATCGTGAGCAGCGTTTTAGGGTCTGCTCTGAGCGTGCGTTGGGGGGTTCCCTCTTTTTGCAGTATGAGCATATGCGAGATGGGTTGTGTGCTTCTCTTCTCCGCCGTTCCGAGGTGGCGAGTTTGCTATTTATGAATTCCATTTGCCCTTCTCTCTCTCTCCAACACCTGGCAAGTGTAGTGTGACAAAAATCGCAAATGCTTTACTCGTTAGGGCTCATGGGCGAGCAGCCTCGGTTATAAGCGGACTTGGGCAGGGCGATTGCAAAGTTGCCAAGACAATAAGCAAGCCCAAGAAAGGGAGAAATAGGAAAGTAAAGCGTGCATTTTGTGAGGAATCCGATTCTTTTTATGTCGAGTGAAAGCACAGGCTGTTAAGGCACGGCGCTCTATAACTATTACGTAGCAGGAAAGAGGTCATGTGGATAGCGCTCAACGCTCTTTCCCCACAGGCGGTAAGAATAAGGCTGCTCAGGCAACAAACCAAGGGCAGGCAAATAGTAAGCAGTGTGCAACATTCCTATTGGGGCCACGTGAGGCTGGACCTGCGCTGGGCTGGGCTGAGCGCTGGAAAGCACAAAAACAGGCTGTGGAGAACGCCAAAGCCCTGCCCGGGACGGCGGAGCACCCCGGTCTTAGCCAACGATGGGCGCTCTGGGGTAAGACACTGGCGGGTGTCGGTCTATAACGACACCCGGCGGATGGACATTCCTGTTTCTGGTGCTACACAATGCAGTGCATGCCCCATATTTACACTAATTTGTGGCCCGGTCTCCGTAGTAGCAGCCTGTGTGCGAACCCATTTTCTCCCCGGTGTTTCATGCTCTTCCGCCTGTGCGGCCTCTGCCACATAGACGGTGTTGGAGAATGACAGGTCTGAAATCACTGCTCGAGAGGCTCTTCTTCTAGGAATGCGTAAAGTTGGAGCTAGCGGCCTGTCAAGTTTTTTCCGAACGGAGAATCGAGATGTGTTTTGTGTTCACTGTTCAGCTCATGCGCACGCTGCCCCTTGCCTAACTCGGCAAAACATAGACAAAGCCGTCACGTGACCACCACCAGCAGTTTGCATGGTTTGCAGCCAGCTCCACTAGCGGCACTAAAAACAAAATCTGAATTTGCACATCCGAAGCTCTTTCTTTTTTCCTCCTCCAACTCCTCGCTCAAAGAATCGCATTCAAAGCTCACACACAAGAGTGTATTCCCATACCTCTTACCTTCCAAGCTTTGGGAGAAAGTCCCCGGACATCCTGCCCATTCTTCTTTGAAGACATGGTTTCTTCCCTCGTGGAAATTGTCAGGCAATGCGGAAACGCGCCGCCATAAAAGCAACTGATAGCGGCTTACGCCCCTATTCTTCCTTTGGATTACAACTCTTGCGACACTCTCGGGTGGATACAATGGCATTGATTTGATTCGAAGAGGAGAGGATGATTTTTTTTATCGTGATTGGGGTTGCTATTCGTCGTGGTTCAATAGTCATGCGATTGCCTTGTTTGATTTGTTTCAGACAGGTAACTCAATGGGGCTCATTCTTGAGGCGAGGAGACACACTTTTTTTCAGAGTCTGTAGCTTATGGGAAAGCGGTGATTCATGGGGATTAGACTGCGTTCTAATTATCCCACACAGAAGCCTTGTCAAAGGGGCCGGACTGTTTTTCCATCATGACATGAAGATGTTGTGATGGTCGTGTGGAACCATGCCATGGTCTCAAGAATACCATTGAGTAATGTCGCTCGAAGGTTCGTGTGATGATATAACAATCATAGAGTCAAGCACAGAGGATCCTTGCCTTCAGCAAGACCGTTGAAGACCTGATTGTCAACAATATCTGATGAACATTTAACTTGTTTTACTCGTCTTACAATGTGAATACATATAATCATCCTGGCGAACACTTCTTGCAAAATTAGATTGACGTAGTCAGATCATTCACTTTTCAATCTACCGACAAGTAGAGTATACAATTATGTCTCATCTATCAATAATATTTGGATGTCGGACTTTCTTCGTAATGTCATTTTAAGCAGCTTTCTTTATGCTATGACACATGACAACGCAATCATCATCTCGTCTCGCGTTCAGTTTTATCACCAGCAGCTGGAACAGCCTGAGCCTGCTGGTCCCTTGTTGTTTGTCCAACTCCACGCTGCAACACTACAATGACCAGATCACCCGCCAGAGAGATAGCAGCCGCACACGCACTACCCCAGACCTGGTTACTGACAGTTCCCAACGGCGCTCGCGGAAACGACAAGATCCATTCAACCGGGTATGGGAACCAGCCTGGCGGAAGCTCAAACACGGGAGTCTTGGTGAACCAGAATTGTAGGAAGAATCGAAGTCCGGTTGTGCTGAGCCATCGAACCGTTTTCACCGAGAACTGGAAGGAGGTCTTTTTCGCGGTAAGAGAGCGGTCTAGCAGGCTGCATGAGTAAAAAGACTTTCTATAAAATAGAGATTTCCCTTGTTTAAAAAGAGAGAGAGAGAAACGCACTCATAGACTCGTATTCCTCCATAGCTTTATCATGACGTCGTCTCAATTTGGCCCATTTGGCAAACTCGTCCTGCGAACTGGTCGCGTTCATTTCTCGTTTGAGTTGTACGACATCGCGCTTTAGCTCGCCATGCTTACGAGCATCCTTCGAAATAGGGAAAGGCGATCGCAGGTAAAGAAGCCATAACTAAGTTGATTGGAAAATTAGTGAAACCTTCTCTCACAGCGGGATACGTCACCAACATACCAGGTTGTCGATTGTGCTTGCACCGATTGTATTAATAAGGTAGATAACCAGCTGTAGCAGGAAAACGAATAATAGAAGAGAAATCATTTTGAGTCGATGGTACGGCGACGCCGGGATGACGAACGGCGCCTATTTCGAGTATCGCACAATGAAGACGGACACGAACTTGGAAAATTATTTAATCCTAAAGAAAAGGATGGAAGCTAGTACGTAGCTCCGAGGTTGAGCTTGTACCTTTAGAAATCGCAGAGTCGTAGCTCCATATGGAGATTGTTGTAACAGAGAGCTGAGTTGGGGAGGAAAAGATGACGTCTGGCTTAAACGAGTTGTTTCCCTCTATGCACGGCAGGGCTGCCCCGACATCCGCGCCGGAGACGACTTGCCCGCCTGACATCTCACCATGCACAGATTCATACTCAGTGTCAATGTCCTCATCACCTCGTGAAATCTACGAGCATATACGTGAAATATTTGCTGGAAGGAAATCCAAGGAAGTCTTTGAGATTGAGATTGTGTCCCCAGAGCTGGGACCCCTCTTGCGAGATGGATCTTGCATCGGCATTACCAAGGCAGCACTCGCCAAGGCATTCATAATTGCTCGACAACAATTCACAGAATACCTCGTTCAACGGAATAAGACACCGACTGCTGTCGCAGAAGCAGCGAGAGTAGAAAATCAAAATAAAGACATTGCCGCTACAACTGAAATCATCCTCCTTTTTGACTGCGAACATATAACGGCATGCAACTGGAGGAAACGACTGATCACTGCTTCGAAGCAAGATGGCCTCCATATCCTAGAGGATGTTCTCGAAAGAGAAAAAAGTCTGATGACGACCTTCTTATGTTCACCGTTACACCGACATACAAAGTCGCCTACGCTTTGGCAGCATCGGCTATGGATTCTGACCGAAATCTTGAAACTGAAGACACATGATGACTCGCTACAACAGCGAGACCTAGAGATTTCTGAGCGCTCTACTGATTTCTTGCTTGAGCTTGCTCTTGCAGAGCTTGATGTAGTCTGCAAGTCTGGTCAATTGCATCCGCGAAATTACTACGCCTTCAGCTATATGCGTCAGGTTCATGCTCTCATACATCAATTCTTGCTATCGTCAATCAATAATACTTCTCTCCCGCTCGAGCTGGCTCTAGCCATGGTTGATCCTATGTTAAAATGGTGTTTGTCCAATCCAAGCGACATATCCGGGTGGATGTATCTGTTTTATCTGCTGGATCATGACGACGTTCTGAAGAACGACGAGAAGTTTGAGAAAAAGAGGAAATCAGTCATGAGTCGAACTATTAATTTTGCGGTGCAGATCGCTGCGTGGGAAGGCGAGAGTTTGTGGACTTTTGTCAATATCATGTTGACCAGATTTGGTGCCAGTGTCATTCCAGAGCGAGCCATATGGAATTCGCAGCAGACGAGCAATGCGTTGGAGATTAAATACAATGGTAATCAACCAACTGCACGATGGCGGGCGACTATGGACATGATAAGAAAGAATTACAGCAGGAATCGGGAATAATCATGACTACGATGATTAGAGGACGAGTATTATTGAAGGTGGTTGGGTTGAACGACGAGATCAATATTTGATGACTCGACTAAGATACATCCATTCCAACTACAACGTTGACCTTCTGAATATATTCCATCGAGGTTTACACCTGCAAGCATAAAAAAGTTGGATACAACAAAAACATTTGTCTCTCTTCCTCCCCGAAAAATAGCCCACGCGGTCATTTACTACACAGGTAGCATCCGCCTATCAACGCCCTCTTGGATTCTTTACCACTAGATAGGGAGAGGGAGGCTCCCTGCCAACCCTCCAACGAGAGGCACGCTGTCCAGCAGTCCCTGCGGCTTCGCGGCGGCCGCAGGAGCAGATGCTGCTGGACTGGACTGTACTGCTGGTTTTGTGGCCGATGGCTGGCCAGGAGCCGTAGTTGGTACACCGGGGGTAGGGCGAGCTCCAGCCGTGGTTGGAGTGGCCTTTGCAGCAGCCTGTCAGCTTGTTAATCTTGCTCTTTGAAAGAATAATTGTTTTTTATCCGAACGAGGGTTCTCCTTTTGAACGGGAAGGGGTGTTAATATTCACCTTAGAAGCAGCTGCCAGAGCTTTTTCCATGTCATCCATATACTGCGCCTCGCTGCCTGTGACACTTTTATCTTGTGTGTTGCTCTTGGGTTTGGAACCACCTTGCAATTCAGCAGCCATGCCAGGCATGCCGGCGACACTGCCGGTGTCTGGCGCAGAAGACGTCGGTCTGGCATTGGCAACGAGTACCAAGGCCACAACGACCGCGAAGAGGTAGTGGAAGATATTGAAACGGGCCATTTTAACAAATCGTTTAGAATAGAATTTCTCGTTAAGAAAATAAAGAGTGAATGGCAAGTGTGGTTTTTGAGTCAATCACTTGCTGGTGGTAAGAAGTATGAAGCGAGAAGGGAAAAAAGTCATAACCAAAAGGTGCCGGCCGGCCTACAGGCTGAATCGGCTTTAATAAAGGATGCCCTAATATTTACAGAGGCGGCATTATCATCCCTTTTGTCAACAATCTTCGGGAAAACTGGGATGGTCAGGTATTGATCAACATAACTTTTGCCTCCCAGCCTGCGAAACATCCTAAAACAAAACATGTGGTGCAATGTGGAGGGAGAATTTGCAGTTTAGACTGCGTTAATCTAAGTAAAGTTGCTCGTGGACGCGTATACCGCTAGGATTATGAAAGTGCACAGCCTCGAGATGGAATGATGTCTACCTCTTCTATCCAGCTGACGGAATACAGACTATCTACAAATGAACCAGTCATTTTATATTATACGAAGTTAACTTGCGAGGTTGGAAAAAATGAAAATACAGTAGAGTTTGATGCCCTTCTCCTTTTTGGCAAATATTTTAGCATTTTGTCTAACAACTACCTGGGCAGTTGAGACGGCCAGGGACATATGATAACGGACCGAGTTGCGTACCCTATATACTACACATATAGGCATAGATTACGCAGGTACAGTTGAATCGGCGTCCTCTATAGATATGAAGAAAGGCTTCAAACTTGCCTAGAGTACTTAAAGCCGTTATGAGATTGTACTCGCTTCATTCAGACCCTGCTATACTGTAGCTAGATAGTACGTAGCCCCAAGAATGAACATGGACTTTAGTAAAATATCAAGGTCGCAACATGCCTGAGACAGGGACCTCTATCCTACATTCTTGAATGAGGATCTGCTGCTCTACCACCTGCTCTTTCGAGCCGGAGACGACAATCTCGTGTCGATTGAACCGAAGTTATCCCTTGCATGTACCACCAAGGTACAGAGGGGGGGCGACATTCTTTTGAATGTAAGGTAGTAATAGCATGAGGGATTATTCAATGCGCGTATAAACAGGAATCTACATTCCAGATTCCTCTTCCTGGATATGAACCATGACCAAAAGTCTAGATAAATTTCTATGACATGTACCTCTCTCTATTGACACGTAAAGCCCCA
This sequence comes from Talaromyces albobiverticillius, assembly GCA_023721895.2. NCBI lineage: Eukaryota > Fungi > Ascomycota > Eurotiomycetes > Eurotiales > Trichocomaceae > Talaromyces > Talaromyces albobiverticillius. The sequence goes on along the minus strand of JAMBUR020000001.1, from coordinate 3,778,040 downwards.
CGGAGGAATATGTGACCAACGCAACACGAGTAGAGTTAAATTTTTATTCTGTAAAATAAAATTTGTCTCCTTATTGGCATAAATTTGACCTCCCCCGCCATAGAAGAACGGACAGACGAGACTTCGAAAATGCCGGTTGTATGTGTAAATGTGGAGGGAATATAGGATATAAGGGTGCTGCGTAGTGTAGATGTGTAAATGCCATGCCGGTTTCGAAACAACGTGGGTAGATATCGCTCATTAGTATATCGCCCTGTCGTTGTTGCAATCCGCGGTAATGGTAGGTAGGTAAGAAGAATGCGTCGAGGTGTACGCAGGCTTCACGTAAAAAGGTCGAGATAAAAAAAGGAGTGGAAGGAAAATCTCGCACTGAAACGTTGCTTCATTCTTGCCTAAATAAATTAGTGTATTCGAGAAATATGTAACAAATCTTTCTTTTTCTTTCCCCCTTCCCATTCATATTTCAAAGAGAGAAAATAATGAGAGCAGGCATGTATGCTATAAGCGAACCCGGCCAGCGCACAGAGGAAAAAACGCGATATTGTCGGGATTAGAACAAGCAGTTTCTCACTCTCGGTCTAAACATTCTAAATTTGTAGATGACATAAAAAAACTCATCTACAAGGGTATGAAGACCTTGTAAAAATGTATATGAGATGGAGAAAGGAAAGAAAAAAGGAGGAAGAAAATGTCTGCGCGGACGAGGTGGAAATAAGAATGTGGGACCGCGAGTTGATTATGTAAGCTTTAAACAAACGCCAAGACTTGGTCTTTGATTTCAAGAAGTTACAAACAACAACAACAACAACAACAACAACAACAACAGAGAAAATTAAACTATACAGTCAGATACTAGGGTCAATGCGGTTTCAGAATCGGGACAGGACTCGCTCCTGCACATCGCCCTGGGCCCATTCGCTAGCCTGTCCACTCAACACAGACTTGGCCTGGTCCGCCGTAAAGCCCTTTGCCAAAACAGCAGGATTGTAGCCAAGTCCCGTAATCCGGCCAACTTCCTCAGACGACACTGGCGTTGCTTCTTTGCCATCGGCTCGCTTATATACAGTTACCACTACGCAACCGCCCAGTCCCAGATTATGCTGGAGCGCAGCCGAAGTGCCTTTGATCAAACGGTTGTTGGCCCATCCACGCAGATGCCAGGTCAGCTCGGCACATTGAGCAATTCCCGTAGCTCCAAGAGGGTGTCCCTTGGAGATGAGGCCGCCCGAAGGATTGATGACCATCTTCCCGCCGTAGGTTATGTCGCCTATCTGCACCATCTCATGCGCCTTGCCGGGTTCTGATAGTTCAAGAGCATCAATGGTAATCATCTCGTTGGCTGAGAAGCAATCATGTAATTCGCACACTTTGATATCCTTGACGTTCACGCCTGCTTCTTCCACAGCTGTTCGGCATGCATGGCGGGTCATTTGAAATCCCATTAGGTCAATGGAGCTGCGGTTATAAAGAGACAGGTCATCCGTTGCCATCGTTTGACCAGCTATCAGAATGGCCTGGTCTTTCAAGTGAGGGCGGGCATCGAGGAATGACTGTGACACAACCACTGCAGCTGCTGCACCGTCTGAAGTTGGACAGCATTGAAGTTTGGTCAATGGTTCAAAGATCATGGGAGCCTTGAGGATCTGCTCAAGACTGTACTCGTCTTGGAACTGTGAGTAAGGATTGCGCTTGGAGTGCTCGTGATTGATGCGAGCAATCTCTGCAAAATCTTCCGCCTTTGCTCCAAATCTATTTCGGAAAGTCAGATTGATCTATACACCAGTTATATAGAGGTAGAACACGCACTTTTCCATGTATTCCCTGCCAGCATTGCCAAACATTTGAGCGGCTCCAGGCGCATTAGTGACGCCTCGTGTTTCGGCCATCATCATTCCGAACAGGCCAGTCGGGTTTTCTCTGTCGTTATAAACCGACTGCAAGCTTCCTGGGCTCATCTTCTCAAAGCCGACGACGAGGACACAGTCGGCTGCGCCGTGAGACACGACAGTGCGAGCCAGAGCAAGGCCGGAAGAGCCAGTGGAGCAATTATTGTTGACATTGTAAATGGGGATTTTGGTCAGGCCAAACTGATAAAACACTCGCTGGCCGCAGGTGCTGTCTCCGTAGACGTAGCATGCCACTCCTTGCTCAACATCGTCGTAGGTGATATGGGCGTCAAGCATGGCTTTGACTCCTGCTTCAAAGCCCAGTTCATGGTAGTCAACCTTGCCTCTGGGCTTGATAAATTTGGTCATTCCCACGCCTAGGATGTAGGCTGGTCCGGTTTGTTTTTTTGCCATGATGTGATGTTTTCTGTTGTTATCGGCTATCTTCAGCTCCACTATGTATGTATAGGTTTGTCAACGAAGACAATCAATGCGATCGTTGCTCTAATCGACAACCATCAAACAACAAATTCGATAGCGACTGGCGAAGCATTAGAGAAACACACAGATATAGTCGTGCGCGGTTATCTGTTCTCGTGGAGGTTGTCAGCTTTGTTTTTGCGGGGAAAGCTGGACCGAGGTCCGCCGACTTCCTTGCCTGACTATTTAGGCCGCCAGCCAATCGGTCCGCTCTTTGTCTATACAACCCCTGTTATTCCATGAGGCCAGCCGAGGATCCCTTTTATTTCTTCGATTTGCTTATGCCGAGGGCAGCTGTGGTCCTGTGTGGTGCAATTTCCCCATACCCATATTCACCGCTAGGCCAATCTATTGACGCTGTGTAACGTGCGGTTGACTCTGGTCCGACACTATATCTCGGCCTATGAATTTTTGAGAGCAGCCTGTTCACGACCAGAATAAGTAATTAGGCAACTGCCTTATGTTTTAGACTAGCCTTGGGAATATTACAGGATTCATGGCCAGAAAATTCAAAACGAAATGCAGCAAATCGTTTTATATTAAACGCATGTCGCTAGATGCTAACATACTAAACATGACTTGACCACGTCGGAAATAGTTCCCAATACCAAGTCATCAAACATTTGCGCTATAAAAGATGCTATATACCGTATAGTTCATGGAACAATATAATCATTCCCAGCGCTAATCAGTAGTGCAACTGAAGACGTGCGCGCGGCCTTTGAGATGTTAGATAACGTCTCACAGCTTCAGCAGCCTCATCCGCAGACGCATCGCTGGGAACACCAGCCGAAGTAAGTACAGAAACCGGAAGACGGGGTCCCAACCCACGCAAATCCACCGGTTCTTGGATGAAGCCAGCTGGTAATTGCAACCGCGGGCAACAGTATCTTTTGACCTCGGGATCTTTAGGATCGCAATCAGCGTCGGGCTTCCAAGTCACCGTTTTGACATAAAAGTCGATTTCGTTGGGCCTTGATTCGTCTCTGAACCACCGATCTCCACGCCAGGTTGAGCTACCTGTCCATCTGCTTGTCACTATATCCTGTTTGTTGGCTTTGAAGATAAGCCCATCGGCTCGTCGAAAAATCCACTGCTCGGCTGCCATGTCCGTGATAAAATCAATCTCCTTTTTACGTCGGTCGACCATCTCAAAATCCATTGAGATGCTAGTCACCGATTTGGGAAATACCACGGTATTCACCCAACGTGGATCAATGTGTAATGGTTCATTGCTTTCCCAATGCCAAAAGTCTGTGTATCGAAGTGTGATTGTGATCTTTTTTGGCTGAAACCCTTCAAGAATAAGCACTTCTTGCAGTCTCTTTGCTTCCTCCAAAACATACATTTGGGCAAATACCCTGATGCTATGGATCTGTGGTATATCCATTCCATCTTGACCGCGTGCAAAATCTCTTAGTGTCGCCAGATACCCTCTCATTCGTTCCGCAGTGATGTGCGCAGGCGGTGCTCTGTTATCCGCCGTCAGATAAAAAGAATGCTCTGCGAGCGCAAAGGGCATGAACCATGTTTCTTGGAGAATGCGCTTGCAAGAGCGAAGAAGTTCGGTTGCTGTTCGTCGTCTCGCTTTGTAGCCGGGACGATACCAGTAGGTGTTGCGGTCATAGGACTTGTGTGTGGTATCTTCGTAATCAGTGAGAGCATAAGTCCAGATCAGAGATCTGATCTCTGCCGGAAGGATTGAAAACAGGGGGCATTGATTTTGTGAGTTTATGTTGCTTTGTAGAGTTGCCGATGGAGCCGTTAGGAGGGACCGTTGCATGTTATTGGCCATTTTGTTTTGCCAGTGGTATAGCCCAGTAATTGAGTAATTGAGTAAACGTGTTAGGGTTATATAGATTAGTATCTAAAAAAAATCATCTGTTTTGATGAGGTCTTGCTTTATATACCGTCTGGCGACTAGCATTTATATCGTCCGATGACTAGCCGCGCAGCCTTCCAATGGGAACCACTGAGATAAGCCATTAATGCATCCAGCCTCGCATAGCCTTTGCTGCCTAGTTGTGGCGACCTATCTCAGTCCTTTGCATAGGGGCCTAATATAGCTGATTACTATAAATGGGTTGTATCCAAATTTGATAATAATAATAAATATGCTGACTGGTGGAAACAATCTTGGCATAAACTACCTACTGAGGCTCTACAATATTTACAGTTAGCGTGTAGTATTTTTATTCTCTATTCTCTATGCTGGAAACGCTCATCCAACAAACAAATGATCTACTGAACGCTCTTTTGAAGCAGGATACACACTAACCCACGTGTCCATAGCAAGATGCAAAACGATCTTTAGTTGCCGGACTTCTCCTTCAGCTTTTTCTCTAGCTGCTCAACATGCGCCTTGATCTTGTTGAATTGCCATGGCCAATATACCACATACTATAACGATTTGTCAGTATTTTCGTCAGTTGGAACGCAGAACTAATTAGAGGCTAAGAAGAGAATATGCATATACTTACCAAGAATGGTCGCTCATCGTGGCGATTATCATCAGGATTGTAAGCAGATACTGCCATTTGAATAAGCATTTCATCGCCGGCAATAAAAACTCAGGGGGTAAAGGTGACTTACAATGTACGCTGGGCGAGATGATTGTTGCCTTGTGACGGTTTATACTAGAAACGTTTAGTAAATGCCTATCACAAACAACAGTGATGTTGAAAACTGCTACTTACGAATAGAACCGGAAGAACCGCATGACTTTTTCTGCCACATCCTTGGGGCTTCTGTCATGCCAGTCGCTCAAAAGTCGAAGGTACATTGACCAAGGGCCTAGTTTATCTTTCTTGCGTAGTGAACCGAACACTGGACGGTCAGTATGAATACTCGGAAGTGAATCAGAGATACAACTTACCAGATAACTCGGAGTAGGTCATTCCCATCTCGTCTTCATCATTCTGGTTCAGTGAGATTGGCAATAACTCTGCCGTTGGCGTAGCTTCCAGAAACTCGGTTAAGATTGGAATGTTCCACTTTTCCCTCGCCCACCGTTGAAAATCTTTGGCATCATTCTTCGAGATACTTCCTAGCGGTGCTAGATCTGCGCTACTGGCGTCATATTTGGTGTAATAACCTCGCAAGTTCTAATATTGAGTCAGTATCGATTGAGTCAGTATATATGAGAAAACTTACTTCATCCACGTTACCACTTCCCAAGACAAGCAAAGAGGCACCGGCACGAGGGAGCTTACGCGCCGTAGTTGATAACTGCGCAAGCTCATAACCAAGCACCATGCGGCTGCGTGCTTGTACATTCTGCCGAGCTAGGCCCTCTGCTACCGAGCCACCTTCTGACTCAAACTTTGGGGCAAACCCGTTGAGAGCCTTGCCGGCGATATTTTCAAAGGCAGAGACAGCATTGTCAATCTTTATATCAGAGTGGAACGCACCGATAGTCTCTGCAAGTCGCCTGGCGCGAGACTTGGTTTCTTCGCCCGAGTGCACAGTACCCATGTAACATGTATGCAGCAACCGGCAGACGATTTCTTCGGGTTTCGTTGGAGTGAAGTCTGGCTCGCCTGTAATACGGCGCAAGTCTTGTAAGGTGCCCGGATCCTCATTTTCAATGGAAATAATAACAAGGCGCGCCATTCCGTAGACAAAGAGAGCTACGCTGGAGCTATCCAACCCACCGGAGAGGGCAAGGAAGAAACCACCAGCGTTTGCACGTATCAAGTATTGCCACAGATAGACTGCGGTGGCCATGTAGATCTCCTCCATAGTGTCCAGGATCTTAAGCTCGATGGGCTTTGCTATCTCCAGCGTATCTGAGAGATAAATCTCTTCGCTAGTACGCCCAAGATGGATATCACATTCGATCCGTGGGAAGTCTTCCTGCCGGGCAGCTTGTGCCCCACGGCTGTGCTCACTTCTGTAGCTACGCACTTGTTCCACATCAATTGTGGCAATAGATACCTCTACCGACTTGAGAGAGAATTGCGAAGATTGCGCAACAACTTCGCCGTTCACCAGAATCATGGACGATCCATCGCTGCAATTGATTAGAAATTATCTGAATGGTTTTCTGACAGAACTTACAAGAGCATTCGTGCTTCACCGCTATTTAAATACGTTAGTAGTTGATAATCCTGTAAGTGTAACAAAACTTACTCAATGCCAATAGCGTTGGCATAGACATACACTGTGCTTCGTGTTAGCCATTTTGATAGCAGGTCAAACGAATTAGGAACTTGCTTACCCCCTCCAAGTTTCCGCGTCGAGTTGGCGATCAGGTCAAGCCTTGACTTCAGCTTCCGTAATTCGGCACTAGAAAATTGTAATGAGTAATAATTCCGCTATGACTGACATGTATAGCTTACTGGGATGCACTGCTGTTCAGTATAATTTCCGCTCCACTGTGATGAGTTAGAAACTGACTATTTAAGGAGTTGAGAATGACTTACTTCAGCCCCGCAAATGTCGAAGGGTTGAGCGGCGTGAATAGTTCCTCGCATGTCTCGCAGGTAACAGCTGTATCGGGAGTGGAGAGAATGAAATCTCCAATCGGGCAGGTGCTCTGGCCTGTGATATCCCTCGCACACTCTTCCAAGTAGTACGTCTCTACTGTGCGCTCTTTTGCCCACGCGGAGAAATGTCGTGCTTCGCGATATAGGCCATTATTGGCAAGAGACTGCTTGGCGCGGATGCCGTATATGTGGCGATAGGTGCAGAGAACGCGAGTGTTGTACCTAACATTGCGATGTCGAACGGGGACTATATGATTTGTTCAGAATAAAGGACATCCAGATATGACAACAAGGTTTAGGAAGCTTAAACTTACTGCCGATATCAAGTAGCATGCCCTTGGACACAGGGTCGGCTAAAATATCTGCAAGAACTCTACAAATTCAGGTGTAAGCATTTCCATGCCGAATAGTCAGGGACTGCTTACTCCCAGGAGTGAAGGAACGTATCCCCTTCCAGAAAATGATCTAGGCTGAGGAACAGTCAGAATGGACAGAATGACCTCCAAAATGAATCACAACAGGACCCATTCATTACACCCCTCGGGACTAATAAACAACATACCATCCATATCCTGGGACCTATGTTCAATGTGTCAGTATAATCTACATAAGCCGCAATGGCATAACTTCCTTCTCAGAGTCTGTCCACTACCTATAGTAGATACATAGAACAGGCATATCAAGAGGACCAAGTAGATGCCACTTACCTCTAACTCTGGACCTGTTCGCAGCCTGGCGCCCTTGTCTTTCGCTATGCGTATGGACTCAAGAATGCGTTTCTTGTTGCCTTCGAAATCCAGAGGGACTGACGGCAGCTACAATCCTGCAGTCAGCATCGTTTTTGACAGCCTGAAACATGGCAGTGGGAGAATTACCGTAGCCACGGCGACGGTTACGAAGGACATGTTGACTAGCAGAGGGAAAAAGTCGAACTGATTCTCTGCCTCGTCAAGAAAGTCTGCGACGGAGATAGGAAGATAACGCAGGAACGACCGATGACTCCCCGCACTCTGTCACGTGCCGCGTTCCGCAGCTAACCCTAACCCTAACCTACGAGCCTTTATCGAGGCTATATTTGGGGATAGCATCTTCTAGCTCTGTTCTCTCAATACTGTGGTCTTTTTTCTGGACTGAGGGACCATAATCTGACCATACTCTGTAACGAGAAAATCCAAAGCGGCGAACCCCTGCAGCTGGAATGGACTGTGTGCAGCGCATGCTACATCGAGCATGCTGGCAGCCATACAGGATGCAGGGAAAAGACAGCCTCTGATTGGCCCGTGTGCAGCTGCCCGACCCATCTCGACGACGTCACCAGCCGGATTATGTCTGGCACGCATTAGGCTTAGCGGCGATATCGACCGGTGCACTCCCCTCCGTCCATTATTCGCTCTGTTGCTGCTCTCTCGATCGCCCGGCGAAAGGGAACTCTCCCTGTGTCATGGTTATTATTTCTTTTCTCTAACCTGGAATATTCGCAACTTTTTTTTGGCTTCACACATCCCGGTCTTAATCACGAAGATCGCCAGTCTAGACGAGTCTTCCCCCGCAAACAGGTACGTTCCACTCCCGCCACCCGCTGCCAACTTTTTGTCTGCTTGCTTCTCCATTCATTCACCCTGGATCCAATCCAATCGACTATGGGGAGACTACAGTTGGCGCCAGGCTAGACTGCCATTGACTGCTCGCAATGGCCCGTTTGTTCTTCTATTTTGTTCAACACTGATCGCTCTTGGATAGAAGCCGCCGCATTTTCTTACATCCTCGGTTAAGCTCCCCCTAACCCAGACGCTCGACTGCACGCGTTAGAGACAGCATTGAACAAGTTTCGGAGCACAAAACTTGTTCAATCCGATAACCAAGCGATAATCAAGCGAAACCGAAGCAGCAACAGCTCTACGGAGTCAATCTTCCAACTCCCGCACTTTCACGCTATTGGAGCCATTCCCTACTCCGATCCCTCGTCTTCTTTCTTAGAAGACAACAACTACCACACGACCAAGTCCCCATGACGACGTGGGTTTTGACAGCCCGATTGAGCAGCAATTGTGGGACGCCGAACGGTCATCTCGTTCTTTGAGATACCGCTTTGCGTTCCATCGGGTTCCCCAGCCCACACATACATCTACACACGCACAAACATAACATCTACCGAAAGCATACTACTCTCCCGGGTTTGAGTTTTCAGGATTCGACTACCTGAGGGTCATATGGCCTGATCTCAATCGCCAGGCATGACTCTGAACAACAGTTCCGGTCACGTTCGTCTTTCCCCGACCGCATCAACTCGAGCTGCATCTGCCGCCGCCATGTCGACGTCGAGCCCATGGGTGCTTGATACGAAAACGCGAAATCGCATGCTTAAAAAATATCGCACTCAAGTGGCGTCAGCTACCTCGACAATTTGTGCTACCTTGGCTGTGGTACGGCATCTTGCGCGTCTCTGCTTATCTAGTTTGCTAACATGTGTTTTTATTATAGACACCCTTGGAAAACCTGAAAACTCGGATGCAAACGTAGGTTTCTTTAACCTGGAAATTCTTCATATAGCAAGCTAACTTGGAGTAGTCACAATTTCCGTAACATCAAGGAGTGCGCTAAATACATATGGCGAACAGAGGGTTTTCGTGGTTACACTGCTGGTAAGCAATATAACACATAGATGCTGGCATTGTTGATTTAACTCCTATGAACCAGGCTTCCTTCCACCTCTTATGAGCGTCACCTTTGTACGAGTCGTCAGCTTCAGCACGTATCAAGCCGCCAAATACCGTATCTCCGATGAGTTTGAGCGCATCACCGGCAATTCGCCTCTCATCTACTACAACCAAACTGGCAGTATTCCTAGTCTAGCGACAATCACTACCTTTACGCTAGCGGGGATGTGCGCAGGTCTCGCAGCATCCCCATTTGCATGTGTGTACTCGTCTTTTCCTGGAAACAGAGATGTGTGCTAATTTTTAGGTCCTTTTGAACTGGCTAAGAATGTCGTCCAGACCTCAGTCTTAATGTCATATCGATCTCAAGCCTCGCCTGATGCCGTTCGAGATCCTCGTGTCCGCTCCTTGCCCCGTATAGGCACTATCCAGGCATTCAGACAAATTGTCAACCGCCATGGTTTTCGAGGCTTGTATACAGGTTATCGCCTCCATGCTTTACGCGACACAATTGGAACTGGCATGTATTTTGGAATTTATGAAACTGTCAAGCAGATCATTGCGAAGGAGATGGGCAAGCCAGCACAAACGCCATTCGGCCCTCCGATGGTGGCGGGGGCTCTGTGCGGGACAATACCTTGGCTTGTAGTAAGTCTCCCCTCTCCCTCTCCTGGTGGTTTACTTCAAGCGGCTGACTAGATACAGACGTATTCTCTCGACACACGGAAAACACGTGCTCAGAGCATCCTCCTTGGTCGATCAAAGGAAATTGGGGAAGCTTCAGTTGCCGTGGCGAGGTCCAGCATGTACAAGGGCCTCTCTGTGTCGCTGATGCGGACCAGCTTGCAGAACATGATTTTATTCAGTCTTTTCGAGTATACTAAGACGAGGATCAACAATCTGGAGACATGAATTATGAATGTCTAGGTAAAACCAAATTATGAACTATCACCACAACTATACAGAGATGGAAGATTCCGGTTGTTTTATTTTGTTTCATGGGGTCGATTCCATCAATTATTATCTCCTTTTCTTTTTAAGAAAATTTCCCAGCGGAAACATATGTATGTGTACTACGTTATATTTGTGCACACAAACAAAAAGAACAAAGCAGTTACTGTTTGTTGCATGTACTTTTTGTATCATTTATATCCTACTGACATACGACGCGACTGCTTGGCCGGTTGCATCTCCATTGGACCAATTGAACTTGGTTGGAATAGTACGAAGAATCAATAATTCTATAATCTGGAATATAATTCATTTGGTAGTCAAGTTCTTTATAAAGTTAGGTCTGATAGAGTTGAGTGCGGCACTATAGATGCCTCAGGCGGGCACCCCACCAATCGATAGCCGACGTCATTCCCGCTTTCGAATCTGTTGCCAGGTCAATCCACCATCAATAATATATACCCAACAACGAAAAGCTTTTCCCGCGCCTCATCGTCGACCCAAGGCGGTTCTTGAATTCTCGTGCAAAAGCTTTGGTCGCTTTTGTGGTAAAGGCTACCGATAATATGACATCGTAAGTTTTGGAAAATAGACTGCGCCGATTACCTGACTGTTTTGATGTTTTTCTGACTAGGCGCCTGCCTATCTTCCTAGAAGCAACGTCCTCCAACTGCCATTCCGGCGCACTCATCCAGTGTCTCTCTCAGACGCGGTTACGCAGTACATCTCCTCGAAATATGACCAGCGGCCGGATATGTTTGCAGATGATCTGCTCATTCTCGATCGACTTCGTGCGGAGGCTGTGAATGTGCAGGAGCCCCATGTCAGCGGGGTCAGCAGGCTAGTTACTTATGCTGCGCAGCTGAAATGGTTGGGAGGGAAGTTTCCAGTTGATGTTCGTACACTCCAATCTTAAATGGAGGATATTATCTGACTGACGAGCAGGTCGGCGTCGATTTTTCTTGGTTCCCGGCTTTTGGCTTTAATACTTCCAGGCCGAGTGAGTTCTAGCTTTCGCCTCAATATGATGTACCGGAGGAAAACTAATTCAAGGACCCAAACATAGTTGTGCAGAATAACCTACGATTCGAGCTTGCAAACATCTTATTCAACCTTGCCGCGCTGTATTCACAACTCGCGTACTCTCTAAATAGGACCACGGCCGAGGGCTTAAAGCAGGCATGCAACTATTTTTCGCAAGGAGCAGGAGTGCTCTCCCACCTCCGAAAGGATATTATACCGGAACTCCGCGCATCACCTCCAGAAGATATGGACGAAATGACACTGCAGAGTCTGGAGGAACTTTTGTTAGCACAGGCACAAGAATGTTTCTGGCAAAAGGCTGTGAAGGACGGTCTCAAAGATGCTTCAATAGCGCGATTGGCCGCTAAAGTGAGCGATTTCTACGCGGATTCTGGTGACTTTGCGGTCAAATCAAACGCTATTAGCACCGACTGGATCCATCATATGTCAGCCAAACATCATCACTTTGCGGCAGCCGCCCAGTACCGACAGTCATTAGATTGCCTAGATAAGAGGAGATACGGAGAAGAAGTCGCACGACTAAGAGATAGCCTGAAATGCGTGAATGAGGCGCTCAAGGAAACGAAATGGATCAACAGGGTGGTTCTGGGTGATCTGAATGGACTGAAGAACCGAGTTACAGAAGACCTGAAGCGTGCTGAGAAGGATAACGATGTCATTTATCTTAATCCAGTTCCTCCAAAATCCGAGCTGAGGCCTATTGACCGTGCGGCCATGGTGGCTGCAAAGGCTCCCACGCAAGTAATTGATGCTATTTCCATGCTTGGCGAGGATGGCCCTCTCGGTCAACCATTGCTTGCAAAATTGGTGCCGTATGCCGTTCACATTGCTGCCAGCATATACTCAGACCGCCGTGATCGACTGATCAATGAGACAATTATCGGAGAACTTGAATCAATGACTGATCAACTACGAGAGTATGTCCTCTATTCTGCTTTTTAATTTGGCAAAATACTAAGTGTATAGTCTTCTACAATCTCTCAACTTGCCAGGTTCTTTGCAAGCCTTGGAAAAACCACTTGGAATACCACCTACTCTCGTCTCTCATGCGGAAGAACTTCGTCAACAAGATGCTCTCATTCGCTTGCGCCGCTCTCTTGAAGACACGGCTCAAGTCAAGAACAACGACAAAGCACTATATACCGAGGGCGTAGACCTTTTGTCGGCAGAAAAGGAAGAAGACGACAGGGCTCGCGCAAAATATGGAACAGATAGGTGGAATAGAGAGCCGTCTGTTGCCGCCGGGCAAAAGGTTTATCAGACAGCATCAGATATCAATGGATATTTCACGTCTGCGCAAAGCACCGACGAGCTGATCCAAGGGAAACTGCGGGACGCAGAGAAAGTTTTGAGGATATTGACGGGTACGAATCGTGACCTTGAGTCATATGTGCCTAGTAGTCGCCGAGCTGCTATCACGCCAGAACTAGAAAGGGAATCCAGTAGGTTGAGAAGCTGTCTCAACGAGGTGAACAGGCTTGAGAATCGACGGAAGCGTCGTATACAAGTTTTGAAAGAAAAGGCTCGATCGGATGATATTAGTAGTTCTCCCTTCTTCCCCTGACTACTTTGTTGACAATTTGTTGACTATTTTAGACTCCGCACTACTCAAACAGACAGGAAGACTTGAAAGAGAATTCCCTATGCAGCCCATCGAGGCAAGCCAGTTTGAGAACCTCTTCGAAGAACAGCTCCATCTGTACGACTCCGATCTAGACATGCTTACGCAAGAGCGAAATGAACAAGATCAACTCGAGACCCAAGTCCGAGAAGCGAACAACAACTTCATCCGAGCACGACGCGGTGACACATCGAGCAAGGAACGCGAAAAGGCGTTGCAGGAGCTAGAAAATGGATATGCAAAATACAAGGAGCTAATCGGCAATATTGATGTTGGTCGGAAATTTTACAATGATTTGGCAAAGATCGTCGGCCGGTTTAGGGACGATTGCAAGTCCTTTGTGCATCAACGACGAATGGAAGCGAGTCAATTAGAAGAGTGCGTCCCCCTTTCTATTTTTCCTTAAAAAAAAAACGACGAACTAATAATGTAGTGATATCACCAACGCGGCAGCAATGGCATCACTAAATATAACTCCCCATCGACCTGTACAGCCGCCACTCCAGCAGCAGCAACCGCAGTATCAACCTGCGCAACAACAGCAGCAACCTCTAACCGCGCCATTACCAACAAGAGCACATGCGGCACCGTCTCCAGTCACAACCGGTGGAGGTATCTGGTCTCCAGAGATGGGTATTCGATTTGGCGGAACATTACCTGCGCCGGGGACTACGCAGCCAGGACGGCAAGCTGATCACCAGAATAAAGCAGCCCCCGGGGCCTGGGATCCGAGTAAGGGGGTGAGGTTTTCTTAGTATCAGAGTCAATTATCAACCAAAATTTGTTGTATATATGAGGAAGAAAATATATATAATTGATTACTTCTCACTATGCAAGAGGTCCTTCTTTTGCAGCCAGACGCGAATCTACTTCCCGTACAAATGAAAGACGAATGCCAGCATATATATACCCACATTAATAGCCGCCAGGATCATAAACACCGTTAAGAGGCCGCTGTTTAAACCTAGTTACTAATATATCATATCCATATCCAAGCAACACCAGACTCGAGGCAGGATATAGTGACCATGATTTCTGCAGAAAAGTCCTTGTGACAATCCAGACTATAGGAAATGGCGAGAGTGGCCCCCATCTGGGCAGCAGACAACATTCCAAACCCTATAATTGGACCAAGACAGTGAGTTTTATGGATGTAGATAAGGCTGGAGATTAGAGCACCAATAAATGTGAGTGTGGCAGCAATAATACAAGTAGGGAGGCGCATTTCGAATAGTCGGGCAAAATAGTAAAAGCAAACGATCAAAACTAGCGAGCATATAAATAGCGTGGAATAGAAAATGGCGCCAAAAACAATCATGGAAAAACAAAGAAAAAATTGCATCGCCCAAGGGACCGACCCTGCGAGACAAAGAATCATGATGATGGCCAAGTTGGAATAACTAAGAGATTATCATATCTGCGTACTAATGCGCCCGTGATGGCATCGTTCGTATGTTTCTTTTGTATCTGTGCGTCCTTCATAATAATGTTAATAGGGCTATTCTTCACAAATAGTCTGAAGATCTTGACAGCCCATTATTAGGCTTGACGCCAGGCCCTGATCTAAGCTTGGCGCTCAACATTATGATTTTACCAGATTTCTATCTGGATGACAATTGATGCACATTGCAAATTCAAACTGACGCCTCCAATACCACAGATAAGCATGACTGGTGGACCATCAGCACTTGCAAATGCGCTTTCAACAAGACCTTTCTTTTTATTGTCAAGAGTTTCATCGCATTGCAGAAATTCCATTTTGAGAACACGTGTTAGAATGCATGTCACGATATCTAGAAATTTCAAGTAGGAAGAAAAGATGATGATCTTTTCATCTAGATGGATTTCGTGGATATACTCGAGAAGTTCGATCAATGCCTCGACTCAAGTTAACCCATGAAGGGTTAGAAGATCATGCTCATTTAATTAGGCGAGCTACTTAGCATATGATGTGATAATGTAAATTAGTATTAAAGCTTAACTAAATAATCCTTGAAAGTAGTCCTCTCTATATCTTATTTATTATTATTTAACAATCTATCTTTATTCCATTAAATTCGTATAAAAGCTTATAAGCATTACCTAGGTATATGACTACATGTAAGTAATAAGTATATACCCAAGCGCCTCCACTACATCGCCTTTTATACGCATAAGATTCCTTTATGCATCTATATATTTAATTATAACCTTACCTAGGTACACATATAGAGATATACTTTCTTATCCAGCTCAAACTAGTATTCCTTGATCTCTATATCCGCCAGTCGTAAACATCTAGAGGGTTGTGCAATTGTAAAACCCTGCAACAATCTCTATATTCTGTAGATATCCGGTCCCAAAGAGCCAGGTGACTGAGGATCTTCGGGAGAAGGAAATGTTTCAACAAAGTCCTGATAAGTCTTGAATGAATGATTTTGAAATAGGATTACTATATTTATAATACATATTAGGCATGCCTTGAAGGCTGCCTGCATATCTTATTGTCATATTTCCTCCCCAATATATACAACAAATTTTGGTTGAGAATCAAAACTTGATTCCGATACCTATTGAGACTGTGAGAACCTCATTCCCTTAAATGACAATGCGTCAGTTACAACATTGGAAGTAGTATCGTTATCTTCCTGGAGCTTTTGACAGCCATAGACAATGAAAAGGTATACATGACCAACACCAACAACAGGCTTTTCCTTTTCAATTGCTTTATGCAACTCATGAAGACGTGCTCCTGTGACCAGTTCAGTAAACTGGGGCCACATTCGGTGAAAGAGTGTGGCAAAGCGCTCGGCGTCCTCTGCTGTCAAGTTGCAACTGCCTCGACCATGCAGTGTGATGAATTGAATCATTGCAGAATGCAATGGTCTAGCAGCAATAGATTCATCTTGCTTGACGCGATGTACGATACGCTCCAGACTGGATGTTGTCTGTTGCATATTGAGCTCTCCAAACAGGCCATGGAGTTCAGCCATTGTGATCGAGGTCTGATCACCTCGGTGCTCAGGTCCAACATATCGGTCAGGATTGTTCTTCAGTGCCTCGGGAAGAGCAACCATGATAATTTTGTGAACCCATCCTTGTCTACGATCGGCGACGTTGGAGGCAGTGTTGCGATACTCGTAGAAAAAAAAGACGTGATCGTGACTGATGGAATGTGGATTCCACAGTTTAGTTTCGGCGTCCTGGTCGGTCAACACGAACATCCTTACAGGTCCGGTTAACATGTTTGGATTGAGACGAGCCACAACACGAAAGGGAGACTTTCCATTGACTGGGTGGGTGTAAGCAGTGGGTTTCGAGACACCAACAGTGCCTCGACCATGTTCATCGTTCAATTGTCTAGGCGATGGGCATTTGACAGGGACAACGCCAACCCAAATGGATCTTGCTTGACACTCTTCAGGCATCTTTGCCTCTGCTTCCTCATCGACATCTCCAATGGCTGAGTCTTGATCGATAACGCGGATTCGCTCTCTCCAATCCTTGGAAGTACCCGAGTTGGCAGTAATGAACACAGGACTGCGGCGATTTAGGAGTTTGTTGTCGAGTTTATATGCGTGCCGTTTGACGGTAAACGCAAAATCTTTGAGCTGACTGCCCATCGTGATGATGCTGTAGGAGGAATGGATAGAAGAGTGGTCAGAAGAGTGGTCAGGAGAACTGATGAAGAGACTGGTCAGGGGAGACTCCCTGGTCACAGCAAACTCGAGAGACGACTCGAGAGAGATTGGCGATGAGACTGGTACGAGCAGAGACTTCATCCAAAACTGTGGAGGTCTTGGATAAAGAAAGTGAAAGCTCGAACCGATGGAGAGAACGAAATGGACGGGGTGAAAGGTGTAGAGACCCGGTCGAAGCCGTGATTCGTGCGGCTTACAAAGAGGTACAGTCTCCTAGTCTTTCTAATCAAGCTTTGATATGGGTCCGCTCCATAGAGTACAGTACG
Source organism: Talaromyces albobiverticillius (assembly GCA_023721895.2). NCBI lineage: Eukaryota > Fungi > Ascomycota > Eurotiomycetes > Eurotiales > Trichocomaceae > Talaromyces > Talaromyces albobiverticillius. Next base: position 3,760,968 of record JAMBUR020000001.1, on the reverse strand, counting down.
CTAAGTACGGGAGTGCCCGAAACTTACATTGAGCCTCATATCTCCTGGAGATGATTAATGCACTAGAATAAAAATTGAGCAATCTATCAACCCTAACTAAGTATCTTCATATACACATCCACGCTAGCAATGACGTTGATTTAGAACTGAATTGTTTCCCAGTCAAGTGCGTACAATCTAGCTGATGTACGTATCCTCGGGCATGCGAATACCGTCGTTAATTGAAGCTCCCTGTGAAGGAAAGGGTCAGTTTGACTTTATTCTGGTGAGAGAAGATAATCCTAGGATTAAGCGTACCATTGCCCTACCACCTTCTATCAAGAGGTAATGTCCATTCATATAGCCGCCGGCTTTCGAAGCCAGCATAAGACAAGGGCCGACGATTTCTTCGGGTTTTCCGGGGCGTCCTATTTTCAATCAGAAGTGTTGATGCCAAAAAATTCAAGCCCGGTGTTGTGCTTCAAATTGTATAAAGAAACAGGAAACGACATACCGGCGGTGCATCTCTTTGCTGCCTTTACAGCGAATTTGTTCATGCTATCTGCGTTGCTTGTGTTGTCGGTGGTGGTCATTTCGGTAGGGAAGATACCGGGGAGAATGCAATTGACACGGATTTTCATACTAAATACAACCAAGTGATTGTTAGAATAGTCTCTTTTAAATGGAGTAGACTCGAATGCATATGAAAAGCAATATAACTCACGGGTGGCACCGTCCAGCAAGGAGCTTTGACAAGTGCAAGGCTGTTTATCTTGTTATTAATCTGACGTTTGGAAAGGATCTCCCATTATTTTGAAGTATGATTCATACCGGAAGCCTAATTTAGAAAACAGTCAGCACGGATTTTCTTATGGATGTTCCAAAATGCAAGGCAGCTCTCACCTTTGAGACAGCATATGTCATTGAACCCATAGCCCTGTAAACCCGGTATCAGCAACACATTCGTCACGTCTTTAGATCATGTAATTCCATAGTATGCCTCGTTTATAATTACCTTTGATTGACAAAACCGGCTAGCGAGGAAATGACAATCACACTGGGGTCCTGTGCTTTTCGGAGTAGAGGGAAGAAGCCGACGGTTGTGAAATAAACACCGTTGAGGTTAACTGAATGCGTAAAAATGTTAATATTTCCTTCGCTAGAACCTGATGCAATTTATTTGCAAAGAAAAGATAGGCAGACTAACCGGAATTTGTGAAGTTGAAATGGTCACTAAAGCAATGTGAGTACCGTATGTCAGCAACATAGCTCATGATACCTAGGTATACGGATGTTTTCTTACTCGTTAACACCTTCCCAAAGAGCCTTTGACACGGCATCAGCTGTATGGATATTATTGTCAGACAATTATACTCTCGATTCGTTCCCGGCAAGGATGAAAGGTGACTAAAGGTCGTTATGATCCCACATGGGATAATCAATCTGCTTAGAAACACCGGCGTTGTTGACGAGCACGTCGATCTTGGATTTTCGGTCAGTTTGTTCACCTTCTGGCCGTGTATTACTTCTCAAGATGGATCATACATGTTGTTCGTTGGAAGACACTTTCTCGACGATCTTCGCACATCCCTCCTTCGTGGATACGTCTCCCTGGATACTGGATTCGAGAACTCAGTTAGTCAATGATATGAAATTGTGAAATGGAAGAATGAACCCACGGAATGATTTGTCCTCCTAATCTGGCGGTTTCTTGAAGCAGCTTGGCAGCCTTTTCAAGAACCTCAGCACGACGTCCGGTGATATAGACCTTGGCGCCATTGCTAGAAAAGCCTTCGGCAATAGCTATATACAGGCAAAAACGAAGTAAATTAGTATGAAAGACCTGGTTCGGCTCTCCTTTGCCTTCGTTATCCGGGAAGTTCTTACCTTTACCAAGACCAGTACCACCACCAGTAATCACGACGACCTTTCCCTCAACAGAGAAAATGTCGTTAAGTTGCAACGATGGACGAGACATTTTTATAGACAGCTGAATATACCTGCGGTTTCAAAATGATAAACTTGAATGAATAGAATGGAATGAAATGGTGAACAATTAATTGAGGGAAATTTCTTGAAATAAAACAAGCAGATCTCCCTTCGATACTTAACAAAATAATTTCTCAATAATTAATCGATGAGGCAATAATCAATACTTGCTATCAGTTGCGGGGATCCTTCATTTAGCCGGCTGTTAAACTCGCCACCCCTCACCCGACGACCCTCGCTGGGGAAGTCGGGGTAGTTCCCGATAAATCTCCGTGACATGAATGAAATTACCAGTGGTATTATTGGCTGGCCATTTTGTTGGAAATATTATTACAGGTCGAGAGTGTCAGTCTGGTTTTAGGAACATGTTCTGTTAAGAGCATAGAATGAGTTGAAAAGGAGCTAGCCCTAGCCCTAATTATCACCACCCCGTCTAGATAGAGAATTGAGAATCTTGAATCCATACTTCATTTTGGTCACTTAATATAAAATTTTTATAGATACACAGAAAACGAAAACAATACTGCAGTAAAAATCTAAGAAGTTCTGTTGACTATTCAAACATATGGCTAGATAGGTGGTGGCCTGGTGACATTCACTTTCAGACCAAGTAACAGAGCATCGCGCATAGTCTCTGCACTTTTAACTCTGATATCAACCATGCTCTCTGGACTGTGGTAAGCACTGTGAGGGGTTACCGTCATGCGGCCCAACTGCCATGGCTCCCTGTTTCGATATGCCTGCAAAAGCGGATGAATATCGCCTTCAATTGGGATAGGCTCATTTGGCAAAACATCCAATCCGACGCCGGCAAGTTTGTCTTCACGCAGGCATTTCTCGACTGCGTCCAAATCGACCACCTCTCCACGGGCAGTGTTCACAAGGATTGCACCTTGTGGCATCAAGCTCAATAGCTCGTAGTTCACCATGTCCCGCGTCTTCGGCGTGCAGAGGCAGTGAATGGTTGAGCTGCGTCGAAATAATTCCTTAATATCTCTGGTACGTTCGACACCAAGACTCTTTTCGACACCATTTGGAGCATACGGATCGTATATCAGGACATTTGATCCGAATGCCTTTGCGCGCAAGGCTACTGCCGTTCCAATCAAGCCCAACCCCAGGATTCCGAATGTTTTGTTTTGAATGCGGGATCCCAGAGGTGTATCGATGTATTTCCATGCTGCTGGCGGGCTAAGGCGTTGAAGGTCATGGTGTAGGGTAACTCCACGGCGAAGAGAGAGTGCGAGGGCCATGGCGTGGTCAGCGATCTCAGATGTATCATAATCTAGTCTGTGTATTAGACCACATGATGACGAATATATGGCCACAAAGGCCGGAGTTTTGTGGAAAAACTTGCCTGGTGTGTTACAAAGCGTGACTCCTCGCTTTGCCAAAGCAACCCGGTCCACCCGATCATAACCGACGCCCATTCGCACGAGTCTGGATGGTATGCAATCAGTAAATGTAATTCAAGCTTTTGCCTCTTCTTTCGCCATTCATTTCTTTTCGGCAAATATAATCCCTGCCGGATATTCGAGACCAAAGAACAATAAAGACAAAAGTGGAAAACTGCTTACACTTTCAAATTTGGGAACAACTCTAGGTCCTCGGCCGTGAAACCCGGCTTCAAGATCGTAATTCCATCAACCTGATCACGGAGTGACTTGTCAATGGCTGACCATGGTTTGACATCTGTTATGCCTTCTGGCGACAACCCGGTCTGCACATAATTGACTTTCCACGGTTTCGAGGCATCTGTTGGCTTGAAAATTTCTTGCTCGATTTGGTCATCCTGTTGAGAAAAATCAAAACTTTTAGCTCGATTTCTGGGTAAAGAAACTAAAAAAACGAAAGATAATCATGACAAAGGACGGTGAAACTTGCGGGGTAGAGACCATCAGCTTGAATGATGGTATATGTTGGAATGTCTGCACCTTGCGTGGAACCCATCGTGAAGGTAGTTGAATTCAGTGACGGACGGTCTTGTGCTCAGTTTCTTTCTTCTAGAGTCTTCAACTAGAAAAAATATTTTGGAATTATTAGTGGTTTGTATCTTCTGAAATGTGAGTGGCAAGCTGTGCTCGGCCGCACCGCCGAAGGATAATCAGGTTAAACCCAGACAGTGAGGCCGGTTGGATTAGCCGGTGCACCACAAGAGTAATCGAGCGCGTCCAATTCTTAATCCGGCCAGACACATCCAAAAATGAGCTCCGGTGACTTCAATTTATCTACTAAGTCTGATTGAATATAAATATATAAGAGCTTGCATCATGGTGCTATCAACTTGTAGCCTACAGCAGCTGCTTATACATACATAGTGATACATAAAGCGATAATAACCCAAAGCCAAAGCTCTGGTTATTAATAAGTCAATGGCTTTTATCAAGCATGCCACGAAATCAATATCGAATATGCATGGTTTTAATAATTCCCAGTGATCCTGCCTCTGATTTTGCGACTACTGCAGCCGTTGAGTAGTTGGCGTGCTCATCCCAACTTCATTTGCGTCTGGAATGATACCATCAAATATGTTGATATTCCCTTGTTGCTCAAACAAGAAAGGCCAGCCAGTAACGAGATCTGGGGGTAGAGAGGCCTGTCGTCTTTGTGGAAAGAGCAAGTCCGTTGTCCCCAAATTATGATATGGGCCAGCACTTTTGTTAAAGAAATCAACGTTGGTTCCTAAATACAGTGTGTCATGAACGGGGAGAAGAGAGTTGTTTTGAGCTTCGGAGGATATGATGTGGTGGAGGTAACTTTGTTCTTGCTGATGTTGTTGTTGAGTAGGGTTCGACGGGGTAAGACTATGCGTTGGTGCAATATTGTTTGAATGCAAATCACGAATCCAGGACGTGGTTTGATTTGTAAATGGTTCGATGTTATTGAGGGGAAATTGAGAAGACCTCGGCTGTCCCTGTATGACGATTAATCAGTAACGATAACAGCAAAATATATTCATCGTAAAATCGCTGTCATTAACGTAAAGGAATTGCTTATACTTACAGCGTTATTATTCATATTATTATTACCTCCGCCACTGTTCGCATTATTAGAACTTGAATAGCTCTTAGAGCGGGTGTTTGATAGCTCGGACAGAAAACTTTGGTCCATAGAGAGTGACGTTGATTCTTCTTCGGACTGCGGCTTATGCTGCATGTATTCGTCGATTCGACTTATTTGAAGCCTGAGCTTCGCCGCAAGGCCTGGAGAAGAGGATGTGTATGCCTCTATTCTTTCAAGGAATTGTGCCAACACAAGAAGAATATTCCGGACTTGCAGATAAGTCCACGCCGAAAGCGGGCCTTGAATAATAGTTCCGAGGAGATATCCCACATGCGCCAGGTGTTGTAACTAAAATTGTCGGAAATGACTTAGTTATTGTTTTCAATTGAATTACTCCAACCCAAATCTGTTTGTTCTCTTGGTGCAGTAAACAACCTACCGAGCTAGATCCGTGAAAGTATCCAATGGGAATGACGCTGAGCTCGTCTAGTAGCTCACTGGCAATGGCGCAGCGCATGTGTACGCTGGACTTCTCGGCTCCTACGAGAAGCATTTTCAGAGTTTGTGTTGTGATAAGAATATTTGAAGCTGTATGGCTGATATATTAGTTTTGCTCCAGAGAAAAATAATGAATGTTAAGGATTGAAAATTGGGTAATCACCAATGAATCCGTAGCGATCAGTAAGAGGATCTCCAGTCATTTGCTTGACGCTCTTAAGCTCTGGGGGCAGATTTTCATGTAACGTGGACACGAGTCGAAGACAATCCGGACCAAAGTGTCGGGATGGTCGCGAAAGAAATGTCGTGACTAGCTCTCCAGGTTGATCAACTGGGCTGTCACGTTTTGCCCTGACTGTATTGTCGACGTGCTCAAGGAGGCGATAAAGATCAGTACAGAAATTCCAGCCTCGCAGAAACGAGACCCTTTCTGACTGCAAGTGAATCTTCGTCTCGGAAATATCCTGATCATCAAAAACTTCCGCGGGGTATAAAACTGTAGCCTTTGATTCGCGCTGTCGTGAGAGATATCCAAAGTTGTTCGCAATATACTGATCTTGTTGATAAGCGCCCCAGAACTGAGATTACGGCAATCAAAACGTTAACAAAGCTTCAAAGAATGATTGACTAATACAATAGCTTGTCAGATTCAAATGTACTTACAAGTCGACGTCTTTCCTGCTTTTGGATTTCATTCAAATCTTTAGGCCAGTTCGCCTCAAGATGAAAGCCTGTACTGATCGATAAAGAGATGTAATCACCCATGTGTACAATTGCTCTTCTGAAATCCTTGCTTTGGAGACAAGCAGAGGTTAAAAGAGCATTTGCTTTCATTAGCGGAAAAGTGTCAACAACACTGCTAATGTCACTTGGCAGGGTCTTGACTGTGGCACTGTAGCATGTCTTCGCTAACGTAGCAGCTTGAGATACCATATGCTGATCCGAGGCTGAAGCCCCATCGCATAGTCGAGCAGCAGTTAGAGCGCACACAGCCATGGTCACAAGAAAGATGCCCCAATCATTTCGATACTGTTGCTCTTTGATCTGGGTTCTGAAAGTCGGCCAGTGAAAATATGGCCGCCTAGATAATACGTAATTAGTCTTTTCTGTCAAGCAGATATTTTTTAATGCTGAAACCCATTACAGCAGTTAACTCACAAAGGATAGAGACAATGATAAAAGTGATCTATCAAGGATTCAATTGTATCAGGGCTAATTGCATCTTCGTATTGAGCGTAAAGAGTTGATGCCGCGGAGTATATCGGAGAATTCAAATTAGCGCCATCGTTTAAGGCAGGACTCATTCTAGTCGCCGATGAGCCGCATGGATCTTCCATAGACTGAGAAATTGGAGAAGGATCGTCCGGAACATCATCCTGGGCAGCGTCGGATGGCCGATCTGTGTTTCTCGGCGCTCTGCGCGATGGAGGCGGCTGAATTAGAAGTAAGTGAGAAATTCTCATCCATCACGCAATATTTATATACGAGGGACTGAAAGTAGATAATATGAGAAGAAGGATAAAACCGATGACAGTTAACTCACCCCGCGGCGTTTCACTGGTCGATCATACGTGCACTCTGAACCGTGTTCCTTACATCGCGAACAGGGACTTCCCTCGGGACCTGGCTCGCACTACAAGAGTCGACTATTTAGTATGCGAGATGACAAAATCTCAGGCAACAAGACTGGAGAAGAACATACCCGACTAGCATGGCGATGGCATCGATCACAGGCACGCTGTTAAGCAATCAAGTCAGACACGAAAGAATAGAACAAAGGGAAAACCATACGTGACTAGCATACCACTATGCGCCTCCTTCTAACGTTTTGTCTCGGCATTGACGACAGTTCATGATTTGCCACATCAATGAGTGACCTAATGCCATCGGTGGGATTCATAGAATTCATCGTCTGAAGCCACCCGTTTCGGGGCTGTCAGCTCATGAATCATGCAAGTCGAGTATGATAGCACCCGGACCCCAGCTGTTTGCAAATTGTATCGGTGTGATAGATAGCTACCCCAGCCAAAGTAGAGTTGTCGTCTGGAGCACCTTCCCAAGAAACCGGAGAAACCCGCTTATTCATCCGATGCACCGCTCTTATTGGCCATACCCCATATCCGATAACCCTAACCCTAGTACACAGACATCCGGGGCACAGACACACAAGGCGATGGCAAAAGACTTATCTGGCACATGGAGTTTCAGGTTAGTGATCCGTTAGTTAGAGAACTTTGCCACAACTTCCATCAAACCATGTGTAGAGGGGCACGTGAGAACGCACAAGCCGCGACTCCAATTTCTGGTTTTGCCTCCGCATTCAAGATTGCCGGTTAAACATTTGCCGAGACTATCAGATTAGCCGACAGATGCTAGCACCGTTCTGGTTGGTGTGTCGGCTATTGATAACAGTACCCGGGCCCCCTGTGCCCCCACAACATGCCCCCACGCCGTAGCCCTAAGCTATGCAGGGCAAAGCTCCTATTAGACATTTTCCATTTGAAAAGAGCTTCAGCCAAAAGTTTTGTTCGTGACAACCAACAACGAATTCTATCAAGACTTCCAAAAATAATTCCCTAGGTGGGAAACTCCAGGTCAGTCGCAGCTAAGGGGACAAAAAGAACCAATGGCAAAATGAGTCACCACCATCTCTACCGCACGCTTTGCAAATCTCGGCTATCGGCCGAGATTATACCAAAATCTCGAAGTTCAGCTCTTCAATGCCACAATGTTCGCGTCTCGAGCGTATCTAGCTATACCGCGAGGAGATCATCATCTGTACAGTCTACAAATCGTCCGGGACAGCATGCAAACCAGCATGGAAAGTCTAGAACGCCCTGGTTTGTATCAGGCGCTGTGGTCATGGTAGTGTGGCATCTAATCCTCGCATATTGTTTTTTGGCTGATAATTTACTATGTGTAGTTTATTGCTGCTTCGTATGGGTATCGGAAATATAATGCCGAGAACGATCTTGGTGGTGACATACCGGGAATGATTTCTTACAAGGAAGTCCAGAAGCATGTCTCGGCAGATGATTGCTGGGTTATAATTAAGGTGTGTACAGAATGATGTCGACTATATGAATAATAATTGACTCGCCTCTCGTTTCTTAGGGCAATGTTTATGATCTTACCGAGTTTTTGAAAATGCACCCCGGCGGCCAGCAAGCTATCCTCGCAGTAGCCGGAACTGACGCAAGGTAAGCATTATTATTATGCTATTAAGGAACCCTTACAACCTAGGCAGGAAAACTAAGCCGTGAAATATACAGCGAATTATTCACTATGCTCCATCCACCGACTGCCTTGTCTACCCTGCCGGCTGAGAAATGCCTCGGCCCTATAAATCCCGCCACAATCCCCAAACCCGAAGAAAAAGAGCTCACGGAAGACGAGAAAAAACGTCAAATTGCAAGGAAGGAATTACCGGATGCTGATTCGATGCTCCTTTTACAAGATTTCGAGGAATGGGCGGAACGCGTGTTGAGCTCAACAGCCTGGGCTTATTATCGTAGCGCCGCCGACGAAGAGAGAAGTGCGTTGTTTCCCTTCATTATGCTATATTTGTCTTTGAGAGTTGAGCAACTAACAGACAAACATCGAAATAGCCTTTCACGAGAATCGCGATGCTTTTAAGAGGTACTTCCTGCGTCCACGAGTCCTCCTTCGGGACATGACCCATGGAAGCACTGAGACGACGTTTATGGGCATCGAATCCACACTACCTGTGTTTATTTCTCCGGCTGCAATGGCAAAACTGGGTCATCCACTAGGGGAGGTTAACTTGACCAGGGCAGCTGGAGAATATGGCATTGTGCAGGCTGTAAGTTTGCATTGCATTCTTCGTTTTCTACAGCATGTACTAACTGTGACACAGATCTCCTCTAATGCTAGTTGTAGCTTAGAAGAGATGTTTGACGAGGCTACTGATGATCAAGCTCTCTTCTTTCAGGTTAGTCCACTCCAATCCATTCACGTCCTTACTGAAGCATTGGACAATCAGTTAATCTCCTCTGTGCTATTTTAGTTGTACCTCAACAAGGACAGGTCTCTTTCCGAAAAGCTCATTCAAAAGGTCGAAGAGCTCGGCGCAAAGGCTATCATATTCACTGTTGACGTCCAATGTCAATCTAAACGTACCATGGATGTGCGCAACAAAAAAGCCACATCCCTCCCTACTTCGGGGGCAGCCGCTGCTTCATCTTCTGCGTCGGCAGGCAAGGCTACTAGTGTATCAGAAGCTATTGGTGGATATCAGGATAACAACTTAACGTGGAATGACGTACCTTTCATTCGGGTAAGAATTTTCTTATATCCCCTGCTTCTTGCTACTGCTATGCATTTCAATATTGATTGTTATTATAATAGAAATTCACCAAGCTTCCTATCATTGTCAAAGGAGTTCAATCTCTAGAGGATGTTCAGCGATGTGTTGACCACGGTGTTGAGGGTGTCATCATCGTAAGTCTACCTGGTTTACCAACTCTATACTCTTACCGTTGACGGTCACCGTCCTTGTTACCACACAAATTATGGATTTCTAACTTTTTGATACTTTACATCATAGTCAAACCACGGAGGCCGTCAAGCAGATTACGCACCTGCCCCTATTGATATTCTCTACGAAATTCGAACATATCGACCAGATCTCTTTGACAAGATTGAAATCATGATTGACGGTGGAGTTCGCAGTGGAGCCGATGTCGTAAAAGCTCTTGCTTTGGGTGCCAAAGCTGTAGGACTCGGCAGACCATTTTTGTACGCCAATGGTACACATGGAGAAGATGGTGTTAGGCGAGTTCTTGAAAGTAAGTAACCCTATCACGGTGAAAATGCCTCCGTTGGTCTCTACCGTCTCTAAATGATATCGTTTAATTCAGTCTTACACGAAGAACTCACTAATACCATGCGCAATATTGGTGCTTCTACAATCGAGGAACTCAAGCCAGAAATGGTAGGTCCCGCAGGACCATGGGTTGGAGCGAATAGACCGTCTTATGTACCTGTACCAAAAGCATAGATTGGTTGTTTTAACGGTTAGTTGATGTGGATAAACTTAGAACAGGAAAGCTGTGGATTTTTGTCAAAATATCTATACTATATCTCTATATGTTGTTGTCTATAGACTAAATTTTATTTGTGTGCATACAAAATGAAATATAACTATTCAGAACCTTCGAAACATCTGATATGCAAGAATTTAATGAATTATACCCAGGTAGCTAATATCCACTGGACTTCTGTGCATGATCTGCTCCGGTAACAATCGCCAGGTGGCAATTCATTCCTTCTGCTAGAACACCGACATCTGTTGTAATGGAAACCATGTGGAATCCCTGTTCCACGCGTTTCCGAGCATCGTTTCCATCGGTACCTATACACACCATCCCAGTTAGCGCCAAGAACAAAGCCAATATGTAGATATATAGAGAATTTGAAGATACACAAGTAAAAGGGCGAGGAAATTATACGTACAAAATATGGCGGCTTTCTTGCCGGTAGATTTAGCAGCTGCGAGGACACGCTGAACAGCTGCTTCGTGTTCATCGCCACCACGTGTGACACCCATCTGTTTTGAGAGATCGAAGGGTCCTAAACAAAGCATAAGTCAGCATTCTGTTGAACTATAAAATAGATGCTTGCCTTAGCATTGAGATGTTGGGAAAGAAAATCACATACCAATAAAAAGCACATCTACTCCCTCTACTTGTGCAATCTTTTCACAATTTTCAACGCCAGACCTGGACTCAATTTGCACTACCACCATTGCTGCTGCGTCTACCCCAGTATCATAATGTTCTCCAGGCGAGACTCCTGGATATGCATGCGGTGCGAACATTGGTCCGTATCCTCGCGAGCCCAGAGGTAGGTATTTCGAGTACTTGACGATCTTTGCAGCATCTTCTCATAAGTAGGTGTTAGCATAATGAATATAATTTTCAAGATACTGCATTTAAAAAAGAGAAAGATGGGCGTATCCTACTTCCGAGTGACACATAGGACTCATGACTCCACGAGCTCCGGAATCGAGAGCACGCTTGAGCATCCATTCTTCACTCCAAGGAATGCGAATAATTGGACTTGCCCCTTCGGATGCAATTGCATTGGTGAGCTATATTTTGTTTTTAGCCGCATTGTACAGTCGCGTAACCCGGGAAAATCAAACCTCATAATAGTCTCTATCAGTAATTAAACCATGTTCTGCATCAATTAGAACCCAGGAGAAATCTCCAGAGTTACCGGCTTTTGCTGAGCGAAGGATTGTTTTGGCAATGGCAGCATTGTTGAGTCTGTTCCGCGAGAAAGATTGTTAGCTCACACAAAACCACGTAGAGTCTAGAGAAAACCACTGCTAACAAAGAATGATAACAATTTTGGGGTATTAGGAATAACATGGTGCATAGCAGAATGACATACGTTAACCAGAATCCAAGAGCTGGCGATTGGCTTTGAAGGGCCGAACGGATCGAGGTATCGAAAGGCATTATGCTAAGACAACGAAACGCTTATTCGATGATATTATATCTTCAAATGAATGTGATGCGAGATTTTATTGAGAATTTACGCAAGCTGAGATGTATGAGTTTTCTTTGGCCAGCCGGTTGAATATAGATCCCGTTCACGTCACAGACCTCGGGAATATAGACATGCCCCTTACCCGATGATATTGCGTATTATCCATCTTTTATTACTAACAGCTCGGAATCTACTTGCTACTTGCCCTTGAGTCTCAAGTCGTCTATCCACAATGATGGAAGTTGTGGGGAAATCTGGAGTCGGTTGAATAGTTTAAGCGAGAGAGGAAAGTTCTCGGTTAAACCGACAAAACCTGGGGATCCCCGGAGGTCTGTGTGGTGGCCAATCAAACCGCATTGGACGACGACATTTTCCAAAGGTTTCTTCCTGAGATCCTGAGGACCCCCTCCTTGGTAGTCTGATCTATGGCATAGCTAGGAACTGTGTATATCCTCCCTGTAGGTATATATACACGGGCGCCCTTGTTCGACCTGATGTCTCGTTGTCGGTAGCAGTCAGGGTTATAGTCGCCCTCTTTTGCCACACCCTGCCTCAGGATTATTTTCTATCAAGAACACACCTCTTTTCGCATTATATTCGTGACCAGACGAAGGCATTTTTTGTCACATCGTCAAAATGACTCGAAGCTCCTTTCGTGATATTCCCAGTCAGTCTTCACGCATCTCCATCCATCTGGTCGTGTATGCTAACTCTCTGGTCTGCACAATTATAGACAACACTGCCAAACAATGGTGGAATGACCCCAGTCTGCGACTCAACGTATTTTATACTGTTGGTTGCATGCTTTGTCCTTTCTATCTCGGATGTAAGTCGAAACATGGTTGTTAGTACCCCCCTTTTTTTGTCGCATATCTGACTTCCCTTTTTTTCGTCCAGATGACCAGTCTCTTCTTACGGGATTGCAGACCCTTCCGCAATGGACCAGTTACTTTCATAGCCCTAAAGGACAATGGCTAGGGCTTATCTCGATTTGTATTCTTCTTCCCGGCACTGTCATGGGGTTTCCAGCATCTTGGATTTGCAATAACTGGGGCCGTAAGATCTGTGTGCTCATCGGTTGTGTTTTCATCATTGTTGGAGCTATCTGGAATGGTTTGGGCAAAGGTACCACTCAATTCATGATCTGTGAGTATCAAGCCACCCGTCCTTTGTTATCAGTCTTTTCTGACTTGGAATGACTGTTCTAGCGCGAGTCATCATGGGTATTGGAGGTGCAATCACAAAGACAGCAGCGCCAGCTTTGCTCCAAAAAACAGTGCACCCTAGACTGCGTGGCAGCATGAGCACAATGTACTACGGGTTTTACTATGTTGGCTCGCTACTCAGTGGAATCATGTGCAGTAAGATTTTCTCTGCCAAAATCAAGATTGACAGATGACTCTAACTCGATATGAATAGTTATTGGCCTCGAAATTACCGGTGAATGGGGCTGGCGTCTTCCCTGTATCCTCGCACTTCTCGGGCCCACGGTCGTTTTTGCCATTCTTATCAAAGCCCCTGACTCTCCTCGATACTTGGTTCACAAAGGCAAAACTGAACAAGCCGCGGCTGTTCTTGCTAAATATCACGCCAATGGTGATGTCAATGACGAACTTGTCCAATGGAAATTACAAGAAATACAGTACGCACTCGAAAGTGAATCTTCTAACAGCAAAACTTCCTACGTGAGTATATACACTATCCGGTGGTCTTCTTTCGTCCCCCCCCCCCCCTTTCATGACAAACGCTAATTGTCTCTGATTTTCCCGTACAGATGGACTTTTTCAAGACACCAGGTAACCGGAAACGTCTTTGGGTTTCGGTCGTCATGGCCTTTGGTGTCAACTGGGTCGGAAATGGAATCGTATCCTAGTATGTTTTCTAACTGCACCTTTGCAATCTTACCAGAAGAATCGTTCGACTTACATTCTTCTCCTTAGCTACCTCACTCCTGTCCTCAAATCGGTCGGTGTTACTCAGCCAAGGAAGATCCTTGGTATTAACGTCGGGCTCGCTGTTTGGAACTTGATCATATCCGAAGTGGCCGGGCTCTACTCTAATAAGTTTGGTCGTCGCGGGCTGTTCCTTATATCCACCGTGGGCATGATTCTGAGTTATTCTTTTGTAATGGGACTCTCAGCCGGCTTTGCAACAACTGGAAAATCTCAGCTTGGTTTGGCCGCAATCCCATTCTTGTTTCTCTTTTTCGGATCCTACGACATTGCGTGGGCGACGCTCAACTACTCCTATGTCTCTGAAATCATGCCTTTCAATCTCCGCACTAAGGGTCTTGCAGTCTACCTGACCGTCCAGCAAATCGGCAATGTGTTCAACCAGTTCGTCAATCCTATTGCCCTGGACGCCATTGCCTGGAAATATTACGCTGTTTATATCGCAATCGACTGCGCTTACGTGGTGATGATATACTTATTCTTCCCCGAGACGAAGTCGCTATCTATTGAAGAGGTGTCTCTGATTTTTGATTATGACACAAAGGAGGGCCGGGAACGTGCTGCAGCTGCCTTCAGAGAGATACAGACCACCCATGTTGCAGCTGACATCAAGAAGACCTCGGCTGAACATGACGAAGGAAGACTATAAGGAAGGTACAAGACGAGGAAGTGAATGTCTCTTATTGGCGTATCCAAAGATATTTAAGTGCACAAGCATATGTATCTCACTGCCAAGATTGTTAAGATCAGGCACTGTCTGCCTAGGTGGATATGTTCCCAAGTGTACAAAACAATATTGAATATAGTTCCTCGGAGCGATTTTTAGCCTTTGAACTAGGTATACAGTGTTTCAATTGAGTTCATAAAAGCAAATTAATTCCCATAACGCGAAGTAGATACCATAGTAATGACTTCTAGTTCTTCTTTTCCACTTCCATAGCTCAGGCCGAGAATAACTCAGACCGAGGCTATACCAGTTTTACTGCCTCCTGCATATGGCCACGCAATCATTACTCCTCGTTAGATATCTTCCGGGGATCTGCACCATATTCAAGGTTTGTGGGGAACTTCATGGAGAAATTCAGCCCGTCCCCGTATATTTGCCACCGGTTGAACCGGTTAATCCTGTTAATCCCGTTAATCGGGTTAAATCAGTTGAACAGGTAAACCGGCCCCAGACCCCATGTTGACTAAATCAGGCAGGTGATTTCCTGCTGTTTTCCTGGCCGACTATATCCAATCAATACAGTTGCGGTTGATCCGGGCCGTCTAAATTTCACCTGCAAAAAGTACCTCATACCTTGTCCAGAAGTGGCAAGGTAATGTCATTGGATTTGAAACGATTTCTGGGCAGGTAACAAGGTATAAAATAAGCGGACATCGGAAAACTAACTAAAAAGTTTCAGTAGTATTTCCCGCCAAATCAACCATATACCACTTTTGTTTGATGATCCATCTATATTGATTCTTTGGGTTTTCAATACCTAGGCATACAACACATCTCAATCATATCCAACCATGGAGTCAAGTCAGACAATCGCGAGCTCTTCGACAAATGCGTCGATGAGAATGAGCCTTATTGGAGGAGACAAAGAAGATGTATGAGAAGATTCTTCATCCAAGTTCCCCCCTTTTGCTATTCACCCCCCTACGGACATGAATCCTTGTCGTCGATGCCGTACAGATCCCTAACTATCATCGATACAGGTCCCCCAATGGATGAAAGAGCTTCGCAGCAAAGGCTGGACAGTAGTGAAAGAAGCCATCCCCAAGGATAAAGCACTTAGTTACGCAGACCAAGCTTACTCCTGGCTTGAAGGTTGGGGTCTTGGTTATGACCATCACGATCTGTCAACCCGTACATCTTCTAAGCTACCATTTACTCATCGCGCTGGAATATTCAATCGGTAGGTATCTAACCCAAAACTTCTAAGTTCTATGCTGCTGACTTTATTTATAGTTATGGTGTTGCCCATGAACAATTCGTGTGGGATCTCAGGTCCGAACCAGGTATCATCGATAAATTCGAGCAGATCTGGGGAACCCCAGAGTTACTTGTTTCATATGGTGAGCAGCACTATGGTTTTACAAGAAGTTCTCGGTCTTGATAATGCTGACTCCTTTAAGACGGCCTCAACCTCTCTCTCCCCGAGGCCGAAAGGCCGAAAACAGACCCGATCTTCGCCCCTTGGTCACATGTAGACCAATCTCCTCTACGCCTTAATCTTCAATGTGTTCAAGGAATTATGAATTTATTGCCCAACGGACCAGATGATGGCGGTCTCATGGTTCTTGATGGTTCAAGTAACCTTTATGCTGAGCTTTGGCAACATTTCGATCATAAAAAGGGAGAGAAAGGTTGGAATACTTGGGAGCAGCAGTTCCTTGACGACGAAATGTGCCAATGGCTGGAGTCTAAAGGCTGCAAATGGGTGAAGGTTTGCGCAGAGCCTGGTGATCTTCTTCTATGGGATTCTGTCAGTTCTGGTTCCTTTCTTTTGCTCTATCATTGACTGAACTAACGCCACTACAGAGAACTGTCCACTATGGTGCGGCACCTTCTTCTGTGAATGATCGCTTTGCTGCATGTAAGTCTTTTATCCTATCAGCAACTATACCCGGGGTTCCGAATAAAGGACAATACTAAACCGGTATATAGATGTGTGCTACAAGCCTGCCTCAATGGTAGCTGAAGAAGTCAAGAAGGAACGTCTCGAACTATTTGCAAAGAAGCATGGCACTGCTCATGACCCTTCAATTCTCCGAGTTACGCCTCGAGATCCCCCCCAGGATCATCCGTCGTATGAGCAATACTTAAATCGGCCTTTGCAAAACCCTCTATTGTCGAAGCGTGGCCGCCAGTTGATTGGATTAGAGGAGTATTAGATGTCAAGCCATGTGGTTATCTATTCCAAGGGCAGTAATTGGCAAGAAGGATAATATTGACCAAAGGGAAAAAAATTGAAAAGAAAAAGAAATATTCACGAAAGATTCATTCTTTATTGACAGCTCCATGATGCTGAGAAAATGATGGATGTGGGGTGAAATCTTCCATGTACTGAAGGTTAAATTGACGACTGTTTTTGTGAAATATTGAAATATTGGTTGTATGTTAGTTACGAGTTCATGATAAGCTCTTGAGAGTTGAAGTCTGCTGTCTTGTTGTAAGTTGAAGTTGTAGCGTTGTACTTTAAGATCATATGGCGCTAAGACTAATTGGGCCGTGGCCGTGGCCGTGATCCGTCATCCGTCATCCGAGATAGCTTCGTGGTTTATTTTTGTCCAACAGTCACAGCTGGCCTTGACAAACTCTGCACAAACTTCAAATGACACGATTACCTATTTGTTTTAGAATCACCACAGTTGATCACTACTGTTAAATCAATACTTGGCAAGCGTTCTATCCATAGGCATGGTTGAGCGATAATGGCAACCACCCTGTTTTCACTCCTGACCTGGGGGAAGTAAGTGGATTCTCGCATGATGTGACCGATATTTCCAAAAGCGAAAGTACAGAGACTAACTCGATAACAGCATAAAGTCCCTCCTCCTATTTTTCGGGCCCGTTCTCTTACCTCGCATCATCAACTATTACCGTGGCCTCCGAGTCCAGCTCGCGCATCGCCCTCCTCCTCGACCGATCCCGACAGAAGCAAACCGAGCCTTGAATCTATTATTTGGCGCTATTGTCGTCTTTTTAACGTTAAGCGTACCGTCGAATCCATACGCACCGGCTCCCAATATATTCACCCAGACGGGCTCTCGCATCAATACACCTACAGATGTCATCTTCTCCCGTTTAACTCGAGTCAGACCCGACAATCTGCTCACTGATTACGACAAGTTGCTGCGGGCAAAGTTGACTTCTACCGCAGAGCGGAAGATTTACCTGCGTTTCGGCCCTGAAGCACTCATGTCATGCCAATTCTGCGAGCTCGACGATCCGATCTCGTATCTATTGTTTTACCTGCCTTTGAACACAATCGTGCCTCATTTCATACACCTCCTTATTCTTGATATAGCCACTGCCGCTCCATTTGCTGGAACCGAAGCGTCCCGATGGCGGAACTGGTTTACATTTGCTGCGCTGGGTCTAGCTGGTCTTGATTCCTACACCATGAGCTCATTTGACCCAATCGCAGCTGCATCCCCAGCTGTCCGCGCTGGCCAGATTCCCCCTCTGAGTCTATTCACCAGTATGAATATCATCCGGTTCTTATTTTTGGCCGTCTTCGACAGCGTATGTGCCGGCTTGATCTACGTTTCTGCCACCCATCGGTTTTTCTATAGTCCGCCTTCGCAAAACGAACAGATCAACCAAATTGTTGCCGCTGCTACAGCCGCGCTGACTAACGCCAATTCCAAGTTGCATAGTCTGAGCGTGACTCGCAATGCCGTGGTACGGGACAAGTCACTCAAGGCTCGCGATGACTGGTACTGGCGCACGGCAGTAGCAATGGAGAGCTCCAGCAATGCAGGCGCAGAAGGTGATGGTAGCATTTGGGAAGAGGAGGAGGTAGTGCGGGCAATGTCACGAGCAATGAATGGTCGAGGTCGTAGCCGAGGATTGGATATGGCGCAGCTTGGCATCAATGCTGGAGAATATGTTGACAAGATCACGGCTGGGTTAGAAAACGCCAGCGGCGAGAGTTTTTCGACTTAGCTGCCGGCATCCCTCCAGTTTAAAATGAATAATGAATGCATATAAGGTATAGACCAAGCAATACAACCTCAGCAGGGATTAGACTATTCTGCGCTCTCTTAGCACACTGCACGGAGGCTCGAGGCCCGAAGATCGACAAAATCTTACGGCGCGACTCACGCAATCAATATGGTGGAGATGGAGGAGAATGACGTCGTGCAAGATCTAGATACGTGCAGTACACCAGCGATCGGTGGAGTATGTCGTGATATTCCTGCATCCATTCAACCGGGACTCCGGAGCCCGTACAACGGTACAACATCTGAGACTTGAAAGTTGAGACAACACTGTGACACTGAGACGCATCCGAGAGCAAATAATTGGACGGAGCGACGGAAATAAGGTGGCCTTAGGCCCAACTAAGTGGGCGTAGAGAGTGGTGCTGTCTTAGCCGCTGCTGGGGTCGATCATGGCTGTGCAAAGTGCATGGCGTATGCAGAGTGGTGCACCGTGAGCGCTATGCCGCCTGCCATTTGTCGGCAGTCACCTGACTCGGCGAGCCATTGGCCGCGTGTGCGTCCTGATACATGCCTGACAAACAAGGCGGTGAAGCTGTTTCAGAAGGAAGGAAGGAGCCCCTCTTGCGTCCGTCCTGCTTCTTGTTGGGATTTTCGTGGCGAGGAAGGAGCCCACTGTTTCTTAGTTAGGTATTTAGTTAGCCCGAGCCGTAAGAAATTATCCCACTGCTTCATCGTCCAAGCCATCGCACCCAGCAGATGCTCCCTCGTTTCAAGCATGAAAGGAGCCTTGTATTGATCGGCCAATGATAACCATCGCGATTTCGATTTCAATATACCTTGCGAGTGAGCGCGATTGGGTTGGGCTGCTGTTCCTGGCCCACTCCCGCAAGTCCGCGCAGAACGCACTAACAATACTCCGCACCTCGGCGTACTAAACCACTTCTCTCTGGTTAGTAGCGCCTGCTCAACATCAATTCAGCAACATTTCATGACCAGACTGCACATACGCAGTCGATAACCCGTCATGGCAAAGAATATGGCTCGGGCTCAGTCTCCGACCGACAAGCTTGACCAGTTCAATGCCTGCGTGTCGTCGTCGTCGTCGTCGTCGTCGTCTCAAAGATCGTTTCAAAAGGAAGCCAGCTTGCGAGAATGGATTGTCCAGAATCAAATTGGTAAGGGAGAAAACCTGCAAAACCTGCAAAACCTGCAAAACCTGCAAAATGTTTGCTGAAAGTCGATGGCTGACCATGTTGGTAAATCAGGCATCTCCTTGACCATCCTTTCGACGTTACTTGCCGCCCATAACTTATACCCCTCCGTTCAGACTTTTACGGCGCCCTTTTTCCAAATGTCCTATTATCAACCAGAGAGCGGCATGTATACGCAAGGCTGGGACGATGTATATTTTGTGATAAGCGCCTTTTTGGCTTTTACGGCGGTTCGCGGCATCTGCATGGATTGGATATTCAGCCCCTTGTCCAGGTACTGCGGGTTGAGGAAAAAGAGCTCAATACGAGTCGCCGAACAAGCCTGGTTAGTCTGCTACGACTTGACTTACTGGAGCTATGGAATGGTATGTTAAAAATTCGGTGATATTGGGTGGGTTGATGCTAGCGTGGCCTCATGACTGACTCCCAGGCACGCAGTATCTTTGGAAGAATTCAAGCTATTGGGGCGACTACAAGGCCATCTGGGCCGAGTGGCCCAAGCGAGAGATGGCCGGCGGATTGAAGTGGTATCTTCTGACACAGCTCGCTTTCTGGATTCAACAAATTTTCACCGTTAATATTGAAGAGCGCCGGAAAGACTTTCACCAGATGTTTACCCACCATGTGATTACTAGCACATTATTGAGCGCTGCGTATATCTACCGCTTCTTCAACGTTGCGAATGTAGTGTTGTCTTTGATGGACATTGTTGACTTCTTACTGCCGGTGAGTTGGGCTGTGTCCAAGAGCAGGAAAAAAAAAATTTGCGGCTAACGATTCTTTTTTCACAGACGGCTAAGATCCTTAAATACTTCAAATTCGAGACACTCTGCAACGTCGCATTTGCTGTGTTTATTTTAACATGGTTTGTCACCCGACACATCTTTTACCCGATGCTATGTTGGTCAATCTACCAAAATGTGCCCGCGGTGATGTCGTATGGGTGCTATTCTGGTACATCTGCGAAATTATACACCACTGATGGGTACCCAAATCGGATTGCGTATATGTTCGGACCGTATTTCAGCGAAGAAGGCCCGTTTTGCATGAACTTGACCATCAAGTGGATTTTTCTTTCTTTCCTGCTAGCCATCCTGCTACTTTCCATCATTTGGTTCACCTTGATCTTGAAAGTCGCAATCAACACAATCCGATCTGGGAACACCGAGGATGCAAGGAGTGATGATGAGGAGGAGAATGAAGAGGAGGAAGTGGAAGTATCAATGAGTCCGGTGAATGAAAGCTTGAATGGTGCTACAGCCGAGAGGGCGTCTAGCACCGAGAGCTCATGGCGCAGGGCGAATGGACCGGCTCCAAGCCGGCGTGCTCATGGTGGAATATTGGGTGACAGTGACCGCAAAGCTCTTTTAGGTAGAATCGGCTGTGACAAGCCGACGCATGATTAACTACTTTATATTGCTTTGATGGGCTGATTTCAGTATTGCACATATGGATTTTGTAGTGTATGAGCATGCCGTGAGTCAATGATATATTGTTTTTTCCTTGTTGCTTGAAAAATTGTGCTGTTTAAAGAGTCGATTCAAATACCCTTATGTTTGAGATATACGATTAGTATAGATTACGATGTTCTTTTCATTTTTGAAAACGGAGTTTGAGTTTCATTCATTATTTGGTTGCATCATATGTCAGATTGGACATTGGCCACGATTTAATGTACGACCTGTAAGGCATTCAATTAGGTAGGAAGAGCTGTAAGCCGAAACATCATAGACATCAGTATCGGTAGTATTGCAGGCCCGGATACTATGATCATAGAGAGTAGTATCCAAGGCAAGGGATGATACCCGGGGGAAAGGGACGGGGATGTATTCTTCCCTTTCTTTCTTTTGTCTTCAGAAAGACTACGCGGGTCAAAAACTTGCAATGGTATGCTCGGCTTCGTTTTGAGAGATAATAAGATCAGACCGGGGATTTAGATATTTAGAGAACCGCTATCTTATACCTACTTTTCGTGTATTCAACTATTCCTTTTCTCGAAATTTAACTAGATACATGCATTAATGCTGCCCTAAGAGTACGCGTAATCAGGTAGAGACGATATGTGCATAACAATTACTAAAATAGGAAAGTACGACAGTTGGTCAAACCATTGCTCGGATGTAGGCATGCATATTGGTGATACATTGATACATGCCAGCTCATGCATCCACATAGAGTATCAAACATGAGTCTTTCCACCCTTGTTTACTCTGTACCTGTTTAATTGTTTGGTGGTCATCTTAAACTTGCGGATGTGGGGTTCGGCCCGAGCCGACTTGATTCTTATTGGGACTACCATTGGTGAAGCCGTTCCCAAACCGGACTATCCGTCGGACCGAATTAGCATGCAGACTGGCGGCGCTTAGATGACTGAGAACGAGGCTGGTAACTTGGTTATTTTATACTAGACAGAGAGCTGGCCTCCGTAAACAACGCCGTGACCAAATGGCGAAACGACGTCGTCTGTCTCGCGACGACTATGCTGTCGGTTGGGTATGCGCCCTTCCAATAGAACTCGCTGCGGCACAAGAGATGCTTGATGAGACGCATGAGGACCTTGGCCTTAATGATGCTGCTAGCATATACACCCTTGGTCGGATCGGTGAACATAACGTTGTCATTGCTTGCCTACCAAACGGTCACATAGGAACCAACTCGGCGGCAACGGTCGCTGCTCACATGAAATCCGCATTTCCATCAATTTGCTTTGGCCTTCTTGTTGGTATCGGGGGAGGTGTTCCATCAGCTGCGACCAATTTACGGCTTGGTGATGTGGTGGTTAGCAAACCAGATAATCTGCATGGAGGTGTGGTGCAATATGACTTTGGAAAGTCTACCCCAAGTGGGTTTAAACGTGCAGGCCATTTGAATGCTCCACCAATGATCCTACTTGCAGCTGCTGGGAAAATTGAAGCCAGCCATTGCAAAGGGCAAGGCAGACTTAGGGAATACATTTCTCATTTTGATAAGCTACCGATGTTTGCGCGAGCACATGCTGAACGGGACGTCTTGTTCGACGCAAGTTATCAACACCATGGGGGAGCTACATGTGAACAATGCAGCGAAGAAATGATGAAAGAGCGACCCCCACGTGGTGAAAATGTAGTCGTCCACTACGGTACTATTGCGTCAGGGAATCAAGTCATAAAAGATGGCAATGATCGAGACCGCATTAGCTCAGAACTTGGAGGAGTCCTCTGCTTCGAGATGGAGGCGGCTGGTCTAATGAATCAATTCCCTTGCCTGGTAGTCCGAGGGATTTGTGATTACTCCGATTCCCATAAGAATCAAAGCTGGCAGCCCTTTGCAGCAGCGACGGCCGCAGCGTATGTGAAGGATTTGTTGTCAGTGATACCACCTGCTACAGCAAAGACACGAACTATAGATGAAATTATAAAAGAAAATCAAGGTCAGTGGAAGCAATAATTATCAATAAAGAACTAAATACTCAATTATTGATGATCCAGCTTTTGAAGATGCCCTCTCTCGCTTGCCGTATGCGGTCGAAGCCCCTTTCAATTCATACCAAAAGCAACATGAGCCAACGTGCCTTCTCAACACACGAGTCCACGTCCTGGAGACAATAAATAGGTGGACTGACGACAAAGATGAATGCATTTTTTGGTTGAACGGCTGGGCGGGAACCGGAAAATCAACAATTGCTCGCACAGTTGCACGTAAATACTTTGATGAGCAACGCCTTGGGGCAAGCTTCTTTTTCTCTCGAGGTGGCGGCGATGTCGGCCATGCTGGCAAGTTCGTGACAAGTATTGCCCGGCAGCTTGCTAACAATATACGACCTCTACAATCCTGGATGTGTGAAGCTGTTACAGCGAGTCACGATATTGCAACGCAATCTCTTGGTGATCAATGGCATCAACTTGTTCTCAGCCCACTATCAAAACTAGACAGCAGTTCAACTTCACCATACATTCTTGTGGTTGACGCTCTTGATGAATGCGAGGACGACAGGAGCATTCAAATCATCCTACAACTCTTGACTGAAACACAAACTGTGGTTAAAAATCTGCTGAGAATCTTTATTACTAGTAGACCCAACCTTGCCGTTAAACATGGATTCTCCCAAATACCCAAGTCAAACCAACGTGCGTTTATACTTCATCAAATAGAGCCAGAGTCTGTGGGTCATGATATTAGCCTCTTCCTGGAGCATGAATTACAAGTTATAGCTCAAGATCTCGCTCTTGATCAAATATGGCCAGGCACAGAAGCAATCAAGCGTCTGGCACAAAGTGCAAGCGGCCTTTTCATATGGTGTGCAACTGCGTGTCGTTTCATTCGTGAAGGAGGGATATTCGCCGAGGAAAGATTAAGCAGTCTTCTTCAAGATAGTGCATCTGACACTGCACCGGAAGAACATCTTAATGGAATCTACATTTCAATCCTCAGAAGCTCTATCAATTCTACTAACACGGAACAAGAAAAAAAGATATTCTGTGAATTATTAAGGCGGGTTCTTGGGAGTGTTGTGATTTTGGCGTCTCCTCTACCTATCGACTCCTTATGCACTCTACTCCAAGTTTCAAGGCCAAAAGTTAACTTTATAATGGAGCGCCTTTACTCCATATTGGATATTCCCAACGACTCCAGCTCCCCGCTCCGTCTACATCACCCTTCATTTCGCGACTTCTTGCTTGATAAACAAAGATGCAGTGATTCAAATTTTTGGGTCGATGAACAAGCAACGCATCTTCAACTAGCAAAATGTTGTATAAAAATTATGAACTCGGCTCTCAAGCAGGATATATGTGGTGTTGGCGCTCCTGGAACTTCGACAGATGAAGTGGAAGAAAGTCAAGTACAGCAGCACCTCTCATTGGAGGTTCAATATGCATGTGCTTTCTGGGTACAGCATCTTCGAAATAGCAATACTCTGCTGAAGGATGATGATATCTTCCATCAATTTCTGACCGAGCATTCACTTCATTGGCTTGAGGCACTCGGGTGGATGCGAAGGGTATCTGAGGGAATCCTGGGCATAATTTCATTGGAGTCTATTGCATCAGTAAGTTTCAAAGTTAATTCAATACAATTAGCAACTTATCATCTAACCTTCTGTTTAGAAGAGTGGCTGCTCTCGATTATATGAACTCATCTGGGATATGAGGCGTCTTGTTCACGCAAATCATTTCATAATGGACAAAGCTCCGCTCCAGATCTATTTCAGTGCACTCGTGTTTGCACCATCGAGGAGTGTCATTAGAAATATGTTCCAAGACGTGCCCCTTCAGTGGATGAAGAAGTTACCCATTGTCCGAGAGCGTTGGAGTCCTTTATTACAAACGCTTGAGTGCTTGCCTCATGTCAAACACATAAATTTCTTATGTGACGGCAAGGTACTTGCGTCAACATCAAATGAGACAGTGCAACTCTGGGACCCCTTGACTGGAAAACGTCTGCAGACATTTGAGTCAATTCTTAACACTTATGAACGTGGTATGGTTAATCAAATTGTTTTTCTACTTGACGGGAAAACACTTGCATCGATTTCAGGCACCACGGTATGGCTATGGGATATATTGACTAAACAGCACTTAGAGACACTTGAAGGGCACTCTGGTTTAGTCAATCAGATTGCAACCTCATCCAATGGGACAAGGCTTGCATCAGCATCAAACGACAAGACAGTTCGCATCTGGGATTTATCGACTAAGCAGTGTCTGCGAGTTCTTGAAGGACATTCTGACCGGATTCGAGCGGTTGTTTTCTCACCTGCTTCATGCTTCACAAATATACTTGTATCAGCATCAGACGATAATACAATACGGGTCTGGGACTCATTGAATGGAGAGTGTTTGAATGTCCTCAATAATAAAAACAGGAGTGAAGAAACAATTCATACACCGGTTTTTTCGCCTGACGGGGAGATACTTGCAGCTGTATCTAGCGTGAAAACTCATCGTGCTTCAGTAGCAGATGCTCATATCGTCCAGCTGTGGGATCCATTAAATGGACAAAAGCTGCAAACACTTGAAGGCCATACTTGGATAATTACTGCCATTACTTTCTCACCTGATGGGAAGATACTTGCATCCTCATCGTTTGATGGCAGTGCTCGGCTCTGGAATCCTGTGACTGGACAACACTTGAAGACACTTGACCATGGTGGCTGGGTCTTGGATGTCGCTTTCTCACCTGATGGGAATAAACTGGCAACGGGAAATAGAGATAATAGAGTTTGGCTTTGGAGCCTCACGGATGGCCAGTGCCTTCAGACACTTCAGGGGCATACCAACTGGGTCTCCGCAGTTGCCTTTTCACCTTCCTCAGAAAACGGAGAAGTGCTCGCATCGGCGTCAAGCGATAACACGGTGTTACTCTGGAATACATCCGTGGAACAGTGCCAAGAGACAACCGAAAGCCCAGTTCTAGATATAGGGGGTTATATCACTTACTCGCCTAATGGGCGAAAACTGGCATCAACATATAGTAATATAATACGGCTTTTGGACTTATCTTATAGGCCGAGCTTACGCCAACTTGAGCATCGTATAGATAGTCCTATGGGTGTGGACGATACGGGTATGGATGAATATTTGAACGTTGCTTTTTCGCCTGATGGGACAAAACTAGTGTCGTCTGACAGAAGGACGATGCAGATTTGGGGCTTGCCCCGGGGGGAACATCTATACACCCTTGAGGGATATGGTAAGAAACCGATCTTCTCAAGCGACGGACAGATGGTTGCCTCAATCTCAAATAACAAGACGGTACAGCTCTGGGATCTATCTACTGGACAAGGCCTGCGGAATTTTGGAAGCTACGATCACTTGGTTAGACACATTGTTTTCTCGCCTTATGGTGGAAAACTGGCTTCGATATCTACGGATAATACCGTAAAGCTTTGGAATATACCCACTGGACAGTGTCTACGGACACATAAATGCCGAAGTTTATCCGCAGACTTAGTTACTATTTCACCTGACGAGGAAATATTTACTTCATCCGATCGTCAAACAATACAGCTTTGGAGTTCGGACACTGGAAAATGCTTGCAGTCACTTGATCATCTTCATGTTAAGTTGATCTCTTTCTCCTATGATGGCAGAATTCTCGCTTCAACATCACGCAATTGTTTGAAACTATGGAACCCCCTGACTGGACAGTCTGTGTACACATACAATCTCCTGGATGATCTCGGTATAAGAAGTATCTCATTTTCTAGAGATAATCAGTATCTGTGCACCAGTTTAGGCGCCTTATCTCTCAACACTTTCAGCAAATCAGGAGTGGGATATGAACTGGAACCTGTAAAGTCTGGAATATTCGTTGAGAGTACATGGGTCAGCTGGAAGGGTCAGAATATGCTCTGGCTTCCTCCAGGATATAGACCTATATTCACAGCTGTCCATGATAATGTGGTTGGGCTTATATTTGATAATGATCCGTTGCTAGTTTTAGAATTCGCCTGTCATCAGTGAGGATTATAATCTACAACACTAATATGTGAATCTATCATCCAAGCTATATAGCACCAAATTAATCAACTAAATCATTCCTATTTCTATTTGGCATTCACTAGATATGCTTTTTTCTGGTAAGATTCCAATTCCAGTGTAACTGGTTTCCTTCTATTGCCTTTTAAGCACTGTACACCGGTACATATAATTGTATTAGAAATGATATTAAAATTTTTGAATGTCAGTTTAAAGGTGTACCGTCGTTCTAGATCTCACGACAGCTTGCTGGATAAGATATTTCCTTTGGGTGGCGTCCACGTTCTTCGTACTCCTCCCACCACGGAAGCAATTTGAACCGGGTGTACCATTTGCACAGTGACTCCAGCATGGGATCTTCCAAAATATTGAAGGAATAGCTAAGTTCCATGTATCTCACGCCTGCAGCTAGACAGACGTCAACTAAACCAGGACCTTCGACCCCCAACGTGAGCCAGCCGCTGGCCTGTAAAGACTGGGCTGCCCATTCTTGAACTTTTTTGAACGATTGGGTCATGCATTTCTTGGCATGGCTTGCTATTGGAAGGCTTCTATCTTCATTTTGAATGCCTGACCAGATAGTTGTGACCCCAGCAGCATTTTTGATGTAGTAATTGCAGTCGTTGATGCCACTGTAGACAGAGGCAAGACAATCGTTCGTATTGGCGCGCTCCAATGCCTCATGGCTGATCATATGAGTCTTTTGTGGGAATGTTTCCTCCAAAAAACGCACGATGGAAGTGCTCTCGTGTACCCAGGTGATATCGTTCGGATCGTTCTCGTTGGTGACGCGCAGACAGGGTGAGCTCTTTCCAGGTGGTTTAGGATCTTGAGGATCATTTATTTCGAATCCAGTTCCATTGAAAGATATAACTCGAATCTCCAACCTTGGATCATTGGTGCGCCCTTCGTACATCTGGGCTGGAGAATCGGCGAGTCCCTTTACGAGAAGAAAATATGCGACTGCTTTGGGGAAAAACCCTTCCAACCAAAGGAAGAGAGTGAGACGGTAATTTTTCTCCATATTCGTTGTTAGAAAAGGTTCAATCTGTTTGGAGGCTTTTTATGATTGCAAACGTATATGCTCAGTATATTCAGGGGGGGTATAGAAAAGCATTTTTATAACCCTAAATCGAATGTCTCCGAGATGTCTCCGCGACCGATCCAACACCAACATTGCAAAAAGTTTCCGAGGACCAGTAGAATGTCTCCGTGCACCGAAAAGTGGGTGGTATTAGATCATGGTTCCAAATGAAGATCAACCAGTAACTCCCTTATTCGCAAGGTCCTTATTTGTGGATTTATCTTGAACCAGGGCAGTTCATCATTGGTGGTTGACGACTCAAACTCATACCCATCCCATTCGACTCGAGGAATTCTAGTAACTTCTAAGAATAATGGGGTTCCAGAAACAAGCACGGTCCTTGGCTCCCTGAATTGTGCTGCCAGGTTGAATACAATGTTGGCAAGCTTCCACAACGTGAATGATGGCAAACTCGTTACGGGTTACCTCAACCGTCCTGTTCTCGCAGCTTGGCTAGAGCCCCCATTATGCCCTCAGTCATGCCCTCTCCTTGCCGAGTATCTTTCTTGGAAGGCATCTCACTGAATGGTTGCTGTTCGGCCTGTAGTTTGCTAGCACTATGAGCTGAAGAAGGAAGCATTTCTTCTACGTCTTCATCTTCTATATCTTCCATATCTTGAACACCCAATGTTGGACCTGACGCCGATTCGTCTGCACTATGCGCATCCAGATTCCTGGGAGGAGCTACCCGCTTTTTAGATGACTCGACTCTAAAGTCTTCACGAACAGCGTTAGACCATTGCCGCACCTTTTTCTCTCCCCAGCCGGGAACAGAGCTGATCTGTTCCGGCTGCGCATTGATAGCCGTCTGGAGACTGCCAAACGTGGACATCAGGCTGGCTGCATCAGACTTATTCACACTCCGGGGGGCTGTGATAAATTCAATGACACTTTCGCGATAAGATTGCGCTTGTTGGGTTCGAATGGCGGTCGGCTGCGCGTGCTCGGATGACTTGAAAAGTTCCAAGTAATGTGCAGCCTCAGGGGCTGACCAGCATAATATTAAAGTCACATTATTCACTATGGAAGTTTTAGATAGCTCCTTTAGTGTTTCCTCGTGATTAGGAATGTCCACCATAACAAGGAGGATACGCAAGTTGTATTTGCCAGCCAGGAGCCGTATTCTAGAGTAGATATATTCCGGATGCAGTCGATGATATTTCAACGAGAGAAACAGGGCGCAGGTTGTAGCACCCAGAACGTAGTCTGCTGGTATATCGGCGTATTCCCATGGCACCAATTTCACATGGTTCAGAATCGGGTTTCCCTTCTGGCGAGACGATACTAGGATAGCAGCGGGAGCGGTTCGATTGGGAAGTGCCTGTGGTTTGGGTTGTTGGACCTTTGTCGTTGCCGGACTTGAGCTTGTTATGTTTTCAGTTGTGCCGCCAGTATTGGAGTCCATCTCTGAGATATCTGCTCATTCCTGCTAGAATCATAAGATGAAGTGTGTTGAACAAGGCTCAAGGGACTGATTAAATTGTGGAGAAGAGGCATAGCTACTCACCGCCTTGCGGCTTCCCTTAGCGCCGGCCGTTATCACATTTTCTGCCGCCAATTTATTTTTTTTTTCTCTTTCCTTCCTTTATTTCAACGACAAGAAAAACTCAACATGGCTGAAGTCGGAAACAAAAGACGCCGTCTCTCCGAGGACGGTATGTTTGAGTCTAAAGAAGCCAAAGAAATATCAACAGAAAAATCCGATACAATGGCCGATCCTTCCGAAGCGCCAGCGAAACCGCAGCTGAGAAGAGAACTTTTCGTGCGATCTCTACCAGCTTCAGCGACAACAGAGAAATTGACAGAATTCTTTTCTCAATCGTACGTGCTTAAACACGCAACAGTCGTGCTCGATCCGGCAACCAAGCAATCTAAAGGCTATGGGTTTGTAACTTTCGCAGACATCGAAGACGCCCAGCGTGCATTGGAGGAATTCAATGATGCCGAATTTGAGGGCAGAAAAATCAAGGTCGAAGTTGCCCAGCCACGAAAGCGTGAGATAGATGAGAATAAAGGGAAGAGCGTTCCCTCTGCAGAATCTGCAAAACTCAAAGCGGAGCGTCAGCATCAAAGAGAACAAACTCAGCCCCCCAGGTTAATTGTACGAAATTTGCCTTGGACCATCAAAGAGTCGGATCAGCTTGCCGCTCTTTTTCGCAGTTTTGGAAAAGTCAAGCATGCAGTTGTGCCAAAGAAGGGCAATGTGCAGGCGGGTTTTGGATTTGTTGTACTGCGCGGTCGGAAAAACGCGGAGAAGGCGCTCGAAGCTGTCAATGGAAAGGAGGTTGATGGTAGGACACTAGCTGTCGATTGGGCAGTGGAGAAAAGTGTTTGGGAAGAGGCTCAGCAAACTACCGAGAAGACCGTCGACCAGGATGCAATGGACGTTGACGGGGTAAAAAGTTCCCCAGGCGAAAGTTCTTCCGATGAGGCCGACGCAGAAACTGACGGCGGTGTTGAGATTGAGTCAGACCAGGAGGATGGAGAAGAAAGCTTTGATGAAGAAGATGACTATGAAGAAGAGAAGGAGGATGAGGAGGATGACCGGAATGCTTGTACAATTTTCATTCGCAATCTGCCTTTCACCAGTACCGATGAGACATTATACGAACATTTCAAGCAATTTGGACCACTGCGGTACGCACGTATTGTTGTGGATCCCGAAACAGAGCGTCCAAGAGGAACGGGCTTCGTTTGTTTCTGGAAGGCCGAAGACACAATTGAATGCATCAAGGAAGCCCCGAAGCAGACCGGGGTTGGAAAAGAAGACGCGCCATCGAAGAAGAATGCTTCGAGCATCAAGCAGTCTGTTCTCCAGAATGACATGCTTGATCCTAGCGGAAAGTACACCATGGATGACCGGATTCTAAATGTGTCTCTAGCTGTCTCGAGATCAGAAGCCAATAAATTGACGGAGGAAGGGGTATCACGGCGGAACGAGAGGGACAAGGACAAGCGACGACTCTTCCTCCTGAACGAAGGAACCATTGCGTCAAACTCTTCAATGTACAAGAAACTAGCACCATCGGAAATCAAAATGAGAGAGGACAGTCTCAAACAACGCCAAAATCTTATCAAGAACAACCCTACTTTACACCTGAGTCTTACACGTTTATCAATTCGCAATATTCCACGATCAGTCACCTCTAAAGATTTAAAGGCCCTTGCAAGGGAAGCCATCGTTGGATTCGCCAAAGACGCAAAGGAAGGACGTCGCCAACCGTTGTCACCGGATGAACTGTCCCGCGACTCCGATGAGACAAAGGGAGATGACAAACGCCGCCGCGAAAAGGGCAAAGGACTTGTGAAACAGGCGAAGATTGTTTTTGAAGGACGTGACGGTAGCAAGATTGAGGAGAAGAGTGGCGCCGGACGCAGCCGAGGCTACGGATTTATCGAATACTTCAGCCACCGACATGCGCTGATGGGATTACGGTGGCTCAATGGACATGTTGTGCAAGCTAAATCTACTGGTGACGGAGACACTGAAAAGAAGAAGAGACTAGTTGTCGAATTCGCAATCGAGAATGCACAGGTTGTGCAGAGGCGGAGAGAGTTTCAAGAAAAGGCCCGCAGCAAACAAGAGGATGGAGATGAGAAGGGCGGTAATGCCCGGGAATCAAACAAGAGGGGGATCAAGAGAAAGAGACCCGAGGATCGTGATAACAAGGATCGTGGTAACAAGGACCGTGGTAACAAGGGAGGCAAAAAGGAGGATGCTGGTGATAACGATGACGATGATGATGAGAAGAATCGGATTGCGAAAAGGAATCGGATCATTGCTCGCAAGCGTCAGCAACGAAGATCAAGGAAAGGCAAAGCCTAAGTTTTTGTATATATTGACCGTAAATATTACTTTGACTAAGTTGATCATGTTGTTGGCGCTATCAAAAATAACAAGGATAACGCCAATAACACAAAAGTATTTAAGGGATCAAGCGACTGGCGTTGATATTTGTTTTTCTTCTACATGGTTCTGTGTAATGCGTATACGACTTTGGAAACTTGAAACTCCTCGTATATAGGTAGACAACACCGTGAACTGAAGGTAAAATCGAGTATTCATCCCAGACTCTATCAATGTACGTAGTTAGAAGACATGCCAAACAAAATTTTTCCTCTCCTTATAGCTGAACTTTTCCAACAATATTATATCGCTTCTTGAAGAAAAGATACCATTCATTCAAAACTTTCTTCTTGTCGTCGTCCAGATCTTCCCAGTCCGGACGACATTCCCCTGGTTCTAGTGACGAGGATGCTAATGCGCGAGAGGAGTCTTTGCCAGTGAAGACTTTGGAATGGTATCAACTGTTAGCCTTAAAACTTGCATGTATGTGTATATCAATGTAAAAAAGGGATAAAAATCCTCACCATGATACCGTCCTCCAGGCGCATATGCAACGTTTCCGGTCACATCAAAAACGGTACCTTTGATAGCGACATATGCCTTGCTATTGGGACCAGTTCCTGGAACAATTGATACAATCAGTAAATACATCCATTCAACGGAATTATATTCAAAAAGTGAACGATAGATAAAAAATGGCATCGTACCATCGTATTGCGACAGTGCTTCAACCGTGATCGCATCGTCCTTGGGATCGGCGAGTTCTACGGGCACTTTAGGCTCAAAACGTTTTGAATCTGGTTCGAGGTCGGCCATTGCTGATTGCGGTCTTCTTTATCTTGGGTATATAATATGATTGTCAATTCTCCTATCTGCAAAGAAAGCAAAAGACGAAGCCATCGGTTGAGCTCGACGGATGAAAGTGGGGTGCCGGCAATTGCATATGTCGTCATTTACGGTACCAATACGTATTTATCAGAAATAAGCTGCCTGTGATTGCTCCAAATCTGAGAGAACACACCAGTATCGTTGCCTTAAATACAATACAATACAACACACACAATGCCATTGTCGGATTTCCCCGCGTTCCAGCTTCCGGGGGCTTTCATGTGACATTAATGACATACTATTGCCGACACTTCATGGACTACCTTGTATAATAATACACAACTTTCAGTTCAGCAGAGGAATGTAGTTTCATGTGTTGAATATCGACTACATACACATCATGGCTAACATCAATGACATCCACCACGGCCCATCATTTGAACGTCCATATACAACCTCAAAAGCAGGTGATTCATTCAACCTATGCTCTTCTTACTCAGAATCTGCATCAAAAAATAGCTCCATACTCACCCAAACCGCAAGGGAAAGATACGGCAAAAGAATATTATTTTGACCATTCACTTTTTACAGAGCTTAAAACAGCGCAATTGCCAGACAAACATCCTATTGCCTCCTCATCGTCTGAGGAAAACACTCAAACCGAAGATCTAAAGTCAGAGCCCAAAGGGCAAGAAGAAGGTGCGAGAGTCTCGCCGGAGATATCTCATATTCTCTATTTTGAGGACAATGATTGCTTCTTTGCTGCATCGAGGAGAAATGGATGATTCCATAACCGAAATGTGCTACGACGGAGAGATATACGCGGTTGCAAATCAACTTATGTCTTTGTGTTCATGGTTTGAACCTGATTTATACGTATTTGAGTTTCAGGGAGAATGCTCGGTGCCGTACCTGTATGATTAATATCTTCAGATCAAATGAAGACTCTTCTTCTAAAATTTCTAGCCTCTAATGTTACATTATCCTCAACGCCTTGCCAGCCTATGTATCAATGCATACCAATCGAAATAACCGGATGAAAAGAGGCCTGCACAGTCACGCCATTTCATCAAACTCATACACTCTCCCCGTAGATAAATGTATCAAGAAGGGGCCCCCTCGCCGGATTCCCCTACCCCAGCAGCCTTCAAAGCTTCCAGACGCTGTTTATTCCTTTTCCCAATTATCCTCAACGTATTCTTCTGCTCGATCTCCGTCATTTTATCCCAATTCGAGATCCGGCTCATGGTGCCATCTTGATTGACCACAATAGGGCCCAAATGGTCCAGTGACACTGTTGTGCTGCCTTGTTGTCCGCTGACGTCTATTTTCGGTGTGCTCCCTTCCTGCGGTACGCCCGGTAATGCGAGTTTTTGGCTGTTACTATTTTCCCCACTGTCATGTTGCTGCTGCTGCTGCTTTGCATGCTCACTCGACGGCTCTGCGGATAGAGATGAGGACGAAGATGCCATATTTCGGTTCAAACTCGGGGTATATGTATGGGGAGTAGTCGAAGACGAAGACGGAAGCGAAGATCGCAGGGGCGTGGAGGAGAGGCGCAACGACCGTGTCGTCTGACGGAGGTAATTGCTGAACATATAACAATATTCTTGACGGGTTTCGTCGTGAATCTCGTCGTGAAAATCAACGTTGTTTTCGACTAGACACAGCTGGGGATTTTGTGCAATGTCGAGAGCGTGAACAATCGAGCAACAGTCTGCGACACGTGGGAAAAACCAGATGGGCAAGATTGCGAGGAGGATTATGCAACGAACGAGTGAAGAAATAGAAAAATATGTACTGGGATATAAAAACCTCATTCGATCGGATGGAAAACAAAATATAAAAGCAGTCGGTTCATGGGATTGATCGCAAAATGCGGTTGACTTAAGGTTAAACCTTCCCATGCCAAGACATGCGGTCTGGAAGCCGTGAACATTCTAGAAAGAGCTTAAATTGCCCACCCCTTTGATTTTGATGTGTTGCGGCAGGTTTTAATTCAGAAACTGAGAAGGGTACCAAAAATAATAAATAAAAATAGAGTAAATGTGTAAGGGAAATTCCTCTGTTTATATTTACTGGGCTCAAATGGCATTCAAAAGCCCAGACAATCACGTCGAATAGATAATGATTTTGATATCTATATATATATTCGACTAAACTTTTGGTACAAAATCAAGTAGCGCTCATGGGTATATTCAATCGATGTAGCCATAATCAAATTCATCGTGACCTTTCATTACCAGCCCTATGATCCAAAGCCTGAGCTGTCGTATCCAGTGCTTGGCTGCCAGCCGAAGTCATGCCATCTCCGGTTTCCGAAGTAATAGCCTCGTTATTGGAAGAGGCCTGGAGCCCAGCACTTAGTAAATAGTCAAGTTCACTTGGTCCATCCCCTTCGGCATGCTCATTTTCAGCCAATTGCTCTAGGAGACTGAGGAAAGGATCCTTTTCGGATGGTGGGCCGCTCTCGCTCATGGTAGCGTGAGAATTAGAATCGCTCGTTTGCGACTGGCCGCTTGGTGTCTGTGCAGCGACACCTGGAGGGTGTGACATTTTCGTCTGGGTAGTAGCAGTGGCATGAGAGGCATCGAAGGGGAATGTAGCGTACTGAAAGTTGGAAGGGGGTGTAGGCGCGGTTGGTGTGGCGAGCGCTTCGGAGAGGAATGAGGTTGGAGATAGTCCGAGTGTTGGTGAGAAAGCTGTGGGCATGCGTTGATTATGCTGTTGCTGTACAGGTGAGAATGAAGATGTAGGCCCATTGATGTTATAAGGATAGAGTGGAGGTTGTAGTTGAGAAGGCGAATGTTGCAGATTATCAAATTGCAAACCGGACAGGTCAGTAGCACGCGGAGTATTCAATGGATCAATCGTCTGTTGTTGGAATTGAACATTAGATCCGCCAACACGGGAAATGGGATGATGCTGCTGTTGTGGACTATGGAAAGAACGCGGCGTGGACAATGGAGGCGCCGCCATAGCTTGTGCGTTATAAAGGGAATGACCGTCGAGAGGCAATGGAATAGACATGCTAGAAAAATGCAATTAGAAAAAAAAAATGCAGTCAAATCCATAAAGAGCAGCTTACTTGTCATTTCCCAAATCGGCCACCTCATCAACAAGTCTGACATGCGAGCCATCCACTGATATCCCCATGTAACGATCAAAAAAATCCTCCAGATGGAATACAGGAGAATATCTCATCGTGCTGTTGGCCAGGTTTCTGACCAGTTCGGAATGGCAGGTGTAAACCGTCTGTAGCAATTCTCGCTGATGTTGGACACCAGCCCAAAAGTGCCGTAGCCAGGACATTTGTTGCATTTCCTTGGCAAGGAAATCGGCGCTGGATGAAAATACCTCGCCTTCGAGCCCTTTGTAATGTACTCCATGAACGTGAACCGTTCCGGCAGTGCAAACACAATGGCTGATAAAGGCGGGCCATTCAGTCAGTGAAGTGTTCCGACCAAACTCTACTAGCTCAACTATGGCATTAGAATGCAAGAAGCATAGGTTGGTCGCCTCGATTTGCCATGACTGGTGCTGCCCTGTTCCCCGAAGTTCCGCTAGATCAAGTGGCAAAAATGGGCGATATATTAAGCAATGGATGAGATGGTAAATGAGCTTGCTCAAAAACAATGTTGTACTTTCGGGATGATTAAAAAGCGATTCAACCGATATGAATACGTCTTGCACACCAGCGCCCCAAATATCCAACTCCTGGCGAATTTTTGATAGAGTCGACATGGAATGCCATGGGAAATGGGAGTCTCCTTTAACTCCACCGGTTGCAAGATATCGATTTGTGATCCCTAAAATACGGATGATATCGATAAGCAGGACAGTTGCCGGTTGACCCCGTTTGCGTGGATCAATTGAGAATTGGATATTTGGACCCGTGTTGTTGAATATGTCTCCCTCAACAGGAAGGTTATGGGACGATGAAGAAGTCGAGGGCCATGACGGCAAGCGCAGTAGAATCGAGTGGTTAGATATCAGACATGGGCGTCTTGATCCGCACGTTGCAAAGCGGTCCATCATGAAACACGTCCAAAACATCCGTCGCCGTGTTTCTTTCTCCGTTTGAGAAAGGTTAAGTTTTGGCGGGGGCTCTCTGTAGAGGTCTAGAGCGAGGATCATGGCAGAACAGGTAGCTAGAAAGTTGGTCGACGATTCATTAGCCCAGAGTCGTACATAAACACAGGTGGAGACACCACCATGAATGTGGCCATACATAATGTCATGTATGTCTTCTTGCCTAATCCGTACGCAAAGAAGACCTGGGAGAGCAGTAGGAGAGTTTGAAGGCCTTCAATAGTCGGATTGTCGATGTCTACTTCCTGCCGTGCTTTCAGTGCATAGTCGAGACCGGAGCGTGGTGGACTTTCTTGTCCGTCCGAGGATTGCGTATATCTGGAATTATGAATATTAGAACTGCATTTCCATATAATTAAATAAGAAAAAATGTGTCAGATTTAGGAATGCACACCTGACAGTGATGGCATAGATCGCCATCATCAGATGTGCCGGTAGCTGTCCCATGTGATGCTTTTGGCGTGTCGAAGACTCCTCCAATACGTAAAAAGGTTTGCCGTGAAGGCGAGAAAAATAAGCGTCTAGAATAGCATCAGAAAGAAATTTATTATCTTGGCGACTTGTCCGGTGGGTTTGCTGATGTCTGAAATCACGGAATGGATGATCTCCAAAGCTATTATATGTAGGAGTCAAAAGCATCGAATTGCGACGATCGGAGAAAGACAACGGAGACTGGTCTGCCTGTTCCACGGCTGCTGTCGAACTTTGAATAGACGCCGTTGCCTCATCCGGCGATTTCAAATTGTCAAATGAAGGTTCTTTTTCATTTTGTTTGCTAATAATAGATGTCGGGTTCTCGCTGGTGGATGTTACGGTACTGTTTTCTTCCTGCAAACGTCTCTCTAGACCGTCCACTCGCTTCAAAAGTGCTTCAAGAACGTCCGTTTTAGGGCCTCTTTTCTTCGGAATGGCATCTTGATGGGGACATTGGTTAGTTCATATTATAGCGAATGGAACGGATTCAAGTTGGTTCCAGAAACACAGTGGAAGACAAAGAAGCCTCACCATATATGCAAGGACATTGAAATACTTTACATGCCTCACAACTCGGACGCACGCGGTTGCATTTGATCTATAGAAACGCTTGATCAGTCCCCGTTCCTGATCTGTGAGTGCTAAAGTCTGCCTGCGAAAACCGACACAATGGGCAGGAGGCATAGCAAAGAAAATAGAGAGAATAATACCTTTCTTTTCCGACACGATTTACAATTCATCGATTCACGCGGTTCAGCCGTCACCCGCCGCGGAGTGAGGCGGTCGATGCTAACCTGTGGACGGGACATGACTGCAGCAGAGCTAGGTAGTAGTAGCGATAACCAAAGGTGCCGTTGGCATTGCCGCAAAGGAAAGATAAGAAGAATTATAAAACTGAAAATTAGGATGAGAAATATTGAAGACGTCGGTTGCCTTTCATTGGAATGAATCGAATTGAACGAGAATGTGTAGCGAACTTCGGATGCAGTAAAGAGTCGCGAGCGCGTAAGACCACCGAGGTATATCTACCGGCCGACTTCTGCGCCCAAAAGCGCCTTGAAGTGTACTTGCGGGTGGTTTGCGTATCTCGAAGAGGTGAAGCTTGTGTGGATAGACGGGATCAAAGGGGGAGAAGGCGGCGTATTTTCATGGCGGCAATCATGGTTTGTCTGTTAACGAGGCCGAGGATGAGTATATGTGGCCAATGTAACGCGCGAGTGTTGTGTATGGGCGCAGCAGGGTAGACGAGGCGTCGGTGGTGAGCGAGCGAGCGAGCGAGAGAGAGTTTGTGAGGTTCTGGATGTGCGCTGGGAGAAGGAAAGAAAGATGGGGCGGCTAAAGGTGTTTCCACCCCCCGGGAAATTGCCGGTGCTGGAGAATTGCGGGGAAGGAGCAAATGACTTGGCAGCTGGCCTGATTCGCAAGGCACGTGTAGACTACCCCTGGCCGTTGAATTGCTTGCAGAGCCAGTGCCACCCTAAGCTGATGCTAGAGCTTCATGTTTTTTAGCCGATCAAAATAGTGTGTGACTGCTATACGATTCTGCGGCCGCAAACTCGCTACACACTTATTTAACCTTTTAGCAGAGGCAGGATCTTGGCGATCATCATTCCTCAACACCAGCTCACCTTGTTTGCTGAAAAAAACACCAGAGCAGGTGACACTATGAATTACCGGCTTTGCATATGCAACCATCCTTGAAAACGGACGCAGTTCATAACTGGGTATGTACTGAGCATTCCTGCTTTGCTCTGAGATGGCATGCAATTAATCGCCTCGGCCCGTACCTCAACAGGGCCACGCTAGTATTTTGCGTGCTCCGGGCCAATCAGAACTTGTATAATTACAAGTAGACCCGTATTCACACGTGATTCGTCGTAATTTTCAGGAAGAAGCAACACACGCCGTAGGAAGTTTTCCTGTATTAGTTTGATATTTACAGGGGAGTCTCGGCTCCGGACTTCCTTCCATGAAAATCCTCTCTCCGATCACTTAGTCCTCTAACTTTAAGGGAAACGCCACAAGAACGGATAGGTATACCAGAAATCACAATAGTTCCGTGCCACGCCGGCTCTAGCCATGCAGTGCAACTCTACACATTGGTCCTTGGTCTTTTAGCGGAATGCTTGTAGGATGCCCAACCAATTGTGTTCTTCAGTCTACATGGATTTCCCTCCACGCAGTTACACCGACACAAATGGGGACGCAAGGGTCATGGTCATGCAGAGTAGCTTACCAGAAGTTATGGCCTAAGGAACTGCTATATATGCATCTAAGTCCATAGTAGATATGATCTGCATACGTAATTGAGGGGAAATCCCATGTCTATGCTATAACTCTCCGACAGGACATCTGCAAAATCACTTGATACAGTGTAGAAGCAGGCAGGCATGGTTTAATGGAGATCGGAGAGTTTTGCCCCAAATTTGGGGTCCTGAGTTATATGAATGTCGCAAGGGTACCCTATCCATCACCTGCAAAAAATCGATCTCTTTACGCCTAATTTATGGGAAGAAATTGCAGGGCGTCGCCATGTGGGTCAGGTTTGCTGGGCGTGAGAAGTATAAAAACTAGCTTAGTGCTGGTTTGACATTTAATGTTCTGGAAGAAGTACGAGCACGAATCGATCAGAGTCAAATAAATATTGAGGTATCTAGCGTCGGCGATTTATTGCTTTGTGCACACCACATGCCTCGTGTTCACTGTTTGGAATATCCCGATTGTTAAGACCTAGTGGACCTATATAAGCACCTTTCTGATGAAACATGAAAATCGGAAGTCATCTCGTAAATAGGACCATGTCTTATGTCCATTCTGTACTATAGGTTTGTCAAATAGACCTCTGAATCGGCGTTCTGTTTGATCCCTTGCGCATATCCCCAAGGGCGTTATGCAGTGTGGAAACCACAACGTTCTCAGGTACGGAAGGGTCATGCAATAAAACAGTGCTCTATTTTATTCGTACCTAATCATGGGCATAAATGTTTCCAAGTGCCAGGCCATCGTATCTAGTATTTAGGGTTTTACTCTAACCCTACAATGAAAATTCCTTGGAGGCCTATATCAAAATCCCTTCAAAGACAAGTTCGACCATTTATCGCAATGAGGATCATGATTATTGACTGTTTAGCCTCATTAGAACAGAGTGGGCTTTTCTGTCAATTATATTGAACTAGGATTTACGTAACAGTACGTTCCCACAGAAACTGAAAACCGGAACTACACCAGGTGTTATTTGAATCAATATCAACTATTTCATTCTCATTGTACCATCGTTGCCCAAGAGCAAAGATACATAATTTCCCAAGGTCCGGGTCGAGCCGACAGATATTTTGACCCAGAGCCCACTGGTATTGAAAATATATATGATAATATACTTGGTGTTTCCTAGAAACTTGTGGCATTTTGTATGGAAATTTGTTCTTTGAACATCCCCGGAAGTAAGATAGAAAATTTGAATCTTGACTTCGGGAGGTAGAAAGCTTGCACCAAGGCTACTACCAAAAATAGTTGGATCCTGGGTATATGGTTTAACTAGATTATGTTGAGTTAGGGTTAGGGCTCGTTAGGGTTCGGGGTAGGTATGGCAGCGATTCTCTGGTTTAGATGAGAATTTCCTAATACGGTAATACTTACAACACCCCAATGGGTTCTAAGGAAAGTAAAGTACCCAGAAGTATGAACACTTTAATATGTTAGTGACCAGAGGGGCAAATAAATTAGAAAGAAGTAGATATAATTAAATTGGAAGCAGATTATTCAATATTATTTAAAAGAATCGCTATCAAAAACGAAGGGTCCGCGCCGTAAGCGCTTAGCCTCTAGATACATTGATGTACTCGCCGACTCGGAAACCTGCCACCAGCGATCAGACAATTTCACTTGTCTGGTACAATTATTATTAACTGCATTTCCGAATTTGCATTTGCAGAAAACTGGGGCCTGATCGGGGCACGGGCAAATCTTCGGAAATCTATCCGGAGGGCAAGCCGACCCTCTTCTTTTTCCGTATAGGTACTTATTTCGAACATCTAGTCACAGGTATCTTCTTCAGACTAAAATTATTTAAAAAACAAAAATTGGCAACTACTGTCATTAACGCTCTACCTCTTCAAGGCTTCTTCTTTTCATCCATCGCAAAATCCACCAGTACAATGTCTCTCCCTACTCATTTCGAACTCAACACGGGGGCCAAGATCCCCTCAGTTGGTTTTGGCACCTGGCAAGCTAAGCCTCTGGAAGTCGAAACTGCCGTTGAGATTGCTCTTCAAAAAGGTTACCGTCATATCGATTGTGCGGCAATCTATCGTAACGAAGTGGAAGTGGGAAACGGAATCAAGAAGTCCGGCGTTCCTCGAGAGGAGATTTTCATTACTAGCAAGCTTTGGAACAACTCCCACTCTCCTGAGGATGTTGAGCCTGCGCTTAATCAGACATTGAAAGATTTGGGTGTTGAATATGTTGACTTGTACCTCATGCACTGGCCAGTGTAAGTGTACGCTTACTATTGAGCTGTTACCTAAAATGCTAATTTCTCCTTGATAGTGCTTTCAAGAGCGGCGGCAGATTTTTCCCTCTCAATGAACAAGGCGTTTTCCAGTTAAGCGATGTCGACGTCGCCACCACATACAAGGCAATGGAAAAACTGTTGGCCACCGGAAAAGTACGTGCCATCGGGGTTTCCAACTTCAACATCAATCGCCTGGACAAACTTTTGAGCCAAGTCAGCGTAGTCCCAGCTGTCAACCAGATCGAAGCTCACCCATATCTGCAACAACCCGATTTACTCAACTACTGCAAGAGCAAGAACATTCTCATCCAAGCATACTCTCCTTTAGGAAATAACCAGACCGGCGAGCCCCGCACAGTGGACGACCCTCTTGTGCACGAAATTGCTAAGGAGCTTTCTATGGATCCTGGCGTTGTCTTGGGTAGTTGGGCTATTCAGCGAGGCACTCTTCCTTTGCCAAAGAGTGTTACTCCTTCTCGCATTGCGGGCAATTTACAGGTCAAGGCTCTGCCCGAGAGCGCGTTTGCCAGACTCAACGCTTTGGAACGTCACAAGCGCTTCAATTTCCCTGCTCGATGGGGCTATGATATCTTCGAGGAGGTTGGTGAGGAGGCTGCTCGCAAGGCTGTCATTGAAGAGGGCACTGCGAACCTGACAAAATTCACAATTTAAAAAGCTAATTCCTACTACGCTGAATAAACGATGGATGTCATTACGTATTATAAACTTTGTTATATAAACGGTTACCACAGAAGATATAGACTGTTAGATAGCTAGATCTGAATGTATGACAATCATATCCACTCAGTATATCCTACTCCGTATACTCTCGGCGTACCTGAAGAAAAAAAAGAGCGGAAAAGGGCAGATTTCCGGGGTGCGCCAGAACGTGGGGGTACCGCGGGGTTTCCGATAAGATAAGAAATCCGCTCCGCGCGCGGGAGGAAAAGCGGAAAAGCACACTGTCATCCACGCACGGAATTGGAGATATACGTGATATAGTGAAATATATCAAAAACGTTATATTTACTTGTCATAAAACATTATCTCTTCATTTTTCATGCGTCCTAGAACATGCTTTCGCGTCTCACGCCATCATGGGTACGACAATCCAATCCTCGCACAGCGTGTCTATAACGACTACTCCTGCCAGTTTACCAGCGACTTCGACGAACAAAGCAAGTGGCGATGATAATGAGCTTTACACAATTGATTCACTGTTACGAACAAGAGCCAATGGAGTAAATGCCAAGGACCCTATCGTAGCTTACCCATCAACCGGCACCGAGTACACCTTTTACAGTCCTAGCCAAGTGGGTGCTCATATCCACAACTAGGTAGGAAATATTTTACTAACAAAACCTGACTGAGAATAGCTGAATGTCTTTGTGAAGAATGCAGCTGTTCACTATGCTCAACTCATCCCTCAACGGCGCTCTTCCAGTGACCCCGTGCAGGTCGTTGGTCTGCTAGGTCCATCCAATTTCGAATACTTGATCACTCTGCTTGCCATCTCACGCTTGGGACACACTGTCCTCTTACTCTCAACTCGAATTGCTGAAGATGCCTACGTAAGCTTACTTGACTCTACGAAAGCCAGCTTCCTCATTGCAAGCCCGGCTTTTCAAGCAGTTGCCGATAGAGCTGCTGGCCGGACGAGCACCGCTTTATTATCAGTCTTGACGCGAGATGACTTTAACAAGACCGATGCCGTAGCTC
The DNA here is from genome assembly GCA_023721895.2 of Talaromyces albobiverticillius. Lineage (NCBI taxonomy): Eukaryota > Fungi > Ascomycota > Eurotiomycetes > Eurotiales > Trichocomaceae > Talaromyces > Talaromyces albobiverticillius. The sequence goes on along the minus strand of JAMBUR020000001.1, from coordinate 3,717,147 downwards.
TACCTACCAGCACCTTCAATAAGCAGACAGAGGCCCGGAATGTTTGTTGGATCATTCACTCTAGTGGCTCGACAGGCCATCCCAAGCCCATCTACCAGACACATTCAGGGGCTCTCAAGAATTATGCAAACAACTTTGGCCTTAGGGGCTTTATCACTTTACCTCTCTTCCACGCCCATGGAATTAGTTGTTTGTTTCGCGCTGTTCACTCCGAGAAGTTGATTTATATGTACAACGCCAATCTGCCCCTGACGGCCCCTTACCTGCTCAGCACTTTGAAAGAACACCAGCATATCGAAGTTCTATATGCTGTGCCCTACGCTCTAAAGCTGTTATCCGAGTCCGATGAAGGGCTAAAGGTACTATCCCGTCTGGAGCTGGTTATGTTTGGTGGTTCCGCCTGTCCCAAGCCAATTGGCGATACTCTCGTGCAGAACGGTGTCCGTCTCGTTTCTCACTATGGCACCACTGAAACCGGTCAACTGATGACCTCGTTCCGAGAACGCTCAGATCTCGACTGGGACTATGTTCGTCCTGGAGATTCATTGCTTCCATTTCTGCGATGGGAGGAGCAGATGGCTGGCATATACGAGCTGGTGGTCTTGGAGGGATGGCCTTCAAAGGTTGCGAGCAACCGTCCCGATAACGCTTATGCTACCAAGGATTTGTTCGAGAAACACCCTACTAAACCCAATGCCTGGAGATATTATGCCCGTCTAGATGACACATTGGTATTGGAAAATGGCGAGAAAACGAATCCGTTGGTGATTGAGGGCGTTGCTCGCAATAACTCCAATGTAGACGAAGCCATTGCCTTTGGAGCCAACAAGCCTCGTCTCGGTTTGTTCTTGGTCCGCTCGGAGAATACCACAAACTCCGATGAAGAAATTGTGCAATCTGTTTCTCCTGCAATTGAAAAGCTAAATGCAGAGCTACCGGCTTATGCGCATATCTCTCGTGACATGATTCATGTGCTCCCAGCCAACGTCGCCTTTCGCAAAACTGACAAGGGCACAGTCATCCGCTCAGCCTTTTATCGAGATTTCCAAAAACAAATTGATCAGATATACGACAACGACGATGTCAGTGGAGAGCAAATTCTAGAAGGCAGCGAACTAATCGACTTCCTTCGCAAGAAGCTCCTCGACCTCGTCCCCTCAATCGAGCCAGCTGCACTAAGCGGTACAACTGACGTCTTCAGCCTAGGCGTTGACAGCCTACAATCTATCCGCCTCCGGACGACTATTCTAAAGACACTGGATCTCGGAGGACGAAAGCCTTGTCAAAATTTTGTCTTTGAAAATCCATCGTTGCAGGCTATGGCTGAGGAGTTAACTCGCCTGCGCCTTGGAGAGGGCCCCAGGAAGGATGAGCCCGTTGAAGAACGCATGCAAAGGCTTATTGAGAAGTACACGCAAGACTTCAAGGTCTTTGTGCCTAGTGATCGTGAAGATAGCGGCGAGCATATCGTGATCACCGGCGCCACAGGCTCACTTGGTGCCCATATCGTCTCCCAGCTTGCCAAACTAGATACAGTGACCACCATCTACTGTCTTGTTCGCGCAAGCTCTGCAGACTTAGCTAGTCGCCGCGTTCACGACTCTCTGCGCGCACGAAGGGTCTTTGATGACCTGTCTCCATCTGCTGAGCAGAAGATCGTTGCTCTGTCGGCTGACCTCTCTAACAAGACTCGTCTCGGCCTGGAGGAGGACATCTATCAGCAAATAACCAAGGATGTCACTGCCGTAATCCACTGCGCTTGGTCAGTCAACTTCAACTGGTCATTAGAAAGCTTTGAAGAAAGTTGCATTCTCGGCACCAGAAATCTCATAGATCTCTGCCTAAATACTCAAGGCCCCCAGCCCGCTCGCTTTTCCTTCTGCTCTTCCGTCAGCACTGTGTCCCGAACACCGGGTAACTGGGTGCCCGAGACTCTCCCAGAGTCTCTAGCCTATGCTCAAGATATGGGCTATGCTCAGTCCAAGCTGGTAACGGAAAATATCGTCAACCGCGCCGCACACGAGACCAACATGACCGCTCGTGTTTTACGCATTGGCCAAATTGTCGCTGACACTGTTCACGGCATCTGGAATGCGCAGGAAGCCATACCCATGATCCTGCAAACAGCCCAAACCATCAAGGCGCTTCCTCGACTAGATGACGTCCTCTCATGGACTCCGGTAGATGTCATCGCCAGCGGCGTGATTGACCTAACCCTATCCGCCGCTCCTGCCCCCGACGAGGTCATAAACGTGACCAACAAAACCCTAAATCACTGGACTCACGACCTTCTGCCTCTCTTGAAACAAGCTGGCTTGGAATTTGACGAGCTTACACCACGAGAATGGCTCAGTCGCCTCAAACACTCCAATCCTGATCCCGAGTTGAATCCTCCTATTAAATTACTCAATTTCTTTACCAGCAAGTATGGCCACGATCGTCCGAGTCGTGTCTTGTTGTATGACACGAAAAAGGCTCGGGCAGCGGCTCCTTCGTTCGTGAATGTTGATGGTCTCACGCTGGATTTCGTGCGTCGGTTTGTTGACTATTTACGAGGCGAGTGTTGGGGTAGTAGCTCGTAAAGTATGTCGTAGACCTATGTATATAATCACTGTCGTCAATACTTTATAGCCAACCAATTGAAATAAAAACGTTCACGTCTTCTTTCCAAGGTGTAGCTCGCATTCGAATGAATATTGGTTATCATTACATCTCAAACTACCTAGTTGGTTAAATAGAGTTATGACATGACTTCTTCACCTTTAACTGGCACCAACGCCCGAGGCATTCTCTTTATAGCATTTCACTCATTTATCAATACAACCCATGGCCCGAAGCCATACGAACAAAATCAAAGGGCACATTCTGCCCAACCAGTAGCCGCATCGTCTCAACGGTTGTCCATACATTGACATCATCAATACCATAAGCAGTCCATCCAGCACTAGCAGCCACAGCCAAGGGATCCCCCTTGCGAGGCCCACTGGTTAAGTCAAGGAACACTTTCCCTCGTGTCGACGGAGGCGAGGCATGGCCATTGCTTCGATAGTGACGCAACAAGGGCTGCACTAGTAGTGACTTCTCCGGTGGTAATGCCGACACAATCACGAATGGCTGCTCGACCAATTTGACAGATTGAATGGATGTGAAGGGCTCAAGGCCCGCGGCTAGTGGCCCCAAGGCTTTGAAGCCAACTGTATAGATGGTGCCTACATCGAGACTTCTGAGCGCGAAAATGGCAGCCGCCGCGTCGCTCTCAGAGCTAGACACGATAATCACGGCTCGGCCTCGGTATGCTGACGGTATATAATCCCTAGTCAAAGTCGCCCGGATGCCCTTCCATGTTGCATTCTCGCCAATGAATTTGTGTTGCCCGTCAGACCCGTTGACGGTGATAGTATCAATTAAGCCAATAGCGCGAGCCGCATCGCTCTTGGTGGGGATGTAGGATGCCGTACTGGTGAGCGGTGGATTGACGTAGGCGCCGCCAAAGCTTGGTTGCATAATTACCGACTCAATCGAGCCCCGAGGACCGCGATCGATGCAGCTGAAGCTGTGCGGTAGGCCGAGTTCGTTGAAGCACTTCTCCATAAACATTGACTGAGACGTAGACCGGAAAGAGCCAATAGCATACATATCCCGTTTTGGCAATTGGCCCATTATGTGCAGAGCGCGGTTAATCTCAGCTGCAGTTAGTTGGCCCGGAGCAGCGATAATTGGCAGGAGAGGATGGGTGATGGGTGAGAAAACTGTGTTGAGAGCCCGTGATAGCTGCCCTTGTGGTCCCATGTTGACGGCCGAGAGTAGAGGATAGGAGTAGTTGGCCTTGATAGTCGATCGAAAGTACTCTAATTCGTAGTTTTCTTCAATCGTGTTGACCATTGCAATCATCTTCACAATATCTGCATAACGGGCACCTTCTTTGAATACTTGCTGTGCTTCGGCGGACGTCCATTTCCATGTTCCAGAGAAGTCGTGGAACGCTGACATGATAATACTGTTGCCACGGTTATCAGAGATATCTTTGCGGATATCTTCCGGGAGCCATAACTCGACATCTACGTACTCGATGCCCCATTGTATAGCGCGACGTAGATATCTATGAAAGAGTTTTGGGTCATCCATGGGAAACTTCCCATTCTCGTTCACGCATCGAGTAGTGAAAATAATAGGCAACTCGGTATGTTGCCGTAGTAGCATGACCTGTTGTCCAACATACTTGAGACTGGGGACCGAGTTCCGAGTACCATCAGAAAGCGGCTCCTCCAGCAGATCAACGCGAAGCTCAACCGCATCTGAGCCCACGGACAGAATATCAAGATTTGACAAAGCCGCACGCACATCAGGGAATGTAGTAGATATAAAATTCGTTCGGTGTTTAGTAGCCAGGTCTTCATGAGGGTGACGTTGTCCGAGAATCAGCGACAGGAAACGCGTAAGATCCCGCCGGAAAGCAGGTGTCTGGGAGTACAAGAACTCGTAATGACAGACCTCAGAGAGCCTTTCATCGGGTGAAGAGCCATCTTCGATGCAATGTGTATTAACAAGCAAGATCTTAGAAAGATCATCAACCCCGTCTAACGCGGTCTTTTCAAAATCAAGATTCAGAATGCCCACAACCACGGCGTCGCTGCCAGATACAGTTTTCGACAGCCTCGTAGCAGTGGTCCATGCCTTGCCGAGGATTTCAGCAACGACTTGAAGGACGCCCTCTTGGCCGCGGCCAAAGACTATCACTACCGTTCGCTTACTGGTAGCTTCAGCGGAGGCAGCGACCGCGGCGAGTTGATGGCTGCTTGTCGTAGCAATTTGAGTGTTCGGATGAACATCGTGTGTTGTTATATGCACGGAAGAAACGAGGTCCATGATTTCCTCCTCCTTCTTTTTTTTCTTTCTTCTTCTTCTTCCTATTGCAAGTCCGTGTGGGCCTATAACATCAACCGCTTGTCGTATTGAACAGCCCTCGACTGTACCATCGTCGGTGGTATTATGTTTATATGATTAGTACTTGCGCTTGTGTGCTGTGAATTATCAAACAATCCGGTCACGCAATAGAAGAGATTCGACAAAGTTGACAGCCACGATGATGGTTATATATGGTCGACAGAAGAGAAAAGCCAGCATATACCGACTTGAGTTGGATCACGATTAATGACAATCACGAGCGACTATAACATATGATGACTGCAGTTTATCCATCCAGATAAGGCATAAAATCGAATGAATAATGTTAGGTAGTACGCAGTACCTAGGAGGAAGAAGGCCAGGTAATAAACGATAATATTACCAGATGCCCTAACACAGCCACCACATGTAACAGAGTGCCACCGGTTCCTAGAGTCGCATTGGCCTCACAGGCTGGGCAGTTCAAAAGGTAACCTTTTTTTTTAATAAGAAGAATAATATCGAAATAGGTAAGCCGTAGAACCATAAACTATGAATGAGTCGTGAGGCGTTGGCGTTGGCAATATGGGCGTTGGTGGCACTTGCACTTTCCACTTTCACTTTCTCGGGGGTAGTTCCGAAATCCGGGTGGACCGGTATAGGGGAACCCCAAAAAAATGGCAGGCTGTAACACTACACGTTATGAAGACAGATGTGGATGTATGCGTGAGTGTGAGTGAGTGTGTGCTGCGAGTTGAGCTGCGCTGTGCAAACTTCCTTCCAGTAGCGGGCGTAGCAGGCTTCTTGGCGCGACAAATTGTCTGTCACTCTGTCTGTCACAAGGGCAGTAATACGGCTGCCTCTTTTCTTTCCCCCCTTTAGATGGGTTATCAAACCACACCAATGGAGCAGGGATGTGCGATAGGCCGGAATTTCTAGGGCGGAGATGGGTACCAGCGTCGGCTCGGGAATTTGTTGTACGAGTTAAGCGAGGATCAATGGATGCAAGACCAATTTATCCGGGGTTTTAAAGATTCAGCCGGGGCCTGCATGCAGAAAGGAAAAGAGAGATGGGATGGGCGAAGTGAAACTTCTGTCAGAGATCTCTCACACATACAGAGTACAGACAGACTGCTCGGCCAGAAATCCAACGAAGGGCTTAGTGTTTCCCCGGGTTTGCCTCGGGCTCCCCGCTGCAAGCCATTACCCACCAATCGGGCTTAGTTATTCCGCCAATCAGCGCCGCCGACTCAGTTGCCGATATCGACTTTCTATAGCTATTTTACCATGGCTTAATCTCCTCGAAAGTGCTCTAAAGTAAGCAACTATTCTCTATTTGATGTTCTCTACTCAAAAAAGTCGAATGGAAGCCAAAACAAAATTTTCTATCCCTCGCAGTGATGGCATTTCTAAATCACTGCCATGCCCCAAAACAGCAGTCATCATCAACAACACAATATGGAAATAAATATTCAGAGAAATTTTAGAAAGGTAAATCATGCCAGCCCCCCCCACTTTTTTGTTTGTCCGGAAAAATATATAAGACAGGGAAAAGAAGGGAGTTTAGAGGAACAACAGAAAAGGCAGGTGTTCCAGGACAGAAATCAACTTGCTGGGTATTTTAAAAATAACACTTGAAACAAATCTAAACAAAAGTAAAAAGCCTGTCAAAGCGCAGGCTTCATGGCTCGTCAAGTGGGGTTCAATGGCAGATTTGTGCATCAAACACACCTCTATATTGAAAGTACACGCAGAACCATGGCAGACGGTGGATATGTATAAGTGTAGGGGTATGTGTATCATAGTGCGTCAACGCATTTAGGAACTCGTCAGGATAACCACAATCACAAGGATATTGCCCAGGTTGAATAGTTGGGAAGACTCGCTGCGGGTTGCTATCGACACGTATCCTGTATCCAAAAGTTGCCTCGTGACGAGGACATCATGCCACAAATTGGCTGGTTCGGCTCAATATATCTCATCGACAAAACATCAACTAAGGTGGTGAAATGGAGAGACCGTTCATCAGCTTTGGAAGAGGCTTTCTTCGAGCATTGTTGGCCGTTTTCGAGACCCGCGGCACTCCTTGTACCATGCGTGGCTCCTTCATATAAGAATGATCAAGTTTTGCGGGGGCTATATAGAAGTTAACGAAACTGTTATGTGCTAAAGAATGAAAAAGAATGACGCCTACCTCTTTTGATGACTTCTGAGTAATCCTCCGATATACCGTGATGGACTCTGCTTGTGGGAGGAAACGAAGTTGCAGCTGCAGATCGCCACAGGTGCTCAGATGTGTTGGACAGGAAGTCGGTATTCATGCGCCCAGAGAAAATAGAGGTCCTGCCACGGTTACGCTTCGAAAGAATGATCTCGTCAAAGAGAACAATCTTTGAATCCTTCGAATTCGGCTGTACTCTCTCGCGTTCGCTAATGAATTCATTGAAGCCTAAAAGCGCAGTTAGTCATGAAAAAGCAAATATAAATAACAGCAAATATGAATAAACATACCCTGTGTTTGTTGAAGGCCCGTCATATAAGCAGCATGTTCATGTGGCAAACTTCGGAGAAAAGCCTCCATATTGAAATGGTATGTTAGACCAGACTTCTTCTGCTCCTTGCTAGCAGGTTGAAGGTACTTCTTGTATGTATACAGCAAACTAGCAAAGCAACGTACGAAAGCGGCGCGGATTTGGTCGGGATAAAACGCAGCAGGGCATACTATACAGATCAGTGGCGCACATCTGTCATGCACCTGCGTCTTGCATCCGGTGCATTTGTACATTTTCTCGTCTGCTCTTTCATCACAGATTGCACAAATGACTTTGTCATCTCGCGGTTGAAGCTGTAGACAGTGACCTTCAACCCAGCAGGTGCTATCAGTATTGTATACTGGTTGAGCCATAGCTTGAGGAACAATGGTTGATGCAGCAATTGTGGATGTAGCATAGACCGATGGTGCATACGTCGATGCTCCCCCATAGTCAGTGTTCAGGGTTGTCACTGACAAGTTTGACGCGTGGCCCAAGAAAGGTGCACTCGGTCGTCGGGGCACGCCTCTCCTCTCTGTTCCAAAAGATGAGCTCCTACGGGATGATGCATCAAAATGACCAGATCTCTTCTCCCGTAAGGAAGCCTGCAATGCCATACCCGAGTCATTACGAGACACGGGAGTTGCAGGTAGAGGCGGAGGGAAAAAGCCTGAAGTTGGAGAACTAGTTCTTGGGGATGGCGGAGATCCTGTCTTGGAAGTCGAACTCGTGGTTGGACGTTCGTTGTTACCCCTTGAGAGGCCCCGAGAAGCGACATGTTCATCGCGTGCATGCAAAAATGCGTTGTAAATCGGTGCTGGTGGCGGTGTTGCACTGTAGTTACCGCCGAATGACGTCGAATTCAAGCTCGCATAACGAGCCAATTGGGTAGACTGTGCTCGTAAGTTATAGATAGACGGATTTTCGGTAGGAAAAGAGTCAAAAGGAAATGCCTCAATAGCATATGATGGAGGGCCAGGGCGGACACCAAATCTGCTATGGTGTGGAGCAGCAAGCTGGAGAAGAGAGAAGAGCTTTTTGCGCTGATGACGAGGCAACGGTGTGGGTTGCACGTCGCTCTCTATTTTGTCCGCATCGAGGTCCACCAAAACAAAGTCTTCGTCTGGCAGTTCAAGTTTTTCATATCGTCTCTCGATTCCTACAATGTATGGGCATGGTGCTTCTAGTGCCTGGATGAGTCGAGCTGGCAATACCGGAATCAAAACACCGGACCAAGTGAAAGGAAATAGAAGATCGACAAGAGCTCTAGTGGCTAGGTATAGCATAGATGTATGAGATGAAAGGAAAATGATGCGAGATTCCGATAAGGCGTACTGCAAGGACATTGTCAGTGGTCTATTCCATTCCTTTCCAAGACGCAAAAGTAAACGCCTACCTCAAACAGTACAATGATGTTTGATATAGAAAGTGAGCGGAAAAGTGCATATAGATCGGTCTATATAGCGGAAATAATTAATAAGGTATACGTGAAATGTATAGAGATAAGGAAAACTCACATTTCGGGAGCCCGGAAGCTCATTAGGGGCTTCCTTGCGGGCGAAAAGTCGTAGCTCTCTCACAGATAACTCGACCTGCGTTTTGGACGATATAGGGCTGAATGCCTCGGTACAAAGATTCATGACATATCGTTCTAGTGGCTGCCAGATACCGATTGTAGGAGAACTAGCTGGAACTCTCAATACGCCTCCGTTGGTCCTAGGAACGGAAACGGCTTTAAGCCACTCTTTCCAGAAAGAGGTCATGGAAGCGTTTTTGCCCATGATGCCATAGGCCCGAGGGATCCAAAAGCCGGTATCGTCGGTGAGCCCCTCGATCTTAGAGGCCGCACCATGTCTCACCGGTCGAAGCAGATCCGTCATCAGCCCAATTTTCTCCTCAACGGCACTGATATCGTCTTCCAGCCTCTCTCTTTCCGGAGATCCAGAGGGAACGGTGGGAAGCTGAGCTAATAGCGTAGACAACTTGGCCCGCTCATCAGCCAATCGGCCACCCAGACTAGCTGCCAGCTCTCGTTCCTCGTCGGTCATGTTATCTTTACGCCATTCCTCGCAGCACTCTTCCAATGCCTCTGCAGCCTTTTGGCCTAACGGAATCCATAAAATGACACAGACTCCATGTAGTTTGCTGCCATCTCCTCCAGTCATTACGAAACCATGCCATGTCGACCGTGGTTTCTGGTCTGAAGAAACAATATTGATATCGTTGGGGAAAGCAAACATGGGCACGTAGTCAGGAAAGGAGACCCTCTGGGATTGGTCATCGGGCATCCCTTTCTGCGGATATCGGTCCAAAAGCACTGGCTCGAACCGACGTTTCAGAGGATGCATTGATGGAGAGGTTTCTATTGGTTGAGGGACGGGGATGACAGAGTTGTAGTTGCTGAGGCGCCGGGATGTGCGGACAGAGGCTTTATATTTAATTAGCAGCTGTGATGATATCTTGTCGAGTTAAATAACCAGTCACTCACCTTGTCGTGCAACAGATGGTTGTCTCTTCATACTATTCATATCTCTGAATGACATGTGCCGCCGTACGCTACCAATGCCTGATTTCAATGGATTTGACGACACGGGCTTTTCCTCCGCAATGATCTTCTGCACCTTGGGTCGTGGTTTGGGTCTGTTGTTCGGAGTAATAGCGCCAGCGCTTAGACTCAAATCGGACAGGAATGACTCTCTTTCGGAAGCAAACTTCAGCAAAGCCTTATCAAAGTCAAATTCGCCATTGAGCAATTCAGAGGCTTCCATCGACGATGGAGCCGCACGAATTGTCATGCTACTTCGGTTGCTGTTTGTACCCGAGATCTTGGAGTCCACGGAGCGGATAGACAAACGGGCATCGTTGGATAATCTCGACAGCCGATTATATGAATTCCGTTTGGAATTTCTTGCATCAGCGATGCCCACGTCTTCTTCCTCGGGCTCGGCATCCTCCTCGATGGTATCAGATACAGCGGGTCCGCCTATTGTGCTTTCTCTATTTGACATGTATTCATTGCGCAGTTTCCAGTATGTATCCTCGATTTCCTTGCCGTCCACACCAGCGATCCAAAAGTAGTCGGCGAGCGGGCCCGAGGATTCTACCGCAGGGTTTGTTGCTAGAGGCATTCTTCTGGTGGGAGGGGACTAGGCGAGCGTGCGAGCATTTGCTTGTCAGTTGCACAGATGGCAACGTCCGGACTAGTCAGCAGCAATGGCGATATGACAGTTGATTAGCTTCGGCGATATATTGTGCAAGATCGGCGTGGGTCGGTAGAAGGATGCTAGCTAGTACGCAACAGATTGTGGCGCTATAGTCAATAGCTATACGTAGTCGTCAGTAAATAAGATTAGATCGAAGCATGGCCGGAATGCCTCGTCCAGGAAGCAAATTCCAGCAAGAACGTTATGGTCGGTAGTGGTAAATGGGGGAGCGAGCGAGAGAGGAGAGAAGAGGGAGAGAGGAGGAGCAGCAGGTGGGAGGTGGTGGGCCGGAAAGAGGTGTTGCGGGGGGGGAAGGAGGGAAAAAGTCATGACGAACCAGGAAGCGAGAAGACAGACGACGGATTGCTGTCTTTGGCTTGGGGGATACATAAAAAAAAATCAACTCGAGATAGTAAATAGACCGACAGACAATTAAATTCGTTAGGGATTGTGTTGTGCGCTCTGAACACGACGACTGAAACAAAAATGCAATATGCAGAGTCCCGGTGGTGTGCACTGCTGACTCTGCTAGCACGTCGCCGTCGTCGTAGCCGGCAAGAAGCCAACCAACGGCAGCGCCGCCCACACAGCGACTATACTAGTCGGCTACGTTAGACGCAGGAACTTTGCTTTCCCCTTTTTCACTTGCTATTGTGTTTCACCGTTGGCCTGTTTCAACTTTTTTTCTTTCTTCGTCGTCGTTGGCGAGTGGGATTTCTTTTTGCCGGTTCTTCTTTCCTTGAGTTATTTTATGTGCAAATTGATTGACGATTAATGATTGATTGATTGATTGCAGAGCAATTGACTCGAGATTAAGCGTAACACGGATGCTAGATAGCCATGGGAATACGCGCATACATGAGAGCACAATCAAGGCCCGATGTGGAGCAAGCCGCACAAAACTGAGCGATCAGTGCCAAGGTCGAATGCGACTGTGCAACCAACTATTAGCCACTGCAGTCTCTGTTTCCTTGAAGGATTTACGGATCATCGCGTCTAGATGCAACAGCAGCAACGCTCCGAGCAGAGCGAGTCAGTCAGTGCATGCTGGCCAGAACGAGAGCGATGCATGCCATTGTAAGATAACAGCTGCGCCGTCTCCGGCAAGGCCCAGCTGTGCCACGGCGCCAATGAGCGGCCACAGATCCCGGCCGGGTGGGCCGTAGCTGCGTGGCACGCCGCTGATTGGTGCAGCCGCAAGAAGCCTAAATCAAGTGGCCCGACGAACTGCTCCCCGTTGCGGTTAGCGTAGCAGCTTAGGCCTCTTCCGGGCTAGGCCGGCAAGCCACCAGGCCCCGAGGTGGGTCCGATTCGCAAGTGATTCGTCAGATCTGCGTCGCTTACCTGGCCATATCATCGTCTAGAGCTTCAGTCAGCCTTCACTCGTATATGCTATATACCACGGAGCATATATGTAGTATATGCTTGTTGTCTGGGTCTACGTACCTAGTTACGCACACGTGCAATGGACTATGGACATTGGAGGCGAGCTTTTTACCCCATGGACATGTGTCGCAGATCATTTCACCCCCCATACGCGTATCGTTTTATCAGACGCCCATGTTGGTTTAGAGCCATCTCTATGCCATCTTCCCTGTTCGTTTTTTGAATAAGAGACATTTGCAGGCTGGAGGCGTTGGATCCTTGTTAAATATACCGGGATTTAACTAGCTACTTGCGTAGGTAATGACGTGTAAATCTGCAGCTCAATTCGAGTCAATATCATGCCGGTGTCAATATTGCAAGACCCGGTGATAAGTAGGCCTCAGGCATCCGAAAGCCAAGACATGAATCATGTTATTTAGATTAGCAGCCAACGCCGCGACGTGTTTCTAACGGCACAACTATGGTATTCAGCCCCGAAGAAAAGGATTGTCTCATGTGCTCGGCCTTGGCTAGTGCAGCCTGGTGGCTGTTGGCGTCTGAATACGAGTAGCTAACCATACTATATTTAGACATACTTTGTTGAGGCTGTATGAGACAATATATTAGCTGCCCCAGCTCATTCCTCATGCTAAGCACAGGTTTCCTCTTCGCCCAGTGAGTAAATAAGCCCTAGGGCAATTGAGGTATAGACATTGGTCCTGTCAGAACAGTTTGCTGTGCGTGGCGTCTTGCACGAGTAAGTTATCAGCTTATCAAGTTCCTGCATGTCCATTGTTCGCATCGCCTGCTACTTTGGGGTTAGCAGATTTTATACCTATTCAACCTGCTTTCTCAAAACTATGATGCACTCTCTTTATACAGGCTTCAAGTAATCCTCCTCAGGGAATACCAAACCACGACGTCAGCCCGACCACCACCGCCATCGAGAATATACCCAAATCAGCCACAAAAGACTTCCCCTCCACTGCCCGCTGGACAATGCCTCCTCCCTGCAGAAACGCGGTTACCAGGGCCGTTACAGCTCTTGTCGTCCCCGGAACAAAAAGGATAGTACTGGCGATTGCGATATCAAAAAGTGGGATGACGCGCATGGCTCCCGTGTTTGGAGCACGGTCAAGTTGGTATGCGTAAAATGAAGGCGTGAAGCGTCCGCTCGTCAGACGGCTGAATGCGCCGTAGTAGATGATGCCCGTTAGGGCGTATCGAGTGATGGCTCCCAACATTCTCAAAGGCTTTGTGTATTTGAAGTAGGCCAGGAGTTATTTCTGCAGTTGTCAGAGATCTGAACTCGGGAAGATATTGATTGTAGTATAGTAGAGTCAGTTTATGTACATACTTAGATGGAGCAACAGTCGCTGCCAGCTGCCGAAGTATCTCGGCGAGTCGTGGCTAGAAAGCTATGGATTGGAGCACAGGTAGGTGCTGTGTAGGACGCAGCAGCTGTTTTACATTTGGGAGCAGAGGCTGTACCTTTTATAATTCCTCATTCCCACTGCTAAGTTGAGTTTGGAGCCGTTGGTTGTGGGTTATTAGTGGTGTTGGTACCCGCCCAGCTGATACTGGCAAGCCTACATAATCTTACTGTGGGGAGCTGTCAACCGAGCCGCCTATCACCATGGGGTATGTATGCATAATTTTAATATCTCTGCCAACAGTTGAATGATCATGTAAGATTAAGCCTCGTTTATAGTCGTTGGTATAAACCTCTTCCCATACTGGCTGGCCATTGAGAATGCAAGGCTTCATTCTGGAAGGGTTTAACGGTATAGCTCTACTATCAGCCAGAAGATGGAATGAACATCATAAATCGTCAAGAATTTCAATAGTAGATAAAAGCTATCGTTTCTTGGTCAACAAATTCCCCGTAGTGAGAAAACCCCTGTCCCCCATTGCGCCCCGCCATTCTATAGAGAGCTGTCCGAGCGTCGCTCGTCCATCACGTTTCAGATCTTTCTGGAGATCATCCAACCCATCCTGCTGGCCGACCTCCTGCTCCACCAAAAAGGCCACTTGCATAATATCCCGCGGGTTCATCGTAGGCCGTTCTGATACATCTTGTGCCAAGTCCCAGTTAAGACTTTGGGCTTTGAACGGTGGTTTGGGGTTTAGCGTCGTTTTCTAGTAAAGTCAGACACAACTCATTCAGTGTTCCCATGCTAAGTAAGGGCTGATATACCTCGATAACCACTGACCCGTCCCCGACATTCTCAAGCTGTGCTTCTAGGGCAAAGCGGAGGAGACGAGTCTTTCCATAAGGTCCCAACGACTTGTTCTCCACCTCGGCAGGCGGTAGCTCGGACGCTTTTGTGCGCACACTCAGGCACGGCTGGGCGATGAATTGGTAGAGCTTGCGAAACGTTCTGACTCTTCCACTAGCAGCATGAACGGCATCCGCCATGAGAGTTTCCGTATAACTGACGCTAACAGCCAGAATGTGGTTGCCTTCTTCTTTAAGATCGAATTGAACGATTTTCTGCAAGGATTGGCCATGGCTTAATCCTTCCTCCCTTTTTGGCACCTCGTCTTCTTCAGAGGGTTTCAAGTCTAGAGGAAATACTTGGGATGGTGTCTGCATCTCCGCCAGTATCCGCACGGAACTCACCACCTTCGTGGTTTCTGCCTCTGGTAGTTCATTGTTGGCGCATAAGGAGCATGCAAATGTTTCTCCTACATAAGCAGATCCGAAAGCTGGAGGCAGCGTAACCTTTTTTGGCAGCCCGTTAGACAGTCAAATCGAAGCAAAACAGTAGGAGAAAGCATACATTGGGGCTGAGGATAAAATTGGGATCAAAGTCATTCGATGGAAATGCCAGAGAAGCTTTTGATGATATCCTAGAGTCTTCTCGCCCCAATGGGGATTGATATGATAACGAGGGTCGCGACAATCTTGAGGCATTGTTAGGGTCATCCCCATCCGAGTGTCCAAAACACTCACCGTAAAACTGGAAACAGTCAATTGACTAGTTCTAGAGGATACATGAATGAATACTTACCTTTTAGAGACACAGCATGCGGTTCCTTGGGCCCATCGGCTCCAGAATGCGCACGTGGTCGTGCCATCACCGGGTGGTATGAGTGGATTTTGCGGGCTTCAGAGATGTCACTAAAATATTCTCACTGGATTATTCCGGTTTTATCAGAAAAGAAAATATTGCCCGGGCTGAGGAGTCACAACAGCAATTTGATATGTTCTCGGGACAGTCGCTGGCTCTCCGAAGCTATGGGGGGGACTAGCTTCAGCAAGCCCCACACTCAGCAACTACCCCGTAGCGTTTTTGGAACCGCGACTACCCAGCTACATCTCCCCTCTTTGTCTAAAGTTATATATTCTTCAGTGTTCTTTATGTGTTTAGAAGTGTGCTGCTCTCGGGATTATTGTTAGGATTCTCATTGGCCTTCTTATAAGCCCCGCAGTTCGGTTGCGCTGCAGGTGGCGACCTCCGATCTATACAACGAACACCTCAACGCGTACGACAAGCTTGTCGCTGAGCTTTCCTCCTCCCACAAAATAAAAATAAACAGCCTCATATCTAGCCATGGCGAAGCCACCTGGTCCGCCCTCGTCTCGCGCTTCGAGAAAGCGCCTTCTCGAAGACGACGATGTTCATGATTCGAAGAAGCGCCGCGCTCCCGTGATCGACCTTACAGCTGACTCGCATGATGATGAACGCACCGTCATGACACCGGTGTCCAAGTCCAAGTCCAAAAATACAAAGTCTACGCCAACCTCGAGCAAAGGCAAGAAGACGGAGGAACGTCGTTTGAAGAGGTTCCGAGATCATCCACCGCGGACTTATCTTGAAAAGCTGCATCGCGCGACTACACAGAGGTGAGTTTAATATATGGGAGCGAGGTAGAGGGGTTCAACGACTGACACTGCTCAGAATGTTTGTCATTTCTCGTACTCGTGGCGATAACGAGGGTGTACCCGAAGAGAACGTGGACATGGTTGGATCGGTCGGGAACATCTACAGAGTGACTATTTCGTCTGTGCCTTCCTGCACATGTCCAGATGCGAGCAAGGGGAATCAATGCAAGCACATCATCTACGTATGGCTAAGAACCTTGCGTATTTCTTTTTCAATGATACCCAATACTAATTCGCCCCGCATCAGGTACTCGTGAATGTGCTGAAAGCTCGTGCGGAGCTTCGGTACCAACTAGCTTTTCTCTCTTCAGTGAGTTTTCGTGCATATCATTCGAGATAAAAGGTCTCTTCTAATTTAGTATACAGGAATTGAAGGAAATGTTTGACAACGCCCCAATAAAAACAAAAGAAGCGAAAGAATCATCTCCTTGCCCAGACGAAGAGAGTGATGGGAAGCGCAAACCTATCGAGGGCGATTGCCCTATCTGTTTTATGGAATTCGACCCCAAAAAAGAAAAGATTGTCTGGTGTGAGACCAGCTGTGGAAACAATATCCACAAAACCTGCTTTGA
Source organism: Talaromyces albobiverticillius (assembly GCA_023721895.2). Lineage (NCBI taxonomy): Eukaryota > Fungi > Ascomycota > Eurotiomycetes > Eurotiales > Trichocomaceae > Talaromyces > Talaromyces albobiverticillius. Next base: position 3,700,703 of record JAMBUR020000001.1, on the reverse strand, counting down.
TCAGTGGGCTGCCACCACGCGGCAGAATGGTGTTCGATGTGTCTATTGGTGAGTCGGCAACCTTTTAAATTTTTAACTATCGATGAGCTAACTTTTGTACTATCCAGCCGTGCTGCATGGCCAACTTCTGGCGCGAGCAACAATATCGACCCGGGCAATCTCAACATGGAATCTCTCATGAGCAATGCTCAATACGGCGCAGATGGCTATCTGAATGTAGCAAGCGCCGTTGGCCTGTCTGGCGAACGCGACTATTCGACTTACAATAGTTTCTGGGTGCGGCGTCAGTTTGGTCGAGGACGTTACGGTGGTTATGGTCGTTATGGTGGCTATTACGATTAGGACATGACAGAACTGAGCTGAGCAGAGCAATCAGCTAGCTCATGATATTTCAGGAGTTACTCCTGCAGATGCAGTCTTTTTTCTTCTTCTTTTTTCAGGCGATCTGCTGGCGTATTGGATTGGGTAAATCATGGCGATGGACAAGGGAATGGAAGGATTCATTAATTAGCTAGAATTGATACCCAGGGAGGCTTATTCTAATTTCAAATCAAATTTCGCACTATCAGAATCATTATTATGTCTTACAGAAACAATTCTCGCATTTCAATCTCCCTATCCTATCAGACATGTATAACACCGGGGTATATATAAGCCATATCGCCTCTTAAAATGAAATTAACCCAACGCCTTTACACCGTTATCCTTGATGTAGAAAAATGCAGCCTTCATTACGTCGCACCAACTCTTTTCCCCCGCCGTATCACAGCTGAGCTCACGCCCTCCTCACCAGTCATCCACGAGGGCATGCGCTTAGGATCAATGACGCCTAATTCTGCCATTTTGCGAAAGCCGGCAATGACGTTGCCCCCAGCAAAAGAGAGGGACATGGTGTATTCACTCTGTTGTTGATCGTCATCGTCATCGTCATCGTTCGGTGTTTCATTGTGACTATCGTCTAGACGGTCTTGCAGACGAATGTCTAATCGATTAAGAACCGCTAGAGAGGCCGGGGTTCCCGATGTGCCGAACCGGGATAAGACGACGAGTTTACGTCGTTTTGTGGCAGGTGACGCCGTTGCCCCGTTATGGTTATCATGTCCTTTTCGCTTCAAATCTTCTTGATCTGCGGCGGATGCTGGTGTGTTTTCCTTGTCTTCAGTGCGGAAATCCTCTGGTGATACTGTAGTCGGCTGACGGGGATCAATAGGCGTGCCTTCGACGACGGCATCAGCAAAAATGCTAAAAGCACCATTGGCCATGTTCGTCCTGCCCGATCCGCGAAGTGCGAGCATGGTGTCGAGGCTCTTTGCAGTTAACGATGTCGCCTCCAGTTTATAACGTTCGTGTTGTTTTGAAAGTGCCTTTGGTAATGCATCCCGTACAATTCCGCGCAAGGTTCGCGGATCGTTGGAGAGAGGGGCGGGGCTGGCTTTGGTGCCCGTCGAGGCCATGGACGTGTATATGAAGGGGCTGCTGTCGGGGAATGCAATATACAGAATCCTTGTGGAGTCCAGATAGGTTCCTGCGCCATGTCGTGGATGTTGATAGGGAGAGTCGGTGATGAGGATTCGCAGAAAGGATACAGGCAGCGACTTTGATTTTGCAAGATGGTAATGCGCCTTGACTAATGGCGATATCTCGCGCTGCAGATTTGATAAGAATGTCGCGGCATGGAGCCGCGGAAGAGAGGCAAAAAGGTCTTCTTCATTTTCTTCAACTGACTCTAGTTGTCGTTTCTTGTCAATCAGAACCAAGCGAAACGCAGTCCATTTCTGGGCAGACGGATGGTCCTCCAAGTACCGGACATCAGCCATTGCCAGCTGACCGAGAGTAAAGCCATGTCGCCAATCGCCTTCCAGAATCCGATCAATCACCTCTCTTTTGCCGCCTTTTCTTTGCTGCAGTTCCTCGTATGCCTCGCGAACGTCCTCGACACTTTCAGCGGCTGGGTAGGGAGCCTCGTCTTGATCGCCAGTGGTGTCGTCCAAGTCGCGACGCAGGAATGGCGGATACAATCGCACATTTTTCTCGGATAGCCAAAGAAGAACAAGATCTAATAGCAATTGACGCGATAGTTTCCCCAGGGTTCTCACTAACGAGGGAGTATTGCTGGGAATGCGTAGGTTGTTCGGAAGACTAGACGTCGTAGGCGCGCGGACTATCTTCTTTTTGGCCATTTTGATCGTGAATCGTTAGTAATTCAATTGTTGGTCTGCTGCACTGAGGAGCATTTTTCAATGACTCCTTCTTTGCTCTGCTTTGTGGTCTGGCTGGCAATGTTATGGCAGGCAAAACAATGATATTGACGCGACCCGAGATAGCAACGGGTCACGTGCTGATAAGCAAGCACATCTGTTACCGATAGACAAAACCCCGGATCAACATTCTCCCGTTCCGCTTTACAAATCCAATGAACCATACCACGGTTCACTCACGCAATCCCCCATTGCTCGTGCTGTAGCTAGGTCTCATGCGATTCTCCTCCAAAGCTCTAATAGTGACCATTGACCGTTGGCCAACACCTACCCCGCGCAAGGGACAGCTGCCTTGCAGTATTGGCGCTGCAACAACAACACACCACCAACGGCAATTATGGCAGCACAGCTCATGATGGCGCAATTGTTCGCTACAATCTGATTAGGCACGTGGAGACGAGCCTGAGGCACACTAAGGGTTGGAATTACTGGATGGGGTTTAGCTGGGGCGCCAAGGCTGGATTAGTAATTCCACGATTGCAGCGCTTGGCGCGAAAAATTCTCGCGCTGGCGCCGAACATCGGCGGGCCGGCCGGTTTTGTATGCAAGTGTTTTCCGGCGCTGAGGCCATCCAGTGTCATGGTGGCAAATGCTGTACAGGCACGTTGCATGTTGTATGCCTTGTCTCGCAATTCATGCAGCAGTGAAACAATAATCATATAATATGTATTATATATAATAACTACATAGTTAATAGGATTACATGCCATATGACTGTAGGCTGTAGCTAGGTGCAATGCCTTTAGAAATAGGCGCACGTAACGATGTTGCTGCATTTCGGCCGGCGCCATCAGCAGCGCCGAATGAGATCGTGCATTGCGCATCGGCAAAGGTACCTTCCCCACCATGGAATTTCCGCTTTGCTTTTTCCCACCCGCACCCTCCCTCCACTTTTGCCTGCCCTGCTTACATTCAGTGACTTCACACCTCACTCCATTCCTGATTCTCCATCTTGCAACTATCCACACGCTTCCACCAAACACCAATTTCAGTTCACCATCGCAACTCGCACCGTGAACGAGTGCGCCGTGTCTGAATCGCCGCTTTCAGTCATCCGTGGGGGTCGGTCCGATCGCTGTACTGTCCGGCTCGGTCTGCTCCGCTGAAGCCTTTCGACATTCTAAGTCTACCGTCGTGAGGAAAACCACATCTATCGAGTGAAAAAAGAAAGCAAAGACGAGGAGGAGGAGAAAAAAGGGATCCCAGTGACACATTCACTTCGATCACCATCATGTCGGGTTACGGGGGCCGCCGCGCGCCCAATTTTGCTCAGTATCTCGAGGATCTGAACACCATTCCATCTCAATATGATCAGTCTCTCCAACAGCAACAAACCGACTCATACAATATCGATGCCGAGCTGGCTCTCTTCACAAACACTGAATTCCTGGACTTTGGTCACTTCGGTGACATGAGCATGCCACTTGGCTTCAGCAACCCCGCCGACGAGGAGCGGAAGCCGCATGACGAACAAAGAACCGTCGCCGATAAGCACGGTGACATGGATTATATGGACCTTCTAAATGGTACGGAGTCAATTATTCCTCGATATCACAAATACACGATTATGTGATATCCTGTTATCTGAGTCATAGCAGTCTAACATTGTTTTAACAACAGATTTGAACACCATTCCCGAATACTCCACAAACTTTGGCTCCGATGACAGCCAAAACTTTCCAGTGACCTCTACATTCCAATCCATGCAACCTCCCGCTGCTCAAGACTCCACAACCAGCGGAAAGAAAGCTGCTGCCGCCCAACCAACCATCCCCAAGACCGAACAGTTGTCGCCTGTCACAAGCAGCATTTCCTCATTCGTCTCCACTCCTATGCAGGTAGCCGGAACGAAGCGCAAGCAGGGCACCGAGGCAAAAAGCCTGGACGAAACTGCCCGCGTGGCCGCCGAAGAAGATAAGCGTCGCCGCAACACGGCCGCCAGTGCGCGATTCCGTGTGAAGAAGAAGCAGCGCGAGCAAGCTCTGGAGACATCCGTGAAAGAGGCAAGCGAGAAGAACGCCGTGCTAGAGGCACGAGTATCACAACTCGAGCTCGAGAACCAGTGGTTGAAGAACTTGATTACCGAGAAGAACGGTGCAGAGTCCGCCAATGGCAAACAAAAGAGCGAATCCGACATTGCGAACATGTTCAAGAAGTTCCTGGCCAATAAGAAGAATGGCAACGAGGCCGGATCCAAGATTGGCGTCGGCACTGCCTAAGCATGGAAAAAATCAAAAAAATCAAAAAAAGAAACAAAAAAATAAGCCCAATCATAGAACAGATAAACGCCTACAGATTACAGTGTTGTTTGATTGATCGACATGAGTTACACGCAGTTTCGATTTTTATATTTCATGTTTATATTTGATACTCTCGGCTGCTTTCAGGATTGGGGGTGGTGAAGGGGAGCATGGGTGGTATTTGTGATTATGTTTTTTTGTTATCTTAAGTATAAACCAGGAAACGACTACACTCAAATCCTAATTTTATGATCAATCAGTTCAATACGCACCTATTTTTTACCTACATATTGAATAGAGTCAAGTAGATAATGAGTATTTGTATTGTCTGAAGTGTATGTGTACTAGTTACGAGGTATGATACACCGTGTTCGATGCTGCCTCACTTGCTTCCCATCATAGATAGATATAGCTAGTTCCAGCTTGCCCAAAAGGAAAAAAGAAATGATGGATGACAAAAGACAAGAGGGAGCTGCTATGACATTCGTCTTGCTTAATTGATAAAAAACACTAACATCGAGGTATTATGCGTATGGTCATGAATGGTGAGACAAAATCAATCAAAAGGAAAAATTAAAGAAAGACAGGCAGGAGGGCAGAAAATGCAATAAGCATGACGAACAAGACGAACAACTTCCATGCAGCGCATTATTGCCCTTTATTCAATGCTTCGTCAACAGAAGGCCCCGGATCTCCGTTGGCAACATGACTATCTTCCTCGTTTGGCTTCTCTGTTTCTTCGTCTTGAGAACCATCTTCCGGTCCTCGTTGGTCGGCTTCTCCTTGTTGAGCCTGACCATCTTCTTCCTCTGTCCCCTCGCCTGAGATCTCACCCCAGCCGGAACTTCGTCGGCTCATTCGACCTGGAGTTGCGCTCGATGTGATGGCGGGGTTGTTCAGGGTGCTTCCTATCGTTCCAGTAACGCTACCAGCTGCGCTGTCATTTCGAGTGTGCGAGTGCGTGCCACTACGGATACTGCCATTATCGCCCTGTTTGCTGGCAATCAGGCTACCTCTTTCGCCGCCATGGACAAGCGGCACTGTTCCAGAAGCTGAATAAACGCTAATACGTTCTGCGCTAGCCAGGCCACCCAAACTTTGACGGCTCAAAACGCCCGGTGCGTTCGTTATCGATGTATTAGATGGATCAACGGCTACACTCTGACTAAGAAGACTCAGAGGCAGACTCTCGCGACTACCGCCAAAGACTGAGGAGGGCGCAAGAGCTCGCACGGATGCATTTGTGTCGAGAGAGTTTCTGCGTCGACGCTTCGAGGACGAGGCAAGCGTGAGAATCGAGGCGTTGTCAGTAAGTAGGTTATTCGCCGTTGCAGAACTGTAAGTTGTTGGCTGTTGTATGTGCGGCGGAACAGCAGATGCTGGTGAGGGAGGAAATTGATGGGAAAATTGAACCTGTTGGTTCGAATTGTTTTGCGCGGAGTTGACGGGCCCCGTGCTTGATCCATTATGGATTTGATTATTCTGCGTAATACCATATATCTGAGCCGATGGTGCTGTAGACTGCACTGTAGTCAAGGTCGTCGTCAACGACCGCACCGATGGTGCCGGCGATGAAAAGGTACTCCCTTCCCCTCCTCCATACACTCCTCCATGTCCCGTGACCGTTGTTCCAGCTTTGGAATATCCAGCCTCAGATCGCGCAGTGTCGCCATTGGTAGAGAGCGTCGGTGCAGTCGACTTGGCGCTATTGCCTGGGATATTCGGCTCTGAAGTTGAGGCTTGCAGTGATTGTTGACTCGAGTGTCGGTTCTGATGCTGCTCGATTGAATCCGCATAAGACACGGTGTCATTGTAGCTCCGACGAGACGATCCGACATCATCCCGAACAATGCCTGACAAGGGGTACGGGTTGTTCTTGGAGCTATTTTGTCGTTTGCCTTTCAAGGTTAACCCATTATTGCGTTTGCCTGATGATCTGCTCGGTTGGGAATCTGACGATGAGCTTTTTAGATTCGTCAATCGTTTCACCCACGTTGAAAAGGGCCTTCGACGACTATGGCGGACTATTTATGGAGGCGCGCGCATGTCAGCCGATTGTCCCACAGAAACAAAAAAAGCAAGATGCATACCATGCGAATTTGAAGCTTCCGTCATGGCCATTTCCTTTAATAAATGGCTTCTGTTGCTTCAGTAATCCTGAAAATTTAGATCTCGTCCTTGGAGCTCAAGTTCATACGGGCAATCGCATGAAAGGGGGGGGGGGTTGTCTGAGGGGAGTGCCGGGCCTAAGAATAGGTGCCGCTGGCAACTGCTGCAATGATCGGTTTATCTGAAGTGAAGCGATCGAAAATCCGGAGACGACTGACGGTTATTGTTTATTTATTGAGTAAAACAGGTAATGTATGTTTGCTTGTCAAGGAAGTTGTGAACGCTGAGCAAGAGTGAAGCGGGTACAGTTCGTCTGCCTAAGGAACATGGATGCCAATTGAATGCTGGGCGGCTCCACAGCTCCGCCTGAATGATATCACGTGTCTCCGTCGATCATATCAACCCGATCTCTTCAGACTGCGTACCTGCAGACATCATCAATATCGGCCTAGACGGCTGAACTTCATGCAGTACACACCTCTCGCTGCTTCTTGTAAGATTGTGCTTTTAGAGCGTCTAATAGGCGTGAGGATTGGACTGAGCAGAGGAAATCAATGTTCGACCGCTCCTTCCACAATTCGACATGGCCTACACCTGCTGTAGCAAGGGGCATGCATAAACACAACCATCCACATGCTTACCATTCGCAATAAGAAACGGATGGAGTGCTTAATTTGAAATCGGCAAGGCGAAGCCGACATGCTTGCAAAGCTATCAAGTCTATTCACATATAGACATCAGACGGAACGCCGGAGACATTAACATGGCAGATGTCGACGCGCCCATATTGCCACTGCCGCCAGAAGTGGCAAAGAAGGTTCAATCATCCGTGAGGATTACGAATCTAAATGAAGTCGTGGTGGAGTTGACGAAAAATGCCTTGGATGCTGATGCTAGGACAATCAACATCGTCGTGGACTACAGAAGAGGCGGCTGTGTCGTGGAAGACGACGGATATGGGCTACCAGCGGCGGAGTTTCGGGATGGCAGTGGACTTGGTCGAGCTCACCGTAAGTCGCACATACACTCATTGCCTCAAAATGCTTCTAACAATTGTTCAGATACCTCGAAAGCTGGCCGACAGTCAGTGTCCAGCTGCAAAGGACTGTTCCTATCTGCTCTAGCCGCCATGTCTCTCTTGACAATTAGCTCGCGACATCGTGGTCAGTCTCAGACCAATACAATCATCTTTCACGAGTCCAAAGTCATCTCCCGCCTCATACCTGCTCCTACACACCAGGAGATACAAGGAAGCCATGGCACCAGAGCCACGGTGAACAACCTTTTCAGCAACATGCCTGTACGCGTCAAACACCGAGCTTCTACATTGCAAAGACCCGAAGATGTCGATAAAGAGTGGGAAGAGCTGAAAAGAATGATAGTAGCACTGGCTTTGTCCAATGCAGGCCTCCAAAAGCTACGCCTTTCCGATAGGGATAGAACTCACACCCTACATCTCCGCATTCCACCACATATACCCGCAGATGCTCTACAACCACAAACAACCGAGTCGGAAATCTTACGGGTCCAGACCATTTTTGCGCAATCAGGTTTGATTACATCTACCGGCACCAATGAATGGGTCCGTGTCGCAGCAAACACATTGGAGGTTTCTGTCGAAGCATATGTTGCGCTTTCCTCCAGTCCTACCAAGTTAACTCAATTCATCTCATTGGGCTTAAACCCTATATTCAATGCACATACCAACACCAACATCTTGTATAATGAAATCAACCAGGTCTTCACGGCCTCGGATTTTGGATTAAGCGAAACATCAACTGAAAATATCATGCCAGAAGGTCGTGCATCGAAATTGAAGGGTGTGGTAAGAGGTACCAAACGATGGCCTATGTTTTACTTGCGGATTGATGCCAAAAAATCTTGGGAAACTTCTACAGATGATGAGAAAGTGGTTGAGTCAGACCGCACTTTGCAGCATATTATTGAAGTCCTGCACGCTATGTTCTATCAGTTCTTACAGCAACACCACTATCGTCCTCGAAAGAGAAGAAAGATTATAAGAGACGCTGCATCAACGGCTCCTTCTCGCGATATCGCCGCAACATCTTCAATTATTGATCAGCGAAGTGGAGACATCAGTTCTTTGTCCACTGGAAGAGGTGGGCCAGCTACAGGTTTCACGGAGACTTTCGAATGCGGTGTCAAGATTCCCGTCTCTTCCAAAAAGCAATGCTCACATTATTTCAACAATTTCACCAGCTGGTCCAGGGTCAAAAGCGGGGACAACAAGGCCATCAAAGACTTGTTATCATATCGGCCAAAAGAACATGACGACACAAGAACTGTGGCGTCTTCGGAGGTCGACTGGCCTTCCAACATTTCGTTACAAACCGAGGACAAAATATCAGACGGGGCGAATCAGGCTCGGCAGGTGAGACAGGAGACAGCAGATGGGTTGATCCGATGGGTCGATCCTAGAACTAACAGCGTGGTTCTTGTCAACTCACGGACAGGGCAATGTTCAACCAGGCGCCCTGAGAACGACAGGCCAAATACGGCAATTGGTATCACTCGGCCTCAATCGTCTGGTTCTTTGATGAGAAAATTCAGCAGAGAAAGCATCAAACGCCCGCAATCTGCACCAGCCCGTGGATCCGCCTGGTACGAAAATCTTGTTAACAATTGGGCTAACCCAGCGTTTTCGCGGTCAGAACAGCCGATCATGTCAATCGAGACTGATTCCGTGTTTGACGACCATTCTACCAGCAATGCCATGCAAGGGAATCGATGTCCCAACAGGGAGCTCGCAGAAGGAACAAAACTCAACGGTAAAACCAGTGGCAAACTTTCTCGGAAAGCTCTCGCCGAAGCAGGAGTCATCGCCCAAGTTGACCGCAAATTCATTCTTGTGAGAATGCCGACGGCTGAAGGACCCGGCTTTCAAGAACGTAAAGCCGACAACATGCTAGTTCTTGTCGACCAACATGCAGCGGATGAACGATGTCGCTTGGAAAATTTGCTATCCGATATGTTCGTAGTAGAGGAGGAGTCTGCAAATATTTCCATCCGCGTGCATCAACTACCGACATCTATACAATATTCGATACAAGATGACGAGGTGACGTCCTTGCAAGCGTATTCAAAATACTTCGAGTCCTGGGGTTGCCACTACCGAGTGCAGCAGGTGCTTGTCGATACAAAGAGACGGCCAGCGATCATAATCGAAGCTCTACCGCTTGCGATTGCTGAAAGATGCAGATTGGAGCCAAAGTTATTCGTTGACCTTTTGAGGAAGGAAATATGGAGCAGAGCAGGCGAAAGAATTCCACCTTTACGACCGTCAATGAATACTTCACCGGTAAAATCTAAAACTCACGAGCCCTTTCCATGGCTGCGTTGGATTGCGGGCTGTCCAGAAGGGATTTCCGAATTGATCAGCTCGCGAGCCTGTCGAAGCTCAATCATGTTCAATGATCCTTTATCCATGGAAGAATGCAAGAGTCTTATATCTCGACTTTCACACTGCGCATTTCCATTTCAGTGTGCCCACGGTCGACCAACGATGATCCCTATTGTTGACGAGGGTCGTTATCAGCCATCCTTAGCACCGTCTTTCGTCTTCGAGGAAGAAGACAAGAATTGTTTCCGGGGGCGCGGCCAGGCGCCGGGCTTTTTTGAAGCGTTTAAGAAGTGGGAACGCGGTTAGCTTGCTGCTTAACTTGGATAAGAGCATCAATTCCATGCAAGACATATATACTGTATTGTATGATAACTATTTGTATAAGAGAAATGAGGCGTGTATCACCAAGAAGTATAATTTATGTCCGTTATTGAAGATGGTATAAGATAGTATTCCTCGTATATGAGAGCAAGATTGTATCCTTATCTACTTGAACAATCATGATCCTTAACTGCCCATTTGTACCAAGGTGTAAATGAATGTAGCTTCTTCGGGCTTTAAGATGCCTTGCTATTTTTATTCGACGGTGGCTTAATCCGAAGTTATCACGAGTGCGATATGTTGATTGACAATTGACACCGAGTATACGATGAAGTGCATCATCTTAGGGTTTGGGGAGACTACGGTCTACTTTCCTACAACTCAAAAGACAGATATAACTTCAACACTATCAATTCAATATTATCGCAGCTAATAACAGCTTCGCGCAACCCTTCGTAATGTACATACATACAACTTGTAAATAATATAATAGATAGCCGCCCAACTTTTGGTTTGCCCACCATTTTTGTCCCAAACCAAACCAACCAACCAACCTCCTTATCAAGAATAAGGATCTTTTTCCTTCGCAAAAAAACATACATGTACATCGACAAATGCCACCCACCGTAAAAAACAAAACCAAGTAGAATAAATAACAACACAGCATGAAGGGTATGATAACTTGAAATACACGAATAAACACAATATGACGCCGGACACACGTAGATCCCTGAATAATTCATAAATCGTAATATCTCTCAAATAGATAAAAGGGTGATAATGAGAATGGTTGAATGATATACTGTCGCTTAACTAGTTGTGGCCACCGACTTGACCTTGGAGGTGTGCGACCAAGTCAGGAAATCAAATCTGTTGTTGGCAATTTCGCGAGAGGGAGGTGCAGCAGTTGCATCGACAGAGCCTGATCGAGGTGTTTCTCTGGGTTCGAGGATCAGAGATCGCCTGTAGTAGTTTTGGAAACTCTTCTCGCCATTGGAGCGTACTCGAACAAACTGATCTTGCATCCAAGTCTGCAATTCGGGTACTTCAGTAAGGCGATAGGGGATTTGGAAGCGTTGTAGTTCGCTAATAATTTTGGCGGTTTTCACATGCTTGTCATAGTTGATGACAGCCATGCCACCATGGTCTGCAGGAAGGTTCCTAGTGGCCGGGTTCCCGTGGTCAACAAAGGTCAAGTCGGTCAGGTATACACCGACAAAAGGCAGTGTCGGCGGGGCGCAGGTTTGTAGACGTTGACGGAGAACATAATAGTTTCGTGAGACATCAACAACCTCCTTGAGTGACTCTAGAGTCGTCTTTGTTTTCTGAGACACCAACTCCCATGTACGCTTCAGGCGGACAATGGTAGAGGAATTTAGCGAACAGATAATGGCCATTAAAGAGTCGTAATTGTTCAACTCAAGGCACTGTTTGGCAATCTTGACCCATTGTTTGATAATAACCGCTCTCTTCTTAGGCTCTTCTAATTGAAGGATGGAGTCCGCAACTAGGTTAGCCAAGTCTGTGGAAAGCGTAGACATGGCGCGCACGTTGACTGCCAATGAGCCGGTCTTCTTCATCCATTCAGTAGCCAATAGCTCCTCCGGAAGGATAGAGCAGAATATCCTCGACTCCTTGATTGTGATTTGTCGTGCCAACTCCTGAGGGTCAAAATCCAGAATGCTAATGCTGGATCCTGTGTTTTTCCATTGCTTCAACAAGTTCACCTGGCTTTTGTTAATAATAGGCGCTGGTAGAGGAGTCTCCGGAGGCACGTATTGTGCAATTGCTGTGTTTGTTTTGCCAATTGATGACACAAGTCGTGGAACAATGGGTCCGTCCACAACAGACACCTTCTCGGCCAGCTCGACGAGACGCTTTCCAGCGTTTGGTAAAGCTTCCATTAGTTTGTTTTGCGAAAAGTCTAGGATGAATGGAAGAGCTACTATATCGCAATCATGGCGCCAGTGAGTCTCCAGCCATCCTTTGAAAATGTTGTAGACGCGTAGTCGGACTGCACTGGCTGCATGTGGAGTGTCTGCGATATATTCATATCTGTCGGCAAGTGCTTCTGCAAACTCAACAGGTGAAGCGAAGAGACGGAAAGTGAGATAGAAGGTCGAGACAAAGAGAGCGTCGGGAGTGGACTCATGTGCGGTGAGTTTTTCGATTAAAGCTCTCAGGCTACCACCAACAACTTGGCCATCCTTGAACATCAATTCATGCGCAAACGTCTTTCCAAGAATATTTGCTTCCGTCTCGTCATTCTCCTCTGCCAAAGTAGATCGGCTGATACTCTCTTTCAGAGAACGCATATCGTTGGCACCAATGTCCGGAGATGTTGCTCGCGTTGAGGTTTGTGAAACCCCGCTCATTTCTGAATCACGGACAGTACTCTTGTATGTAAATGAGCTATCTGTGCTCGTTGTGCCCCTATTATCAAAACGATATACATTTTGTGAATCATCTTGGGACATGTGGTCTCGGTATGTCGAGTCAGACGGGCTTATATCATTCAGCACAAGTGGAGATGTATTAACCTCCACGTCGATCTTCGGACTCTGCAAGTCAGTGGTCGAGACGAACGATGATGGCGTAATGCCAGTACTTAGAGCAGGTGTGGCAAGGCTTAGGTCGTTGTGTTGGGGAATGGAAATTGGTGGCGGTAGCTGGCGGAGTGACGATGGTTGCTGAGGCTCACTATCTTCCATGTGAACATCAGCAGCGTTTGGCGTTTGATTCGAGTTTTCCATAACTTTTGGTTGGTCAGTGGGAAACACGACCTCGAAGTCGCCGATTTCCTCGAGAACGACGCGAGCCTTGGCTACACAGCCACCAGCTCCGCGAACACAGTCTGTAGCGGCATCTACCAGGCGCTTTCCTTCGTCCTCCAACATGAGAAAATCATCATCGGTAGAACTGGGTCGAAAAGTGTCACGAGCGGCATGAACAAGCTCCGTGATTCGATCGTACATTATATCCTTGGCCTGTCCCAGCTCAGAAGACCTTCGAAAATCGTGCTCCCAGATTGACTCGACAAGGGAGAGGAGCACCTGACAGGACTGCACGGATTGCTGGGTAGTCAAGATAAGCTCAGTAGAAGACCGTGACTGCAGATGCAGACCAATGAAGGATCCCAGAACACCCAAGAACGCGTCATATGCATTTCCTAAACGCACCGAGGCGAGATCGGCGTTGCGATGATTGGCTGATGGTCCACTGTAAGACACTCTATGAGAGACTGAAATGCGATTCCCTCGATCAGACATCGTAGATGGCGGTTGTGAAGGGTATCCGTTATTATCTGTGTGGTTTGAAGCTTGGCTGAGAAGAGGGCGGCTCCAATTCCTCTCTGGAATGACGGTGGCACTTCGATCAGAGATTGAAAATGATTCAGTCGAAGGGGTCAAGACCGGTGTATCATAATTTTCTTGGGTATTAGGCTCCAAATCCAGAATAGCTCTCGTAAGACCAACATGTTCGTTCCATACATCCAAGAATCGCACACCCCGAGTGACTATTTTAAAAGACTTGAGAAGCATTTCGTCCAGGACCTGTTCGACTTCGTCGTCCCGTGGAGTGCTGTTAGCAAGCTCTTGCAGTCTTTTAGCAGACTTAACTAGTGAGGAAAGGTCGGCAAGCAAAGCTTTGCGGTTTCGGCGCAATCCATCATATCGTTGAACCAAATCTGATTCGCGAGTCAAACACTCGGCTTTTTCCTGGTGGATTGTTAGGACCACTTGAGACGTTTTCCCTCGAGTCAAAACTTACCAATAAAAATCTTACACCAGCAATCAGACCTCTCATGAGATCTTGATTTCCAAAATCGTGAAGAGATGTTCCACATCCTCCGCGAATAATATCCCAAAAATCGGTTAAAGCCTTCAACAGTGGGCGCATGGCGAGCTGATCATATGCTTCGCAGTAGTTAGTAGGAAGCCATCCCCGCTCACCGGTTTCAAGGAGTGTGCCATCGGCCCAGCCATTGACGTGAACTGAGTGTACTAAAATAATATCGCCTTGGTTAAGTGGGAGAGTAACTGTCGACGGCGACACGGCGCCTGACGGGTGGAATGGGTAGAATGCACGAAGGTAGTTGTGGAATTTCGGGCCATCATCTTCAGCGTATTCGGACATGGTGTCTTGAGAGCTGTGAGGTGTTGCTGGAGGCGTCATTCGCCCTTGTTGTTGACTGCGACCTATTGTTGCAGTTGAACTGCTCGACGAAAAGTTGAGATGAGGAATTGGTGGACGTGATTTGCCCTTGACAATATTCAACGGGGCAACGTTATGACCGGACTCTTCCATGCTCTTCTCGAAAATCAGGCTCGACCTCTATTTTCACTCGGGAGTTGTATATTCCAATTGTTGTAGGCAGCCGACCACCGTGGCAATTCGAATTTTACTTCGATGAAACCTCAATTGACATCATAACCATCTGGCCTCTGCGTAATAAATCACCTCTCGCAATGAATCCAAGAACCGGCTTTTTCTATCGTTTCTTTTCAGCCGATAATATCAAAGTGATCGATTCGGCCCTTTGTTTCTGCTGTGATTTCGAAGTCAGTTTCTTGCACAATGACAAGAGCGATCAATCGTGGCAGCTCTGGATGGTAGGAGGAGACTGGGTGGAAGTGGGGAATGCCCCATGAAGGGAGATTGTAAACATGGAATGTCAACACACAGACAACCCCTTCGGCGGAAAGGGATAAACCTTGATTCTGCACAGTGCAGCAGCAACGACCGAGCGGAGGTTGGCAGGGAAAATAAAAAAGCATACTTACAAGTCCAGTGAACAAGTAACCTTACTCCTGGCTTCTCTTCTTCTTCGTTGCCTTCTGATACTAATTGTGTTCCAGTCTCAAATAAGAGTCACACCTTCAAGGTCGATTGAGGAAAGTGTCTCGCAATGCGTCTTGCCGGAGACGACGGATATAGAATGATTGATACGTAATAGGGGATATTATTACCAGGGCAGTAATAATAATATATCATAGAATTCGACCCCAGTCGTGGAAGCGGGTTAGGGCAAGACTAATAAAAAAAGGCGGAAGGGACAGGCGCAGCCGGGCAGATCCAACAGGTAGCGACTGAATCCAAGGAGACAATTGCAGAGTACGTATTTCCGAAAGAACGGCAGCAAGAGACGGCTCGACTGTTGTGCTATAGCAACTATAGGACGGGTAATAATAATAATGGCGGGAGCAATAATAGTATTGACAATATTGCACGCAAGGGCTGAAGGTAAATAAAGGGAAATGAAAGGGAGGGCTGTGCGGGCTGTGCGTATCGATATATCTTATCGAACGGGACGGGAGAGCCACCAGCAGCAATCAAGGAAATGTCAAAACGATGGATGATGACCGAGGTATGGAATTGAAGCAAGAAAGACAGACTGGTGAGAGAGTGAAAGGAGGAGGAGGAGGAGAGAAGATCGAAAAAGAGGAGCAGAGGAGGAGAGGAAGCAGTAATCCTAGAAGACCGGCAGCAACAATTGACGACAGGGAAGGAGGGGACCATCACGCTATGCTGCAGAGTCCAGGCTAGCGCTCGCAGAGGGCAAGAGCGTTCCCAGGGAAGGGCCTGGCCGGTGGGGGTGGCTCCTGCTCACCGTGGTTGCCGCGCTCCTTCCTCCTTTTTGTCATTTTTTGATGCTGTCCCCTTTGGGCCTAGTCCACGCACAAGTGGGTAAGGCAGTCACGCTAAGCAATGGGAACTACAATTATTTGGGTCTTTTTTTTCCCTCTCTTGCTTTTTAGTCTGCCGCGCTCGTGGGCCAATTTGTGATATGAACCTCCCGCGGCATTATTTTGGGTATGACTGAACTACCGACCATGAATCGAGACCGTAACCGTTAGACCAACACCTCGGTTGCTAGGCACGAATCAGTACGCGGTATTCTGCTCTATCACACTTCCTGAGTCGAATCACACAACAGTGTGGTTTGTTGCAACTATGGCACTCACTAGACGCTTCCCCCGAGTCAGCCAGACGGGATGGTAGTTCATGTTGGTTCTACGTCGTTTCGTTTCCACACGCCAGCCGTTTTCCACTGGTTATTAAGGTTGGGCCGCTGACAGGCCCGTGTGCTGGTGTTTAATGAAAGTGCACGCATAACGGCGTCCATACAACTAGCTCACGAGTAATAACTAGGAAAGGATCACTGTCCCTCGACCAAGCTAGCACCGACTGGGCTAGGCCTCTCTCCTCTTCGATGGACTTGCCACTACGCAGTTAGTCAGGCTGCTAAAGTGACACATTTTATTAAAAGAAAGCAGCCCAGCCTATTTCGGTTTCGTCTCCGGCACTCCGAATTAATGTGCCCCAAGGCCGAACATTGAGCACTGCCTGCCAGGATGTTAGTGCTCCGTGGTTCTCCGTTTTTCCATACGTGCGGGTTGGCTACACTAGTGCTAGCTTGGCTGCCAGGGGTGATAAAGTTAGTTATGATGGCTGACCTGCCAACTCCACTGACTCGTGAGACTTTGCTAGCTAACTCTGATTGCCAAATCCAACCCAGAGAGACGGTACAGATTGGCAGCCGGAAACGTCGGTTGCCCTTCAAAGTTCACTTAAAGTAGGATCGTAGCATAGTCTGATTGCCTAGGCATGAACTTTTTTTCCAAGGTCGTTTTCATTACCTTTCATTATGGCTGCTGTCATTATTACATTGAGAAATGCACCGAGCAACGCGTCGCACGCTGCATGGCTTGGAGGGGGATCGCAATAGTAGTAAGCCCTAAGCTGCATATGCTAGCCCGCTATAGAGTTATAGTGTGCGCCGTTATAATGAATGTCCGCGTATGCAGCAGTAGGCTATGCTATGCTAATACAATTTTGAGAAGATCAACCAATGCAAGTTGGACAGCAGCTGCATAGATTATTATTGTTGTAGCGACATTGTTATTCTTCGGATTGTCGGTTACAACAATGAAAGGTCCGGAGGGATGAATGCCTTTGGTGAGAACAATTACCGCATTGGGTATTAAAAATGTCTCGTAGGAAAGATGCCGAAGTTCAGAAAGCGAAACCCATATTTAATGCTTTATGCGTACTAGTAACTATAACAACTTGATCATTATTACAGTTATTAATTGTTAGCCTGCTTAATATGATTAACTCTGCTGGTGGTAAACTGGCAAAACTTAAAAGATCCACTGCAAGCGATGATCAACAACGCCCACCACCACGGTACCAGATTGTCTCGGATTGAGAGAACCATGGAACGGCGATTGAAATATTGAATTGATCGTCAAAACAAATAGCTCTACAGAAAAGAGGGAACTCACATGGCACCGGAGTTTATCCTCAATTTAGTCAGGGGAGCAAGGTAACACAAGAGAAGAATTTTTCGCGGGTGATTGTCACTGCCGAACAAATTTCTTGTTATGACAGTCTCTCTCGCTTCCCGTCTTTTAAAATAAAACAGCCAATGAGAATGCGCTTCTGGAGACCTCCCGTAAGTTCCCCGTGAAGCTGACGGAATAAGAAGTCCGTCAAGAGCCCAGCGAACTGGACGCGTCCACCCAGACCCATTATTTAGTGGGCCATGTTGGAGGCAATTCAAGTTTGATCAGGGCAGATCGATTAACTCCCTCGCGGGTATGTAATTGCGCGGTAGCTTCGCGGAGTTCGCTCCGTAGCTTCTTACTCTTTACTGTAGTCTGTCCTGCTCCTGAGTATAACTTATCAATCTGACCTGACCCACGGCTTAGAACTGCGATAACATCCTATTTCTCGGGACGGCTATCAGTCTATAACTATCTATATGCTTGATAAGTAGTAAAACAGCATCTCCGCGGAATGAATTGTAAAATGATAAGGCGGCGATCATAGATAGCAGCCACCAGTTCACTACTAACACATACAGACTCAGTCGAATGAATTGAATGACGATTCTGATCGGCAATATGCAAATACGAGGGTGGAGATTGATTTCTTCAGCCACGACTGAGTCTGTCTGACGCTGACGCACTAAGGGTCGTGATTTAATATTCAATGATTTCATTCGCGTTTGAATATCTGTGTGATGGGCAGGGGTTGCCGAACGGAGTGCATCATGATCTAGATCAATTATTTTTCCTTTTTCTTTTTTCATTGCAGCTACGGAGTTAGGTACGCATCGAGATATTGCTTTTGTTGCCAAGTAATTTGCCCTACAGGAGCGGTGTCACATTTGGCTCCGAATCGATCAGATTGTTTGCACCGAATATGGTATAGAAATCCTGGTATTATTATAAAGGCATTCGTATTATAGAACTTCGTGCATGGATATGTATTATTTGGCAGGCATACATGCAGGTCATGTGGAATGTTCTCCATATTATCACGTCGAAATTCGAGCGCGTAGATATGGCTACTGTATAGGGTTAAGATGCAGACGTAGTAATAAGCATGCGGGTATGCCCTAATCCGCCCGTAGCTCCCCCAAGGTTCCTTCCGTCAAGGCCCGTCCGCCGTCCGTCCGCTCGCTCCCGTTGGTAGTCATTTTGCGGGAACGAATTATAAGCCCAACCGCACCGTTGATAATAGGCCAGTTGATTTTGAAATTTTCAATATCCATAACGCCATTCTATTCGCTTTTCTACGCCACTTTCACGGCTACACGTATGCTCACGTTCTGCTGCATGTACACTGCACATGTACACATATGCTCGAATCGCATGTTCAAGGCTCGTGACATGCCACATGCCACGGCTTGATGAACTGATTCAGTTGGTTTGCCTTGCCATACAAGGATCTGACTGCGAGGGCACGTTCTAGTCCAGCCTCGTCACGTTTTTAGTTACCTGATTTGACCAAGGATCAGGGGTCCATGTGAATACTTCTGCGCCCCCGCGGGCTCACATCCAATTGAATCGAATAGAGGGTCACAGTTGCTTTCTCTAGGCGACAAAGTGCATGCTACATACTATACATAGTCGTGTGTTCGGTCAGCCCTGTTTAAAATCCCCAGGCACCCCCGTCACATTCATCCCCGCCACATTTTAAGCTACGAATGGGAAAAGCAAGGCAACGCGACTAAGGCGGGAGGGGATATATTACTCCTGACTCGTGCACTTTCTCTTCGAATGCGATGCGCTGCACTGCAA
Source organism: Talaromyces albobiverticillius (assembly GCA_023721895.2). Classification (NCBI taxonomy): domain Eukaryota; kingdom Fungi; phylum Ascomycota; class Eurotiomycetes; order Eurotiales; family Trichocomaceae; genus Talaromyces; species Talaromyces albobiverticillius. The sequence goes on along the minus strand of JAMBUR020000001.1, from coordinate 3,681,322 downwards.
TGCAAGGTGATGAGATCAGATCAGATGGGAATAAGATGGAATTTGTCAGTCAGATGTACGCATCTCGACCAGCTTGGTTTATCTAGAGGATAACCGCGGCAATGTAAAAATCGGCAATTCGCCAGGACTAACGGTCAGTCTCTCGCCGAATCACGTCAATTCGCGAGGTCCATGCTGTTGGGCTAGAACAGACATGTATATACGCATGCTTTTTTTGCAAATCACAAAAATAGGTGCCTAATATCTACTAATAAATACTCCGCCCGGAGTTAAACGCAGAGGTTAATAGGTGGTGTGACACAGGACGTGTGCCCCGAACTCAATCTGACTTAAGCAACACAACGGTGACCGGTTCCTGAAGGGGAAAAAGGCCCAAGCAGCCAATCACGTCGCAGTCGGGGAAAAGCCAGCCAATAGCGGGGCGGGCGGGGTATCTTTTTGAAGCTTTGAATCGCACCCGCCAATCAGCTATTGGCCATGCATGCACCCCTGACATTTCATCAACAGTGCATGCCTCGGCAGCGGACAGACACCCAACTAAAGTGAACTAATATTATTAAATTCGCAGCAGCTCGTGCGGCCCCACCCACACGATCTTCGTGTGCTTTCCTAACCAGGACAAGCTACGGAGAAAGACACGTTCTGCAGCCAATTAGACTTGACGCGTATGAATGTGGCATATTTCACTAGAATAGTTAATTTATTCATTTGCCCACTTATCCAAAAATAGTTGTGATAGGCACTGCTACGCACGGGGATTGGCTCTTTCGAATAACGACGGGGGCGATAAATTCATAAAATTAGACCAATGGTGAAGAAGCACCTCACTGAATACGGGGCATGGATGGACTAGCCTGAGCTACTGCAGCCTTTTTTCTTTGATCACCCGTCTTTTTTGTTTTAGCATTCCCGTTCGCTTGGACAGCGATTATGATCCTCGAGTATGCGTTGAGAGCTTGAGCGATGGGCAGAAACCACATGATGCCGAGGGCGATGCAGAAGGTCGCTAGTGTTCTTCGTACAATAGCATTCATTTTGGTGATAGGCAATACAATGCAGTTGACTTTGAAATGCGAACAGTACAGTATGTAGATGCAATTCAAAGTGAAGCGACTGAACAAAGACATTGTCTGTTGTGCCAAGCCCGCGGAAGCCGGGAAGGATGCACAATGCAAAGCCTGACTCGGACTGGTGCCTGAGGCTAGCCTGTGCTGCCTTTTCAGCCATGGCCACAGGCGCCACTTGCCCTAGCTGCCCCCGTCCTCGGGTTGCCAACGGTCACGGGACCGAGGTCTTTTTGTTCTCCCTCTGGTACGTACCTTCCTAGGCTACGGCGCACACTTCCAACCGAGACTGTCGACATACGCGAGCTTGAAGCCTGTGAAAACTCGATGACCCATACTCTACGGGGGCATATCCATAACCGTTAAGAAATCGACAATCCTAGCGCTTGACGGTAGATCGGCGTCTATTACATCGCGGGCATGGTTTCCTAATGGAGCAACGCTGACGCCAGGATGGCATCCACTGCTGTCCAGACCCTGTCTTGAATCACCAACTTCGCGATTCTTTATGTTGGTAAGTGGCAAGTGGCGAGTGGCAACTCAGTTCGGCACTTTAACAAACTAACGACTCGGTCAGGTGGCTATGAGACAATATCATTGTCTTGATTTACATCCAAGCCAACAACCATGAAAGTTGGAACAAAGGCTTTGATGACTCTCTAGGCCTTGGCTATGGACTGCGTACCATGGAACCGAGATGGGGTTATTGAGGCTCGGCTCAAAGGAACCATCATCATTGCCTCCCAACTCAGACACGAGAATCCTATATGCTAGTTTTCAGACCTCCATCAGACAATGAAACTATCCAAACAATCAGGATCTTATTGTCGGCGCTTTAAATGACTTCTTTTTGAGTCGTTATTGTCCTAATCCTTTCGTACGGCGTTCCTACCCAGTCTGTCAACAAGAACGGCTGAACAGTGGATGGGACCCGCATCTCCACCGGCTCCAAGTCTCAGCTTCTTCTTCACTGGTCTCTTAGTGGCAGTTCTCCCGCAGCCAGAATACATCGACTTGAATCTGAGGTTCCGAATTGAGATCAATTAGACTTGAATTGATGCAAGATCCATGCAGTGGCAATCGGGGTACATGTCAAGTTTCAAGTTTCAAGTTTGTGTTGTCCCATGCATGATGCAAGATCTACCTGGATGATCTACATTGCACAACCTCGGCTGTCCAGCCTGTCTAGGTTAAAAGACATCCTTTCTCCGTAGTGTATGCGGAGTAACGACTTGTGTGCTGCCCTGCAGGACTTGTCGTGTTTCTCCATCTGGGAGGATCCCATTCCTTGGGCTACGGACTTTTTACTCCATGAGGATCTAGATGCCAGGCCCGCCGATCCCTCTGTTTATTGTTGAGTGCTTTGCTTGTGATATCGACAAGCCGAACTGGGTCTACGAGAATTGTAGATCTGAGACAAACCAGAGTGATGTGAATGAATCTCTCTACCTTGATCGATTCCTCAAGCTCAAGCATGCTAATCACCCGCGATCACGGATCTCCATTATCCGACGGGTGCTCCAGGTCCAACGCGGACCGAACACTCCGTAATCGTATCTCACTATCTACTGTCCAGAGCGGCGTGCGGAGTACGTCCTAACTGGCACTCGTACTTGGTGCTGGTAGGACATGAGGTATCTCACTAAGCACGGAGCATGCACTACATACGGAGGTCTGCTTTCACGCGGAGGATTCGAGTCTGAACTAGCACGTGCTTCTAGCCGGAGCATTTCTTTGTTTGTTTACACCTCAGCCAACAATGAACATCGAGTCTGGACCGGTCGCTGGAAATAAGAATTGAGCGATGAATATCAATCACAAATTTTTCGAATTTCCATGCATTGTCTCTCTATCTACCTCCGCGTTGAGATGCGGTGTATTCATCATACCTGAGCGACGGCGGCGTTCCTGTCAAACCCAGGATCCTCCCGAGAAAACTTTTAGCACGTAGCACGAACAGGGAAGTTAAATTAGAGGAACCCGAGTCCCAGGCTGTGGGAGACGAAAGTTGCACAGACTAAACTCACCAGGGCAGCTCAAAGCGTCGATTACACTGCGATCTGGGTGGCAGTGGGTGCTCCGTACAGGTGGAGGAAGCTCCGTATGGCATTATGCACTCTGTTCTCCGCCCAACACGGAATACGGAATACGGAATACGGAGTACAGCCCGGATGCTCCACAATGCATATTATTATCTTGCACTGCTTTGAGCTAGTCGCGTCAGTGGCATCCTCATTTGGAACGAGAAGCTGAAACCCTCTGTCCAACATCGGCGGAACTAGTGAAGCGGACCAAAGACTCGGGAGGCTTTAGTCTCAGTCCAGCGTGTTGCGACGAACCATCTTACTTTACGTGTTAAGTTAATATTCTCCAACAAGCCAGGCCGTCTTTAAGCACTAAAACAGAGTTGTGCTAATGTCTCCAAAAGTCTGGTAGAGGCGTTAGTGACGAAGCCGGGTTGCCAGGCTAGGGATTCAGGGGCGATTGTGCATACAAAAAGAGGCTAGCTGCTACAGACTTCCCAATCGGAAGCAAGCCAGCGATCCACCGTGCATACGCATACGTTGCCTCGGGCTCGAAGCTTACTTACTTTCTACTATCTAGTTTCTACACGGCAAAAAAGCTTTCGCTAGAGAATCCAAGTCCAATACCAAAGCAAGAACGAGTGGAGAAGACACGGCATCCTGAATTTTGCGTTTCTGGCTGACAACTTGACTTGTTGGTTCACTACGTAGTTACTAGTTAGCACGTTCTGTGCTCCATTTTTAAGAGCAAAGTTTCCACCGAAACACTGGACAATTTTAGCCATAATCTAATTGAGAGACAATCATTGCCGAAGCAACCTTACTAGGGCCAACTACTAAATAGCAAACCCCGAACTGTTTAAAGATACGGACCACTGCGGAGCGAGACATAGTTCAAGTGTTGGTTGAGCTTGAGGCTTTTTGTGCAGAGATGGCGATTCTCATTTGACTAACATAGTAGTATCTAGTCTAGAATCAACCGACACGTCCTTTTGAGGCAGGCAGTTCGTGAACTATGTAAACTGGACCAAGTTAAAACTACCAAGCAATGGATTGTCAAGCTGATCGGTGACCTAACCAACGAAGAGAGCTATTAATTGCGTCGTAATCTGTTCATGCTGATAACTTGATAATGATTCCCAGCTAGCTACTAGCTGCCCAGGCATGCTTTTCGGGACCTTCAAAGTTCAGGTAGTCGGTTCGTTAGTGCAGGTACATTTGAGTCGATTTTAAAGTAATTCATCCTGTACGGGAAAAAAGGACCATGCGTACGTACGTGCTACTTCGGCCTACGCTGTAGTTAGATAGGCGCTGTTAGCCCTGCTGATGGAGAAGAGCAGTCCAGTTTCTATGACCTCTGTCGATCCATGCAAGGGCAGTGCCAGGTTGTTGGGTAGGAGTCTGGCCATCCATGCAAAATTATGTCATGGTGCAGTTTGGATTCATGATATCACTACCCATGTCCTTGTAGTATGTATAATAGCGCCTATATTGAGGATATTGATGGTCATAGTAGACGACGTAATGAATCTAGGTACGTAGATTGGATGATACATTTCGTAGCTTGTCCTGTCCTGTCCATTGGCTACTGTAGCGCAGATTTGAGAGCTCTAATGACCATGCCTGTTTGGTTAGGTGTCGAACATATGAGGATATATCGCCACCAGTATTGGTCCTGTAGCTGAGTGCGACCAGTGCATTCTGTGATAATATATAAATATAATCGATTGGTGTTTTGTTTTGTTGTATTAAGTTAAACAGACTGAGAAGTTGTGGCCGCAATGTCTAGTTATATATATGAACATACCTACCTAGGCTCTCCATCAGGTATCAAAGTAGAAAGACGACGTAGTTTGCTTCCCATATGTCAGTCCAATGCCTTCTACATGAATTAACCATTGAATTACTATACGAAACGAACAGTCGAGGTACACGGCCTTTGCATAGATAGGTTCTAATCAAGTATCCAACAATATATTGCTTTTGCTTCAAACTCCATATAAATCAAACACATATTTTTAAAACATCCCCTCCATATCTAGATCCAAAAACTCCGGATTCCCCATATTAGCCGCATTCAATATATCATCCAAACTCGTGTCCATGCCTGTAGGATCAAGTCCATGAGGATCCGTAGCGCCCCCGGATCCGTCGTTATTCGCAGTAGCAGCGACCACGTCGTTGAGGATTTGATCTATAGGCTCATTTGATGCGCCCACTGCTCCTGCTCCTCCCCCTAAGCCATCACCCGTGCCTGCGCCTGTGCCCGTACCATCGCCGAGATCCATGGGATCGCGACCTGCGGCCACGGCGGCAGCAGCCTCAAGATTGATGTTTTCGATTATATTGGTCACGTCAAGATTGCTAACATGAGCCGGGGCTGTCAAGAGGGAGTTTACACGCCGAGACAATCTGACTATCACTTCGGCGCGCGAAGGATCCTTTTCAGATAACTTGGCCACGTTCTGGTGCTGTATCATCAGCGCGTCACGGAGCGTTAGAACCGGGGAGCGCGGAAACGACTCTTTGCTCGGGTCAATTGGATGGTATATTGTTTGTTCCTGAGCGAAAGATTCTGGCATTGGCGCGCATACCAGTGTAGCTGCGACATCGAGTGCTAGGTCAAGACTACCACCGGCGTCTTCTGCTTGCGCTTTTAGTTCATCGATCAAGACCGACAATACGTCTGACGCCGTGCATAAGCGTATGCCTGCTAGGATCAGTCGGTGCGTGTAGGCGTGAGGAGACATGCTCATTTCTGCGCTCGCGCTCCATAATACCAAGCCTTGGAATGTACTCCTTATCGCACCCCTGACGCCGTCGGCGTGCGTAGTCCAGCCGTCAAGCTCAGACCGACGACTATTCCCATTGCACTGGAAAGACAAGTATGGTTCCAGTATATCGAGGATTGGCTTGATATCCGAGTCATAGATTGATTTGATATTTGGGCGGTTGGGATCTCGAGGATCTCGAGCTCGGACATCGAGTGCAAGTGCGACATCCTTGAGCTGCTCTTCCAAGCATCGTGCGGTGATGTTCAAGACCGTCTTGTGGTATGCCTCTGCCTCTCCGGATATCGAATTCGGCTTCACAAGAGCATAGAGCACTTTCAGAGGGATTGTGGGGTCCGTCTCTGATGATTCCCAGATGTAGTTCCCCAGCCATGTAAGTGCAAAAACTAGCGATGGCAACAAAAATGGCTCAAGCAAGTCTAGTGTGCATGGTCAGTAAACCGACAAAAACAGATAATATAATATAATGCTTTCTCGAGCCCTGGGAAAGAGCCACTCACATTCAAATCCACCCTTGAGAACATCTAGCTCCAGCTTACCCAACTCGCAAGCACCTAGTGTCTGGCTGAACAAGGTAGCAACAAGCATGTAAAACTTTTGGGGACTGCACGATGACATTGTCTCTTCGCTAATTCCTTCCGCAATGAAGAGCGCGGATATCCAAGCGCCGAGATTCTTGTTCTGCTCAGCAGAGAGACTGGCCAATTTCAAGCTGGTCGAACCTCGATCAAACAGTTTCAATATAAAAGAGTTGCTGTCGGTGATGCCGAGGTCATATTGGTTAAGATCGTAGCGATACTTAAATGCAAGAACGAGAAGCAATATGCTGCCAAATTCGTCATACAATGGTTGGCTCTCGCCTGTTCGAAGTTGCACTCATTAGTCATGTGTATTTTGCGAGGGAGCCAAGACTGGCAAAGAGAGTCGACCGACCTTGATCTTCATCCCACTTCCATGAGTTTAGAAGCGAGCACAGTGGTTGTAGTATGCTCTTGGGACTGCGAAACAGAAGCATCACATCAAGAACTCGGGGCCGCCGAGATAGTGAGTTACAGATACTCTTTAGAGTCACTGTTTCTTTTTGAAAAGATAGGGAATGTATAACCTAGCAGAAAGGGTCAGATACGGACTAGTCGAGATATTGCATAAGGAACAGAACACCCACATCTGTAACTGCGGCGACTACTGCACCTGCATTCCCTTCCATAAACTCAATCTCCGATATCAATTGGTCAGCTACCTCCTGGTTCGAATGAATTTTGACTACAATATCATCCTTGACATATCGACCGCCAACTGGCAGTGTCTGCATGGGGTTTTCTCCCAACAACCGTTCGATACTGGACTCGGGGATTAAGCGGTGGAGAGCACAGGCAAATAAGAATTCCTGTCGGACATCCGAAAGAACGGTGTTCCCCTGCATTTCAAACATCTGAGAGAAAGATGGGAAAGCGTTGGGATCGACCCGGTTCAGCGCGTGGCTGATACACATTTCCATAGGAATTTGCTCTATCGAGGTGGCTGCCATGCCAGCAAGAAATGGTGGCAATTTATTGACTAGGAATGACCGGAATACAAACATGTTGCGGCTAGATTCGTTTCGATACATTCCATTGGAGAGGACATCGAATGCTGCAGTAATGAGTTCTTGGATGAGCACTTCTTGCTGGCCCTAGAAATTGTCAATAAGAGAGCTTAGTGTCGGGTTGGATAGAGTGTATATACCCCATATCGATTAGACAGATAATTTAAAAGCATGTCGTCATCGATCAAGGCCCGGCCAACGAGCTTTTTTACGTTAGCAAGTCCGCTCAACATGTTAGAACCAACGAAGCATACTCACCAGAGCATTGATGTATACATATAGACCAGCTCTGGAATTCATGACGGGCCCATCCATAACGGATGCTTCAAATTGGAGGGCATTCATATTCATTCCATCGATCATTTGCACGTCAAGTTCTTTCGGGGTCGGTTCTCCATATAGCTGATAGCCCTTTTGGAGACTGTCAAGGCGATTCCGTAAATTCAACGATATCGTAGCAGATGAAGACAAGTATGCAGTAAGAGCTTGTCCTAATGGAATTTTGAATCCTATATCATCGATTAGAATGGTATCAGAGGCACGTCAAATGGATTTCTTCTATACCTTGTGAAGCATCGGAAGAAAGAGCTTCAAGGCCCTTTTCCGTCGCCGATAAGGCAACCAACAAAATCCCTAGAGACTCAAACAAGGCTAGTGCATCTGATGAACTCAACGGGCCTCCAGACTGGTGATCATCGCTGATATTGCTGGTATGCCAGCGGACCACATCCAGGATCCATTCAGCGGCCACGGTGAATATACTATGGACCTCATGTGTGCTTAAAGACAGACTAATCGATGACAATGAAGTTATTACATCTTGCACAATGCGCGTATCGGTCATCAGGGTCGACGACGACTTGACCGCTTTCGTTTTATCGGCTGGCTTGTCATGATAGTCTGTGGCAGTAGACTGGGGTTGACTTCCAATGAAAGAATGCTTCCTCAGCCCGTCGACAAAAGTGGACGTTCTTATCAGGCCCAATTTCCTGAGCGCATTGGCATACCGAGGTATCAATGGATCATAAGGGAATATATCAGCAGTGACGGAGCGAGAGTCGAGCAGCACGTCAACCAAAGATGCCTGTGGCAGTGGAGCGCGCCTCTGCAATATCTTGACAAGTTTGCGGAACTTTTCCACGTCAATGCGACGAGCTACACACTCGTGGAGTAGTTTCCTCCATTGCTCAACGGGTTTCATGTTTCTTTTCATTCAATATTTTTATATGGCGAGCGCATGCTTGCTCGGAATAGATTTGTCGTCAGGTTCGAGATCAAAGCATAGATGTCAGAGTTCGTATATATGTAAATAGTCGAGTAGATATATAGCTCTGTCAGCGACCACAGATAATTAATCTTAACGGTGCGACCGGCGCATCAAGGCATCAAAGAACTCAGCATCACAACGAGTGGTGTCATCGGATATCATTTCAAGCCACGTGATTAGCTGCCTGCTGCTTATGTAATACTAAGCGCCTTGCCAGAACGGGTTAGTACACTTGGGTATCGACATGCATGATGTATACAATATAATCGAGCATTTTGACTAAAATTTGGATTGGAATAAATACGATGCCTAGAGCAAGCAGCCACTGAATTCAAAACTATACTTAGCACAGGTGCAATACATAGATTTACTTGCTGTCATGGCATTACCGTTACCTAGTGGCTTACTATTAGTACCACTTAGTTCTATCTAGGCTCTGCTCACACAAAGAAGAAATACTCCAATGATTGATTATGATTTACATCGCGACAGTCCCATGGTCAAAGAACTTCGAAGGTTACCTTCTTGGGGAAATCCCGCGTACGCCGTAGTTCGTCCGAACTTCACCCGCACTTCTCCCAGGTAATGATATCATCTTTGAGTTATGGATGAGCTGCTGTGATAGGCAGGAAATATGTAGTGGCTGGCTGAGAGTACGAATTTGGTGGAGTCGTAGGGTGTACTTAGAGTCTTAGACTGTACTACAGAATGTTGATCGACATTGTATTTTGTACCACTATCTAGGCGCTCCAGACTCCGGAATACCTACTTTGTACAGAGTAGGTTGATTAAGCTTTTATGAATAAATAGTAACAGTAATAAGAATTGGCATATAATCAAGTTTATATTTTGTTTTCTAGCGCAACTTTCACATGATTGATTCAACTAGGTACTGTAAGATTACTACATGCACGCTTTTCCGTCCGGACCGCCCGGTACCTGAATTAGCCCTTATACAAATCACTATTTAAGATCTAGGGGAGCAACACTGTGCTACAATCGTCGATTCAACATATCGATTGATAATAAAGTGTGGTCAGTGTGGTGTCATTTTCCAGCCCCTGATCTTTTTCAGCGTTTGCTCCGAAATCTAGGGTTGAGCCCACCGGAGTGGACGCTGATTCGTACCAGTCCGGCGGTCCCAGACTTTTATATTCGTATAATTCGACGGGTAAGGTAACGTTCGTTAGTGAACCGTTGAAACATGGAATCGTTGTTTCATGTTTTGCACTGTGATAGGCGCAATACAGGAATGACATGTGTCCAATGAGGGGAATCAATTGGGATAATCGTCATCTTTTTTTTTTTTTTGTGGCCTTTCAGGAGTTATGTTGAAATCGGTATTTTAAACTACAAGGTTGTCATGCATATTCCCAAGTAGGTAGAGCGATCCCTTGAGTCGTTCTATCGGCCAATCGGGGAGTTAAATTCGCCTGTGGTCCCTGTAACCGCAATACCTGTAACCTGCGTAACCAGGGAACCTCCATCTTCTCCTAGTAACAACAGCGTAATATTTTACAGTACGTGTACTATACACGGAAACTGGATTCCTAGGCTTATGAACAATGGACAACATTGATACTCAATTTATGGGCTGTGCCCTCTTGATTGGTTTCTTTTCCTTCTTCTTTTATGCTCCTCACAATCCAGATAACTCCGTCAATGCAGGCTGAAAGCGACAGGTAATTAGATAGAGAAAGCTCGAGGTGTATAGAATGAATTCATCAGGAAAGAGATTCGTCGCACACGTGCTAACATAGTTGATTGAAAGAAAATAATGGCTCTCGAGAGCCATTGGTGTAATGGGATAGCATACGTAGGGCAATAGGCGGCATTGTGCAGGGAAAAGAGGTGTCAACAGCAGCTCGTAGATTCCAAGGCGCGAGATTTCGTATGCTTCAAGAAGCAAAGAGAGGAGACGTTTTATGATCTTGATCCTCGATGTCGAGAATGCGATGATGAGGAATCCTGCAGCGTATCCGGGAATCGTGGCCCAACCATCCAATCTTCCATCGCCAACCACTCGCTCCAGCTTCGCTCGGCCGCCTCAAGCTCAGTATCAATGGGACCTTGCAGTGGCCGCAAGAAAGGCACCGTTTCTGATGGTCCCATATCGTAATCCTTCTTCACCGCAGCCCATCCACCGCTCTTGGCGGCAAAGAGATAATTCCGACGCTCGTGTTCGTGCAGTGGTCCGACACCAGCCGTCCAGTCATCACCAAAAAACCCATGCAAAACCCCCGGAAAGTCCATCCCGGTGGCAACCAGACGTCTGATATAAGGGATCAATGAGACCGACGATGCTGCGCTAGGTAGAGAGGCTGGTGTTGGGTGTTGCGCAGATGGTGCGACTGGCGGGGTTGTTGAATTGAAGATAGGATAGGGTTGTTTCTGGAATGGCAGTTGAATGTTAAGAAAGGCCGAGAGTGCCTGGACTGGTACGCTATGTTGAGCGTAGTCGATGAAATATTTTTGACAGCTTTGGTACTGCGGGTACCATTCAAAAATATCAAAGCTGGAGTCTTCGGACCCTTGAGAAGCCTCGGACAGGCCGGCCATAGTGGCAGGATCGAATTGGGGGTCTGAACTACTCATGCCGGGCTCATGCACGTCGGCGGGTAAATATGAGATCGATTCTCTGGACAGGCCGGAGCTGGATATATGTCAGTCTCAAGTCTGTTGCTGTAATTTTTTCTATATTTTCGCGACGCAGCGGGGAGCATATCTAAAGGGGGAAAAACGAAAGACTGGTAGACAGGTTGAGTGGGACCTTCTTCGCTCTGTTTATATTCCCCACGCAGGCCTGTCTGAAAAGCACGAAGCACACAAAAAGATAAAAATCAAGGAATACGGAAAAAACAGCCGTAGATATGTAGACGTGCTAAAAGAGATGGGGGGCCGTTTACCTGCGGAAAAAGAGACTCCTTCCTCGACGGATCACAAAACGCAATCTCGACCCCAACCTGGCAGGATCACGGTCCAATGTGGATGTGGGAGCAGGAGCGGAAGCACGATGGAGATATTGGCGAGATATATCACACAGCGATTCTAGTGCAGATGGCGAGTGCATTCACATTCGGATGCAGGAAAGCAGGAGACCCGTCTTGACGCGGGGAAGATCACGGCGGACTTTTGCTCGGGCTGGCATAAGGAGGGGTGGCACAACTTGGATGATGTGATGACTGACGCCAGCAAGACGATTGGGCTATCCAATGGAATACGCGGTAGAGGGGTGAGGATTTCCGGCCGGACAATAGAAATAAGGAGAATGGAAAGGCCGGTTGGAGTTTTTGAAAGAGCGAAAATGAGGCGGGTGAGGTGGTTCAAAAGGGCAGTCACTGGACCTTTATGTGATGAAGCCGGAGCATTGTACACCAATATATGACCGCCGTTTAAACACGTACGGTAATGGAGAATACAGCCGTTACGGGTCCGTATTGAAATTTTGGAGGTTCCTGGACAGAACCTGAACCAATCGACGATGTTTAGATCGTGGTGGCAAATGTGGGTCTTGCTGCCATGCCATGCGACCATAGTGTTGTTGGTTTGTTTTAATATAGAGAGAGGGAGTAGGCCTGGAAAAACAATCAACTTATGAGGGTCCGGTAAAGCAATGAACCGTTTTGTGGCTTGCCCTGTTCTTCTTGTGAATAAGCACCGAGAGGCAAAATGAGGCGCACATCGCCATTTCCTCAGGCAACTAAGCGAGCAAGCGGGAAAGTCAACTGGGACTTCAGCTGTGTATGTTCCCCGGGTGGTACAATTCAACGGCTTACCAGGCCAGTGATCGCGATGTTATTTTATCACTTCATTATCCACAGATCATGTAAGTTGTTTGATTGATCAATCTCGGCCCTGGTAATTACGTACGCCGCCATTAGTGTGTAGGGTGTACCCTCTAGCCTGTTTTGCCACCGCCAACCACAATAGATATCTGCATCTTTGTCTGAGTCGCGACTCTAAACGAGAAAGCGTCCACCAAGGAGGGGGACGCTGGTGGAGAAGGGCCTATTTGGATTGCCCTGAAGACAGGTTCTGGGAAAGAATAACCAGGAGAGAACACATGCAGAACGGTCTCGACTGCCCAACTTCTCCTTTTTTCCCTTCCCATTTTGCCTTTCTTCCCGCTTCTGTGTAAACTATACGGAGTAAGCACAGCCGTTTTTCTAGCGAGTGAAGAAGTGAAGAACCACCCACCCAATTCCAGAAGAACGCTAGTATACGACTTTTGACATCTCACACCAGAGAATAGGGCTGGTCCGAGTCGTTGGCTGCTTTCAGAAGAGAGATTGGCGATAAGGCACGTGGCCCACATCCCCCCGTTTACGGAGTGCCATACAGGTAGGTGGGTAATGTACCAAACAATACCGTCTCGTATCGATGCTGGTACCGGTACCTTCCCAACGGTCGAGAGGAACGAACGATGCAAGGGAACCCACCTTATCCAAAGAACTAGCAATCAGAGATAGTCTCAGGTCGACCTCGGCGCAAGTGCTGATGGAAAGAGAGAGGGAGAGAAGAAAAAAAAAAGAAAGTGTAAATAAAAAGGCAGCCTGTCGATTTGTTGGCCGATGCAACTGAATGCAGCGCGTCGCACCAGCCACACGGATCGCACCAGATCGAGATCGGAGGCCCTTGAGGAGGCTGAAATTTGAAGCTGGCGGCGGTCAAGCATTGCTGGCTGTGGCTAGTGAGCGGCGATCTTCTGATCTATAGAGCCCTAGAGTCAATAGTTGTTAGTTAGCCTGCGCAATCTGCTATCTGTGACCTGTCACCAGCCACATTCACCGCCTCACTTCGAGAGCTGATCAGTCCGATTTGGCGATGATGCTGCCTAGGCTTGCAGCGCAAAACCCGGTTTCAGGGGCATGCACCATGCAGAGTGCGTGTGTAGGGTGTAGCATGTACAGTAAAGTATGACTCTGCGCAGTGAAGTGTTTGTGTCTTGTTCTGTCACGGGATTCGGCCCGTTGCGTCATAGGATAAGGATCCGTGCCCCGCGTCGCACTTTCCTTCGCTGCCAAACGACAACAACAGCCACGTCGGTATCACATGCAATTTCCCTTTTTTTTTTTTTTGATTATTATAGTTTTGCATATTTCTTTTGTTGGGCCTTGTTTGTACCAGACTAGCCCGGTGTATCGATTGCTAGCCTACTAGGTTCCTCCCCGCCGGTACGAACTACGAAGGAACCGACGCAATGGCGACCCCCAAAAACACGTACTCGCTGTCGTCCAAAATCAACGTCAGGCAGGCCCCCTGAAATCCGAAAGGATCCATCAGTCGCTGATACAGAATATCGTGTATAGCTCTCCAATGGAACGCTCATGCCAAGACTCCAGCTGGGGGTGTACCTGACTTCTGGAAGAGAGACGGAAAATGCAGTCAAGTATGCTTTGGAGGTGAGTTCTTCTGTTCTTCATTGACAAAAATGTTTAAAAAAATAAAGACAAGTAGAGGAAGAAAGCTGACATGACAAACAAAGGCCGGCTATCGAGGGTAGGCCACAACTCCACCATTATTCGCCATCGCGCGCACACCGATTGTTGATATCTCGCAAACAGTTTCGATAGCGCGCAAATGTACCACAACGAAAAAGAAGTCGGCCGGTCGATACTCCGATTCCTCGAAACCGAGAAGAGCAAGCCCGACGGCTTGAAACGCGAAGACATATTCTTTACTTCTAAACTGGCCTCCAATGTTAGTTACAATGCTACGCGCCAGTCCATCAAAGAATCTATCCGAGCTTCTGGCCTGGGCTATATAGATCTTTTCTTGATCCATTCTCCCTATGGAGGCAAGGCAAGACGTCTCGAATGCTGGCGTGCGCTGGAAGATGCGTATGCGGACAACGAGATCCGAGCGGCCGGCGTGAGCAACTATGGCGTGAAGCACTTGAAGGAGCTTTTAGCGACGAATCCCAAGGTGCTTCCCGTCATAAACCAGATTGAAGTCCATCCGTTCAATACGCGATCTGAGATTGCTGCATTTTGTCAGCAGAATGATATTGTGGTAGAGGCATACGCGCCGCTTGCTCGCGCATACCGGTTCCGCCACGCGACCATTGTTTCACTCGCGGAGAAATACAATTGCACGCCAGCACAGTTGATGGTGCGATGGAGCCTGCAACATGGATATGTACCTCTGCCGAAGAGTGTGAAGAAAGAGCGGATTGTCGCCAACGTGCAGGTCGATGGGTTTGAGATTGACGCGGAAGACATGAAGCTAATGGATGGTTTGGATGAGTATTTGGTCACTGGTGAGGCCACCCTTTCCATCTTTTCTCGAATTATCAGAGCTAATATCTGTGTTTTGTGTGAAGATTGGGATCCAGTAGATGCGTCGTAATTCAACCTAACATATCACATAATATCATATCATATATAGTAGTCGCATATACTATATACAGTTATATCAACGACTCGATACCATACCTGACAAACACGCACAAAATCACACGACTTATATATATATGGACAGTCTCTGCGGTGTACATTGAAGACAGAAGATTTCGTATCAATAAACTAGCACACATTAGGCCTAGTGGCATAAAATCGGCTGCGGGCTTCCGACTATTGTAAAGCAGCAGAACTGAATCATTGGTGGAGGAATTGAATCATTGCAGATATAATTCGTTATGGATAGATTCTTTCTCGTGTCTACGTACGCATCGACATTTTAGTTTCGCTTACCACAGGGCCTCGTCGAAGAGGCGCCGTAGCGAGCGAAGGGATCGCTGTTTCACCACCCCGGGTGAGTGTTTTGCCTGGTTTAGAGAGATTGTCCATCGCAATTGCCTAAAAGAGACAACGGACATTCCTTTAACTCCCGCGATCTCCCCGGATTCTCCCCCGACTTCCAATAAACAACCGCTTCGATATTAACAGGATCATCTTAAATGCCCGACTTAGCTTTGTAGCTCTACGAAGCTTACCTCCCACGTTGCACGCATCGTCATGCTGCCTAAGGGTAAAGGGAAGGAAGAAGAGGGGTTGCGTGAAGGACGGAGACTCCCAGTCTGTACCTCTCCTCTGATTGTCTGGGGTATAAAATCTCGCTCGATGCCGTCGATCTGAACTCGTTTTAGACATCAATCTGCTCCCTGCGAGTAACTGGATGATGGTCTTCTCCCGCCTCCTGTTCGCCGTCCTGGCATCCAGCGTACTAGGCGCTCCAACAAACAGCAGCCCGCCGACTGTCACAGTGACCAACGGCACATATGTCGGCTTCACCGACCCTACGCTTGACACCGACAACTTTTACGGCATCGCCTATGCGCAGCCCCCTCTCGGAGATCTCAGGTTCAGACAACCACAGTCTTTGAACTCATCTTGGGAGGGCGAGCGCGTGGTGACGTCCTGGCCCAAGGAATGCATCACAACTTGTAAGCTTGCTCTTGTTTTGTGAGGCGCAAGTACGAAATGCTAGATTTCTGACACTTTTTCTTTTTGAATTCTAGCGTCCAACACTACAGATGTATGGAATACTATCCCGATGTGACTGCCTGTCTAGACCAGCCTATTTATTGACCCATGCGCATAGATGTCCGAGGACTGTCTCTACGTTGCCATCACTCGCCCCTCCAATGTAACGCACAAGGATCTCCCGGTCCTAGTAAGTCCAAGCCTCTCTTTCAAGATGACTGGTCTAACTGTGGACAGGTCTTTTTGCAGCAGGGAGGATTCTCGAATGGGGGCATTGGATATGATCAACAATTCAACCAGAGCTGGCTCATTCAGCGCTCGGCAGCATTGGGCCAACCCATCATTGGTGTTAATGTCAACTCGCGCCTCGGTCCTTGGGGCTTCATGTATAGCCAGGAGTTCCAGGACACCCTAAACACGAATCTCGGTCTACGAGACATGCGCCTGTCCCTGGCCTGGGTCCAGGAGAACATTGCTGCTTTTGGAGGCGACCCGAGCCGCGTAACTATCCACGGCCAGAGCACGGGAGCTCAGTCAGTCGGCCTCCAGCTCCTTGCCTACGGGGGTGAACATGGCGATCTATTTACTGGTGCGATTGCTGAGAGCGGTGCGCCAGTGTGGTATGCCCCTACAGCTGACGTGGAGCTCTGGCAGCCCACCTACGATGCTGTCGTTGACGCTACAGGCTGTGGTTCTGCAACCGACAGTCTCCAGTGCCTCCGAGAGGTTTCAAATACCACTCTGGAGACCATCTTTAACAACAACACCCTCATGCCGTTTGGAGCCAATGCGCCTCGCGAATTCATGTTTGCAGTGGATGGAGATTTCATTCCAGAGCCCAACAGTGTTCTTCTTCAGTCGGGCAAGTTCGCAAGGGTACCATATCTCATCGGCACCAACTTTGATGAAGGCACTACTGTTGGGCCAAAGGGGGTCAATAATACAGCCGAGTTCAACGACTATCTTTATGACGAGATGCTGACTATGGACAATGTGAGCATCTCAACACTCGACTATCTATACCCTGACATCCCTTTCATCGGTCTCCCAGCAACCTACAACGGACGCCCCCCTGCGACGCCGGAATATGGCGCACAATATAAGCGAGCGTGTGCAGTAGGGACAGACATCATTATGGACGCGCCCACGAGACTAACCACGCTGTCTTATGCTTCGTTCAACTCGTCCGTCTACCGATACCATTGGGGCGCCATCCTCAACGGTGTGTCCAACCTCACCGGCGCTACGCACGCGGGTGAGGTACCGCTGACATTCTACAACGTCGACCCGGACGCTCAAGGCTATGAATCGCTCCAGGGCCCGAATAAGAACAAGATCCGAGAACTCGCCGACATCATGACGGCCATGTGGATCGGATTCGTTCACTCTGGAGATCCCAACTACCTTTTGCAGAATATCACGGCCACGCTTTACTCAGATATCCCGCAGTGGCCCAAGTATGAGCTTCCGGAGCCCCAAAACTACGTTTTCACTCTTGATTCCCTTAGCATTGAGCCGGATACGTTCCGTGCGCCTGGAATAAACTGGATGATGGACTTGATGATTGCGTCGAAGAATCGCAATTGCACTAGTATTGTCGGCTGCGGTGGGGGGTATAATATCACGAATGGAGAGACCGGTGGTGTTTATGGATTCTGAGTATGTACTATGTAGTATGGAATTATATCCGATATACTAGTTACTGTCAGATACGACGTAGCCAATACTAGCGCGCTTCACATGCTAACTGCGTAGTACGGAGTAAACAGTCACACGACAGAAAAAGAAAAAAACGAAAATAAAAAGGAAAAGCAAATAAAACAAAAAAAAAAACAAGATCTCAGGCCATGCTACTCCAGTCGGAAGCTGGCCTTTCCGATGGTTCATTTCATTTTCCGTTCCTGAGGCAAACTACACAGTCCGACGCCGGAGCGGCCAAGCATGCGGGTAAAGCGCTTAACGCTGAGCGTGCCGATCTATAAGAAATCCTGCCAGGCTAAAACCAACACTACAGATTTGTATGATCGATCAATTTACGAAATCAATTGACTTGATAGATTTCTGCTCCGGAGTGTACATCCCATTCCCCCCCCCCCCTCCATAAAATGATAAAACAGTAGAGAAAAAGATAGGGTAGCAATGGGTGTCGTGTGCCGCTCCGATGCTCGGCCTGAATGCCTGAGTCACCACTCTGGTTTTGCTCGAGGATGGCTACAGCCGTGTAACTGCTATATAATGTCTCGAGCATCCCTCCGTGGAACATCAAATTTTTATCCTCACTCTTCTCTGTAAAGCCTGCTGTCAACACCCTCTATCCATATCCCCAGTCTTGAAACCATGTCGAACCTGCCAACTGAGCCCGAGTTCGAGCAGGCCTACAAAGGTACACTCATCCATATCTGATTCATCCATGGTTCGTCCATGTACAACACATAAAGTCTAAGTCTGTACATGTCTAACCCATCTACAGAGCTTGCATCAACTCTCGAGAACTCAACTCTCTTCCAAAAACACCCCGAGTACCGCAAGGCACTCAAAGTTGCCTCCATCCCGGAGCGCGTCGTCCAGTTCCGCGTTGTCTGGGAAGATGACAAGGGCGAGGTATGCATTGTTTATTCTCTCTTTGTTTTGCAACCTTGCTAACAGGCAAACAGCTCCAAGTCAACCGTGGCTACCGTGTCCAATTCAACTCTGCCCTAGGTCCCTACAAGGGCGGTCTCCGATTCCACCCCAGTGTGAACCTCTCAATTCTGAAATTCCTGGGTTTTGAGCAGATTTTTAAAAATGCCCTCACCGGCTGTAAGCTTTTTTTTTTTCTTCTTCTGGCTTACAGTAACTATATCTAACGAATGATACATAGTGAACATGGGCGGCGGCAAAGGAGGCTCCGACTTTGACCCCAAAGGCAAATCAGACAATGAAATCCGCAAATTCTGCGTCGGTTTCATGACTGAATTGTCCCGCCACATTGGCGCCGATACCGATGTGCCTGCGGGTGATATTGGTGTCACTGGGCGGGAGATTGGCTTCATGTTTGGACAATACAAGAAGATCCGTAACCAGTGGGAGGGTGTTCTCACGGGCAAGGGATTGACTTGGGGAGGCAGTCTGATCCGCCCTGAAGCCACTGGATACGGCCTTGTTTATGTATGTTCTTTTTGCTCTCTTCTTTTTGGGTGGTTTGATCTAACACTGATATAGTACGTCCAACACATGATCCAATACGCCAGCAAGGGTCAGGAGTCCTTCGCCGGCAAACGCGTTGTGGTTTCCGGCTCTGGAAACGTAGCACAATACGCAGCTCTCAAAGTCATTGAACTCGGCGGTACCGTGGTTTCGCTATCCGACAGCCAGGGATCCCTCATTGCCCTAGAATCCACCGGATTTACCCCCGCCGAAATCGACAGCATTGCCGCCCTCAAAGTCGACCGCAAACAACTCAGCGCTGTCGACGCGGCAGTCTTTACCGAGGCTAAATTCAAGTACATCCCCAACGCTCGTCCATGGCTGCAGGTCGGCAAGGTCGATGTTGCTTTGCCATGTGCCACGCAAAACGAAATCTCTGGCGAAGAAGCCCAGGGCCTCATTGACGCGGGCGTCAAGTTTGTGGCCGAGGGATCAAACATGGGTTCCACACAGGAAGCCATTGATATCTTCGAGGCTCATCGCGAAAAGAATGATAACAGCATCTGGTATGCACCAGGCAAAGCAGCCAACCTCGGCGGTGTCGCCGTGTCAGGCTTGGAAATGGCCCAGAACTCGGCACGCCTTAGCTGGACACGCGAGGAGGTCGATAATAAGTTGAAGGATATCATGAAGGATTCGTTTGAAAACGGATTGCACACTGCGAAGGACTTTGTCTCTTCTTCTGAGGAGGTGCTGCCCTCGCTCGTAGCGGGAAGCAACATCGCTGGATTTATGAAGGTTGCCGCTGCAATGAAGGACCAGGGAGATTGGTGGTAAGCTTTTCTTTTCTCATGAACTAGATATATATGATGGGATGGGTATAGATTGGATATTTACTGGTAGGGTGGTTGGCTTTTTTTTTTTTTTTTTTTTTTTTTTTTGATTTTGTACAGGTGTTACTATGATTAGCAATTGTTTATATGCAGGAGTTTGTTTATCCATATCATATTAGTTTTTGACAATGTCATTCACATTATATACATGTGTGTGTAGTATATAAACAGTAGTCGTATATGGTATCAGAAGAACAAAAGACCAAACACCACGCTAAATGCAAATCAAACCCAATAAACCTGCCACCCAACTAGATTGTGAAATAGGGTATAATATAAATAAATAGCAAAAAAGTATCAAAGAGCCTAGGATGTCGAATGTTCGACCGGGTTTTCGTTGGCATGTTCATGCTCATATGCCTGGTCATGTATACTAACGCCCGACAGCGTCGCCCCGATATCGACAGTCGACGGCGGCTCGTCCATCAGGCTGCGCGGTCGTGACAGCACGCCCCCGAGAGCGTAGTTCTCTTTCTTCTCAGAACTGTTGCAATTTCCATTTCCATTTCCATTGCCATTGCCATTGCTGTTGCCGCTGCCGCTGTCGTTGCTATTGCCGTTACCATTGCTACTGGCATTACCATCACCTGTTCCAGCACGCCTGCGACCCTTTCGAGAACCACGAAGCGGCGAATGCCGATGCAGATAATCACCCACCACCGGATCAACCTGTCTCTTCGCAGCGGGGACAAGCATGAGATACAACGGGAATATAGCAGCAGCCGCATATCCAACAATGAGCACAGAATAGGAGGAAGCCACGCTATTATTGTTCCTGACCTGTGCAAGCTGTTGGAAAAATGGGTAGGCCGCTCCACCGCCTATGGCTGTCGTCATGATTGCCCCCGCCGTCTTGGTATGTCTGCCCATGCCGCGGAGAGGGGTGGCAAATGTGATGCTGAAGACGCCGCTTTCCCAGAAAAATAGCATCATCCCAACAGCAACGCCGGCCACACCGTGCAATTCCTTAGCAAGTATCGCAAAGGAGATCAGCCCGATATACGACACCAGAAGGATCAAACGCGGTTTGAAATAAACGTTTGCCAACGCGGCTAGAAATCTCCCTGCAGCAAAGATACCGCGGCCAATAGACAGAAAGTCGTGTCCATGGAGTCCATCCCTGCCATAAGGCAGCTGTTGTTCCGCGTATTCCCCAAAGCTGACTACCAGTACTTCTTGGCTTGCCACGTACCAAAATTGGGAGAAAGCTCCCAGCCCAAAAGTAAGCCAAATGACGGGAATACCTGCAACCCGTGCCGAAATGTCATCTTTCCTTCGATCAGATAGCTCTTGTAGGTCATCATCCGTTGCTTCCGGTATAGGTAGATAGTAGAAAGCAGCTGCCAAAAGCAAGTCAAAAAGCGCTATGGCGAGGTATGCCCACTGTACCCTGACCAGGCCAGCGGCAGTTTTGACAGTTTTAAAAGCTACTTTGTCTGCGAGAACCGAAGAAAGAATACTCCCAGTAGCTTGAATGGCCTGTGAAAGATTCAGACGAACTTCAGCGTTCTCTAGCGGTCCACAAAGCGCTATAAATGGGTCTGCTGCAGTTTCAAGCACCCCAAATCCAAAACCCACGACAAAATTCGAGAGGATGAATGCTGGGAATGACGTCAGAACGGCAGATGGCCAGAAGATGAGGGCGCCGCAGGCGTAAATAAAGAGCCCGACGATAAATGTTGACTTGAAACCCCATCTTTTCAAAACAAACCGTCCTACAGAGAGCGGGCTGACAAGATAACCTCCGTAGTAGGCAGCGTGCAGCCCAAGGGAGCCCCATGAACTAATCCCATCGATCAACGCGAACTGGGTATTCAAAATATCTAGGAAGCCGTAACCAATCCCCCACAGAAAGAAGAGTATCGTTGTTAATGCCACCGGGGGGACCGACTCCTTGTTGGTCATGGCAAGCATGCTCTTAGGTTTCTTGACATTAACGAAGTCAAAGAATGTCGCCGCATCCAAAGGCGGAGAACTACTAGTCACTGCACTACTTTCTGCATCGTCGCTAGGACCAGAACGGGCCAGGAAGTCGGTCATTTCCATAGATTCCTCTTGCAAAGAATTGGCTGGCTGAGACATGTCAGATGCTGCAAAGCGAACTCCGTGATCTGTATAAGACCTCGGGCCCATGCGGTCAATCATCGCAATCTGGCTTTGAGGGGCTGCGGCCTCGGGAGCAGTATCGGCACGCATAACAGTAGGTCTAAGTGCACTTTCAGGATTGATACTACTTGAGTAGCTATGTGGTGAAGTCTCAGTGGAACCCTTGATCATCCTAGGAAGCAGGCGTGCAGCCAAAGGCTTCAGGCTCGGCACGCAAGCGCAGATGATACCAGTATTGATTTCGACGGCAGACCACATAAAAGTATATGCACCGTACCCTGGTTATTTCAGTCAGATATGACGATTGGATAATAGAAATAGACTAAGAACGCAAAGGGTAGGGGTACATACAGGAAAAGTCCTGATGAGATTTCGAGTTCCCATCATTATTGGCACCGGATTCTTGTTGCTCGGCATTCGACGTTGCTGCGTTTTGCAAGTATGCAGCCCGGATGACGTCGACAACAGCAGTAAAAAAGCCGATACTGAACGTGATTATCAATATAATCTTTTGCTTCCGTGGGAGACGTAATTGGGTCAGAATCGGAACCGGCAGAAAGAAAATGGCAATGTCGGTGATGAGATTGACAGGAGCCGACGAAAGATATATTGTAACTATGCTGAAACATTTCGCATCTCCATCAGCTGGAAACCAGATTGCTGCGCTGACGGGGCGACATTGAAAGATGTTGACCAGGGTCAAGGCAACGCCGGCAGCGTTGACGACGAAAATCGTGACACATATTGCCCATCGAAAGACTTTATTTGTCTTGGATAGAAAAAAATAGAAAATGAGAATTGAAGTTTTCAGCGTCATCAAAACAGGGTTCTGCAATTAGAGAACAAAATGAATTAGATTGAATCCGGCATAGCATTCACTCGGCGACTCACATAAAGCACATTCGCAACATATTCACTTGTATTCAAGGATACGTTGTCCGAGGTTGGGACATTAGCCTGATGCAGACCCAAACCTTTGGTCGTCCCATAGCATACGGCAAAGACAAAGCCAAAATCGATAACCTAAAAGAGGCGTGAGTATATTCACATCTGTTGTTGTTATGCGTCTAACATACCCAAGCCAAAAGGATCAGATAGTCGTGAGAGACGACCTTATGTACAACACCCAAACGCGACACAAATCGGAGCGCAATGAATAACGAGGCAAGGACGAAGAATATGATGGTGACGACTAGCGTGGGAGTCTTGCGGTCCTCCATTGTGTATGTGTGTAGTCGGCGCGAATCCTCGAGCGGACTCAGACTTATGTACCCGGACAATTCCAAATGCGAGGGCGATGAAGATAGACTTTCTTAGCGACAAGCTCCATAGTCGGCTGTCAAATTGACCTGTTTTTGCTTCCCCCTCTCTGAAATGTCTTGCTCCTTTTCTTTTGTTCTTCCTTTTTCTCTCTTCCAGTGTGGAAACACGGGGCTCCACTCCATACAAGTTCGGTCAATTAACGAAACTCATGAAAGAAACGAAAGCCAAATTTAACCCAATCCGCATGGATTATCTGTAGATTAAAAAAAAAAAAAAGAAAGGTACAAGGCACGAGGGAAAAGAAATCGTAACCTGGAGAAAAGAATGTGGGGAGGGAAAAAGAGAGATCTAACTTTTTTCCGAGTCGGCAAGAGATCCGAGAGCGCCAAGACGAGGCTGGTGCGTTTTCATTTGGTTTCTCACAAAGGCAGCCTATTGTACGTGACTGAATTGACAATCGGGGACGAGCGAAGAAGACATCTGAAGCATCGCAGGACGAGAAGGAGCGATGCAAGTTGAGAAGTTCGCAGCAGAGCAAGAGTAGTGACGACATTGCTTACATAAGGCAGAGTGCGGGAGTCCAGCCAATCACATTGCACGCCGCTCGCCCGATGTTTCCGGCAGTTATTTTAGTGGTTACAAGAGATCTACAGGGGCTTCAGATGCACTGTCAATGTCATGATAATCTTTTAAATGAATAACCCGGAAACATAAAGAGTATATCCACGTCGTAAATAGCACGCCCATTCTTTCAACTCCTTTTTTTTTTTTCCGTCCATTCTTGCGCCGATTCATACTCTCCAGGAGTGCGTACGTTCGTAACTTAAAAATGATGAACCCAAAAACTGCAACTCATCCGACTGGCAGGTGAGAAAGAATGCTCCATGATCCACATGAATTGTTTTTGTTGATCGGGTTACCAAACATGAATGAATCAAATCACAGAGAACGGAAGATGAGCGGACATCTGCCTGCAAAGTACAGGAGAGTGTCCGTTGATCAAGCGATTGTACAGAAAAAACAAAAGCAAATAGTCTATACACATATCAAGAATCGAAGATAAATTTTAATCCACACTGCCCTTTGGACGCCGGATAAAAGATCGAATAATAAAAGCAAAAAAGAAGACCTAGGAAGAAACCGCGCGGAACAGGTTTCTTTACACGACGGACCAGGTCACGGAGATACGTCCAGCGCCAAGGTCGGCGAGTTCTTCGAACATGTGCTCCGACATATCAACTGAACCACTATCGCAGCCCATGCACTTGTCGACCACGGTACCAGTAGAAGTCACGCCATTGTACTCAACGGTGATTGTCGCGCCGCACAGAGACTCGTCCATGACTTCGTAAGAGAGAGCAACGACGTTGGTGGTGTCACCGTCATTGGCGGTGTCACAGTAGCTAGGGGCGCTCATGGAAGTGGCGGTTTCGTAGTAAGTACCGTCACCAGAGCCAGACAGAATGGAGCTACCAGTGCTAGTGGAGGCAGGAGGAGCACTTGAAGTCGAGGTGGTAGAAGTCGAAGAGGACGAGGAAGAGGTGGTGCTGGTGGTGGTTGGTGCGGGAGGCGGAGGAGTATAGGTGCTGGTGGGAGCGGGGGCTTGCTCAGTGGTCGAAGACGAGGTCTGAGGAGCTGGAGCTGGGATATAGGTGGAAGTGCTGCTGCTGACGGCCACCTTTTCGGGAACAGATGTCACAGCAACTGCGGTAGTCGTGACAGCCGCAACGACGGCACTGGTAGGAGTGGCCTCGCCTGGGTAGATGGTGATGGTGGTATCAATAGTGGTGACGTCGACCTCGGTGACAGTCTCATAGACGACAGCGCGCTTCTGTTGCATAGGAGCGGCGGAGGTCAGGGTAGCGAAGATCGCAGCGAGAGCGAGAGCCTTGGAGAAAACCATTTTGAATATGTGCGAGAAGATTTGATTTGATTGTAATTCCGTAGGGAAGAAAGAAGTCTCGTTGACTGATTGTTGGGTGCTGAAGAGCTAGTAAAATGAGTGTGCGATTGGAATCGAGCTAGCGATTCTCAATAGAACGACTGTGATAGGTTTGCTAAAAAGAGTGAGAGCAGGTCCGCACAGCGTGTAAAATGAGGGAGAGAAGACACAGAAAGAGAGTGACTGTGTTTGGTGAAAGATTGACGATGTATGGGGGGAGAAGGAGAAAGAGAGGAAGACTCTGGGGGAGGGCAGGCGGTTGGTTAAGTAGCGAGGCTAGACAAACGGCAGGAGGAGGTTAGCCAGTGGAGCCTGCGCCGCAGCCCAGAAAGGGAGGGAGCCAGCAAAACGAGAGTGGAGTTTGCTGGAGCGCCACGCATCGTGTCTGTCCCTGGTATTACGTAGTTTCCACTTTTTGGTCACTGCATCTACGCCTGACTCGGATAGGCAGATTACATTACGCGCATGCTGGGCGACACACCCAAACAAGCCGGATTTCATCTGACAGCAGTGCAGACCAAGCGACAGGACAGCCGTGTTGTTTTCACACACACAAAAAGGAGAGCGAAATGGTGCGACAAGTCAGCGCCCAAAGCAAATTGGACTACTGCAGGTCCAGGCCCTTAGCGTGGCGGTACAGTGCGCTGATTGGCCGGCGAGTAAAACAGCGCGCTGTCTATCGCTGTTTATCGCCAGGGGCCGCTGGCCAGTTGCACGCCGTTATGGGAGGTGGATCTGTGGGGGCTCGCTCAGATTTTGCTAAAAGAGTGGGGAAGCCAGATCCGATGCGCGGCTATTGGCCGGGAAAAAACTTAAAAAAAAAAAGGCGGCTGTGCAGGGTTTCGCCCATCCGATTGGCTGGCGGGGCTCAAACAGGCACCTCGTAAAAGCCTCGGAGGGTGGGTGCCTGAAAGAACAGGGCGATCCACGGACAGGTTTCAGAAGTCCCAATCGGGAATCGCGGCGCCTTACCAAGTCCGGCGATTTCCGTATAAGAACTTCTCCGTACCTTTCTTTGCCTTTAAAAGTCTTGCGAGTCTTTGACGGAGGGTTTTTCTTTGACCTTTTCATTTTCTACGTTCATGTTGTTCAATCGTCGAGGACTTTTTCGGCTGCAGTCTGCCGGTTTAAGCTTATCGATCGGCCGATAACTGAACCTTATTGAAGTCGTGAGACAGGTATCCCAGCACTCCGTATGATACTATGATACATCAGATGACGATCATCTACGCTGTGAAACAAACATGTGGCGTGCTCTCCATTAAGACGACAAGCTGGCCAGCTGGCAACCTGTTGTCAAACGCGGATATGCAGTAGACCATCCAATAAAATCCATCACTTCATCGGGTGGATATGATATCCCTTGTAAGAATAGAAAAGTTCGGTTCAAAGGCACAACTCACTTCAAAGTCTGGTACACCGAACCATTAATTTTTACATCTCCAAGTTTTAACCCTAATTGCTCCATCGGAGAAAGCCACGTCTTGCCACCGCCATGAAATACGAACGCTACCTCGATGTTCTAGAACAGTCTGTAACCCAGGCACAATACTTTGTCTTGGATCATACGATCCATCAAGAATTTGGTAGTATTACGTATGCAACTTTGTTTCTCGAGTCCTCAGTGTTCTCGACGTTCTCTGCTCCGGCATTACCGTAATAAGAAATTATGGAACACCCTTGGCAGTTGCTTCTCTAAGATGCCAGTTTACCTCCAGTGTGACGAGGATGGCACAACAGAAATCTGTCCAACCCAAAACGCCAGTCTTGTCTATCTGCATGCAATATATCTACTGACGATGGTTCTACTCGCCATCAGACTGTCCACGTCTGGACCCAAAGACCACTTTTTTATGCGATGCTGGAAGCGAAAAGCCACGATGATGCTGTGAAATCAATCAGTAGCACAAGTAACATGCGGGCTTACTGCAGCCGAAATACTTGTCGCCATCGACAAATTCTAGTTTCTTCTGACAAAAGGTCAACTATCTGCACTTCCGCGTGCACACGGGTTCTAATTAGGTGACGTCCGACGGTATCCTCCAGTGATAACCCTGACTGGAAGTTTCTCACATAGACGAGAGTAGAGCTCTTTCTCTAGACGGAGGTATGGCCCTGTGTAGAGTTTTCAAGTCACCACAAGCAGGTCGACTGAGTTCGACAGCGTTACCATCTCTTCCTTTGGCGTAGGCAACCAATATATTCTTCGTAGAACAGGTAAATTCAAGCTCACAGTAGCTATCGTCGAGACAGTATGGTGGTGAGCTTCAAGTCGCCCATATAGTATGCTAGTTCCGTAAAGTCATGATTGGCCTTTGGCGCTCTTTTCTTAAGGTCATCGATTTCCACATTTTTGTCCTCTGGGCACAACTGCTTCCTAGAAATGGGTAAAGGGCAGAAAGAACGTTGGAGTACTCGAGTGGCTCAACATGATCGTTTCCATCTATGTCAGCAGACTGATCTAGCATTGCTCTCGGGGCTGTCGGTGCGTCTCTCACATTGTTCCGACATGTTGACTGATATCTTGGTGCTACCACCTTCGTCAACCAATCCCCACGATCTCGTACCGGCTCTCCATCCACTATGCAGGGAATTTTAGAATCGAACCCTAGATTTTCGAGGGTTTTAGGCCCGTTATTTGAATTACCGCCAAGTGTACGTCTCTCTCTCACAGGGAGAAGAGCATGGAAGTGTGAGGAACGAAGACAACTCATACGTGCATGCTGCTCGCATGGGTTATCGCCCGATCATTGGCATCACAGCCCTCGCTCCCAAAACGCTAGCTGCTAGCACGATTAATCATTAACGGCGCAAATATCAATTGCGACTTGTCGTCGAGCTTTGCCCATCCTGTGTGGGGTGGGGTAAATTCATTGAGCTATCTAAAGGCAAGGTGCTTGAGTCGAAGGGGCAACTTCACCGTAGGCTCGAAGTTTTCCAATGCAATTACTATCAGCTCTATTTTAATATCACTACCCAGCAACACCTTGATTTCCATCCAGTACACTTGGTGAGAATCAGAAATTGTTTGAAATGTGTTCTCATGTACGCACTCGACACGGAATATCAAAGGACGTGGGGAGACGGCACCATCTCTATCATGCAGAGCTAGTACAGGTGGATTTAATAGATAAAAAGGTGGAAGAGTATGAAGTAAGGCTAAAGCCTCTTAGAGGTCTAGACGATGTGTTAGCCATGCGTTTATCCCCAAACGTACCTCTAGAACATGATCCACAATAAGGCAAATATGGCCTACTACTCAATATCGACTCTCAGATTAGCCCTAATCCCAACGATCACCAACCACAACAAATAAGAAATTGACAAAACAGGAAATATTTCTGATATTACACAAGCACACAGTCTTGGCTTTTCGTTTCCATTTTTTGCGTTCTTCGTGGAACTTGAACTTACCAATTTACAATGCGAGAGAGGGGTATTTGGTTGACTACCTACGTCTAGCTATACTCCTCTCACCACATCGGTGTAACCACGTACGATATACCTCCAATGTTAGATACTAGATAGATTCATCACATATTGGTTACAAATATCGGATTTCCGCCAAACTAGGATAAAAGATACATGATAAAACTATAAAAAGGAAACGCCCAAATGGTGAATCAACATAAGAAAAGGAAGGGGAAACATTCAAAAATCGTTACAAGCGTGCAGTCTTAGGTCGGACAAGAATTAACAGGGAAGGGGCTGGAGGGGGTTACTAGAATACATAGGAAAACAACCAAGAGAAAAGATATACATGGACCAAAATTTTAAATTTAGCCACTGCACATCACGCAGGCCTCCTTGTTTTCGATGCTGCACTGCAGAACCTTTTGTGCGTAGATGTCTCCTTCTGTGTCGTTGTTCTCCTCGGCATCCTCCTGTTCTTCTTCTGCTGGTTCTTGGGACACCTTGTCCTGAGTGACGCCGTTGATGCGAGAGGCCGAGATAGGCTGCAATGGCTCTGGAGTGGCATTTCCATTGGTAGCACGAGGAACAGAAGAGTAAGTGTTGTTGAATGATGCTGGTGCTGGCGAGCGCTTCTTACCAACACCGTTGCTACGAGCAACATTGGTGTCTGCAACCTTCAGTTGCTCTTGGTCAACTGTGAACTGGATAGGGGCGCTGGCGGCCATTGTACGCAAGTAGTACATTCCAGTCTTCAGACCCATCTTCCAACCGGCAAAGTGCATGCTGGTAATCTTGCCCATAGTGGGCTCTTTCATATGAATGTTGAGTGACTGCGATTGGTCAATATAAGCACCACGATCGGCAGCCATCTGAAGAATAGATCGCTGAGAAATTTCCCAGACTGTCTTGTAGAGAGCCTTGATGTCAGCGGGGATGTTGGGGACGTTCTGAACAGATCCACCGTCAGCAATAATGCGGTTCTTCATGTTGTCAGACCAGAGACCGAGGTCAACAAGGTCCTTGAGCAACCATGGGTTCACAACCTGGAACTCGCCAGCCAGGACACGTCGAGAGTAAATATTCGAGGTGTAAGGCTCAAAGCATTCGTTGAACCCTAGAATCTGGCTAGTACTAGCAGTGGGCATAGGAGCAACAAGAAGACTGTTGCGAATACCATGCTGAGCTATTTCGGCCTTCAAGGAGTCCCAGTCCCAAAGATCCGTTGGAGTACGATCCCACATATCGTATTGCAGGATGCCCTGAGAGACTGGAGAGCCCTTGTAAGTCTCGTAGGTACCGAACTCTTTGGCAAGTTCGATGGAAGCTGTCAAGGCACCGTGGTAAATAGTCTCAAAGATTTGGATGTTGAGGTGCTTGGCCTCTGCCGAGTCAAATGGGAGACGGAGAGCAAGGAAAGCATCGGCTAAACCGTTGACACCGACGGCAATAGGACGGTGGCGCATGTTGCTCTTCTTGGCCTCAGGCACGGGGTAGTAGTTGACATCGATAATCTTGTTGAGGTTTCGAACAAGAACCTGAGTGACTTCGTGCAGTTTACCAAAGTCATATTCACCGCGAGCAGTGTCAACAAAGGTGGGTAGAGCAAGAGAAGCCAAGTTGCAGACAGCAACCTCATCAGGAGCGCAGTATTCGATGATCTCAGTGCAGAGATTGGAGCTGCGGATGGTTCCAAGGTTCTTTTGGTTGCTCTTCTTGTTGCAAGCATCCTTGTAAAGCATGAAAGGATTGCCTGTCTCGGTCTGAGCCTCGAGAATGGCGTACCAAAGCTTCTGAGCCTTGACTGTCTTGCGGCCGCGGCCTTCCCTCTCATATTTCTCGTAGAGAGCATCGAATTCTTCACCGTACACGTCTGCAAGACCAGAGGCTTCGTTTGGACAGAACAGAGTCCAATCCTGGTTTGCTTCCACACGACGCATGAAGAGATCAGGAGTCCACAACGCGTAGAATAGATCACGAGCACGGACTTCTTCCTTGCCGTGGTTCTTACGAAGGTCTAGGAACTCGAAGACGTCTGAGTGCCATGGTTCCAGGTAGATGGCAAATGCACCAGGACGCTTGTTACCTCCTTGGTCAACATACCTGGCGGTGTTGTTGAAAACTCGAAGCATAGGAACGAGACCGTTTGAAGTACCATTCGTTCCTCCAATGTAGGAACCAGTGGAACGAATGCGGTGAACATTGAGACCGATACCACCAGCAGTCTTGGAGATCATGGCACATGTCTTGAGTGTATCATAAATTCCATCAATGCTGTCTTCCTTCATATCGACAAGGAAGCAAGAGGCAAGTTGTGGTTGAGGCGTGCCTGCGTTAAACAAAGTTGGCGACGCGTGTGTGAAATATTTCTGAGACATCAGGTTGTATGTCTCAATGGCCTTTTCGATATTGTCACCGTGGATACCAACAGCAACACGCATGATCAAGTGTTGAGGACGCTCGGCAACTTTGCCGTTAATTCGGAGCAAGTAAGATCGCTCAAGAGTCTTGAATCCGAAATACTGGTAGTTGAAATCACGGTCATAAACGATGGCCGAATTCAGCTCATCAGCGTGTTTCATCACGATCTCATAAATCTCGTTAGAGATCATGGGAGCTGGTTTATTGTTCTTGGGGTTGACATAATGGTAGAGGTCTTCAATCACGGCAGAGAATTGCTTCTTGGTCTGCTTGTGTAGGTTGGAAACGGCAATACGAGCGGCGAGAACAGCGTAGTCGGGATGCGTAACGGTCATATATGCGGCAGTTTCGGCGGCCTGTGTGATGTTAGTATTTATTCCCGAAGTTATCCTGAGTAGATAGAATATGCAGGCACGTACCAAATTGTCCAGCTCTACGGTAGTCACACCCTGATACACACCAGAGATGACCTTTTGTGTAATGGCAGCGGCGTCGACATGATCGGGGTCGAGGCCGTAACATAGCCTTGATACACGAGCTGTGATCTTGTCGAACTGCACGCGTTCCTTGCGTCCATCTACACGTTGTTGTCAGTACGCGATCAGTATGAACAAGATAGCAGAGATGCACGATGATACGACAGTACAGCAAAGCACACGAGATATCAAGCATGATAGATCAGAGACAAGAATGCAAGCTTACCTCTCTTGAACACGAACATCTTGGGATTGGTATATTCTTGACGCGTAGCGAGTAAAGTGGTTTCGTTGACGTGCAGACAGGAAGGACGATGGCAAATTTATTCTTCTATATCAATTTAATGAAAGAGAGTGGCAAAAGCGTAGTGAAGATGGAGTAGGATAGGGAGAAAGTAGAGAGTTATCGAGACTTGGAAGCTCTTGCAAGGGGATGGACAGGTCAGAGTTGAAATAGTCTGGGAGGGGCAGAAAAACATGGCATTTTGCTTCCTAAGCAGAACGCGTCGGTCAAACCGCGTTTCGTGTTTGCAGGCTTTATTGATTTTTGCCAGGCAACCGCAGATCACGTGCTGCGGGTGGCAAATTTAGCGTCACGTGATCTGTATCTATATATCACTCTTTCCAGCACTCTATAGATAGTTGGGTATAGACGGACTTTTTAATCCAGAAGAGATGGGAAAACGACGAGATTCCAAGGCTTTTCCTCGCTCTAGGAAGTGGTCGAGGTACTTGCTAGATCAATCTTCTAGACTTCTACCTTACTGGTAGTTAAAGTGACCTGCTCGTTGGACCCAATGTATTGCACATGTGTAAATCCCCATTCTATTTTGTTCCAGTACAGAAATCACCGAGCTTCTCCATATATCTATTCGCCATTCAACAACTGCAAACACGCTCAACCCGAAAACGTTTTGTCGTAATTGCTAACTATAATCTCGTGTACCGGCAAGCGAAAGTCCACTATCTCCTGACCATTGACGAGATCGTTCTCTCTTGCCCTCTTATCTGCATCTTCAGCGTCCGTGGCTATTCCAGCTTCAACATGGCGTTTAATCAAACGCTTTCTTGCCGTCTCAAAATCCACCTCAACGAACCAAAGCTCATCCATCAGTGCCGCAGCTGCATCCCACGGCTCCTTATCCAGACTCAAGTAGTTTCCTTCAAAAATCAAGACGCGAGCGGTGGGGAGGATGGGTATGTCGTCTTCAACAGGGTCCTTCACCGCGTGGTCGAAACTCGGGGCAAATACTGTAGCCGTCGTGGCGCTCAATGGTTCCCGTAATTGCTTCACTAATTGTAGAAACTTCTCCGGGTTGAATGTGAACGCGGCACCTCTTCTGGCAACTGCAAGGGCTGGGTCTGGCATGGCTGCAAGCTCGGCTCTCGTCAGATGATAGCCATCCATGGGTACAAATGTAGCAATTGGCGGTGACGCCGGAAACTGTTGGGCATAGAGCTTATTGATGCGTTGTGCCATCACCACGGCGAGTGATGACTTCCCAGATCCTGGAATGCCACTGACGGCAATCATCAAGCGAGATGTCTCTGGCGTAGATAGAAACTTTTCTAAAAGGGTCCAGAGTCAACATAAAGTCTGTATAAGACGCTTCTGAAGAGAAAGGAGAGAATTGTGATGTTCATACCCCATGTTTTCTTCACCAATCTGTCCACTTGCTCCTCCATTTTCAGTTATTACGTCCGCTGTTATGATAGATGGTGAAAAGGGGGCTCTTGATTATTGATAGTGATTTGAATTAAGATTTAAAGGCTCCGGCTCTGTGGCCAGGTTCTCTGGGTTGATATTTTGCTTGTGGTGGGGGGATATCGGAGAGCACTGCGCCGTGTGGTGGATTAGGAAGGGGAGCTATCTGGCTATGGAGGACGCCTGAGTAACCCATGTGTAGAACTTGGGTAACTTTACTTAATGCGTGGGGCAGCAGGATTGTGGCAGAAAAGTTCAAATCAGCTCGTGACCTGACTTCTAATACGTAGTGGTAGAGCCTTGGCTAAAGCTATGCATAGTACGATCGTTTATTGGTGTTGGAAATCGCTTCCAACCATGCATGATATCAACCAACGGATACACAATTATTACAGCCAAAACAACATTAATCATACAGTCAGAAAGCTACTATGCTCAGCATAGCAACTGGCGAATCGCATCAAGAACAGAAACATGCTATCTCACACAACGCCGTAGATAATTTGAATGGAAAAAAAAAGCACCCCATAAGTTCATCACAATATACGTGCGCCACACATATATCCAATACATGAAATTTCACCGCTATGTATACCGCCCCCGTTTAAATCTCGTGTGGTTTGATGCGACATCTTCTGAATAAATCGCAGTCTCCAAAAGAGAAAGTAGCAAATGAGAGTGATAGGGCACGGGGATGGTAAAACCGGTGATAACGCCGCCAACGCCTCTCGCGCAACCCAATGCATATACTGCGTAGTTCACAATGCAGGTAGTATATTTTCCTTCGCCTTCTGGTAAATGTACAGATCTCGCCAGGAGATAGAAAGTAGAAAGAATGGTTCATTTCGTCATGTTTCACCAGCAGGGTCGGTGCGAGTACCATTAACAAGATCCTCAACATTGCGAGGCATCCCCATTGCCACCCACAAGTCGCCAAGGACAGCGTGTCTTTGAGCTATGCGATCTACGGTAGATTGGTCATCCTCATCTGAAAGGATATCCGGCGAAGGGAAAGAAGAAATAGATGGCAATGTTGTTGCCCGCGACAATAAGGGGATTGGGGGCTGGCTGTCCTGAGCGGAGCCAATTGCAGATGTAGAATCGAGCAGTCGAGATCGCAGGTGCCGACGCTGGCGAGATCCCGACCGCCGTAGTTCCAAACCCGCGTCTGCCTCGGTATCTGTATCCGTAGCAGAGTCTGGAAGGTCGCAGGGATTGAAATATTCGGGGTAACTCCCCAGAACCATATGTACTGTAGCCGAGGGTCCCAAAGGTGCCCGTCGTGTCTGTAAGGAATGGCTTCGTCGGGTTGATCCAGTTTCCTGGTTAGAATTCGTCGGCGGTGCTGAACCAGCGGTCGCTGTAAATGAGGATTCAGCGCTCGGCAAGTTAGGGTCTGGTGCCAGCGTTGTCAAGAGTGTCTCCCATGCATTGTAGAGATCGTCATCTGGACTAGTACTACGTTGCCGGTCTCCCAGGCCATCAATTTCTAATGGCGAAGATGTGTTTCCATTAGCCTCGCCAACTGACCAATTACCTACACGACGTAGATATCGGACGCTAGGTGCTGGACCATCTTCAGTTGTACGTAATTGTGGTCGTGGAGCCGATGGCTGGGATGCTGTCCTCTCAGAATGAGCTGGAGTAGAAGAGCTCTCGCGCCGGAAGGCATATGCAGGCGCAAATCTGGGAGAGAAAGGAAAACTGTCAGTTGACGGTCGAATCCTGGCGTAATCTCCCCCGGATGAGCGCTGTGCTTGCCCATTTGGCGACCATGGTGGACTGGGCATTTCAAAGCGTAACGAGGACTCGCGTGGAATGCGAAGGCGACGGCCTGGTTGGCGGTGTCTCAAGGCATCTCGCAGCAATCGCGAGCCAACTTCTCGCCTTGTAGAATCACCAAGTAAGGGTTCCCTCGACGGATCAAACAAAGCAACCTCGTCTAGCAATGGGCTCTGTAGAGCAGACCGGCTATTCTCAGACAACGAAGAGCGAGGGGATACGCTCGTCGCATTTGTGCGCGACACATGTCGCACGGCTCCTCTGCGGCGGATGGACGACCGTGTGTGGGCGCAAGGGTCGCTTTTAACAGAGCTCTTTGGCGCGGGAGGAGAGGGTTCACGCCACAAACTAGATGACGACTGTTAGTTGAATACTGTATCTCACGGCCTCAGGCTACAAGGCAGCGAGTTGGCGCGTGACAGCCGCAATCGCGCGCGGATCGGGTTAACTCACGGAATACCCATGATGAAGACACAAAGACACAAAAACTTCGAGAGCAAAACACGAAAAGAAAAAAAAATAACACAAGAACTGGTCTTCGCGATGCACAGGAATACGTATATCCAAAGCGGCGATAACAGGGATGGATAGGCAGGGACGGGGCGACACTGCGACAGAGCGAGGCACGACGTGTGGCTGGCAAAACTGGCGGCGGCAAAGACGGCAGGCGGCGACTGGGCGAGTAGAGCTGGCGACAGCGCTAAAGGCGCCGTGGCGATAGCCAATCAGAGCGTTGGATCTCACTATTGCACAGTGACAGGCTGACAGCCAAGGTGATCACTGCAAGAGATGTTGAGTGTCAGATTAGTTCATACTTTGCAGTATATCCAGCAGTCCTTGTCGGCTTACGGCTTTGTTCATTCTTAATTGCGATGGTCTTTGCTCTTTAGAACAAACGTCTTGCATACCCAAAGAAGAAATGCCGTACCTTAGCGGAGGACCCACAGTCATCCCGTCAGGGCATCATCCTATTGGCCAGGCTGATCATCCATTAGACCCTTCTTGCTGCCTGAAATGCCAGGCATCGATGATTTCTTATCGGCGACCGCGTATCGAAACTCATCTCGACTCGCACATGCCCCCAGCCGTGATAATTGCCATGGATTATCGGTGTTTTTCATGGCCTTGAGCTGCGAGCCATTGCTCTAGAGTTATATTTCTGGTAAGCGAGTCTGTTCCCCCATATTGAGTCTCTCATACTGTATACTCACGAATTATATTCAACTGGAGCAGCCCGCCGAACGATGACTCAAATCGACAAACACCACAAACTGTATGCCCTTGACGAGAAAGATTCACTAAGACGGAGCCATGATTGAACTAGGACTCTCCCGTATTTCACGTCTTGTTCAGCACTCGGCGTTTACCTGGAAAGCCATTCATGTTGCCGGCACTAATGGCAAGGGTTCCATTACATCTTATGTTTCTGGCCTCTTGACGGCCGCCGGCGTGCGATGCGGCCGCTTCACATCCCCCCATCTGATTGACCGATGGGATTGTATTACTATCGACGACAAAGTCGTCCAAGAGTCTCTATTTCGACAAGTTGAAGAACAGATCAAGCAGCGCAACCGATCATTGGGTCTTGATGCCTCCGAATTCGAGTTACTTACCGCAACCGCTTTCGAAATATTTGACCGGGAACATGTTGAGATAGGCGTTGTGGAAGTCGGTATGGGTGGCCGTCTAGATGCTACAAATATTCTGTCGAATGTACTTGTGTCTGTGATTGCGAAGATTGGTCGCGACCATGAGGCATTTCTGGGGAATTCAATACAGGCCATCGCTAGTGAGAAAGCTGGCATTCTCAAAGATGGTGTTCCGTGTGTCATCGATGGTACCAACGATGCCGAGGTCCTTCAGGTGCTTCAATTTCGAATCCAGGAACTAGGCATCGATTCCACAATCGCAACGCCCGAGGCAGCAATTCAGCGATTCCCTAAGCTCGTTTCATTGTTCCACGACCTCGATCTAGAACCTCATCAACGAACCAACATTGCCTGCGCAACTCTAGCACTACAAAAAGCTTTTGAGCAAATTAAATCCCCGAAGATAGTGGACGCCCTCGTTCCAGAGCTATCGAATATCAAATGGCCTGGTCGCCTACAACTCCTTTCTTTAAGAGCTCTGGTTGATCGTGAAGAGCCTGTGCTTCTCGATGGAGCCCATAACGTTCAATCGGCAACTGTCCTTGCCAATTTTGTTGATCGTAAACTCCGCCAACAAGGCCTACCCGTGACTTGGGTCGTGGCTGTTTCCCAGGGCAAAGACTTGTCCGAGCTCTTACAACCTCTAGTACACCCCGGAGACAGCGTTGCAGTCACTGCTTTTGGTCCCGTGGACGGCATGCCATGGGTTAAAGCTACAGACACAGAAAAGGTTGCCGAACACGTTAGATCAATACCTGGCGTTGGGAAAGTTGAATCTTTCGGTGCCAATATTATCCCTGCTCTCGTGTGGGCATCTCAGTCTGCCAATCAGGGACCTCTGGTGATTGCAGGCAGCTTATACTTGGTGTCTGACATTTTTCGGCTCCTTCGTGCCAAACAATAGGTTTAAATATGCACCTTAATTGTCTAGAGCATGCTATCTACGTATAGAAAAATCATAGCACAAATCAACAACCTTCAATCATATTTAATCACTAAAATTCAAGTGTATGCACAAAATGTGCAAATTGGTAAGTAATGAAGCGTCAACAATGCATATTGTTGTTAGGGCTGATAAATACCCGCCTGCGTCATGTTCAGCTAGTGCGGAGACACAACCGCCTTCCAGAGTTGTTTTCGAGCACAACCTCCCCGAGCCTCTGCCTGTGAGTGTGCTTCAGACGTTGCTTGTTTCAGAGAGACAGATTTTTGGTGCAAATTTTACTCACTCGATTTTAATTTAGGCTCGTACTTGCAACATGACATGAAACGAACTCTCCCCAAGGAGCAGCATCAGGTCTCAATTATTGCCCGATCATATACCCCCCCTAAGCCAATATACGGCGATTCACGGTCTTCCACGCCTTTTTTCGCTTTCCTTTGAGCAGATACGATTCTAAACGAGCTTATAACTCCCTCATCGAACGATACGTCAAGCATACTGCCCTACAATAATTCCTGTCCCTCATGATATGCCGTTTCCCCGCGTGTTTACTATTTCTCCCGCAATCCGCCTCGCTCACCTGGGATTACGTTCAACAATTGGCGGTGCGCACACACGAAGCGTTATAGTTCCCACACAATTCGAAGATCGAATTATCGTGCTATTGTTACAAGGAAAATGGTCAGCCGCTCTAACGAGGGCGAGGAGACGTACCTCCCGTCATCTCGTACCTCTGGGACACCGGTAAAGACAAGGCTCGCGAGGTCCGGGACGAGCCCTACCAAAAGAGACGACAGACAGTCAAAATCTCTGTCTAAAGATGACTCGGAACTCAAAGATTATGTACGCAATATACTATGGTCAACTCCCCGCACCGTTTTAAGACTATACTAATAAGGTTGAAGCAACTGGGGGATTGCTTGGGCAAGGGCGCTTTTGGATCGGTATATCGAGCACTCAATTGGAATACGGGAGAGACCGTTGCAGTGAAGCAAATAAAATTGACGGATCTTCCAAAGAGTGAATTGAGAGTTATCATGGTGCGTGTCTATCTACTATTTCACAATGTAACTGCTGACTCGAGTTCTTCTTTTTACAGCTTGAAATTGATCTCCTAAAAGCTTTGGATGTGAGTTTTCGGCGTGATTACCAAGTTTGAACAGATTGTTGACAACGTTGAACAATGCAGCACCCCAATATTGTGAAGTATCACGGCTTCGTGAAGACTCCAGATACACTCAATATAATTCTTGAGTACAACCCCCCCCCCCGTGTACATGCAACAGATTTGGACCTATACGCTGATACATGAGATAGGTATTGCGAAAATGGATCGTTACATAGCATTGCGAAGAACTTTGGACGTTTTCCCGAGAACCTTGTGGCCCTTTATATGTCCCAAGTTTTGCAAGGCCTCCTTTATCTTCACGATCAAGGTGTCATCCATCGAGATATTAAAGGCGCAAATATTCTCACCACAAAACAAGGTTTAGTCAAGTTGGCGGATTTTGGTGTAGCCAGTCGCACGACTGGCCTACATGAATCAAGCGTCGTCGGCACTCCGTATTGGATGGCGCCTGAGGTTATTGAGCTTTCGGGGGCGACGACAGCATCAGACATCTGGAGTCTCGGCTGTACAGTGATTGAGCTTCTAGATGGGAAGCCCCCATACCACAAATTGCAGCCTATGCCGGCGCTTTTTCGTATAGTAAATGATGATCATCCTCCGCTACCTCAAGGAGCATCGCCCGTACGCTAGGTTTTTCCATCCTTATAGCTTTGGTATGATTTCTGACAAGCTAGACAGGCAGTGAAAGACTTCTTGATGCAATGTTTTCAAAAGGATCCCAACCTTCGTGTATCGGCTCGCAAACTCCTGAGGCATCCTTGGATCGTCAACGCACATCGATCAGAGTCGGTAGTTCCGAAGAAGCCAACTGAATATGAGGAGGCAGTCAAAAGTGTCCAGGAATGGAATGAAGCTCTTCGCTCACCCGACTCGACGACGATCAGAAGGCCAGCGAGGACCGACCAACACAGTTCCAGTCAACCACGTCTTGACCCCATCAATACAGGATTGCGAACCAAAGATCTAACATCTCCTTCTATCAGAAATACATCCGAAAAATTTCGCTCACCAGACCCTGAGGATAATTGGGATGACGACTTTGACTCAGCCATTTCCCCGCGTGCTCTTGATCTCCCGCATTTGCGGCCACATGATCATCTTGGAGGCTTACTTTCTTCAGAGAAATTGAAAGCATTCGCTTCTCTGGATGGAACGACAATGAGGGATCCATTAAGTAGCTTCTCAGAAGGCGAGACTACACTGGGGGGTTTTACAGAGCCCATAGATTCTGATTCACTCGAGACGATCCGGCCGTTTCCACGGAGAGTGGCCGACGAGAATAAACAAAATCACAAAACACGTTCACGACATAGATCAAGTAATAGCGCTACCGCTGTTCCGGGTGTTCAGGTTCTTGGGAATAAGTCGGGGATTTCCCCAGCGAAACCATTGCGCCAAACTCGCCCAACAGCCTTCTATACAGAGAGCGCCGATGAAGACTTTTCAGATCTCATAGTTGCGAATGATGATGTTTTGGAACGTAAGCTTGGTTTGTTCTCGGTAAGTTTAGCACCCTCTTTACTTGTCACAAGAAGTGCAGTGAACTCATTATACAGGACATCGACGACAATGCTCCCAAAACCGCATTGCTGATTTCCTCTCGAAAAGAGGAATTGGACGACAACTTCACTTCAGAGGATAGTGAACAAAGCTTTCCTATTCGTTCAAAAACTCGAGGCTCCATCAAACGTACCCGGTCTTCTATTCAGATACAAAAGTTTGCCGAGGATGAACACGACGAGGACTTCTCAGACATATTCGGCAGTGAAGAAAATACTCTAGCCAAACCGGCCAGCGAGCATGGCTCGGATAGAAGCGCATTGATGCTGCAGTCTAAACTCTCAAATAACTCCTGGTTAGGAGACCAGGACGACGAAGACGATCCCTTCGCCCAGTTAGAAGAAGGGTTTGATGAAATGGACCTAGAAGCAAACATTGCCCGTGATAAGTACGCTCGCCTGCGTAATCAAGTCGAGGGACTTGTGAGCTCCCTGAAGACATCACAAGACGACGATGTGCTG
Organism: Talaromyces albobiverticillius; assembly: GCA_023721895.2. Classification (NCBI taxonomy): domain Eukaryota; kingdom Fungi; phylum Ascomycota; class Eurotiomycetes; order Eurotiales; family Trichocomaceae; genus Talaromyces; species Talaromyces albobiverticillius. Next base: position 3,640,299 of record JAMBUR020000001.1, on the reverse strand, counting down.
GCCGACATTTCTGAACAACTATTGGTCATTTTCTGTGACTTGCCGGAAACCAAAGCAATCATCATCGGTGCTCACGGCATGCTTCCTATGTTGGAGATCCTGGAAGGCTGTCGGCGTCGAGATATTATATTCAACTTGCTCAAAATAATAAATTCAATCATCTACAACGATTATGAGATACAGGAAAATCTATGTTTCGTTGGCGGCATACCTATCATCAACGAGTTCGCATCGAAAAAGTACCCCCGAGAAATCCGATTAGAGGCTGCAACATTCGTGCAACAGATGTACCAGTCCTCGACCTTGACGTTGCAAATGTTTGTTAGCGCTGGTGGACTCAATGTATTAGTCGACTTTCTTGAGGATGACTATGAAGATGAACGTGACCTTGTTTTGATCGGCGTCAATGGTATATGGAGCGTCTTTGAATTGCAGGTAAGTGTTGTGCGTAAGCTTACATTTAGAACATAGCGCTAACAAATTCAGGGCTCGACTCCCAAAAATGATTTCTGCAGAATTTTGTCCAGAAATTCAGTGCTGGATCCGTTGTCGCTTGTCTTAAGCAGGGTTCTTGACGAAGATGAAGAATTGGCTAAGATTAGTGAGGGTCGTATAGCCAATATTTTCTTCATATTCTCGCAAGCCGAAAATCATGTCAAAGAAATGGTGGCCGAAAGGACTGTGTTACACAGTAAGCATCATAACATTGGTCTTTCAAACATGCAGAAACTGACGATTACAACAGGAGTACTGAAAGAATTGAGACGCATGACTCCGACGCATCAAATCACGATGCTGAAATTCATCAAAAATCTTTCTATGCTCTCTACCACACTGGAATCCTTGCAAAACTCCAACGCAATTGATGTTCTTACAGAACTGCTGCGTTCTACCATGAAACAACCTCATTTCCGAGAAGTCTCGAATCAAATCTTGAATACGATATATAATATGTGCCGTCTGAGCAAGCCACGTCAGGAAGATGCAGCTTTGAATGGCATCATTCCTCTTTTACAAAAAATAGTGAAAACGGAGCGTCCACTGAAAGAGTTTGCACTGCCCATTCTTTGTGATATGGCTCACTCTGGGAAGGTCGGGCGCCGAGAACTGTGGCGCAACAAGGGGTTGCCCTTTTATATCTCCTTACTGGCTGATCCATACTGGCAGGTTACTGCCTTGGATGCCATTTTTGCATGGTAAGTTCACTTCATTCTTTACCGTATTGTCATCAAGGGTGAATAGAGCTAAAGGGATGTAATGTAGGCTTCAAGAAGAAACTGCCAAGGTTGAGGAGCATCTGCTGGAAGCCCGTGCTGAAGGCTTGTCTTTCACTGACTCGATTGTGAAATGCCTAACAATTTCCAAGGCCAACGCATTTGAGAATTTGCTAGAGCCCCTTCAAAAACTCCTACGACTCAGTCCTCCGGTCGCATCGACTCTTGCCCGGGCAGACCTTTTCACACGTATCCGTCAGAAGCTTCACCACAACAAGGCCGCCGTACGTTTGAACTTGCTGCGCATTCTTTCGAGCATTTGTGACTCGACTGAGGAACACGGCGATCTCCTCGCGCGCTGTGGCTTATTGGATGCCATCCGAGAGCTTGAGAATGACCCCGCAATCCTTGTGAGAGACATGGCTGGTAAGCTTCTCAAATCGAGTGAGCACTTGGACAGTCTCGCAAGTGCAAAGAGAAGACCGATTATGAGGCGGACAAGCACATCTGCTCTGTCTCAAGCGTCGGGAGCCAATCTATCACGGCCTACTACCCCCAATCTGAGGCCTGGACAGTCAAGAGGTCTCTTTGATGTTCCTGAATCCCCTCGGCATCAGCGCAAGAGTCTACGACCGGTGACTAGGGACGGCAGCACAGGATCAGGAGATAGCGTTGGCCATGCAGCCGCGCGGAGTCGCGTACCCCGAGCCATGAACAGTCGACTATCCCTGATTAGTTCTCTACAGTCAGAGGACACAAGGTCTCCTTCTTCATCAAACCGGCCGCCATCGGCGATCAATGCGCGACGACGACGCCAAACGAATAATGACATTGAATGGGCTTAGCTCTCTCTGTTGGTTTTCTTTCCTTTTTTCATATTAACTATCCAATACCCTCACGGCCTTAATGTCCATAATTCAGATAATTGGCGTGATGAGTTTACATTTCTTACCTTGTTGTTGCATAGAACGGCGTCACGGAGTTATGTTGAGGTGATTGATACTCAGGAGTTGACTTGTCTCTCTCTCTCTCTCTCTGATATTCATTGAACGCAATGGACGTGTAAAGGAGAGTTGTAAATGGGCATTGGTTTATTTTGAATACATAAGCAACCTTTTGACTTGACAATTCAAAGACTGCGTTGCGAATACACATGCATTGGTATATAGAGCGTAGGACCTGCAGGCCGCGGCAAAAGTCCGGACGAGAGCCGGAAAAACCAAATACCCTTTTTGGTCACGATAACAACTTTTCCTCTTCCCGAGAACTTCTCGGAAGAAAGAAGAGAGTCGCGGTGCTCATTAACTTGTTTGCGACGACGTCTTTTTTTTCTGTAAATATTCTTTTTTGACACTTTTTGCAAAAAAAAAAAAAAATTATTAAAAAAAGCGCCGACGTCATTGGTGCCCCGAGCGGTTTCGCAACGGTCTGATCCTACGGTTCCTGCCTGCCATCTAGCGTCCCTTTTTTTTTTGCGGCCTTCGGAACCTCTTGAAACGTATGACTTGGTGAAGGTCCCTCCACGGCGTCCACGCACTGGATTAAGCATATTGCATACTCGGCTGTATGGAACGATAACACCTACTGGGATCCTAATCAGTGAGAACGACTGGTCTTTAAGAGACCATGAAACCCGCCCTTCCTCGGCCGATTATAGCGTCGTCGCCGTCGTCCTTATCGCACACGCGCAACACATGGTCACTGTGCAGGAGATGTTGGACACATGAGCGGCCATTTCGGCCAATTGGGAACATAACGGCCAGAAGAGCAATTCATTATACTCCCCCGCGACAGTCAGATGCACCAAAATGGAAGCGGGAGGAGCTTGGTGCCGGTCCGGCCGAGTCGAAAAGGAAATCATCCAGGAGACGAACGGCTATACGATTTGCGGCTGCTGGGGGGACTCTGGGCCTGGCAGTGATAGGATTCTGGGATGATATAAAACATGGTTATGCGGCTGCAGAGAGAAGTGCCAGGGTTGTTACTGCTCTCGCAATCTGCATTAATGAGTAAGCTTGGCTTTCGCCCCTCTTTCTCGAAATATATCTCTGACAACATTGATTCAACAGTTATCGGACAACTCTCAACCAATCGACGGGATCCCCGGAAGAACAAGAAGCAATGCTGAAAGCGTGTCACAAACGGTGCGCCGAGCGTACGCTGGTGGTCCTTGAGAAGAATGGCTCCATATTCATCAAATTAGGTCAACATTTGAGCAGCATGGGTTATCTCCTTCCGTTGGAGTGGACAACGACCTTCATCCCTTTACAAGACAAATGCCCGGTTTCGTCTTTCGAGTCAATCCAGGCGATGTTCCTTGCGGATACGGGGAAGCCTATCGACGAAGTATTCTCGACCTTCGGAACAAGTCCTATAGGTGCCGCGTCGCTCGCTCAGGTTCATGTCGCCACGCTCAAGGAAACGGGCCAGAAAGTAGCTGTGAAAGTTCAACATCCTGCTTTGGCGGAATGGGTGCCGCTCGATTTGGCACTTACTCGACTGACATTTTCTACCCTCAAGCGCTTTTTCCCGGAATATGACTTGGAATGGCTATCGAGAGAGATGGATTTGTCTTTGCCCATGGAACTTGATTTTCGACACGAGGCGGAGAATGCAATGCGAACAAAGGCGTATTTCAAAGAGCACACCGATATGCCGTTAGTGATTCCTGAAGGTTCGTTTTCAACCCCTTCATCTGTCGCAGCTGATCGTATTGTAGCTAACTCTCTATTGCATAGTAATGTCTTCCGAAAAGCGAATTCTGGTCATGGAATTTATTTCTGGAGCTCGACCTGATGATTTAGAGTTCCTCGATAAGAACGGAATTGACCGTGATGAAGTGTCGGCGGCATTTGCGCATATATTCAATGAAATGATCTTCGGGGACAATGCCCCTCTGCATTGTGATCCTCACGGCGGAAATATCGCCATTCGGAAGAATAATAGCCGTCGCAAGCCCAACTTCGATATCATTCTATATGACCACGGCCTGTACCGAGATATTCCTCAGGATCTACGACGGAATTACGCGAAACTGTGGCTTTCGGTAATCGAGGGCGATGAGAAAAAGATGCGCAAATATGCATATGAAGTTGCAGGAGTAACTGATGAGCTTTTCCCGATTTTTGCGAGCGCAATCACCGGTCGAGATTATTCGATAGTTTCCCAAAACAAAGTCGTATCTTCGCGGGATAGTGTGCAAGAAAAGAGCAACGTCACATCTGCTCTGAGTCAGGGAATGCTTCAACAATTAGTTGACCTCCTCGGGAGAGTGCCTCGTATCATTCTTCTGATCCTCAAAACGAATGATCTCAGTGAGTATTTTTCCTTTTTAGTAATAATCTGTCTGCGACTAACACCATTGCAGCCCGAAGCCTCGACGAGAACCTACACACTCGCCAGGGCCCAGTGCGCACATTCCTGATCCTCGCACGATACGCCACCAGAACTGTATTCGAGGAGCAGATGGAATTCATCTCTCAAAACGGCAGCCTGTTGAAACTCAGCAACATGTGCCGCTTCCTGTCTGCGTTTACAGCATACATGCGTGTCGAGTTGAAGCTGTTGGCATATGAGAAGTGGCTTTCTGTGAAAAGCACGTTTGGCATTGTAGCGTAATGATTCTGTTTTGTATATAGATAGATAGATAGATATGTAGATCTGCTTCTGTTTTCTCTGCTCTTCGTTTGAAAAGCTAGTTGTGGTTGCTTTGGAAGATTCCCTGTTGCATTAGACTTTTCAATTTATTCGTGTATGTACATTTGTGCTAGTGATGACTACCTAGACTATATAGAATAATATCGCTCTCTTGCTGTTCATTCAAAGACCCTTGTCGAATGTACATACTGTAGTCTGCAACTAGTGGAGTTGGTGCCTGAGGTACCTGACGCCGGCTGACGGAAGGATCGTACCTGGGGAGGCGCTAACCCGAAAGAGCTGTTGATGCGCAGCTCCACAGTCCACATCATCAGCTCCTCCTCTCAGCCTCGAATTTCTTCAGCTGGTTATATATCATCTACAAATACGGCCAATTCAGCACCAGACACATGGAACACGCCTCCCCAGCGTATATATAGTCCTTGGGTACATTCGGTGAAACTCGACTTCTGCCTTCACATCGTCCTATCCAATTCGATGCGCCGTCTATAAGCATCTATATCCGCTCGTTCACGATGCACAAATAGTACAGAGCACTGCCACAAATTTCCGATGTTCAACGAGCTATTAAACGAGGCAGAGAGAGCGCCTTGTTGATACAAAGAGTTTCTGACCTTATCTCCCCCGAATAAACATCAATTTATTCGGAATACTTGAAAATGCCCATCCTAAACACGCGCATAAAACGGCATCTGGGCAGACTTCCCATCTTGGCCATTTTCCTCTTCCTCATTGACTTGTCCTGGATTTTCCATCGCGCAAACACAACGCCATCATTCAGCACGGCTGGTCCGTCGAATGCTGCTACCATTCAGGATAAGGATGGAGAGCACAGGCAACAACGCATATTCATATCCAGCACGCACTGGAACAACGAGGCTATACTAAGATCACACTGGAACACAGCGCTTGTTCAACTTGTCAAATCACTCGGTCCAGAGAATGTCCATGTATCGATTGTCGAAAGTGGCAGTTGGGACGGCACCAAAAATGCGCTTCGAGACCTTGATGATGAATTGGGACGGCTTGGAGTGAAGCGCACCATTAATCTGAGTGAAACGACGCATTTGGATGAGATTGGGAAAGAGCCAAAGGAAGATGAAGAAAAAGACGGGTGGATTAAGACGTCTCGAGGACACAAAGAGTTGAGGAGAATACCGTTTTTGTCGAAACAGAGAAATGATAGTTTGAAGCCACTCGGTCCTCTTGAAAAGAAGCTCGGGATAAAATTTGATAAGATTCTGTTCTTGAATGATGTCGTTTTCACGGTAAGATTTTCCTCTATTTTATCCTCTGGTAGGTATATCTGCTAATAGACACAGAATGACGACTTCTACACTCTCCTCAATACGAATCACGGCTCGTATGCAGCAGCCTGTGCTTTGGATTTCTCCAAACCGCCTGATTTCTACGACACCTTTGCGCTTCGCGATATTGATGGCCACGAGCCGCTGACGCAGACATGGCCGTATTTCCGAGCCGGTCAGTCTCGACATGCGCTCGAGCGCGGCAAGGCAACGCCTGTGCGGAGCTGCTGGAACAGCATGGGTTAGTTTTTTTTTTTTTTTTTTTTTTTTTTTTTTTTGTTTCCTGTCCACGTAATCATTAAGTCGCTGACGTGGATTTATACGTACAGTCATAATGGAGGCTGCCCCATTCTATGGCCCACTCCACTTCCGCGGCATCCAAGACAGTCTAGCAACATTCCACCTCGAGGGATCGGAATGCTGTATTATCCATGCCGATAACCCTCTATCCGCCCAGAAGGGGGTGTGGCTGAATCCCAATGTGCGGGTAGGCTACAACGGCAAAGCTTACGAAGATGTGCATGCAGAATGGCCATCGTTTAGTAAATGGCAAATATGGAAATGGACGTGGGCTAATCGTGTTTACCGATGGTTTACGACGGATGTTTTCAAGACGCGGACTGTCTCACGGCGAGTAAAACAGTGGCAGGCTACGGTGGAAGGGGATGTTAAGGAAGACGGAGGATTCTGTCTGGTGAATGAAATGCATGTCTTGGTTGGAAATGGATGGGCGCATGTTTGATACACAATGCTTTATGCTTTTTTAGACTTTGAATAATCCATGGGTGGATCTGCGAATCCCCAACCTCATATTTTTAAGCAGCCACTCAAATAACATTGAGAACCTAGAAGAGATTATCAGCTTCAGTATCCATCAATAGCAACAAAGTGAATATTAAACTTACAGGAATAATCTGAGTGTTCTCCAAATCCCACACATCAGTGCGGGTATAGATATCATTCTTCAGGACCTCGCGCACCTCCTCTTCAGTAGCAGCGTGGAAAACCATCACGCTGCCCTTGAATTGAGGTGCCTGGCCTGCAACGGGGTGTGACTCCTTGAACATTGGTCCTGATATTCCTCTTTTAGCTAGTAATCTTCAAGAATAAGGAGAAGATGCATACCACCAAAGCTAAGTTTGCCGGCTTCAACAAAGGGTTTGACGTTTGCCAAGTGCGTTCTAAGAAGTAACACAAATCAGAACCATTTAATCGAGGATACATAGCCTGGACAAACATACGGTCGAACCTCCAGTCTCTTCTCAAGCCTGTCTGGCTTATCCGGGATAATGCACAGCCATTGGCGCTTGCTGGGTTCGATATTCATGGTGTTTTTTTGAGGTGTGCTTTTTTGATGTGAAGATGAAGAGGTATAGGAATAGAACTGCTGATTAAACAGCGAAAGCTGTTGATTATATCTTGGTCTGGGTAGAGGGGCCAATGGAGATGTCAAAGGGCGCAGGGCTCGGACTCGGAGGGTCGCCAGGGTGGGTGGATTGGCTAAGAAGATGCAGGTAAAGTCTTGGTAAAAATTGAGCCAGGTGGGCTATCTGTCGATGACGAGATACTGTGTGTAGTATATATGGATGTAGAATGTACTAATGTAGGGCGCGGGGATATGGATGAAGATGTTTGTTTGAGTGATGTGCCGCGGGTATTGGTGGGGGACCGGGGAATCGGCATTATCTCCGTCCCAAGCATCAAGCATAAGGAGTAGGATGATTACATATGCTAAAGGGTCACTTTCATGATCGAATAGGTTGTTGCTATTGGACAGACTTGGAACCAACCGAAACGAAACGAAACGAACAAGAAAAAAAGGAAACTGCCACATGTTGTTCCTATGCCACTATCATATATAGAAGACAGCTAGAACACCATGTCACTGTACAAAGGCAGTAAAATGACATTCTTGTCTTTGTTCTTGGTTCAAAGACAAGATACAATAAAACGAACAAGGCGCCAGTCCTCCTGAATACCAAGGACAACACAATAGATAGAAACAGAATTAAGAACCCTGTCAAGGGTCTATAAAAAAGTGTGATAAAAGTATAAAACAACGCACATACACGAAGTTACAACAAGAATTCAAATGCCATCGTTTTCCAGAAGCGCCAGTAGAAAAGATGAAAATGGGAAACACCTAGAAATCCTACAGTGCAACCAACACAAAAAGAAGAAAAGTCTCTATATTACCGAATCATTAAGCCGTGTGAATATGCCAGGGATAAACACGTCTGTACTGTCTCAGTGCCGTTTGTCAGGACGGGCGTCATCACAAATTAGACGGCAACGGAAAAAAAAGAACCGCCGGTGGGTCGCTGTTTTTCCTCCCTTATTCTTCATTCAGGTACAATAATTATAATGGCGAATTGTATGTATGTTTAATATGCTTTTCGTCCGCCGAGATTACCGGGCTTCTCTTCGGTATCAATGTGCCAGACAACGTAGTTGGGGAGTCCGACGACTTGGTAGCCAGCTCGCTTGGCCATCTTAGCGAAACCCTCGGTCTCGGCTTGATTCTCGAAGGCGTAGGCAGGGAAGTTGATACCTGTCATCAATCATATTAGAGAATGTTATGACAGGGTTAGCGAGTGGGGGAAGATTAGAACATACCAGCTCGGTGAACATCAGCCTTCACCAAAATATTCACTCCTCCCACTCCGTCAAGCTCCACTTCTTCGTCTTTGTTCTTTCGCCAATCACCTAGTTTCACCAGATATGTACGGCCAGTATCAAATTGTTTGTAGCCCTCAGCCAAGACTGTGTCTTTGGGAAGGGAGTCGGCAAGACGACGGCCTTTGTCTGACTCGATCCAGGAGTTGTAGTCGACTGTATAACTTGATTAGTCAATGTTATGGCAAGGGAACACCAGCTCAGAGCGAATCAACGTACATTTACCCTCGATATCAATTCCATTCTCATAGCGGTGGAACCAAATATCTACCATGATTGTTAGCCTGATTTACTAAATTTGTTGCGACGGTGAATACATACTAGGAACGAGAATGTCTTTGTCATGGGCCATAAAGTCTTCAAGAATCTTCTTCGGGCTGTCGACAATGTCAACATCCCTCCAGTAGACCCAAGAATGATCAGGCTTCAAGGCAGAGTAGAGCAGGTAGTTACGAGCGCGCGCAATGGCCTTCCGGCGTGGCCCTTGAGCTTCAAAAGAATGCTTCTCCGAGACCTCCATCTGAAGGTCGGAACCGAAGTCTTTCTGGACAATGGTGGCGCTACGGAATGCAATCTTCTCCTCGGTTTGGTCTTGAACTCGCTTCAGTTCAGAGCTGAGCACCGCAAGAGTATCATCTGTCGAGTCGCCGACCAGGAAAGCAAGGTCGATTAAGTCGTGGGGATATGTCAATTCCGAAAGGAGGTCAAAGTACTTTGGCAGGAAGTAGGCGGCATCGCGTAGCGGTGTAAGAATCAAGACACGTTCTCCGTTGGTAGAGGCTTTGGGTGTTGACTTGATAGGATTGAGATCGACGAGGGATATCGAGGTTGAGTTCACGTCGTATGGTTCATGATGGTTGAAGTTTACAGGTGTTTGTAAATGTGCGTTCCACTCGTTCATCTCATTGATGGTCATATACATTGGTGATTTTGAAGGTCCGTAGCAATAGAAACTAAAACCAAACAGCATTAGCACACCAACACCCCATCCATCTATCTCAATTTATTCAAGAAATTTAAAACAAACCTTTGCATCTCGGCAGCCGAACTGCTAATGCCGCGCCATAGAAGAACGATCAATCCGGTGACGGCAATCGATACAAGAAACCGAGTGCGAGTCAATAGCACCACGACGGCTCGCCATGGTGGTAACCTCGCGCGAGCAGCCTTCCAATTCACGTTCACGCCGCCCTTGGGAAGCAACATCATGCAAAAATATAGTGGTGGTAGTTATAATTTCGCGATCCCTTTTTCGTCACCGAGAAGTGCAGGGGAGAAAAGTAGGCCAGGCCGGAGGTGTCAAGAAAAGATTGAGATCTGAATAGCTGGAGATAAGAAAAAATTCAGCTCGATACTGATTCTATCCAATCTCAATTTCTGTGATAGTTGTTTGATTTCAGCTTGTCCGAGGGCCCGGCGCGAGGAAATGAAGAAATAATTTCGTTTGCGTTTCAAACCAAAGCGAGCGACGAAGGGGATGGATGATGAGAAAATCGGATATACACAAGCGGCCGGGCGGGATTGCAGGCGGCAAGCAAGAACAAGAAAGATGAGCAACGAGAAGAAAGAAAGGAAAAGGATGCAGAAAGGGCGAAGAAAGGAGGCCGCAAACTCCGTCGAATACTCAGTCAGAGAGAGTCGTTGATGGACGAACGAGGTCAGAAGTTGGCCGGCCTGACACTGGACAGGGAAGGAAGGAAGGGAGCGGGCTGGGCTGGGCCGGGCTTGCCCAATCGGGCCTAGTTTCGGATGGGCGGCGCCACGGCCGTTTGATTCGCCACGATTCATATCAAGGCTTGGCACGGGGGCATTGCTCGCATTGTTACTCAATCAATCTCATCAATGCTCATTGTCTAACTGGACGGGGGGTTAATCCATCACCAACCAGGTCCAAGCGAGACATTGCTATAACTAATGAATACGGGATTAGGTTAGGGTTGGCGACCTTCTTATTCTCCACTTTAGCATGCAATCTCTTACATCAATGCTTCTATCAACACCCCCTGTCTCTTCTGCACCTGCTCAACCGCCTTGGAGAGACAACTCTGCAAATCACCCACCGTTGTTGCCTGCATTCCTTGGATCCGTCCATCCTGCCCGGCTGCAGCTTCAGCAAGCTTCGCGTAATTGGGTGATGGCTTGAAAGAGATGTTGAGTTCGTCGTCGGCTGCCTCCTTATTGAGGCCATCGGGGTATACGATCGCTGTTGAGTTGCGAGGCGCTTTCCAACCTAAATCAAAACCTGGTTAGATTCCTTTCTTTTTCTTTTCTGGACATAAAAAACTTACCGCCATTGTTCAGAACAATCGTCAGTATGGGAATGTTGTACTTGGATGCGACCCATAGAGCGCTGGAAGGGGACGCACACATGAAGCTTCCATCACCGACAATCTGGCACACCAGGCCCGGTACCTTTTCATCATCTAATGCCATTCGCACACCGAGTACGGCACCGTTACTCCAACCAATCCCCGTTCCCCCGCAGTTTATCCAACTGCCTGGTCTAGTGGGTTGAATCTGGTCTGCAATCGACTGGGCAGCTGTTACAGCTTCGACCACGAATGTAGTGTCCGCCGGCAGGAAATTCTTCAAGAGCCACCCGATATTGTGTGCGTCAAGTGTTTCCTCCCTCCCAGTTCGGGGTAGACGAGCTATGTTCTGCAGCCGGTCGCTGTGCTGCGCAATCAAGCCTTCTTTGCGAGTCACATATTCGGGACTTTGAAGCGTCACCGAGTGTTCTTGGTCAAGATGCTGTAGAAGCTGCCTCAGTGCAGTGTAACTGTCACTTTTCCATCGTCCATGAGCCGGGAAGAAAGAAACTGGAATCTGTTGATTCAACGGGTCAATATCAACATGAAAGAATTTGGCGTCCTTGCGCGGCGGGTTACGCGCGGGAATCCAAGGCACATCGCAGTCGAGAATCAGAACAACATCGGCATCAGAAGTCACCTCGTCGTATGCCAATCGAAACCCGAGCGAGGCCGGGTGGTCGAAGGGAAAGCACATGTCGCTCCCACCAGTATCGTGCACGCGAAGTCCCGAGATTTTATCCGCAAGCTGAACCAGCAGTTCTGGAGTTCGACGATCCCGACCAGAATAACCGGTAATCACAAGAGGTCTTTTGGCAGACACCAATGCTTCTACAATTGTGCCAACTGCTTCTTCAGGCAGTGCGCTGGGCCCGACTGGAACCCACTGGTCTTGCGGTAGTGAATAGGGTGTGGTGGCCTCGGCTAGCACCTCTCTTGCTGCAGCAACATAAACAGGACCCTTTGGTGCACTTGCTGCAAACTGGAGGGCTCTCCCAACAATTTGCTTGGAATTCAACCCTGTGCGAATCTCACCGACATAGCGACAATACTGGCGCACAATGGCTTTTTGATCGTGAGGATCCTGTAACCAGTGCATATATTCAGTACGGGAACCTACCATCTCCCCTGATTCCGTGTACGGGCAGAGGCCAGCGAAGATAAAGACGGGGACTCGACCAGTACTGGCATTATGGACACCATGTGCCAGTGCCTGAGTTCCAACATCAACGTGTACAATGACCGCCTGAGGCTTACCAGTCACGCGAGCATAGCCGTCTGCCATGGAAATAGCTGTCATCTCACTCGGGCACGTAACGAAACGGAGCCAGTCATTTGCTCTTTCACGTTTCCCTTTGACAATTGCTTCCACCACAGACGGGTGGTCGGAGCCGACGTTGACAAAGCACGCTTTGACTCCTGCCTGCAGAAGCATCAGCATGGCGCAAATTACTATGACGCATAATTCCTGGACATAACTCCCATAGTGCTTCAAATAACGCAAACGATGTTGTATATCTACTTCTGTGAGCGAGGTGTAGAATTGTTGGGATAGTGGATTTACCTACTGTTGGGAGGAATATCTTGCGGTTGACTTCGTAAAGCCACGAGAGGGCGGCGCTCGAATTAGATGACCAAATCTTGTGGCATTTTTTGCAAGGTACGGACGCCAAAACATGTTGAATATGCGATTATACTATGACTCTGTCTGTCAATAGGGAGAACTTGAGCATTCCCATCATGTTCACTCACTAGATTATCTATTTATATCCTGGATAGTGTCAGGAAATGAATGCAAAGACAGAGTCAGCGAGGCCCACGTAATTACTGGACAATAGCAACTTACGATATAGTATGAGGCGGCTGGAGAGATGTGGTGGCCTGAGGCCACGAAGAGAACGAGTAACTACGAGAGGCGGGGTCAATGTTTACTGATCAACAAAGAAACACATCCCTGTACATCTCATGTCCTATCGTCCTATCAACGCCAAAAGCTCGGAATAAAGGTATTGTTCTCCAAGTTAGCAGTGTCGATATCTCTGCCGACAGGTCAATCAGATCAGGACCTGGAACATCGAGGACGTTCATTCATTCATTTCATGCAGACAGAAGGGACCAACACTTTCGGGGGCCAAATTGGCTATGCATGTGGATTAGCCCTGTCAGAAGCACCCTAACTACGCAAACCCCTGTCCGAGAGCTCAGCTAATTTAATCCCTGGCAGTGGCACCGACAGTGGTTGGACTGGGATTTTTCGGAAATTCAATGATCGAGCCCTCTTGCCATCTGGACCTCACTTTCCCTGCAAACTATCCATTCGAGAATACCTAATATATAGCAAAAACACGGCGTGTCTACGTACTCCTACTCGAAAATGGAAAGTCATTATTCTACAATACTGCTGCACGTCCTTGTAGATCTTCATGCGATGCATGGACCAAAAGTTTTCCTTTTCTCTTTTCTTTTTAGAAAAATACAAAAAAGCTGCAAAACCGATGCAAACCTGGGTTTTTCCTATTTGGGTAATTTTGTCTTGAATCGTGGTGCCTGCCTTCCTCGCCGTCAACCTGCTTTCAATGACACTTCTCCTCTCAAGATTCCCTAACGAAGCATCCAGCAAATTGTTCTTGAAAAATAACATTGTTGGAAATAGGAGCGGTTTGCACCTTCTTTCAATCATCACGCGTATAGGCTAACAGGCCTACATGAACTTCAACACCACATTGGGCTCTTCTCTCCCTAGCGTGCATATGCATACTGTTTGGAAGGAATGCATTTCCTGGCGGAAGAGACGGGATAGATGGATGGCATATATGTTTTCAGACGAGCTTTCAAGGCTGAAGAAAGGTGGTAGTCGAAGAGGCAGTAGTTATATAAGGCAGTTCCTGTCTGGCTTGGCCATGGTCCGAGAAGCCCTAATTCGGATAAAGCAGTTGCCTACAACCAAAAACAGCAGAAATATTTCAGAGGAGCGAAGAACAAGCAAAAATGAGAGTTTTAACTTTCCTCGCCCTGCTCGTGAGCAACTCTGCAGTTCAACAGATTACTGTCTTGCCTGCCCAAAGTACGTAGCATTTCCCCCTTCCTCGCCAAGTACCTACTCAACAAGTCTACACACTAAACTAACATAAAATCACAAAACCAGACTTTTGAAGCCGACCCCCTCCTCACAGTAGGCAGCGATGAGGAGTCCTCCTATGCCTGCCGGGGTACCAACTTTGAGGCTGATCCACTTCTCAATGTTGGATCAGGCAAAGAATCATCTTACGCTGAGCGCCGCGGCAACTTTGAAGCCGATCCATTGCTGGCAGTTGGACCGGGTGGAGAGTCATCCTATGCTCAACGCCGTGATAACTTCGAGGCAGACTCCTTCATCACAGTAGGCGGCGAGGACGAGTCATTCTATGCACGCCGTGACAACTTTGAAGCCGGCCCATTGCTGGCAGTTGGACCAGGCGTAGAGTCATCATATGCCCAGTAACTTTGGGCCGATTCTCTTCTTCAAGTCGGATCAAAGGAAGAATCCTCTCATGCTGTGTAATGGGGGAAAGGTGAAGATGGATGGATAAAAGGACTTTCTTATATTTGTAGAATCCACATCGATAATGAGAATGAGATCAAATGGATAGTTTGGTTGACTTGAGGCTTTAGTATCGTATTGAATATCACTTTATACACTCACTATTTAATGGGGGAAATGACTGTACTTGCCCGGTATATATTTCTAGGTATAAATATTAAGGTATATCCCGTATACTTCGCCTTAAAGTAGCAATCAAGTGCAGGTGGATTCATACGATCTTTTGAAAGTCATAACTACCTAGGCAGGTAGGTGCTATTTATTAAAATAATACGTGGAAGAATAATCCTTTAGTAATCTTTGTATGAATACATATTTCTGAATTGATTTACTAGGCGGGCTGTGGAAGTTCAAATGATGCTTAAAAAAAAAGAAAAGAATCATAGCTGCAGATCTAGACCTCTTCAAGAGTAGATGATTGGGGCGATCGACACTGGGGTTTTCGGGAATTTAATCCTTTTCTTTGTTTGTTTGCTTTTTTTCTTCTATATTTGTTCTATGGACATGTAATATGTATGAATCTTCTTCCCTTGGGATCGCATCTATCCATGCAAGGGATATCATATGGGCTACTGCAGTACGTACCTATGTAGCTACATCATACACGTACGCCCATTCGATTGCGCTTCCAGGGGTTATCTGGTGTAGCCAGCCAGGGATCATGGCTTAAAAAGGGGGTGGGGATTCTTTCGGGGTCTGAGTCCAAGTCCAGGTCTGTCAGAATATATTATATTGTTGAAAGAAAAAGCAAATGTATGAACATGAAACATGAAATATTCAGATACAGAAAAAAGGAAATAAACATATTAGTAGTAGGCCCAGTAAAATATTAGATATCAAAAACAAACCAGCCCGAAAAAAAAAAGAAGAGACAGAGAAAGAAAAAAGGAATAGACAAGGTTTTTGTTACTTACAAAAGAAAAACGAATCGTATATAGGTTCAACGAAAGGAAATTGTTCTTCCATGGCATCCACAGTCTGTTGGAATGGAAGGAAGGGAATAAGGAAAAAAAGAAGGAAAGAAAAGGTCGTCAGATAATAGTACACGGTGGGCTGAAATCTTATAGCCCCCTAGGAAGATAGTCGCAGGAAAGAAAAGGTTTGAGAGAGAAACAGAAACAGTCGACGGCGTAACTCATCGCTTTGCATAGTAAAAGAGAAGAAAAAACAGATTTGTCTACAATGCCGCCGTTCCGTTCTTCTATCCAACAACGGGAAAAGGGGTGTCAAATCATCACTCGTTAAGGTTGGTGGTTTCAAGTCACATCATCGTACGGTTCACAGACGGACGTCGAGATGGTGGAAGGGACCGTTGTGAAAATGATGGTGTGAGGCACATTGGTGATGCAGGACTCATTGTTGCTGTTGGAGACATCATGCTGCGCGGTATCACTTCGAGGTTTTGAGACGAAAAGCTACTACCTCCTGGCATGTTGTTACCGTTGTTGTTGGGGTAACCCTCAGAAGACTCCGGACTTCGGGCGGCAATCTCATCACAGAAAACTCGTAGACCTGGTAGCATTCTTTGCCCGTGCTGACTTCC
This sequence comes from Talaromyces albobiverticillius, assembly GCA_023721895.2. Taxonomy (NCBI): domain Eukaryota; kingdom Fungi; phylum Ascomycota; class Eurotiomycetes; order Eurotiales; family Trichocomaceae; genus Talaromyces; species Talaromyces albobiverticillius. Next base: position 3,624,013 of record JAMBUR020000001.1, on the reverse strand, counting down.
AGATGATGAAGATGAGGAAGCTGAAGACTCCGACTCGGGTATAGCGGTCATCGGCGGAGGTGTGATGACTTCTGGCTTTGGAGAACGAAACACTTGATCGTACGACTTGTACTTGAACTCAAGTGCACGATGTCGATCAAGTAATTCGTCATACTCCTGCTTCAGCGTCCGCATCTGATACTGCGCAGCTTGATTTTGTGATTGCAAACTCGAGACGAGCTGCTGAAGCTGCATGGTTCGAAGTTGACTTTGAAGATTTTCGGACAACTGTGGAGGGATGTTTTTTTCCTGTCGTAGTAGGTGCGCAATAATGGCAAGCATGAAGTCAATCAAGAAAATGGCCCCCTGTACAATGTGCTCCTTCGACTGCGGGAGACTCTTGCCGGGATTCCATCCAGCGCGTTCAAGGAAGAAGTCGTGGACACGGCTATCCAGTTCTCGGTGCAGTTGGCTGAGATTCTTACGCCGGTTTCCTTCCGCAATGCGGTGTTTCTCGCGCTGGTCGTCTTGGTCACTGGTGACAGCCTCATTTTTGCGTTTACGTCCGCATAACTGTTGTAGTGGAGGCTTTCGGTTGATATTCCGTGGAGCTACCAGAGACATAATCTCTGTATATGAGAGGTCGTTGGGCCAGCCAAATGCCTTTTGAGTAGAGAAAGTGTCCTTGAGTGAAAATTCTACTGAGCTGGCTGGTGAAGGAGGTGATACCATAGGTTGCTGCTCATTTGCCAGCCATGCTGACTTGCTGGGGAAAGCATCTTGAGAGCTTGGAGGGCTTGGGGCATGAGAGTTTGGTGTGAAAACGTTGTTGAAGGGGCCCGGAGGCAATGGCTCGACACGAGGTAATGGCGGCAAACGTCGCATTGTGGGATCTTCTTGTCGTTCTGCTTCGCAACGGAATGTGAACGAGTTCAGTGTGCTGTAGCCAATCCCTGTCAGCAAAGAACTGTTTCCTAAACGGGGAAATCTCGATGGTCCTGGACTTACGGCAGCGAGCAACGCCGCGACACATCGTCACTCCAGGAATCTTCAAACATGATATAGCGAGGCTGATGGCAGGTCAAGAAACAAGAAAGTAAATTCCGTTTTGTGAATGCTGGAAATAAAGTATGTTCACGAAGAAGAAAGGGGGCAAAGGAAGAAAGGTAGAAAGTTCTAGGCGAATAGATACAGCAGTTATCTATTGATGCAATGCATGGACGGACAACCAGGGTCTAACGATTCTGAACAACAACAAGCATGCAGAAAGGGTGAGAACCCAGGTCGAGCATGAGCTCATATTATATATCCCTGGAGAAGAAACACACAGCTGTACACGCATGCCCCTTGCCCCTCGCTTTGGCCTCCGGATTTAGAGTAAAGCGGCTTCGTGCTCCTCGAAAGCGGATAATGCACACTGCACTGCGCCGTAAAAACGCAAAAAACTACTACGTACATGCAATCTGCGAACATCCCGGGCGGAGAAAGCCACGCAGGAGGGGAAAGTAGATAGATGTGAGGTACACAGGTACCAAAATTTGCGTTCGCTCCTGCAGGTCTTCCCGCACCTCTACCGCGCACGGGGAACTGAGGAACGAAGCCTGTTGGGGCAGAACACCTACTGTTCTTCGACTAGTGAATCACTGTTTCATTCCCTGTCATAAAACAAGAACCTCAGGTACATCATTAGCAGGAGGCAAGATCCACGGCCCGATTTAGCAATTGCATGTAAAAACGGAACCACAGCATGTGATTCGTGCCCGGCTACTTTGGATCGATGCAGATAAAATAGAGTCCCCTTGCATCGTTTACTTTCCGAAGCCAATCGTAAACCCAGGTCAGAGTCCCTAATAGCAATAATTTAGCCATTGGCCCATTTAGCGAGTTGTCGCCATCGACCATCAGCAGAGAAAGTGAGCACATAAATTAGCATCGATGATGCTAAGAGAGGATGTTGGCATTATGGCTGCTCGATACACTCACTTGCATTGCAGCCAAGCAGCGATCATTGACGTAACGCCTCTATCTGAGACTAGTTGGTCATGATCAGAATCCCCAGGATCCATCTAGCTCTGGACCCAACATGAGTTAGTATAAAAGTATGTCGCCGGAATGGAAAGGTTTTCAGTTCGATCTGATAATAGTATGGGTCTGTTATCGAATCACGAGGCCAGCCATACACACACACAGTCTCTCTCTCTTCCTCTCTGGGGCACGTACACACATTTGGCTGCATGTCATAGTAGGCTGGGGCACGCTTAAGCCTAGTTCAGGCTTACGGAATAATACTCGTCGCTGTGGTGCCAATGTCCTTGCAGCCGCGGTGCATCTGGCGGGTCCTAAAGAAAGTCGTCTCCAGAGAGGAATAGCACAGACCCACATCGAACAGAGGGATCATATATGTAGCCCTTTCAAGGCACTATGTTACGTAGATAGCCTTTGTTTGCCTCTTGAAATCTGCGAGGGGGTCTTGTAGAGAGCGGGATCTAGTACTATGTAGTGTCGTATTCAGAGCATTCGTCGTAAGAGATCGAGACGTAGATAACACGCAAGGCTACTGGAATAGCTCAACCGCCACCGAGTCATCAGTACGAGCCTCTAGGCCCCGGATCCGGCTACAGCCGGAAAATCTCGATTTCAAACTGCAGTCACGATCGGGACCGAGCTGAAAAGAAGCGTCTGCACACAAGCGTTTTCTGCAACTTTAAACTCCAGTAGTGAATCGTGGCACTTTGGCGGGGCGATAGCCAAAAGGAACCATATCGTTGGGAAGGGGCTTGAGAGTTGCATCGATGATCTGGCTGCCTTTTTTTTTGCCTCTACCAATATTCCTAAAAAGAGTGCGGTCAAGAATGCGGTAAAGTTCTGTTGTAGAAAAGACCGGCGTCAATGTACCAGGTGGCAGGGGGGCCAACCTCTGCGATCAAGTGGTCTCCATATTAAATACCGTGTTGGCATGGTTAGCGGATTGAGAGCTGTCATATTCCATCCTTCGCACCATGGTTCTAGATAGCGAAAGGAGGAAGGTCGACCTTGGTCTGATCTGTATTATTAGTTGATAGTAATTATTAAGTGGAAAGGTTATAACGTCTGAGCGCCTTCCGGGCTTGGCTTTGTGGCCTCGTCTCTCATCGGCTCATCCATTCATGCTCCACAGAGGCGTCTCCCCACGTTCATGTTAAAATCCTTGCTGAAACACCATCGACAGATTAACGCGTGCTTTTCCCCTTTTTGCGAATATTGAGAACGTTTCCGGACATATATCACATAATCCTGGGAGGATACCTGCCATCAAAGAAGTTGCCTGGACCATTGACTCCTCTCAGCTAGGGTCTAGTGATCTGCCGGGCTCTCGGCTTCTGATGATAGAGTTTCAGCTTTCAAGGACTGCCCTAGTTTGAACGAGCCCATGATGGCTAGCACGTAACTTGTGAGCCGGCCTTGTTTCTTGTTCTTATAAATATCTGTCCCTCTCCCAGAGAAGGGCCCGCATACGGGAATGCGGGAGGAGGATCCGGCTGTCACCAAAGAATTACTCCGGTCCTATCATTCATTTATAGATCGGCGCCACGAAACCATGGGCAAAGGCAAAATGGTACTCTAGTCCTGTCGTCGCTCTGGATTCACTTGTGTGTATGCATGCACGACCAAGGGTTTGCTATGCAAGCATGCGTGGCGATTAGATCCATGAGAGAGAAAATAGAACAGGTGCGAGATGGGGACATGTTCGTTCACCGAGGGTTGCTCGAACGTTCTTGAATCCTGACTCCTTGTCAAACTGGCTTATTCCAGTGTCTTCATTGCTCCTGTCTGTCAGTCATTCATTCCTTGTTAACGATAAACCAACAGATCTCGCCACTTCCATGTTTTGTGTCGTGTCTGTACAAGCCCCTTGGAACAGAAAGAAAGGCAAACGGAGAGGGGAAGTGGACGATAGCAATAATCACTCATGCACGCACTATACCCAGTAAGCATGAACCTCCGAGAGGCAGTGGCGATCACGAAGCCATATTTTTGCTGGATGCGATGAACTGTAGATACTAAGTAAGATGGTGCGAGATCGAAGCATGCAAGGCGGGCGGGAAAGCAGCAGGAAGCCATCCGCGGGAGAACCGGTGGGAAGGAACGACCGGCGTGTGCAAATCACGGCGCTTGCCATGGGGCTGGGATTCCTTAATCGGGACGACGACAGATCTCTAAGGCCAAACTAACTGCCTAGTCTTTTAGGGCTTGCAAACACACTCTGAGAACCAGTTGATAGTTGATATTTTTCATCCAACAGGGAGAAACAAGGGAAAAGAGATTATGAGATCTGCCGAGGCCATACAATGTCTTAATATGATTGACATATCACTTATCCATCCGCAGTGGTAAATCCTGTACTATAGAATATGTACGGTGACGTTTTAGGAAGTAGAATCCCTGATACACTCTGGTTGCTGGGATAGGCCCTCACTCGGAAGCCCTAAGACCGAACCTCGATGGTACTTAGCTCTAGTTTAGCAATGGCTCAGAGACAATAGAGGTGCGATTAATGTAATTTACCGAAGGAGGCAGTCCAATTGAAAATCTCATCTGTCGTCGTATATAAGATGCATTCCAAACTAAAGTTGTATGAACTATCAAAACACTGTATAAAAAGAAGCGGTAGGAAACTATAGCGATGGTAGTGACAAGAGCAAACGCTCGTAAGAGAAAGGGATTGGATTATTATCATAAAAAAGGAACAGGGTCACGAGTAATAGTAAACAATTTTCCGCGAGATAAGAAGCACCACAGCATTCAAGAGCACGCGCACAAATAGCACACAAAACAGTCGCCTATTACCAGCCTTTACAAAAGACGTAGAGATAAATGGCCGACAACAAAAACATCACGGCCCGCTCGTGGAATTTCTTTACATCAAGAGAGACAAGAGAGCACCAACGAGGGCGGTGAAGCCCGCCGAAGGAACGGCGATGCTGCCAACAGCAGCACCGCTGGAGGTAGCTGAAGAGCTGGTGCCAGTGCTAGAGCTGCCAGGGCTGCCGTTCAAGTTGGTGGGGGTAGCGGTCTGTGTGCAAGTGTAGGAACCACTGATGACACCGTCCTTGTTGAGGGAGTCGAAAGCATCACAAGAGAAGTTGCCGGTGCTCTCAGCGTTGAAGCCACCCTTCACCTCGCTAAGTTCAGGCAGGGATGCACTGGTAGGAAAAAGAGAGGTCAATAAATGTGCCCGAAATATATATACACTATGTTACACGAAGCAAACGAGTGGACAAATTACTTACTTGGTATAGTCACCGGTGATATCGACAGCACCAGTAACGGTGGTGAGCGAAGGGAAGGAGATGGTCAGAAGATCATCGTTGTCCGAGATGGTCAGACCGCCTGAGATGGTCTTGAGCAATGGCAGAGAGAGGCTGCTGAGGTCGGCGTTGCTTTCAAAGTCCAAGTCGGCGCAGCTAGTCAAGTTGGGAGCAGAGAAGTTGGTGATGTAGTTTCCGAAAAGACCCAACTCGCCAGTGAGGTTTGCCAGGGATGGAACGGAGATGGCACTGGTGTTACGGAAGGTCATGTTGGAGGCAGTAAGCAGGTTGGGGAACTCGATCGACAACTTGGCGCTGTTGGAGGAAATGGTCAAAGTACCAGTGATGTTCTTGATGTTGTTGACATTGACTGAGGTCAAAGCAGTGTTGGAAGTCAGGTCGAAGTCGCCAACAGTATCGAGCTCAATACCGGTCAAGGAAGTCAATCCGGTGTTGGTGATGCTAACGCTACCGGCTGTGTTGACACCGTTGGTGAAGGTCAAGGACTGGAGGTTGGGCAGAGCCTCGAAGGCAATAGTGCCAACGGAAGTGAGTTCGGGGAACGAAAGCGATGTCAACAGAATGATGCTGGTCAGAGTGAAATCCTGGGAAATGGAGCCGAGATCAGGGAAAGAGAGCGAGGTAAGGTTGGTCACGTCAACGGCGGTCAAACTACCAGTGATCTGCTCGATACCGCTGAATGTAAGTCCATTGGCGACGTTGGTGGCGATATTAATATCACCATCAAGAGTGGTGCAGTCGGCAAGGGCATCGGCATCAGACTGGGAGCTGATGGTCACGGTAGTACAATTGCCTAAACGCAGGCCAGTCAGTTCTCTATTCTTCGTTCATCAATGCGTCGATTATGTTGAGATTGAATTGAGGTGCTGGGTGGATTTCTCAACTCACTGGCAGCCAGAGCAGTGGCAGATGCCATCAAGGCGGGAACAATGTACTTGATGAAGGCCATTGTGTTCAATTATTTCAGAAAGTCGTGAAACCGAATCTGCGAATGCGAGAAGGTGGTCAGTCATCTGGTTCAGGTCGAATTGGTGTTTATTTAGGCCCTTGTTCCTATCCGCATTCCAGGGGAATTGACACGGTCGCGGAGACCGAAGTCATTGCACAACAACACACAACAAAACAACAAGCCCGGCTAAAAGGTTGGATCGCCGGCATGTTTTTCTCCCTCATCCCCTATGCGTGCGTCTTTTGTTTCGAGCTGTGCTCCCCCGGCCGGGTCGTGAAAAGAAGGGGAAAACAAACTCACCGAAAGAAATGCTGCACGCGAGTATTGACTAATCGATATGAATTATTAAGAGCGTGGTATACTAGATAGATCGAAGTCAGGATGAATTGAAATGCAGGAGAGAACAGACAGCGAGGGAGCAGGGAGGGAGAGGACAGGAAAGGGGGCAGCAGTACGTACAGACAACAAAGCGCGATGAACGAGTGAAGAGAAGAAGAAGAAGCTTCAACGAGGGAGAAGCTGGGATGGCTGGAATGTGCCAGAGACAAAAATAATTGAAGAAGAAAAAAGGAAGTCGCGACTTGGCGGAAGGCACGTTTTGGTTTTGACTGAGGAAAGCGAAGAAGAGGAAGGAGCGACGGCAGGGCAGGAAGGGGCGCTCTCGCTGACAAAAAAGGGCAGCAGAGAGAGAGAGAGAGAGGAATGGTGCGACCAGCCACGGAAGGGGCCAATGGCAGAATGCGCCAGCATGGATTGGGCCGAGCCAAGTGGGGCCGGCGAGCCACAACAAACAGGGAAGCCAGCCGTAACTTACCGTTTCATTTCCCATCCATGCATTGAATCACATATACTTACTACACATGTCGACACGTATACAGATATACATGTATACATATAGACAAAGATAATTGAAGGTGTATGAAATAATCGAGCCAATTGTGCAGGCAGCGAGCGCATTCTTCAAATCCGTCTTTCAATTCCTGGCTGCCGTCCCGTTTTCTATAAATGGGTCGTTGTCTCAAGCCTTATCATGTACGGTCATGTAATTTAAAGCAAGATACGTTGCGGTTCAGGAGTACGTGGTCACGCTGCTGATTGGCTCTCGCGGCCCCATTCTGACCAACCGTGGAACTGGCCTTGATATCCTCGTTATCCTGGCCATCCAACACAATCGCTTGTGTCTTGAACCATTCACAATAAAAGAGGGAAAAAATTAAGCAATGCAAAGTGAGACCTCGCCTAAAGTGGATGAACCACAGAGTGTATGCCTGGATACCATGGGACGAAGCAGTTCTCGGAGCACGGCGTCTGGCTTGCAGGTCGTCGCAGCAGGGTTACAGTACAATTGAAATTTATTTTACTCCGTCGGCACTATTGCTGCTAGCGATCATCGTTTATTATGAAGCTAGAGCCTGGTTGCCTCGGCCAAGGAATTTGATGGCAAGTGCCATTACGATTAGGGGCTATGTTTCTCCTTATTTGTCTTTGCTTTTTGCTACTACGTACTGCTACCCTGGTACTTATAAATTTTCTTCTATAGCCAGCCGGCTATTCCAGACCCTCAATGCGAGGCCATCGAAATAAACGTACATAATTTTGTATAATCGTACAAGCCTCGGCCCACTTATGTATGGCCCCATCCAATCTCTGATAATACTTTATTTTATCGCTTGTGATCAAGTCTTTGTAACCATCTTCCCATCACTGGAGGAGTCAAAGAGAAGGAAATCCGACGGGTCAATTGACGTGCCATGAAACAAAGCAAGACATGCAAGCATCATCAACGGTGGCGAGCATCGAAGCTTGGTTTCGTGGATGATGCATGCTTATGACGCGGCCGCTCGTGGCCATTTATTAGTGAAGTACTAAGGGGGGCCAGAGCGGGTAAGCTACGTACGACCAGCACTTATCATTTCTGGTGGATCGTGTGTTTTATTTCATCTTATTTGTTGCCCATCAAAGGAGTGATCTTCTGCAGATATTGGATTTATGATTGGATGGGCCGATCAATTAATCTTGTGTCAGACTATCTACCCAATAGTTCGCCAGCAAATCAGCCGTCCGTCTCATCCTAGCACGAGCTCAAGGGCCGTTGCACCGAATATATCCTGCGTATTGCATCAATTGAATCCTTTTGATAGTCGTTCTATGCTTGGAAAATACTTGCCTCCTTGCCACAAACCAGTTTCAGTCGTCAATATCGTCTTCGGGGACTCAAGTTCCAGCAGGATAGTCGGGCGAATTCGTCTGAACTCAGTCTAAGTCATCATGACTGGATGAGGATCCGATCTGTCCTGTCGAGTCAATGCGGGAACAATATTATCTCTCCAAGACAGGTTTTCTAGCATACAAACGTTAGATAGTATCATAGTAGACCCTCGTCTGCCTTGGCTAAATATCCATGTCCAAAAACGGCTAGATGGCGTCTTTTTGCACGTGACCACGCGTTTCTCCCCGTGGCTTCGCATGCCCGATCGATGTCACATCAAGAGACTTTGTATCCATGATATCGCTGGGTTTCGTTGAATTTGCACTTGAGCATTCGTCCAGAAGCGGGTATTGATATATATTTGGTATAATACCAGCCGCCAACCGACATAGATACATAAATATATATATACACCAATCTGGCTCTGTTCCAACGTATCACATCTTGCACTATCAAGAAAACCCTATATCCGTGGACGACACGATTCCCCCCAGTATATATGGCACCGAGACGGTCAGCCAGAATCAGTGCTGTTGCTGGACAAAGGCCGACGGAGGCACTGCAAACAGATTTCAATGTCAAGCAGAACGGAAGCACAAGCAAAGAAAAGACTAAAGCTAGCAAAGGGAATCGCATAGCGAAGAAGCAGAACACATCATCAACGAAAAAGAACCTAGTTAAAGATGCTGCAGTGTCTGCCTCGAATGATTACTGGACAACGCCCCAAACTCCGAAAGGCAAGCAGCAGCAACACTACACCAAAGACGATGTCACGTCAATTGCAGAAAACAGCAATTTGAGGTTGACACCGCCGCCTCCCCCGAGACTCGACCGACCTGTCGAGCCCCATAGAACTAATGCCACATTGGTCACACCAAGGGGGAGCTCGATAGTGGCATACCCTTCTGCAGAAGACATATCACCCAGCAAAACAGGTCTGCCGCGACCTATAGCGACAACGGGTAATCTTCTTGAAAAGGCTCTTGAACACTTAATCGCTACAGATGAACGCCTCAAACCGGTTATTGCGAAGCACCATTGTCAGCTTTTCTCTCCCGAAGGGTTGGCAGAGCATGTTGATCCATTCGAAAGTCTAATTAGTAGCATCATTGGCCAACAGGTCTCTGGCGCAGCTGCACGGTCAATCAAGAATAAATTCTTGGATTTGTTTGATGCCAAGACTGAAATTGGCACTGCATCATCAAACTTTCTACAAAAGAAACGCCCATTCCCGACCCCAACGCAGGTATCGCAGTTGGACATACCCACCCTTCGCACAGCAGGACTATCCCAACGCAAGGCAGAGTATATCCAAGGCCTAGCGGAGAAATTTGCTAGCGGCGAGCTCTCAACGCAAAAGCTTCTCAAGGCCACTGATGATGAGGTAATGGAAATGCTCATTGCTGTACGCGGACTGGGCCGTTGGTCGGTGGAAATGTTCTCGTGCTTTGCCCTGAAAAGAACCGATGTTTTTTCGACGGGTGATTTGGGTGTGCAGTAAGTTATTTCTCTATTTGATACTATTTATGTCTTCGAGAATCGACGTCTATCAGTTGCCTAGACTTAGACTGACTTTCTTTCCCCAGACGAGGCTGCGCAGCATTCGTCGGCAAAGATGTCAGTAAATTGAAAGCCAAGGGTGGCGGGAAATTCAAATATATGTCTGAAAGTGACATGTTGGAACTTGCAGAGAAATTTCGACCTTACAGGAGCCTGTTTATGTGGTATATGTGGAGGATTGAAGATGTAGATATTACGGTGATGAATTAGTTGGTTGATAAATATAGTGCCGGAGACCAGGCCTGATTGATATATATCAAATCCAACGCCAAGAAGGGCTGGGCAGCCTCATGAGTCATAACTAGGTCCTAGGGCGCGCGCTACAGTGCAAATATCTTCTTCTCTACTTTTTTATGCAACCTGGAAAATCCATATCGATAAGGATGGAGGGCAGCATTTCTATTACGACGTTGCCTGTCGAGATCTTGACCGAGATTTTCAACTATCTTCCTCATGACGGTCACCTTCGCCAACCCATGTTGGTGTGCCGCTTACTTAGAACCATTCTCGAGCCAATTTTCTATCGCACCATTGCATTATGACCAATACCAGCACCTACTCGACGAATTTCAGCTAAAAATGACAGTCGCAACGGTCTGGAGATTCTTCTCAACACATTGGCCTGTCGACCCGAACTTGCCCGCTATGTGAAAACACTGTCCTTGGCAGCAAGCAAAGGATTGCGTGAGGATTGCCTTTTACTATTCAGCCTCCTTCATTCCCTGGAGAACCTATCTCTGGATTGGGTCCAGAATAGTGTTGACGACGGGCTAAGTCTGACGAATCTTGACCTCAAACACCTACACCTTCGTTTCCCAGACGACGGTCTGGAGGACGACGATGACCAAGCAACTAATATTGTAGGCAGTCTCTTCTGGATGCCAAGCCTTCGTACCCTGCATATCGAACGCCTTTCTTGGGAAGAGCACGAGGGAAAGCTAAACCGTCAATTTCCATTAAGCAAATATCAAACTTCATCAATTCTTAATCTTCACCTCGATATCGATTTTTTCAATTACAACAACTATAACGGGATATCTAAAATGCTGCTCTCGATTAAGGGTCTAAAGCAGCTTAGTATCGAACTCACCTCTTATTCTGATATCAGATTGGATGACAGGGACCAAAATTTGACTCTAGATCTCCTTGAGTGCATGCTTCATCACCATGCACCAACACTGGAGGATCTAATTATTGTTCCCGGGGTTCCATGTATCTCTCGCATGTCTGAAGGCGTCTTTATGCAATTTTCTGCCATCAAACGATTGGCTATACCCCTGGAAATGATTCAACACAGCCGGGCAACAACAACAAATGTCGAGCGAGTATTTCCACCACTACTAGAAGAGTTACAGCTTGAATACCACAAAAGCCTTTTCAACCTTAACTTTGAACAAACAGTACATGCTTTGGCACGAAGTAAGCGAACAAATTTACAGAGGCTTCGGCTCCTGGTCTGGTGGAACAAGACATTAGGGGGAGAAACGCCATGGTCATATCCGTGGGGATCACCCGAAATGACAACACTTATTGCCACCTGCGAAGAAGTGGGTGTTTTATTTCGATGGGTTCAAGGATCAGACTTCTGGAAAACACCATTTGGTAAGACTGCGATGTTCTCTACAAATGAATTTGCACTGCATTATTAGGACAAATCGATGTCAGAGAACGAGCGCTCGGGTATTTGAGGCGGGTTTGAGATGTTCCTTGGGTCGAATGAGCCTCGTATTACGAGCTACGTTTAGAGATAGGCTTCGGTTAGGGTTTATGGTTAGGGACAAGCCAACGAGTTTGCAAATATGGGGTGACTTGAAAATTCGCACCAATGTAGAGCGAGCTCAAGCGAAGGATTTGGTTCTACTTTAGTCAAATGAGCAGATATAGCTGAACCTAGCTTGCAGCCATTAGGTATCGTATCAGTATAAGCCGCAGGCCTGGTAGCAGGGCTTGAGAAATCCAAAAAGACTTCGGGGGACAGAATTCGGACATTAACCAATCATGGGGAACGCATTAATCAGGAATAGCATAGCGAGGGGCAACGATGATATCAAGGACAGTGGCATGGAGAGTGTCAACCACGGCGCTGTTAACGATCTCAGCTGACCGACGCGTCTATACGTTTCTCCTGACTGAGAATGATAATACTTGTTGGTCAGGTGCTCGCCTATTGAGTTCTGATTTACTTCTGTAACCAGTTTTTAATATTTATCAGTGCAATGCATCAACAAAGGAAAATAAGAAGCATTGATTCTTTGTACAGCTATTGAGTACAGAAGTCGTCGTCTAACCTTAGAGGTATAACAGACCGACTCAAAAACATCGCGCGCATCTGGCAAAAATTCTGATATCACACCATCATCCCCGATATTTCTTCCCCCACAGGCATTTCTTCTATTTGATGCAAATTTTAAAGCATTTAAAATATGCTATATCACTCTATAGTTGTTTGGGTGCAAGCCATGTGTGTGGTTATCTTTTTTGGCCTCTTTCTTACTTCCGCTTCACAATCAGGTTGTCCAAATCCTCACGTTCCTGTTCCTCCTTTTGAAGTTCGCGAATGATGGGGCTGAGATATTCGCGGTCCTAGAATATGATAGTTAGCAATTGTACCATAGCCCAGTCGACGTTCTTTCGTTCGAAGGTGTGCAATCTGTAGAAGGACAGCTGGAAGTCGGGTATTTATAGCTCACCTCCTCTGGTTTCGTTTGCTCCGCAGCAGGAAGAAGAGTGTGGGAGATTGAGCACTAGAAATAGCATGAGCCATTAGCAATTGTTTGAGGGCATGCCATATATGCATGTATGCAATGGACCGAGAAGGGCTCACCTGGAAAGCGCGGCGGAGGCGGAAGACACGGTCGTAGGCTTCCTTGGGAGGGAGACGCTTAATAGCCTTCTGGACAAGTTCGCTCTCCTCGGGAATGAGGTCGTCGGATCTAAATAGCTTGTTGTTAGTGATCAACTCGCGAAAAGGCGACCAGCTTATTTGTCCCGAAATCGGCTGAATCGGGTTCAGCAGCAAACACCCCAATCACTTCCAAAACAAGACGGGAGAGACACAATGTCTCTTTACAAAGAGATATCTCCAGATAGACATGAATTCCGGGTGCAACTGAATGGGTTCTCTACCTCAATCCGAGACGGCGGTATCCAGCAGCGTTGGTGTACCATTCGGCAACGGGCTGCAGCCAACGCTTGAGGTAAGGTCGCTTAACGACGTAGCTGGCAAGAGAAGGGACCGACATGGTGGCAGCTGGTTCGATAGAGCTGATATCTGAGCCCAATTGGAAGCTGGGTGGAGGAGGGGAGAGTCGAAAGGCAGACCAAGCTCTAGGGATTGTCGTTGTCTCGACGTTTTGGCGTCCGGGCGCTAGTGCGGCAAAACTCCGTTGCGGCCTGAGGCATCAGCAACGCTCATTCTGCCGGGACGACCCGAGCGGATTCTTTATGGGCCTGCTGCCTTTAAACTGCATTCTCACGCATATGTAAGTGTCTATGCTATGATTGCATGTTCTTATGGATATAGCTGGCATTTTAGATGATTGCATTCAATGTATTGTCCTGTATATAGCGTACTCTTACTTCAATTGGTTTGGTTTGTAGTTCTGCTTGTCAATGATCGCTGAATCATTTTGTTTAGTCAGCATTCATTCATGCTTCTGACTCATAGCTCTGGCAGTTCATTACTACAATGACCAGACCAATGAATATGCCATGGCATGCATACTTAGTTATACTGAATCTTAACTCTCCCAGCTCACTGTCCAATGGTTCACCTTAAATTCACTGCTGAGGTGAGGATATAGTTCAGATACTTCTGCGCCGGGCCGGCAACCACAGGCTCAACGAGCGGCTAACCCGTTCGGTCAGGTGTTGACGTGATTGGCCCATGGCACCGCCCTATCGTGCAATTCGATCAAACTCCGAATCGTCTCAGAGAGAAGGAAAAAGAAGTCACCAGACCGTCTTCTCGCAAAGACACTATCGATCCCCCATCCAATTTGCACCTCTGATTGCATTCCTCTGCGCCAGATCCCTGGTTTCCCCACGATACGCCTTGCCTGCTCGAAGCGAACCCTTGTCGTGATAGAGAAACACCCCGCGGCTACCCGGCCATCATTCTTCGCTTTGCTTCAATCCAAGTCGGCGAACTTCCCGGTCCACACCAAAGGAAAGAGAAAATACCAACCAGCGACGTCAAGCTGCGTCCCGATATCGATATCGATAACATCTCCTTACGGCTATACACAGTCGACAATTAAGAGAATTAAAAAAAGAAACCCGCATATTCACTGTTGCACAGAGTGGTTCTCTTCTCTCGTCTAGGGATACATCTCGAGAGGGAAAACACCGGAGTCTGGGTTCCGGGTTCGAGCTTCCGGTATGCTCGAATCCGTGAACGACCGGTGACCAAGACGGACATCTCACCTGCCTGGGCGCTGTTAATATCGTCCCGGATATGAAAATGTCGTCCGACGAAAGCGCATCCAGGCCGGTTGTTCGGCCGCCTCCGCAACACCACCACGAACACCATGCCTCCACACATATTGACGGGTCGTCGCCTTTTAGCAGGATGATGACGCGCGTCGAAATCTATTCAACGCATATTCCAGAAATCTACGTTACACCTTTCTGTGGTGCAATGGCTGGCGTGGCCTCGGGCATCGTGACGTGCCCTCTCGATGTCATCAAGACCAAGTTACAAGCACAAGGTGGCTTTGTGCGTCGGCGTGTCGCCCAACGCCCCGAGACTGTGCACATATACCGGGGGATGATTGGTACAGGGAAAACGATATGGAGGAATGAAGGGATTCGAGGTTTATATAAAGGATTAGGGCCAATGCTACTTGGTTATTTGCCAACATGGGCCGTTTACCTCACAGTGTATGATAAATCAAGGGCCTTTTATGAACAAAAAACAGGTGAGAAGTATGTCCGAGCTTTGTTACTTGACAGACAGCTGACTTTTTGAACTGTAGAAAATTGGTGGCTCGCAAGGACATATGCATCCGTTACAGCTGGGTCGTGTTCAACAGTAGCAACGAACCCTATTTGGGTGATTAAGACGAGATTAATGTCGCAAGGTGTGAGAGTTTCTGGAGATGGATTCATTCCATGGCACTATCAGAACTCGTGGGATGCTGCGCGCAAGATGTACATGACCGAAGGCATCCGAGCCTTTTATTCTGGCCTCACACCTGCCCTCCTGGGCTTATCACATGTGGCCATTCAATTCCCGTTATACGAATACTTTAAGATGGCGTTTACGGGCTACGGTATTGGCGAGCACCCGGATCAAGGTGGCTCACATTGGATCGGAATTTCTCTAGCAACCTTCCTCAGCAAGGTCTGCGCTAGTACTGCTACATATCCACACGAAGTTCTGCGCACACGACTACAAACACAACAACGACATCCACCAGCTTCCTCGCCAGAAGAGATCGCATTCCGGGGAGGACTTGATCATCCCGTCGATCGCGGACGACCACCCGGTGCGGCCTCATCTGACGGCATGCCAAATCGGCCTCGTTATGCCGGCGTGTGGCGTACGTGCCAAACCATTCTTCGCGAGGAAGGATGGCGGGCATTCTACTCAGGAATCGGCACCAATTTGATTCGCGCCGTTCCCGCAGCCATGACGACCATGCTCACATATGAATATCTCAAAAAGACTATCAGCTCGCTCCAACATGAAGGACAAAGGAAGCTGGACAGTGTAAATGTGACCGGTGATACCCTTATTTAGCTTCCTGTTTTCATAAAACTCGGTGGCTCGGAGATTTTAGAAGAATGGGAAAAAGGGAGGGGAACTCGTTTTATTCCCTTTTCTTTCTCTTGTTTTCACATCAGTCATGAACTATAC
Source organism: Talaromyces albobiverticillius (assembly GCA_023721895.2). Taxonomy (NCBI): domain Eukaryota; kingdom Fungi; phylum Ascomycota; class Eurotiomycetes; order Eurotiales; family Trichocomaceae; genus Talaromyces; species Talaromyces albobiverticillius. The sequence continues at coordinate 3,608,147 of JAMBUR020000001.1, read as the reverse complement.
CATTGCTGTAATCTTGCCTGGTCAAATGCAACCCGGGAGTTATCTCTCGCTTTTTTGCTCTTCGCGTTGGCTTTAAAACGTAGAACAGTTTTTTTTCCTCTCTCTTTACGTGCCTCTTTTTCGTTGTCTTAGTCTTTCATCTCTTCATTCCTCTGTCATTGTAGATTATGATGGTTTTTTTCTTCTCTCTATGTCGTTTCTAGCAATTGTGTCGAGGCGCGATAATTAGTACATACATACATATCTATACATATTACATCCACAAACAGAGATGGATTATTACAAATCTTCCTTCATTCTCATGGGATAGAGAATTGTCTGCCATGCGTCTGCAACTTTGATATATTCCAGACCTTTCCCTCCAGTCCTATTTTTTCTTCTCCTTTTCTCTCCTCTCTTCGTCCAACGCTTTTGATACCCAAGCGGCCGAGGTAAAAGCAGACCCTGAGCTTGAACCGGCAGCTACACTCTCCTCGGACGGCATTTTTGATGAATGAGGAGAAGAAGAAGGGTGATATCGAGCTTCCCTTCGAGCTGCTCTAATAGAACTGACACAATATGACGCTAGCAGAATGGCCATTGTGAATGCTGCCAAGGGTGCAGTTATGGACTATATTGAGTTAGAATTGGTTTGATTCTGATTCATGATATGGAGCTCAATCTTGATATCTCTGTGTTTCAATTGGTTCTGGCTGAGGTCCATGCCGGTTGAATGGGTATCGTGTATATAGTATAGGTATTTATACATACCCTGGGATGTCGACCTAGTGTCTTCTCAGTAGTGTGCCTCTTACCATCCAGAGTCACACTTGTTGTAGAGAGATATCGAGATTGTCTGGGCAATTGGCGATGAAGATGGCTAGGAATGGTTCTATCATGATGTTGCATGTTTAAGTGTCACATATATAAAGAAGGCTCGACTGGTGCTCTCTGGATCTTGAAGGATCTCCACAAGCAATCTTTAGCATGAAGTCTAAAAAAATGAACGCTTTAATTTTCCCCTGTGCAGAAAATAAATAATTGAAGATGATAAACGTGCCATTCAGGTTAGTGGCCCTACAGTAGGCATTTGCACGTGATACGCCACCACGGTAGCTGACCCGCACTAGCTTAGTTTGTCATTAATTTCAAGGAGATACGGACAACTTTGATTGTTGTCGCCTCTCCTGTGTTATCAGCGACCAGCTCAAATGCCGGTCTACTTCCAATAGACGCCCTTCCATGTCACCGACCGGTGATTGGTAGAATGACAAGTGATTCAACTGCAAAAAAGCGTCGTCATTTAATGCATGCAAAATATCGATCGACATGCTTATGTGGATATTGAAATATCAAAACATAAACAACGACAATTAGCCATTCTGGCCCTTGCTCTTTTGATATGAATTACTGAGCCTCCATAGACACCATGTTTACATCTGCACTCAAGTCGTTCAGTTCGAACATATCATCTCACTACCAGATTTCTCCCGAGCCTGCTTTTAAATCTGGCCCATGGAAGGTTCACGATGGAAGCAAGAAATCCACCGGCACTGCGGCCTCTATTTTTATCTTTGAGCGCAAAACAATAGAGCCTAGGTCGGGTGGATTTGGTGGCCGGTCGAGTTCCTCGTCTATCAAGAAACTTCACGAGGAGGTGGTTGAGAGACTCAAACGGGAAGTGAGTAGTCTAACGCGTCTACGGCATCCTTCAGTTCTTCAGATCCTGGAACCGATAGAAGAGACTCGCAATGGCGGGTTAATGTTTGTTACCGAGCCCATCACCGCCTCTCTTGGTGGGCTTTTGAAGGAAAAGGATGCACAGGAAGGAGGTGCGAGACCTAGTCGGTTCATGATAGAGTCTCCAGATGGGACGAGGAGACGCCGAGAAGTTGAAATCGATGAGCTCGAGATTCAAAAAGGGCTGCTTCAAATCGCGAAAGGCTTGGAATTCTTACATGAATCAGCTGGCCTAGTCCATGGAAATCTGAATCCGGAAGCTATATATATCAACATCAAATCCGACTGGAAAATAGCCGGACTCTCGTTCGCTGGTCCGGCTGATAGTTCTACAACGCAGTCGACACTTCCACCTCTGGCGCTCTCGGAGGTTCTATATCAAGATCCCCGGCTCCCTCCGTCCGTTCAATTAAACCTAGACTATACGTCTCCGGATTTTGTAATGGATTCCAATGTGACGCCTGCAGCTGACCTCTTTTCTCTGGGTCTTATCATTGTTGCCCTCTATAATTCACCGCATGTGTCTCCTTTGCAAGCAAATTCCAATGGTTCCACATATAAGAAGCTTCTCACTACACCTTCCACCACTCCTTCTCAATCCAACTGTTTCCTTTGCACGCGACCCATTCCAAAGGACCTTCTTTCCAGTGTTCTTCCTAGGCTGATAACCAGGCGGCCTACGGGGCGGCTAAATGCGCGCGAGTTCCAACAATCTGCGTATTTTGATAATATCCTCGTGTCTACGATTCGCTTTCTGGAATCACTGCCAGCCAAGACCCAGAATGAGAAATCTCAATTCATGCGAGGTTTGCAGCGGGTTATTCCCGAGTTCCCACCGTCTGTGCTTGAGAAAAAAGTCCTCGGAGCACTTTTGGAAGAGACAAAGGATCGCGATCTGTTGTCTCCTATATTACAAAACGTATTTCACATCTTGAAGAAGGTGCCAAATGGACGACGCGTCTGTCCCGAGATGATCATTCCAAAACTAAAAGAGATATTTTTGGCAACTGCAAATAAAAGTGCTTCTCAAGAGCGGGACACGACAAAAGATGCAGGTCTTATGGTGGTGCTTGAGAACTTGAGCGTTATTGCAGAAAATTGTTCAGGCAAAGATTTCAAAGAAGGTCAGTCTACTCGCAGTGGAGTTTTGTAAGAAGATTACTAATTTTTGCCTAGACATCCTCCCAATGGTCCAGCTAGCTATGGAATCGAGTACACATTCCTTGGTTGATGCAGCTATGAAGTCCTTACCCGTCATGCTTCCAGTACTTGACTTCAGTACTGTTAAGAATGACATATTTCCACCAATTGCTTCCACATTCAGTAAAACAAACAGTCTGAATATCAAAATCCGAGCTTTGGAAGCATTTGTCGTTCTTTGCGGGGGTGCCATTGAGAAAGATGCAGAGCCCGAGGACGACCTGACTGGCATAGTCGAGGACAAGAAGAAGACCAAGAAGTCATCCCCTTCAATACTTGATAAATACACGGTGCAAGAAAAGCTTGTTCCGCTTTTGAAGGCTATCAAGACCAAGGAGCCAGGTGTTATGATGGCAGTCCTAGAGGTTTTCCGACAAGTCGGAAAGCTCGTTGATACCGAGTTCATAGCTACTGAGGTGCTGCCCTTACTATGGGCTTTTAGTCTTGGCCCATTACTAAATATAAAACAATTCGACCAATTCATGGCACTTATAAAGTCGCTTTCAACGAAAGTTGAGCAAGAGCAAAAACGCAAACTTCGGGAGCTTTCGTCAAGGGAAGATGCTACTTCAACCCGGCAGGCCACAGGAGGTGCGCTTGGAACGACCGGACCATCCGGGGTTGAAGACACATCGAACGATTTTGAACGACTTGTCCTTGGACGCAAGGGTACTGGTACCACGAATGGGAATGGCGGCTGGGATAATTTGGCATCTGAGAGCACACCAGTTAAACCAACGAACCAAGTGACCTCGCCAGCGTTTTCGTGGTCGTCCAGTGCCGCAAACAGAACCAGCATGAGTGCTATCTCGCCAACAGGACAGAACTCTCGGTCTATCACTCCAGATAGCAATATTGGCGTTTTCCCCTCGCTTGAGCCAAACCGCCAAAGATCTTCTGTTGGCTCAGCCTTTGGTGTTTTGCAGCCACAGCCACAGCCACAACCATCTACGACGTCTTGGAATCAACCTCAGCAGATGAACCGACAGCCGCTTCAGCCTAGTTTTGGTTCTTCCTCAATGATGACCACATCTGGACAGACCATGCAGCCGAATCCCAACTATTCGTCTTTCTCTATAGCCCCCCCCCCTCTCAACGCCCAAAACCAATTCCATCAGAAGCCCGCAACGGCCGTACAGCCAAGTATCTGGGCATCCAGTGGAACATCTAATGCTGCTCAAGCGACCCAGCCTCCTCGGCAACAACAAAAGCAGGGGGGCCTGGACAAGTATGAGAGCTTATTGTAGTTGACAGCGTTTTCTTTGTATATACCATTTTGTTAGTGATTAGAAGGCGAATACTAATAGAACCGCCATCCTGATACAACCACGTCTTTGTCTTTAGGCTTGTAAACGAGATGACCGCAAGTAAGCGCTTCTGTGCGGATGCCGTTAGGGGCCTACATGACTGTTACGTTACGGCAGCATCGCGGCTTCCCCCCACACGCCTCATATTAATCAACGACCCCTCTCCTTCCTCTTCACAGTCCATTGATGCATCTCCCTCTTCCATCTCCTCGACTGCGTCAACAGTTATCTTCTCTTCAACGGCTGTTACAGCTCAGTAACCATACAAAAACATCAAAAGCCCCATTTGCTACAGTTATTCCTCTTGCAGTAGCTGCAAACATGGATCCTCAGACCAGACAACATTATCTAGCAGACTCCCCGCCCAGTGTTGTGAGACTGGAAATTAAGCCCCATTTTGAAGCTCTGAAGGCAGAGAGTATTAAGCGCTATGCTCATTATATGAGCAGGTAAGCACGCTCACGTTTTGCGCTTCAAATCCAACTATCCTGAGACGAACTACAGAGGGCTAAAGCTACATCTTCTTAATCTACCAGAGCTGCGTTCCAAGGCACTCGAATCACGTTGCGCCAAGTATCTCCTGAATCAGAGCCTATCTATGACTTGATCATTTCGCTTTACAAGGCAGTTGGCGGAGACTGGAATGCACTGTCAGAAAAGACGGGGGCGAGTGCCCAGGACCTGCAATATTTCTTAGAATATGCCGCTCAATTCCTCGGCAATTGCGGAAACTACAAGGGATTTGGAGACTCGAAGTTCATTCCGAGGCTGTCTGTCGATTCTTTCAAAACCCTCGCATCCGTCACCCCCGAGACCCAGGCGGCGTTCGACAAGGCCAACAGCACCGGTGGTGGAATTTATGAAACAAGCGACGTTGGTCTGATGCACCTGGGCTACACAGACAAGGGTCATTTAACAACATATTACCCCGAATCTCCCGGAATCACAAAAGATGAGATCACAGCCGTGGGAGACTTTCTCGAGAAAAAAGGTCTTCCTCTTGAGAACACCAGGCTACGGAAAACGGCACAGGGAGACTTTGAGCTTCTAATCGCATCGGGTCTCTCTTCACCCCCGGCCCACGACCGAGACCTTGGGGAGGAAAGTACATGGGTTTTGGAGGGCCCTGTTGCAGGAAAGAAACTAAGCCTGGTCTTTGGTGATTATCAAAATGAAATGGCAAAAATTGCCCACAGTGTCAAGCAGGCGGAATTGAACGCCGCAAATGATATCCAGAAACAAATGCTGGAACAATATGCCAAGTCATTTGGCACAGGATCCATTGAAGCGTACAAGGAAAGTCAGCGCCAATGGGTCAAGGATCAGAAGCCCGATGTTGAAACAGACCTGGGCTTCGTTGAAACCTACAGAGACCCTCATGGTGTACGAGGCGAGTGGGAAGGTTTCGTCAGTATGGTAAGCCGATATATCCTCCAGGTTTTCCCCTTCACTGGACAGTTGACATACTAAGCATCTATATAGGTCAATCTGGAACGTACCAGGACCTTTAGTGATCTGGTAAACGGTGCATCACAATACATCGTTCGCCTACCCTGGGGCAAAGACTTTGAGAAGGACAAATTTTTGAGTCCAGACTTTACATCCCTTGAAGTTTTGACTTTTGCCGGCTCCGGTATCCCAGCTGGTATCAATATTCCCAATTATGATGATATTCGACAAAACCTTGGTTTCAAGAACGTCTCCCTGGGCAACGTTTTAAGTGCGAAAGCCCCGAACGAACCGATTCCGTTCATTCCTGCTAAAGATTTGGATGTGTACCAGAAATACCGGGATGAAGCATTCGAGGTTCAGGTAGGCCTCCACGAACTGCTTGGACATGGCACCGGAAAACTCCTACAGGAGACAGCGCCGGGAGTGTACAATTTTGATACCTCGAATCCGCCTGTTAGTCCAATTACCAATAAACCCATTTCGACCTGGTACAAGCCCGGTCAGACGTGGAGCTCCGTCTTTGGAGCCATTGCCTCTTCATACGAAGAGTGCCGTGCAGAATGCGTAGCCATGGCTTTGAGTTGCGACTTCGATATTCTCCAGATATTTGGACATGGCGATGGCACGACAAATCTTAACAACGATGCTGGTGATGTACTATTTACGGCGTATTTGCAGATGGCGCGCGCTGGAGTTGTCGCTCTGGAATTCTGGGACCCCAAGAGCAGGAAATGGGGACAGGCACACATGCAAGCACGCTACAGTATTCTACGAACGTTCCTTGACGCAGGCGATGACTTTGTCAAGCTGGCATACTCTAAAAACGACCTATCAGATCTCGAAATCCAGCTTGATCGGTCCAAGATCCTCACCCATGGGAGACCTGCTGTGGAAAAGTACTTGCAGAAACTGCATATTTACAAGTCTACGGCGGACGTCGTCGGCGGCACCCAAATGTACAACGATATAACATCTGTTGATGATTGGTGGGGAACCAAGGTACGGAACATTGTGTTGCAGAAGAAGGTTCCCAGGAAGGTGTTTGTCCAGGCAAATACCCAACTCGAAGGCGACAAGGTGGTCTTGAAAGAATACGAACCGACTCTTGAAGGGATGATCCAGAGCTATGCAGAGCGTGACGTCTAGATGGGGAAGCTGTCACGTAGTTGAGACTAGGTAGTATTCTGAGAGCAATTTGAGGATCAATGGAATTAATAATAATCGTCATTCATTCCAAAAATAAATCCTTATTGCGCCGTAAAGTACTGGTGTACCGAAACAAATGTATGGAGAACGTAGTTTGTTGTGCTCTCTAACAAGAAGAAAGATGCTCTGGAACGGTCTAGCTCCACCGAAGCGTGACTGCTGATTTGTGCTCCTTAAGCGCCCTCGACGTCCGACTTGGCGCTCTTATCACATCGGCCCCAATCACATCACTGCCTGCTGGCTGGCTTCATCTTCAGCCTGTTGGATCGCTTCTACTTATTATATGTACATAACCTCCCCAGACAACCGCGCGTCCACGTTGCAATAACTCCCAGCTCCTTCATCACATCTGCTGCTTCATGATTCTGCCACTCCCGCGCCAACCCAGGTAGCGCTCCGCGAAGCTACTACGGTACATACCCCTTATCAGAGGATTCAAGCAATTTGCTTTTTCGGCAGCAGAAGTCGCGCTGTCTTGAGCCACGCGAATACCATCAATAGCTTCGACGAACTCACTAGAGACCGGCGGCGCGCCTCTCACAGCGCTGCCTTCTTTGGAACCTACTGCCATCGTGGAGGACTTTTCATACACATCCCCGCCAGCTCTCCCGCCTCTCTCCGAGGCGTCCTCGTCTTCATCCCCCGCCTCTTCTCCCAGGCCCCCGCCGTTCTCATCGTTATACCTTACGCCAAACCCGGAAGTCAATCGTTTCAAAGCAGCAGTCACTGAGGCCCAGGGTGCTGCCTCCTTACCCGCGTTTTCTTCTCTACCGCCGCCGCTCTTAGAAGAAGAACGAGGCGAACCGCCCCCAGCAGAATCCTCGGTAGGCGCGGATTCCAAATCGGATTTTGAGAGCGCAGACAACAAAAAGGGCGAATCGTCGGGAAAGACTCCAGACGACGGAGAACCTCCTCCTCCTTATACCGAAGGCTTCAGTCCGCTTGAGTCGTTTTCATACGTCATGGCAGTCGCAGGCGGTGCTGCAAGCATCATTACCCAGGTCCAACAAACGGGCGGCCCTCCCATAAACACGCTAGGAGGTATGAATCGAGATGTCAATATTTAGCTGTGAAGTCTGCTAACTGTTATATATTAGATGTAAATGGAGATGAGCACATAACACTAGATCTCAGGTGGGTAAAGAAGTGCTCGAGATTTTACCAGAAGGCGAGGCTGACCAGGAATACATCTATTTACAGAGGCACCCGCTTTACTCTTTCCCGAGACGAACTGCTGACGCTACCGGAATTCGTCTTGCTTTCCTTATTCCCAAATGGCCTGCTTCCTGACGGCCACATGGGTGGCTTCCATGATGGCGATATCTATCCTGTGGATGTACGCACCAAATTTCCTACGTTCTACAACAGAAATTGATTGGTCAACTAACGTGCTCTACCACATAGTACGATCCAAGCTCCCTTCAATATATGCTAGATTTCTTTCGCACGGTTGCACAATCGATCCCCTCTGCATCGCCGTCTCCATCTGGTTCGCCTGAAATGGATGCTAGCGACTCGATGTATAGCTCGACGCGAGATATGTTGCAGGACCGAGCAGGCATCATTGTGCTGCGCGAGGACCTAGATTTCTATGTTATTCCGCCGCGGTCAGATATAGGGCAGGCTGAGATGGTTAGTGTCAAACGTGCTGCAGCCCAAGTTCTGCTGCGACAGGACGGCATCTTCTCCGGTCTTCGAAAAAGTGATGAAGTGGGCAGCACTGAACAGCATCTTATTGAGATGTTGACTGCAGGGTGAGTCAACTTTCGTTGAATACATAAGTAAAACTCCTTCACTAACATAGTCTAACTAGTGGCTTCAACCACGACGATTCTTGGGGCCACCGAGCCCCGGAGCCTAACAAAGCAGTCATTTGCAGTTTGGCGCTGGCAAAACTGCGTACGGATGTAAGGGGAGATATCAATAGCAACGCCTCGGTGGGGATGGCCCAAAAGCTCCTGCTTTTCTGGAGAAAGCCTGCCAGACGTTGCTGGTGGGAAGGCATCGACCTGGAGAATGTCGATGGCGTTGAGGGCAAACTAAAAGTCTGGATTCGCCGAGTATGGACTCTTGAAATGGTAAGAACACTGCGTCTATTGTTTTATTTTCTACTCCAATGGCTAACCAACTGAACAGAGTGTTATTGGGTTGAGATGATACAGGAACTCACCTCGACATCTCCCTCCATACGTAACCAAATTTTTGTCTTTTTTCCCCTTTGCATTTCTATTTCATTCAAATCAGCTATCATCACCTATCCCCGTTTCTTTTAGCGCAATCATTCTCTTTCGTTTCCCTGCTCTCTTTTGTTTCCTCAACCAGTGAATGCTTTCTGATATCCAAGAATGTTGTTTCAATTGATCTAGTCGGTTTTCAATCAAGGATCCATATCACGTGGCAAAATGGCGTGTTGTGAGCATATATATACGTTGCTCTTATTGATAGCCTTAGCTCTACGGCGTATATTTTCACATTTTCATGCTTGTCATTGAGCTTTTGCGACTAGGCCTGTGTTCTTCTTGCCCTAAATTCGTCCGATTTTGGCAGCCTGTAGTCTACTTGGAATAACTAGTCAGGACGAGCGCGCTCTTTTACTTGCTGCTGTTCGCATGCCTCGTCTAACATCGTCTCTCCAACCCTTGCTTTTTTTTGGATGCAGGTCCAATTGGTTCATGTTGCAGGCACTTCTTGGATTCAAGTGGGAATCTGTTGCTGCCTGGTCGATAGGGTGTCATTCGGGAACTAATGTGGGATCTATTAGCACCTCGTGTCCACATACTGAGAGCACATCCTATGACTCACACATCTTGGCCATTTTTTTCTCTGTATCGAGATTAATTAATTGTACAGGTTTTCATGAAGGAATCTTTTAAATAAACAAGCCCCGTTCTACTGCGGATGTAAGAAGAAAATGTCATTATCCCATATGAACACGACAAGATGGCGACCTGCACAAGCATCCCTGTGGTTATTCCACAAGATGGCACCCTGACAAAGGATACAGCCAGGGATATTGTCGGCACCTTTCTCACTAAAGAATGGGCAAACGTGGATCCGGAAACGCTCGTTGTGACACGCAATACTGGATACGCAAACACAAACTGTGTAGTGGAACGGCCAAAGCCAAAGAATGACACACATTCAGAACCTCTCAAGGTTTTCGTCAAGCTTCACGGCGAACTTGACGGAGAAATTGAAGTCTTCGAGCACTTAGTTCCTAATAAGCAGGAAGAGGCACAACTATGCTACGATTACGGCCAGCTAGGTCTTGGTGCCAAGGTGTATGGTTTCTTCCAGACACAGAATGGCATTTTCGGAAGGGTCGACGAGTTTTTGGATGCACGCAATTTGGAGGCAGAAGACGTGGAAGACGCAAATATACGAGCTGCTGTTGCAAGAGGACATGCTGTTTTTCACGCCATGGACACACAACTGAAGAAGAAGCCTGTGCAGTTATATTACGATGCAGTCACAGGAGAGCTTTCAAGATATCATAGAATGGACAAGCTAAAGAGGCTGGCCAACGAAGGAGGCGTCAGTATGGATGATCTTGTTGATTATGACTTTGTGTCCAGATTAAGACGAGTCACAGACAAGCTGGACTCCATCGGAGGAAAAAAGGGGTGGTGCATCCACGATGTTCAACTAATGAATACGATGGTGAAGAACAGCCCCAAGAAAGGAGAAAACCAGATCGTCCTGATAGACTTCGAATTTGTCTTTCAGAATTACCGAGGCTTCGACATTGGAGGGCACTTTCTGCAAAAGATGTTCAAGTGGTTTGACGAGGAGAACAAGATCGCCAGCTGCCGGCCTTACACAGAAGAGGAGAAGAGGCACTTTTGCGAAGAGTATGCAAAGCAATGGAACGAGGTGACTGGTGACTCAGATACAGGGGAACAGGTTTATATGGAATCTGAGCTGGGAGTCATGTTGGATATCACGTTCGAAATCCATAACATGCTCTGTTTTATGGATCAGGACGAGGATAAGGACCCTTTGAACATCTTGGGGCTTAACAAGCTGTTTGAAGAGTTTGCCACTCAGTATAAAAAGCTTGGGCTGGAGAACTAACACTTCTGTCTCTCTAAATACATTTTATACTGAATGCCCAACTGGGTTAGACACAAAACACGTGACTGCTCTCTAATTCTCTCGTGTGATTGGCTGGCCGGGCCCACCTGCCGGACCCATGTAGAAAACGCGCGCCGTAACGAGCGATTTGGGAAGGAGAGGGCGTAGGACCCATTTCTTGTCAAGAGGCTGGCGCTGTTTCTTTCACCTGTCAGTTAGCTGCCTGATGCTCTCCCCAAGCCGCTTCAACTGACACCTCGTTTGTTTCGTCCAGACGCTTACAGTGGTGGTCGCTCGACTCTCGCGGGACTGCTGCGCTGCGTACCTGACAAGCTTCAATCGAGGGAAGAGCTAGACTAGCGACAATCAGCAACTTCTTCCACTCGCAGCGCATCGAATCACCCACGTTATATCGGTTCACGCTGATTACCCCCTGGGGTCATGCTTTAGGCGACCCTGACCATTCACCATGTCTCCTGTCAGAGGCTACATTACCTCTTACGCTCCCCGACTTCGACAATATAGCAACGCGTTACTTACCCCGGTCATACCTCCTACGCAAGCGGGTCCATCGCGAACTACAAAGCGTGGCACCACAGCCATCAATTATGCTGAGGATGGTTTCGACGAGGAGGATTTCGAAGATAGTGAAGGCCCACGACGACCTACTGGACTGCGAAGCCTTCGACGAGAGGACTCGAGCGTAGACAGAGTCCCGTTGTCGGAGAAAGTGGGCAAGGAAACCGATGCGCCAGTCGAGGTTCAAGGAATATTTAGAGATTGGATGATAAGGCGACTCCTTCGCTCAGAGTAAGTACATACAAACTTGCTTCAAGAACCTTGCTACACAAAATGGATCTACCTTCTCTTCTCCTACAAGCGGCGCTTTTCTGACTTATTCTTCCAGTGGTGCAGATCAATTGCAAGTACAGTCGCATTTACCTTTGACGCTCGTCCCTATTAGAATTGATCTTGAAGTTCCCGCGCATCAACCTCTTGAACCCTTTCCTCTACCTCGATCTACAACCGACCCAGGATTGAACTCAACCCTTCCAGGTTACCGGCGGCCAGAACCTGTCCCAGCTTATCGCATCAAAGACACGTTTCTGTGGAATCTGCACGAAGCCCTTGCCACGCCTGACGAGTTTGCGATCTCTTTTGTTCGTGATCTAGACTTGCCTGACCCAGCGCGGCTAGCCGATGCCATCTCAACCCAAATCCGGCAACAACTTGAAGAATATGCAGGTGTGGCACTACACCCTTTATTTCAGCAAAATCAATTTGCAGTTGCGGCAAATGCCATAGATCAAAGCACCGGGATCTCTCGAGATGTTTCTATTACGCCCGCCCCAATAAATGTTGCAACCCCCGACAGCCACGGTCGAGACAACATTGTGAGCGTTACCAAGGATCCCCTTGTCAACGATAGCCTCCTGAATCCTGACGACGCATATCGATGCGTGGTTAATTTGAATATTAATCTTCAGAACAAGCTCTACACGGACAAATTTGAGTGGTCCTTGCTTCATCCCCCGGGAATGGCTGAAGAGTTCGCAAAGATCACCTGCGCAGACCTTGGTCTTGCAGGTGAATGGGTTGGTGCCATATCACATGGAATTTATGAGTCGGTGTTGAAACTCAAGAAAGAAGTTTGTGAAAGTGGTGGTATGATTAGTAACGTTGGGGCTTATGGAAACGAAATCGACAACCAGGCCGCCAATGGTGCTGAGGCTGGATGGCGGTATGACCCTGAAGGTCTCGGTGATGAATGGGAGCCCAAAGTTGAAACACTATCTAAAGACGAGATTGAAAAGCGTGAAGGCGATCGAGAACGTCAGATTCGGCGTCTTCGAAGAGAAACCGCCAGATTCTCTTCCACAGCTGGCATCACACCAGAGTTATCTAGAACGAATTATTTCGATGTCGACAGCGAGACGCCGCTGGGCAGGGGCGAAAGAAGCAAGCGAAAACGACGCTTTCGCAGTCTCAGTCCGATGGGCCGTTCTGGGACTCCGGGAGGCCGTGGGACACCTGACACGGCATCTGGAGCAGGATATGGTGGCGGTGGTGGAACGCTCTTGGAGAGGTACGTTATATCAAACAAAATGTGGTATATGACACTGACATTCTATCTTTCAGTGAACGTGCTCATTGGAGGTGCTATAATTGCGGAGTCTTCGGTCATGCAGTCTGGACAGTGCGAGATGGTCCTGCCGGGCCAAGGGTAAGTCATTCATCATCATGTTTCTATGAACATATAATAACATTGTTTTGTAGACACTTTGCCATAACTGTGGCCTCTTGTACGAGCGTGACAAGATTCTTCCTGAATGGGCTAGAGGCCTTCATAGACATGATATACCTCTGAATCGGCACATTTGAACTCCGACAATTTGAGACACCATTGAGTATAATACTTCGACAACGCTATACTTTTAGAGAGAGAAAAAGATATTTCGATTCGAATACAACCATCAAACTAGAGTCACATACCAGGAGATCCCGTCACTTCTTCAAACTTCCTCTTCTACCTTTTTTGTTCTTTCGATCTTCAACTTCCATGCATTCATCTCTTGTTTTTATTTTTATTTTTTATCCGGCAACTGCTACACTTCGAAATGATGTATGACTGGGTCAACTTTTTTTCCCTTTTATTTTTTATTTGGTTACAGAATCCTTTGGTACCGGCGTTTGATAAGAAAAAAGGGGGTCTTCAGACAGTGTCTATTTCATTTTAACTACTACTATTGTTATATTAGTTTTCTCTCTCTCTCTCTCTTTTCTTTCTGTCTTCTTCTAGTCTCTCAAGAGATGGAACTAACCTTATGTTCATGTACAACAAACAAACAACATTTGCGTGACTTTGGTCAAATTAAAACTTGTTAATCGAATGAAGTGAAGATTTGTAAAACAATGCGTCATTTATGTATGTCAGATTACTTTATTCTGCTTTCTTTTTATGGGCAGTGAAGAGAAAATGAATGCAATACAAAAAGTTTCCTTTTAAGAAAATTGGCTAGCTGGAGATGACATGCTACTGCTTTCCTGGAATACAATCTAAAGGCTATTTAGGTATGCTACAGTATGTGATTGATATTGGACAACTAATATATGCACAGTTCTCATTGTCGTAAATGCATATGTCTATGCTATGTACATATGTATAGAAGGCTGATGATAATCAGCAATGTACAATCCACCTCTCACAAAAGTCCACATCAGGATATATCATGTGAATCAGATCTCACAGGATTTGTTCGTCATATTTCACATAGAGGCAGTTCACTGGAGAGAATACGCCACGCTCTAAATAGCTGCCAATGCCTGACATGCCCAATGTAGTAGAATGGCCTTTTGAATTCATTATGCCGGGTATATTATTATCTAAAAAAGTTGTGGCATTTGTGGTAAGATGGCTGAAGCTCTCGTCGCCGTTCCCCTGATGCTATTCCGGACCTGTAGGAGCCATATTAGAGAAATGTACTCCCAGGGATCTTGGAGCAAACTTACGTATAGAATTACTGGCTGTGTTACTGTCAACGTCGCCAGCCGTGCGATTTCCGGGATAGTCCCTGCCACCTGGGTGTAAGGGCTGTATTGTCTATGGAAATCGTTAGCAAAGCCGTGGATTTTGCAGATATCTGAAAGTATACCGGCGGCAATGCCACTCTTCCGAAAAACAGTATTTAGAATTACGGAATGGAACTGACTTCGCGAAATTCGTCACCCTCAATGTGTACTTCGCGATCTCGGATGCGACGCATTAAAGCAAGAAAGTTGCTTTCTTTAAATTTCTGGCTATTGTCGTGGCTGAGACTATCGAGCAGATGACCAGCAGTTCTTGCTAATTCATCAGAGTCTTGTTTCTGTTCTTGGGCATTTGTGTCGGCATTCCCAATCAAATCAGAGCCAATTCGTATTTGTTCACTGGATTCTGGTTCTAATGTGGACTCCAGATCTTTCGATTGTGTATCCTCTTCCAATACCTGGTGCTGTTCAGAGCTTGTCATCTCTTGTTCGTGCATGTCGGCTTGAGCCTGGTCAAACGCCGCCTCGAAGGCGGATTCGTCAAAGGAGATGGGAGCTGACGGTGTTTGCATTGATCCTTGTCCCGTCGTTGTAGGCGCTACCATGCCATTCATTCCAGAATAGGCAGGCATGAAAGGAGATTGATAATTCGCCATAGGGCCCGGCTGTTGCAATTGAGCCTGGTTATTTTGTTGCGGTTGGTGTTGCTGTTGGACAAACTCATTCTGCCAGCCATTCATAGTAGCCGGACGGAAGGATTGATTTGGCATAACATGAGGTTGGACTATGTTTTGAGGAGGACCCGAAACTTGCAACTTCTGAAAATCGGAGGCCCAATCACCGTTACCAGGAGCAGAGAACGCAGGTGGTGGTTGACGATGAAGTGATGCGCCGAAAGCACCGCCGGCTCCTAATTGAGGGGCCGCATTCCCTGCAAAGTTGTTTTCGAAGGCTTCGAATTCGGGGTCTAGTGCGGCAGAGTTGGGATACTGCGAGCGGAAATTCTAGATGATGTCAGTGAGCATTATTGGAATACAGGGCAAATCACCGGAGGTCATATGTACCTGCTGAGCAGATGGAAGGCGATTCACTAGGCGATCTTGCTGCAGCGTTCGGTCGACAGCCGTATGCTTCTGAAAGTTTTGTAGGGCATTTGACGGTCCACACAGGGCGTCCGCCATGTTGGCAGCTCTTACACCGAGACTTTCAAGGATATTGTAGGAATCCCGGCGTTTTAAGGTCAAGAGAGCAGTCCGATGTTCAAGATATAGGGGTTGTAGCACAAGGCTCGGCGATCGCGCAATGGAGTAATGTCGTTTTGAGGATAATCAAGAAGAGGGAAGAGATGGGAGTGCAGGAGTGAAGACAGTGTTAGAAATCACGTTACACTTTAAGCCGAGGTAGTTACGCCGAGCGTGGGGGAGTTGTTGCCTCGCTGCCTCGTTGCCTGCCGATAAGATAAGGAGGCGCGTTGGCTGCCTCAAATTCCAGGCATGCACAGGTACTAGCGCAAGGCCGCATTATGTTTGGACCAAGTGCGGCCAAGTCGCCCGCAAGTCGACATATCTATAGAACGCTGCCACACCACGCATTTTGCTCTTCTATCCCCTCCAATTGCCTTCTCCAGCTGCAAGTAGCTCCAGGGCGCATTTGCGGGGACATCCCGTTCTCCAGATTTCTTCATCATGGTTCGTGAGAAGCTCTCCTGCCGCAGTCAGCCGCTATTGATCTGGCCTCACTGACCATGTGCACCGCACCACAGGCGCAAGTTATTTCCAATTCCGGCCATGATGACATGATTGTACGTCCGCTGTCGATTTTCCGCTTATTCGATGATTGTCAAGTCACTTTATGGACGCGCGCCAAGCTAACTGATATGGATTGGGTAGCACGATGCTAGCCTCGACTACTACGGACGACGACTAGCCACATGTTCCTCAGACAAGACAAT
The DNA here is from genome assembly GCA_023721895.2 of Talaromyces albobiverticillius. Lineage (NCBI taxonomy): Eukaryota > Fungi > Ascomycota > Eurotiomycetes > Eurotiales > Trichocomaceae > Talaromyces > Talaromyces albobiverticillius. Next base: position 3,591,710 of record JAMBUR020000001.1, on the reverse strand, counting down.
CAAGATATTCGAGGTTGAAGGCGAAACACATAGGCTAGTTGATACTTTGAAAGGGTGAGCGCGGCACCAGTCGAATCTCTGTTACCTGCTGGACTCATTTCTAATATGGCCATAACACAGACACGAAGGAGCAGTATGGTGTGTGGCTTGGGTACGTTGACTCCTAGACATTCTCGATAGAAACCAACATACTCAGATTTGGAAATTTACAACTAGGCGCATCCAAAATTCGGCACAATCCTAGCATCCTCTTCCTACGATGGCAAAGTCCTGATTTGGCGCGAACAGCCTTCGAGTGCCCCAACCAACGGCAGCCCTTGGACTAAGGTCTTTGACTTCTCTCTCCACACTGCATCAGTGAATATCGTATCGTGGGCTCCGCATGAAAGCGGATGCCTTCTCGCCTGCGCCTCGTCGGATGGCCAGGTCAGCGTGCTGGAATTCCGGGACAACAGCTGGACTCATCAGATGTTTCATGCTCATGGCATGGGCGTTAACGCCGTGAGCTGGGCACCAGCTGCATCTCCAGGCAGTCTCATAAGCGCGAACCCTGGCCCGGGTCAACAGCGAAGATTTGTTACTGGTGGAAGTGACAACCTCGTGAAGATTTGGGATTATAGGTATGAAAACGCAGCCGTCCATGCACCTTGAGAAATAATCACTAACCGTTCTTATTTTTCTGCATAGCCCCGAGTCCAAGTCATACAACCCTGTCCAGACCTTAGAAGGACACACGGATTGGGTACGAGACGTCGCTTGGTCACCCAGCATTCTTTCCAAGTCGTACATTGCCTCCGCTTCACAGGATAAGACAGTTCGCATCTGGACATCTGATGCCTCAGCCCCTGGTCAGTGGACGAGTACCGTGCTCGAATTTGAGTCTGTGTTATGGCGTGTTAGCTGGAGTTTGAGCGGTAACATTCTTGCTGTGAGCGGTGGCGATAATAAGGTGACATTGTGGAAAGAGAATCTCAAGGGCGAGTGGGAGAAAGTGAAAGATATTGAAGACTGAAAGTTTCCTCGATTGTATAGATTCGTGGATATACCCTTTGAATCATATGGAAGTATCTGAAGATGATTGATGAGTTTGCCTCGTCTCACTGCTGGTTATATGATCTCGCGTGTGTCCTGGACTGAATGGTTGAACGAACGACAGGTGGTAAAAATTATCTACTTTTCATACACGTTTCCTTTGACTTTTCTTTATTTCTCTAGAGCAGTTACAGCAATCACTCAATTTTCTCGTAATGCAACCTCCGATTATCGATGCTATACTTACATAGCTTACGAGCCACCACTTTCTCTTCCGTACGTTCACTTGACTTTCTCTGATACACCTCAATATAACGTTCCCAGAAACTGCTCGCAGTGAGACTTCGGCTTATTCATGGTAAATTGATATTTCGGACTTCCTCCAAGATCGTTTATGATCTTCTTGCACTTTGACGTTTTTCTTGTCCTCTTTCTCTTCCATACATTTTGACTCGCTCTGATATACTTCGTTCCTACACCAGGTCCCCCCCCCCAGAAACCACTCACAATTGAACTTTCCACTTTTTATCTGCAATAAATCCACCTCGCAGACTTCTTCCAAGATCATTTACACTCCCACCTTAAACTACTGAGCAACTCCCCATATCACATCATGGCCAGCCAGGTGGCACCAATTTTTGGCCTCCCACCCGAGGTAAGATCATACGAGGCCCAAATAAACATGAGAAAGCTTCTGACGATATCTATCTTATAGATCATTCAGTACATCGCGAGTCTACTTGATTCAGACACAGATTTGCTGTCGCTTGCTCTCACTAGCCGCTGGTTTGCAGAGAATGTACTTGCACCCATCTCTGGGGTCTGGAGAAGAAGGTTCGAAGACGAATACGACGACACAGCATGGAAGTACCCTTCGCGCTTGTTGAAGATCGAATACCAAACACGGGCTCTCGTTCTTCCTCAGAGAGTCTTTCCAAGGACTCAAGAGACTGACCGTGAATACATATGGCTAGAGGTAATACAAACCCTGCTAGTAGAGGCGTATGCCCCTTCAAAGAGCGGTGATTTGCCTTCAATCTCCAAGAACCTGCTCAAGGTCGCCGATGTGGTTCGCCATAGCAATTTCTTGAACAGGCCGATGGTTGGAGAGGGCGGTCCGGGGGGTAGTTTTTACCCATCTGATCTCTTTTGCGCGGTTCAACTGGTTAGTCGTCCCCATATCTCACAAACAATACCAAGTCACCTGACAAGTACTTTATGAAATAGTGCCTCACGCACCTATGTTTGGATGAGAGACCATGTCTACGATCCAATTATGATATCGCGCAAGTCTACTCCTACGGTCCTCTAGCAAATGAGCCCCTTGTCCAAATGGGCAATGTAAGGCTAGAGACTTTGTTGCACATACGCAACTTTTGGCAGCGACATCTCTTGGCCAATGTGGAGCAGTCATTCCACTCATCTTATTTGAACGCTGATTCCAGGCCTAAAGAGTGGAATCGTCCTTTGGAACAGATAGAAATACCAACAGGCTGTTGGCACGGTTTCTACTGTGAGTACACCTTTTCATGATGCCTGGAAATATCGAGATACATATAACATGAGATCCTCGGATTGAGAATATACGAGACAGACACCTAACTAACTCATTTGCTCATATTTAGCTTGCATTCACCCTTACCCAGAATCAGTCAAAGACTTACATGAGGATCAAACATGTGCTGGTCGAGAAAAGGATCACGACGCGATTCAGAAGGTAAGTCACATTTGGTTCGGATGCAAACTTTCTATAGTAGTGCTGCAGTATTGATTTATCCTTCAAGTACCTTGTTATGGAAACTTGCGATGAGCCTTTGAATTGGTCAAACATATTCAACGAAACATTTCCCATAGAGGACGAATCCCAACCAAGAATTTTTTTCAGTGGCACTCAAGGATTCTTCGTCCCTGATACAGTCTTCTATCGCGTACGGGGGTTCTTCGAAGTCATTCCTGAACCTCAGGGACGAATTCCGGGCTGGGTTCGTATCTGTTTCGTCAGCTATATCAGATATTTCCACGACGACGACGCTACAGGGGAGAGTGAGGAAGAGGACTGGGTCCCTGATCTTATGGACGATTTCGAAAGCGTTTATGGCTTTGAGGGCGTTCTTTTGCCAGGAGGAAAGATTATGCTGGGGCAATATTTCGAAATGCAGCATGATGGTGACGAAGAAGGAAAATCTGAACGCGGACCATGCATCTATTGGGAAGTCTCTAGAGAAAAAGGCTTGGCTGATATACTTAATGGCGAACCATTTTGATCTGGTTTGGTATCGTCATTGGGAGGGACCACGCGTGATTATTGGGAAATACAGGGTGGAATTGGCACAAAATTTGAATGCTCATTTCTTATGCTTTCTACATGATATCTGGCTAGTTGATCAGAATCAAGATTTGCTTCTTACTCTTTGCAAAAAATATGTGGGAAGTAATTGGTATTTGGAATACCCTAAAATACATTCCTAGAGCACTCCAGTATACATATCTGCAGTCTATATTAATTAGGTAAAAACTACAGTAAATATCATAGCTACCATCCAGTATACTATAGGTATACTAAGGCATGTAGAAGATAATGAGTATTTAGGGTACTCCAGCATACTCCAGCCACCGGGGTGTTCCAACTACCTTGTTGGCAGGCGCTATCAGCAACCACAATCCTGACTAAATAATATTTCGCTGGCTATATACAGATATCTACTGCACAGGATTTATGTATGCCTTGACTGATGCCTCCTGATGCTTGCTTTGACACCCCAGCCATCACTCAAAAGATCTTTGACCTCCTCCAGACTCATTCCGCTCATTTCGGGATATATAAACCACACACAGGCCCACCCAAAAACGCATACCAATGCATAGATAACAAAAGTCCATCCAGGAGTCAATATTTCCATCATAGGTAGAAAAGTCAGGCCCACGATAAAATTAGAGCCCCAGTTGGTAGCTGTTGCCAGAGCTGACCCAAGGGAACGGACGGACAATGGGAATAATTCTGATTGTTGCCAGGGGACGTTTCCTAGACCCGAGGCGTATGCAGCCGTGTATAAAGTAAGAGATAGCAGTATGAAAGTAGGCAGAGAAGATGGCTGCGCTTGATCTTGCTCAGGTGATGTTGAAACAAGCTGTGAAAATGCAAGAGCACATCCAAGCAAGGCAACAACCATAAAGGGTATCGAATACAAAAGGATGCGTCGGCGGCCGATGTAGTCAATCAAGGAAAATGCAAATAATGTGAAGATGAAGTTGGTCCCAGCAACTGTGAGGGATGTGAGGGTTGGAGAAGAAAACGAGAGAGATTCAAAGATAGTCGCAGAGAAGTACATCAAGCTATTGAAACCGCATAGCTGCTGGATACCTTGCAACATCATAGCAATAATCAGGGCTCGCCTATTGCCACCCACGCCCCAAAGCTCGATTATTGTTCGTGAAGCTCTATTGAAGATACTGTCTGATTTGTTGTGGCCGAGTTCTGCTGCTTCGCCTGCAATGTCATCTTCGATATCTCTCAGCACGGTAGCTGCTTTGTATGCAGATTGAGAGTCCGAACCGAAAACCTTGATCAGGACTGCCTTTGCTTCAGCATTTCGGCCAGCTTGAACAAGCCACCTAGGCGATTCGGGGAGGAAAATGAGTAGCATTAGTTGCGTGATCGCAGGGAATGCTCCTAAACCAACAATCCAGCGCCAACCTCCTGGTGTGGTTGAAAAAAGCCAGCCAATGATGTATGCGATCACCTGGCCTCCGGTGATCAAGAGGCTTAGTATCGTTACCAGTCTTCCTCGTAAGTGTGATGGAGATAGTTCTGATATATATCTGATCATTGTATCAGCGGACAATTCAAGAAGTTTGTGGGTATACATGAGACAGTTAGAAAGGCCTACAAAGATGATACCATGCTGGCTGCTCCCACAGCCAAACCAACAATACTACGCCCAACAACCATTCCAACGACAGTCGATGTAAGCGCTTGAGTCAGCGCACCAATGGCGAAAAGAGCGTCTGCTGCCAATAGAACCTTTCTCCGGCCAATGCTGTCCGCATAAATGCCAGCCAAGGGACTGGCGATGAGCGCAAACAAGCTCGTACAAGAGGTAATAATGCTCTTTTCAATGGTTGTCAAGAGCTCCCCAGATAGGTCTGTTTTTATAGACACCAAAGTGGCAGATATGACGCCAGTACTATATGTCCAAGGTCAGTCAGTGTCCCGGCTTCGATTCTATTCGCTAGGTTTATTGCGTACTCATAGCCAAATAGGAGACCGCTTATTCCCGCAGCAAAGGTAAGAGCCCAGATAAATAGGCCACCCAGTCCTTCAGGAGATACGTCGGGCGATTCATGTGAAGCATTCTCCGGGGTGCCGCCATCATTTGCCAGGAGCGGCTCGTCGGCATCGCCACGGCGCTCCATGTCTCCTCGCCTAAAACTAATACAAGAGAGAGAATAATACCCGCGGAATACAAATATTCATATCATCAAACAGTTGGTTTCCATTGAGCAACAATGACCATGCACATCCAAGGCACTTGGAAGTTGGAAGGAGGTCGTTGGTCGTTGATCGGCGAATCTGCATGATTGGCGGATCCATGGCCGACTCCACTCTACAACTCGGCTTACTATTGGTCGGATCTCAACTACAGCAATTCCAGGTCTGGAAGAAGTACACAACAGTCAGAAGAAAGTAAGAGCATCTGTTACTTTTCCATGAGAAAGGCCTTTCGGCTCTATATACTGATCCTCAATGTGACTAAACACTGAGCTGTGCAAAGTCCAACACCAGCAAGCCATGCTTACTGCGCTCTAGCTACTCCTGCTTCATCTGCTTGTGCAGAGATCTTCTTCTTATAGGCATTCACGTCTCCATCAAACTTCTCGACACGACCGTTGTCACACACCCACAGGCTGGTGCAGACGTTCTGTAACATCGTTACGTCGTGAGACACCATGAGAACACCACCTTGGAAGTTCTTGAGAGCCTCTGACAAAGCGTCCATAGCTTCGATATCAAGATGATTGGACGGTTCATCGAGAACGAGAATATGGGGGTTGGTGAGGGATAGACAGGCAAACGCTACACGAGACTTTTGACCTCCCGAAAGTAGGCCAAGTTTCTGGAGACCGGTCATACCAGTGATACCGAACCTGTTCTACATTAGTATGCTAACGAGCCGGGATTGGCTTGCCTTGTGGAATAGAGAAAACTTACGCTCCAAGATGCCTGCGATATTCTTCGTCAGTTTTTCCAGGGTAATTCTTCGTCATGAATCCCACAGCGCTGTCGTTAAGATCTAAGGCGTCAACGTGGTGCTGAGCAAAGTATCCAACCCTCAAACGCGGGTTTTGAGAAATCAGACCGCTTGTAGGTTGCAGTTGTCCGATAAGAAGTTTCAATACAGTCGTTTTACCAGCGCCGTTTGGTCCGACAATGCCGATACGAGAATCAAGTTGCACATCCAAATCGACATCGCTTAGGAGAGGCTTGTCTTTAGTATAGCCAAAGGCAACTCCGGTCATTTGTATAATTGGAGGAGAAAGCTTTTCAACATCAGGGAACTTGAAATGTACCACGTATTCGCTCTCCGGTGCTTCAAGGACAGGCATGCGTTCCAGCTTCTTAATCCTCGACTGTGCTTCCGAAGACTTGGCAGCGTTATAACGGAATTTGTCGATAAAGGCTAGAAATATGTCAGACTTGATAGAGCGGTACTGGGCTTCTGAGAATGAAAATACCTTGTAGATGTGCTCGTTGTGCCATTTGGTTCTCGTACTCGCGCTTGGCATTTTTCCTGCGTTCTTCCTTGGTTGCATAGAACGAGTCTACCGAAATATTAGAAATGTACCATTCGACAAGGAATATTGAAAATAGAAAACATACCGAAATTAGCCCCCTTGTAATAGTCAAGTCTTTCCGAATGTTGATGAATGATATCTGTCGCAACCTCATTCAAGAAAGCACGATCGTGGGAAACAACCAGAACCGAACTTGGGTATCCCTGGAGGTAGTTGGATAAGAAGGTAATGGATGGGACATCCAACATGTTCGACGGTTCTGTATCAATGTCAATCCCGTTTCTATAAAAATGGAACGTCAAAAAGTTGATCCCACTTACCGTCGAGAAGAAGCAAATCAGGTTCACAGAAGAGGGCACGGGCAAGGGCCAATCTCATCCTCCAACCACCAGAAAATGTCTTGGTGGCGAACTTTTGGCGTTCTGGAGAGAATCCAAGACCAGCAAGAATGCTGGCAGCGCGAGATTCGGCTTTGTCTGATTCCATTTCGGCAAGTTTCGAGTGGATATCAGTGAGTGTTATGTCTAGACCGTCTCTTTCCTGGTCCAACCTGGCAGCGTCCTTTGAGGTGTCTGCCAAAGATGATCTCTCGGTATCTATATCTGCCAACTGTTTGGTGATATTCTAGAGCCTGAATTAGCCAAGGCCCAAACATTGAGATAAAATAAAGGGGAAAATCTCAACTCACCTCTTGCTCTTGGAGTAAGTGTTTGCGCCAAACGTCGGCATCCAAGACTGCTTGAAGTGCAGGAGTATCGTCACCGGTGATCTGCGCGATTTAATCAGCATTTTATCAATGAAGACTACTAGCGAGTATACTGACCTCTTGTTCAACGTGCAAAATAGATATATGAGTTGGAATTGCCACCTCTCGGCGACTCAAGGCACGGAGCAGTGTACTCTTTCCGATACCGTTTTGACCGACAAGACCATATCTTCGGCCATAGGCCATCGATAACGATGCATCCGTAAGTATTCTTTGTCCGCCTATAGATATATCTATGCCGTCGACCTTTACATCTTTGCTCTTGGACTGTGCATCGGCTCCCAGCTGAAGAGGGTTGACAGCCATGAAGAACTCTTCATAAGATTGAGAGCTATCCGGTTGATCCAGCAGACGTGACGCTTCATATTGAACATTCTTCATCAATTTTTTGTCCTGTTTGGCTCTAATTTTCCGTTCTGCCTTTTCGAGTTTCTTTCGGTCGACCCGAGATTCGACTTTCCGTGTAGCAGCTGCCTCTAGGTCGACAGATGCGCCTACCAAACCAAGGGTGGATGATATGTTTCTCTGAGAGCCAACATTGATCGTTTGGTCAAGTTTCTTCGCGGCAAAGGGTATCTGGCGGCGTTCGGCGTCGATGCCATCGGCAGCATTCAAGGACGAAATGAACTTCTCTACCAAATTCCGAATGGCCGTTTCATTCTCCGATGAAAAGTCGCCTGAGGCCGAGACTAGAATTTCCGTGACTGTCTCTGCCGCCTCGGCTAGCGGGGAAGGCGCATTCGCATCTGCTTCTTCGACGTAGGCATGTGAGGCGTGAGTCAGGTAGCCCTAAAAGGTTGCCATATCAGTTTGTGTTGTTCTATTGCGGGCGGCATGGAACCACTTACAACGGAGTACTCTGAAATGACCCGGTCTATGCCAGGAATTTGTGCTTGAAAATCCGCCTCCATGACGAGAAGCTCCTGGTATCCAGGCTCACTTTGTGTGTTGAAGCAGCTTGACAAGCACCTGTCATAGCCGCCCACCGCAACATTGATTGATAAATTCGTGGTGGGGGGTTGCGGAGCAAGATCCAAGCTCTCTATTGGCTAGGGCAGCCGGCCAATCAGAATGGGCATTTTCCAACGACTTTCTTTTTGCCGCGCTCTAGATGATTTTAACACTATAGCAAGCATAATTAAAAACCATTTACCAACCTCTATCCAGCAACAGTTCAGTTACTGCATGGCTTCCCTCTACCCGGACACCGCGGCTGGCAATTACATTGTATTGAAAAGGGCGCCTTGAATTCCGGGGCCGTGCGGTATTAGTGGCCAGTAGCAGACCAAGACGGTTCCTTTACGAATTTCTGTGCAAGTGCTTGCTCTCAACTTCGTAGTGCTGAGTATATCTATGTTCTCCTCTTTCCTTCTCAAGGAAGGACTTTTCTGTTTCTCGGCGAGGAACGATCGGTTTGTCGATGTTTTCTGGATGGAGGCATCAACATATGTACGTTACTTGACGATAGAAGAGTCCAAGCCATGCGCAAATCACTAGTTACCAACCATGGCCGTATAATGTATTGTCAATTTTATCCCCGACACTGAGTTGCGACGCTTGCTATGCTGCGTAACACAGCGGTACGAGCCTCCGAGGAGATCAAACGACAATACTGTAATTATTAAATTTCAGCATTAATAGCTACAGATGAGTCCTTGACTAATTCGTAAAACAAGTCTTCGTTCGTCGTCGTAAGCATAAGCTGGCGATCCTTGATTCTTGGCCTGCCCAATCTCGATCTCTTGTTAATTAATATCGCTAAGCTTGGTTACAGCCAGCCAAGGCCCAAGTTGCAAATTGAATTTCCACGATTGACCCACCGGCGTGACGCAACTGAGAGATCTTTCGGCGCGATCACAAAGACGATTTAGCTTCCACCGGGCGAGAATTGCTAAACATGCTATATAATAAATAGCCTATAGCCCAGCACGCGGTTCCCAGCGATCTTGGTGGACATGTGGTTCGTACGTCAACAGACAACAAACATGTTTGGGCCTGAAGCAATCCGTGGGTCCTGGGCCGTTTCGGAAATTTTCTTTTTCTTGTCGAGAAAGGGCCCAATAATAATTCAGCTCCTGCTCATCGTTAAAAAGCCAATAAGGTAGAATTTTCCGTAGTAAAGTTGCGATACGAAAGGGCTGAGATTTATGGGCGGGTCTCAGCCCAGCGCATCATCATCACAAACCGTCACAGGCCAATCACTCGCTACATCCTACTACTTAAGACTAAGTAGGCGGCGGGCGGCGGCCAGGCCTCCGAATTGGCGAACCACTAATTACTCAATTTACCCAGTGCGCGTACGGCGTTCTCCGTACTGTACATATATCTGCACGGTACGGTACCTGCGGTTGATTGGGATCTCGATCAGGGAAAAAAAAGCCCACTCTGCCCCCTGCGATGCGGCTGTAAGCGTCAGTCCTGTAAGGGATACACGCTCGATCCTGCAAGAAGCAATAATCAGCAATAAACTAAATCAAGACTCTTGCCTAATTTCACGCAATCTCGGCCACTCGAGCAAAAAGAGAGCCGTTTTCTGCACGGGGATGCCAATAGCCGCGTTTTTCGCAGTCCATCTTCCGATCTGCCTGCTGTGGGTAGCTCGTGCCGTGTTTTGCAGGATGTACTATCAGCAGCGCTCCATAAATAGAAGAGCCCTTGAATGCACATAATCTTCAGGGGGAAGAACTCGGTGTATGAAGAGAAGACAGGAATAAATAGAGATGAATAGAACGAACGAACGAACGATGGATGGATGGATGAATGAATAACATCAATTGTTGTTGTTGCTGCTATTGTTGTGTTGTGTTGTGTGTAGCAGGAGCGGACAGACGACACTACAACGGAAGGAGGTGGTTGGCTCCCGTCTTTCCTGCCTTAGGCAAGTTGTGTGTTGTTGTGTCGTCCCTAGCGCGAAGTTTCCCCGGCCCAGCCTTGTATTCTTAGGGTGTTAGTTTCCCTGCAGCACCACAGAGACCCAAACATCCCGACAACCTCCCCTTCCTCTCATCCCCCCGTCAATGCGTCCCAGGGCCACGCTGCTGCGAGAGCTGCCTTCCTTCGCCCTTCTCTGACCTGGTCTTTCGTCAACGTCGCCTTTGCGTCTGGCTTTCTCGATCATTCGTTCGTTCATTCGTCGCCAGGCTGCCCCGCCTCCGTTTCGCTCGTTGGCAAGGCTTCTCACCTCAGGTCGTGCACCCAGAGTCAACAAAACATACCCACTTGTGTGCTCTGCTGTGTTTTTCCAAGCCGATCCCGCATTTTGTCACTCATTTGAACAATCATCACAATGTGGACGGGTTTGGATGCTTGTAGGCTTTCAATGCTCGCTTGAGTCGGCAATTTCGACACGCCTTGCCAGTCCGTGACAGTATGGAGCACGTTTCTACAGTAAGTACACATGCCTCTCATTCCCAAATAGATTACTCGCAGACTACTCGGAATCGGACTCTATGCCAATTTCCCTGTCCATATGTCGACAGTCACTTCGTCAATATCACGGCGACTTTCCCACAACTATTTGTTTACGACCTGAAGACTAACTCCAATCAAGCTGTGTGCCGTGAGTACTGTTGGCATTGCTGCTACTGGCTTTTCTCTAGCACGCCGAGAACAGCAAAACTGGTCTCAGTCATTCTCGAGCTCGAGAAATTCCACCGCCTCACGGATTCTACCAACCGATACCGTTAACTCGAAACGATTCCCCAGCCAGAGCAGATTTGAAGGATCACTGCAAGAGCGATCAGAAAACAGGCCAGACACTGCAGACACAAAGCCAAACTTGGTCCTGTCACAAAGAAGAAGAGAACGGCGACGCCGCCAAACATATGCGAATCCTCCGTCAAAGCTAGCCGGCGAGGCCTCTGCGCAGGACGGCAGTGTAAATAGTGGCCGGCCTTCATCCTCGTGGCTGAGACGTATCTCAATAATATCTACCACCACGGGTAGCTCGGTTCCCAGTCCAACAACAACCTCTTCATCCACAAATGGACCCTCGGCGCAGGCACTGAGTCGGAGAAATTCAATTATCAAGGCACCAAATAAATTGATAAAACGATCTGCCTCGCAACGTTCAATTCAACAACCAGAAGGCGGCCCAGGTCGATCTAGATCAAATACCCTCGGCTTGCGCCGTCCAGCAACAAGCCACCAGCGCTCTAGCAAGATTGATCATAGGACAAGCTTAAGCCAGGAGGCAGACTTGCCTGCTCCACCCGGATTTCTAGAGAGTTTACTGGCCAAAGGAGGCAACTATTCTGATTTGGGCAGTAATAATTGGAGGCCTTTCTTTGTCTCTACCTATGATAAACGACGCAAAGGATCAACAAGCAATGCCATTGTGACGATCAAGCCGAGTCGCCCATCGAATCCCCTATATTATTTCAATTATCCAACCCTAATGCTCTCTTCCTCCATTCAAATCTCTAAAGCTACGAAAATGGCAACAAAACAGAGCTCCTCGCAATCACCGGATGTTATGCCCTTTAATGACCCCTTTTCTCGACACGTCGACGCCAATAATGTTAACCACGCTAATTCTAACCCAAAAGACAAACGCAGATCAATACGATCTTCGTCCATATCCGATCTGTCTGGAAGCAACCGCAAATCCCGTGGCACTTCTGTCAAAGACGATAGCAAAAGCCCAACGGCTGCATCGCGCTTCTATTCCAAAGATAGGAATGTGTCTAATCCGTTTCCCAGAGCATCAGGCAGCATTAGCACAGGAAAATCTGGAAGCCCCCGACTACGACGCAAAAGGAACTTCACCGAGTCCGATACATTCCATCGACCTCAGACTGCGCCTAATGCCGCTCCTTTCTATAGCCAACCGTCATATGCCGATACACCATTTCCTCAAGGTCTTGCGTTACCTCTTGACTCGGTTAAGTCAACTGATTCTTCAATATCTTATAGGAATGGAAGCTATGATAAGCAACCGTCTCCAACTAGTTTCCCCTCTGCTGGTACCTCGCCCCCAATTGCTCGCTATTCTCGAAACAATCGCCTCTCCGGGGCTACATCCGATTGGGCATCAACTCTTATAGGCTCAGACGATACTCGCGTCTTCACTTCCGCGGATGAAGATGATCAAAGTGATTCGGTATTTGACTCTTTCCGCACAAGAATGTCATCCAGCAGTCATCCGGGACGTCGGGGTCCGAACATTGAGACGATATTTCACGACGCTCCACAAGGCGATCTCAAGAAGTGTGGTCCTATTTCTATCGACGAACTTGGATTCGAAAATTTGCGCATGTCGCAGTTCACTCCAAGCTCTTCTATAAGTGATGTAAATTCTATGAGCACTCCATTGGCACTATCCGACAAGACAAAAGATGCCGATGCGACACCAACGCCTCCTACAAGAAATCTCCTGAAAACATCTCAACATCCGTCTCCCCTAAAACCATTTGACTCTCATATACGGGAATTGGCATCTAGCACAAATCACGATACAATGCTGGTCGATGAAGACGATGAGTTTGATGCGTCATTTGAGGAGGATTTTGCAGCTATTCACTCTCAGCACGACCATGATGCTTTTACCCCCTCGCTAACAAGAAAGAGCTCTGGGATAGGAACAAGAGCAAGTGTTTTTGATTGGTCTGAACAGACATGGAGTGAACGTGATCCCCAAGCTCGCGAGGTTCGGCCGAGCACTGTACACGGAAAACAAGGCATTGGACCAAGGAACACCCGTAGGGCGACTCGGAAGGTACCGAGCGCCATACACCTTCGGAGCCAGAGCGTCCCAGTCTCTAGAGACGTACCAGCCCCAAGCGACAGTCGACAACCTTCAGCCAAATTCGGTACCTGGGGCTTGGGTCAAAAAGGAGTGAGCGAGGACTGGGATGGTGACTTTGATTTTGGCGACTCGGATTCGGATGGTAACTTGGAAATTGGCGAGGGTACGACTTCAGGCGGCCGACTGCATATTATGAAGGTGCCGCAGGCTATTATGGAGGCACAGGCCAGCGTTCACGGACAATACGGACAAGTCCAAGAATTGACCCTTCTAGTGGAGGAGCTGAAACGGTTACGGACCCAAGGAAATATGTTGCAGCTCATCCACGGCTCGTCTGGTGAACTCTGGAAAGAAGCAGAAGGTATTGTCAACCTGGCAACATTCGAAGATGACGAGAACACATGGCCGGCTCCTGTTTCACCATCATCTGTCGGGAGTTTTGATGATTTTGATACTTCGCCGTCTCCTCCACAAAAGCCCTGGAAACATAACGATAATGACATGAAACGACCACCTCTTACTTTATGGAGCGACATGGATCATAGCCCAAATCTTTCCGGTACAAAAGACCCGTCAACAAAGGCAAAATCTGTGCTAGAAACTATTTACCAGCAACGAGAATCATCGGACACACAATCATTCGAGAATCCCGGTCAGCCGCAACAGAAGCTTCCATTTGATACACAATCCCTTAAGGAACTGGTCACTCGTGCCGGTGTTGTGACACGTGCATTAAAAGATGTTATACGCCGAGCTGAAGGCGTCGCAACAAGCCCTGAACCCACAATTCCGTCAAATCCTCCGTTTAGTCGAATTTTCGCCCAGGAGTCATGAATAATAAGAGTCTCGGCGTGATGTTTATATGAAACTTTTTTATTTCTGTGGTCTTCGAGGTGCTTTTTCATTCCTCTTTCGTGTTTACTCTTCCAATTCCCGGCAAGGACAAGGCGTTGGTCTCTGGCATTTCTATTCTCTGTACATTTCTTTTTTCAACATTGGCTACACATACCGCCAACTGTTTGAAAACTAGCCAAGGTTCGAGACTGACAGTCCTGTTGATTATTTTTCGGTGTACTGATTCTTGGTTTCATCTGTATTCTTCCATCCTTACCCCTTTTATTGATATGTCGTTTTTCTTTTTTTTACTCTAAACACATCGCCTTCCTTTTTTGTTCTATTGATTGCTCTTTCAACCTAACCCGACAGGCACAGGACCTAGTCGACCTTTGCAAAATTACGACTTATGTACCAAACGACAAAAAGTTGTCCTATTGAGATTCTATTCTACTTTCCTGTTCGTCTCACTTTTTTTCCTCCCTTCTCTTTCTCTTCACTTCTCGTCTTTTCATTGGTCATACCCTGGATTGCACCAGGGTAGCAGCCACCAATAAAAAAGAAGCAATGATGGTGTTTATTTGTCTATATTATCATTCACTATCATGGTCCTTGCATTGCTTGAGTTAGAATAGCGCCTGTCTTCTCTTTGTTTCTACTTCTTCTTTTGTTGATAGTACGGCGTCATGAATGATATACGAATTCTTGAAGTATTTCTAATAATCATACATACTATTTGGTTGTCAGCATTAGTGAACTAAAAACTTATATATCTTAAGTATTTCTTATACAGCCGGCAGCTAACTAGGTAGAAGAAATTTTCATCATTCGTCTCAACGCCTGGGCAGCATATGTAGCATACACGCTCTTGTATGCTAGACAGTCAAAAAATTCAATGCAACTGACCACTTCAGAGACATGGCGATCTTCGGCACCACATCGACAACGGGCCCAGTCGATTGCCAGTGTCGATGCAGCAGAGTACAGTGGTAGAAGAACAGACCTAGGATATCATGAATCATTCATTAGTCACTTCAAACTTGGGCCATGAGAAGGAGGACGTACCAAACAGGAATCATGTAGTCAGATTGCTCAGGATCAGTGCAAGCCCTGACAGTGGCGTGGGCAGAATCGAGACAAACCAGGGTGGCCCGTTCCTTCACAAAATTTTGGGCATTGCCCGTGTTTCTTGAGGGTGCGGTTGATGACCATCCGGTAATAAAACAGGATGATTAAAAGGCTTTTCTGCTGGTTGGAAATCCACGGTTGATGTGCATACTGCTGGGAGACATCCGAATCAATATCCGCAGGCTGTAGATGCGCAGGGAGATGCCCGATCACGTCTGCTAAGTCGTTATCAGCGGTCTGCACTACTTGCATCGTGGTTTTCCAATCCTCCGCCATGCATGAGTTTGCAGATTTGAACCTATACAGTGCAGAGGCAATCTTCGACATCACTACGTGATACTGAAGAGCATTTGTTTCTTCTGAAGGGGGCCGTGAGTCGGGAGAGTGCTTCTCAAAAGAGGCAAGGGAAGGTAGTTCCACGATGAATTCATCTTCCCGAATGCACGCATGCCCCAGTTGGAAGGACAGCCAATCTGAAATGACTAGGGACCACCACAGGCGACTCCTCAGTTGGGGGTCGATTAGGTTACTTCCCATGTGAGCATTATCATTGTTGATACTGAGGGCCTGGGCTATGCGTACTGCACATCCCCAGAGGTTGTAATATAGATTAAAGTCACCAAAGTTGATGAATACTACGCCAAGTATGGCGATGATCTGGATGTTTCGTACATCGAGCACTCGGAGGAAATCTGATCGATGCAGAAAGAATAATGCAGCATCATACCAGTTGTTCATAACCGTGATAATATCATCTGTGGATTCATAGTTAGCTACAACCGAGATCATGCTATTGGGTAGGAAGCAAAGTACGTAGTACCATGTGGAAGACCAGATTTGAGAAAGTCTTCGTCGCTCGTAACAAGGAGGGCTGCCTGGAAGAATCATGAGCCAAGGTCGACAATGACAACTCCAACGATGTCCACAAACCGTTAGATAACTGAAATAGAGACCAAGCCATGGTGCATACATGGCGTTGATCGGGTCAACGTCTCTGCAGCGGTCCATAAAAGGAAGTCTCTGCTGCTCAAGGCTCGTCACATGGACTGCGAAGTGCAGCCAAATCCACTCTGTTGCATAATCGAGGAGAATCCGACTGCATTTTTCTGATGGATAAAGAATATGATGGCCCGGAGAGGCTCGAGGGCCGATGATAGGATCGAAGGACCTTGTACAGCTGTTGCTCTCGCTCCTCCATCAGCTCCAAAGACGAAAGCCGGCGGAGAGTGCCTGTCTCTGTGCTTTTGCGCAAGAGTGATCGGAGTCATTCATTCTCCTTGAGCACATCCGAATAACTGGTTTGAGCGGCGACGCTTCCCCCAGATCTGATGATCTTTTGGTTAATACGAAAATCCACGGGTAGATATTGCACGTGTTGGGCTTACTTTACAACGCGGCCTTTCACTCGCACTGTTTCAATATGACAAGAGTCAGCCCGGCCTCTTGACCGGCATTCTTGACATGGGATCTGTTGGTCACATTTGATCTTCCGTCCGTAGCAGAACGAACAGCTCCGGGGCGCCCTCTGCGTGCTGCGGATAGACCCTCGTATCAAATTCATACTGATCTCTCTTCCCAGTAGCTCGAGAGTGGATTTTTGGATGAGTTTTGTGGTAATTGATAAGAGAGCGTGGCAATTTGGCGGCTTCAAACTCGGCCGAGACTGGGCCGTTTGGCTTTGATTTTGGCTCCTTCTGGATATTATAGCGATAAGAGCAGCTGATCAATGTTAAAAACTATAACACTTACGGTCTGACTAATATTCACTCGTATTAATGGAAATGTATTGGACATGCCTACATGTCGCTTAAACAGTGCCTGATGCCTGGCTACTTCCATGAACCGTCCTTTTCGTAGATATATATCCGAACCATGTTAGAAATCATGACAATCAAACCACACAAATTGTCCAAAACAACGCCATTCCATATCAGAACCAAACAGGATACACAAACACAATTAAATTGAAACCAGAACCTATCATGCTTCAGAGTAAAAAGACCGGGCTCTCTTATAACCCCAGAGTCCTACCCGGATCCTCCTTTTCTGGCTTCGCGAAATACTTAGCAAAGTGGTGGGCGAACAGCTCAGGCCGGCTATAGTGACCAGCAATGTCAATGCCGTACTTGGGGATAATCACATCCGTTGGGTCGATATCAGCGTAGAGGATGCCATCTCCCGCTTCGAGCGGCCCGGCCAGGATGTTCCCATCAGGACCCAAGATCGTTGTAAGAGGCTTTTGTCGTCCTTTCTCCAAGTACTCGCGTATGTTTTCATCTCCGCCGTAAGCCTCGATAGCATCATCGCCAATGACGCCGACAGAATTGATCACAAAACATTTAAGGGCATAGGCAAGGCCCCTGGTGGAGTTCAAAATGCAGGACTGCATTTCGATCTCAGGAACGAAATGGGTTGGCCATGACGCAACATGCACCACAGGATATTTCAAGCTCAAAGAGTACATGGCCAAGGCATTGGCATTCTCACCACAGATCAAACCACTAAGGCAACCGAAATCGGTAGGAACAGAAACAGAGATGCCAGTCTGGCCATGTGCGTGAATGAGCCGCTCGGCAACAGTGGGCACGTACTTTTGGTGCTTGTTAAGAAGCATACCATCAGGCCCGAAAAGAAGTTGGGTGTTAAAGGTGGTGCCAGTGGTGCCTGGACGGCGTTCATTAACACCAACAATAGCGTATATTTTGGCATCTTTACATGCCTGGCCGATTTGTTCTGTTTCAGGACCCGGAACCTCGACTGAGTTGAGGAACAGCTTGCGGAACAGTTCGTGGGCTTGGGAGCGGTCCATAGGAATGAGTTCGTCCCACGCAGGGTATCCGGGGATAATGCATTCTGGGAATCCGATCACTCGCGCACCCTGTTCACCGGCTTCCCGGATAAACCGGCAGACTTTGTCGGTGGTGGCTTGCTTGTTAAGGAAGACAGGAGCCATCTGGGTTCCTGCGATCTTGATTTTTTCCGACATGGTTGGTAGTTGGCGTTGCTAATGTGGACTAGAAAAGACTCTGAATGTCCAGTAATGGAGGGAACGTCAGAAACAAAAGAATAAATTGGTTGACAAACGAGGATATGAAAATGCTGCCAGGTGCCGTGAATTTATCTTGTCCATCTTGCCTCCTGAACAAGTTTCTTGAAACGGAACAATACCAGCTCGGCCGTGTCAAGGCCGAAAGTGCTATTCGAATTTCATATAGATTTGCAAAGGTTGTCTTCTGAATCTGGAACTTATCCTCTCTAATGTGTAATAGCTAGCCTCAGGAATTGGACACAGGGGGCGTTTAACGGTCCAGACTCGACCGAGACTCGACCGCCAGCAGGGCTTAGACGCAAACTGTAGATAACATCAAGAGGCTGCATTGGTCAATGTACATAGGATTGCGTGTCGCGGAGCTCTTACACAGATCAGAATTCCTATTCAAATCTCAAATATGAACGCGAAGCTCTTCGCCTCGAGAGCAGTATTCCGAACCGCATTATGACCGGCAGTTTCCAAGTGCACACCACATCAAAATGCCTATCATCAGCGATCTGCTCAAAATGGGCTCCAAGTCAGAGTTACCAGTGGACAGCGACCAAGCTTCACAGCGAATTGGATACCTAGAGGAACAGCCTGAGCAGTGCAACAGCAAGCCAGTCGTTGCTGATGGCGGCTATGGCTGGGTCTGTGTATTGGCCATTTTCCTCACCAACGCCCACACATGGGGTATCAGTACCGTGAGTCTCCTGATGAAGCATGAAGTAAGAAGACTTGCTAAAATCCCATAGTCCTATAGCGTCTTCTTGTCTCATTACGTGCAGACCGATTCCCTGGCAGGCGCAAGCACCCTTAACTATGCCTTTATCGGCGGCCTCCAATATTCACAGTCATTCATGATCTCACCTGTCGCAGTGAGACTCATTGCCAAGTACGGAACGAGGACCTATTTGCTGACAGGGGTCATTGTTCAAACCGGCTCTCTGATCGGCGCGTCTTTTGCAACTAAGATCTGGCATCTCTACCTCGGTCAGGGCCTTGGCTTTGGATGGGGAGTCGGTCTCTTCTTAGTCGGCACGCAAAACAATATTTCTCCGTGGTTCACTGCTCGTCGAAGCCTGGCAGCTGGCCTCGCTGCCGCTGGTACCGGTGCCGGCGGCTTGTTATATGCCCTCATCGCCGGATACATGATTCAGAACATGGGCGTTGGCTGGGCCCTTCGAGTCCTGGCCATGGTTTCCGGCGGAGTCAATTTCATCAATTCTCTCCTGCTTCGTGACCGCAATTATCAAGTACATGCTGTCTATAAAGTCTTCGATTCGAAGTACCTTCGCGATCCTTACTACGCAGTCCTCCTTGCCTTCGCTTCCACCAGCATGTTAGGCGAAATCATCATTTTGACTCAGATTCCTAATTTCGGAAGTTTGAAGCTTGGGCTGAACGCTACACAAGCCTCAGTTATTGGCGCTATGCTCGCCCTAGGTCAGGTTGTCGGTCGCATCTGCATTGGTTCTCTCAGTGACAAGCTCGGGCGTTTGAACGTCGCCTCCCTAGTGACATTCCTAGCAGGACTATGGTCGGTTGTCGTCTGGCCTCAGGCGTCATCTTACGGGGTCCTGATCTTTTTCAGTATCTGCATCGGTGCCTTTGCGTATATGAACCGCCAATTTCTGTGTTGACCACCGCTAATCTTTTCTGACAGTGGCTCATTCTGGGCAATTATTGGACCGGTGACCACGGAGGTCATGGGCCTTCAGGACCTGCCAATCAGTCTCTCAATGCTTTTCCTTGCTCTCGTTGTGCCCACAATCTGTAAGACCTCTGTTTTCTCTCTGCACTGACTGTGGCATGCGCTTATCTAGTTTCATGATCTAGTCTCCCCTGTGATCGGCATGCAAATTGTAAGCTCAAGCAATGGGTCGTATCTGGGAACCCAACTCTTTGCCGGGTTCATGTTCATCGTCCCTGCAGTCTTCTGCTGGATTATTCGTTCGTGGAAAGCACAGATTGTCATCCGAATGAGGTCCGATGGAGACATACAATATTCAGTCGGCGTTGACTCAATGCGTCTTGGTCGGACCAAGGCGCCCCTATTTTCCTCCAGGAGCTTTGTTTCTGCCTTGTTTTCGCCCACCAAAGTCTAAGGTTGTGTTCCCAACCGTCTAACGTCGAGATACATATATACACATATTCCTGAATATATTCAGGTTGATATAAACAAATCATCATCCTGGGTGGATCGCTTCCTCTACGGGAAAAGAAAGCCAAAGGATCACGACTAGTTAATAAACACATTCATTGTATGGACATATATAAACATATATAAACAAGGGCTACGAACTACCTACCCTGTCACCTATCATGTTCATCCTCGGTGAGAGTCTTGACTCTTTCACTCTTCGCGAACCTCTTCCAATTCGGCGGCCGGCTGGGAAGGCAAAGTTGGCGCGAATTGACTCTTCTCCCGAATTTTGTGGCCCCGAAGATAAAAGAAGACGGGGATTGGGACAAGAACGGCAGATACACAGCCGAGAAGCGTTCCTGCCCAGTTTACACCCATCCCATCGAACTATATATATCCATGTGTATGTCAGCTTTAGACCTTTTTTTTTTGTGCGACGGAGGCGGAGAAGTGGATGCAGGAGCTAAGCAAATGATATGCACGAACCATGTAAGTCGCAAACAGTGGGAATACCGCACCGGCTAGAGAACGGAGAAAAGCGTTTGCTGCGACGGCAGAAGCAGCGCTGTAGAGCATATTAGTTGAAACAATCCGTTTAACAAGTGAAACAAGGGGGGAAGAATGACGCACAAAAGTAAATAAGCATCGATAATGTAGTTGAGACACTGGAGAAAGATCGTGAGAAGACCAAAGCCTGTCAAGAGACCGGAAAGAGTCGGGACAATCCAATGAACGGAAGCTTTATAACCAGACCACCCAAACCAGAACAGGCCCGCGGAGAACGCTACACCGCCGATAATTGCAGGTGGTAAGCGCCACTCGGGGATAGGGATGTTGTTATTGGCGGTAAGCTTCTTGTTGTATGCTGGCTGCTGGGAGATGATGAATATACCAGCGAACAGTTCCCCAACTACCATTCCGAAATATGGTAGACCGCCAACACCTTTATTGAAGCCATGTACCTCCTGAAAGACAATTGGGTACGCTGTCATAAAGAGATAGAGAAGGCCATAGATAAAGGCCATGTATATACTCAATAGCAACACAATGGGTTCTGAAGCCAAAATCTTCATAGGACGGCTGAAATTCTTCGAAATCAGCTCACGGAAATCAACTTCGATTTCTTCTTGTTTCGCATGGATACCCCAGTTTTTTGTCCGACGACGTAGTTCTGAAGCCTTCTCGATCAGGACTATGGGAGGATACGTCTCGTTGAGGAACAAGACATCCATGATAAGGGCAGCAGCAGCCATAATACCGGGAAGGTACTGAGTCCAGCGCCATCCAAGATAGCTGTCAACAATGAACCCGCCAATGAAAGGCGCAAGCAAGGGTCCCATGAAGACTGTGATACTGAATGCGGTGATAGCCACACCGCGAAAATGATTATCAAATATATCGGAGAAAATCGCAGCAACCACGGCAAGAGGGCATGCACCAAAAAAACCGGCGAAAAAGCGACAGATTAAAATCGTCTGCAAGTCTTTGCCAGTGGCTACCGCGAATTCGAATACGGTCAAACCAAACATGCCAATCAGGATAGGTAATTTACGACCGCGAAGCTCGGAGAGGGGCGCCCAGCACACTGGCCCGGTTGCGAAGCCGAGCACATACAACGATAGACCAAGTAATGTGACTTCGCTAGAGACATGGTAGATAGCTGCAAGGGTGGTTGTAGCATCGGAGTAGATACTGCTTGTAAATGTTGACACGAGGGTTGTGTAAGCAAGCATGGCACTCGTAAGTACTCTGGAAAGGCGTCAGTTTTTCGTCCAAGGTACACAAAAAACAACGCAATAGCAAATTGTATTACTTTTTCTTGGTGGGCCAGTTCTGCGGGTGTAGAGGATCATCCGGGCCGTCGAATTCCACCACATATTCTTCCTTGGATGGCAGAGGCGGTGGATAGGGTTTTCCAGCACCAAATGAGGGCAGGGGCTTCTTCGAGACGCGCGATCTTAGAGTAGAACCGACTGTACCGCTATGTTGAGTGCGCTGGGTGGCAATGCGGCTCAGTGCGGTCGGGTGTCTTTCCAAGTCATTTGAGGTCTGAATCCGATTCATCACCTGCTCGGGTTCTGAGGACGAGCTGCTAGATATCGACCCCAAGGAAGACGAGGTCCGCGAGGGAGCCAAGGGAGGAGGAGCATCTTCGGCCTGGCCAGGATGGCTGGCATCAATCTCGGCTTTCTCTAAATCTCGAGAAACCACATCCATGCTTGATATTATGTTCGCGTGTAGGCTCTGCTAGGAGCTACAAGCGGACATGAAGAAAGAGAGATAAACAATTGCGATGTAACGGGGTTGCCGAGCATACTTCACTGCGGTTCCTCATTTCTCGGGCACATGGTTCTCAGATTTCAGCCAAAGCGGGGTCTTTGGCTGGCCCCCGGAACCAAAGCTTGGGTGATGTATGGAGTAATCCAGATATAGATAAAAAAATATAAAGACCCTGGGCTAGCATATTCTGAAGTTGTTGGCACAGAGCCAATTGGCACCCTTAACCTTCAGCCTGCACCACTGGGAAAAAAGCCCTATGCAGATCCAGCAGGGCAGGCGCTGCCCGATCAAGGCAGGCAGGAACGCTAGCCAATGCTTATGTAACCAACGTGCTTTTGCTTACAAAGATCCAGTGAGCAGACGCGGCCTTGGCCTGTTTGTTCGTTTTGCACTTAGTTATTTTGGAAGGCAGGTGGTTAGTATTGCTCAGTGATACCGTGATCTCAACATACTGTAGCTGTCTCCATGGTTAGTTTGGAGGATTCACTATTGAGGATTCAGCCAGGCCTAGCCTCTTGGTATTACCCACGCATTGAGTCGCAGAACACGTGACTGTAATACTAGCAGGTAGAAATTAAAATACAAACCAGTACAGAATGCCTCCAAATTAAGTTAAATGATGGAGTACCACGTTCAGGCTGGCAAGATGAGATTATGATGCGCCACGCTAGCCCTTGCTCCAGGCTGTTGATTGGCCCACGGAGAGGCCGTTCCTGGCACTAGTCCCGTTAGGGCACTCTGAAACACGCCCTGCTTATCCGACCGTTATGCTGTGAAATGCAGACACTGTCAGACACACAGCTACCTCTTTCTCATGTTGCCTAACGAGCAGAATGCCTCGTCTTCCAGGCGGCAATGCTTCAACGGCATTTTCCCTGCAAAGGTCAGTCCTGAGTAGACTCATGCTGTCCAAGCCAAGATTCTAGGCTATCGACACATCTTATCCAGCCTAGGGGTTATGCCGGGAGTAAGGATCATAGATTGACATAGACATAGGCATACAACTAGTCAGCAGTAAGTGGCGCAGTCCTGCAGGCCTTTCCTTACTCTCCACTTGTATCATGCGCGAAGCACCCTCGTATGTATGCTATATGCTATATGCTATACGGAGTACGGAGTATGGCGTACCACGGAGTACCCTACTTAATCCGTATCGCACTACGAAAGACGGTGCATTATGTATATTACTTTGTATGACTACGTACTCCGTACTTTGGATGATTGCTTTGTATGACTAGTATCAGATAAATAATATAATACCATATACCAATATTAATACTATTGAGCGTGCTTGTAATTAAAGACTAGCCAATTAGTGACCGGCCTAATGGGGTAGGTCCTTGGCCAACGTCCCCATCCGCAGGAAGGTCCGCACGCCTCAACACCCGCTCTCGTTCCTTCTCCCTTCTTTTCTCTCCATCCACCTTTCGTTCTTTTCTGCTTTTCTTGGTCAATCTTTGACCTTCGTCTGTCTTTCTCTCGTTTTGTTCACACAGGAGGATGTATCCTCTGGCCATTCCTTAAAAAAACACTCTCTTTTCCTCCCTATACCGGGTTTTCACACTTTCAGGGGAACTTCATCCGTCTCCTTTTCGCTCGTTTGTGTGCGTTTATGTCGACATATCACCACACTCTCTTACCAATCACTCGATTCTCGACCACTGAAAACCTATCCCAAAATTAATCGGCACTACCTGCTTCTATAATAAATATCCCCGCTGTTCGTATAGCCGGCATCATATATTTTCCATGTCGCATACTTTCTGTTTGACCGTTCTCAACGAATAATCTTGAATCACCCTGTCGAGTCCTCCTGACTCACAGGTTGTGCAAGATGTCACATCGCCATAATCGACATCATCATGTGCATCGTCACATTTTAGATCAGGTTCTAGAGAATGTCAATCAGCCCGAATCATCGACGTCAACGTATGAGCCTGATGCCACGACAATCGAGCCAGCATCCATTGTTCGTCGATCTTCAACGGGGACCTCAACCTGTACGTCATCTTCATGTGGCGAAAGCTCTAAAAGCAACAATCTCGTGAATACCTTGCCCGTAGTTCTCGGAGTGGTGTGAGTATACCCGGAAAATTCACAAGGCATCGAATTTTAAGCTACACGGCCATGCTGACCTACTTTTAGTATTCCTGTTGTATGCGCTATAGTCCTCTTTATATTCCTACACAGACGTCATGTCCGGAAACTCCGAGACGAAGATAGCCATGACAAACACAAATCCTTGGATTTTGGTATGGAAACTGTGAGAGCAGGCGGCAATCTCCACCCGGAAATGGGAGAGAAGCCTCACAAAAAGGGTGGATTGTCATTGGACATTGGAAACAATCCTTACTTGTTGCCACCAGGATTGCAGGGTTCGAAAGAATCCCTCCGCTCGCTTTCGAAGGTGATGAGTCCAGACGATGACAAATATCGCCTAGCTGCCCAGAGTGATGCTGGCTCTCTAAGATCATACCGATCCCATCCCAAATGGGGTAATGATGATGCGTCAAGTTTCGGAGGATCTACCAGGCATATGGCTACGATTCGTGATGAAATGGACCAAGGCCTCTTGCAGAATGCATCTCGAATGTCGAAATCCTATCCGATAGACTCGCCATCATCACCTTTGGCTGCACACCCAATGAAACAAGAACAGTACCTGAATGAACCCAAGGGAATGGGCGAGAGTCACTTGTCGATAGGTAGCTCGCAACCAAATCTTGAAACCCCAGCTGAGCCTCCTGCGGATCTACCGAAAAGTTTTGAGTCTTCGGAGCCCTACGGACATGGCGATGAGATGTTCCTGGGATCCTATACCCGACAACCTCCATATCCCACTTCAGACAAGCCTGAAGGAGGAGATCATATCCCCAATGAAGTATCTCACACTACTCGTCCTAGTCTCAATGGGTTCGACTTTGGAACAGATAATATTGGCACAAATGACGAGCACCACGACATCCCTATCATAGAAGAGACACCTGCAGAGCCAACCCCAATAGGCCTTCCCAGATTATCTCTTCCTATGAGTGAAACAAGTGACTATGGGGATGAACCAAAGCCAATTTTGCCACCGTCAGTCAATGTGTCCGAAGCCGAAGATCACCCTCGAGACTCGGAAGATAAAGATGTTCATGAACCTCCCAACAACCGTTTGACGCAAACTTTTACGAGATTTGATGAAGGGTTTGATCCACACAGGCTAACTGTTGGCATCCGACCTCTTCCCCCGGAGGATCCTTCCGACAACGCCGAACAGCGAGCCAACAGGATTCGTTCTTTCTACAAGGAGTACTTTGATGCAGGCACTAACCAGGAAGAGTACTACGAAGATTTCGGACCCGAGTTCTATGAAGATGCTGCTGTGTACGACCAATACGCTAATGACTCCATGATGGCACCACCAAAACCGTTTGCTCAACCCATGGGGCGTCGCGCAATGACACCTCCGCCCCGATTCCAAGGACCCCCTCGAAACATGATGCACTCCGCTGCAGGTATGAGGTCTCCTGGTCCTCGTGCGTTCTCATCAGCTTCAGGTCGACTTCCTGCCAATAAAGGGCCTCGCAAACCAGCACCTCCACCAGAACCCCTCCATGTCTTGCCTTCGCCTCATCTTCTCAAAGATGACATGTCTGTGTTGCCAATTGATTATGCCCCGTCTCCGTCGTTCAAAGGCCAGCGAGAAGGTCGACCTGATAGTCCGTTTGGAGGATTACGCCCTTACACACCTTCAGCTCGTGCTCACACTCCTTTGGTGTCATCCTTCGACGACCTTGCCGCTATCCCGAGTCCGTAAGTGATGATTTCTCTTTCCCTTTCCCCTTTCCCTTCAATCGTCAGACCAGTCGAAAACTAACCTGTTGTCTAGCCACGCCATGCGCAAGTCTGGAATATATACAACGCTGGATTTCGCACCCCCTGTTAGATTTAAGAATGAGACTGGCAGCGATGCTGGTAGCATTCGCAGTAACCGTACCGGTATTTCAGCTGTTCACACACATAACATTCGTACGGGCGCATATCGTGTCAGCCGTCTTCCTACGGAAGTAGTGGGCACAAAGGATGATCTCTTCGCGAGCCTACGACCGAACATGGATTTGCGACGCTAATCATTTCCTCTCGTGCAATTGATCGTTTTGCCAACATTGTTCGTTAGCGATGGTTCTTCTACACTTTTAACGGTCGCCCTCATGATGATTCATCTAAACCAGCAGCTATTCTTATCGACCGAACCTTTATAGAACAGGAGTATTTTTGGGAATTTTTGGCATCTTTGAATTTTGGATGAAAGGCGCTGATCAATAGACATGTGCTGTACTGTTAAATATTTTCTTTTTGACTTTTTTTCTCTCTTTCCCTCGAAGGAACAATTCGTGGACTTCTTTTACATAATCAAGTCACCACCGACTTGCCGTTAGATGGAGATTTGGCCATCTTTTCAATTCTTTTCTCATTGGGGAGAAGCTCCTATTTCTTACTCTTCTTCGCAATCCTTTTGGGTGTCAATGTGAAAAGCATTGGCATGCACCTGTACTATGTATGTACATAATGTCTTTCCATCAGCTAAATAATGACAACATCGAGCGTATCGTACCCTTTCAACAAGATTGTCTTGTTTTGATTGTCGTAACTAACCCTAATTCTGGGGCATTCATCTTAATTTCTAATGCGTCTGTACAGTGTAGAACGCGTCTTCCCACGGTGGCGTCCCGCAAACAGCCTACTATTGAGGCCCAGGCCGGCTAGGGTGCTGGCTAACGTACTTGGTATAATGTCCGGAGGCCGCTATTTTGCATAATGCATAACATAGCCTGCCTTGCCTGACAACATACATAATCATAATCTCTGGCATGCAGCTCTTCATCTTCAATTTAATTTGCAGCATGTACGGAGTATGATGAGCATATACAATTCGTGGCGTCAATTCCGACAAATCTACCGAATAAGGCAAGACACAGTGTGCACAGCTCTATTTTTGGAAGAGCCAGGCTTTCTATTGGCCGGCGCCTCCTCCAGGTGTGGCGCAGGCCCAGGGCGACAGCGTACCGCCCGTATTATTAACAGGAACTAGCCAGTATAGTCGTTGGCTGTGGCCAGTCATAGCGCTGCGAATGATGTAAACGGTTCCGAGGCCTTTCCCAGTTTGGCCCACTACTTACGAGTGTCCCCACATGGGCCCCTCGCTAGTACGCACCCAGTCGCCTAAAGCGGTTACTGACACCCCCACTCCGGCGCGGACTATTCGAACAATTGGCTAGTGCCGTATCAGCCAGTAAATTTGCATTTTGTCTAAAAGGGCTGCCGGCCAATAGGGGCCTCTCATGGATGTCTTACTCGTATTCTCTCCACAGCCCAACTCCGGCGGGTACAATATCCGTACGTGCTAGTAATACCAGTGAGCGTTGAAAGCAAAGGGAAAAAGGAAAAGTTCGTGGCAGGGCCGGTCTCACCTCATGATTAAGCTGGCTCAACTCGTACTCCTCCTCTCAATCATCATCTACTTTCGTTACCCAAAGAGGCCAGAGGGGGAGGTTTCTTTTCACTTTGGACGTTGATACCGTCCTATTTCTCCTATGTATACTTTTCCCTTCTAAATCTTCTTTTTGCTATCCTTTCCGGCGGCAGCAGACAAGGCCCCCTAAACGAGTCATTAACAACTGTGACTTGTTTCATCGCAGCCACTTCAACCCCCCGATCGAGGAAGCGCAAGAAACCATCAAAAATAAACTATCACAGAAAGGCTGCGTGGTTTAGGACAAGAGGGAATACGTACTGGAATTGTGGTCTTTATCCAATGCTCGCATTGTGAAAAGGGTCCGGTCCATTCGACCTACGCGGCATCCAAGAAATAGCCGGTTGCGTCTTCCACCCAACGATTGCCGCATAAACTCTCATCCTTGAACTGCGACATTTTTTCGCTTTACTATTCCTATTTGCTCGCGGAGCGCCAGGACTGCGGCTTTTTTCATTTCTCGCGAAAGTTATACGTCTCCGACCCTGACCCCGTTGTGTCAAACGGATTTGCGCCTGCGCCTCCGTCTTTGATCACCGACTTCCAAGACCATCAGGGATAAAGGCCGTATCGTAATATTAGCGGGTTGAGAAACAGCTTTCAAAAATGGCTCCCTCGCCTTCTACCTGTAAGGAGACTTGATTTTATCTAGCCCCGTTCTGCTGGCTAACGTAACGGTCTACGAACAGCCGCCGTGCCAACATCCACCAGCTCTTCTATCTCTTCTTCATCTACCTCATCATCTTCCTCAACTTCTAGTTCTTCCCTCAGTTCATCGACTTCGTCGACATCGTCCAGTTCAAGTTCGACCTCGTCACTAACATCGTCTACAAGCTCGTCTTCTACATCAAGCTCAACATCATCTAGCACCACGTCAAGTATTCCCACTTCATCCAGCTCAACGACTTCAATACCCCCTACTACGTCGGCTGCACCAACTACCGTCACTGTCACGTCCACTTCGACTCCTCTGACAACATCGACTTCAGAGACCTCTACCTCTTCTATCACCTCATCCACTGGATCTGCTACAGCAACACATACAGGTGTTGCTGCTGGCTCAGGCTCAGGTTCTCATGGACTCTCCGCAGGAGGCACCATTGCAGTAGCCGTTGTGGTTCCTGTCGCGTCTGTTGCTATTATTATTGCTATCCTGTTATGGTGGTGGAGAAGACGCAAGGCCAACAAGCTTGCCGAGGAGGAGAGGCGAAAGGAGGTCGAGGAGTATGGATTCAACCCAAATAACGACTCAAGTCTTGCCGGTGTCGCAGGAGGTGGTGCCGCCATGTCCGGCTCGTACAGCGAGCGATATGCTTCCCAGGACAACGGCTCGGGATACCGAGGCTGGGGCACGACTTCTCATCCTCGCAAGCCGTCGACGAACCTTTCCAGCATTCCCCTGTCCGAGACTAGTGCGATGCAGTTTAGCGACGGCCCTATCAGACCCGATTCTGGTGAACTAGGCGCAATGGGAGGTGCCGGTGCCGGAGCAGCAGCGGGAGAGCATGGCGATATTCGTCGTGGCACATCCAATGCCTCTTCTGCGTATTCCGCCGGGGTTCACTCTGAAGGATCGGAAGATGTTCATATGGCGAGCTCAGTACCAAATCAGTACTACGAAGAGGGCAATCCATACTACCATGATGTTAACAACTCACATACACCTTACGGCGATCCCGGCTACGGTATGGGGGCGCCGGTGATCCGAGATGTGCAAGCACGCCGAAACACTCGCATTGAAAACCCAGGCGTGTATCCGCAACAAGGCAATGCCGGCATAGCTCAGAATTTCTAAGCACGACGGTCAGCTTTGTTACCTTTGATCTCTTACGCCTTAATAATCGCATCGACTCTGCTTGCATACTTCCCTACATCTTCGATCTGTAATATTTATATTCACATTCGTTCCCGCTAACGTTATCTCTCTCTCTTTTCATTTTCTGAGCAACGGATGCGTGTACTTGTTTTGTAATCTGTGAACATATCCGCTTGATTTCTTGATCATAGCTTATCCAAGACCTCTTTTTTCCTTTATTATACGAGTGTTTATTCTTCTTCACCTTGTGATTGACGCTTCGAGAAGCCATGATCCCTCACTTCCGATCCATCTTTATAAAAGCGATTAACTTTTGTTTCTCTGATCTCTTTCCTGTATAGGCCGCATTCAAGATTTGTAGCATTCGCTTGGCTTTCGTTGTCTTTTTCTCTTGTTTCTCTCTTGATGTGTCTTTATTCATATGCCGTCTTCCATGTATCTATCTGCTCGAGATGGTCGACACATACCGTGCAAGGACAGGGTGTCTGTTGATATTCAAAATGCATCTGAATGTTCCATAGTCTTTAATATTAGTTAACTAACTTATATAGTAATTGATTACTTAAGCAGCCCGCCCAGCCGCTAGCCCAGACCAGCCTAGCGCAGCAACCGATGGAGCCGAAAACGTGCTGTTGCTCCGGGCTGTGATTGGCCAGTGCAGCTCCTGCAGCAGCGCAGGGTGCTCTCCGCCAAAAAAAAGCGGCCAATCAGCAGGGCGGATCTGCGATGCGCGTCAAGGGCAGCAGCCGTTCTTTTGCTTGAGCGACATCAGAACGTGAACAGGCAGGCAATACGTCCAGCAGCAGCAGCAGCAGCAGAGGGGACCTGAGCCTTTGCTGGTGTGCCCCGCACTGAACGTTCCTGAGGCATCCCACTGCGTCCCGCCGCGAGCCCAGGAAGGAGCGAAGAGCCCAGGAGCAAAAAAAGCTCTCTACCTACCTACCTACTGCCTGCGCATCTCGCAGCAACACCGACGAACGCCCCAAACAACCCCCTCGCTTCAACCAGACAACTCATGCATTGTGTGTGACTGCGTGACTTCGCCCGTTGCTGCAAGCCCTCAACCACTTACACTCCATTCGCTGCCTCCGATCCTCTCCTCTCCTCTCTTTACAGCCAGCTGGCTTCCATTTCTTGGGCCACTCACAGAGAAACAGCCCGTACGTTCCATCCTTTACTGGCCTTCCCTAGTTGCATGGAACAACAGACCCTGTTCTAACCCATGCACATATACATAGTACATCGATCGACAAGTCATACAGTGAGTACGAGAACCGTCGACCCGCCGGCCGGCCAATTCGAATTGATTGATATTCGCTGAACACACCTACTAAGACCGAACAAGGGAAAGCTATCCTGTCTTGATTCGTTCGGAACTATCACCGTCCTCATCGACTACTTCCTACTGGCAAAAAGTAAACCACCGCCCAGCCCGTTCCCGCATTCATTCGCTGACAGGCTGCCTAGCTAGTTTATGATTTGGGTCGCCATGTCTATATAAGAAGAACGATTTTGTTATATCGGGCTGCCATCTTTTTTTTTTTTTTTTTTTTAAGTTAAGGTTTCTTTGTGGTACGGATTTTCCTCTCTTGGATGGTTGATCTCCATATGTATGTTGGGCGGTAACACTGATGATTCTATTGCGGAATGCCTCTAGCCTAGGTACAAAACCCTTGCGTCAAAAACAACCTCAACTCGAGAACTCTTGAATACCTTTGCCGTTAACCGTTCGACCACCTGGGACGTTGCTGCGCCCAACATTACAAGATGTACGTATACTTTGTCGGCCCCGGCAGGCGGCACGCTATATTGTCTTGGATTTTATAATCGTTTGTCGACAACAACAGCAAAAAGAAGAATTCTTCGTCTTTGCGGCCGTACCTGTTCCGGCTTCTGTTTTGCTTGCTTGCCTTTGTCCTGGCTGACCATCATGAAGGAAGTTTGGAAAGCAGATTCAGCGCAGGCAACTCGATCTTCCCGAATATGCGGCTAGTTTCGTCAACTACAAAGCTTTAAAGAAGGTAAGATAGACATTTGTTTCCCAATAAAGTTTATTTTCAATTGGCCAGTTCATCGCTAACTTCTGTTTTATAGCTGATCAAACATCTCAGCGCTACGCCAACGATTCCGGCGCAAGGTGCTCCTCCCCCTCCTGCCTCGCCAGCCGATCTTGATCCTCAATCTGCCCTGCGCGCCAATAAAGAAGTATTCTTCTTTCGCTTGGTATGTAATCTTCTTCGTACAGCAATATTATGTGACATATACTTACCTTGGAATATACAGGAGCGCGAGATTGAGAAGGTCAACGCATTTTATTTGCAAAAGGAGTCAGAGGTATGACTAAATCTTTTAAAAAAGAACTGTTACTAAGATCGCCCCAGTTTTCAACACGACTGAAGACGCTGCTAGACAAGAAACGTGTTGTTCAGACTCGCACCCATGGCGACTCCAAAGCACCAGCATATTTCGTCTCCCTGTTTGAAGGGTTTTTGCAATTTGATAGTGACCTGAACAAGCTACAGGTGGGGCTGTAATTTCCACAATGTCACACTTTTCATGCTAATGCCGAGGGGAAACAGCAATTCGTTGAAGTGAATGAGACTGCGGTCTCAAAAATTCTTAAGAAGGTTCGTTATCTAATTTCGCTCTGGCATAGGGATCTTTTCTTGGATAAGAGTATGGCTGACTGTGTCTTTAGTGGGATAAAACTTCAAAGGTGCGAACCTTTACATTTGAATACATGTCATGTTGAAAAACTAATTTGGGTGATCTTTAGTCTCGGATGAAAGAGCTCTACTTGCAACGCGCTGTTGAAGTCCAACCCTGTTTCAACAGAGAAGTTCTCCGCGATCTATCGGATAGAGCAACTACCGTGAGACTAGATCTAGAAGCATGGGCCGAAGGAGAGAATATCCGATTTGACGTGGCTCGTTCTGCTGAACGGACAGAACCAGGGTATACGAATGAAGACGATGACACTGACCTTCAGGTCCTCCACATAGCCGCCGCAGGAAATTTGGCAGCACTACAAGAATGGGTCACCAAACTTCGAACTATTCCAGATGCTGGTGAACGCATTACACGCTTGTTTTTATCCGCCGTCAATGACTTTTCGAACGAGATTCTAGAAGTTATTTTGGCGAGCGGCCTAGTGGATCTACATGCTGAAGACGACATCAATGGACGAAATTGTCTCCATGAATCAGCAATATCGGACCAAGCCTTTGTCCTCGAGGCTGGTCTTGCTAATGGCGTCGACATTTCACGGCCGGACGTTTACGGGAGAATTCCCCTTCACTACGCCTGCATGCACGGACGTGTCGAAATGGCACGCAAACTTCTCGCTGCCGGGCCCGATACGGTGAATAGTCTAGACCATGACAACTTCACGCCCCTCATCCATAGCATCGTGCGGAATCACTTGGAATGTGCCGAACAACTTATAAATAACAAAGCAAGGATTGATCCAGCTTCCGAGTCAGATCATATTCCTCTGAACCTCGCCTGTCAACATGGAACAGTTGCCATTGCCAACCTGTTGTTACAGAAAGGGGCTTCTTTGCTTCCGGATGCCGAAGGCCTCTACCCTCAACACCTTGTCGCTCGCTCGGGTCGAGCTCCCGAGCTTTTATCGTTACTCAAAGACCATGGCGCGGACTTGAACCAGAATGATAAGTTATACCAGTGGACTCCATTATTTCATGCTGCTAGCGAAGGTTGTGTTAGCTGTCTACGTAGTCTTCTCGATCTCGGTGTGGATACGTCCGTTCTGGACGAAAAGGATCTCTCAGCCATGTACTACGCTGCGTGGGAGGGGCATCTTGAATGCATGGCCCTTCTTTGGTCGAAGCGGGATCCATCTTTACCTCATCGTATTCTTGTTAGCCATCAAACAGCACTGCAAACGGCCGGTACAACGGCCGGGTATGATGGTTTCCGCACTGACACTGCTCCATCGGCATTGAGTGCTGAAGCCGTTGATGGCATTCCCGATCTCGAATTACCACCTCCTATCATTCCGTTACGACGGTATGGACACAATTTCCTCGATACCAAGGCGTTTGTGCAGATCTATTTTGACATATCGAATCGTGGTCCCATTATTTTCGACCAAACCGGGCGTCACCCTGCTTCTCGTTTGACTATTTCGTCCAAGCTGTCAGATGTGATACCGCGCACCATAATGCTTCCAATCCAGGAAGATTCACGAATTGTTACGTTCCAAGTCGATACCTTGGAGAATTTTGTCCTGGAATTTGAGATATTCCCTACCTTTGGTTCTAAAGTGATAGCAAAGACCGTGGCCCTACCGTCTCTCTTTGCTGCTGAGAATTCGAGTGCAGGTAACTGTTCACTACCATTATTCGACCCGAGATTACGCTCGATAGGTCATATTCGCTTCAACTTCCAGGTCATAAAGCCATACTATGGAGACCCACTGGAGATTACACACTTTGCTACCTATTGGAAAGCAACCAACGCTATTGATACGGACCATAACGGGTTGATTACAGGCTCAAGTCTGTCTGGGGACTACGTACAACTCTTCTTGCAACTTACAAAGGACAAGCAACCTGTACTGTACCCTCTTTTCTCTATAAACCACCACGGTATCGATGTGCCCATTTGCACGATTACCTATGAACAATTTACAACTATCGCGCGTGAACGAGGCATCAACACTTCAGCAGTACTCGAAAGTCTGCACAACAAAACGCCCAATGACATTGCTATTGTCCACAAACAGCTCGCAACCTCCTTCTTGTCTCTACAAGATGTTCTCTTACATCTCCCTACCAGCATCCATGTGAATCTTTCCGTAATCTACCCGTCGTCTGCGGAAGAAAAGGCTCTAAGCCTGACCTCCTTGGCAGATATCAACACTTTCGTGGACTGCATCCTCCATGTTGTTTTTGATCACGCCAGAGCTTCGCGCGAGAAAAGTCCAGACTTTATGCGTTCTGTTGTTTTCACTTCGTATAATCCTAACATTTGCACTGCCCTGAACTGGAAACAGCCAAACTGTAAGTGAACACCTATTCTATTTATGGATCTTCAGTTCATACTCATTTCTCGATTGTTATAGACCCCGTTCTTCTGTGCAATGATTTGGGACAGATTGGAGACTTTACCCGAGAAGTCAATACCACCTCGGCAATCCAATCAAGCGGTCATACATCCATGTCCATCAAGGAAGCTGCGCGCATAGCCCAATCCAATAATTTCATGGGTCTGATCTGTCGATCAAGTCTTTTGGTATGTTGATCAACCAATCTTTTCATTCTCATTTCTCAGTCTCAAGGAAACCAATGACTAATATGCATTCTTGTTCAGAACGTCATGCCAGCTCTTATCGAGACGATCAAAGAACAGGGTCTCGTATTAATAGCCGAGACATCTGACGAAGAACCCCCAAATATCACCCCACCGAAAACTAATCCTCCGAGAGCAGCTACAGAGTGGATATATAGAACGCCAGAGGGTGTTAACGGCGTAATGAAGGCCACCGGAGTACTCCGATTCAACGAAAGCATCGACATGTGATTGACGACAGAAAAGAGAAAATGAGGAAATAGGAAATGAGTTATGTCTTTTTTTCGCTTGAGATGAGATACTTGTTATTGTTTTTTTTTTTTTTTTTTTTGATAGATGATGAAGGCGAGATGTGGTTCCTCGCATTTTTTTAATACTTCGGCGTAAAACATGAGTGAGGCCATAGAGATTGTGTTGACATTCCATTTCCATCTTCGAATCTTTTCTTTTTCTTTTGGGAGATGTTCTATTTGAGCAACAGAAAGAAAATTATTGTGTAAATATGATATCTACCATCTTGCCGTGCTACATTTGCGAAAAAGTATCTAGGCAGGTAATCGATTGGGTTGCTTGTTTTATTTACTTCATTCTTTTCTTTTTGGAAAAATAAATAACTTTCTGTTCATGTCAAACAGCAAAATATATTATATTAACATTCAGCGTATAGTTGGTTGGGTTTTCTATCTATGTAGTTGATCTCTATTCTATCTAGTATACAATAAACCAAGTCGAGTTGGGGTAGCACCGCCACGCGACTGGTTGGTTCTCTTTCATCAGTCCTCGGGACTGTCTTCGTGGAATCTTGTGGTGTAGGAAAAGCATGACGCAAAATAGTGGAGTTGGACAATCAAGAAGTGAATAAGCAAAACGGGTGGTGATACACGAAATCGGGTTGGCTAGAAGGGCACGACATTACAAAAAGAAAGAGCTCAGAAAATGCAGACATATTGGGAGATGGTCTGTGGTGAAAGAAGAATGGGATATATGAGACGCCTCAGCTGGCATCTAGTTTGTCTTGGGCGTACTCTTGGGAACCTTTTTGCCAATGTTCCAGCCCCAACCTCTCAAGGTTTTGACAATCTTGGGCGTCACGGCGGCCGTTAGAGGCACCCGGAAGAAAATGAAGCTCTTGTGAACTGCGTATGCCAAGGCAAGTTGTGTCCATATGCCTAGAAAGAAGCTTAATTAGTATACATGTTCCTATGTGAGTTGAATATTAAGAGAAAAAGAAAAAGAAAAAAAAACTTACTAGCTCCTTCATCAGTGATATCCTCAGCAAGACCTTCACCATCATGCTCCTGCTGATGGCCCTCAATATCCTGCTTCGCACTTGTATTTCGTTCAAGAGGCACCACAGAATAAAACAGTCTCTTTGCCTCCTCAACAATCACATGCTCATAATGTCCAATCCGCTCAACGCCAAGTAGCTGGACTGCAGCAAAGCAGAAAGGAAAGTCCAGCGCTGAGAGCGCAAAATAAACGCCTACTGCCGACCAGCCGTATTCACGAGACAGATTTTTGAAGCGCTGCGAAATCGATTGTGCCTGTGCTTGCGCTTGCTGACTGCTTGTATTTGCGCTGCTTGAAGAGGATGAGAAGCGCTGTTGGAAGAATGTGTTTCGCTGGTTATAGCTCTTCTTGCTGCATTTCGAAGGCCTGATTTGACCACGGGTTCTTGTTGATCGAGGATACTGCTGTGATAGAAACGTGCGGGATTGGTGCAATGGCTGTCGAAGGGAAGGGTTCATCTGTAGGATTGACTGCACCTGGCGTCGCAGCAGTTGCGACATGGATGAAGATACCGGCGGCATGTTCGTTTGGAGGTGCAGATCTGATGATGTGGTGTATATGAAATGGCAGCAGTGGTCTTGCGGTTATTGCGGTAGATGATCAGTCCAACTCGAGTTAAAACATGGTCTGAAGGCTGAAGTTCTTGGTGGTTCTACAAGAAATAAAATAATATCCGCGAAGTCCGAAGACCGGCATCCCGGTATGGTAACTTTGTAACTATGTAATTTACAACATCCATACAACAAATACAATACCGCGCTAATGCTGCCGCAATTATTTTGTCCATCAAGTTCAAGTTCAACCCCATTGATTGATCGACCAACCTTTGGCCATTGGGTTACGCGGCCACCAAATCATTGATTCTCTTGTCTATCAGAAGGAAGAGAATACAGAAGAATGCCTCCGAGGCTACCACCACCCGAGGCCTTGTGCCTCAGTCGATTCGGCTGGGCTGCGCAGTTTCTCCTCGATACCTCCAACAAGCGCTTCTTCGGCATCAGATCTCTCACGCCGCCCAAACAAAGTCGATATAATGCCGGGCCAGACCTTCCTTTACTCAAATCCACACCTGCCGCTGCCTTGGAACGCCGGTTAAAAGCGAACACGATGCCACTGCGGACGGGTCTGCTGGCGATCAAAAAGGGCATGACGGGCTTATACGATCCCGAGACGGGGAAACGTACCCCCTGCACCGTCTTACAACTCGATCGATGCCAGGTCGTATCTCACAAGACCATGGATAAGCACGGTTATTTTGCGGTGCAAATAGGGAGTGGGTTTAAGAGCGCTCATCGATTGACAAACTCTCTCGTCGGGCATTTTTCAACGAATGGCGTCGCGCCCAAGAGATACGTCCATGAGTTCCGGGTCCAGGACGAGACAGGCTTGCTCGGAGTCGGCGAGACGTTACATGCGGATTGGTTTCAGGTGGGACAGTTTGTCGATGCACGCTCAAATACAAAAGGTAAAGGGTTCGCCGGTGTGATGAAAAGGCACGGTTTCCATGGTCAGGATAGAAGTCACGGTGTCAGTTTAACCCATCGTTCTCTGGGTTCTGCCGGTCCAAGTCAAGGAGGTGGTTCTCGTGTTTATCCCGGCAAGAAGATGGCCGGAAACATGGGTAACGTGCAGAATACTTTGCAGAATCTGAAGATTTTGCAAATCGATCGCGAGAACGGCCTAATCGTTGTGAATGGTATGTTGAAGTCCTTTTTTATGAGTTAGTTTCAGCTTGCTAATTATAATTATCGTTTACAGGATCTGTCAGTGGACCAAAGGGCTGTCTCGTCAAAATCCAAGATGCACTTAAGAAACCATGGCCAAAGGTCGATGCGCAACCTAAGCCGGACACTGCGGTTGAAGAATCATAGCGAACCATTATTAATTTCATGTCTATAAAAATGTACTATTATACAATATTTTGAGGAGGGCGTCGGGTTACAAAGAACTTGTTTTTGGAACATTCTCTCAGTCCATTGCCCTTAATGATACACAAATTCAACCTAAGACCGCAAGTATGTGTGGTGATACATGTTGAAATTCCCTTACTTAGTCGGATAAACTCGCAAATGGATCTTGATCCGGCGTGAGTAGCTGGATGACCTTTCCATCCTCAGTCTCCAAACTCCATACCTCCGTGTTGAACTAAATGATACAATTAGCTTTTTTTTTTGCATGATCCTCGCCTTGGAGATGAAAGATCATCGTAGACTTACATAACCGAGACGATCAGGCCTAACACTCTTGAATCTCATCTTGCCCTTTGATTTTGTGCCTTTAACCCAGTAGGATATGTCAATTCGCCCGTGTAGCTGGTCCATGGTGCCGCTTATCCACGGAATTTTATGCGCAAAGTAAATCTCATCTCCGAGAATCTCGCGTGCTTGCTTTGAAGTTCGCAGCGCGTAAAGTGTGCTGCTCACGACGCTTGATGACGATTTTTGATAGTTGAAGATTCCGAACATGGCAGCTCCGACAAGGACGGCGAATACAGGCAGCGTCCGAGCCCATCGAAACTGCGATTCTAGGGCTGGCAATTCTCTGTCGGCACGACGATCTAGAAGCGGACCTGAGTTCGCTGATGGTGCAGGAATCAGTGAACGGCGTTGAGTACGAAATGGGCTCGCATTTTTCAACGGCGCCGCCCCGCGGGCGGACGTCCGCAATGCCCTAGGAATTGTCCTCGTGAAGCTCATTTATAATGTATTTTCTGTGCTGTATTCAAGATTGGCGGCGAGACGACGTTTTTCGAAGAGGCTGTACAGAGTCGACTGTTGGTTGTGGCAGTATAAAAGGACGAGAAAGATTGTCTGTCATGCGGAGACGCTGGCTTGGCGCTGCGGAGCGGAACTACCCACGTCCATTGA
The DNA here is from genome assembly GCA_023721895.2 of Talaromyces albobiverticillius. Lineage (NCBI taxonomy): Eukaryota > Fungi > Ascomycota > Eurotiomycetes > Eurotiales > Trichocomaceae > Talaromyces > Talaromyces albobiverticillius. The sequence continues at coordinate 3,552,150 of JAMBUR020000001.1, read as the reverse complement.
TCGACCATCTATCATCAGTCAACTCCGCTCTATATCTTATATTCCACCTCACATCATGGCTGCAACGCTGAGACGGACATTTCGCTATCCCGACGACGAAGATGAGGGTCATGACCATAGCACCAGAGAAGAATTAGATGAGGAAGGTCTGGAAACCCAACACACCTCGTATCATTGAAGTTATGGAAAAAGAAAGATGTCAGGCCTAGCTAGCTAGATGCTGATTTTAGGCTGTTCCAGAACAAGATGATATTATCCAAAATCTACACCAGAGAAACGATAGGGACAATCGTTTTTATCATGTACGCATTTCAAATGCCAGCCATATATAGAGCTATAACTTAGTTTCTGACCATTTTATAGACTGTGTTCACTGTTGCCCCGCTCATTGCCATTATCGCCTATGTCCCTGCACTGATCTCATCATCAGTGACGATTGCGAAGATATTGATATATATTATTTGCATACTGTCTCTTTCGGCGACAGCATACATCATGGAAAGCAGTAGTTCTTTCCATCCATCAGGGACAACCAGCCGACACGAAAGCTGCCGACCTATAGCTGTGATGAATCACCGATGGTCGCCAGTAACTCTGAACGAGACAAACAGGAAATATCTTGTTTATATCAATTCTGCACTGTGTGCACTGCTAGCTTTGGGATCGTTATACACAGGCAATACTGTGTTGTACATTCTCCCCGGAGGTAAGCACCATCAATGATATGTATTGATTTGAGATCTTGTCAGCAACTAACTGACATGTCTACTGTCCCTTTGTAGTCTTTTTGGCCATTACCTTTCTTGCTAGACACGTTATTACTGAAGTCGATATTGAAGAGCTTGAGAAGCTTCGGTACGAATACAAAGGGGCTTAGGTGAGAATTATTACTTCGCGAATATTTAAAGCTAGATAGAATTGATTCCCTGGCGCTCTGGGAGCTAGTTGATGTACTAGAATTACGATAATCCTTTCATCTTGGGCATTCCTTTAAAGCCGCTTAATGTGATGATTAATTACCTACCAATTGATTATTTCATCTCGCTACAACAGCACCGAGAGCTGGACTTAGTAAATATTATTAACCGACGAATCATCTGCTAACTTTGAAATACTTCGACACATTGACTAGACACGCTTATTATCGTTCCAGCAAAATTTCCCCAAAAATGTTAATCAAACATCTGCGTCCGAGTCCTCAAAATAATTGACTCTTGTGGCTCGTTTGGGCTTGTTAATATTCTGTTCCGTTTGTGACGTGCGAGACTTTCTATGTCCGGCCTTGAAATCGGCGTCCTTTTCCCCGCGGTGTCTCTTCTTTGTGGTCTCTGGGGTCGGCATAGATTGATTATGGAATGAAATATCGGATACAATAATGGGAGCACCACCGCTCAAACTTGATTGGGTCCCACTTGCTCCTCTCACAAATGCCGTCAGTGACCGCGCGAGGGTTTCCATGCGCTCTCGGCCAAGTCTCAAACGCACCATGAGCCCTCCCTGTTTTTGAGGATGTAGTGTACCGTTGTGTACTGGTCCGCCATTTGCCAAATGTGAAGCTCCATGGTCGCCTCCGTTGGAAGTCATTAACAGACTCGGGTCTATACCATAAGGATTGAAGCCATTGTTTGTATCCTGTGTGAGATCGATGGCTGTTGAAGGAGGGAATGTATTTTCTGAAGGAAACTCGAACCGAATAGCGGCGGCATCTCGAAAAGTTTCCTCTTCACTTCTGTGCAATAAGTGTTCGGCGTTTGATTGACTAAGTTGATGCACCCTTGCAGCAAGTTCTGGCAGGTGGATAGAAGGATCATAGACATCGAACCCATTAGACAGTTGATCGGTCGTTCCTCCAAGGGCTGGGTCAATCGGGATGCCATCATAAGCCGGCCCGGGTGGGTGTGCACTATGAACAGGCTGGACGTATCCGCCATCGTCGTCTTGAGCTGCAAGAGCATCATGTGCCAGTTTCGCCTTCTCTGCCTCCTCCTGGTGCCTCTGCAACCGCCGCGATGAGTCGGCTGTACCATCACCGGTTTTCTTCAGCCAGCCAATGTTAGAATGACTGAAATTTACTAGAGCTTCGATACTTCGTGGGTCGGCAATATTTCTGGTGTCATGCCCAAGTGCTAAGCCTTTCGGTTCGTAGGGCTGGGTAGTAAATTTTCGGCGACATGCACCACAACTGCAGATTTTCCGACATCTTGGGCATTCCCAATTATAGGATTGCATGGGCTCCTGAGGTTTGATTTCAAACGCTCTAAAGAGGCTGCCATAGCAGTAGTGCAGCGGACACTTTTGGCACGATGCAAGCTTCCAGGTCGGTTCCAGTGTTTTACAGATGTGGCACCTCGCGTGTTCCTTGGATAATTTGTCCTTCGGTTGGCCTTTCCTTCGTTTCACGGGTCGCTCATCTGCACTCAACTCATCCTCCTCATCATGACTACCAACCCCATCTTTTTCATTCAACGATTGTTTTGTGATGTCAATCCAGGGTCTTCTCCTTAACTCTAGCTGACAGACTTCAGCCAGGGTCCTGTAGCCTAAGCGCCGTCTTTCAGTGGCAAGAGGTGTATACTTGTCCTCTCTTTGGCCTTGAATTCTGCAAATTTGTTTCCCCCATGTTTCATGCTTATCCACCAGTTCGGCCCACCGAAATTGCTCTACCCATTGAAGGTTGGACACGCACCCGCAGCTTCTACCCATGGCATAACACTCCATACAAACATCATAACAATCATCTTCGCCATTTATGAACTTTCCCACACAATGTGTGCACGTAAGGAAACGGTTGAAAACATTGCACCGGCAATAAGAGCATGTCACGTTGCTATCGAAGGGCAAAAACTCGATAGATTTCTCTTCAGGCAACTCGGTGGAAAAACTTTCAGAGAGCATAATATTTGTAAACATGGCGAATAATTTCTTAAAGTCCTTTTGCAGCTGGCGCGCCTTGGAGCTGCGGACGTCGTATTGCTCAGCAGCCCAGAGTAACTTCGAGTATTTATCCAGCGAATAAAAGATAATTGCCTTGTTCTTGTACTGCTCGTCCCGGCAAACAGTTCTCGCCCGTGGAAGTGCTTCTTGGAGGGCCAATTCCAACGTTTCAACTGTTGTGCGATTCCAAGCAACCTTCATTGTTCGGGTGCCACGATTCCAGACTTGGTGAGGTGCCAGAGGTGGTATGAGAATGAAATCCCCTACTTTCTGCTCAACCACATATGTCTTAAAAGGGGCTGCCTTCCAAGCACTGATCTGTGCAAAATGATCTTCGAGGTCGATGTCATGACCTAAAACAGAGGACCAGTATTCGGAGACTATGTGGTGATCCTTGGTTTCGGTCATGAACCAGATTGAAGAGCCAGGTTTTGTCCGTTTGCCATATTCAGAGAGCCCTGTCGAGGTTTCGACCATTATATTATGACCGAGAGTTGCGCACATCTCTTGATGGCAAGGGGTATAGGTTCCTTCGTGGCCAATGTAACACATGAGATTCTCGGCGCGCATTGCAGACGGCAAGCTGCTCATCAAGTCACCAGCTTTCGCCACGTCCTGGGAAACTTGAAAGATCGGGTCATGAGTATTCAACCCTGGAAACGCGCTGGCTGGATCTGTGTCGCTTGTTGTTGTTTCATTCATGTAAAATAGAAAGGGAGGTATGATATCTTTCAATTTCTCAAACCAGACATCCGGGCAATCGATGTCCTTTAGATAGATCCTCTGACGCGTCGGTTCGGTGAAATTCTGAGCATTAATTTGTTCAGCCAGCATAGGCATATTACTGAGATAATGCCCAATTGACAGTGGAATGTTTGTCTTCGTAACCAGATTCCTGGCATTTTCGGCTGGACATTGTAATGAAATTAGCTTCATTTAAAATTCACATATGCAAATATGAGATCTCGTACTTTTTGTGGCATGATTGTCCCTAAGCCATCGCTCAGCAAATATCCACTTCTCGAATTTGGCATCATAGCCTTCAACGACTAATGGCTTGCCCCCATTTATGACATGGAGACGAATGAGCTTCTCGAAATTGTCCAATCCTTGCTCGTAGATTGCATCGCAGTGTATCCTAACGACCCATTCAAAATTTGGTGTTGTCTCGACCAGTGTAGGGACATCGATAGTGGGAGAGATAGGCTCAAAAGCTGCCTGAGGCCGTTGGGCTGGCATGATATCGGTTACACCAGTTCCTTCCAGAGGACCACAGATCAAGTCAACGAGAAACCATATGCGCGGTTTCGGACATGTGGGCGGCAAGTGCGGGTGAGGGACGAGTGACTCGATAGTGGCAGGAGCGCGCAAGAGGTAGCTTTCGCGATTCGAAGTTGTTGCGGCCAGTAAGGCGCTCGATTTGGTCGCAAAGGTGTCGCATTAGGTAGAGAAGAGAGTAGATATGACGGCTATCACCGACTTATCAGCAGCGCCTAGGAGATTAGGAATGCAACCAGAGTTGGGGTAGGAGGATGGCTTGTTGCGATGGGCGTATGCGAGTCACGACTTCAAAAGACAAGCATGGGGATTAGGTAAGCCAACGAGGCTGTCTCCATTCGGTTAGCGCCTGTGGAGGTGGGTCCGCGCATCCAAAATAATTTATGAACCTCAACGATCAATTAAATGCCTTGTTTTCTCTAATTGGGACTTGTAAAAGCCACTGTCTCATCCCCGAGCTTATACCAATATGCTTTTGGCAAGCTGAAGGCCTCTTTGCCTCGTTACGAAATCAATCAAGGACATTGACTTGTCATCACCTATAAAGCTACAACAGCTATGATGCACTTTCGGCCCAGGAACATGACAGCGAGGGTTTCCTCTCTGTATTATGTGGAGGCATTTCGATCCCCAACGAAACAATGTACAGGCTTCAGCCTCCAAAGCAGATCTTGGATCACAATGGCGGCCCGCCTGCATTGTTCGCCTTCCCAGCGTCGCTCGAGAACACCAGATTCCGCAGTGCTTAGTTTTAATAAGCAAGACACCATTGCGAAGTTACCAACGAGTGTTTTACATCGGTCCCTACATCAAGCTTCGTCAGCACAACAAGAAGCGTCACCTGCAGTAGCAGTGTATAATCCTCCGCAGACGGGTCTTATTGCCTATCTCCCGCAATCTTGGGTGCCATATGCCGAGTTAGTACGACTAGACAAACCTACTGGAACATATTATCTCTTCTTTCCGTGTCTTTTTTCAACATTACTTGCAGCTCCGCTCGCTACACCAATGGCAACTCCTATGGAAATTCTCGCAATCACAGGGCTTTTCTTCAGCGGTGCGCTCATTATGCGAGGCGCGGGCTGCACAATTAACGATCTTTGGGACAGAGATTTCGATCCTCACGTAACACGTACTCGATTCCGGCCCATTGCACGAGGCGCAGTAACGCCAAAAAAGGCCATTATGTTTACCGGATTTCAACTCCTTGGCGGTCTTGCAATACTCCTCCAATTTCCCATACAATGCTTATGGTACGGAGTTCCAAGTCTCCTATTTGTCGCAACATATCCATTGGCCAAACGAGTCACGAATTATCCGCAGGCTGTTCTCGGATTAACCTTTTCATGGGGTGCAATGATGGGCTTTCCAGCTCTCGGCGTGGATCTACTGAGCCAGCCTAGTGCTCTGGCATCTGCGGTGGCTCTATATTCCAGTTGTGTGGCCTGGACTGTCCTGTATGACATGATTTATGCGCATATGGACATCAAAGATGATGTAGCCGCGGGAATCAAGTCTATCGCCCTGCGTCATGAGCACAATACAAAGACAGTCCTCTCGGGTTTAGCTGTCACTCAGGTGTCACTTCTGGCGCTTGCTGGCTGGGCTTCCGGAGCAGGTCCAATATATTTTGCAGGCACCTGCGGGAGTGCCATTGTCTCTCTCGGTGTTATGATCTGGAGAGTGCGCCTGAAGGATGTCAAGAACTGCTGGTGGTGGTTTAAAAACGGCTGTTGGCTGACTGGCGGCGGTATAGCGCTGGGTATGACAGGAGAGTATCTCGCCCAATATTTAGGATACTACCAAGACGAAGAGGACGAGAAAAAGCAGGAAACCGACCTTATATCGCTATAACTGGTGGATAGACGTTTGTAAGATAAAGAGTATATCTGTATATAATCACGAGTACCCAAGCTACTCTAGACCTTGTCTAATTACATTAGTAGCTTGCCAACATTCTTAGATTAAATATCAAGTAGTACGCATTATCATATGCGTGGTATTGAGAATGGTTGTGGTTGAAGCTGTTACCTAGCTAGGCTATGCGACTGGCGGCACGCAATGCCAAGTATTTCGACGTAACTCCTCCGCGGAGGCAAAAAAGCGTATCAGCTTCCTACATTACTAATAATCATAATTCTCGATATTCGAGCATCCCACCAGCCCATCTCCAAGCATTCAGATTCCGAATTCTACTCTCGCTACATTTAATATTTTCAAGATGTTCTCAAGGTTCGCTGCAAGGGTACGTATTCGTCCATACAACTCGGTCTCCCATAGCTCGGTGCCCATGGCTGACATGACTTGTGAAAAATCCACAGCCTGCTCGCGGCATCACGCGATTGGTGCCAACACCGACAGCAGTTAAGGCTCCTAGTCCATGGTCGATAGCTGCCAGTCCAGCAGCCCTTCAATTTCGCCGTCTGCTCTCTTCAGAAACGAGAGCGGCCATTGACAAAGCCGTTCAATCAGCACCCGTCGTGCTATTCATGAAAGGAACTCCCGAAACACCACAGTGCGGATTCTCGCGGGCGAGTATACAGGTTTTGGGTTTGCAGGGAGTCGATCCTAAGAAATTCACTGCGTTTAACGTTCTCGAGGACCCCGAGCTTCGTCAAGGTACATTCTCAAACCCTAGAAATGGATGATTACGCTGATCATGGTCATGCTAACTTTCTTCAATCAAATTCCAGGAATCAAAGAGTACTCCGAATGGCCAACGATACCACAACTCTACGTCGACAATGAATTCGTAGGTGGATGCGATATTCTCTTGTCTATGCACCAAAATGGAGAACTGGCGAAATTATTCGAAGAAAAGGGTGTTCTCGTTGCAGAAGAATGAACACGGAGGTAGTATTCTAGCGCATGTACCAATGTTTATTTCATACCTGTATTTAACAGAATTCTTAGCAGTGCTGTAATATCACCAAATTAATTATATTTAAAGATCGGTCGAATCAGGTCAACAACATACTTGCTTCAGAAATGATGTGAATTTGGCCTAGGTGACTGTTTCCAAAAAAGCCAAATGACGCCAATATGCTATGCAGCTATGTATATATGCGTGTCTTCATTTACACTACCCTAGCAAGCCACCTAGGACAACCCTGCTGACTCCTCCAATTTCACTTTTCGCACCACTTCTGCTTGCATCTTCGAATTCTCTAACAACCCCTGTGACCATGACTTTGCGTAACTTCGCGTCAGTCTTAGTGAAAAGCTCCCCCAGAGCCACGTTACAAATGGCAGGCGTTGGAACCAGGCTTATAAGTCTAGTGTAGCAGTCGATCAGGACGTCGCAAAGTGTGATGAAAGTTTCAAAGAAATCGGGATCAAAAGGTAGCGACGGTGTTAACAGATATGTATATTCTTCGCCAGGAAGTAAATCTGAAGAGTCGGTATTAGGAAAAGATGTGACCGCAGAGGCAGCGGTGGCTGAAGAAGCAAGATTTCCCGTCATAGCCTTGACGTCTGACGAATCACTGAAATGCATAGGCAGGCCGATCTCCGTGGCCGAGCTTGCTCTCCTAGCTTTGTTTCCGGTATATGTTGCCCTCTTGAACATCTGAGGCAGTTTTGCTCGCACAAGGTTGGATGAGAAGTTCCCATCTGAAGAATGGACTTGCTGATATGTCTCGAATTCAATCAAGAGCGCGTGGAGGGCGCGAAGATATTCCAATGGTGTTGAATTCACGTCTAATATCGGAGGAAGCGAGAGCCCCAGGAGTAGGAAATTAATGGCGCGACGAGAGAGCTTTTTGGGATCAAAGGAAGGCATTCGCATAAGATCATTCCTCGAGAAATTGACAGTATTGAACCAATATACTCGTCCTTCGTGACTAGGAGGTGGCAAAACAATTAATTAGCTTTATTCCAATTCGATTTGGGAGGCACAGTTGAGGGAGTACCCACGCTTTGCGCAAATAATCCAATGTAGATATGCGTTTAGAAGACATTTCGTGAATGTGTTGAAAGATGGAGGATGCACTCTGAGGGCCAGCCGGCCCTCCAAGCTGTGAAGGGGGTAACGGAGGTATTCCGTTCATGGCGGAGGTTCACGTAAGCGATTCCTGAGAGAAGCTGATGGGCTAGCTTCACAATCCCATGATGGATTGATCTAAGAGAGGAAATTTGTGGTTCGCCGAATCAATTGGCAATCGTGGCTGGAGGGGACTGTATGTAGTTGGCGGAGGCCGAACAGGGACCTGGCCTTTGCTTTGATGCGGGGAAGCTTTAGACGATTTTTGAATGGTGAATCGAATGGAAGAAGAACTCAAGAAACAGACAGGGCGTGTTTCTCTTTGGATAGCATTCAATGAGCAAATAACTGCATTATATCGGATGCAGGCACGTCGACTGTGTGTTCTTTGGAGATGGAGACTCCTTAAACGCATCCAAGTTAGTTATCGGGAAACTGGGACAGGGACTGGGACCGTGACCCCACGTCTCTAAACCCTAAACGGGGTAGTCGAGCTTCTTCCGTCATGGCATTATTATTCAATCAGTTACCACTCCCAAATAAATATCAGTTGACGTTCCATTCACAACTGGACAACAGATTCGACCCTGTCGCAGAACATGTCGGAGCCCGGGCAAGACGTGGTCCCTCAACCCGGCCAATGGCCGGTTGACCCACAGGAAGATGTTCCCATATCGAAGCACCGCATATGGGTTGATGGATGCTTTGATTTCAGCCACCACGGTGAGTCGCAATCTGTCTATATACTCAGGCATAGTTTAATAATTGAGGTGGTGTATAGGTCACGCTGGGGCTATGCTACAAGCACGGAGACTGGGAAAGGAGTTATTAGTTGGCATCCACTCGGACGAGGCAATCCTAGAAAACAAAGGCCCAACTGTGATGACTTTATCGGAGCGGTTAGTTGGTAAATCGTATCTAAACTCGAATATCAGTGGCTCTGACTGTCTCTAGAGTTGCTGCTGTCGAAGCGTGCAGATGGGCCACAAAGCCCATCCCTCATGCTCCGTATGTCACAACTTTACCGTGGATATCACATTACGGTTGTCAGTATGTCGTTCACGGCGACGATATTACATCCGACAGTAACGGCGAGGACTGTTATCGATTTGTAAAGGCTGCCGGTCGATTTGTGGTCGTGAAGCGAACTCCAGGCATCTCCACGACGGATCTAGTCGGCCGAATGCTTCTATGCACAAAGAACCATTTTGTGAAATCGGTAAAGGATATTCTCGAGGGCAATGAAGGATCTGACAACCCTGAAGACCGGAAAGCGTTTGGCGCGGATCTCCTCCAGAGACTTCGTGACTATGCTACTGACGAGAGCGGACACCAGCCTGGGCCAGAGGTATGGCTTTGGAATGGCAGTGATAAGGCCAAGATTGTTCAAGCCACCGAACATGCCGGTAACTTTGAATCCCTAATTAAAGGTGTTCCACCAAAGCCGGGACAACGTATCATATATGTCGACGGCGGATTTGACCTCTTTTCTTCCGGACATATCGAATTTCTTCGACGAGTTTGGGATGCAGAAGAAGCCGAAGGCAAAAAGCGAGGGTGGTATGAAGTCAACGAAAAAGAGAAAAGAGTCACACAGCATGGTGAAGACTACGGCCCGGCGTATGTTATCGCTGGTATTCATGACGATTCGGTTATCAACCACTGGAAGGGTCTCAACTATCCCATTATGAATATATTTGAACGAGGACTGTGCGTCTTGCAGTGCAAGGTATGCTAATAAGATGATCAGAAATTGCCAGAGTTGTTCTACATTTCATTGCTAATCAGTTCCCATAGTATGTCCAAACCATCGTCTTTTCAACTCCATTCACGCCAAGCGAGTCATTCCTACGAGCTATGCCATGGGGAGTGCCCGATGCGGTTTACCACGGACCAACAACATTCATTCCCCTAACATATGATCCCTATGTCGCTCCAAAGCAAATGGGAATTTTCAAGGAGGTCAACAGCCACCCATTCCAGCATGTAAATGCTGGTGAAATTGTGGAAAGAATTCTCAAGAGCCGCAATGCTTATGAAGAGAGGCAACGTGCAAAACTGAAAAAGGGTGTTATTGAACAAGAATCGAAGGATAAAGAGCAAGCATCTGCTACGGGGACCCAGTAGTGGCGGCAAAATGCCCTGCTTAAAAATACCCATCATGGGATCATAACTCAGGAAACAAAATATTCACTTTGCGTTAGACACTGTGTAGTATGACAGCTGATTCATGTAAATAGACAACCCCCTAGTCCCATGTTGGAAACTTCGAGATCATATAATTTTTTAGAGGTTAACCCATTTATACAAACAAAAGGTCAACTTGAATACGGGAGGTTAAGTTGCTCTACTTGTCTTCAGGAGAAATTAATCGCATAATCTATATTCAACTACCACGAAAAACTTTCAGCTTGCCACAGGAGTGGAGAGGACGATCACGACGAAGTCCAGCAGAAACGAAAAGGAAACGAGTAGAGAAGTCAATCAATCGTGCCATCCCACGTTAGAAATCAAACGCTTTTGTCTATCGTATGTACAGTAAATATATGCTGCTCGAATAACTGGCTCATGAGTATCAACGCCGAATCAGAAGCCCATGCAAAAGTATGTCCAATAAATGCAGTCGCTCAGTTGAAAAAAGGACAAGAACAATAAAAAATGAAGTGTCGTAAGGTCAATAAGTAGCAACCGGTTTAAGAAGCGTGCATTTTCTTCTCGAGTTCTTTCTGTTCGCCGAACACGCGTCGGCTCATCTCTAAAACGGCTTCGAAGCCTTCACGTCCTCGTTTGGCATTTTGGCTGAATCGTTCAATGCTAGCTTCTTCTACCTTATTCTTGATCTTTTGCCATCCAGTGCAGAGTGCAGTGATCATGGCTTCTTGTTGGAATTCGGTCTGCTTGTCTGGCATTGAACGCGACGGCTGGTAGACAACGGTCTCCCGGACATTAAGGACGTTGGACCAGGTCAGATTGGTAGAGCACATGGTCACTTTTTTGGCAATGGGGTCGACGTATGAGACCTCATACACATATGACAGAGAGCTGCCTCCGAAGAGCGACAAGACCCATTTCGGCACGGTCTGATAACAGGTGATGAGACGCTCGGTGCGTAACTACAGCAAGGCATTGTCAATTACTCATCCAGAAAACTAGTATGACCATGACCATGTAGACTTACGATGCCTGTGGAAGGTTCTATCGCCCTGGAAATGGTATCGACAGCCTTCACGTGAGTCGACTTGTCGTTCCATGGGCTATATTTTTGCCAGTTTGCAGTAGACACTTCATCCCACGAGTAGTTGAAGGTGTAGTCCGAGGCAAAGGCTTTCATCTTATCCCCTTTCGCCTTCAAAAGAAGGGGGTCGCTGGACTGAGGGAACGGCTCGATAAGGAATCGCGCTGCTTAGGCTGTACTTTTTTTTTTGGCGCTTTCGGTAACAGGTACGATTGCAGACTAATCTGATGACGATGAAAACAACGGTCTATTGAGTGACGGGATGGTGAAGCACATGTAGTCTATTATTCTATGATTGTATGAAGAGGCATGATGGATGATGGATGGCAAGCGATGATGAAAAAAACCGGGTCGTGCAGAGGTTTTATGCTGGGCCGGGGCGGGCCTGCTACGGTCACGGGAGCCAACGACAGGGGTTTTTTCATGTTTAGCCGCCCCGAATCAGCCCGCAATACAGCACAATTACCGTTTACATCTTGCAGCGAACGATTATATTCGACCAAAACCGCGATTAGAGTACTGTACGTGTATCGGTATTACCACCATCCCCAAAGTAGCTTTGCGTATTGCGCGAGCATGTGAAAGCCCCAGGATAAATATCGCGTAAAGACGAATCCTTCCTAGTCCCAACGCCCGGCTGGAATAAATAATAATGAATTTAAGTCATGCCCTATTGGACGGAAATGCACTCTAGTCTCGAGTCTGGGCCGGGCGGTTGAACGCGTGAGCGTTGTCGCGATTGTAAATTGCGTGGCTGAACAGTGAACACTCTGTGCTAGGCTGCCTACTCGCCGTCCATCTTCTTTCATTCATCCACCTGTAGAGAGGAAGAAGCAGGACAACCTCTCCAATTAACAGAAGCATCTCATAGTTACATTTGGTGCTCAGTCAACTCTCCCAAAATGGTCGTCGAATTGAGGAAGCGCAAGGCACCGCCAACCCAGCCAGAGCCAGCGCAAAAAAAGACAGCAGCAGCCAAAAAAGCAACGAAGAAGACCACCAAGGCCGTCAAGCCTTCTGAGCCAGCACCTGAGAAGGCAAAGAGTGAAAACGCTCCAGCCAAGTCATCCCCCTCGGTCCTCAAAGTTGGCGATGTTATCTCCGTGAAGGGCTTTGGAGGAGAGATACAGACCCAGGATGGCGAATCAACAACTCTGGAGTCCCTGGTGGCTTCCAGCAAAGCCGGAGTTGTCATCTTCACATACCCGCGAGCCTCCACCCCAGGATGTAAGTTATCTGTCAAGTCATATTAGTTACACCATGTCCAACCTCGTCCACTATATATTATTACGTGTGTGGTGGTTTCACATTAATGGGCTTCCGACACCCTTACATTTATTACGAACTTCATCTCGGAGGATATTAAACTGACCATGTTTCTTAGGCACCACACAAGCCTGCTTGTTTCGTGATGGATATGAAGATCTCACCTCGACCGGCCTGGCAATCTATGGTCTGTCCACCGACTCTCCAAAATCAAACACGACTTTCAAGACCAACAAAAACCTACCATATCCACTGCTGTGCGACCCGAACGCGACTTTGATTGGTAGCTTGGGTTTCAAGAAGTCACCAAAGGGAACAGTTCGAGGTGTCTTTGTCCTGGACAAGACTGGTAAAGTCCTGCTATTGGAGCCTGGCAGTCCAGCTGGCACTGTTAAGGCGGTAGAGAAGATTGTGCAAGAAAATTCGAGCAAGGATGACGCCAAGGAAGATGCTGCAAAGGATGAGAAGGAATAAACGGTCTCTCTCGGTCATTGTCTAGATACCGCATCATTTCAAAGCGAATCGACATCTGTTGATGTCTGGATGCCGGAACAGTCAGCATCCATTTTGTAACCATAGTAGTAATAGTTTAATTAAACCCCTAAATTAATTGAATCATATCTCTTGTTTAACTCGCATGTATCTTCCTTTTTTTATGTGTTTTATGTTGGTTGCTTAAGAAGCCATGTCGGTTCGGAAAAATGTTACGCCAGTGGCTGCGACCTTCATTCCCGCCCGAAGTCGACGACATGCGTCTTTCGTAACATAGACCTCGTTGATCACTCAATTGGTACGTCACAGGATTGTCGAAATGGGCGATTGATACGAAAATAAACTATTTTACTGATACTCCGTCACAGACAATGTCGCGAGAAGTGTTGAAAGCGGCCAAGTCCGCTTCGAACGCCATTGCGGTGCACAAGGTATTTTCCAACCTATGATCCCCCATTTTTGTGTAGAGGGAAGGTCAACCCAGAATACTAATTTCTTTTGTAGAAATACACCGTCCAGTCAACGGGAATATGGGAAGTCTTCCGCCGTGTGTTTGCCGTCGACGCCAACAGGTCGACAGGTGTACCATTGAACGCCCAATTCCGCAACCCGACCCCAGGTGCCCTCGAGCCACAATCATATGACGACCCAGTTACCATCCCTGCCGCAGATATCGCAGATAACCCGTACTGGAAACGCGATAACCGTCGCAACTACCCACAGCTCAGCGTTTTCAAGCAGGCTGATGTCGCTGGACTCTTGACATTCGGAAACAAGCAAGCGCCCAAAGAAGGTGTACTTCAAGTTGGAGAAGCTGGCGAGAAGCAATTGGTTGCTGCAAAGCAAGAGGGAGAGGAGCGAGGTCTGGCAGCACAGTTTGAGAAGGATAAAAGCAGCATTCAAGGCATTTTTGGACCTGATGGTCTGCCGCCGCTCCCTGCCAAACTCACCAAGGCGTCCAATTATGAAATTAGCTCTGGTCAAGGATACCCTGAAAAGTAAGTGGTCCCTTTGTTTGTTTATTTTTTTTTTCTCTTCTGTCTAACCTGTCGTCTCAGATATCCCTGCCGCACATTTATCTAGCCCCTCGGAAAGGGTTTCTTGAGCCTCGCATGTACTTGATATTATTAGGTCTAGATTTTCCAGTTGTTTGCCAGTGAACTAGAAGAGAACTGTACAGCACAGAAATGAATGATTTTCTCTTTTGAATATTCCCGACAACGTCGCAACGTATCATGGCCGTTTTCCCACCATAGCTAACCAACCTTTTGTGCTAGGCTAGTACGACGATCGAGCGTAAGTCGTTTTAACTGCTCTCAAAAAATTTAACGCGTCACTTGCCCGTTATAAATCCATGCGCAATTTGGAATGCTGAATTCAGTTTAGCTAAATAGAAGCTATACAGATCCACAACCATTGAAGCTCAGTTGCTAACATTTATGATACAATTGAACAAAGCCGTCATTTCCAGCCACTTGAACCATGTTATGACAGGATATCAACAAGACCAGAAAGCACACTAGGCTTTGCCTCCTTAGTCAAAAGGGTTTGTACGAGTTCCCCACCATGTCAAGAACAAACTTAGACCAACAGTCTCAAACACCCTACTAACGGCGCCAATAGCGACTGTGTCCAGTGGGCGCTTTTCAGTGAAAATTTGAGAGATGAACTAGTCTCATGTCAGTCGAATCCTGTCTGGAAAGGAGCATCAATCAAAAAGACTTACGCTTGGAGCTGAACTAGCGAAGAAAATCAGAGTTCCGAGGTACGCAGCTCCCTTATACGTCAGGGTACCAGTAGCATTGATGAGTGCGGCAACTCCATAGGTTTGGAAAGCGCTTCCAACAACGGAAGTTCCCCAAGCGGCAACAGCACTGCTGGTCTCCTTGGCTTTCACAAAGTCTTCCTTCGAGTTGGCAGCTTGAGCGCGGTGGTAGGCATCGCCAAAGACTGGAGCTAGGATGCCGAGAGAGGCGGTATGGGTGAACACCGTGCCGAGGGCGATGGCCGAGGGCTTCACGGGTGGGAGGTCTAAGAAAGAAATAACCACAGGTTAGCTCGCGACTCCAAGGTGCATGCTGGCGAAGATGCGTTGAACATACAGTGCAGAGTAGTCATGATTTCCAAGCACACGTAGGTTGTTTATGATATGAAGAAATGTCGGTTGGATTCTGCAAGAGGTTATGGTATAGTATACGATGAGGAGATGTCTATTTCTGGGAGAAGCAAGGCAAGTTGTATATCTGTGGCGGTCACATGGCTTATATTCCTGTGGATTTTATGACGTGTACATGACCAGCAATGAGGGCGCCTGAGGCATCCGTGGATTTGAGCCTTTGAGGTCATGACAGTTCGCCGTGACGTCAGCCATGGATGAAAACAGCGGGCTTCCTGCCTGGGACAGAAAAAACACGAATTACGGAGCAGGTTTTTTTTTTTAAAAAAAAAAAGGACCCTAGCTGTTCAGGCATATGGTTCTATGGGTGCTCACAATGTGCTCCTCTTCTTAGATAGATAGATAGATAGATAGATAGATAGATAGATTGCTCGGGATGAAGTACATACGGTGCAGTAATTAATGCATAGATGATAGGAACATTAAACTTGGAATAAGTAAATTACGGGAAAACAGTTTCAGCCAATGGAAATGCAGTATGTCTGTATCGGCGGGTATCAGTACCCGCACTCTGCAGGTTTTCCCCACGTCGCAAAATTCCTTGCAGCGAGAGAGCACGAAAGAACTGACAGGAATATCTGAAATGGCAACCGATTTGACGATCATTCTTCCCCAAATTCCCGATACGGTCGACGACGACGGCGATTATACCCCAGCCCCTTCAGACCCTGGCTTGAACTCGGATTCGGATTCGGACTCGAACAGCTCTCAATTACTAATCGGCGAATCCTTGATTCCTGTCCGGGAAAGGAAACACCCAGGAACGACAACTGTCACCATCGATGGATTGTTAAAGACGCCGTTGCTCCTCAAGGAGGACTTGAAAGAAGGATGTGGAGGACAGCTTTGGCCAGCAGGCTTGCTCCTGTCGAGGTACATGCTGGAGGAACATGCCACCGATCTCGTTGGTAAGACCATGTTTGTAATCCCTCCCCGCAATCTGGAATGTAGATGAACTTGCACCGGTGATCTGATGGGTGATATATATATAGAGTGGAATTGGGAGCAGGAGGCGGCTTGGTTGGCTTAGCTGTGGCACGAGGCTGCCAAACGGACCAACCCATTTATATCACCGACCAGGAGCCAATGCTACAATTGATGCAATTCAACATCACGTTGAATGATTTGTCGTCCAAGGTGAAATCCGCCTTACTAGACTGGGCTTACCCACCATCAGCAGACATACCGGAGCATCCTGCAATCGTGCTCGCCGCAGACTGCATATATTTCGAGCCTGCTTTCCCTTTGCTGATATCCACGCTACAGAGGCTTTTGGGTCCGCAGACAGTATGCTACTTTTGTTTCAAGCGACGACGACGAGCTGACCTCCGTTGTATCAAGATGATCAAGAAGATATTTTCCGTCCAGGAAATACGTAGTTTCTCGAGCTGCGATGGATATAACAGGGAGAATCTCTTTCTGTACAAAATCCAGTCACGATACCAGCTAAAGAATAGCTCCGACTGAATTCTCAAATGGAACCACTAAATTTAGAATTAGACAGATATTAGAGAACACATACACACACAAAAAACATGAATCATCTTATATCCTTATTTGAACGCCATCTAAATCTATAACTTTAAGAAGCCATCATTTTGGGGCACGCTGGTGTCGCCAGATTTATGCCGCCCATTCAAAGCCTGCAGTTCACCTGTTTGTCCAACCATCTTGACACCGCCCTTCTTGAGATCTGTCAATATCCGTTGTCCTTCATCTGTCTTGGCTTTCTTTCCAGGCTGTTGCGACGCAGATTTGGATTTCTTCTTCTCGTTTCGTCTTCTCTTGGACTTTTCTTCTCGGTTCATTTCATCCTTGGCCACAGACACTCCATTTTTCAAAACCACCTCTCCTCCAAAGCCATTCGCATCCTTGGGATGGTATACTTCTTGAGGAGCTAGAGTTCCCTGCTCTCCTACGACTGCACTGCCACCAGGACGTGCATCTTCCATCATAACCGTAGCGACATCTGTAATGACGTTGATGTTTGGTTGTGGGATATTAGGCTTGTAATGCCAATTTGACAACGCATCAAGCTGGGAGCTTGTATTCTTCCACAGGTGTGCGATCTCGGCATGTTCCCGTTTTAGCTTCTCGTCTTTCTGGTCCACATAGGAAGGATCATTTGACTGCAGGTGGTCGTTCTCGTACAATTCAGCGAGGCTTTTCTGAGACTTGGTCTGATCAATTTCAACACGTCCCCGGTTGAGTTCCTGTTGCCTGAGCGAGTCTGGTAGGCGTCGTACGACTTCGTCAAATTCTTTAGCTATAATTCTTCGCTTGATAAGCTGCTCGATTTCTTCCGATGTCTCGTTTGTAACCACAGGAACAGGTTTGCCGACACGCTCGAACTCGAGATCATTCTCTATCAAAGAATTCAGTGGTCGCTGTGTCGCCTTAGCCTCGCCAGCTAGCATCCATTCTTTCTTCGTAACATTAGCTAATTCCAATCGGCGAATCTCGTCGGCGATTTTAGCCCTTTGCTTTTCATGTGTTGAGCGCCCCCCCTCCTTTTCTCCTTCATTCATGTCCATATCAGAGTCAGCTTCATCAGAAAAGTCTTCGAATAAGTCACGGCGAACATCTGAAATGGCTCGTTCCACATCATCCTCAGTTGGCACTTGTGAAGGTTGCGTCTTGGGAAGTGGTCTAGACTTCTTCTTCGAAGCTTTCCGAGGCGGCGGAGCGAAAAAGTCGTCGTACTTTATGTCGTTGGTGTCAATCCAGTCCTCGAGTTCTTCATCAATCTCATCCTCCCCAGATTCTGCATCGTTGAGTATGTCGCCAGTATCGCTTGCTAGACCATCCTCACTTTCGTCTTTATCCAAGTCTTCTTTATCCGATTTTGATAGTTGACCTTTGTGTGTTTGTGCTGCTTCTGGGTTGGCATGCCAGTCAATCTCCTCTCCGTCGCTGAGTTCGTCTTGGGTGCCCTTCGCATCTAAACCCTCAAAGTATTCACTCTGCTTATTGAAATCCTCAATTGAAAAGAAACCGTCATTTAAGCCGAATTTGTCCTCCACGTACGTCTCCGAGGGGGTGTCCTCCGATGCTGAAGATTTCTCTTCGATGTCTGAATTCGACTCGTCTTCTAGCTCTTCGGAGTCCTGCTCAAGATCGTCGTCGTCTTCCATGTTTTCCACATCTTCAGGCACTGGGTCTGAGTCGATGTCAGAATCAAATTCTGACCCCGACTGGCTAACATCATCTTTAAGGCTGGTTATATCCTGGTCAGACTCGACAGGGTGTGATGAATGGAGTTTTTCTTTGCCGAAATCGCCTTTTTGGAAAGACTTTGCAGCTGCTAGAATATCGTTGCTCAGTTGGTCGTTCGTCTCATCGATAATTCTCACCGCCTGCTCCCACACCTGGCCCACGGAAAATCCATCAAGATATAGCTTCTGTACGCGAAACCGGTTTTTCGTACTATATGCAGCCGATTTCTTGTCTCTTCTGCCGTTCTTTTGAGACTTGTAACGTCTATCTTGAAGCGTAGTGATACTAGACGCTAGCGAGTCCAAAAAAGTCTTTGTCGCAAGTCGCGAGGTAAGGTGCAATTCGTTGGAAGGAGCCAAAAAGCCATGCGGTGTGCTTGAAATCGAATTGCACAAAGAAGAAGCATCCATGATTGCTGTAAATGCAGAAGTACACAAACTAGTGTTTAAATTCTTCAGGCATTATTTTATCGAAGCAATTCTCAGAGCTATAAAATTAAAAACCATACAAAAAAAAAAGTTCTCCGCTCTTGCTTGATTGGCTTTTTGCCGCCCCACCGATTGATGCCTTGGCAAGTTGGCAGCCACAGATGTAGATAGCCTCAGGCCTGCACCGGCTGATGCCTTGAAAGTTACGGCAGGCGCGAAGTACCGCCGACTGACTACAGTATGTTTGGACGAATAACTCTCATAAAGAGCAAGTCTTATGAAACATTCAGTGCCCGACGGTCATAGATGATGCCTCATCCTCCTCGTATGGCACTCTCATGCTATGTGAAGACTTGAGAGCTTTTGAAAGCCATGCTCGATAGATATAAGAATACCATGATATCGCACATAAATCCCCGAGTCAGTCTTGGAGGACGACAATATGTCTGGTGGCCTTGTATTCCAAGCTTTCACATGCGGCGATTCCATGGCAAATTTGGGTCCGAATGAGAACGTGGGAACGTCATAGTGACGGAGGGCCTCTGGCAAGCATATATCTGCGCTTTGGAATCTAATCTATGTAGTTATCTTCAACAAACAAGAAGCAGGCTTTTACCAACTATCATATATTCCTTTCCGTGTGTTCAAAGGCCAATAAACTTTGCCAGACCCTGCGCACAATGACGGACAAATCTCAATTCGAACCTGGTATGACCATTTGACCCCTGGGAAAATCGAAAGTTCCCAATTATTTACTGACTGGTTGAAAAAGGACACAAAGTCCCAATCCACAAGCAGGAGAAACCAGGATTTCAGCATCTAATTCCTGATCCCAAGCCAGTTTCAGATCTAATTCCCACCGACGAGGGAGGCTATCAGCTATACAAGGCTGCAGGCAAACTTCAAGGCAAACGTGCTGTGATCACTGGAGGAGACTCCGGAATTGGGAGAGCAACTGCTATTCTTTACGCAATGGAAGGAGCTTCGAGCTTAATCAATTATCTCCCAGCTGAAGAAAAGGATGCCCAGGAAACAAAACGCAAAGTCGAGGAATATGGAGCCAAATGCGTCCTTTTTCCAATAGATCTTCGCAAGAAGGAGAACTGCAAAGCTATAATCGATAAAGCCGTAGAAGAGCTTGGTGGTATTGATATCTTGGTAAATAATGCAGCTTTTCAACACATGGTCCAAGATATTGGAGATCTTTCGGAGTGAGTCTTTCCGCATTTTCCCAGAAGGTCCATCTCATAGAGCACGGCGTTCAGTAACTAACACCAAACAGGGAGCAATGGGAAAACACGTTCAATACCAACATTCACCCCTTCTTTTATCTGGCCAAATATGCACTGCCTCATCTTAAAAGAGGCTCAACCATCATCAATTGCTCATCAGTGAACCACTATATTGGAAGAGGGGACCTATTGGATTACACATCCACAAAGGGGGCTATTGTTGCATTCACAAGAGCATTATCGAACCAGCAGATTCACAAGGGCATCAGAGTCAATTGTGTTTGCCCTGGCCCCAGTAAGCTGGCTTTCTTCTCCACCCTGATAATGGTTGATATCGCTAACACGTATTAGTATGGACACCATTAATCCCCTCCACTATGCTAACCGAAGCAATGGAACAGTTCAGCGGTGTTCCCATGGGTCGTCCCGGGCAGCCAAGCGAAGTAGCAACTTGTTTCGTTTTTCTGGCAAGTGCCGATAGCAGCTATATCTCGGGGCAATGTCTACACCCCAATGGGGGCGTAGTTGTTGGTAGTTAGATCACTTAAAAGCTATGTAAAATGTACATCAAAAACATAAAACCGGAATTATTAAAAAATTAAGCTATCTCTTCTGGCTACTGGTTATAACTCGAAAGCGCTCAGGCTACGCTATCACCAGCTAGCTGTTTAGTCAATTTATTTCGATACAGGCGTCTATATATAAAAAAGCAATTATCTTCAACATAAGGAAACGAGCCTCGGCCGAGGAATAATCATTTGAAATTGAATTTAAAGTACAGCTTTGGGTAGTTGGACCATTTTGAAAAGACCACGTTCAAATCACAAATCCAAAGTAGAAACCTGTCTATCTTCTGTACCACATACGGGTGATTTTTGTATGTCGCATCTTTTTCTGAAGTTGGAAAATCCCGTACATAAGAGCTTCGGAGGTTGGAGGGCCTATTAGATGATTAATTAGCATGCAACCGGGCAAACATGTGTATATGACTTACAGCCAGGCACATAAATGTCGACTGGAACAATTCTATCACAGCCCCGCACAACCGAGTAACTGTAATGATAATATCCACCACCATTGGCGCAGCTTCCCATGCTAATAACCCAGCGAGGATCTGGCATCTGATCATAAACCTGTCTCAGAGCGGGGGCCATTTTATTCGTCAACGTTCCAGCAACAATCATAACATCCGACTGTCGAGGAGAAGCGCGAAAAATAATTCCGAGACGGTCCTGATCGTAGCGAGGAGTGGACAAGTGCATCATCTCAACGGCGCAACAGGCTAGACCGAACGTCATGGGCCACAGGGAGCTCTGGCGAGCCCAGTTCGCAATCTGATCAAGCGTCGTCCTGTTCAATGCAATTAGCAAAAGCTCGTCTAGCACCCACGGCAAATTTTAATTCTGGCACTTACAATGCATATTGCATTGCACCTTCCTTCTTCTCTTGGCTGGGCAGAGGAACCTCGCGGCGAATCTTTCCAGACGCTGTCAAAGACGATGTCGACTCCGGTTGTCTTTCAATGGCAGTCGCCGGCATCACTGCCGAGCGAGAAATCCATGCTCGTTGTTCCAAATGCTTGGAGATCGCGATTGAGTGTAGAGATGCTGTTATGAATGAGTACGGTGAATTCATGGAGGACGGGGAGGTGAGTGAGACTCACGGCGAAATCGCCCAACTCGTGTAAGAGAATTCATTTTCGCAAGTCTTGAGAAAAGTAAAATTTCCAGTAATTACCTCCAAAGGAAGTATGACAGGGAATGAGACCCTTCCTGCGATCAGAGACGCCCAAGGTAATCGCTAAGTAAGTAGTAATTGCAGTCTCGGGATTGGAAGGATGAAGGTCTGTAGCGTGTGGCGGCGTGGCTCGGGCGGGTTGCACTTTGACTTGGCTCGTACGTATCTTACATATAATACGGGAGGTATTGTAATTATGGTAATTACCCGCCTTGGGGCATGCCCCAACGTCCAAACTACCAGCTATCTACTGTCAAACACCGCCATAAGAGAAGTAGCACAATGGCTCTGCCATTTATCGCCTGTATCGCCCTTGTTGCGAAGAATGTATGGAACAGAGCCTTTAAAGTTATACTGCTGTTGTCTACCGTGACTGACTTTCCACGTTGACAGGACCACCCCCTCCATATCACAGTATTTCCACCCTTTCGGGAATCTCGCCTTCGGTTTTTAATCCTAATAAACTCGTGCCTTGATATTTTTGATTTGCGAGCGAGGAATACATTTATAGACCAAGATTTAGGTCTCTTGCAGGCTCTTGATGAACGGCTGGCTGTCTATGGATGGCTCACCAACACTGGAATCAAGATCCTCGTTATTGTCGATCTCGCAGGTCGGCATTTGGAGAGCAGCCCACAGAAGCACGATATTACGTCTGTCACAGGAATAAGACATTCGGACTTAAAACCCGTACGTGTTAGAAGAACCATTTCGCATCTAATACTGATATGATTTTGAATATTACAAGGCGTTTCGAGCACTACAAACCGCATACATCGGACTCCTTCAGAACCCCTTCTACACCCCTGATAGCCAGAATGTGGTTTCTCAAGACACTCCAACAAACGATGCTCCATTGGGTATCACCGATAAAAAATTCGTCGCCGAGGTCAAACGAATCGGCGACACCTGGCGTCCTGGTCTCACGAGCATCTAGTTTATTCAGAAGCCTACTTACAGCTTCCTTATACAAACCTCCAGGTCACCCTCAGATGGCCGATTGATTTGGTACTAACAACGGACTACCATCTGCACCTTACATAGATACACTGTATCTCAGTAAGAGGTCCTCTGTTCCAGTCAAATTTTTGTGCGACACGCAATGGGATAAAGACGTATGAAAGTCGAGCTTTTCAGAATCCACGGTAGTTTCTAGTTAGCACCTAGATTCTTATAAATAGTGGTGCTAGTCTTATACTTATTGGTCGATGCATCAAAGAACTCGGCCAGCAATGGAACACGATGACAGGCATTCTGCCGACAAGAATCTCACAGCCGGCGTTCAAAGCTACAAATGAATCATCTTCCGCGGCATGTCAACCTGGAGATGGGCTCCGACTCAATATCAATTCCACAGAAACATAGAACAAAAATTTATATGTGAAATTCAATGGATATAAAAACAGTATTGTCGCTTCTTTCAATAACAAAGGCTCAGGAGTCTTCCAATTCAGACCGTTCAAGATATCTCACAACATCCTCCATTTCTCTTGGATCACATATCGCCCAAACACCTCCTCCTCTAGTAGAGATGCGACCAACCTCCTTGCCTACTAGATTCCTCCCAACCTTCCCCGGGCCGATTCCTATCCATCGTTTAACACCTCGCTCTTGATGTAGATATTTGATGCTGTCCCACCATTTCACCGTTTCAACGCATTGCCTAGAAAGTAGATCCTTGAGATCGTCTTTGGACGTAAAAGGCATTGCAGAAATATTGGAAACACACGGTATTGCCGCAGGGAATGTGATATTAGTAGTTTCTAACTGTACACGCATATACCGTGCGGCGGGGATCATAATCGGACTATGGAAAGGACTGTCACTCTTCAATCTCACTGCACGTGGGTCATGACCACCAAATTGCCGAAGCTGGACGAGAAGGGTCTTGATCCTTTCAAGGCTGCCACTTAAGACTATTTGATTCTTTGAGTTAATGTTGGCAATGAGGACTTGTTGTATGGACGACATTTCGTAACTGGAGTCATCTTTGGAACCCGCTGACCCAGGACCGAGAAATTCTTGTATGGCTGTAATAAGCCCATGTAGGCGATCTGGTTCACAGATCAGGGCAACCATTCCGTAGCTGTCCCCCGACTTTTGCTGAGCCCTGCGAGTACATTCTGCCATGACCTCAGCTCGTCCTCTGACCATTCTGAGAGCGGGGGCAAATTCAAAATAGCCTCCGGCAACTAAGGCGGCATATTCCCCCAAGCTATGCCCGAGGGTTACGTCAACACGATCTTGGGTCTGAAAACCAAATTCTTTTTCGAGCACACGCAAAATCAGGATCGAAGTTGCCATGATCGCTGGCTGAGAGTTTGGGGTCATATTCAATTCTGAATTGGTCCCGTGTGATACAATCCGAGACAAGGAAAAGCCCACTGCGCTATCCATCTCTTCAAGAAATGGGGCAGCAGTTTTTGGAAATGCTCTTGCCCATGGTGTTATCATGCCGACCCGATGAACGCCGTGGCCTGTAGAGGATTAGAAGTCCTTCTCGAGTCCAATCTTGAAGTGCAGACAAACCAGGGAAGAAAAGAGCAGTCCGCAAAGACGACTTAGCAGACTGCATGGAAAATGAGCTGCGCATAGTGGTTTGAGTGTACGTAGCATTGAGAAGAACTGGCGACATTATGAAGTGACGAGAAAAGCCTCATTGTAATGCTGTATGTATGTATACCGTTCCTTTTCATATTCAGGTCATGGGAGCTATGACGTGGAGTCATGCCCTGCATAGGGTAGAAAAGCTTGTCGCTACCATGTAGTAATTGTCATTACCTGCTGTGGCATGTAGTTGGTGATAACAGCGCCACGCGCATTGCATGGTAATCAGCATTTGTGTCATATACAACACGCTCGATGGGAGGGATTGTTAAAGTAGTTGCGCCGCAGACCCGCCCGCCCGAGACAAGCGCGACCAGGGAGCTTGCTTCTTGGCACTAGTACGAGACGGGTTAGCGTTACCAGGGCAAATGCCAAAAGGTAAATAATGACCTGGGAGTTGGATATCAACTCCGTCAACCCAACGATGTTCTGCGCGTAACGACAACCCCATATCCAACCCTCTTCATATGCTGATCAATAAGAGCCATCCTCCGTCGTTGCCTGCCGTTGCAAAAGCATTTACTTCAGCGCCGTTGCTGTTTATTGACTGATGTTCAAGCTACAACAACAAACATGTTTGCCCCAGAGTCAGCAGGTGCCAGTTCACGGCGCAATCCGCGGAGGCGCCAGCGAACGAGCTTGGAAGACTCTGTGAAGCCTCCAGACGCTAAGCGCCAACGATCTACCCTACGCCGAGAGCCACTCGAACCTTCAACGACCACAGACAGCGACTTCGACAAAGAGAATGGGTTTCGTCTTGGTTCTGGTCTCAAACGCACTGATAACGAAACCGCGCTCGGAGTCGAACGAGATCTCGTGATCAGAGGCTCAGAGAAAACTGGCAAACCAACGGCCCAAAACGATCGCACTGTTGTCTTGGTATGACTTGATCTCATAAGACTAACTAACCCGTTACTCTATTACTACGCTAACTTTGATTTTTCAGTCTTCAAACGACTATTATACTGTCACACAACTTCCAACTGGACCAGACCAACCTGAGGGGGCTATTTCTGGTCAGCTAGCATCCCTGAACCACTCTCCAAAAAGTAACTTCTAATGATCTCTTCATAGGCCCCGCAAGATGCATGTTCAATTTCGAGAGTGGCTTTGCACTTCTGTTGAGTGAGTCGAGAGCATTAGTGTGGCCATACCATCCACGTACTTCTTCACACAGTTCGGGACTTTCAGTATCGATTCCCGAATGGTGTGCAGGCGACGGAGAAGCGCTGATGGGAACACTCGTATCAAACGTCACCTACACGATTCCTGGCTTGTTTGTTGTGGCGCCAGCTACCGGCCGACTGCTCTATTGGGAGACTGCATCAAATGCCACTGTTATGGGGATTGCAAAACAAAAACAGAGTGGCCTTCAGGGAACTATTCCTGGTCTTCATTACGGGGAAAGGGTTACAGATGTGATTAATGCGGAACCATCTGGAGTCATCTTGACATTTTCCACTGGAAGGGTAGCACAAGTCACATTCCGAGATCCTCAAGGAAAGTCTGCTTTGTCCGTTAACTTTCTACAAAGCACCGCAAAACTCGCGGGGGGTGGATTATTTTATGGTATCAGAAACGTCCTGGGAAATTCAGCATGGCGAAAAGATATTGCTGGAGTGAAGCCTGGAAACTCGCTATTTCGAGGGCAACGTGATATTATTGTTGCTTCTACATCAGGCTTACTTGAAATTTGGGATGCCCACTGGAATAGCGTGAATAGTCTCCGGGCTGAGATCGATTTACAAAGAGACATTCACTCTTTCTTGGGACTCGGAGCAGACACCAAGCCTGAGAATTCTGTCAAGGTCTTAGATTTCGTCACTACCCACAGAGAACCAAAACAACTTCCAAATTCTGAAGAGCAACGTGGAGAAACGACACTCTTTATTCTCGTTATTATATCTCCCAGCACATCTACGAGAACTTGCGCCGTCATAAAGGCACAGCTACGGAATGACAACATGAAACTCTTGTCTTCACACACATTGGAAAACATGGCCATCACTAAGGACTTTGACAAACAGAAGCCCAGGTTGCATGTAACGGAGCCTTGGGATACGGCTTTTATCCTCATGGAACAGAAAGTATGGATCATTTCGCTGTGTGAGATAGAGGCTTCTCCGTCCACTCAGCTTCTAGAGGGTGTCATCCCGAAGCCATTTCAAGACCATGTCCAATTCCAGACAGGTGATAAATACGAGATACTCGGAAGTGGTGCAGAGGAAACATCCATAGAAACGCAGGGCTCAGGCTGCATTCTCATGATTCGAGGATTTGGTCTCATACGTATTTCGGCCACGTTTTCCAAGCCAGACCTCATTGGGTATGCTCGCGTTACTGCTAAGCAAAAAATCGAGCAAGCTGTCTTCTATGGCACAATGTCCAATACGCCACTAAGCTTCAGCAGTGATGATGATCCAAAATTTACTGCCCTAGAATTTGAAGAAGCGGCATTAGAAATTTGCAATGAGATTCTGCGATCTACTTCACGATTTATCTCTCGTGGGGGTATATCACTGGACCAGAATCTTCGTCTGCGCGCGAAAGCCTTGAGTGATCTCACTGCGGAATTACTTCGTCGTAGAATACCGTTATCAAGCAGAGTCAGGTGGGAATTGATGTGGGCTGCTGAAAAGGTAGCCGCCCAGAGATCTATGTGGAGCCTGGAGGAGAGCTTTCGAAGAAGGTGGGATTCAGAGACTTTCCTTTCTCGAGCCATAGGTCTCATGAACGACAAATTTAAAACGAAATACGTTCCTTCCGACAATAATAACCAAAACGATCCCGTGCGACAGTGGTTTGTTCGCGATACGTTCCAGATGCAACACATTATTCCTTGGATATTCAATACTATCCGCGGTTTAAAAGGGCCTTCTGGGCGCTCTGGTCCAGGCTTTTTGTCTCAGGTATACCAAGCAAGTGAATTGTCACTTACAATCCTTGAGGAAGCCTACCGTTTCAGAGAAGACCATGCAATGCAGTATGGCCTCGGTGACGAGGACATCCTCAATGGGATTTTTCAAGGCTCATATGCTGGAATCCCCGAATTCTGGACATCGGAAAACATGGTGTACAATGAAACCATGCATATGCTTGATTTGGAACTTGATAGCTCCATATCATGGATCCAACAATCTCTGTCCAAAGTTTCCCATGCGGACGACGAGATGCTTGCTCATATCGGAAAGAACAGTTGCAGCAGGCTTCGTGTACTAAATAATATGCTTTTTGAGAGATCTCGCTGGCTTGCATCCCAAGACGATCCGAAACTGGCAGACGAGGCTATTTCCTTGCAAGACACGAGTCAAAAACAACGCAAGTGGCAGCTTTACAAGATGGCAGGAATCGGCGAACTCCAAGGAGCTATCAACCTAGCAGAAGAGTTCCGTGATGTGGAAGCATTGGTCGAGCTCATGATAGAGCTTCAAGATCAGGTCAAAAGCAATAAGAACTCCAGGGGTCCAGCGTCTGCTTCAGTCCCTCCAGTGCATAATATGTTGACTTTTCAACAGAAAATTTCAGGATACTTCGATAGCTTCGGTGAGCCATGGGCCGATGCCTTCTTCTCGCGACAGATTGGTGCTGGTCAACCTGGAGTTCTATTATCGATGAAAGATTATCAAGGCCATGTCACCAAATTTCTTAGAAAGACTCCCTCGTATTTGCCATTGTCTTGGATAAATGATATCGTTGGTGAAGAAGATTATGAGACGGCATCGGATTCTCTCGAAAAGCTCGCTCTAGATCACGAAGCTACGTTGTGGGATCAACGTGTGCAACTCTCCTTGGCCAAGTTAACGACATTGGCATCTTTGGAGAAGGTGGGCAGTTCCGATAACAAGAGGTCCGCCATTCAAAAGCTCGATAACATCTTGGAAATAGGTGGCATTCAAGATATTACGTTCGATCATATACTTCCTGCCTTACACAGCGCGATTGATCAAAAAGCTGAGGTGGAGTTAGCAATGGAGCAGTTCGGAAACCAAATCATTGACCGACCTGCACTCAGGGATCTTCTTGAGGAATTACTGACGCATTTGATACGCCGACAAGCACTTGGTGCTGATCAACTTATTAACCTTCTCACTTTGATTGACGAGGTTCAGTTTCTGGAAGGAGAAGAAAGCTCTGTTTTGAAACACGAATTCTATCTTGCTCTCCGTGTGCTCCAGCTCAGCGGATACGCATCCAGCGACCCTGCTAAACATGATTTCCTGGTGAAATTGATTTGGAGGAGGAGTGTCATTCGGACTGATTGGCGCGCGATTATTGCTATCCAGTTTCGTTCGGATTCTGAGCGCAAGGAATATTATCGTAATACGGCGCTAACGACAACCTTGACTGATTGTATTAGGGAAGGTAAGTTAGCTTTATCACGCTATTTGGCTTATAACTTACGGGTAAACAGAAAAATATCATAACCAGCATAGAGGAGGTATCTATCCTATTCCAGAGCCTTCGGATCTTATGAACATTGGTTCCTATGAGCTTATCCGAAGCCGCTTTCGAGATGATCAGTGGCCTCATATTGAACGCGATATTCGCACGGAAATTGATTTACTGCACCGTCTTAGAGAGGATACGGGATTAGACAATTGGTTTCATGAACTTGTGTTGCTCGCTGAGGAAGATGCAACCAACTCGAATAAGTGGCCTGAAAGGATAGTGCCTCATTCTGTCAAAGCCAAGTTCAGCTGGGTTTAGGGCCAATGTGTTGTGAACTTATTAGATACTTTCCACTGCTGGTAGTATCCATGATCTCATTTGACTATTAAGTGATGTTGATAGGGAGAAAATATCTCGAATGAGAAGGTAACGCTCACGCAACTTTGTATTCATCATCCACAGGCATTGAAGTTTCATCTTAGCACACCGTATTTCTATTTCAATCAGGACTACAGTATTTACACCACCGGTCCACGAGTACTTGGAACCCAACCGGTGGATAGTGCATGCCGAAGTACTCTCAATGCCAATTCTCTTTTACATATCTTACTATATAGCAAGACTTGTCAGATTGGCCGGGCGGTAATATTGGTCTTATAAGCCAATCTTAGATGGAGATTCAGAACTTAGGAATCCCTTTTGCTTGGAATGATTTGTATAATGTCACGGAGCAGATCCGGTTTGGAGCTTATATGAAGCTTTACACAGAGAAGGATCCGATAAGGAAAGGAGGGAAGGAAGGAAGCCCTCTTAAGGATTCTAAATATTCTATATAAGACTTTCTAAGCCCTAGCCCTAATATATTAATTAATAAAAACTCTTCTTCTTTAACATTAACTTAGCTAATAGGCCTGTTCTGCAAGGTTGAAACCTGCTTGGTCGAAAGTATCTAAACTATAATAAAAGACGCGCTATACCGTATTAAGAGACAGTGAGAATTTTTAACTCTATGTTACGAAACCAACTTGCATGATACTAGGCAGAAACTAGTACTATTAAGAGAAAATGCTTAGTTAGAGTAGTTAATACTATAACTAGTTATTTATATGCATTAATATATAAAATAATCACTAAATATATAAGTTTATAGCTGATATAAAAAAGATATGTAATTAATATATAAATAAAAGGATATAATTAATATATGCTAGATATATACTAAAGTATATACTATTATAAAAAATTAATTACTATATTACGAAAATATTATTTTATTAAGAAAAACTAATAATAGTAAAAATAATTATAATATTATTAGCAAGTACTATTATAAAATTAACTATAAATATTTAATAATTAACTTAGTATAATTAATAGTTATAATAATAAATTATAGAATTTAAAGTAATTTAAATAATAAGATATTAATTATAACTAAAAATTAATAAATTAATTCTTTTTATAAAAAAATAAAAAAAATTAAAACTATTTCTAATTTAAATATAATTATACTTCTTAATAAATATTTATTTTATTTTTAATAAAATAAATAAAATTCTAACCATATTTATCTTCTTAGAGAAAGATATAATAGATTAATTTAAATCTTATATTTAAATATAATTTAAAAAAACTAAAGATAACTAAAATAATAATATTAATAAAATATTTATAGACTATTTTATATTTATATAAAGAATTAAGTTAATATTTAAAGAAATTAATAAAAGAAATATAATAATTTAAAAAATATAATAATTATAATAAATTACTTTTATATTAAATTATATCTTATAATTTTACTAGATTAATTTATATTTAAGATAAAATAACAAAGCTAAAATAGATGGCAGGAAAAGCATGTGCAGAAGGTATAATGATATTGTGTAGCTATCTTAGCTGTTAAGAGATTGTGTATATTATATCTATAATCTGGATGTACTAGTCTTAAATGGGTTAGATTTTATACCTATGCTTAGTACTATATATATAAGCTATAACTTATACTAGCTATAGATTAGAGCTATAATAATATTCTCTTTCTTTAAAAATGTGTGCCTTTATGCAAATAATAAAATAAAATAATAAGAAAATAATACTTAGTAAAAAAATTTATAAAATTATAGAAATAATAAAAGAATTTTTATAATATTTTTATTAATTTTCTAACAAGAAAAGAGTAATAAACTATTTATTTAGAATAAAATAATCTTAATAATCTATATTAAAAATATGCAAATATAATAAGATTAAAAATATATAGAATCTAAAATAAATATTAATAATAATATTAATAACTGATAATAGATTTGGAAAATTAGAAAAATTAAAAAAAATACTATAATTAAGGAATTTTAATAAGTTATCTAAGCTATATTATTTATAAAAGTATTAGCTTTAGTACTAGTACTATTTTCTTTATTAATAGTATTAATATTAGAAAAGAATTTAGAGTCTTTATTAATATTTATATTATTATTAGTATTTAAGATTTTAGCTAATAGCTATATTAATTTTTTATTAGAATTTTCCTTGCTATGTAAAACATCTATTATTATTTTATTAATTATATTAATATTTATAATTTATTAAGAGTACTAAAGATAGTATTTATAGGTACTATAATTAACTTTAATTAAAATAATATTAGTAGTATTAGTTATGTTTTTAAGTATTTCTTTATTTTTAGTATTATCTTAATTATAAATATTTATAGTAGTAACTAATAATTAAAGATACTCCTATTCTATTTTTTTTTTTATATATTATAAAATACTAAGTTTAGTTTTTACTTTATAATCTATTACTTTAAGTCTAGTGTTAGTAATATTATTAATATAGTTTATATACTTTTTAATTCTATATTTATAAATGTTAATTGCTATCTATTTTTTTTTTTAATAAATATAATAATTATAATATTTATATACCTTCTTATTATTCCTTAATCTAAGTTTCTTCTAAGAGAATTTAGTATTACTAATTATATTATACAAATTATTAAGATTGATATTATATTTTTCAGCTAGCTCCAAACAATCCTACTAATATCCCCAAATTCATTTAAACTTATTTATAATCAATTTAGTATAGCTACTTACTATAAACTCCTTAATCAACACTATTATAATAATCATATTATTATAGTAATTATATAGTAATATTATATGCAATAATGCTGCAGATATTTAAAATAATTTAAAGATTAAGGATAGTTATAAAAGGAAAAATTATAGAGTTAAATAAGAGTAAAGAGAGAAAATGTTATAGAAGTAGAATTATTAATAGAATATATAATAAGAGATAATATTAGATAATAAAAATAATATAAGAATTATTTTCTTGTTGGAAACTTTGGATTTTAACTGTTAGAGTATAACTAGGATGCTCTTAATAGATAAAATTAAAAGGTTTCTGATGTATGAAAGGCTTTTAAAAACTAAGATTTATTTTAAAAAGATAAAACTAAATCCTGATTAATAAAAGATTATATACTTAAGATTTATAGTTAATTTAAGATAGTAAAATAAAATTAGATATATAATAAATAAATATCTTTATATATTTAAAGCTTATTATAATAAATATAAAAATTCTTTGTTCATTTTAATAGAGTGAATATAGAAATCCTTTAATTTCTTTATTTAATATATTTATTCTTAATAATAGCTTTATTAGGGCTATTTTATTCTTAATCTAATATTTATAAATGGATAATATATCTTATGACTTTATTATCCTTATCTTAATAATAAGGCTAAGGCTGGTGTTAAGTAATCCTTTATTCTTATATAGTAATATAATTATATTTATTAACTATAATATACTAATTAGTAATTCTTTAATAATTTCTTCTTTTAAAGGCTAGCATCTTAATAGTATAAAGATAAGTAGTAAATAATATTCTAAAATTTAGATAGATCCTAAATTTCTAAAGCTTTTAAAGTTAGGAATATTTAAATTTATAATTTTATACTAATTATATCTTTAATAAAAAATATTTTAAAAAATAATTTTTATAAATAGGTTAAATAATCTAGAGTTATTCTTTTAATTTTTTATTTTTACTACTCTTAGTAAAATAAGAAATATATTAAATCTAAAATTTTAAAGTATTATAGTAAGTATATTTATGATGGTTAATATAAATATATTAAAATAGTTTTATTAAATTTAGTTTAGAAGAAGTTAATTTTAATATAAAAGAAATTAAATAAAGATAAAAAAATAGTTTTTATAAAGCTTTTTTATTTATAAAAGTAATAGAAGCTCTTTTAAAAATATGCTAATAAGTTTATCTAGATAAATATAAAGGATATTAAGAAGTTAGAGAGACTAGAGAAAGAAAAAAAAAAAAAGATAATAGAAAAAGTAAAATAAATAATATAAAAAAAGTTAAAGAAAGTAATAGAGAAATAATAATAATTAATAGCTATTATATTTAATAATCCTATAATTAGTAATTTAAATAGAGTTAGTCTTTTTTTATTTTTTCTTTCTAACTAGTTATTATCTAATATTCTTAAATTTTTTCCTAGTAATTTAAATTTTTAATTAGTTTCTAAGAATTATCTTCTAATTTATATTTTTTCTATCTTATAAGATAATAAGATTTTTTATATTCTAATTTTTAGTCTAGTATCCTTTTAACTTTATATTCTATATTATTTACTTTATTATTATTATTTTTTAAGTTTCTGGTTAGTTCAAGTAATAAGATATAAAATATTAAATATATTTATATTTTAATAGATAGTTAGAGTTAATAATTATTATTTTTAAATTTTTTTATAATTCTAAATAATCTATATTTAATAGTATTAAATTTATTGCTTAGTTATTTATTTTTAATATTAAATTTTTTAGATTCTAGTATTTATTATAATAAGTAAACTTTCTTCTTTTTTTTAAGGATAGGCATATTTTTATGCTTCTTATTATAATATCCTTTTATTCTTTTTTTTGCCTAAGTAATATTCTTAGTAATTATACTATATATTTATTATATATATAGTGTTTATAGAATTATTTTATTAGATTTTTCTTTAGTAGATAATATAGTCTATATTATTCTTAGATATTTTTTTAGATTTATAAAATATAATACTTCTTTTATAAAAGTATTCTTTATATTATTAAATATAAATTATATTAGTAGTAGTATCTCTATCTAATTATCTTAGTTTTAATCTAGATAATATTATAAATATTACTTAATTATTTATATTATTTTTTTAATTTTTTTATTAGTTTATTAATAGTTAGATATAGATAATTAATAATTAATTTTATATACTTTTATACTTATTTCTTAAAATTTTAATATAAAGAGTTTATCTTTATTAGAAATAATTTTTTTTAGTAATCTAGTTTATATAAATACTTATTATAATATAAGTATTATATATTATTATATTATAAGATTTTTTAGTACTAGTTCAATAATAATATATTTTATAAGTTAATTGATATTTACTATAATATTAGTATATTTAATTCTAGTAATTAAATCCTTTAACTCTAATAATTCTTATATAAAATTAACTATTATATTTTTTTATATAAGATTAAGAATTTATAATATAAAATAGCTCTATATTTATAC
Source organism: Talaromyces albobiverticillius (assembly GCA_023721895.2). Lineage (NCBI taxonomy): Eukaryota > Fungi > Ascomycota > Eurotiomycetes > Eurotiales > Trichocomaceae > Talaromyces > Talaromyces albobiverticillius. Next base: position 3,517,573 of record JAMBUR020000001.1, on the reverse strand, counting down.
CTATAATTATAGTTAATTAGCTTATTTTAGTTATAATTATTATATTTATTAATATAGTTTATAACTTAGTGTTTTATTTAAGAGAAATAATATTATTATTATATTTTTTTAATTATTTATTTAGTTCTCTAATATTTTTGGTATAGTAGATTATAATATTCTTATATAATCTTATTAACTATAATTATAGGTATAAATATAGAGCTATTTTATATTATAAATTCTTAATCTTATATAGTTTTATTATTTTATATTATAGCTATAATTATTTTATCTTTTATAGTTATAGTTTATAATTATTAATAAAACTCTAGTTCTTTAATAGTAATTATTATTGCTAATATTATATTAAAGTTATATTATAATCTATTTTTGTATTCTATTAATAGATTTATTTTTAGTTATTTAATTCTAATTATATAGTTTAGTTATTAATTTAGTATATTAGTTATAATATTTTCTTTTTCTTTGATATATTTAATTTAGAAGTTAAACTTAGCTAGTTTTTTAGTTTATTTAATTTATTATCTAACTAATTTTTTAATTATTATAAAATATTTAAGGTTAAGATAATTACTTTATATTATAATTTTATATTTTATTTCTTTAAGATAATATTATTATTTATTAAATATAATTATTATTGCTAATAGTTCTTAATTATAGATATTATAATTTTATTCTATATTAATGAATTATTTAAAATAGAAAGTAACTAATATAAGTTTTTTATCTTTATATTATTTAAATATAATTTCTAATCTATCTCTTAATATATTTAAAGTAATAATTATTAGTAGTTTATAGTTAAATAAAGTAAGTATTAGTAATTCTTTTATTAATTTTTTAATAATTTTAAAAGCCTTTATTTATTATTTATTCTATAAAAACTTTATTTTTTTTTATAGTAGTTTTATTATTAGTTAGGCTATTTTTAAGTAATTTAAAAGGTAGTATTATATATAACTATTAGTCTTTAAAAATTCTTATATATTCTTGATGTTATTTAATATTAGCTAATTAAGAATTATATTTATTTTTTCTAGTTATATCTTTAATTTTTTTAATATATATATTATGCCTAGATAGTTAATTATTATTATATTAAACTTATATTTTTTAATTTTAAGGATTAATTCTATTTTTATAAAGATTTTTATAATTTATTTTATATACTTATTATGTTCTTTAGGGTTCTTTAAGAATATTATAATATTATTAAAATAGATAGTAATAAAGATATTTAAGTATTTCTATAAAATATAAATTATAAATTAAGTAAATTATATAAGTAGATTCTTAAATCCTATTAGTATAACTAGCTATTTAAATAATTTTTTATTTATTAGAAATATAATTTTCTAGATATCTCTTTTAAATATTCTTAAATTATAATAATCTTATTAAATATTAAAGATAGTTATAATTTTTATTCTCTATAAAAAATCTCTTTTTTACTTTTAATAAGATATCTTATTTATATTCTTAATTATTTTATTATTAAAAGATTAATAGTTAATAACTATTCTTTTTATTTTATTTTTTTTATTAATATATATATTCCTAGCTAAGACTTCTCTATAGTCTAGATATATATATCTAGTTTTATTAAATTTATTTATAAACTTATTTTAAATTTTTAGTTTAATTAGTAATTATTATTATTATTTAATTAATAATAACTTAAATTCAGGCTTTAAATTAATTTGTACTTTAAACTTTTCTAAATATTATAATAATTAATATTTCTTTTTTATAAATAATTTAATATATTAATAATATTTTTTTAGTAATTTAGCTAGAATTTCTTTAAGTTTAGCTTTATATCTTTTTTTTAGTTTTAAATATATTTTATTAAGTTTTTTAATAATTTATTTTATAAAATTATTAGTTTTTTTTTTATATAACTTTACTAGTTATTTTTATAAATTTATTTTTTATTTCTAGAAATTCTTTCCTAGTTTATATAACTAGCTTTATTATTTAATATTCTTTTATTTTACTTTATAACTAATGATTTGTTTTATTTTTAGTAATTTTAATTTATCTAAGTTAGTTTTAAGCCTTAGTTTTTTTATTAGGAGGTTATTTCTTGATTTTTTTTATAGAGTAATAATTTAATTTATTTAATATTTTTCTATTTTTATATATAAGATAGTATTATTAATTAATATAATTTTTATTATTTAATTAATTATAAGATTTTGCTTTTATAGCTATTTTATTCTAAATATAGCATTAAATATATTAATAAGTGTAATATTAAAGATTAAGATTATAATATATAGTTCTGATTTTAGTAGTATTAGATTAGTTTATAATTATTATCCTTAAATAATAGACTTTTTAATTATTTTAATAATTATTATATCTTTTCTTATTTTATATTAAGATAGTTATAACTTTTTAGTTATTTATTAACTAATATAATTATCTATTATTTTTAAATTTAATAAAGCTTTAATCCTCTTTTCTTAGATTTCTATAATAATAATAATTATTTTATACTTTTAATTAATTATTATTGTGATTAATTATATTTAATATTATTAAATATATTATCTTATTAATTCAAAATATCCTTTAATTATATTTTTATTTAGCTTATTATAATATTAATAATTATTTTTCTTATATGCCTATTATAGGAATATTAAATATTTAAGATATTTACTTTCTTTATATATATATCTATATTTTAGGTTTCTTATAAGATATTTATATTTAAATTCCTATACTTTTCTTGATATTTTTAGATATTATTAGTTAATTTTCTTGTTTAGTAGATATATATTATATTTATTATTATAGTAAGTAGTCTAGTATATTTCTTGGTATAAGTATCCTCTAAGATTTAGATAATAGATATAAATATAATTATTAATATATTCTAATTAGCTATTATATAATTAGTATTCTTTAGATATTATAATTTATTTATAGATTTCTATAAAATATCTATTAACTTTACTATGTTATAGGTATTTATAATATATTTAAGTATTATAATATTTATATCTTATTATATAGTCTTTTTATATATTATATATTTTTTCTTAATAGATTGCTTTTATTAGTATATAATTATATAGATTATTATTTAGTCTTTTATTCTTTTTTTTTAAATCTTTTATCTATAAAGGATATTATTCTTTTTTAGTATTTTAATATTGTTTAATTTTAAATATTTATTAAATATATTCCTTAATTTATTTTTCTTATTTTTTATTAATAGGTTCTTTTAATTTTATTTTATCTAGTATCCTTTTAATTTTAGTATATAAATTTAATAAGATTTTTATTAATTCTTAATTTAAATTCTTATAACTTATTACTATTTTATTATTGTTTTAGAATATTAATTAAGTATAAAACAACTTAATTAGTAAGGAATTCTTATAGTTAGTTTTATTATTATTATCTTCTAAATCTTCTATCTTAGATATTTTTTTAGATAAAGATTTATATTTATTATTATTTAATTTATTTTTTAGAGGCTTATAATTGTTACTATATAGTAATACTAATATATTAGTATTTTTTATATCTATATTAATAAGTATTTTTTTAGTATATATTCTAGTTATTAAACTTTTTTACTTTCTTGCTTATTTTTTAATTTTTTTTTTTTTATATTTTTTTAGTATTTTTTTATTTATTTTATTAGTACTATTCTTATTTAGGATTATTATTTAGATAGCTATTATTATAAGTTATTACTAGTTAGCTATTCTATTAACTTTTTTCTTTTTTATTATATTTGTTAGTAAAATATCCTAGTTTTTTATAGTTAAAATAAGTTTTATTTTTAATTAATTTATTCTTTTTTTTTATAAGGATAATATTTATTTATATAATAATATTTTTATCTTTATTAATTTAAAATATATTAGAACTTTTCTTATTTATTTTTTCTAATTATTTTTTAAAGTTATAGGAGTATCTATATTTTTTTTAGTTTTAGTATTTTTATTTCTTTTATTTAATTTTAAATAATTTATTATTAATTTAAATTATTATATTAATATATTTATTAATGCTTTTTAGTTAATTTATTTTTATAAGATTATATTAGACTTCCTTTTTAAATATATTTTTAAAAAGATTTATTTAAATATTATTAGAATAGTCTAAAGATATTATTATTTATTAAAATTTAATAATAAGTTATTAAGCTAATCTAATTTATTTTAGATATTTTAATTTATATTTTATAGTTTTTATTATGTTTACTTTTTTAAATAATTTCTTAAGAGCTTTTTAAAAGTTATTATAGTTTTTTAAGATATCTTTTATAAAATTTTTTTAGTCCTTTGATTATTCTTTATAGTAGTTTATTATAATTAGTTGTATTTATTTTATAATAATATTAATAAAATATAATATGGTAAATAATACTCTTAATATATTTTTAATAAGTTTATTTACCTTATAATGTATTATTATATTAATAAAAAATATTTTTAACTTGGATAATATTCTATTAAATATTATAAATTTTAGTAATTTAATTTATTTAATAAGTATAGCTTTTAGTATAATTAGATAGATAGTTAATATAACTAGTATCTATACTTTAAGCTAGATAATAATATTTTTAAAATAATTAATTTATTTTTCTTAGTTTTTATTATTATTAGATATTAGATTATATAATTAAATATTTAATAATATTAATATTATTTACTATACTTACTGAGTAGATTATAAGATTATTATTTTAATAAAATTTCTTTTTTATAATAAAAGTTTTAAATTATTAGAAACTTTAGACTTTAACTATTAAAGTATAACTAAGTTACTTTTAATAGATAAAATTAAAAGACTTTTAATATATAAAAAACTTCTAGAAATTAAGATTTATTTTAAAAAAATAAAATTAAATTTTAATTAATAAAAGATTATATATTTAAGATTTATAGTTAATTTAAGATAGTAAAATAAAATTAGATATATAATAAATAAGTGTTTTTATATATTTAAAATTTATTATAATAAATATAAAAATTCTCTATTTATTTTAATAAAGTAAATATAAAAATTCTTTAATTTTTTTATTTAATATATCTATTCTTAATAATAGTTCTATTAAAGTTATCCTATTCTTAGTCTAGTATTTATAGATAGATAGTATATTTTATAATTTTATTATTCCTATCTTAATAATAAGGCTGAGGCTAGTGTTGGGTAATCCTTTATTCCTATGCAGTAGTGTAACTATATCTATTGGCTGTGACGTGCTGATTCTCTGACACTTCTTAATTTTTTTCTTAATTATTAAGATATCCTTCCATAATTATAAAAATTTAAATAATAGTTTTATCTTACAACTAAGTTATTATAATTAGATAGATTAAAATTAATAAAATAATTTTTTTATAAATTTTAATAAATGTTCTTTTTTTTTCTTTTTAAGGAGTCTAGTAATATAATTTTTATATTCTTATATTAATTTCTATATATTAAGTAGTTTATCTTTATAATATTATTAGTTATTCTTAGAATTATAGTTTAGTTAATATATATAATAGAAAATTTTTTCTTATTATTTTTTTTTATCTATAATTTTTTTAATTTTTTGTAATATCTACTTTTTATCTTTTTTTATAAGATTAGGAGGATTATTAAATATCTTATAAAATAAATCTCTTATTACTAGCTTAAAATAGGTAATAGATATAACTAAATAGATTTTTTAATATATAAGGCTATTAAACTTATATACTAGTTTATTTATTTTCTTAAAGATCTTAAATAGGCTAATAAATTAGATAAAAAGTTTTAATAATATAGAAAGATAAATTAAATATTCTTTATATAAGTAAAATATAACTTAATTACTAATATTCAATTATAAATTATAGTGTTTATAGTTATAATATTTTTTTATAGCTATTTATACTATTATTATAGCTAATTCTGTGACGCACCAGAATGCCTGACAGGCTCTACATGCGCTCACAGGCGCCTCATATAGAGGAGAATACTCTAATATACATATATGATTACTCCTCCCTCATATAGAAGTAACCAATTTCCCATATAAAAAAATATATTCTTAGAAAAAGGGCTTTATATATATATAGTAGAAATATATATTATATTCCCCTAGTAAAACTTTTCTAGAAATCAATAATTAGTTTAGTACTACTATAAGATCTATATTTAATCTTATTAATATTATTTACTTATTTCCTATATTTATTTTTAATATCCTAATTACTCTATTCTTATAAGAAAAGAGATTTATAAGCTAATATATCTTTAAAGTCCTAAAGAACCTTTATACTAATACTAGAACCTCTAGTTATAGATAAAAATAATTTTATTAGAAATAAAGAAGTATTATTAAATAAAAATAAATTAATAATAATTAAAACTATAGAACTATCTAAAATAGCTATATAAAAAAATAAGATAAATATTCCTATAATAGAAAAAAAAAGAAATAATTTTTTCTCTAAAATAATTAGTATACTTTTTTAAAGATATTAAAAAAAAAGCTTTATAACTTAAAAAATATAACCCTCTTAAATATTAACTAATAAACTTAAGAATATAAATCTTAAACAACTTTAAACCCTTAATTAATTACTTAAATAGTAGAAAAAAAAAATAAAAGCTATATTAGTAGATTAAAATAAATATAATATAACTAAATAATTTAATAATAAATTATTTTAAAATCTTATTCTTATAAAAGAAATAGCTATAAACAGATACTTTTTTAAAAATTTTAAAAGCTTTCTATTTTAAGCTATCTAAAAAATATTAAGAAAAATTCTATATAAAATATAACAAATTTATTAATTATATAAAAAGCTAATAAAATTACTACTAAAAATACTATAATAACTATCTAAAGTTTAAGATTAAAAAAGCTATAAATAATCTAAATATAGAAAAATATTTTTAATATTTTATATACTCTAATAATTATAATAAAAATATAATCTAAAATAACTTTAAAAAATATTTTTTATAATTATTTAATAATTCTATTCTATTACAAAAAAAAACCAGTCAACATTTTCTTAATACTAAATAATAAAAGAATTAAATAATTATAAAGTTTAGCTTATATCTACTATAGTAAAAATTATAGATAAAAATTAAATTTATTAAAAAATAATATATATTTATTTTTAAAATAAAAATCCTAGAACCTATCTATAATAAAGTCTATAAATATATAGAAAAACTAATTATCTATAATAAGCTTATTAGCTATCTTTAAATTATTAAGAATAGCATACTAGATTATAAAATAGTAAGAATAAAAAATAAAATTTTTTTAATTTTTATAAAAAAATAGAAAATAAAAATCTAAACCACTATATCTATATATAAAAATATATAAAATATAAGAAATAAATAATAATAAAAATATAACTTATCTAGACTAAGATTAATTAAAGAAACTATACTAATAATAAAAAAAAAGTAATATAATATTTATAATATCCTATATTATAATAATAAAAAATATTAGAAGAAAATTATAATAGAAAAATATAAAACTATTAAATAATTAAAAAAAATAGAATCCCTATGTGAACTAGGTATAAGAATATAGTAATATATTAAAAGGCTTCATAACAAGTATATATGATTATCAGGCAGCTAATCACTGCCTTCATGTAAGGCCTAAGGCCATATATAAAGATTTATATAAAAATAGCCGCCAAGGCGCTAACGCACTAGCGCCCGCGCTAGGAAATAAGATCATATGATAATAATATATAAAGTTATTCATACATTTTATTTGCTATTCTACTTTATAGCTATCCCTCTTTTTAGATCAATATATCCTTAGGTTATAATTTTGCAGGTTAGTAGAGTTTAATTTATAATATCTATAGACAAAGTTTTAAATATAGATTTATTATATAATATGAGTAATTCTAGTTCAAGTTAATTATAGATATATTAAGTTAAAATTTCTTAATAAAGGTAAGATTTAATACTAATAACCATGCGCATAGAAAGCTTAATATTATATTAAGAATCTTAATTTCTTTCTTTTTCTCTTTTTTAGATTTTTAGTATATTATTAATAGTAGATTTTTATTCTTTAACTATTAAATTTTATTAATTTAGCTTCAGATTCCATCTTAGTATATTTTATATTATTAATAACTCTTTTTCTAGCTTTAAAAATAGTAGCTATTATAATCTTTTCATCTCTATATAACTTATAGTTACATTTTAGTATTTAGATTTAAAGCTTTATCTTTTTATTATCTTATTCTTATTATTAGTTATTCCTTCTTTTTAAAAGTAATATTCTTAATATTTTTAAAGTATAGCTAATTATTATATTATAGTTTAATTCTATTAATAAGAGCTTTTTCTTCTTTAGAAGATATTAGGCTATTATAGCTAATCTATAAATAAGTTCCTATAATCTTTAAAATTTTAATTCATATTATTAATTTAAACTAAGAATCTTTAATTACTCTTAAGAGTAGAGAAATTATATCTTCTATCTCTTAGTTTTTAAATAATATTTTTAAAGATAGTTTAAGCAAGAATTTAATTTTTTTAGCTTCTTTAATTTTTATTAATTCTTTATAGTTAGAGATTATGCTTAATGCTTTTACTAGTAGTAAAAGCTAGTATATAATTTTTATAAGTTCTTATTATCTGTTATAAATATAGTAAAGTTTTATTTAAATATTAATTTATTTATAGGATTAGTAGTGTTCTATATCTGATAGATAATATTATATAGCTTAATAGTACTAATAATAATAATAATAATAAAGAAAAGAGAGAAATTATTAATAATCTTAATAAAGTCTTCTGCCTTACTTATTTCTATTTTTAGTTTATTTAAAACTTTAATTTAAAGCTTATTAAATTTTATAATTACTAGAAGTAGTATTATATTATTAAGTGAATATTTACTAAGCTTTATTTCTTTTATAATATCTTAAAAAAGGCTTATATTATTCTTATAGATTATTTATATCTATTTAAGTGCTATTATATATCTAATATATATATAATTACCTAATAATAATTCTCTCTTATAAAATTAGCTCTTAAAGCTAATTATTAAATTTTATAATTTTAATATTCTTTTATTAGATTTTAAGAAGTATTATAAATTTTTTAATAATAATCTTAAAAAATACTTTAAAGATCTTATAGAGGTAAAAGCTATTAAAATAGTAAAAATAGCTATTATTATTTTAAAAAATATTATATTAATTCTAGCTTTAATTATTTTTAAGACTTTTATTATTTATTCTTATTTCTAATTAGTTTTACTAATTGGTAACTTTAGCCTTTAGATTAAAAAAAAAGGTTTTATTTAGGGTCTAATAAATTAATTTATAAAACTTTTAATATTCTTTTCCTTATTTATTATAATAATATTAACCTCTAGCTCACTATATACATTAGTAAAGTAATTATAGAGTATTAGATATAAGTTCTTTATTTTAAAGTACTTTTTTAGTTATAATTACTAACTATATATAAAAAGAAAAGAGATATAGCTTCTATTATTAATAATAAATAGTTATATTTATTAACTTAATTTAGCTAATTTAAATACAGAGCTTAAAACTTTATAAATATAATTATGATTTCTTTTATTTTTTTAAGTCTTTTAAGCCTTATTTTCTATTATTAATATATATTAGATTTTATAAGAACATCTTAAATATTATAGTATTACTAATATTCTCTTTAGATTCCTATATATAGTCTTTTTTAAGGTAATTAATTTACTTAATAAAATATTTCTTATTATCTTTTCTACTTACTTTAAAATAAATTATTTTAACTTTATATTTGAGTTCTTTATTAATAAGAATCTTATTAAGTAGCTCTAAATTCTAAGCTATATCTTTATATAGTTTTAATAATTATATATTAAATATTAGATATATCTTATAATATAAAGATATTATTTAAAATTTATAAGTATTTAAACCCTATATATTAAGAATTTAAAAAGATCTAACTAATTTAGAGTTAAACTTTTTCTTTTTATTAGATAAAGTAATATTTAAGATATATAATATAACTTAATCTTTAATTTAGAATTATATATCTATTCTTTTTTAATTATAGTAATAAATTTAAGTCTTAAAAGCTTTCTTTAATAGCTTTAATAGTTCTTTTTAGATCTTTTTAATTTCTAGTATCTATTAAATAATGTTCTTTTAATTCTTATAAGCTATAAAAGTCTCTATTTTAATATCTATTATAATTATATTTTTATTTTTTAGTTTTATTAGAGATATTTTATTTATATTAATATACTAAATACTATAGATACTAGTTAGGGCTTTAAGTAATAGAATCTAGATAATATTATAATTACTATTATTATAAATAGCTTATATTTAATCTAACTAATAAGTCTAATTATTCTATATTAAATTAATATATAAATAAAAATAATATTTTAATATTTGATTTTATCTCTCTATTTAGCTATTAAAGTATAGGTAGTAAGTAGTATTTAATCTTTATTTTATACTAATAAGCTAATATAGTATCTTCTAAAATAAAGATATAAATAATATATTATAATTATTTATAATATGTTTTAGTATAGTAAAGTAGTAAATAATTATTTAAAAAATAATTTTTACTAATTCTTTAATAATAATCTTTAAAATCACTAGTTTATAGATTATATATTTAGTTAATAAATCTATTATTACTAATATAAAATTATATATTTTACTATTCTTCTTTAAAGGATATAATTTTTAAATAAAATTTATTATAATTATTTTAAAAGATTTATTAGGCTTTAGTAGTAGCTTTATAAATCTATACTCCTTATATCTTAATATTTTTATATATTAATATTTATTATAGGTCTTATAATAGTACTTAATATTATTATATATATTAATCTATATATATTTTTAAAAGATAGATTTATATATTTATTTAATACTAAAATACCTATCTTAAAAATTATTATAATTTGTTTTTATAACTTTTTATTTAAGTGTATAATTAAAAGATACTAATATTATATCTTTATCTTTAAGTAGGTTATTAAGTCTAATTAACTAGTAAGAAGAATCTATATTTCTATTTAAATCTTATAATTTTTTTTAAAAATTACTAGTATGTATATCTATAAGCTAATAATAATAAATTATAACTATAAGTTTTTTAAATAAATTTAAATAAGCTATCTTAATCTTTATAGTTATTATTATTTTTAATTATAGCACTAAGAATTCTAAAGCCCTTATATTATTAGTAATATTCTTCTTTTTTTTTTTTACTTTTAAGTGCGTTTTAAAGTCTAGAATTAATTTATTTATTAATTTAAAAATTTTTTTTTATATCTTCTTAATATATCTATTTTCCTATTTAGAGTTTAGCTTCTTTTAAGGAGGATCTAATATATATTATATATAAACTCTAGCTTAGCTTTTTCTTTAATATTAATAATAAGATTTATCTTTCTCTTTTAAGTTTAATGTAGTCTAGTTTTTAGTTTGGTATATTAGTAGGATTTTTTACTTTAAGATAGTATTTAATAATAAAATTAAATATTATAAGCTTCTCTATTTATTAAGTCTATTTTCTATTAAGCTTCTTTATAGTTATAAAATACTAGAGATTATTATAATTTAAATAGATAATTATAGGCCTATTATTATCTTTTAGATAATATTTCTAATATTTAAAGATTTTAATAATAATTAAAAGCTCTTTATTATATATTTTATAATTTAACTTTACTATAGTAAGCTTATAAAAAAAATATATAATAGAATATTACTATTTATTTTTTTTTAATTAACTTAATATAGCTCTAATAGCAAAGTTAGATATATTAATCTTTAATTTTAATTTATAGTCTAGATTAAAGTGCTAAAGTATAAATATCTTTAAAAATAGATTTTTTAATATTTAGAATGCCTATTAAGTTTCTTTTATAAAGATAAACTTAATAGTTGTTTTATAATTAGCTTTAAATTCTTTTTAAATCTATTTATATCTTTTAACTAGATTTAATATAGGAATAGTGACCTATAAATAAGATTTAATAAAATATTAATAGAAGTTAATAAATCTTAGAAATTAGGATATATTATGTATATTCTATAGTTTTAGCTAGTTCTAGATAATAGTAATATACTTTTTCTTTATACTAATACTACTAGGACTAATAATAAATTCTAAGAAATAGATCTTATTAATTTTAAATATATATTTAGATATTTTAGTATATAATTAGTATTAATATAATCTCTCTAAGATTTTATAAATATTCTTTTTATAGGCTAACTTATCCTTTAAATAAATAATAATATTATTTAAATAAGCTATATAGTATATATTAAAGAGATTATTTAATATTTAATTAATATATACTTAGAATATTGCTAGGGTATTTACTAATCTAAAAAATATAATAGTATATTTAAAATAACTATAATAGATATAAAATACTATCTTCCATTTATTGCCCTTCTTAATTTAAAGATAGTAATATATATTATATAGATTTAATTATATAAAAATTAAAGCTCTAGTAAGCTTATCTAAAGTCTTACTTATTAATAGTAATAAATAATAATTCTTTATTATTATAACATTAATACTATAATAGTTTATGTATAAGTATAATATACTATTCTTTTTTAGTATGAAGAAAATAAATACTCTAGCTAGACTCTTTAATTTTTAAATTTAGTCTTTTACTAGGCTTTTAACTAGATATTTTTAAAGTATTTCTTGCTTCTTTAAATTAAGTTAGTATATTAATTTATATAATAATTCTTTACTAGGCTCTAGATTGAAAGTATAATTATAAGGAATATAATCTAATAATATTATTATATTCTCTTTTAAAAAGATATCTTTATACTACTCTATATAGAGAGGTAGTCTAATAACTCCAATAGTTACTAATATTAGAGCTTTTTTATCTTTATTTTATAAAACTTATACAGTTTTAGTACTTATCTATACTATAGCTAAGTATACTAGTTTTCCAGCCTTAATCACATAGTATAATTTGAATATTAAGATCTTTTTAATCTTATTATTTAGTAGGCTAGTGCCTTTAGACTTTAATTTAAAGATTTTCTAATATTATATTACTTTATAACTAGTAATATAATATTTTAAATCTACTTTTTGCTTTTTACTTCTCTATAATACTATTTATGAGTAATTTAATAAAAGTTAAGATTTATAGCTATATATTATAGTACTCTAAGTATGAAATTATACTTATTAAATTTAATAATATTATATTTTTATACTATTGATTTTAATATACCCTTTAAATTAGGGATGATAATATTAAGATTTATTTTCTTAAATATTAGAATCTTATGCCTATTTATAGCTCTTATTAGATAGGTAGATTTAGTAACCTAATAAAAGTTTATTTTTATTTATTTATAATTTATAAAATTCTTATTAATAGTTTTATTAATTAACATAAGTATATGTGCTTACCTCTTTAGGATTTACATATATATATATATAATAAAGCTCAGTTCTTTACTTATAATAGTAGAATATAAGCTAAGGACTTTAGTAGCTATATCCTTATATTTATAAAATTACTTTAAAATTATAATACTCTTTCTAGTAGCTTTATCATTCTTTTTCTTATAGTACTATTCTTCAGTATAACCTAGTATCCTATAATAATTATAAATACTCTTAAGCTTCTTATATTAATATCTATAACTTTTATCTTGATTATTATATTAATAAAATTATATATCTTGCTTTTTATTATGCTATTAAAATTATATATCTTAGTTTTTCTAGTAATAGCCTCTAGGGTTAGATTTATTATTTAAATCTTATTTTTAGGGCTTATTTAGGTTTAAATTAATAGTCTAGACCTTTTTTATGATTCTTAGCTTATTTTTTTGGCCCTATATATTATCTTTAATCTTTTAAAGATAAATAATAAATTTATTATATATCTTTAGTTTAAGATGTTTATAGCTTAAGATTTCTATATAGATATCCTTTAATACTTTGCTTTTAAGAATATAAATTTATTGCTTCTCTATGTATAAGAAAGGTAATAATTACTTTAGACTTTAGAGGTAGATATTAAATTTTAAAACTATCTAGTTCTTCTTTTAGAAGGCTTTATAATAGTTATAATTAATATCTTTTTAAAATAGCTCTAGTACGTAAATCATACCTTTTAAGAAGCTTTTAAATTCTTTCTATATTATAGTTTTGATTATAAATTTATCCTTTATATAAATACCTTATAATTCCTATATATTTTTGATAAGATAGTCTATTCTAGTTAGAATCTTATTCTTATTTAAATCTTTACTTTTATAGTATTACTTATACTATATAAAATAATACTCTAGACACTGCTTGAAGCTTTTTAGCTTCTTTATACTAATGCCTATATATTTTTTCTTAAATTCTATTTTAAGAGTTTTTAGAGGTGCTTTGAACCTCTTATAAGACCTTAATAGTTCCTTAATTTCTAAATTAGAGTTAGGGTTAAAGTCTATATTACTATTCTATAATTCTTATCTAGGTATTATTTCTTTTTAAAGACGACCTCTTTTAGGGATACTATCTTATAAACTAGTAGGTGTAACGGCACGCTCCATGGCCGGGTTTACGGCAGCCTCAGGCAGAAGTCACGTGTATGGGTCACAGGGTAGAGCAATATTGACGGGAAGCCCTAGATATTGAGAGTAAACAGGATTTACTATCACCTGCTTAATTGGGTATTATAGAAGGATATATAAAATATTAATAATGCGCAAGAAGCCTTATCTTCTTCCCTTTTCTCTCTTATACTATTTATTCTTCATTATTTAGTACTTAAATAGGAATCAATTCTATTTGATTTAGCTACTATAATATAATAAATAGCATTACCATTTCCACTTATTCTCTTTATATGTTAATATAGCTAGCTATTATACAATAAAAAGCTTTAACTAAATAAAAATCTCTTTTTATATTATTTTTATTAAAATCTATTCTCTTTTTATATTTATAACTTACTATTTCAATATTTATATAATTAACATATTAAGTAAGAGTCTAGATTAATAAAAAACCTTTCTCATTTCTACTTTTTAAAACTGTCTCTAGAAAGCAGGTAAGATAATTAATAATATTATAAAGAAGCTCAAGGCAAGCAAAAAACTCATTAAAACTAATAAAAAAAATACTAAAAGTATCTAGATTAATAAAAAAAAAGTTCTTATTAATAATAATAACTTAGAAGAGCAAGTCTATTATCTTACTATTAATACTTATAATTTCCTAAAGAAATTAGTAACTTATAAATAGGGCCCTGAGAAAGCTATTAAGAAGATAAAACTAACCTATTAGAGGTTTATAAGAGAGTTTAATAAGGACTTTAAGAAGCTCTTTTTCTAGCTAGCTAAATATCTATAGACTATCTAGACTATAGTTAATAAGCATATTAGCTAGGCCAAAGAGTGTCAACTTAAGTTTGAGTAATAGATATATAATCTCTAGAAGTAAGTTAATATTAAGGATAAGATAATTTAAGACTTAGTTAATAAACATAACAAGTTCCAGAACACACTTACTTATATAATAGTAAATTAATAGAGTCAGAATTTAGGATTAGACTTTTCCTCTAAAAAATAATATTCTATTAAACTACCTAATAAACCTTCTCTAACTAATAAAAAAGATCCTAAATATAAATCCTAAAAGATTAATATCACTAACAAGTTAAAGGCTAATACTAACTATTATAAATTACCTAAGACATGTATAGCCTATATTAATAGAATAATATAGAGTAAAACTAATAACTATCTTTTTATATATATATATAAGAATTTAATTAATCCCTACTAAGATTTAGATAATATAATTACACATCTTGATATTATTTATTTTAATATAAACCTAGAAACAAATACTAAGACTAATTTTAAGGATCTTATCTAAGATATAATATAATTCTAAACTTTCCTATTAAAGTTCTAACTGTTAGCTTAAGACTCTAATCTTAATATTAAGAAGTATAAAGAGGAGTTATATGATAAGTTTAATAATAATATAAAGTATATAATACTCTGTAAGATTAATAATAAGGTATTAATTTATATTATTTTTATTACTAAATGCACCACTAAAGTGAATTATCTAAAGTAAATTACATATAAGGAATATATTTAGAACTAATATTATAAAAAGGACTAAGAAGAATATAGTAGATATAAAAAAAGTAATAATAGGAGTAGTAGTACTTCTAAAGATTAAAATGCTAAGAAAAATTGTTCTAAATTTGATTAAGTATTATATAATAAAAGCAAGTGCTTCTATTATAAGTAATCTAGGTATCTGAGTTATAACTACTTACTTGCCTCTAAGGCTAAGATAGACCTTAAGGCTCTTGAGAAAAGGAGTAATCTAGTAAAGAAAGTAAAAGAGTTAGCCTAAAAGAAGTCTCTAGTCTAAGTAAATATAAAATTAATTAAAAACTATTAGATTTATTATAATTACTAGGAAATAAAAGAGATAATTTTATTATACCTATTTAATTAGAAAGAAATTAATTCTTAGTATATATTAGATTATTAGTTAACTTAAAAGTAAATGTTTTTACTCTTATAGATATAAAACTTACTATATTACTAGTAAAATATTTTAATATTAAACTAAAGAGGCTACTAATAGTATATAAGATAGTAAGATATAATAGTTAGAATAAGAAGTCAATTATTTATATTATTATCTTAATATTTATTATTAATAGTAAATAGTAATTAGATATTCCTTTTTTAATCACTAATTTAAGCTAATATAATATTATTCTAGGATAGATATAGTATGCTAGATATAAGATGCTACTTAATTATATAAACTAATGAATTATTTGGCCTAATAAGCAAAGCCTAGAAGATAAATTAATTACTAAATATAATATATTAGTACTTAAAAAAATATTAAAGTGTTCTACTGCCAATTTTTAATATTAAAAGAATATAAATTAAAAAGACTGCCTCCTAAAAAAAGAAGATCATAGAAGGATTACTAGGAAAGTATTTATTAAAGTAGAATCCTTCTCCAAATAGCTATATAAGAAGATAATATCTAGAAGTAAGAAGCTCTTAAAAAAATACTTTATAGCTATAAGAAGAAATAATATCAACATACAAGAGTACTATAATAATATCAAAAATAAGCCACTAGCCATTCTTAATAATATTACTAATTAACTAAAATTTATCAAGAGAGAAGCAGTAAAAAAATAAAACCTAGTATAATAATTAATAATAACTCCTACTTAATCTCAAAGCCCTATCTAAATTATAAGAAGTAGAAGGGATATCTAAAGAAAAGTCACTTAGTCTAAGGACCTAAATATAATAAAACACTAATTTAAGAATACTTTTATTAACTCTAGTAAAAATTAACTAGATAATAAACAAGAACTACACAAAGCTTAAGAGAAGATAGCTAAGGAATAGAGTTAATAAAATATAAAGAAGCTTATAAGAGAGCTTTATTAATATTACTAATAACCTTTATAAATCTTTTTAATTAGTATTAATATTATTAGTATAGCTAGCTTTAAAAGACTATTATAAAATAAAAGAGATAAAATCTTTATAACTAGTCTTAATAATATTAAGAAAGTTTTAGAGTATAAATAGAAGCTAGATAACTATTAAAAACTAGATTTAAAAAAGATTAAAACTAAGCTATTAAAAAAATTTTATAATCTAGTAGATATTTTTCTTAAATCTAAATTAGATAAATTATCTTCTTATTATTCTTATAATTATAAGATTAAATTACTTCAAAAAGGGGATTTAGGATATTTACTATTCTACTATATAACTATAGACCAACTTAAGGCAATATAGAAGTATATTCTTAATAATTTAACAAAGAGGTTCATTATCCTAAGTAATACACCTTTTATCTCACTAATCCTTATAGCTACCAAGGGGGATAGGAATTGGAGATTCTATATTAATTTCTAGAAGCTAAATATTCTAAGTAAAAAGAATTAATATCTACTGCTTTTTATTAATAAGATTTTTAAAAGAATTAGTAAAGTAAGAATTTTTATTAAGTTTAATATATAATAAAGCTTTTATTAGATTTGTATACATCTAGAGTTAGAGGATCTAATAATATTCTAATACTAATATAAAATATTTAAGTACAAGATGATACTCTTTAGATTAATTAATAAGCTAGCTACTTTCTAGAGATTTATTAATAACATCTTAATACTATTCTTAGATAAATTTATTATTATTTTTATGAATAACTTATTTATTTACAGCTTAAATCTGCTAGAGTATAAGGATTATATAAGATAAATATTTAAATATCTATATAAGTACAATCTTTAAGCCTTAATTAAGAAATATAAGTTTAAAGTAATAAAAATTAAGTATTTAGACTTTATTATTTTATTAAATAGGATCAAAATAGACTTTAAGAAGGTAAAAACTATTATTAAATAAGAAGTACTAATAATTATTAAGAGTATATAATTATTTTTAAGATTCTATAACTTCTATCATTATTTTATAAAAGTATATAGCTAAATAGTAAAGGCATTTTTTTAATTATTATAAGCTGATATTCCTTTTAAGTAGGATTATAGCTATTAATAGATCTTTAATAAGTTAAAATAAAATCTTATTTAGATACTAGTATTATATTATTATTAATTTTATTTACTAACACATATTAAGATTAATGCCTTAAATAATATTATTACTAGAATCTTTTTCTAATAATAAGAGAAGAATAAGTTATAGTATCTAGTAGTCTTCTTTTCTAAAACTATAGCACTAGCTGAGTATAATTATAATATTTATAATAAGGAAATGCTGGCCATAGTCCACACTATAGAGGAGTAGTAATCTAAATTAATTAGACTAAATTAAGAAGACTATTTTAAAATCTTATCTAATTATTAAGCTTTAGAGTATTTTATAATAAAAAAATAATTTAACATTAGATAAGCTTATTAATATAAGTTATTAATAAATTATTATTTCATCCTAAAATACTGACTTAATAAATAAAATATACTAGCTAATACTCTGATCTAAAGAAAGAGTAGTATAGTTAAAAATTTTAATTACAAGAATTAGATTATATTTTCTATTAAGATATTAAATCCTAAAATTATAAAGAAGATAACTTTAATTACTATTAGTATAATAAATAAAGAGTTAGATATAATTTTTTATATTATAAAAATAAACTTAGAATAACTAAATATCAAATCTCTAAGAGAATAAGTGCGGAGTAAAAAAGATAACTAAAAACTTAATAAAGGATATCTCTTTTTTAAGGACTATCTTTATATTCTAGAGGAAATTAATCTATAAGTAAGACTCTTAAATAAGATTTACTAATAAGCTTCAATCATTTATCCTAATTAGATGAAGATAAAGCAATTAATTAAAGAGCATTACTACTAGGAAATATAGTCTATAGATATAGAGTACTATATTAATTACTATATAATCTATAAGAGAAATACTATAAGAAGAGATTTATTACCTAGTTTATTAAAACCTTTACTAATTCTAGAAAAACTATAGTAGTATATCTTAATAGATTTTATATCTTTTCTAAAGAATAAATATGGATTTAATATAGTCTTTATAATTATAGATAAGCTAAACAAGAGAGCAGTTTTTATTCCCTATTAAAAGATAATCATAGCAAAGAATATAGTGTATCTTTATATTTATTATATCTACTCATAAATAGATTTACCTAACTTAATAATATCAGATTATAAGAGCTAGTTTATCTTAGAGTTTTAAGATAAGATTTATCAGATTCTAGGAGTAAAAATTAAGCTATTAACCAGTTTCAATCTTTAAATAAATAGTTAGACAAAAATTTTTAATAAATATATTATAGAGTAGCTATGACCTTTTACTAGTTATTTCCAGAATAACTAGTCTAAGTAGCTACTAATTATAAATTTTACTTATATCACCCTATACTATAAGTCTATTAGGATATCTCTATTCATAGTTAAAAAAGGATATTAACTATAAATATTATTTAATTAGAGCGAACTAAAAGAGCTATAAAAACTAATGCTTAATTATAAGCAAGCTCAGACCTAGATAAAACACTTACAGGAGGCATAGTAGTTTGCATAAAAAGAAATAGAAGTAGCCTAAAAGAAGCAGAAAAGGAATACCAATCAACAATACTATAAGAAAGATTTCAATATTAAAAATAAAGTCCTCATTTCCACAAAAAATTAGAAGACAAGGTATTCTAGTTATAAGCTTGCTAAGCAATAAATAGGACCCTACCCTATTAAGAAAAAAAAAAGAAACTTCTAGAAAATTACTCTACTAGAAAAGATTAACATGCACCTAGTTTTTCATTTGAATAAGCTATACTGAGTAAGGAAACTAGAGCTATTACTAGAATAAATTATCAATAAACAGAAGTTAATTAAGATTAATAGAAAACAAGAGTACAAAGTAAAAAAAATACTAGATTTAAAAAGACACTATAAAAAGCTATAATATAGAGTAAAATAGCTTACTTATAAGGATAATAATTCTACTTAGTATCCAATCTTAAATTTCAAAAACATACTAAATTGCTTACTTAATTTCTATATATCATACCCAGAAAAGCCAGATCCACCAAAGCAGCTATTAGCTTAAGCTGCAGCAAAACTACACAATAAAAAAGTAAAGGATTATCTAAATAATAAATTCCCAGAATAAAACTATTTAGAACTACTATACTTAAGGGCAAGCACCTAGAAAAAAGAGAGGTAATATAACAGTATATTTTATAGCCAGATTTACAGCAGCCTCAGACAGAAATTATATATATAGATCATGGGGTAAGGCAACATTAACAGAAAGCCCTAGATATTAAAAGTGAATAGGATTTACCATCACCTACCTAATTAGGTATCACGGGGAGGCATATAAAATATTAATAACACATAAGAAGCCTTATCTTCTTCCCTTTTCTCTCTCATGCTATTTATTCTTCGTTATTTAGTACTTGAATAGGAATCAATTCCATTCAATTTGGCCGCCGTAACAGTAGGAGCTTTTTCTTACTATTAGGCCTATAATATCTAACCCTAAATTAGGAGATTAAATTAATTTATTTTTAATAACTAGACTAAAGCTTACTTTCTTTAAAGTATTATCTTAACTATAGCTTTATATTTAGTCTCTACTTTAGCTCTTATAACTTTATATATTTAATCTTCTTTAGCTTAAGCTAGTAGGAATCTCTAAATTATAAATTTAGAGACTAATATAGTTTATATCTTATCTAGAAAATATAAATTTTATAGCCTGGGTAACTCTCCTACTAATTTAAAACTTAGTATAACTCTAGTAGTTAATAACTCTATAACTATAATACTGCTACTTACTTTATCTATAAATATTATTTTATCCTTATTACTTCCTTTATACTTAATTTTTATTTTAATACTTCTCTCTAGTTTATTATTACTAAGAGTCTTGTTTCTATGCTTAGGAATTATTTTAAAAATCTAGGATATGAAGGACTCACTCTTAGAGGGCTAGCTTTAATTCTAGGAAAAGGATTATTTTAAAGGTATTTTTTTAAATATTTATATTATTAGGTCCTTATAAAGAGAGTAATTAGACTGTAAACTAGGTGTAAAAATATAGTAATATATTAAAAAGTTTTATAATAAGTATATATAATTATCAAGCAGCTAATTGCTGCCTTTGTATAAGGCTTAAGGCTATATACAGAGATTTACGTGAAGGTGGCCGTCAAGGCGCTAGCACATTAGCGCCCGCGCTGGGAAGCAAGGTCACGTGATAGTAATACATGAAGCTATTCATACATTCCATTTGCCATTCTGCCTTACACCCTATTAATATACACTACTATAGTATTAAGAATTAAAGAGATAATAAGTAATATAGCTTTAAATATTAAGAAAAAAGATCTAATTAAATCTTTAATAATTTTTAAAGTCTAGTTTAATATATTTAATAGCTAATTAAAAGTAAAAAATCTTATTAATTATAACATCTAAGAGTACTTCCTTAGCTAGAGATAGATAAAGAAAAATTATTATTATATTAAACTATTTACTAAGAGAGTTAAGACTATAAATAGAAAATAAATCTATATATATAGCTATACTAAATTCTAAGTATTAGTTATAAATTTTAATAAATTAATATAGATATACTACTATATATTTAATATTATTAAGATAAAAAAATATAATATTATTTTAAAATTATTATAGTTTTATAAGATCAATCTTAATATTAATTAATTAATAAGAGACTAGCTTTACTAAAAAATAATTATATTATTATAGATCTAATTTATCTTTATAGAGATAATATAATAAAATATTATCTTATAATATTCTTATATAGTCTAGATCATTTTAAAAAAGATAAAATTAAATAAATTAATATTTTATATTATCTATTTAATAAGTAATAGTAAAAATTTATTAATTCTTCTATAAATCAAAATTTTATTAAAAGAAAGAATTTCTTCTATAAATAAGACTTAACTAGAAATCTCTATATATCTAAAAAACTATAATAATATCTTCTCTAAAATAGCTATAGATATGCTTCCTAAATATATAAAGTATAATTATACTATTAATATAAAACTAAGTATTATACTACTATATAAATCTATCTATAACCTCTTAAAAAACTAAATAAATAATACTAAAAAAGTATATCTAAGAAGTACTATAGAAGAGCTAGATATAGCTATTTAAAAGCTTTATAAATATATCTATTCTATTTATTTTAAAAAAGGATAGAAATATATACCTATATATTAACTATTATAAGCTAAATTTTATTATAATTAAGAATTATTATATACTTTCTCTAATCTCTAAAATACTATACTAATTCTTTAGAGTAAAATACTTCACTAAATTAAATCTTAAAAATGCCTATTATTATATCTATATCTATAAGAAAGATAAGTAGAAAATAGTATTCTATATATAATATAGATACTATAAGTATAAAATAATATTATTTAGATTAACTAATATATCTACTATCTTCTAAGTATATATAAATAAAACTATATTAGACTTTTTAAGTATTTATATTATTATTTATCTAGATAATATTATAATCTATTTTTATAATTTAGTAGAATACTATATATAAATAAAAGAAGTTATAAAAAGATTTTATAAATATAAACTATATATAAAACTAAATAAATATAGTTTTAATACTAATACTATAAACTATCTTAGATTTATTATTATATCTAAAGGCATAGAAATAGAAAAAAATTATATATATATACTATCTCTAAATAGCTACTTCTAAAATTAATCTAAGATATTAAAGTTTTTCTAAACTTTATAAGATTCTATTATAATTTATTTATAAATTTTTAGAGATTATTATAGCACTTATAAAACTAATAAAAGATATATAAAAGAAAGAATATATCTATTACTTATTTTAAATAATTAAAGCTACTATAGAATTCTTTAAAAAATTAAAGAAAGTATTTTATAAAGAATTTTTATTATAATATTTTAATCTAATACTCCTAATATAATTAGAAACTAATATTTTAGGAATAGTATTAGATATAATTCTTATATAACTTTTTAAAAACTAATAGTAATATCCTATTATCTATTAATTCTAGAAACTAGATAAACTAGAGGTATAGTACTTAATATATAATAGTAAATTTATAGCTATTATTAAAATATTTAAATACTAATAGTACTTTTTCTAGGAAAGCTATTATACTATATAGATCCTAACTAATTATAATAATCTCTACTACTTTACTATTATTAAGATATTAAGTCTAAGATAGATTTACTAAATAAAATATTTATTAATATTTAACTTTAATATTAAATACTATTCTAGATTAAAAAATCCTATAGATATATTTAGCCAGAGATCTAACTATTTCTAAAATAAGGCTATAAAAGATTTTAATATATTACTTATTCTTTAAATAAAGCTTATAAAAAAAGTATTTTATATAAAAAATAAATAAAAAATTCTTCTTAAATATAAATAGTCTATATTAATACTAATATAATTATAAAAAAAATAAAAAAAATCTTTTAATATTAATAACTAATAAACTTATAATCCTATTAAGGAGAATATTATTATAAATAAAAATCTAATCTATAATAGATCAAATAATTTTAAATTATTAGTACTATAGACCTTAATAACTAATATAACTAAGATTAAAATAATCTATACTAATATATAACCACTAATAAAAGAACTATTATATCTATACTAGTAAGAGAATACTTTTATAAAGTATAAATAGAATACTTCTTTAGAAAGAAAATAGTCTTCTTTATTATGAAAAAACTATATATATATCTCTTAATAAAGTTCTATAAATAGAGCTTTTAAAAATTAACTATAATATTATATAAGATAGATATTTTAATATTAAATATATTCTTTACTATTTATAATAAAAATACTACTAGCTAAAGATAAAAAAAGATATAAAATATTATATTTATACTTATAACTTATACTAGTAGATAAAAATATATTATTATAAAAAATATAAACTCTTAAAATTACTCTTTATCCTATTAAAGCTATTTAAAATAGTTATAATAAACTTTATTATTAGTCTTCTACCTATATAATAAAAAAATAAAATAATAAATATAATACTTATTATTATTAATTTTTTCTTTAAATTTATTCTATATCTATTAATATAAAAAATACTCATAATAGAAGATTTAGTATAACTATTTTATAAGAATTTTATCTTATAAGTAGTAATATCTAGATATATTATATTAAATTATAATAAGCTATTCACTAATAAGTTCTAATAAGCTATATATTATTATTTAAGTATTATTTATAAGCTATTAATTATAATATATCTATAGATAGACAAGCAAATAGAGTATTAGAATCAGAAAATTAAATATTTTCTATACTATTATATCTCTTATAAGTAGATAGACTAGCCTTATTAACTTCTATTAACTTAAAGTATATATAACACTAATTAATATAATATAACTTAGAAAATCCTAGTATAGATCCTTATAAATATCTTTAATAATTTTTAGACTAATATAAAGTAAAAGAAAAGCTATATATAATCTAATATTATAATATATATCTAAAATCTATATAATATTCATAAAGACTTAAACATCTTTATTAAATAAAAAAATTATAAATAAGATATTTTAAATAAAAAATATATTAATAAGATATTCTAAATTAAAGAGTAAGTAATATTTTATAGATAAAATATTACCACCTTTTACTTTATAGATAAAATAGATAATAAATAGATTAATTTATTTTAAATTATCAAAATATAGAATAATAATTTATATTAGCTAGACTTAATATTATAATATAAATAATTATATCTTATATTCTATATATTCTTACTAGAATTATATTTTATTAGTAAAAGACAAGCATAATCACTAGAATCTATATTAATTAATAATAAGTTAGAATATATAATAAAGGCAATTAGAGATAAATATATTTTCTATTATAAGAAATAATGTTTAGTAAAATAGAAAAACTAATTATTAGAAAAAGCTATTTAGAAATCTAAAAAAAAACTATAAGATATAATTATATTAGACTACTACTTTTTAAAAAAAATAGGCAAGTAAATTATAAAAAAACTATAATAATATTATAAAAAAAAACTATTAAAAGAAATTATCTAATTTAAATTTATAAATTATACTAAAAGACTACAGTATTATTATAAATATAAATAATAGATAAACACTTATATATACTAAAGACTACTTAAGAAAAACTATATTATAAGTAAAATCTATATAGATAAAATATACTATAAAAAGAGAAAAAAAAATTATTATTCTACTATTAAATAATTAGTTAGTACTTAATATTATAAATCTATAATAAAATAAAAATATATACTTATTTAAAGCTATTTCTAAATAGTTTATTGAAAATATTCTAGTAAATCTAGATATCTTTAATTAATCTTTATAAATATAGTACCTATCTAGCTAAAATTATAGTATATAAAGACTCTTTATTAGTAATAATAGATATTACTAAGTAATATCTAGAAAGGAATATATCTTATATATTATTATCTAAAAGCTCCTCATCCATGATAATAAAGACCATTAAATAATATTTAAAAAGAGATCTACTTTAGACTTTAATATTTAAAAATTTCTTACTGTTATGAAACTACATGCATGAGACTAGCTGGTGCTAGGACAAGAAGAGTATAGGATGATTTAGTATAGACTTATACTGGATTAATTGGAAGCTAATCACTAGTAATAAAGAATAGGAAGTTACTAAAGCATAAAATATAGAAAGTAATAATAGCATATATACTAGTGTTATATAGAGATATAAATTATATACTCTTATCTTAGATAAAATAATAGTATACAAAATAATTAATACTTATTAAAAGGGAATTATATACTTTATACTATCTACTTTAGAAGTATATAATATATAATATATAAAATAAAAAGGACTAGATATATAAGAATTCTTATTTATTATTATATATTTAATTCTTTATAGTTCTTTAATCTAAGTTACTTTAGTTATATATTAAAAGGATTAGTAAAATAAATTATATTTAAAGTATTATAATACTTTAAGAGACTTCTTTTATTATAGTTATATTATTAACTAACTATTATTATTTACCTATTTAATATTTAATTATAAGATAACTCTTACTAGACCTCTATATAGTCTAATCTATTATATTGCAGCTTTATATAGCTAGTAATAATTATAATAGATCTAGATTTGTGATAAAAGAACTATTATCTTAACTTAGAATTATAATATAAAATAAGTACTATTATAAAAAGCTAATTATTATATTAGGAAAGTATTATTCTATTAGGAAAAATTAATAATAATAGATTAAACTAGAATACTAGTAGCTAGTACTATTGCAGGATTAATTATAATAGTATAATAGCTTGCTTAGTAGAACTAATAATTATAAGCTTATATTATTAAATTAAAGTTAACTTAAGAAAGAATAAGACCTTAAATTAAGATTAATAAATTAATACTATTTAATAAGAAAAGAAAGAAACTATAAATCTTTTTAGTCTAGATAAATATATACCTCTTAATAAATATAGATATAATTAGTAGAGAAACTAATAAAATACTAATATCAGTTATATTCCTTAAAGAAGAGATAATAGAATGGTTTAAACTATACTTAAGAAATTAGTATAAAGATATTAAAGATAAATAAAATACTAATATCAATAAAGTATTTAGGAATTATATAGACTTTATTAATAAACTTAAATCTACTTTTAGAAAAATTAATAAATCTATATAAAAAACTAATTAATTAGATTTAAATAAACAAGATTAGCTATAGAATACTATGTAAAACACTAATAGATATTATTATACCTTAAGTATAATAATAATACACTAACAGACAATATATATTAAGAACTTAAAAATTATATTAAAAATAAAATAATATAAATAATTAAATAACTAAATAGCTATCTATTAATAATTAAAATAATTATAAAAAGTAATAACTAATTTTTTAAAAGATAAATAGAAAAAAAGAGATAGTATAAATAGATCTTATAAAACAACTTAAAGAAAATAAAGACTAATTAAGAATAAAAATAATAAGATCCTTATAGACTAACACTTATAGAATTAAATACAACAACTTATAAGAAATAACTAAAATAATTATATAATAAGAACAAAGTTAAATATTATAACTATAATAAAATAGAATACTTTATAAAGAAATACAAAAGCTTTAAGAAATAATAATAATAATTAAAAATAACTAGCAAAACAAGATAGCTAAAAGCTATCTACTATAATAATAAACACAATAGTAAAACATATATTAGTAATAATAATATAGGATATATAGATAAAGATAGTCATAGTAGCTATAGTAGCTTTAAAAGAATAGAAAAAATAATAAGAATTTATATAGAAATAATATATATTTAAGATTATAAAGATCTAAAATAAGATATATAAATAAAAAAGATACCTAAGATATTAAAATAAAATATTAAAAATAAAGATAAATTTTCTAAAATTAAGAAAAGAATACTTAAAGATCTAATAATAAAAAAAATCAAGATATATAACCTAGAAAGAAATTTTAAAAATAAAAAATTAAAAAAATATAAATATTATTACTAATATTACTTAATAGATCATTCTAATTATAGAATAATCTATTAATTGGCCTATACTAACAACTAGTACTTAATTTACTATAGTAGTAAGGATAGAGCAGAATAATATCTAAAAATAAAAGGACTATATAAACTACTATAAACAAAATATAGATAGTAGAAAGAAAGAGAAGAAAAGAGATAATAAATTAAAAAATAATTTTTCTCTTAGAATAACAAGAAATAATTTAATTTAAAAAAATTACTAAAATAATAAGAAATAAACTAATTATTAGGAACTAAAGATTAAATAGATTAGAAATCTATATTAAGTATAAGTACTAGTAAAAAAACTTAATAAAAATTAACCAAGAATAAAAATCCTTAAGAGAAAGAAAAAAAAAAAAATAATAATTTATAAAGAATATAATAAACTATAAGAAAAAATTAAAAAGAAAATTAAATACTAAAATTTAAAAATATAAATATATAAGAAAATAGTACAAAAGTAATATAAATTAGAAAAATATAACAAAATATACTAACTATTCTAAAAATAGATAAACCTAATAGATTAAAAATTTATAATTAAGATAGACCTTTTAAACCAGTTTATAGCTATATATAAAATAAAATAAGAACTAAAAGCTATAATATAAGAAAAATATCTTAAAATTAAAATTAACCTACTAGAGAGGAAATTAATAGTAATAATAAACTCTAAAATTATAGAGAACTATATAGATCTAAAAATTAAAAAATAGCTAGGATTATTTAAAGTCAAGAAATTAAAATTAATATTATTAATAAAACTTAATAGTGAGAAACTAGTAAAAGATAATATTATTAAAAAAAGTAATTAGCTTATTATAATAATAAAATAATATAAGAAATAGATTAATTTTAATATTATTAAATTAAAAAATAATAATATTATCCTAGAAGTATTTTAGTTAAGGATATATAATCTAAAGATCTACTAGAAATAAGATTAATTATAACTAATAAAATATAATTATATAAGAATCTAGATTATAAAAGCTACTAAATAGAGATTAATAGAGCTAATAATTACTATATAAAAAGTAATAATAGTACTATCTTATTAAAATAAATAACTAGCTAATAAAAAAGGCAGTAATATTATTAAAATTATAAAAGAGTTTAAAAAATTTATAAAAAAATTAAAGACTATAAAGAAGATAAAATTTAAAAATAAATTACTAAAAAAAATATTAAAATATAATATTATATTAGAAGACTTATTAGATAAAATTATAAGATAAATAAAAGAAGATAATAAAAGATTAGTAGAAAAAATAATTAGAAAATATTAACTTAAAAGAATAAATAAAAAAAAATATTATTAAAAGATTATAAAAGATATAAAGATTTGTTTAATAGAATATATAAGATATTATTAGAATATAGTAAATAAAATCATATTATTTTACTTATTAAAGGCAAAGAATTAAAGCTATAGAAAATCTATTAAATATTATAATTAGAAGATAGGGCTTTAAAAAAGTATATTAACAACAGACTAGAAAAAGGATATATATAATTATTATAATTATCAGTAAAATACTTAGTACTATTTATATTAAAGAAAGAGACAATAGAATTATAATTATATATTAATTATTAATAATTTAATAATATTATAATCAAGGATATCTATACTTTATTATTAATTATTAAGATTCAAGATAGAGTTAAAGAAAAGAAATAGTTTACTAAACTTAATATTATAAACGCATATAATCACTTATAAATTAAGAAAGGAGAAGAATAGAAGATAATATTTAGAACTAAATTTAGATATTATAAATATTTAATTATGCCTTTTAGACTAACAAATACACCCATTATATTTTAATAATATATTAATTTAATTATCAAAAACTACTTCTATAACTTTGTAATAGCTTATCTTAATAATATTATAGTATTCTTAGATAGCCTAGAAGATTATATTAGATATATTAAATTAGTATTAAAAGTATTATATATAATAAAATTATAAATTAAATTTAAGAAATATAAATTTTATATCTAAAAAATAGATTTCTTAGGACACAGAATTACCTAAAAAAAGATATAAATTAATAAAGAGAAAATATAGGCAGTTAGAGACTAGTCTATATTAAAAAATATTAAAGAATTATAGTTATTTATTAGAATAATAAACTACTATTAATAATATATATAGGACTATACTAAAGAAATAATATTATTATTTAAATTACTAAAAAAGAAGGTTCTATATAAATAGAATAAAAAGCAATAAGAAGCATTTAAAAAAATAAAAGATAAACTTATTATAGTATTAATATTAATATAATTTAATATTAAACTACTAATAATATTAGAAATAGATATATTAGATTATACTATAAAAGTAGTATTAATATAAGAAAGACTAGATAGAAAAAAATAAATAATTATTTATTACTTAAAGAAATTAATTAATATAGAACTTAATTATAATATTTATAATAAAAAACTGTTAGCTATAATATAAGTATTTTAATACTAGAGAATCTATCTAAAAGAAATAAAGTTTATAGTTAGAATTATTATAGACTATAAAAATCTTATTTATTTCTTATTAACTAAAGTATTAACTTAAAGACAAGTAAAATAATTAGAGATATTATTATAATATTAATTTATAATTAAATACTGCAAAGGAAAAGATAATGAGAGAATAGATACTTTAAATAGATAACTAGACTATAAGAAAAGAATTAGAAAATTAGAATTAGCTCTATTTAAGGAAAATAAGAAAAAAAATTTAGAATATAATCCTTAAATTACTACTCTAGTAATAATAATAGAATTAGATATAGATTTAGAACTATAAGACCTTATTATTAAAGAAATAGTAATAAATGGAATAATCTAAGTAATATTAGAAGATATTAATAATGGAATTAAATATAATAAAATAACTAGCAATAAAATAGGACTTATATTTTAATATAGTTTAATCTATATACTAAAGATAGTTAGAGAAAGAGTTATTAGGATATATTATAATAATATTATAATAGGATATCTAGAAATAATTAATACCATAGAATGAATATTAAGAAATTACTTCTAGCTAAAGATATATAAAGATATTAAGAAATATATTAAAAAATATAATATATATTAAAAGAATAAGATTATAAGATATAAGTTATATAGATAGATATAATCACTAGAAGTATTAGAATATCTATAATAATAGATAATAATAAATCTTATTATTAAACTACTAAAATTAGAAGAATATAACTTAATTATAATAGTAATTAATAAAATAATAAAGTTTATATACTTTATATTAATAATTAAGAAAATAGATATATATCTACTAGTTAAAGTACTATTTAGAGAAATTTTTTAATATTATAATATACTAGAAATTATAGTATTAAATAGAAGACTAGTATTTATATTAAAGCTATAGAGATTACTTATAAATCTTATAGAAAAAGAATAATAATTAAGTTTGATTTATTATCCTTAGATAAATAAATAAATAGAATAGATAAACTAAATATTTAAATAATATCTATAAAATTATATAAATCAAGAATAGAATAATTAGATAGAATTATTATTAATAGTATAATTAGTATATAATATATTAATATAAGTAATAATAAAGATAACACTATTTATAGTATATATAAGAAAAGAAATAAAAATACTAGAATAATTATATTATAAGTAACTAGTAGTAGAAATAATAAAAAAAATAGTAAATAATATAAAAATTATTTACTTATATTTAGAAAAAAAAATTAAATACTAAGAATAAGTTAACTTAAAATAATATAATCTTAAAAATTAGAAAAAATTTAATTTTAAAAAGAAAAAGAAAGTCTATTTTTTTAGAAAAAACTTATAAATACTATAAGATAATAATAAACTTAATTATTTATAACTAGAACTATTTAAGATTAAAGAAAAAATTAGAGAAGTTAATTATAAATTTAAATTATTAGATTCTATATAAATTTATTTAGTATTCTATATTTTATTATTAGAACTAATATCCAAAAATGCTAAAATATAGAATAAAATTACTATTAAAGAGGAAATTTATAAAGTTAAAAAAATATTAGTATATAAAAAAAAATATAATAGAAAAATAATATATCTTATTAAATAAAAGAATTATAATATTATAGAAAGAATATAGAAATCTATTAAAAATTTTATTAGAGCTAAAAGAATTCTAAAAATATATTAATAAAGGTATCTAGAACTATAAAGAGAGTTTATTTAAGATTAATAAATAACTTATTAAAATCTTTAATAATTATAATAAGAATATATTAATCTAACTATACTTATATAATCTTAATATTAGCTATAGTAAAGTATCCTTATTAGATAAAGGATTCTTAGAATTTAATATTTCTAGTATTTTTTAATTATAAGATTATATATTAATATTATACTCTTTAAGAAATTTCTAATAATAAAATAATCTTAAAATCTTAGCAGAGAGTTTTACTTATTAAATAAGAGCTTTAGTTAGCTCTTTAAAAATTTAGATTTTAGACTCTTTTAGAGTATTCTATTTCTTTTTACTATAAAAGTAATATTTGCAGATATAATTATAATAAGTGTACATAGTATATTTTGAATTTTTATTGTTTATTATATAATTAAGGTTATTAAGATAACAATACTTATAAAAAAATTCAATAATAAAACTAATCTTTTAGATTTTAGTGAATTAATAAATATAATTTTTATTTTAATCTTTTTTAAGGCATAACAGATTAGCTTTTGTAATTAATTTAGAGTATAGTATAATAATAATATTAGAAATTACTTACCAAATAGAAAACAGGATCATATTAGAAATAAAAATAAGTTTTTTTATTTATATCTTTAAGAATAAAAGTCTTAAAGAGGGGAAGTAATATTATAAAACTATATATATAAGATTAGCTAGTACTAGGATAAGAAAAATATAGGATAATTTAGTATAGACTTATACTAGATTAATTAGAAGCTAGTTACTAGTAATAAGAAATAGGAAGTTATTAAAATATAAAATATAGAAAGTAATAATAGTATATATATTAATATTATATAAAGATATAAATTATATACTCTTATTTTAAATAAGATAATAATATATAAAATAATTAATACTTATTAAAAGAGAATTATATACTTTATATTATCTACTTTAGAAGTATATAATATATAATATATAGAATAAGAAGAACTAAGTATATAAAAACTCTTATTTATTATTATATATTTAGTTCTTTATAATTCTTTAATCTAAATTACTTTAATTATATACTAAAAAAGTTAGCAAGATAAACTATACTTAAAATATTATAATACTTTAAAGAACTTTTTTTACTATAGTTATATTACTAACTAATTATTACTATTTATCTATTTAATATTTAACTACAAGACAACCTTTACCAGACCTCTATGTGGTCTAACCTATCATATCGCAGCTCTACACAGCCAGTGACAACTATAGCGGATCCAGGTCCGTGACACTTACCTTTACTAGAAATAAATATTACGAAATAGTATTTTAAAAAAAAAATTTATCTTTAAATAATAAAAAAAAATTAAACCCTAAATAAATAAAAAACACTAAAAGATATATAGAGCTATATTATAATAAAATTAAAGGCTTCTTAAATAAGATTAATATACTAGATATCTTAACTACCTTATCTAGAATAAGAATATTATTAATTAAAATTATAAAGAATACTATTTTTAACATCTATAAGATATAAATCTATATAATTTAATCTAACTTACTAATAAGCTACTTAAATTATTAATATAAACTTTAATAATAATAATAACCTTTCTTACTAGAGAAATCTAGTCTATAGGATACTAAAAAATTATTATATAATATATTAACATTTTAAAAAGTAAGAATAGAAAATCCTAAAAAAAATATATATATAACTAATAATAAAATAAATAATAATATTATATTTACTATAATAGTAATAGCTGTAAAGTTTTTTTTCTATATAATAGTAGAGAAGATAGTTCTTATTAAAAAAATTCTTTAAATAATAAAGATAGTATTAATAAAAAAGATTTTTATCTATATTATTATATATAGATTATTTTTCTTATTTTTTAATACTAAATATAAAAAATATACTAGCTATTATATTATATTTATATTTAGCTAGTAAAGAACTATTAATATAAATATTCACTATAAAATAAATAGAGGTAATTACTAGATCTAAAGTTAATAGAATATAGAATAGCAAAAGAGTAATAATACTTATAAATAATAAAAATAGTAAGCTTCTACACTTTATAATAAATAGATATATTATAATCAAACTAATATATATTAATAATTAATATATTAGGAATATAATCTATAAATAAAATATATAGTAAGTTTATTATTTAAAAAAATAATAATAAAAGATTACTATAAACTAATATACTTAAACTTAAATAAGCTAGTAGAGAAAATATTAATCTCTTTTATTTTTTTTTTTATTATTATTATTATTATTTTCTTCTTCTTTTTTCTTATAAGAAAAAGAGACAAGAAGAGATAAGAATTTTAGTAAATATTTAAGCTATAGCTTCTCTATATCTATAAAAATAAACTAAAATTAAGCCTAGTAAAATATTAAATATATAAATATATAAGAAACTATAATATATAATATATATAAAAGTATAGAGATTAGTTATTATATACTTGATAATATATTTATATTATATAAAAGTAGTGGGATTTATTATAAAAGATATTAAAATAATAAAATATAATAATAAAATATTAGTAAACAAAGATTATATTCTATATTTTATAAATAATAGATATCTTTATAAGATAGTCTATATTTTCTATCTATTTATACACATAGATATATTAAATATATATAATTACTAAAACACTTATATATAAAAAACCTAAGATAATTATTATAAATTTATAAAAAATCTTAAACTATTAATATTAAATCTATACCTATTATAAATTACTAAGATAATAGTAAGTTATAATATAGCCTTACATATTAAACTTACTATAAATTATATATACTATATAGTATCCCTACATACGCAAGAACCTTATAAATAAAAATCCTACCTTTATTGCTAATTTCCTGTAAGAGAGGGAATAATATAATACACTAGAATATCTTATAGGCTTTATATACACTTATAGATATCTTATATAAAAGAGAATATTCTAATATATATGTCTCTTTTTTTATATAATAAATAATTATTCTAAATTCTATTATAGCAGTGTTTAGATTAATAAATAGTTATCTGTAAGGTGGAATGGCAAATGGAATTATTAATAGTTATTAGAATTATTAAATTACTTTTTTATATAAAGTAATATAAAGATATCTTCTTAAGAAAAAATATAATAATATTATTAAATTATATTTCTTATAATTATATTATTAATCTAAAGTCTAATAAAAAATTATTATATAAATTAATATATTAACTTAGTTTAAAGAAATAAGAAATATTTTAAAAATACCTAGTTAAAAGTCTAGTAAAAAACTAGATTTAAAAATTAAAAAATCTAGCTAGAATATCTATCTTTTTTATACTAAAGAAAAATAGTATATTATACTTATATATAGACTATTATAGTATTAATATTATAATAATAAAGAATTATTATCTATTATTATTAATAAATAAGATCTTAGATAGATTTACTAGAGCTTTAATCTTTATATAATTAAATCTATATAATAACGTATTTCACGGGTAAATGGTCCACACAGGTAAACGGTCCACTCCGGAACAAGAAGTTCATTATTTCTATATAAAATACATACAAAATATAAATAAATTATTTAATTAACTATCAGTTTTGATTTGGGCACTGATTACACTTATACCCTGGTTCCCAGCAATACGTACACGTAGGTAGTGCGCGCTAAGGTCGCTACAAAGCTTTATTATGATTAGTTAATGGAGAGGCCTTATGAGCTTTATTAAGCTTTTAAGTAAGCTCTCGGCCTTCGGAAACAGTCAAAATACCCTTATTTGGAAGGGCTCGAGTATGGCGAGTACAACGTTTTTATAGTTAATTAACTGCTTTACGTAGATTATAATTCTTACTTGCTAAAATGGCAGTATTATGTATAGTAATCAATGACCCTTTAATTAACTAATCTAGGGCTTGACTTGATGGCGAATTTAATTCTAAATTGGTCATATTAAGAAACTTTTTAATGTTCTTTATTTGCTTTATTAACATACAAGAATTATAAGGCGTTTTAGAGCTCTAAGTATGACTACTTAATATACTAGGCTGACTTGACATTTATATAGGCTCATAGATTATAATTTATAATTAAGATAAGACTTTTTACAGATCATATAGCACAATTCTGGAATGTGAAAAGCCAGCTTTAATATTTTATATAGAATAAGTTTAAAGCTATATAGATGTAAGCATAGCAAGAAAATCAGACTTATTAATATAATGAAGTCTAAGCCAAATCTAGTTCTCAATCGCGATTCCATATAAGCGCTTCAAAACGGAGAAAATGCTAACATCTAATGGTTAAAGCAGATGTAAAGAGTGTGCAGATAGACAGCATGTAATAATATTATTATTACTATATACTAGATTGAATTTTAGTATTAAATAGCTACTATAACCATCTAATATTAAGAGTCAATAACCACTAATTATAAGCAATCTTATAAAAGGTTTAAATATCTTTTCAAGCCATTATAATCCCAGTTCATCAGACATCCAACCCTTTAGCAAATAGATTATTAATTAATCATGAGGCAATATTGGATCTATATACCAATTGGCTTGATTATACTTTGATTTAAAGATAATCAATAAAGATATAACAACGCCACTACTGCCTATACATTTAACAACTGTTATCTATTCCCGATTTCTAGATTAAATGATGCTTAGTTTGTCTAAGTGATTAGAGCTACATATAACTTTTGCTATAATTCTAATCCCCATAGCAAATCTGGTCTTATTAAAATTATATATATCATCATCAATAATTCCATATTGCTGTTTTAGGCAGAGTAATGATTTAAAAAAGGTGTTAATTAGGACTAGATTTTTACAAAGTGCACGATTATAAGCCAGTCTACGTACAAATTTAGATTTGAGATCTAGTTATCGCTTCAAAAATAATATTATCTAGTTGACTCCCACTTTCTTAGACGTTTTAGTTAGATCTCTTTAAGCAAGTAAAAGATTTGCTATTTATTAAAATATTAAAAGCCTTGGAGGCAATCCTTAACATTCTAATAAAAGTATCTAATTTTTAAGCAAAGCCTTCTCAGTTAAAGTAATTTTCTAACAATTAATTCCTATCTTTTTTTGGGTACGCCGTCCCTTGAGGCGATTTAGAAGAGTTGTTTTAAAGATATCAAAAAGACGCGCAACTTTGTGAACTAACGTGATTTGTTGATTATTTAATATATTTATAGCAAGATCAAGCCTTGCTTCATAGGTAGGATCATTTTTTATACGTGTTTTTGGCATTTTTTGATGTTTTGAGGTTGTTGAGAAAATGAGTGTAAAAATCGAGTCGAAATTCAGCCGAGTGGACCGTTTACCCGTGTGGACCGTTTACCCGTGAAATACGTTATATATTACTATTTTTAAATTAAAAAGAGTAATAAGTAGAAGATAATATTCTATATATATTATAATTATTTTAAATATATTATTATATCTTTTAGATTAGTAAATATTTTAATAATATTTTAAGTATATATTAATTAAATATTAAATAATTTTCTTAATATATGCTATATAATTTATCTAGATAATATTATTATCTATTTAAAAAATAAATTAGCCTATAAAAAAGATATTTATAAAATCTTAAAGAGATTATATTAATATTAATTATATACTAAAATATCTAAATATATATTTAAAATTAATAAGATTTATTTTTTAGGATTTATTATTAGTCCTAGTAATATTAGTATAGAAAAAGAGTATATTATTATTATTTAAGATTAGTTAGAGCTATAGAATATATATAATATATCTTAATTCTTAAGATTTATTAATTTTTATTAGTATTTTATTAAGTCCTATTTATAGGTTATTATTTTTATATTAGATCTAGTTAAAGAATATAAATAGGTTTAAAAGAAATCTAAAATTAATTATAAAGTAACTGCTAAGTTTATTTTTATAAAAAAAACTTAATAAGTATTTCTAAATATTAAAGAATCTATTTTTAAAGATATTTATATTTTAGTATTTTAATCTAAATTATAAATTAAAGTTAAAGACTAATATATTTAACTTTATTATTAAAATTATACTAAGTTAATTAAAAGGAGATAAGTAGTAATATTTTATTATATATTTTTCTTATAAGCTTACTATAGTAGAGTTAAATTATAAAATATATAATAGAGAGCTTTTAATTATTATTAAAGTCTTTAAATATTAAAGATATTATCTAGAAGATAGTAATAAATTTATAATTATTTATTTAGATTATAATAATTTTTAATATTTTATAACTATAAAAAAGCTTAATAAAAGATAGACTTAATAAGTAAAGAAGTTTATAGTATTTAATTTTATTATTAAATACTATTTTAGAATAAAAAATTCTGTTAATATATTAAGCTAGAGGCTAGATTATATTAAATTTAAAAAAGAAAGATAAATCTTATTATTAATATTAAAAAAAAAGCTAAGCTAAAATTTATATATAATATATATTTAATTCTTTTTAAAAGAAGCTAAATCTTAAATAGAAAAATAAATATATTAGAAAAATATAAAGAAAAATTTTTAAGTTAATAAATAAACTAATTCTAGGCTTTAAAATATATCTAAAAATAAAAAAAAAAAAATATTACTAATAATATAAAGGCTTTAGAATTTTTAGTGTTATAATTAGAAATAATAATAATTATAAAGACTAAGATAGCTTATTTAGATTTATTTAAAGAACTTATAGCTATAATTTATTATTATTAGTTTATAGATATATATACTAATAATTTTTAAAAATAATTATAAGATTTAAATAGGAATATAGATTTTTCTTATTAGTTAATTAAACTTAATAATCTACTTAAGGATAAAAATATAGTATTAGTATCTTCTAATTATATATTTAAATAAAAAGTTATAAAAATAAACTATAATAACTCTTAAAGTAGATATTTTGATATTAAATAAATATATAAATCTATCTTTTAAAAGTATATATAGACTAGTATATATAATAATATTAAGTATTATTATAAGATTTATAATAAATATTAATATATAAAAATACTAAGATATAAAAAGTATAGATTTATAAAGTTACTACTAAAATCTAATAAATCTTTTAAAATAATTATAATAGATTTTATCTAAGAATTATATTCTTTAAAAAAGAATAGTAAGATATATAATTCTATATTAGTAATAATAAATTTATTAACTAAATATATAATTTATAAGCTAGTAACTTTAAAGATTATTATTAAAGAATTAATAGAGATTATTTTTTAAATAGTTATTTACTATTTTATTATATTAAAGTATATTATAAGCAATTATAGTATATTATTTATATCTTTATTTTAAAAGATATTATATTAATTTATTAATATAAAATAAAGATTAAATATTACTTACTATCTATATTCTAATAATCAAATAAAAAAATAGAACTAAATATTAAAATATTATCTTTATTTATATATTAATCTAATATAGAATAATTAGGCTTACTAGCTAGACCAAGTATAAGCTATTTATAATAATAGTAATTATAATATTATCTAGATTCTACTACTTAAAGCTCTAATTAGTATCTATAATATTTAATATATTAATATAAATAAAGCATCTCTAATAGAACTAAAGAATAAAAATATAGTTATAATAAATATTAAAGTAAAAACTTCTATAACTTATAAGAGTTAAAAAAAGAATATTACTTAATAAGTACTAAGAGTTAAAAAGATCTAAAAAAAACTATTAGAACTACTAAAAAAGGTCTTTAAAACTTAAACTTATTATTATAATTAGAAAAGAATAGATATATAATTCTAAATTAAAGACTAAGTTATATTATATATCTTAAATATTATCCTACTTAGTAAACAGAAAAAATTTAATTTTAAGTTAATTAAATCTTTTTAAGTTCTTAATATATAAAGTTTAAATACTTATAAGCTTTAAATAATACCTCTATATTATAAGATACATTTAATATTTAATATATAATTATTAGAACTATATAAAGATATAGTTTAGAATTTAGAATTATTTAATAAGATTCTCATTAATAAAGAACTTAAATATAAAGTTAAAGTAATTTATTTTAAAATAAATAAAGAAGATAATAAAAAATATTTTATTAAGTAAATTAATTATCTTAGAAAAGACTATATATAAGAATCTAAAAAAAATATTAATAATATTATAATATTTAAGATATTCTTATAAAATCTAATATATATTAGTAATAGAAAATAAGGCTTAAAAGATCTAAAAAAATAAAAAAAATTATAATTATATTTATAAAGTTTTAAGCTTTATATTTAAATTAACTAAATTAAGTTAATAAATATAACTATTTACTATTAGTAGTAGAAATTATATTCTTTTTCTCTTTATATATAGTTAATAGCTGCAATCAAGAAAATATTTTAAAATAAAGGACTTATATCTAATATTTTATAACTATTTTACTAACATATATAGCAAGCTAGGGGTTAATATTATTATAGTAAATAGAAAAAGGAATATTAAAAGCTCTATAAACTAATTTACTAGATTTTAAATAAACTCTTCTTTCTTTAACCTAAAGGTTAAAGTTATTAACTAGTAAAATTAATTAAGAATAAAGATAAATAGTAGAAGTTCTAGAAGTAATTAAGACTAGGATTAATATAATATTTTTTAAAGTAGTAATAGCTATTTTTACTATTTTAGTAGTCTTTATCTTTATAAAATTTTTAAAATATTTTTTAAGATTATTATTAAGAAGCTTGTAATATTTTTTAAAATTTAATAAAAAGATATTAGAGTTATAAAACTTAGTAATTAATTTTAAAAGCTAGTTCTATAAAGAAGGATTATTATTAGATAATTATATATATATTAGATATATAATAGCATCTAAATAAATATAAATAATCTATAAGAATAATATAAGCTCTTTTTAAAGTATTATAAAAGAAATAAAGCCTAGTAAATATTTACTTAATAATATAATACTACTTCTAGTAGTTATAAAGCTTAATAAACTTTAAATTAAGGTTCTAGATAAACTAAGAATAAAAATAGATAAGACTTTATTAAGATTATTAATAATCTTCTTCTTCTTTTTATTATTATTATTATTATTAGTATTATTAAGCTATATAATATTATTTATTAGATATAAAATACTATTAATTCTATAAATAAGCCAATATTTGAATAAAACCTAACTATATCTATAATAGATAGTAAAAACTTATAGAAATTATATACTAGCTTTTATTATTAATAGAAGCACTAAATATAATCTTTAATTATAAAGAATTAATAAAGGCTAAAAAAGTTAAAAAGATTAAATTCTTATTTAAACTATCTTTAAAAATATTATTTAAGGGCTAAAGAATAGAGGGTATAACTTTCTTATTTTTAAGAGTAATTAAGAGTTCCTAGTTTAAATTAGTAATATAAATTAAAATTTTAAAAGTTATAAGGATTTATTTATAGATTAATTATAATAGTTTAATATCTTTTAAAGAAAAGCTCTTATTAATAGGATTAAACTATAATATAATGATTAGTTATACTTTAAAAATATTAAAAATATTACTTCTAAAAAGAAAGAATAGCTAGTAGTAAAAATAAAATAATAAAAAGATAAAGTTTTAAATTTAAATATTAAAATATAACTATAAGCTATATAAAAATAAAAAGATTATAATAGCTATTATTTTTAAAGCTAGAAAAAGAGTTATTAATAATATAAAATATACTAAAATAAAATCTAAAGCTAAATTAATAAAATTTAATAATTAAAGGATGAAAATCTACTATTAATAATATACTAAGAATTTAAGATAGAGCTGGACACGGTTGGGTTGGGTTGAGATTTTTCAACCCAACCTATAGGCTGGTTGGGTTAGGTTTAGGTTAAACCAAACCTATGTCTCTCCCTATAGCTGGACACGGTTGGGTTGGGTTAAGATTTTTCAACCCAACCTATAGGCTGGTTAGGTTGGGTTTAGGTTGAACCAAACCTTTGTCCAGCTCTAATTTAAGAAAAGAAAAAAGAAAGAAATTAAGATTCTTAGTATAATATTAAACTTTCTATATATATAGCTATTAGCACTAAATCTTATTTTTATTAAAGAATTTTAACTTGATATATTTATAATTAATTTAAATTAGAATTATTTATACTATATAATAAATTTATATTTAAAATTTTATCTATAGATATTATAAATTAAATTCTATTAATCTGTAAAATTATAATCTAGAAATATATTAATCTAAAAAGAAAGATAGCTATAAGGTAAAATAGTAAATAGAATATATAAATAGCTTTATATATTATTATTATATAATTTTATTTCCTAGTATAGGTGCTAGTGTGTTAGTATCTTAGTAGCTGCTTTCATATAAATCTCTATGTATGGCCTTAGGCCTTATATAAAGATAATGATTAGCTGCCTGATGATTATATATACTTGTTACGAAGCCTTTCAATATATTACTATGTTCTTACACCTAGTTCACAGGTAGGCTATATTACTACTAATCTAATAATAAATTAATATAATATTTAAGGCTTAAGATTATATAGTATATTAAAAATAAATCTAAGAAGTATTTAAACTTTAATTAAAGTTTAATACCACACTAATAGAATAAAAAGTTATTATTAATATTAAATTACTAAAAGAACTTATTAATAGTTTTTTATAAAACTTAGCTAATTGATATAAAATAATTAAATAAATTAAAATTAAAATTAATTATAAAAAAAACTAGATTTAATATCTAATTTTATAATAAATTTTATAGTAAATTATATTACTATTCTATATAGTAGTAGCTCTAGCTTATAGTTAGCTTATACTATATAATTTATACTAATAATTTATCAAATATATAAAATATTATATATTAATTATATAAAATAAAAATATTAAAAAAATATAAATTAATCTTTTTATTAGTAGCTTATAGTTTTTTTTTATATATTATTAGTATATATAGCTCTAATATTATAAGATATTATTTATTCTTTTAATCTTCTTTAATATCTTTCTTAATTCTTTAATTTATAGTTAATTATAATAGTAAGATTATTACTCTAGAAAGACTCTTAGCCCTATATTCTTACTAGCTTCTAGATATTTAATCTATTACCTACTTAGCTATTTTATCTATAAATTTATTCTTAAGCACTCTAATATATACTAAAATCTAGTAAAAATATATCTTATAATCTA
Source organism: Talaromyces albobiverticillius (assembly GCA_023721895.2). NCBI lineage: Eukaryota > Fungi > Ascomycota > Eurotiomycetes > Eurotiales > Trichocomaceae > Talaromyces > Talaromyces albobiverticillius. The sequence goes on along the minus strand of JAMBUR020000001.1, from coordinate 3,473,886 downwards.
TATTATAGTATAGATCTAATAAATACACTATTTTTAGAATTAAATATTATTTTAATCTAAAATATAGATTAATAATTATTTATAATACTCTCTAATTATTAATATAGATTTTAATAGTATTATAAAAAATAAGATTTTTTATAATAAAATAAAATATAAAAATAATACTTATAATTTTTTTAATATAAATAATCTGTTTAGTTTTTAATCTAATATAGACTTATTATTCTAAATAAGAGTTAAAATAAATAATTATATAGCCTATCTCTTTATAATATCTAGAGCTATTAGTATAAATATATAAGATATTAAATATATTAATAAAGTATATAAAATAAACTATTTTTTAATCTATTTTACTATTAATAATATAAACTAATAGAGGCTCTTACTATAAAGAGATTATATAAAGTAATTAATATTAATATCCTATTATAATTAAAATTTATTAGCAGTATAATATAAAGATATATATAAATAAAACTAAAAATAATATTATTATTACTTTTTAATCATATTATATATAGATATAATAATAATTTTTATAAGAATAAGTAGTACTTGTCAGAGAATCAGCATGTCACAGCCAATAGATATAGTTATACTACTATATAGGAATAAAGGATTACCCAATACCAGCCTCAGCCTTATTATTGAGATAAGAATAATAAAATAATAAAATATACTACCTATCTATAAGTACTAGACTAAGAATAGGATAACTTTAATAGAGTTATTATTAAGAATAAATATATTAAATAAAGAAATTAAAAAATTTTTATATTTACTTTATTAGAATAAATAAAGAATTTTTATATTTACTATAATAAGCTTTAAATATATAAAAATATTTATTTATTATATATCTAGTTTTATTTTATTATCTTAAATTAACTATAAATTTTAAGTATATAATCTTCTATTAATTAGAATTTAATTTTGCTTATTTAAATAAATCTTAACTTTTAGAAATCTTTTATATATTAGAAATCTTTTAATTTTATTTATTAAGAGTATTCTAGCTATATTTTAATAATTAAAATCTAAAATTTCTAATAATTTAAGATCCTTATTATAAAAGAGAAGTTTTATTAAGATAGTAATTTTATAATTTATTTAGTAAGTATAATAAGTAGTACTAATATTATTAAATATTTAGTTATATAATTTAATATCTAATAATAATAAAGATTAAGGAAAATAAATTAGTTACTTTAAAAATATTATTATCTAGCTTAAAGTATAGATACTAGTTATATTAATTATTTACCTAATTATATCAGAAGCTATACTTACTAAATAAATTAAATTATTAAAATCTATAATATTTAATAGAATATTATCTAAGTTAAAAATATTCTTTATTAATATAATAATATATTATAAAGTAAATAAATTTACTAAAAATATACTAAGAGTATTATTTATTATATTATATTTTATTAATATTATTATAAAATAGATATAACTAGTTATGATAGATTATTATAAAAAATAATCAAAAAATTAGAAAGATTTTATAAAAAATATTTTAAAAAATTATAATAGCTTCTAAAGAGCTCTTAAGAAATTATTTAGAAAAATAAATATAATAAGAATTATAGAATATAAATTAAGATATCTAAAATAGATTAGATTAATTTAATAACTTACTATTAAATTTTAATAAATAATAATATTTTTAAGTTATTCTAATAATACTTAAATAAATCTTTTTAAAAATATACTTAAGAAGGAAGTCTAGTATAATTTTATAAAAATAGATTAACTAAAGAGTATTAATAAGTATATTAATATAGTAATTTAAATTAATAATAAACTATTTAAAATTAAATAAAAGAAATAAGAATATTAGAATTAGAAAAAGTATAGATATTTCTATAATTTTAGAAAATAATTAGGAAAAATAAATAGAAAAAATTCTAATATATCTTAAATTAATAAAGATAGAGATATTATTATATAAATAAATATTACCTTTATAAAGGAAGAAAAAGATAAATTAATTAAAAATAAAATCTATTTTAACTATAAAAAATTAGGATATTTTATTAATAAATATAATAAAAAGAAGAAAGCTAATAAAATAGCTAATTAGTAATAATTTATAGTAATAATTATCTAGATAATAATTTTAAATAAAAGTAGTATTGATAAAATAGATAAAAAAATATTAGAAAAGTATAAGAAGAAATAAATTAAAGAATAAATAAGAAAGTAAGAAAGCTTAATAACTAGAATATATATTAAAAGAATATTTATTAATATAAGTATAAAAAATGCTAATATATTAATATTATTATATAGTAATGATTATAAGCTTTTAAGAAATAGATTATATAATAATAAATATAAACTTTTATCTAGAAAAATACTTAAAACAAAGGACTTAGAAGATAATAATAATAAAATTAACTATAAAAATTTCTTATTAATTAAGTTACTTTATACTTAATTAGTGTTCTAAAACAATAATAAAATAATAATAAGTTATAAAAACTTAAATTAAGAATTAATAGAAACCCTACTAGATCTATATATTAAAATTAAGAAAGTACTAAATAAAATAGAATTAGAAAAATTTATTAATAAAAAATAAAAAGAATAGATTAAGGAATATATTTAATAAGTATTTAAAATTAAATAATATTAAAATATTAGAAGAGAATAATATCCCTTATAAATAAAGAATCTAAAGAAAGAAAAGAATAAAAGACTAGATAATAATTTATATAATTATATACTAGTAAAAGTAATTTATTAGAAAGAGATATATAATATATAAAAAGATTATATAATAAGATATAAATATTATAATACTTAGATATACTATAAATACTTATAATATAATAAAGTTAATAAATATTTTATAGAAATTTATAAATGAATCTTAATATTTAAAGGATATTAATTATATAATAACTAGTTAGAATATATTAATAACTATAATTATATCTATTATTTAAATCTTAAAAGATACTTATATTAAGAAATATACTAGACTACTTACTATAATAATAGATATAATATATATCTACTAAGCAAGAAAATTAATTAATAATATCTAAAAATACTAAGAAAAGTATAAGAATCTAGATATAAATATTCTATAAGAAACTTAAAATATAAATACATATATAAAGAAAGTAGATATTTTAAATATTTAATACTCCTAGAATAGGTATACAAGAAGGATAATTGCTAATATTATAATAAGCTAAATAAAAATATAATTAAAGGATATTTTGAATTAATAAAATAATATATCTAATAATACTAAATATAATTTATTATAATAATAATTGATTAAAAATATAAAATAATTATTATTATTATAGAAATTTAAGGAAAGAGGATTAGAGTCTTATTAAATTTAAAGACAATAGATAATTATATTAATTAATAAATAACTAAAGAATTGTAATTATCTTAATATAAAACTAAAAGAGATATAATAATTATTAGAGTAATTAGAAAGCCTATTATTTAAGGACAATAATTATAAACTAATCTAGTACTATTAAAATTAGGATTATATATTATAATCTTAACCTTTAATATTATATCTATTAATATATTTAATACTATATTTAGAATAAAATAGCTATAAAAATAAAATCTTATAATTAATTAAATAATAAGAATTATATTAATTAATAATACTATTTTATATATAAAAATAAAAAAATATTAAATAAATTAAATTATTACCCTATAAAAAGGATTAAAGAATAATCTTTTAATAAAAAAGCTAAGACTTAAAGCTAATTTAAATAAATTAGAATTGTTAAAAATAAAGTAAGTTATTAATTATAAAATAAAATAAGAAAATATTAAGTAATAAAATTAATTATATAAACTAGGAAAAAGTTTCTAAAAGTAAAAAATAAGTTTATAAAAATAACTAGTAAAATTATATAAAAAAAAAATTAATAATCTTATAAAATAAACTATTAAAGAACTTAATAAAATATATTTAAAATTGAAAGAAAAATATAAGACTAAACTTAAAGAAGTTCTAGCTAAATTACTAAAAAAATATTATTAATATATTAAATTATTTATGAAAAAGGAGTATTAATTATTATAATATTTAAAAAAGTTTAAAATATAAATTAATTTAAGGTCTAGATTTAAGCTATTATTAATTAAATAATAATAATAATTACTAGCTAAGTTAAAGATCTAAGATAAGTTTATAAATAAATTTAATAAAACTAGATATATATATCTAGGCTATAGAGAAGCCTTAATTAAGAATATATATATTAATAAAAAGAATAAAATAAAAAGAATAATTATTAACTACTAACTCTTTAATAATAGAATAATTAAGGATATAAATAAGATACTTTACTAAAAATAAAAAAAAGATCTTTTATAAAGAGTAAAGATTATAACTATCTTTAATATTTAATAAGATTACTATAATCTAAGAATATTTAAAAAAAATATCTAAAAAACTATATTTTTAATAGATAAAAGATTATTTAAATAGCTAGTTATATTAATAGGATTTAAGAACCTACCTATATAATTTATTTAATTTATAACTTATATCTTATAGAAATACTTAAATATCTTTATTATTATTTACTTTAATAATATAATATTCTTAAAGAACCTTAAAGAATATAATAAATATATAAAATAAGTAATAAAAATTCTTATAGAAGTAGAACTAATTCTTAAGATTAAGAAATATAAGTTTAATATAATAATAATTAATTATTTGGGTATAATCTATATACTAAAAAGATTAAAGATATAATTAAAAAAAATAGATATAATTCTTAATTAGCTAATATTAAATAATATTAAGAATATATAAGAATTTTTAAAAGCTAATAATTATATATAGCATTATCTCTTAAATTACTTAAAAATAGCCTAACTAATAATAGAATTACTATAAAAAAAAATAGAATTTTTATAAAATAAATAATAAGTAAAAATTTTTAAGATTATTAAGAAATTAATAAAAAAATTACTAATACTTATTTTATTTAACTATAAATTATTAATAGTTATTACTCTAGATATATTAGAAAATAGATTAAGAATTATATTTAAATGATATAAAAATAAAAAGTTTATACTAGTTATTTTCTATTCTAGATAATTTATTAATATAGAATAAAATTATAATATCTATAATTAAAAACTATTAGTAATAGTAGTTATATTTAATAAATAGTAATACTATCTTAAAAAAATAAAATATAAAATTATAATATAGAATAATTATCTTAATCCTAAATATTTTATAATAATTAAAAAGTTAGTTAGATAATAAATTAAATAGATTAAAAAACTAGCTAAGTTTAACTTCTAAATTAAGTATATTAAAGAAAAAAAAATATTATAATTAATATATTAAGCTAATAACTAGACTATATAATTAGAATTGAATAACTAAAAATAAATCTATTAATAGAATATAAAGATAGATTATAATATAATTTTAATATAATATTAGTAATAATAATTACTATTAAAAAATTAGAATTTTATTAATAATTATAAACTATAACTATAAAAGATAAAATAATTATAGTTATAGTATAGAATAGTAAAGTTATATAAGATTAAAGACTTATAGTATAGAATAGCTCTATACTTGTATTTATAATTATAATTAATAAGATTATATAAAAATATTATAACCTGCTATATTAAAGATATTAAAGAACTAAATAAATAATTAAGAAAATATAATAATAATATTATTTCTCTTAAATAAGATACTAAATTGTAAGCTATATTAATAAATATAATAATTATAACTAAAATAAATTAATTAATTATTAATTATATAAAAAAATATAAATACTTAAGATACTAAATCTTGTATAGGAAAGTATAATAATTAATTTTATATAAGAACTACTAGAATTAAAGGACCTAATCACTAGAATTAAATATATTAATATTATAATAAATATTAATTAACTTATAAAATATATTATTATTAAACTAATACTAAAGAATTTTATAATATAATAATATATAATACTTATATTATAATAAATATTTATATAAACTAGATTATTAAAGGAAATTATTTCTAATAAAAATAAACTTTTTATATTAAAATTTTAAGAAATAATTATAAAAGTATATAAAATTAATTATTAATTGTTTATATCTAATTACTAATAAACTAATAGATAAACTAAAAGAATAATATAAATAATTAAATAATATTTATAATATTATTTAGATTAGAATTAAGATAATTAGATAGAGATACTATTACTAGTATAATTTATATTTAATAATGCAAAGAATACTTCTATAAAAAAAGTATTATATTTTACAAATCTAGAAAAATATCTAAGGATAATATAAACTATATTATCTATTAAAAAAAGATTTAATAAAGCAATTCTATAAATATTATATATATAATAGATATATAGTATAATTACTAAGGATATTATCTAGATAGAAAAGAGTATAAAAAGATATTATAATAAGAAATATAAGAACATATCTATCTTTAAAAAAAAAAAAAGAATTTACTTATTATAATAAATATTAAGATCTAAAAAATTTAATATTAAAAGTAAATAACTAAATAATATATTTAATACTATTAAATATAAACTATTTAGAATTATAAAGAAACTTAGAAATAATAATTATTAACTTTAATTATCTACTAGAATATAGATACATTTAATATTTTATATCTCATTACTTAAATTAACTAGAAACCTAGAAAATAATAATAATAAAATAAATAATATAAAATATAAAGTTAAAAGGATACTAGATTAAAAATTAGAATATAAAAAATCTTATTATCTTATAAGATGGAAAAAATATAAATTAGAAGATAATTCTTAGAAATTAGTTAAAAATTTAAATTACTAGGAAAAGATCTAAGAATATTAAATAATAGCTAATTAGGAAAGAAAAATAAAAAAAGATTAACTTTATTTAAATTATTAACTATAAGATTATTAAGTATAGTAGCTATTAACTATTATTATTTCTTTATTACTTTTTTTAATTTTTCTTATATTATTTATTTTATCTTTTTTATTATTTTTTATTTTTTTTTCTTCTCCTTTAGCCTCTCTAACTCCTTAATATTCTTTATATCTATTTAAATAAACTTGCTAGCATACTTTTAAAAGAGTTTCTATTATTTCTATAAATAAAGAAGCTTTATAAGAGCTATCTTTTTATCTTTATCTAATTTCTTTTATACTAAGATTAATTTCTTCTAAACTAAATTTAATAAAACTATCTTAATATACTTATACTAACTATTATAAATATACTCACTATAATATTTTAAAATTTTAGATTTAATATATTTCTTATTTTACTAAAAGTAGTAAAGATAAAAAATTAAAAGAATAACTCTAGATTATTTAATTTATTTATAAAAATTATTTTTTAAAATATTCTTTACTAAAGATATAGTTAGTATAAAATTATAAATCTAAATATTTTTAATTTTAAAAGCTCTAGAAATTTAAGACCTACTTAAATTTTAGAACACTATTTACTACTTATTTTTATACTATTAGAACACTAGCCTTTAAAAGAAGGGATTATTAAAGAATTAGCATATTATAGCTAATAAATATAGTTATACTACTACACAGAAATAAAGAATTACCTAATACTAGTCTTAGCCTTATTATTAAGATAGGAATAATAAAATAATAGAATATATTACTTACTTATAAGTACTAAACTAAGAATAAGATAACTTTAATAGAATTATTATTAAGAATAAATATATTAAATAAAAAAATTAGAGAATTCTTATATTTATTCTATTAAAATAAATAGAGAATTTTTATATTTACTATAATAAACTTCAAATATATAAGAATATTTATTTATTATATATTTAGTTTTATTTTACTATTTTAAATTAACTATAAATCTTAAATATATAATTTTCTATTAATTAAGATTTAGTTTCACCTGCTTGAATAAGTCTTAGCTTCTAGAAGTCTTTTATATATTGGAAGCCTTTTAACTTTATCTGTTAAGAGCATCCTAGCTATACTCTGATGGTTAAAGTCCAAAGTTTCCGACAGTACTATCTATTTAAGATAATCCTTTATTAGCTATAAATATAATTTAATATTATATATATTTCTATTAACTATATAGAATATACTAGTAATAAAATAATCTACTTATTATTAAATAATATTAAGAACTTAAATTTAGCTATTATAATATATATAATTAGTATAAATATATTCATATCCTTATACTAATACTATATAGAGAACTAATAGTATAATATAAATATTATAAATTTATTATTTATTAGATATAGATAGTTTTTATTTAAAGTAATTAAGTATAGATATTATATATAATACTTTCTTATATTTTTTTTTATTTACTCTAAGTATTTATAAAAATAGAGCCTAAAATTAAGAATAATTTTTAATAACTTTATAAAATTAATAGATTTTATTATCTAGCTATTACTTAATATTATTAATACTTTAATTATCTTATTATTAGTTAGTTTAGTTTATAGATTATAGAAATATATAAAAATAAATTTATTAGATATAAATTTAAATATATATTAGCTAATTTATCTCTAGTAATAATTATTATACTTATTAGTAAGCTTTAAGTATTTTTTAGTCTTAAAATTACTAATTACTACTACTGTTATATTATAATATAGCTAATATTAGTAGTAGTTTTAAAGCCCTTAATTAAATTAATATTATAAAATAAATAAAGGATTAGCAAAAATAATAAGTTTTAAAAAATTCTAGTAAATATAGCATATAAAAGATTAATTATATATTTAAAGATCTCTAATATAATAAAATAATTATAAAAAAATAAGATTATTTAATTAATAATTATTTTTAGAATATAATACTTATATAGATCCTATACTAATTAAATATAAAAAATATTATTAAATATACTAAAAATATTAAGAAAGAATATTAAGATAATAAAATTCTTTTTCTATACTAATTTAACTATTTTTAATAAGAAATACAGTATAATCTTAATTTCTTAGTTTTTATAATCTCTAAAATAAATTATAAGAAGTAGATTACATATATTAATTAAATAATTAAGATAATTAATAAGAATATACTCTATTATTTTATTTAGAGTATTTAGTAGACATGTTATCGGGCCGGTTTCGGGCGGGCCGAGGGGGTCCAGCCCGCCTGGAACGGTTTTTATAGCAACTTCTGCCAAACTGGATCTAACCTAAACCTATTATATTTAGTTATAGGTACCTAAAAAAAACTATATTAGATTATTATATAATTATATTAATATAATTATAGTTAAGTATACTTAATATTTAATATAGTTTAATTTCTAGAATTTATACTATATTAATATTATAATAAATATTTACTATAATTTTAATATATCTTGATAGATATTTATAAAAAGTAATTATATGCTTATAGTATATTATTATAATTATAAATTAATAATATAAGCTTACTATTTTGGCTTATTATAATTATTTTATAAAAAATATAGTAAATATATTAAATATACTTTAATAGGTATATAAAATATATATATATAGTTAATTATATAAAGTATATAATATTAAATTTAATCTTTCTATAATATAAAATCTTTTTATTTATTATATAATATAGAAATTTAAACTTAATAAATAAAATAGAATAATTAAATTAATAAAATATTACTAAATAAAAATGTAATTTAAGAAAATTATAGATAATATATAATAATAAGTAGGAGAATATATATATATATATATATATATTATATAATTATTAAATCTTTAAGAAATTATTTAAAATTAAATTCTATTATTTTATAATTTAGAATTCTTTTATTTACTAGATAATATTTTTCTATTAGCTTATATAATAGATTAGAATAGTTAAAATTAAAAATTATTAATAAAAAAAAGTATAATTTAAGAAAATAAATTATATAATTATTTATTTTAATTTTATATATAGAATAGGAATTAAATCTTATACTATTAATAAATATATAAATTAGTTTTAATTTAAATATTTAATAATAATATCTAGATAGCTTAGGCTATTAGTTTTTTTTTTCATTTTTATTAATAAAGATTTTTTTAACTATTTATATTATTTACTATCTTTTTTTACCTTATTCTTTTATAAGATTAATAAAAAAGAATTATACTTATTTTAATTTATTATACTATAATATAATTATATGATAAGAATAAATAAGTTAGATTATTTTTTGTTTAGTTATTTTTTCTAAAATAAGGGCGTGATAAAGGAAAAAGATTAATTTAAATTAGAATAAAAATTAAATATTAAGTAAGAATCTATTCTAGTTTAATTATTAATAATAATTATAAATTTATTATACTATAATATAAATACATAATAAGAATAAATAAATTAGATTATTTTTTGCCTAGTTATTTTTTCTAAAGTAAGGATATAATAAAGAAAAAGAATTAGGATGTTAAATTAAAATAAAAACTAAATATTAAGTAAGAACTTACTCTAGCTTTTTTACTATTAATAATAGTTATAGATTTTAGTATCTTGTAAATTAATAATAGTGTTAAATTTAGAGATTAATATCTTTTATAAAATAAATATTATCTATTATAGCTATATTCTTTATTTATTTTATTATAAAGTAAAGATATTTATTTTGCCCTAAATATTCAGAATTAGTATTATACTATACTAAATTAATTTTATACTAAAACTATATATAATTAATAAACTATTTTTAATATAATAATAAGAATAATTAAAGATGAATATTAGCTAGCTTATAAGGATTATAATCCTAAATAATTAAATATTTACTTTAACTAGATAAAGATTTAATTAAAATTATATTCTAAATATATAAGGAATATTTTTTCTATTTTAAAATTTTAATTTATATTCTTATTATAGATCTAAAAGTAGTAATCTATATATTTTTATTATTTTTTTATGCTATTTTAAATTATAAAAAAGTATTATAATATATAGTATTTATAACAAGCTATACTATTTAATTTATTTTATAGATGCTTGAATAAAATAATATAAGATATAGATAGATATAAGGATAATTATTTATATAATTAAATTACTATAAATATTATATAATCTTTTATATTGAAATATATAGATCTTTTAGAAGTAATTTAAAATATAATATAGAATCTATAATTAAAGATTAATAAGTTAATAAAATCTTATAATTTATTTCTTATTATTTTAATATTATTTATAGATTTTATAATTATAATTATTAATTTACTTATATAATCTACCTTGCCTCTTTAATTAATACTAAATTATAAATATAAAAAGAAAATAGGAAATTCTTTATCTATATAATAATCTAGCTATATTATTATATCTTCTATATACTATACCTACTAGACTAATAAAATAAATCTTAACTATTTATTATTAGCTTTATTTAGTTATAAATTTAGTTTAAGATTAATAATAAGTTATCTTCTAAAATATTAGTATAAATAATTTAAACTAGTATTACCTTTACTAATTATTATAGTTATTAAATATAGATTAATCTAGCTAAAGCAATTAGAATAAAATAGGTCTTAAATAGTCCTATATTTATAAATAAACTAATTATATTAATAGCCTTTAAAGTGAATATTAAAATGTTATTTTAAAATAATTTTATATAATAACTTTTTATAACTTTATTTACTATTAATATAGTAAAATAAAATATCTAAAAAAAGACTAGTATATTTTATATTATATAAATTCTACTAATTTTTATACTTATTAATTTAAATTTCTTCTATTATTATCTCCATATTTTGCTAATACTATTATTTTTTTAAAAATTACTAAATTACTATAAAAAGAGGTTTTAGCCTAATTTTTACTACTATTATTATATTAACTAATAACTATAATTATTAATCACTTTTATTTTAATTTTTAAAGATTTACTATTATTACTATATTAATTAATAACTATAATTATTAGTTACTACTTATTTTAATATAATTAAAAAAAAGAAGATTAAGACTATTAAGATTACTATTAATAATATTATTATCTCTAAGATTATAGCTATGAAGTTTAGATATATTATTATTAATATTTAGCTCCTAACTACTAACTGGCCTAAAATTAGGATAATTTATAATTAAGTAATAAATAATAGCCTGACTAGTAACTTATAAAATAAATTTAAGTTTAAGATTCAATAATTTATAGAAGTAGACTAATTTATTATTATTATAGATTAAATAATCTATAATGTTTTAATTAGCTTAATCTATTATTAAAAAAATAAGTTATTAGTAGTAAGCCTATTAAGTAAAGATGACTAGAAAATATTAAAGAACTTTATACTAAAATAATAATAAAAAGTTATTTTAATCTAGCTTACTAATATTAGAAACTAAGAGTAGTTAATAATTATTATTATACTATCTAATAGAATTATACTTATTATTTATAATAAATAGTACCAAATTAGGGTATTCTATAATATTAACAACCAAGATTTAGATCTTCTAGTAGAGATATATATAATCTAATAATTATAATAATAATATTACTAACTAATTAGGCATATTAATAGTTTATAAATATTTATTCTAAGATAGACTTGATAGTATATACTATAATATTAGTTTTAGTTAATAAAAATTTAATTTATAAAGCTAACTCTAAGGGCTATATTATTATGTATATTATTAATATATTTAAAATAATATCTATTAAAGATTAAATATAAATACTTATCTCTATTAATCTAAAAATATAGATAAGTATAGTATTTTAAATATAATTTAACTATAGTACTAAACTACTAGTACTTTTATATAATAAGAGATATAGAGATTTCTTTTATAGGTTTTATAATATTTAATATAGAAAATAGGTCTTCTCCTAATATATTAGCTATAATATTATTATCAATTATCTAGATTATATAAAAAATCTATATAATATTTTATTTTGCCTTTATTAACTATAGTTATTAGTAATTTTAAATTTTAATTCTAAATAAATTTTTTATTTTCTATAATACTATATTCTTAGAGATTAAATAATTATCTTTATATAAAGATTATATAGTAATTAACTAGATAGAAAAGGGTTACTTTAAAGACTAGTTATATCTTTTATTTTTTCTAAATAAATATAATTATTAGGATAAAAATAGAAAAAAATATAAATAAGATTTATAATAATTAAAAAAATTATAAATTTATAAGATTTTTTTAATATTTAAAGAATCTATCACACTTTAGAATATAACCTTTAATTATTAGTGATTTAGTTTTTTAACTTTATTCTTAGATAATAAATATAAAAATATATTTTATTAATTATAAACTAATAAAAATCTTAAGTTATTACTATAATAAATACTAGTATCTATAATTATAATTATTAAAATAATTTAATCTAATATCTCTTAAATAAGATTAATTAGATAATATTAAAGAATAATATTTCTAGTAAAATAAAAATTATTATTCTATATCTTATTAAGTAGATAGTTAATAACTATAATATCCCTAGAGCTAAGGTCTAGAAGTAGATTAACTAAATATAAGATAAAAAAATTATTTAAGAAATATTTAGACTAAAATTTAAACTTATAAAAAGTATTTAATATCTATAGAATAAAAAAGAATCTTTAATTAATAAAAAGATTTAAAAAAAATATTAGTATTTTTATAAGAGATATAATAGATAATAAGATCTAATTTATAATAAAAAGATAAATTTACTACTAAGTTAATAGTAAGTATTTATAGCTATAATTATTAAAAGTATATTATTAACTAAGTTACTAGCTTAAAGATTTACTAGCTATTTTTTTATCTTAAAAAAAAAATAAAAGAAATCTATTATTAAATATTTTAAAAGATTTTATTATATAGGCTAGATTAGTATAGTTAAAATTATAAAAGAATATTTTAATAAATATTTAGCTAGTCTAATAGCTAATTTTAATAATAATAATATTCTAATATATAATCTTATTACTATAGTTAATAGAAATCTATTACTACTTTAATTATAGAATAATTAGTTTAATTTCTATAATATATAAGAGGATATTGCTATTAAAATTATTTAAAATAAAAATTATATTATTAAAGCTTTATTAGTTCTTAATAACAATCCTATAAAAAATAAATTAATCTAGAAGATAAAGCTTCTAGATACTATATAAATATATTATAAATTTAAAGAGAGGATTTTAGATATTTTATAATATAATATAAAGATTATAGACTTATATAAAAAGAAAAAAGAATTAAAGATACTTATAATTATTATAATAATAAGTTTTACTTTTAATAATAATAATTATTAATATTACTAATTTAATATAAGAGTAATATAAGTTAGTAAAAATATTTTTTAATAAACTTTATATTTATTTAAAGAGGTATAAAGTAAAAATTAATATTAATAATAAGAATAAAAATTTTATAATATTTATAATTAATTTTATCTAGAAATATAGTAACAAAAAATTATAAAAATCTAATCTATTTTAAAAAATCCTAGTAGAATTTATTAAATAAAAAAATAAACTTAAATAATAGATCTAGAATTATAGTAAATTAGTTAGAAAAAATATACTAAAAAATATAAGAATATTAAAAAAATAAGATAGAAATAATAATAAATTTTTTATTATTATAGCTATTAAACTTCAAACTAGTACTAATATTTTATTATAAACTAAGATCTACTAAAAGGTAATAAATAGTATTAATAGAGATTATTCTTTTAAAATCTATATATATCTTTCTCTATAATAAGATCTTCTAAAATATATAATACATCTCTTAATTCTATTACTAATATTCTTACTTTAGAGAAGTAATTTACTCCTAATAATTTTAACCTTAAAACTTATAACTTTAATTAAAAAGATAATAATAATAATTTTAAAATTAATTATAAAAAAAAACAAGAAATAGATAAAATAAAAAGAGAAATAAAGTATAAGATAGAGTATAAAATAAGTAATAAATTAGATAATAAGAATAATAAAAATAATATATTTATAATAATTATAATTATAAAAGCTACATTAAAATAGTATAGTTAAATTAGATCTTATATAAAAGATAGCCACTAGATAGAGTTATACTATATAACTATAAAATATATATAAAGGAAAAGCTTCTATCTATTTAAATACTACTAAAGAAAAAGTTTTTATTTATTTAAATATAACTAAAAATAAAGCTCTTATTTATCTAAATATAGCTAAAAATAAAACTTTTATTTATTTTACTAATAGTAAAATAAAGATTCCTACTTAACTAAATAAGAATAATAAAATAGCTTTTACTTTAACTAATAATAGATCTTAAATTTAAGATATATAATTTTAAAGTAAATTTTTCTTAACTATAATTATTAATATTATATATTAAAATAGTTAAATTATTTTAAATGAACTAGATACTACAATAGATATAGAAATATATAATAAAAATAATATATAGATAAATGATATAAATAATAAGCTATCCTTTTTTATATTATATTTTTAAAATAAGATATAACTAATTTCTATTATTTATAAAAAAAAAGCTCTAATAGTTTCCAAAGAAAAGATTAGTAAGATTAACTAATAAGATAAAATTATATTATCTACTACTATCTATCTATAACTATAATTATTACTAATTTCTATATAATAAATACTTTATTAGATTATATTAAATAGACTTTTAGTATAGTTATTACTAGAGAATTAATTATACGATTAAGATTTTAGAATCCTAGTACTAATTATTATAGCTAGTCTTAGAGCAGTTATAGTATTTATTTTACTATATTATTAGATAATAGTATAGAGACTAATATAGAGTTAACTTATTAAATTGCTAGTAGATATAATATATATAGTACTACCTATATATATATAACTAATAAATAAGGAGATAGAATAAAGATAGTTAGTTATAAAGTATTAGAACTAGTATAAGCCTAAATAATTAATAATTATAATTATATACTTAACATTATTTTTAAAGACTTAATACTGTATATTTTATTAAAAATTAAAAGAGAAATATTTAGAAAGATAAATAATAAGTAATTATATTTATTTAATATTATTTTACAGAGACTTAATATTATATAATATATTTCTACTATTATATCTTATTATATTAAATCTTAATATAAATAGTAATAGATTCCTAATATAAACCTTTATTATAGCTAGTCTAGTAAACTAAGAACTAGATAAAGAAATATTTTTTAATAACTTATTTAAGATCTAGCTAGCTTTATAAGAGATTATACTACTAAAATTCTAATTAATATAATTAATTATTTAAACTAATAACTATAGCTATTAGTACTAACTATAGCTAGTATTAATAATTATAGCTATTAAATTCTTAGCTTATAAAATCTTAAGAATATTACTTCTTCTATAGACTAAATATATAGAAAATTTAGTTCTAATATATTTTTCTATATAATATCTTTATTTAATTTACTAGCCTGTAAAACTAGTTTATTATATTAGTGGTATATAATATTATTTCTATTATCTAATTTTAATCTTAATATATTTATTTCTTTTTTTCTAATAATTATATAACTCCTACTATACTATTTAGATTAATCTTAATTCTAATAATATTATTATCCCAGCTATAATTATATCTAAAGAAGCATTATAAAAATAATATAATAATATATTTTATAAAAGTATTCTTTGCTAATATAGAAGAATATATTAATATTATATATATATTTCTAGATTAGTAGTATAATATAGAAAATGGTTATAGTTATAGACTATCTGCTATTAAAATTTTATAAATTAATAGTTATTATTCTCTATCTTAGTAAACTTTTATTTAAATTGTTTTTAATAATAGTAAACTATAGATATAATATATTTTATATAATATAATATTTTAGTATCTAGAGCTTAGAAATTTAGGTATATAAAGTATAAATAAATATTAAATATGATATAAAAAGACTAGAGATTTATTAATTTTAGATTTTATTTAATATAATATAGTAAAGGTATGTATAATATATTTATTAATTTATTAAGTATTAACTATAATTATCTAGCTAAGATTAATTTCTAAGGCTTTTATTAATTAAATTATTTAATTTATTATTTTATCTTATCTACTATTTTATAATATTAAATATTATTATTTCTAGGAATTAATTAATATAATTATGGATCTAAGGCTTGTATATTAAGTCCCTTTAAAGTAGAAGATTAAAAATTAATTAGTAGAGATATATAAGTTATTAATAAAGAATATACTTAATATTTTATCTAAAAATAGGAAAATCTTAATTATATTAAATTACTAATTAAGCCTAGATCAAAAAGCTTTTATTAGTATTATTAAATATTTTATTATAAATTTTTTTAAATATAAAGAGCTTTTATTAATTTTTTAACTTTTTATAGATAAATATATTAATATTAATCTTACTAAGCATATTATATAAATTATTTTAATATATTATTTAGACCAGTATTTATTTGGAGTCACTATAGATAATATTTATAATAATAATATTATATTTAATAAGTTAGTAGATTTAATTAAAAATTAATTTAGTTATATATAACCTTCTATATTATTATTATTTATAGCTATTAAAATTTAAAAATTATTATAGAAATTATATTATTTACCTTATCTTATATATATAGTTTAATTTATAATTAAGACCTTTTTATAATATTTATAGATTTAAGCTAAGAATAATAATATAGTATATAATTAAAATAATATAGATTACTAGATAAAATAAATAGGCCTACTTAATATAATAATAAAAGTATATTCTTCCTATAATTATAATTATAGACTTTACTAATAAGATATTTTTATAGATTCAAAAATTTATAAGATATATTAATGCTAATTTTTAATACTATAAAAAGTTTTACTAGTCTTAAGAATAAATATAAAAAGTAGAAGAATTACTTTTTAAAAAACTAGTCTTAATATACTTTGATTATAAGACTTAATAAAATTTAATCTACTTAATACTAGAATAAATATATCAGCTATAAGATTATTTTAAGTATTTTATAACTATATTAAAAGAAGAGAAGATTTATATATTTATTATTATCTTAGAAAATTAAAAATAAATTAAATATTTACCTAGCTTGCTTTATATTTTTTAGTATATAATAATAATTTTATCTAAATATACTAGTACTATAGTATATAAGATATATATTCTAATAACTATTAATTAATCTCTTTAACTAATAATTTATTTAGATATTCTTTATTTATGAGATATTATTTAATTATATTAAAGATGCTATAGATTAATTTAAAAAAAGACTCTTTTAGAAGAAATTTTATACTAATTTAAAAAAAGCCTAGAGTACTCTTTAATACTATTATAATAATATCTATGACTTCAAAAGAGTTATATATATAATTAATATTATATTAAATCTATATATAAAGTTATTTATCTTCTTATTAGCCTTTTAGGTGGAGGATAATAGTTTTAATTAGATAAAAGAATATAAAGAATAAAATATAAATAATATTTAAGTATTATTAATAAAGAAATCTAGATATTTATTCTTTAGCTTAACTATAAAAAGATATTATTACTTCTCTTAATAATATTTTTTAATCTATAAAAAAATAATAAATTATTTTATCTTTACTCCTTAGATCTTCTTTTTCTTTTTTATAATTTAATAAGTTAGCTGAATACTTAAGAAAATGTAAGTATATATTTTATTATTTTTTAAATATATTTTATTAATTATAATTATATCTTTAGTCTATCTTTTAAGAGATAATATTATTCTTATTTTAGATTATTAGAAGCAAAATTTGATATAATTTCTAATTTTATTTTTAATAACCTGAGATTTTTTTATTATAGCTATTATAAATATTAGTATAGAATCTTTATTTAATAATATAAGAGATATTTATTATTATTATTAAAGATATTTAATCTTTAAGATTATTAAGTCTATTATAATTTAAATGTGCACAAAAAATTTTAAATTTACTAAGAAATATAAAAGGATATTAAATAATAATTATAAAAATAAAGATGAAGATAATAATAATAACTTAATTTTAGATAATACTTAGCCTAATTATATTAGTAATAATAATAAAAGAATTAAGGGGGATATAGAGGAGAATATAGAAAAGAAAAGAAAAAAGATTAAAAAGAATAAAGAGGATAGAAAAAAGAATAAAAAAGATAAAAGGGATAAAGAGAAGATTAAGAAAATTAAAAAAAAAAATAAAGAGAAAGATATAAAGATTAAAAAAAATATTATTGCTTCTTATAAATATATAAGAAATATCTCTATTAGTCTAGAATATTAAGTGCGGATATATAATAGTAGATAGCATAAAAAACATAAATTATTATTTACTTTTATAAAAGTATATCTTTTAAATTTCTACTCTCTATTTAACTATTATTATCAAAATTGTATTTTACCTAGTATTAAGAATAAAATATAAATAATAGTTTATATTATATTAAAAGACTATATTTAATCTATCTATAATAATGCACTAAAAACTACTATAAATAATAGCTAAGTATCTAAAACTATTATAATTTTTAAAAGATTTACTAGAACCAGACCTAAGCTGGTTTGGGCCAATTCGGTTCCAGTTCTGGATTGGGCCATAACAAGTCTAGTATTTAGTATTATAATAAATTATTATAATTTTAAAAGAAAATAATTACTTTTTTCTAGCTTATAGAATATAATAGTATAAATCTTATAGAAGTAATAGAAATAATATCTAAGCTCTAAATATTAATTAATAATTTAAGTAAATATTAAAATAAGGATTAGTAAGATAATTTATAATATATAATTTAAAATCTAACTAATTTCTAATATTTTATTAGCTATCAATTATATAATTACTATTTTAATTTCCTATTAGATAGCTAATAGAATCTTTATTAATTTAGAATAATTAAAGCTATTAAAATTATTAAAATTAATCTCTAGAAATAATAAAAAAAAAGATTCTTAAAAAATAATAGCTTTAGTACTTAATTTATATATAAATTTATCTAAACTAGATTTCTATAGTAATAATATATAGATTACTCTATATATTTAATCCTTAGCCTAATATCTTAAATTCTAAATCTTATTCTAATCTTTACTAAGCTTAGAAATTTTATTATAGTAAATTTTTATATAAAAATATTAAGTTATTTTTCTTATTAATTATTTCTTCTAAAGATAAATAGTATATAAAATAATTAGTATTTTAATCTTATAAAGCTATTAATATTAGATAATATTATATTTTATAGCTTAAGATTATTTATATAGTATATAATAATCAAAATTAAAACCTAGTTATAATAAAATTATTAATTATTTCTAAAAAATAGCAGCTTTAATCCTAAATTATATAATAATAATAATCTAATCTATTATTTAATTAATATTATTTATTATATAATTTTCTAGAAGACTAATTAATAAATATCATTTAATAATAACTTAGAATTCTAATAGTTTATAAATTTTCTAATTTTTTACTAGAATTCTAATAGTTTATAAATTTTCTAATTTTTTACTAGTATTAACTAATATATATTAATATAAATATTAATATATATTTCTACTAACTTATAATTAAAATCTCTAAGTATCTTTATAATCTATATATACTTAATAAATTCCTATAAAGATTATAAAGTAAAATAAAAATTAATTATTAAGCTATAGAATAAAAAGACTATTTTTTTTTTATCTTTATTATCTATCTTTAATAACTAAGTAACTAATCTATATAGTATATTATTAGCTAGATTATATTTATTTATTAAAGTCTTTATCTCTTCTAAATAGTATTAAAATCTATATATTAAAAAAAAATAATAAAGACTTTTTTTTTATTAGTATTACTCTATAAAGGATTATATATATTAAAATTACTAACTATAATATAGCTAATATTAATATTTAAATATTATTAGAGAGCTTTTTAGAATAAAATAATTTTATAATTATTAATTATAGATTTTATTATTAAATTATTATCTTTTAGAATTACTAATCTCTATATAAAACTAAAAGGATTATATATATTATAAATATATACTTTTAGTAATTTATTAATATTCTAAATATAGATAATATTAATGAATTAATTAATATATATAAAGAACTATTTTAGATTATATTATATATAAGTATATATTTTAGAAATTATAGATCAATTAATTAATATCTATATTAATTTAAATAGACTAATAGTCTCCTATAGATAATATATAATATTAATATTCTTTATAATCTATAACTCTTAGATTATAAGAATATTATATTATTAAATAGCTTTATTCTAAAAGAGTATAGCTATAATATTATTAATAGACTTTTTAATATTGTATTAAAAGATATTAAGTTATTAATTAAGCTATAATTCTAGTTATAACTCTAATTAATAGAGCTTTAATTTTAACTAAGAGAATAAGGATATATTTATTATTTTTATTATAGTTATAAATAAAGATAATTCTAAGAGTCTTAAAACTATAATATCTTATATATATTAATTTCTAGTATTATTTATTATCTTTTTTTAGGAGTTTATTAATTAAAATATAATTTCTAGTAAAGTATTTATTAAGTATATAAATAATATATTAATTATATCTTTTTAATATTTATAATATCTTATTATAATATATAAATTATATATCTTTATAGCTAGAACTGCCTTTTAATAGGATAGCTATTATATTATTAAATTTCTATTATTTAAATTCCTAGTTAAAGATATTTAGTTTCTTAATAAGTACTTTTTTATTATTATTATATATTTCTAGTTTAAAAGTTTATTTTACTAGTTTTTATATAATATTCTTTAGAGCTAATATAGATATAATTAAATTAATAATTTTTAATTAAATCCTAATTTATTAGTCTTTTTATAAGCTTTAGCTACTAATTAAACTAAATTTATTATTAAATTTCAAATCCTCTAGTATAAATAAAGAGCTAGAATTAAATTAGATACTTTGATTAGAACTTAATATATTACTTATTATAATTAGTATATTAATATAGAAGATACATACTATAAATATATTATTAATTAATACTATATATTTATATATCTAGCTAGACTTATTAGTATTTTTAGTAATTATAGATATAATATTATTATTTAGTATTATATTAGTAATTTTAAAAATATATATTAATAGTAATAATATTATCTTAATTTTTTTTATAGTTTAATTTTTACTCTTATTGTAATCTAGTAAATATATTTAATATAAATAATTTAAAATCTATATTAAGAGGCTATACTAGAATTATTTTAAGTAGAATTATAGTTTTAATAATATATTCTAAGATAGATAATTTAGATAACATATTTAAAAACTCTATAGCTTATAAATTTTTAGATTTAATTAAATTCCTCTTTAAGCCTAATATTATTATAGAAATTATATATATAATCTATATTTCTAGACTTAATTTTTTAGATAATAGAACTAAGAAATAATATAACTTATTTACTTAATACTATTAAATAATTTTTTTTTTCTAAATAATATAGTATTTCTTGCTATTAGTAAAGTATAGTTATTAGTAATTAATATATTTAAATAATTTATCCTTATTAAAATAATTAATAAATCTATAATCTTTTTTACTATAAATTAAATAATATTAAAGAAGAGTATAACTATAGTAAATATATTTAAAAGTAAAATATCTAGTATATTATATCTACTAAACTTATCTATTATATAATTTAGTATTATAGATCTTCTTTCTAATTACTAGATAATTATTAAGAAAAATATTTATATTAGTTATTTACTAGAAATTTATAATAAAAGATTTCTATTAGATAGATTATAAAGCTATTTTTAACTTTAAATCTAATAGCTTATTAATCTATTTAATATATATAATTTTTATATTAGAAGCTTAATAGCTATTAGATATAAATATTTCTTATAATAATACTTTATAATTTTTTTTATTGCTAAAGAATTAGAAATACTTAATATTATAAATAATATTATGAAACTATGTGCATGAGACTAGCTAGTGCTAGGACAAGAGGAGTATAGGATAATTTAATATAGACTTATACTAGATTAATTAAAAGCTAGTTACTAGTAATAAAATATAGAAAGTTATTAGAGTATAAAATATAAAAATAATAATAATATATATATTAATATTATATAAAAATATAAATTATATACTCTTATTTAGAATAAGATAATAATATATAAAATAACTAATATTTATTAAAAAGAAATTATATACTTTATATTATCTATTTTTAAAATATATAATATATAATATATAGAATAAAAAAAATTAGATATATAAAAACTTTTATTTATTATTATATATTTAATTCTTTATAATTCTTTAATCTAAGTTACTTTAATTATATATTAAAAAGATTAATAAGATAAATTATACTTAAAATATTATAATACTTTAAAAGATTTCTTCTATTATAGTTATATTACTAATCTACTATTATTATTTATCTATTTAATATTTAACTATAAAATAATTCTTACTAAATCTCTATATAGTCTAATCTATTATATTATAGCTTTATACAGCTAGTAATAATTATAATAGATCTAGATCTATAATAAAAGAACTATTATCTTAATTTAAAACTATAATATAGGATAAGTACTATTATAAAAAGCTAATTACTATATTAAGAAAATATTACTCTATTAAGAAAAGTTAAATTATAATAGAAATAATATTAATCTTAGATAATAATACTACCACTATTAATAATAGAGATATTAGAGCCCTAATACAATATATTAAAAAACTTAAAATATAAGTAGTTATAAGAAGTGATAGTGTATTATAAGAAATTAAAATTAGCTAAATAATACTATTTAAAGAAGAATAAGGAATATTTAAAATATTTATAGTATAAATAAGACTCTATTTCTCTTATAATAATAAATAAATTATAAATAAACTAGATAAGATACTTATTATATTAAGCTATCTAGTAAATAAAGTAATAAGATAGTTCTTATTTTATATAATAGATTAATTAAGCAACAATAAAGAGCACTAGAATCTAGAAATAATTATTATATTTTTAAGCTATATCTACTTTAAAGAAAGATTAAACTAGCTATAAGAAATAATTAATAAAGAAATAAATACTATTAATTAAATTAAAAATATTAAATAATATAAATCTATAAAAGAATATATTTTAAAATTCTTATAGATATTAAATTACTTAAATTAGAATAACTAAAGATACTAAGATTAATTCTATAAGAATCTAAAAGACTCTATAAAGAATAGAATATTATAAATAGTACTATAACTAATAATACTACATAAAATAATAGAAGCAGTATCCTAGATTAACTTATAGCTATTTATATAATAAATTAAAAGAATAGGAGAATAATAAAGATAATAACCCTATATAAGAATAAATTAGGAATAAAAATAACAAGATCCCTATAAACTAAAATCTATAAAGCTAGATATAATAGCCTATAAAAAATAACTAAGATAGTCATATCATAAGAATAAGATTAAATATTATAACTATAATAAGATAGAATACTTTGTAAAAGAATATAAAAATCTTAAGAAATAGTAATAATAGTTAAAAGTAACTAACAAAATAAGATAATTAAAGGCTATTTATTATAAGGATAAATACAATAGCAAAGTATATATTAGTAATAATAATGTAGAATATATAGATAAAAATAACCACAATAGCTATAGTAGCTTCAAAAAAATAAAAAAAGTAATAAAAATCTATATAGAAATAATATATATTTAAAATTATAAGAATCTAGAATAAGATATATAGATTAAAAAAATATTTAAAATACTTAAATAGAACATGAGCAGTAAAAATAAATTTCTTAAAATTAAGAAAAAAATACTTAAAGATTTAATAATAAAGAAAATTAAGATATATAACCTAGAAAGAAACTTTAAAGATAAAATATTAGAGAAATATATATATTACTACTAATATTACTTAATAAATTACCTTAATTATAGAACAATCTATTAATTAGCCTGTATTAATAACTAATATTTGATCTATTATAGTGACAAGAATAGAATAGGATAGTATCCAAAGATAAAAAGACCACAAGGACCGACCACTATAAGAGAAATATAAATAGTAAAAAGAAAAAGAAGAGAAGAAATAATAAACTAAAAAATAATTCTTCTTTTAAAATAACAAGAAATAATTTAATTTAAAAAAATTATTAAAATAATAAAAAGCAAGCTAGTTATTAGAGACTAAGAGTTAGATAAATTAAAAATCTATATCAAGTTTAAATACTAGTAAGAAAATTTAACAGGAATTAACTAAGAACAAAAATCCCTAAAAAAAAGAAAAAAGAAAAATAATAATTTATAAAGAATATAATAAGCTATAAGAGAAAATTAAAGAGAAAATTAAATATTAAAATTTAAAGATATAAATATATAAGGAAATAGTGTAGAAATAATATAAATTAGAAAAATATAATAAAGTATACTAATTATTTTAAAAATAGATAAACTTAATAAATTAAGAACTTATAATTAAGATAGATCTTTTAGATTAGTTTCTAGCTATATATAAAATAAAAAAGGAACTAAAAGCTATAATATAAGAAAAATATTTTAAGATTAAAATTAATTTACTAGAAAAGAAATTAATAATAATAATAGACTCTAGAGCCATAGGAAATTATATAAATCTAAAAATTAAAAAATAACTAGAACTACTTAAAATTAAAAAATTAGAATTAATATTATTAATAGAATTTAATAGTAAGAAACTAATAAAAAAGAGTATTATAAAAAAAAATAATTAACTTATTATAATAATAAAGTAGTATATAGAATAGATTAATTTTAATATTACTAAACTAAAGTATAATAATATTATTCTAGAAGTATCTTAATTAAGGATATATAATTTAAAAATCTATTAGAAATAAGATTAATTATAATTAATAAGATATAATTATATAAAGACCTAAACTATAAAAACTACTAAATAGAGATTAGTAGAGCTAATAGTTATTATATAAAAAATAATAATAATATCATCTTATTAGGATAAATAACTAGTTAATAAGAAAAATAATAATATTACTAAAGTTATAGAAGAGTTTAAGAAATCTATAGAAAGAATAAAAACTATAAAGAAGATAATATTTAATAAGTTATTATAAGAGATTAAAGATAATATAGAAATAATATTATTAGAAGAATATAAATATTTTAAAGAATTATTTAATAGAATATATAAAATATTATTAGAATATAGTAAATAGGATTATACTATTTTACTTATTAAAGATAAGAAATTAAAGTTATAGAAAATTTATTAAATATTAATACTAGAAGATAAAGTCTTAAAGAAATATATTAAAAAAATATTAGAGAAAAAATATATATAATTATTATAATTGCTAGTAGAATATCTAATATTATTTATATTAAAAAAAGAGATAATAGAGTTATAATTATATATTAATTATTAATAATTTAATAATTTATAATTAAAGATACTTACATCTTATTATTAATTATTAAGATTTAAGATAGAGTTAAAGAAAAGAAATAATTTACTAAATTTAATATTATAGATATGTATAATTGCTTATAAATTAAGAAAGAAAAAGAATAAAAAATAGTATTTAAAACTAAATTTAGATACTATAAATATCTAATTATATTTTTTAGACTAATAAATGCATTTATTATATTTTAATAATATATTAACTTAATTATCAAGGATTATTTTTATAATTTTATAATAACCTATTTTAATAATATTATAATATTCTTAGATAGTTTAGAAGATTATATTAGATATATTAAATCAATATTAAAAGCATTATATATAATAGAATTATAAGTTAAATTTAAAAAATATAAGTTTTATATCTAAGAAATAGATTTCTTAGGATATAGGATTACTTAAGAAGAAATATAAACTAATAAAGAAAAGGTTTAGATAAATAGAAAAAGAAGCAATAAGATATATTTAAAAAAGTAAAAGAAAAATTTATTATAGTACTAATATTAGTATAATTTAATATTAGAAATAGATATATTAGATTATATTATAAGAGTAGTTCTAATATAAAAAGAATTAGATAAGAAAAGATAAAGAATTATTTATTATTTAAAGAAATTAATTAATATAAAACTTAATTATAATATCTATAATAAAGAATTATTAATTATAATATAAGTACTTTAATATTAAAGAATTTATTTAAAAAGAATAAAATTTATAATTAAGATTATTATAGATTATAAAAACCTTATTTACTTTCTATTAACTAAAATATTAACTTAAAGATAAGTAAAATAATTAAAAATATTATTATAATATTAATTTATAATTAAATATTATAAAGAAAAAGATAATAAAAAAGTAAATATTTTAAATAGATAATTAGACTATAAAAAGAGAGTTAGAAAATTAGAACTAGTTTTACTTAAGAAAAATAAAAATAAAAATTTAAAGTATAATCTCTAGATTACTACTTTTATAGTAATAATAGAACTAGATATAGACTTAAAACTATAAAATCTTATTATTAAAAAAATAGTAATAGATAAAATAATTTAAATAATACTAGATAATATTAATAATAGAATTAAATATAATAAAATAACTAGTAATAAAATAGGACTTATATTTTAATATAGTTTAATCTATATACTAAAAATAATTAGGGAAAAGATTATTAAAATATATTATAATAATATTATAGTAGGATATCTAGAAATAGTTAATATTATAAAATAAATATTAAGAAATTACTTCTAGTTAAAAATATATAAAAATATTAAAAAATATATTAAAGAATATAATATATATTAAAAAAATAAGATTATAAGATATAAACTATATAAATAGATATAATTACTAAAAGTATTAGAATATTTATAATAATAAATAATAATAAACTTTATTATTAAATTATTAAAATTAAAAGAATATAATTTAATTATAGTAATAGTTAATAGAATAATAAAGTATACATACTTTATATTAATAATTAAGAAAATAGATATATATTTACTAGCTAAAATACTACTTAAAGAAGTCTTCTAATATTATAGTATACTAGAAATTATAATATTAGATAAAGGACTAGTATTTATATTAAAGCTATAGAGATTACTTATAGATTTTATAAAAGAAGAATAATGATTAAATTTAGCTTACTATTCTTAAATAAATAGATAAATAGAATAGATAAATTAAATATTTAAATAATACCTATAAAATTATATAAATCAAGAATAGAATAATTAAGTAGAATTACTACTAATAATATAATTAGTATATAATATATTAATATAAATAATAATAAAAATAATACTATTTATAATATATATAAGAAAAGAAGTAAGAATATTAGAATAATTATACTATAAATAATTAATAGTAGAAATAATAGAAGAAATAGTAAATAATATAAAAGTTATTTATCTATATTTAGAAAGAGAAATTAAATATTAAGAATAAATTAATTTAGAATAATATAATTTTAAAAATTAAAAGAGATCTAATTTTAAAAAGAAAAGAAAGATTTATTTATTTAAAAAAAACTTATAAATATTATAAGATAATAATAAACTTAATTATCTATAACTAGAACTATTTAAGATTAAAAAAAAAATTAGAAAAGTTAATTATAAACTTAAATTATTAAATTTTATATAAATTTATTTAGTATTCTATATTTTACTATTAGAATTAGCATCTAAGAATACTAAAATATAAAATAAAATTATTATTAAAGAAAAAATCTATAAAATTAAAAAATATTAGTATATAAAAAAAGATATAATAAGAAAATAATATATTTTATTAAATAAAAGGATTATAGTATTATAAAAAAAATATAAAAATTTATTAAGAATTTTATTAGAATTAAAAAAATTTTAAAAATATATTAATAAAGATACCTAGAACTATAAAAAAAGTTTATTTAAAACTAGTAAGTAACTTATTAAAATTTTTAATAATTATAATAAAAATATATTAATTTAATTATATTTATATAATCTTAGTATTAACTATAGTAATATTCTTATTAAATAAAGGATTCTTAGAATCTAGTATCTCTAGTATCTTTTAATTATAAGATTATATATTAATATTATGCTTTTTAAAAAATTTCTAATAATAAAATAATCTTAAAATCTTAATAGATAGCTCTATTTATTAAGTAAAAGTTTTAATTAGTTTTTTAGAAATTTAGATCTTAGACTCTTTTAAAATATTTTACTTTTTTTTATTATAAAAGTAATATTTATAGATATAATTATAATAAATATATATAGTATATTTTAAATTCTTATTATGTATTATATAATTAAGATTATTAAGATAATAATACTTATAAAAAAATTTAATAATAAAATTAATCTTTTAAATTTTAGTAAATTAATAAATATAATTTTTATTTTAATCTTTTCTAAAGCATAATAGATTAGTTTTTATAATTAATTTAAGGTATAGTATAACAATAATATTAGAAATTACTTATTAAATAGAAAGTAGGGTTATACTAGGAATAAAGATAAATCTTTTTATTTATATTTTTAAGAATAAAAGTTTTAAAAAGAGGAAATAATATTATAAAACTATATATATAAGACTAGTTAATGCTAGGATAAGAGAAGTATAGAATAATTTAATATAAATTTATATTAGATTAACTAGAAGCTAGTTATTGGTAATAAAATATAAGAGATTATTAGAGTATAAAATATAAAAGTAATAATAGTATATATATTAAGATTATATAGAGATATAAATTATATACTTTTATCTAAGATAAAATAATAGTATATAAAATAATTAATATTTATTAGAAAGGAATTATATATTTTATACTCTCTACTTTTAAAGTATATAATATATGATATATAGAATAAGAAGGATTAGGTATATAAAGACTCTTATCTATTATTATATATTTAATTCTTTATAGTTCTTTGATTTAAGTTACTTTAATTATATACTAAAAGGGTTAGCAAGGTAAATTATATTTAAAGTATTATAATATTTTAAAAGACTTCTTTTACTATAGTTATATTACTAATCTATTATTATTATTTACTTATTTAATACTTAATTATAGAATAATCTTTACTAGATCTTTATATGGTCTAATCTATTGTATTGTAGCTCTACATAGCCAGTGATAACTATAGTGGATCCAGGTCCGTGACAAATAAGAATAATATACTAGTTATTAATAATATAAATATTCTATTCTTTTTATAGCTTTAGAATCTATTATCTACTATTATAAATTAATTATTTTTAATTAATAGATATATAAGAAAGAATATTAATATTTTTATTAAATAAAATTTTTATAGTATAAACTATAATTTTATTTAGCTCTAGTATTTATTTCTAGATATTTAAAATCTTATTATAAAGCTAGTAAGATTTTTATAATTTATAAAGAAGCTTTATATTATCTTATTTTACTTTAATAAAGTTATTATATAACTTTAATATTACTAAAGAAGAATCTTTCTTTATTATAATAAAATTTGATAGAACTAATTCTAGACTATCTAAATTTTTTATTTAATTATTAATAATATTTTTAGTATTAAGAATTATTAATACTAAAAATTTATTATTTAAATATAGATTAGCTTACTTAAAATATTAATATATATTAAGAATATATATTATTATTTCTTAATATAGCTTCCCTAGGAATATTATATGTAAAAGAATATAATTAAAAATAATTATTATATCTTAAATAAATCTAGCTATATACTTTATATTAGATTTAAAAGTATTAGTATCTATATTATAGAAATTTAGAATTATATAATAGTAGTCTTAAAATTTAATAATATTATTAACTAGATTATATTTATCTAATACTAAATATATTAGCTATTTAAGTACTATTTGAGATAAATAGAATAAAGAAAAGAATATTGAAAAAATATATTAAAAATATATAATTAAATCTTAAAGATATTAAAAAATATTATTTTTATAAAATAAAAGACTGATTAAGAATTATAATAATAATAGTTTCTTTTTATTTATAGTTTTAATTATTATAGTATAAGTTAAATAATTAAAAGATAAATTTAATAAGAGAGTATATAATCTAAATATAATAAATTAAAAACTAGAATTAGTAAAGTAAATAAATAAAAAAAAGAGTTTTATATTAAATTTTAATCTAGTTAATATTTTTAACTAATATAAACTATTAGTAATATATATTAAATATTAATTTTTATACTAATATTAATATATATATAATAATTTAAAAGACTAGAAAAAAAAAATTTAAAATTAAATAAATCTCTTTATATTTACTTATAAAAATATTAATAATTTAGACAAGATTAAGAAGAATAAAAAAACTAAATCTATTAAATTTATTATATTAATATAATATATATATTATATTAATTTTATTATATACTAGCTTTTTAAAGTATCTTTAAGATATAAATTAAGTATATTAATAAGTATAAATATAAGAATAAAACCTCTAAGATATAAATTAAGTATATTAATAAGTATAAATATAAAGATAAAGCTTTTAAAATATAAATTAAATATATTAATAAATATAAATATAAGAATAAAATCTTTAAAATATAAATTAAGTATATTAATAAATATAGATATAAAAATAAAGTTTTTAAGATATAAATTAAATATATTAAATAAATATAAATATAAGAATAAAGTCTTTAAAATGTAAATTAAATATATTAATAAATATAAATATAAGAATAAAGCTATTAATAAATATAGATATAAGAATAAAACCTCTAAGGCATAAATTAAGCATGTTAATAAGCATAGATGTGAGGATGAAGCCTCTAAGGTACAATATTTAAGATATTAAAATAAAATATTAAAAGTAATAATTAGTACTTTAAAATTAAGAAAAAAATTCTTAATAGAATAATTAATAAAATTATTAAAATATATAATCAAGAATAGCTTAGGATATTATTTAAAATAAATAAAAGTTTTATAGTATTAAAAATATAAATAATAAGAAAAAAAAGAAAAGAAGAGATAATAAATTAAAAATTTTTTTTTTTAAAATAATAAGAAATAACTTAATCTAAAAAAATTACTAAAGTAATAAAAAGTGAGTTAATTATTAAAGATTAAAAATTAAATAGATTAGAAGTCTATAATAAGTTTAAGTATAATTAAGATATCTAAAATAGTTAATTAATTTTTAAAAAATTAGATAATATTAATACTAAAAAAATAGAAATAAATTTAATAAAAATTAATTAAAAATAAAAATTCTTAAGAAAAAAATAATAATAATTAATAATAAATTTAAAAAACTCTAGTAAGATATTAAAGAAAAAATTAAATATTAAAATAAGAAAATAAAAATATATAAAAAAATTATTATAAAATAATAAATATTAAAATAATATAATAAAGTCTATAGACTGCTAAAAAAGTAAATAAATTTATTAGATAAAAAACTAATAAAAAAAGCTAATAATCTAAATAATTTTTTAAAAAATTATAAAAAAAATTAAAAATTTAAAATAATAATATAAAGAAAATATCTTAAAATTAAGATTAATTTACTAAGAAAGAAATTAATAGTAATAATAGATTTTAAAGTTATAAAAAATTATATGAATTTAAGAATTAAAAAATAACTAGAGCTACTTAAAATTAAGAAATTAGAATTAATACTATTAAAAGAATTTGATAATAAAAAATTAATAGAAAATAATATTATTAGAAAAAAATTTTAGTTTATTATAATAATAAAATAATATAAAAAGTAAATCAAGTTTAATATTACTAGACTAGAAAATAATATTATTATTCTAAAAATATCTTAGTTAAAGATATATAATCTAGAGATTTATTAAAAATAAAACTAATTATAATTAATAGGATATAATTATATAAGAATCTAGACTATAAAAATGATTAGATGAAAATTAATAAGACTAATAATTACTATATAAAAAATAATAATATTATTATTAAAGTTATAGAAAAGCTTAAAAAATTTAAAAAAAAATAAAGATTATAAAAAAAATAATATTTAATAAATTACTAAAAAAAATACTAAGAAAATATTAATTTATAAAACTAAATAAAGAAAAAATATTATTAAAAGATTATAAAAGATATAAAGATCTATTTAATAAAATATATAAGATATTATTAGAATATAATAAATAAAATTATATTATTCTACTTATTAAAGGTAAGAAACTAAAGTTTTAAAAAAATATATTAATGATATACTAAGAAAAAAATATATATAATTATTATAATTATACCTTATTTAGGCTATATAAATAATACTAAAAATATTTAGAGTTATAGTTCTAGAAAGTAAATTAGATATTAATTTATAAATACTCTAGGGACTTAATAATATGATATTATTATTAATATCTTTAAAAAACTTTAGAGTGATTTTTAAATTTAAAATAATATTAATAGTATGTATATAATTAAATAAAGAGATATTAAAATTTAAGAATAAAAATATAAAAACTTTTCAAGATAAACTTATAAAAATTATTAATAAATTTAGAATTTATATAATAGATTTAAAGTAGAAAATTAAAACTTCAAAGATTTCTAGAAATATAAAAATATTATAAAATAATTTTAAATTTAAGATTATAGATAGTAAAAATTTTATATATTAAATTTTATTTTAAATTTAGCTATAATACTAGCTATTAATATTATAATTTTATTAGTATTATAAATATATATATAAATTTTAAATATAATAGATAAGTCTATATAAATTTCTAAAATAACTATCAAGTAATTTAATTAATAAATAATAAATAGATTTATATCTATATAAGCTTTTAGAATAATTATCAAATAATTTAAGTAATAGATAATAAATAAGTTTATAATAATATATATAGATATACTAGATATATTTAGTAATAATAAAGATCAAGAAATAATAATAATTAAGTCTAAAAAGCAGATACTAATATTAAAAATACTTAAAATAAAATTAAAATATATTTATAGTAAGAAGAGTTATAGATTTATTTTTAGATATAAGAATATAATTATAGTTTTAGAAATCTAAAAAAAGAATATTATTTTATATATAAATTAGATATTAATTAGATATTAATTTTTTTAATTTATATAATTAATTAAATAGATTATATTATTAATAAAAATTTTATAGTACTTATAGATATTAAAATACTGTCAGAAACTTTAGTTTAATACCATTAGAGTATAACTAGGATACTCCAAATAAACAAAGTTAAAAGGCTTTTAATATACAAAAGGTCTTAGGACTAAGACTTAAATAAAAAAATAATAACTAATCTTAATTAATAAAAAACTATATATTTAAAATTCATAGTTAATTTAAGATAATAAAATAAAACTAAATGTATAGTAAATAAGTATTTTTATATATCTAAAGTCTAATATATCTAGTATAATATCTATTATATTAAAATATTCCTACTAAATATAGTATTTATTATATTTATTATATTATAATATAACACTTCTTAATAATTACTATATTTATTAATACTTACTAAAGTGGCTCTATTTTATATCTATTTCTTAAGAATAATTATATTTAATTAATAATCTAGATACTAGATTCTTTCTATACTATTATTATATAATTAGATAAGTAGTGCTAACTATTTTATTTATTAATTATAATATTCTAAATCTTCTAATAATCTTCTCCTCTAAAGACTAGTATTCTAATAGCTTAATAAATAATATAGTATTCTTATATTATAGATAGATTATTTTCTATATTTAAAAATATCTAGTTTTATAGTATTAAATTAACTATATCTTTAAAATTAAATATCTAAAAAAATGATCTAGTTAATTATATTAAGAAGTTAAATATTATTTTAATATTTTCTTACCTTTATTATACTTAACTAGAAAAGATATATATTAAATTTAAGATATCTAATTATTATAATAAATATATTTATAATAGTTACTATAAATATTCTAAGATAGTTTTATCTAATCTTATATAGAAAAAATTTATTATAGTATAAAAGAAAATTAAGATAGATAATAATAAACTAAATATTAAATTAAAAACTCTTTTAATTAAATAAATTTATTTTTATAAGTAAAAAAAGCTCCTTTATAAGAGAGCTAAGAAATTTATTTAAACAAATATAAAAGATGTTAAGAAGTTAGAAAGATTAAAATAGTAGAGAAAAGTATATAAAGAAAGTTTATTATTAATTCTATAAAACTATCTAGAGACTAAGAGATAATATATACTAGCTATAATAATATTTAGATATACTAGTCTTAAAGAAGCTAGCTTCTATATTATATTAAAAACTATATCTAGTAGTATAAAATATATATTAGAGTATATATTATAATAAAATTTCTTTTTTTTAAGAATATTATTCTAATATACAAAAGAAATAATAATAAAAAACTTTTTTAAAAAAAATAAAATATATATCCTAAAATAATTAAGAGAATAATTTTATAAGTTATTATATCTTATTTTATAAAAATAATAATAAATTCTCTAAAGTTAAAATAAATAACTAAAATATTTCTATTAATAATTAATAAATAGATAATAAAACAAATTATATTCTTTTATGATGCTTTTTAATACTTTTTTTATAATATTATTATATTTTATTATTATTATTAATAATTATAGAGTCTCTTTTCTTATTTTTGTTTTAAATCTTACTAAGATTATTATTATTTTTATTATCTATAATATTAGTTATTAAAGATTAGATTAAGATAAATTAAGTAAGATTTTTTAGTATATAAAAAATATATTTACTGTTGTGAAACCAACTTGCATGATACTAGGCAGAAACTAGTACTATTAAAAGAAGATACTTAGCTAGAGTAGCTAACACTATAATTAATTATTTATATGTACTAATATATAAGATAGTTATCAAGTATATAAGCTTATAATTAATATAAAGAAGATATATAATTAGTATATAAATAAAAAAATATAGTTAGTATATACTAGGTATATATTAAAATATATATTATAATATACACTAGAATATATATAATAAAAAATTATATATTAAAATATATACTAAAAACTATTTATATAAATATATTTATTTCTATACTTAATTTCTACTTAGTATAGTTCTTTAATTTAAGTTATTTTAGTTATATACTTAAAAAATTAGTAAAATAAATTATACTTAAAATATTATAATATTTTAAGGGATTTTTTTTATTATAATTATATTATAAATTTATTATTATTATTTATTTATTTAATATTTTAACTATAAGATAATTCTTACTAGACTTTTATAATTTAATTTATTATATTATAGCTTTATATAGCTAATAATAATTATAATAGATCTAGATTTATAATAAAAGAATTATTATCGAGTTGTCGTCTTAGTTAAATATATACAGTTTACCTGGTTTCCTTTCTCGCCCCGTAACACCAGCGTGCCGGCAATATTATTTGTGGGAGTCACGTGCCCGCGTCGCGGCCGCGAGGGCCCGTTCTAGTTGGACGCAGAAGTCGGGCCCGACATTTGGGTTTTAGGCGCGGGCGGTGCCTATCTACACCCCTAGATGAAATTCGCACCTTGGAGGCTTCATCCTCACATCTACACTCATCAACACGCTCAATTTGCACCTTAGAGGCTTTATTCTTATATTTATACTTATCAACACACTCAATTCATATCTTAGAGACTTTATTCTTATATTTATATTTATTAATATATTTAATTTATATCTTAAAGGTTTTATTCTTATATTTATATTTATTGATATATTTAATTTATATTTTAGAAACTTTATTCTTATATCTATCTATACTTATTAATATACTTAATTTATATTTTAAAAACTTTATTTTTATATCTATATTTATTAATATACTTAATTTGTATCTTAAAGATATTTTAAAAAACTAGTATATAATAGAATTGATATAATATATATATTATATTAATATAATAAATCTAGTAAATTTAATTTTTTTAATCTTTTTAATTTTCTTTAAATTATTAATATTTTTATAAGTAAATATAGAAGGATTTATTTAATTTTAAATTATCTTTTTTTTTCTAGTCTCTTGAATTACTATGTATATATTAATATTAAGATAAAAATTAATATCTAATATATACTACTAGTAATCTATATTAGTTAAGAATATTAATTAAATTAGAACTTAATATAGAATTTTTTATTTATTTATTTATTTTATTAATTCTAGTTTTTAATTTATTATATTTAAATTATATATTTTTTTACTAGACTTACTCTCTAATTATTTAACTTATATTATAGTAATTAAGATTATAAGTAAGAAAAAATTATTATTATTTTAATTTTTAATTAGTTCTTTACTTTATAGAAATAATATCTTTTAATATTTTTAAAATTTAATTATATATTTATAATATTCTCTTTTAATATTCTTTTCTTTATTTTATCTATCTAAAATAGTATTTAAATAATTAATATATTTAGTATTAAATAAATATAACTTAATTAATAATATTATTAAACTCTAAAATTATTATTATATAATCTTAGATTTTTATAATATAAATATTAATATTTCTAGATCTAATATAAAATATATAGCTAAGTTCATTTAGAATATAGTAACTATTTTTAATTATATCTTTTTAGATATAATATTTCTAAAGAAGTTATATTAGAAAGTAATAATATATATTTTTAATATATATTAATATTTTAAGTAAGTTAATCTATATTTAAATAATAAATCTTTAATATTAGTAATTTTTAATATTAAAAGTATTATTAATAACTAGAGAGAAGATCTAAATAATTTAGAATTAATTCTATTAAATTTTATTATAATAAAAAAAGATTTTCTTTTAATAATACTAAAATTATATAATAATTTTATTAAAGTAAGATAAAATAATATAAAGTTTCTTTATAAGTTATAAAGATTTTATTAGCTTTATAATAAGATTCTAAATATTTAGAAATAGATACTAGAGTTAGATAAAATTATAATTTATACTATAAAAAATATATTTAATAAGGATATTAATATTCTTTCTTATATATCTATTAATTAAGAATAATTAATTTATAATAATAAATAATAGATTCTAAAGCTATAAAAAAGATAGAATATCTATATTATTAATAACTAATATATTATTTTTATTTATAATATTAAATATTCTTAGTTCTTTAGTAATAAGAAAAATTATAAGATACTATTATAGAAAATATTTATATTTAATAGCTATTAAGTTTCCAATATAAAAATTATATATATTAAATAGATTAATAAGTTATTAGATCTAAAATTAAAAATAATTTTATAATTTACCTAATAGAAGTCTTTTATTATAAATTTCTAATAAATAATTAATATAAATATCTTTCTTAATAGTTATTTAGTAATTAGAAAAGAGATCTATAATACTAAGTTATATAATAGATAAATTTAGTAGATATAATATACTAGATACTTTATTTTTAGATATATTTATTATAGTTATATTTTTCTCTAATATTATTTAATTTATAATAAAAAAAATTATAGATTTACTAACTACTTTAATAAGAATAAATTATCTAAGTAAATATAAACTATTAATAATTATATTTTATTAATAATAAGGAATATTATATTATCTAGAAAAAAAAATTATATAATAATATTAAATAAATAAGTTTTATTATTTCTTACTTCTACTATCTAAGAAATTAAATCTAAAAATATAAACTATATATATAGTTTCTATAATAATATTAAACTCAGAGAGAAATTTTATTAAATCTAAAAATTTATAGATTATAAAATCTTTAAATAAGCTATCTAAATTATCTTTTTTAAAATATACTATTAAAGCTATAGCTTTATTTAAAATAACTTTAGTATAGCTCTTTAATATAGATTCTAAATTATCTATATTAAATATATCTATTAAATTATAGTAAAAGTAAAAATTAATTATAAAAAAAATTAAGATAATATCTTTACTACTAATATATACTTTTAAAGTTATTAATATAATACTAAATAATAATATTATATTTATAATTATTAAAAATACTAATAAACCTAGCTAAATATATAAATATATAATATTAATTAATAATATATTTATAGTATATATCTTCTATACTAATATACTAATTATAATAAGTAATATATTAAAATCCAATAAAAATATTTAATCTAATCCTAACTTTCTATTTATACTAAAGGGTTTAGAATCTAATAATAAACTTAATCTAATTAGTAGCTAAAATTTATAAAAAAATTAATAGATTAGAATTTAATTAAAAATTATTAATCTAATTATATTTATACTAGTTTTAAAGAATATTATATAAAAGTTAGCAAAATAAGCTCTTAAATTAAGAATATATAATAATAAGAGAAAGGTATTTACTAAGAAATTAGATATCTTTAATTAAGGACTAAAATAATAGAAATCTAATGATATAATAGTTATTTTGCTAAAAAATAGTTCTAATTATAAAGATATATAATTTATATACTATAATAAGATATTATAGATATTAGAGAGGTATAATTAGTATATTACTTATATACTTAATAAAAGCTTTATTAGAAATTATATCTTAATTAATAAACTTCTAGAGAGAAATAATAGATAATATTAGAAAATAATATATATAAGTGTCGGAAACTTCGGTTTATTACTGTCAGAGTATAGCTAGGATGCTCCAAATAGATGAAGTTAAGAGGCTTCTAATATATAAAAGATTTTAAGGCTAAGATTTAAATAAGAAGATAATAACTAATCCTAATTAATAGAAAATTATATATTTAAGATTTATAATTAATTTAAAATAGTAAAATAAAAATTAAATATATAATAAATAAATATTCTTATATATCTAAAGTTTATTATATTTAATATATTTAATTTACTAATTA
Source organism: Talaromyces albobiverticillius (assembly GCA_023721895.2). NCBI lineage: Eukaryota > Fungi > Ascomycota > Eurotiomycetes > Eurotiales > Trichocomaceae > Talaromyces > Talaromyces albobiverticillius. Next base: position 3,433,866 of record JAMBUR020000001.1, on the reverse strand, counting down.
AAGCTTTATTATCTTTATCCTTAATGAATATAACTAATATAGCTATCTAATAATAGCTCTATTTTACTTATTAAATAGTTATTAATATAGTCTTATTTTAGTTTTATAATTAATATATATTATATATATAGAATATATCCAAGTACTTGATTTCTTTTATATTAATTATAGAATAATTAGATAAATAATATTAACTATTTTATCTATTAGCTATAATATTCTAATTCTTCTAATAATCTTTTTCTCTAAAGGCTAGTATTTTAATAGCTTAATAAATAGTATAAAGTCTCTATATTATAAATAAATTATTTCTTTATTCAAAAATATTTAGTTTTATAGTATTATACTAACTATATCTTTATATAAGAATATTAGCAAAAATAATCTTTATAAATATATTAAATAGTCTAAAATTATTTTTATAATCTCTTACTTTTATTATTTTTAATAAAATAAAAAATATATTAAATTAGAAATTTTAAAGTATTATAATAAGTATATTTATAATAATTAGTATAAGTATATTAAAATAGCTTTATTAGATTTCTTTTAGCATAAACTTATCCAAGCTTAAGATAAACTAGAGAATAATAATATAATAGCTTATTATATAATTATAATTTTAATAATAAGACTCAATTATATTTAGAAATAAAAAAGATTATTATAAAGATATATTAGTTAGTTTATTTAAATAGATATAAAAGATATTAAAGAGTTAGAGAAACTAAAGAAGAAAAAAAAAAAAAAAAAAGATTAAAATAAGAAAAAGTAAAATAAGTAGAATAAAAATAATAGTAATTAATTATAATTATATTTAATAATCTTATAATTAATAATCTAGATAAAATTAATCTTTTTCCATCTTCTTTTTCTAATTAGTTATTATTTAATACTTTTAAATCTTATTCTAGTAATTTAAATTCTTAATTAATTTTTATAAATTATCTTTAAGTTTATATCTTTTTTATTTTATAAGATAATAAAATTTTCTATATTCTAATTTTTAATCTAGTATTCTTTTAATATTATATTCTATATTATCTATTTTATTGTTTTTGTTTTCTAGATTTTTTATTAGTTTAAGTAATGAGATATAAAATATTAAATATATTTATATTCTAATAAATAATTAAAATTAATAATTATTATTTTTAAATTTTTTTATAATTCTAAATAGTTTATATTTAATAATATTAAATTTATTACTTAGTTATTTACTTTTAATATTAAATTTTTTAGATTCTAGTATTTATTATAGTAAGTAAATTTTCTTTCTTTTTTTAAAGACAAGTATATTCTTATATTTTTAATTATAATATTTTTTTATTCTTTTTTTAATCTAGATAATATCTTTAGTAATTATATTATATATTTATTATATATATAATATTTATAGAATTATTTTATTAAATCTTTTTTTAATAGATAATATAGTCTATATTATTTTTAGATATCTTTTTAAATTTATAAAATATAGTATTTCTCTTGTAGAAATATTCTTTATATTATTAAATATAAATTATACTAATAATAGTATTTCTATCTAATTATCTTAATTTTAATCTAGATAATATTATAAGTATTATTTAATTATTTATATTATTTTTTTAAATTATTTATCTATTTACTAGTAATTAGATATAAATAATTAGTAATTAATTCTATATGCTTTTATAATTATTTCTTAGAATTTTAATATAAAGAGTTTATTTTTATTAAAAATAATTTCTTTTAGTAATCTAGTCTATATAAATATTTATTATAATATAAATATTATATATTATTATACTATAAGATTTTTTAGTATTAGTTTAATAATAATATATTTTATAAGTTAATTAATATTTATTATAATATTAGTATATTTAATTCTAGTAATTAGATCTTTTAATTCTAATAATTTTTATATAAAATTAATTATTATATTTTCCTATATAAGATTTAGTATTTTAAGTATTTATATTTTTCTATATAATTAAAAATTAATTAGTTTATTTTAGTTATAGCTATTATATTTATTAATATAATTTATAACTTAGTATCTTATTTAAGAGAAATAATATTATTATTATATTTTTTTTATTATTTATTTAATTCCTTAGTATTCTTAATATAGTAGGTTATAATATTTTTATATAATCTTATTAATTATAATTATAAGTATAGAGTTATTTTATATTATAAGTCCTTAATTTTATATAGCTTTATTATTTTATATTATAATTATAATTATTCTATTCTTTACTATTATAGTTTATAGTTATTAATAAAATTCTAATTTTTTAATAGTAATTATTATTACTAGTACTATATTAAAGTTATATTATAATCTATTTTTATATTTTATTAGTAAATTTATTTTTAATTATTTAATTCTAATTATATAATCTAATTATTAACTTAGTATATTAATTATAATATTTTCTTTTCTTTTAATATATTTAATTTAGAAATTAAATTTAGCTAGCTTTTTAATTTATTTAATTTATTATCTAATTAATTTCTTAGTTATTATAAAATATTTAAGATTAAGATAATTACTTTATATTATAATCTTATATTTTATTTTTTTAAAATAGTATTATTATATATTAAATATAATTACTATTGCTAATAATTTTTAATTATAAATATTATAATTTTATTTTATATTAATAAATTATTTTAAATAAAAAATAATTAATATAAGTTTTTTATCTTTTATTATTTAAATATAATTCTTAATCTATTTTCTAATATATCTAGAGTAATAATTATAGATAGCTTATAGTTAAATAAAATAAATATTAATAATTCTTTTACTAATTTTTTAATAGTTTTAAAAGTCTTTACTTATTATTTATCTTATAAAAATTCTACTTCTTTTTATAGTAATTCTATTATTAGTTAAGCTACTTTTAAATAGTTTATAAGATAGTATTAAATATAACTACTTACTCTTAAAAATCCTTATATATCTTTAATATTATTTAGTATTAGCTATTTAAGAATTATATCTATTTTTTCTAATTATATTTTTAATTTCTTTAGTATATAAATCATATTTAGATAATTAACTATTATTATATTAAATTTATATTTCTTTATTTTAAGAATTAATCCTACTTCTATAAAGATTTTTATTATTTATTCTATATATCTATTATATTCCTTAGAATTCTTTAAAAATACTATAATATTATTAAAGTAAATAGCAATAAAAATATTCAAATTATAAATATATTCTCTATACTAATATACTAAATTTATTATTAGTTAAATTAAAAGACTATAGCTAATAATTTAATATAGTCTATATAACTACTACTATTAGTATAAATTTAAATTAAATAATCTTTTTAGCTTAGTACTTTACTATATATTTTAATTACTTTCTTATAGCCCTTAAAAATAACTATCTTGGATAATATATATTATAATTTCTAGATATATACTTCTTAGCTCTTTTAAATCCTTACTAAAATATCTAGAAAAGTTAATAGATATTTATTCTTCTTCTAGATATATACTTTTATAAAGGTATAATCTCCAAGAGCTAGTTAATTATTAAATAACTTAAAAAGCATAATAGCTAGTAGTATAATAATTAATTTAGTATAAATTTATAGTATAATTTCCTTTGATAATTTCTTTAACTAAAATTATATTAGTAGTAGGTAAAGTTTAGTTTCTAGTATAAATTTTATTATTATATAAAAAATACTACTAATTAAAACTACAGCTTATTTTTAAATTATAATAAACTACTTAATAAATATATTAGTAGCTTTCTTAATAAATAAATCTAGCTAGAACTAAGTAGCTACTTTAAATAATATCTATAGAATAATTATTATCTAATAAATATATTTTATTGCTAAGAGCGCAATCTCCTAGGTTAATCCTATTAATTTTCTTAGAGCATATAAGCTTTTACTAGCTTTAGTAATAGTTTTATCTTAATATTATTAGTAATTAAGTTCAAGGTCTAGCTAATGTCAGAAACTTCAGTTTATTACCGTCAGAGTATAACTAGGATACTTTAAATAGACAAACTTAAGAGACTTCTAATATATAAAAGATCTTAGGGCTAAAACTTAAGTAAAAAAATAATAACTAATCTTAATTAATAAAAGATTATATATTCAAGATTTATAGTTAATTTAAAATAATAGAATAAAACTAAATATAAAATAAATAAATATTTTTTATATATCTAAAAGTAAGTATAATAAGTATAGTAAATACTATATTAAGCTATTTATTTGAATATAATAAATATTATATTTATTATATCTTTATTATATTTATAAATAATTTATATTTATAAATGCTTTATAAATATATATTTTATATATTTATATTACCTTTACTTATATAAATATATATTCTATATATTTATAATTATAGGTTATTATCTAGATAATTACTTTTATCTATATACTTATATATTATATATAATTATACTATTTTATATAACTAGAAATCTTATAAAATAACTTCTATTTTACTAATACTAATTATATTTAATAATAATTAATCCTAGTAAATTAGTATTATTATTTAGCTCTATACTAATATAATTAGTATTATATAATTTATTTATTAGTTATAATATTCTTAATCTTCTAATAATCCCCTCGTCTAAAAGTTTATGTTTTAATAACTTAATAAATAATATATATTTTCTATATTATAAATAAGTAATTTCTTTAGTTTTTTTTTTTTTTTTTTTTTTTTTTTAAATACTTAGTTTTATAACTCTGTGCTAATTATATTTTTAAAATTAAATATTTAGAAAAATAATCTTATTAATTAAATTAAAAAGTTTAGTGTTATTCTTATATTTCTTTATATTTATTATATCTAATTAAATAAATAATATATTAAGTCTAAAATATTAAATTATTATAATAGATATATTTATAATAACTAATATAATTATATTAAAATAGTTTTATCTAATTTTATATAGAAAAAATTCATTATAATATAAGAAAAAATTAAAATAAATAATTATAAACTAAATTTAAAACTAGAAATACTTTTAGTAAAGTATACTTATTTTAATAAATAATAAAAATTTTTTAAAGATATATTAATAAGTTTATTTAAATAAATATTAAAAATATTAAGAAGTTAAAAAAAAAAATAAAAAATAAAAAATATTAATAAAAATATAAATAAAATAAATAAAGTAAAAAAAAAATAAAAATAAAAATAAAAATAGTAAGAATTAATTATAATAATATTTAATAATTTTATAATTAGTAATCTAGATAATATTAATATAAATATATATTTTTTTTTAGATAAATTATTTTTTAATGTTTTTAGATCTTATCCTAGTAATTTAAATTTTTAATTAATTTTTAAAAATTATTTTTTAATATATATTTCTTCTATTTTATAAAATAATATAATTTTTTTTTATCTAGTATCTTCTTAATTTTATATTTTATTTTATTAATTTTATTAATTTTGTTTTTTAGATTATTTATAGATTTAAGTAATAAAATATAAAATATTAAACATATATATATTTTAATAGATAATAAAAATTAATAATTATTATTATTAAATTTTTTAATAATCTAGAATAATTTATACTTAATAATATTAAATTTATTACTAGATTATTTACTTTTAATATTAACTTTTTTTAATTTTAATATTTATTATAATAAGTAAATTTTTTTTTTAAATATTAATATATTCTTATACTTATTATTATAATATTTTTTTATTTTTAGTTTTATTTATATAATATCTTTTAATGTTATACTATATATTTATTATATATATAATATTTAAAGAATTACTTTATTTAATCTTTCTTCTATAAATAATATTATTTATATTATTCTTAAATATCTTCTTAAATTAATAAAAAATAATATCTTTTCTATTAAAATATTTTTTATATCATTTAATATAAATTATATTAATAATAATAATCTTATCTAATTATCTTAATTCTAATCTAAATAGTATTATAAATATTATTTATTAGTCTATTAGTAATTAGATATAAATAATTAATAATTAATTCTATATATTTTTATAATTATATTTTCAAATTTTAATATAAAAAGCTTATCTTTATTAAAAATAATTTTTTTTAGTATTTTAATCTATATAAATATTTTTTATAATATAAATAAAATATATTATTATATAATTAGATTTTTTTAGTATTAATTTCATAATAATATATTTTATAAATTAGTTAATATTAATTATTATATTAGTATATTTAATTCTAGTAATCATTAAATAAAGTTAATAATTATACTTTTTTATATAAGATTTAATATCTTAGTTATTTATATTTTTTTATATAATTAATAATTAATTAGCTTATTTTAGTTATAGTTATTATAATAATTAATATATTTAATAATAAGTTTTCTTATTTATAAAAAGTAATATTATTATTATATTTTTTTAATAATTTAATTAATTTTTTAATATTTTTAGTATAAAAAATTATAATATTTCTATATAATTTACTTAATTATTATTATTAATATAAATATAAATCTATTTTATATTATAAATTTTTAATCTATTATAACTTCTTTATTTTAAATAATAATTATAATAATTTTATTTTATTTAGTTTCTTTTTATATTTACTAATAAAAATTTAATTTATTAATTATAATAATAGTAGCTAGTACTATGTTAATATTATAATATAATTTATTTTTATATTCTATTAAAATATTTATTTTTAATAATTTTATTTTAAAAATATAATTTAATTATTAGCTTAAGATATTAATTATAATATTTTTTTTAATATATTTAATTTAAAAATTAAATTTTACTAGTTTTTTAATCTATTTAATTTATTATTTAACTAATTTCCTTATTATTATAAAATATTTAAGACTAAAATAATTACTTTATATAATAATCTTAAATATAATTTCCTTAAAATAGTATTACTATTTTTTAAATATTATTATTATTATAAGTAATTCTTTATTATAAATATTATAATTTTATTTTACTTAAATAAATTATTTAAATATAATTTCTAATTTATCTTTTAATATATTAGAAGTAATATATATTTATAGTTTCTAGTTAAATAATATAAATATTAGTATATATTTTATTAGTTTTTTAATTATATTAAATATACTTTTATATCTATTATTTTATAAAAAATTAATTTCCTTTCTTAAGAGTTTAGTTATTAATTAAATAATTTTTAGATAATTTATTGAATAGTACTCAATATATCTACTTACTTTTAAAAATCTTTATATTTCTTTAATATTATTTAATATTAACTAGTTAAGAATTATATTTAATTTTTTTAATTAAATTTTTAAATTCTCTAGAGTATAAATTATTTTTAAATAATTAATAATTATTATATTAAATTTATATTTTTTAATTTTTATAATAAGTTTAATATTTATAAGGGTTTATATTATCTATTTTATATTTATTATACTTTTTAGATTTCTTTAAAAATATAATAATATTATTAAAATAAATAATAATAAATTTATTTAAGAATTTTTATAAAATATAAATTATAAATCTTATAAATTAAATAAGTAAATTCTTAAACTTTATTAGTATAATTAATTATTTAAATAATTCTTTATTAATAAGAAATCTAGTTTTTTAAATATCTTTTTCTATTATTTAGAGATTATAATAATCTTATTAAATATTAAAGATAGTTATAAATTTAATTTTCTATAATAAATCTCTTTTTTATTCTTAATAAAGAATTTTATTTATATTTTTAATAATTCTAATATTAAAAGATTAATAATTAATAATTATGTTTTTTATTTTATTTTTTTTTATTAATAAATATATTTTTTATTAAAGTTTTTTTATAACTTAGATATATATATTTAGCTTCGAGAAATTTTTTTATAAATTAATCTTTAATTTTTATTTAGTTAATAACTTATAAAATTATTTAATAAATAGTAACTTAAATTCTTATTTTAAATTAATTCTAATCTTAAATTTTCTATTATATATTAATAATTAATATTCTTTTTTTATAAATAATTTAATATATTTATAATATTTTTTTAGTAATTTTTCTAGAATTTTTTTTAAATTCTATTTTATATTTTTCTTTTAGTTTAAATTATATTACTTTAATTAATTTAATATTTTACTTTATTTTTAATATTTTTATTTTACTAAAATTAATTATTATTAATCTTATTTTTTTTTAAAAAAAGATTTTTCTAATTTCTTTTATAGACTTATAATTTTTTCTATTTAATATTTTTCTAATTTTACATATGGAATATAATTATTAATAGATATAATTCCTATAATCTAATTAATTATAAGATTTTATTCTTATAACTATCTTATTTTTAATATAATATTAAATTTATTTATATAAATAATATTAAATATTATTATTATTATATAAAGTTCTAACTTTAGTAGTATTAATTTAAGTTATTATTTATATCCTTTAATAATTAGCTTCTTATTAATTTTAAGTATTAATATCTATTATTTTATTATATTACTTAAATCCTAATTTTTTAATTATTTTAAGACTTATATAATTTTTAATTACTCTAGAATCTAATAGAATTTAAATTTAATTCCTTTTAATTTCTCTAATAATAATAATTATTTTATGCTATTAATTAATTATAATTATAATTAAATATTAGATTTATATCTTTTAATATATTATTAGATTATATAGAAATATTCTTTAACTAGATTTTTATATAATCTAGTGTTATAGTATCTATATAATCTATTCTTATAATCTTTAGGATCTATATTATTATATTTAGAGTAATTACTCTTTTTATATATATATTTATTAGAGTTGTTAAAAATAAACCAAAAACCCACCCCACACCACCCCAACTCATGCTGGGGTAGGGTGATTTCTAAATATAGAACCCATGATAGATTCTAGATTTTTTAAAAAAATCTATCCTAGTCTATAGTTAACCACAAGTTAAGGTAGGTTAAAATGGGTTAAATAGAGACCTATTAGGGCTCTATTACTAGTAGATTACTAATTAATACTTAAATATAATACATTAATTATAATACTAATTCTATTTAAGCTATTAAATTTACTTTTATCTATTAATAGAATATTATAATATTTTAAAATAGTAACACTATTCTGAAAAGGGCTAATATAATCTAAAAATAGATTTTTAGATTACTAAATTAGGAATAGATTTAATTTTTAATAATATTTTAGTACTTATACATATTTTTTTATATTATATATTTTTATTATCTTATATATTTTATAAAGAATAAATTATAAATATAATTAAATAAATATATATATAATATCTAAAAATAGTAAGGCTACTGTAAAAGAAGTTAATATTGTCGGAAACTTTGGTTTAATACCGTTAGAGTATAACTAGGATGCTCTAAATAGACAAAGTTAAAAGGCTTCTAATATATAAAAGACCTTAGAGCTAAGACATAAATAAAAAGATAATAATTAATTCTAATTAATAGAAGATTATATACTTAAGATTCATAATTAATTTAAAATAATAAAATAAAAATTAAATATAAAAATGAATAAGTATTCCTTTATATACTAATTTTTTATTATAAAAATTAAAGATTTCCTATAATAGTTATTTATATTTTATTAAAAGAATTATAAAATTTCTATAATTTCTATAATACTAATATAAATTCCTTATAATTATATTTTCTATATAATTATATTAAAGTAAATAAATAGCCTTATATATATTTAAGAATGAATATAATGAGTATAATAAATACTATATTAAGTTATCTCTCTGGATATAGTAAATACTATATTTATTATATTTTATAGTAATAGATTCCTTATAATTATATACTTTATGTAATTATATTATTATTATATTTGTAAATAGCTTATATTTATAAATACTTTATAGATATATATAGTATATATTTATATTGCTTTTACTTATATAAATATTATATATATATATAGCTTATATAAATATATATCCTATATATTTATAACTATAAATTATTATCTACATAGATACTTCTATTTTTATATTTATATACTATATATAGTTATAATATTTTATATAACTAGAGGTTCTATAAAATAGTTTTTATTTTATTAATATTAATTATACTGAATAATAATTAGTTTTAGTAAACTAGTATTATAATTCAGCCCTGTGCTGACATAACTAGCGCCATATAACTATTTATTGGCTGTGACATTCTTAATCTTCTGACAGTCTTGGCTTTAAGATTTTTTGTATATTAGAAGTCTCTTAACTTTATCTATTTAGAGTATCCTAGTTATACTCTGATGGTATTTGTTACAAAACCAACTTACATAATACTAGACAGAAACTAGTACTATTAAGGAAAGGTGCTTAGTTAAAGTAGTTAATACTATAGCTAATTATTTATATACACTGACACATAAGGCGGTTATTAGGTATATAGACTTATAGCTTATATAAGACCTTAACATATGAGTATATATATTTCTATATATATAAAAAAATATAAGAGAAGAGTATATAAGGGCTAAGAAGAATAATTAGGTATATATCTAGAATATAGCTAAGGAGTATAAAAAAAGTATAAAAGATATTATTTATATAAATATGCCTATTCTTATATTTAGTTTCTACTTAGTATAGTTCTTTAATCTAAGTTATTTTAATTATATATTAAAAAGATTAGCAAGATAAACTATATTTAAAGTATTATAATACTTTAAGAGACTTCTTTTACTATAGTTATATTATTAATCTATTATTATTATTCATCTATTTAATATTTAATTATAAAATAACTCTTACTAGATCTTTATTGTGAGGGGCCGGGGTAGGCCTGAGGTGTCTAGATATGACGGTATAGATTTAGAATAAAAAGCTTAGATAAGAATCTAAATAGATATAGTATAATTCTATAAAAATAATCACTTAAGCTCTAGAAAATTTATATCTTAGAGCTTTATTCTTATAGTAACTATTTACATAAGATAATCTTATATAATTCTATACTATCCTACATAGCTGTGAGGTAATACAATTACTTTTAAAAATAGAAATAAGATTTATATATATAAAATATTTACTAGCTTTAATAATAGTCTTAGTAGTATAAAGCCTCTAGCTAGTTTATATACTATCTATATAATATATATAGCATAGCTAAGACTTATTTACTTAGCCTCTTAAATCTATAATAAGATTTAATATAGCTTCTAGATTATTATATTCCTCTCTTTCTTAAAAAAACTTAATCTTAAGTTATAAAAGAAAATATAATTTAATAGATAAAAAGATAAAAAATTTATTAGATTTATTATTAATATCTTTAATCATATTAATATATTAAAAATAAAGGAAAATAAAAGGATAAAAGTTAAATAAAGATAAATTTTAATATAAAAATTTATATAAAGAGATTAAATAAATAATTTACTATCTAAATATATAATAATATTAAAAATAAAAAAAGTTAGTTAATTAATTATTTAAGTAATCTAATTACTTATATAATAACTTCTATATAAAAATTTTTATTTTTAATTTTTTTTTCTCTTTTCTTAGTTTTTAAATTTTAAATTTTTAATTATTTTTGTTCTACTATATCTCCTTATTATTCCTTTCTATATATGTACTATTATTTATGTAGTTTTATTTATATAACTATACTTACTACACTATCTTAATTTTTTATTAAAAGAGATTACTCTTATAACTTTAATAAAATATATTCTTCTTATTTTTTTCTTACTTATTAAGTATTTTTTTCTAATAATATTATCTTACTTTAAGCAACTACTATACTTACTTTTTAATTATTTTAAGTTTATATTAATTTCTTTTTAAAAGAATTCTTTACTAACTAAGTTAGCTTATCTTAGTTATAAAACTAAGAGAATTAGATTTATAAATTTTATTTTATTCTTTTCTCTTATTTATATATTTATTCATTACTTATTAAATTCTTAATATAGTAAATATATTAAATTCTAGAGTAATATTTCTAAGATTAAAAAATATATCTAAGCTTAAACTTTAATTAACTAATCTCTTTCTTTTTATAATATATCAGAATCTTACTTTATAATTCTGTCTAATAATATAAAAACTCTTTATAAATCTTCTTATAAATATATTTTCTATAAATCTAGCTATTTACTTTTTAAGATAATTAAGAATAATTTTAATATACCTATTAAGAAACCTATTATTAATATTTCTATTAATATTAATATTAATAATAAAGATTAGGAAGATTTACTTATAAATACTAAGAATAAGCTTTTATTTATTTCTAAAACTAAAAAAGAGTCTCTATCTATTTTTATAATTTCTAAAAAGTCTTTATCTATTTCTAAGAACTCTAATAAAGGTAAAATCTTATTAAATAAAAAATTTAAAACTCTTCTTATCCTAGCTTCTATTATAGCCTTTATTATAGATTTTATTATAGTTTTTACTATAAATAAATATAACCTTTCTATTTCTAGTATAAATTTTTCTAATTAAAATTAACTATATAATATTTATAAAATTAATTTTAGATATATATAAACTACTATTTTATTATTTATTATAAATTTTACTTTATTAATCTAAGATAATATTTAGTTTTATTACTATAAAAAAGAGGATTTTAATTTACTTTAAATAATATATAAATATTTTATTAAGATCTTTTCTTTTAGTTTAAGCAATCCTTTATATTTAATAAATCTTTATTTATATTATATTAAATAAATTAATATTAAAAAGCTTATCTACCTTTATATAAGTCTTAAAAAATATTTTTATTATATTAATAATAATAATAATTATAGTTATATTCTAAAGATTTTTAAATCTAAGTTTTAAGAATTATAAAAACTTTTTATTAAAAAAAAAAATTTAAAAATTATCTTCATAACTTATAAAAAATTTAATTAAAAAGTTATAACTATATTATAAGTAAACCCTAGTCTATCTATATATATTTTAGATAATTATATCTTAGTATTTATTATAGTTATTATTAATAATAATTTAGTCTCCTTAGAGCTTTTATATCTAAATATTAAAATATTTCACTAAATAGAAAATTAGATTTATCTTTTAGATTATATATATATATATTAATATAAATAAATAAATTTAGCCTAGTTAATTTTTATTAATAAGAAATTCTCTCTTAAAAAGAAAGATTATTTTAATAATAATTTTATAAAAAAAAAATAAAATTTTTTTCTCTATCTTTAATCTTATACCTTTAATATTTTTAAAAAATAAAATTAGTAGATTTTAATACTTTTAAAAGTATCTATATTTCAATTTTTTATATTAATTTTAATTATTAAAAGTATAATCTTCTTTTTTTTTTATTATCTTCTTTTTTTAATCTTATAATAAGATCCTTATTAAATCTTAAAATCTTATAAGAAAAAGAAAGAGTAATCTTATTAAATTATCTTCTAGGATATCTAACTTTCAAAAATATATATATATTAGTAAAAATTTTATAGAAAAAATCTTTATAATATATATTAACTTATTTAGATAATTTATACTTATTGTTATGAAACTACGTGCATGAGACTAGCTAGTGCTAGGACAAGAGAAGTATAAGATAATTTAGTATAGACTTATACTAGATTAACTAGAAGCTAGTTACTAATAATAAGATATAAAAAATTATTAGAGTATAGAGTATAAAAATAATAATAATATATATATTAATATTATATAAAGATATAAATTATATACTTTTATCTAGGATAAGATAATAATATATAAAATAATTAATACTTATTAAAAAAGAATTATATATTTTATACTATCTATTTTTAAAGTATATAATATATAATATATAGAATAAAAAGAATTAGATATATAAGAATTTTTATTTATTATTATATATTTAATTCTTTATAATTCTTTAATCTAAGTTATTTTAATTATATATTAAAAAAATTAATAAGACAAACTATATTTAAAATATTATAATATTTTAAAGGACTTCTTTTACTATAATTATATTACTAATTTACTATTATTATTTACTTATTTAATATTTAATTATAAGATAATCTTTACTAGACCTTTATATAATCTAATTTATTATATTATAGCTCTATATAACTAGTAATAACTATAGTAGATTTAGGTCTATAATAAAAGAACTATTATTTTAATCTAGAGCTATAATATAAAATAAATACTATTATAAAAAACTAATTATTATATTAGAAAAATATTATCTTATTAAAAAAAATTAATAATAATAGAAATAATTATAATTCTATTAGTAAATACTATTATAGAATTAATTATAACTATTTAGTAGTTAGCTCAATAAAATTAATAGTTATAGTAGTAAATTATAAAATTTAAAATAATTCAAGTAATAGGATATTAACTATAACTAAAAGTTAATAAACTAATTCTATTTATAGAAGAATAAAAAAAATTAAAACTATTTCTAATTTAAATATAATTATACTTCTTAGCAAATATTTATCTTATTAGAAATAAAACAGATAAAATTCTAACTATATCTATTTTTTTTAAAAAAGATATAATAAATTAATTTAAATTATATATATAAATATAATTTAAGAAAACTAAAAAAAAATAAGATAATAATATTAATAAAATATTTATAGACTATTCTATATTTATATAAAGAATTAAGTTAATATTTAGAAAAATTAATAAAAGAAATATAATAGTATAAAAAATATAATAATTATAATAAATTATTTTTATATTAAATTATATCTTATAATTCTATTAAATTAATTTACATCTAGGATAGAATAATAAAGTTAAAATAGATTAATTTTATTTAGAACTTAAAAATAATATTAAAGATAAGATTATTAGAATTTTAAAGCAACTAATAATCTTAATAAATATAATTAATATAGTAATTAAACTAGATAATAGACTATATAAATATAAAATAAAAAAAAAATATAAAAATAAATAAATAAGTTATAACTTAAAAAAAAAGTCTAATTTAAAATAAAAGTAATAAAATCCTTATAGACTAATATTTATAAAATTAAATATAATAACTTATAAGAAATAACTAAGATAGTTATATAATAAAAATAAAGTTAAGTACTATAACTATAATAAAATAAAATACTTTATAAAGGAATATAAAAGTCTTAAGAAATAATAATAATAGCTAAAAATAACTAGTAAAATAAGATAACTAAAGACTATCTACTATAATAATAAATATAATAGTAAAGTATATATTAGTAATAATAATATAGAATATATAAATAAAGATAGCTATAACAGCTATAATAGCTTTAAAAAAATAAAGAAAGTAATAAGAATCTATATAGAAATAATATATACTTAAGATTACTAAAATCTAGAATAAGATATATAAATAAAAAAATATCTAAGATACCTAGATAAGATATTAAAAATAAAGATAAATTCCTTAAAATTAAAAAGAGAATGCTTAGAGACTTAATAATAAAGAAAATCAAGATACATAATCTAGTAATAGACTCTAAAGATAAAAAATTAGAAGAATATAGATATTACTATTAATATTACTTAATAGATTACTCTAGTTATAGAATAATTTATTAGTTAGTCTATACTAATAACTAGTACTTAATTTATTATAATAATAAAGATAGAGCAAGATAGTATCTAAAGATGAAGAGATTATATAAACTATTATTACTAAAAAATATTAAAGAATTATAATTATTTATTAGAATAATAAATTATTATTAATAGTATATATAGAACTACACTAAAGAAATAGTACTATTATTTGAACTATTAAAGAAAGAGATTTTATATAAATAAAAAAAGAAATAATAAAATATATTTAAAAAAGTAAAAGAAAAACTTACTATAATATTAATATTAGTATAATTTAATATTAAACTACTAATAATATTAGAAATAGATATATTAGATTATATTATAGAAGTAGTATTAATATAAAAAATTTTAGATAAAAAAAGAAGAGTAATTATTTATTATTTAAAGAAATTAATTAATATAGAATTTAATTATAATATTTATAATAAAGAACTACTAGTTATAATATAAATATTTTAATATTAGAGAATTTATTTAGAAGGAATAAAATTTATAATTAAAATTATTATAAATTATAAGAATCTTATTTACTTCTTATTAATTAAAATATTAATTTAAAGATAAGTAAGATAGTTAAAAATACTATTATAATATTAGTTTATAATTAAATATTATAAAGGAAAAAATAATAAAAGAGTAAATATTTTAAGTAAATAACTAGATTATGAGAAAGAAATTAGAAAACTAAAACTAGTATTATAAAAAAAAAAAAAAAAAGGAAATTTAGAATATAATCTCTAAATTACTATCTTAATAGTAATAATAGAATTAAATATAGACTTAGAACTTTAGAATTTTATTATTAGAAAGATAGTAATAGATAGAATAATTTAAGTAATATTAAATAATATTAGTAATAAAATAAAACTTATAATTTAGTATAATTTAACCTATATTTTAAAAAAATTAAAGAAAAAGTTATTAAGATATATTATAATATATTATAATAGAATATCTAGAAGTTATTAATATTATAAAAAAAATATTAAGAAATTATTACTAGCTAAAAATAATTAAAAATATTTATAATAATAGATAATAATAGACCTAATAGTTAAATTATTAATCTTAGAAGAATATAACTTAATTATAATAATAGTTAATAAAATAATAAAGTATATATATTTTATATTAATTATAGAAGAAATAGATATATATAGTTATTAATTAAAGTACTACTATAATAAGTATTCTAATATTATAGTATACTAGAAATTATAGTATTAGATAGAGAACTAGCATTTATATTAAAACTTTAGAGATCTATAATAAATTTAATAAAAAGAGAATAATAATTAAATTTAGCTTATTATTCTTAAACTAATAGATAAATTAAATAAATAAATTAAATACTAAAATAATATTTAAAAAATTATATTAATTAAATATAAGATAATTAAACAGAATTATTACTAATAATATAATTAATATATAATATATTAAAATACTCTATAATAGAAATAATACTTTTTATAGTATATATAAGATAAGAAATAAAAATATTAGAAAAACTAAGATATAAAAAATTAGTAATAAAGATAATAAAAAAAATAATAAATACTATAAAAGTTATATATATCTACTTAGAAAGAGAAATAAAATGATAAAGAGAAATTAATATAAAATAATATAATAGAAAAAATTAGAAGAGATTTAATTTTAAAAAAAAAGTCTATCTTTTATAAAAAAACCTTAAAATACTATAATTAAATAACAAACTAGACTACCTATAAATTAGATTATTTAAAATTAAAAAAAAAATTAAAAAAGTTAATTATAAGCTAAAGCTATTAGACTCTATATAAATTCATCTAGTATTCTATATTTTATTATTAGAACTAATACTATAAAATATTAAGATATAAACTAATATTATTATTAAATAAGAAATCTATAAAATTAAAAAAATATTAGTAGTAAAAATAATAGGAGGATAAAAATACTATTTAATAAAATAAATAGAATATAATAAAATAAAAAATATCTAAAAAGTTAAGAAGAATTTTATAAATATATAATAAATAATTAAAAACTTCTATAAAGAATAGCTTTATCTAAAAAGAGAAGATTTAAGAATAAGAAATTATCTAATAAAAAAAGATTAAAGGATCTTAATACTAAAAAATTATTTAAATATAATATTCAATTAATACTTATTTAGAGGAGTTAGAATAAGATTTTTAGGATTTTTCTTATTAAGAATATCTATAATATTTATATTATAATTTAATATTTTACTATTACACTTCTTAAGAAATTATTATTATTTATAAAGATAGTAGATTTTAGCAAATAATTTCTACTACACCTCTATCACTTTTTTAAGCTAAATTTAAGCAAGCTCTAAATTAGACTTAACTTTATTTTTTTTTTTTAAGTTTAGCCCATTCACTTATACTATAAAACTATTTTTTATTTTTCTAATTATAATAAGTATATAATATATAGTTATAACTTTTTAAATTTATTATATAAACTTTATTTTTAGAAATACAATATTTACATAAACTATTAATGGGGAAACTATTCTTTTAGATATAATTGAATTAGGCTATATAATAAGCTAGATAGTCTTTAAAAATAGATATATTAATATATTTTAAATACTTACTAATAAGAAAAGTAGAGTTATACTAAGAATAAGGATAAGTCTTTTTATTTATATTTTTAGAGATAAAAGATTCTGAAAGAGGGAAGTAATATTATAAAATTAACTTATATAATATTAGATAGAAACTAGTACTATTAAGGGAAGATATTTAATTAAAGTAATTAATATTATAGCTAGTTATTTATATATATTAATATGTAAGGTGGTTACTAGGTATATAGATTTATAGCTTATGTAAGGCCTTAATATATAAGTATATATATTTCTGTATATATAAAAAAGTATAGGGGAAGAGTATATAAGGGCTAAGAAGAATAATTAGGTATATATTTAGAATATTATTATGAAATATAAGAAAAGTATAAGAGATATTATCTATATAAATATATCTATTTCTATACTTAGTTTCTACTTAGCATAGTTCTTTAATCTAAATTATTTTAATTATATATTAAAAAGGTTAGTAAAATAAATTATATTTAAAGTATTATAATACTTTAAGGGACTTCTTTTATTATAATTATCTTACTAATTTACTATTACTATTTAACTATTTAATGTTTAACTACGAGATAACCCTTATTGGACCTCTGTGTGGTCTGATTTATTGTATCATAGCTCTATACAGCCAGTGACAACTATAGCGGATCCAGGTCCGTGACAGTATTAGTCTGAAGTTTCCGACAGCCTGCCTAGATCAGGTATATATCTCCCTCTTCAGTATTAGAAAGGCTTATAGCCTAAATAAATAGAGCTAGTGGTAATATTACCTTATTAGCTATATTAACTAGTGTTAGTAATATTCTTATATATAAATATTAAGTAAAAAATTTCTTATAATATATAAGTTACCTAATAAAAATATATCAATATATGAAAATAATATTTTAAGTACTTTAAAAGAAGAATAGATATATAAAGATATAATAAGTATTAATTACAGTATTAATTTAGACTTATAATCTAATAAATAATTATATAGAAGCCTTATAAATATAATATTAGGTATCTATTAAGAACTAGCTAGATAAAAGAATATATGACACTCTATATTAAGTATGTGCCCTAAACTAACTATATAGGGAAAAATGTGGAGCCCAGAGAGATGCCTAAGGCACCTATGCGGCCGCCCATCATAATCTTACCCCCATGTAATTTCTACTTATGAAGATTAACAAATTTGGCTGGTTTTTCGGCTGGATTTAGTTGGAGTCGTAGCGTTTCTTAGCATTCCTTGCGAAATTTCCTAACGATTTGACTCCCATACATCCACTATTTATATATTGGTTGTTTTTCTCGTTTAAAGCGTTTTGAAGCAGCCTTTTAGACAATGAAATGTGACTTGGTTTTCATCAAATGACAACTATGGCTTGTTTGAACTCAAGTTATACATACAGAGAAGATAATATGGGAACACCAAGTAACAACAATACCGTGTTTCCAGCAGCTTTTGTCTCCATACGAAGTGTCTACACAGTCTTCCACTACAGTATATATAAAGTGTGTCCCTACAAAGTGACCCGCAATCATTCAAGATACTTGTTTGGGACAAACAGTGGCATGGCATCCTCCCACATGGAGTTCGTGAGTGCCGACTTATTCGAACCGTCACTGTTCATGATCATGATCTGCCCGTAGGGCTGGAACGTGTCATCGTACATCTGGCACTCGTCGTGGAAGCCGTACATGCCAGAGTCCCACATGATTCGGCCGTCGTGCGTCCAGACGGCACTGCAGTTAAGTTAGTAAAATACTAAAACCCTAGACAGAGAAACACAAACTCCCTCTAAAGGGAGGACTTACTGAGCATCATTGGCCAGACTTTCAGTCAAAAGGGTCAGTTCGCTGCCGTCAGGCCGGATAGTGTAGATGTCAAACCGGTCAGCCCACCAGCGGGCGCCATCCGCCTCGGTCCAGTTGCTGTTGCGGGTGAAGACGATGCGTTCGCCATCAGGCGACCAGCCCGGTGTGTTATCCCAGCCATTAGTGATCTGCGTTGTAGCACCAGTGGTCAAGTTCAAAATGTGCAGCCCACGCGGAGCTTCGGTGGTGAGATTCCACAGCCGGTAAACGACGGCCGTGCCGTCGGGAGACCAGGAGGGGAAACCAGCGTTGTTGACCCCGTCGGTCAGGTTGGTGTAGGAGCTGCCGTTGGCGGGTGCCTGCAGGATTGTGCCAGCGCCGGTGGCCCGCGCCTCGAACCAGGCACCAAAGCCGACGACAATTTCGCTGCCATCCGGGTTCCAGGAGGGTTGATAGGCGGCCGCAAAGCCGCTGGATGGGATGTCGGATGCGTCTAGTGTATCCACTAGGTCCGTGTACCAGGGCGAGGAGGTGACGATGGAGCTGTTGGCGTCGCCCAGTACCTTCTGAGTGATGGCCAGGCGAACGCTGGCATCGCTGAGTGCAGGAAACACGTCCATATACCGGTACTCCCACTCTGAGTCCCAGCTGAAGAGACGCAGCTCGCCGGCCTGCTGCTCCCAGTTGTAAATCTCGTACACGATCTTCGACCCGTCTGGCGACCATGACGGATTTCGCAGATTGGTAAGATTGAATGCCACATGGGTCGCGTCTGGTGCCGTGTAGTTGATCCCCTGGCCAGGAGCATCGCCTTTGATGGCATATCCAATGTTGCTGCTGTTGCCGATGTACTGCTGATTGACCTTAAGGTAGTCGGCAGTGGTCAGTTGCACCACCTCGCCCGTGGTAAGATCTACGCTGTGGATTTGCGACGTGACATCCGCCTGCGAGCTGGTCTCACCGTGCGCGTCATAGGTATCCTCGCGTGTCAGCATCGTGTAGATGAGCTTACTGCCATCAGGCGACCAGCGCGGGGTAGCTAGGGAGTAGCCATCTTCTTTCTGAACGAGTTGGAAATCACTGCCGTTTGGACGAATGATGTAAATTCCCAAACTCTGCGTGTGTTCCCAGCCAACTCCTTCACTATGGCCAGTCCAATCTGTGTCACGGTCACTGCTAAAAGCCAGCCATTCACCATCGGGTGACCATGCTGGCCGAAAATGACCTGACGGCCAGACATTATTGCTGCGGGTTGAAGCCGTGTCAGTCAGGTTGTGTGACTCGCCGGTGGCGAGGTCCTTGACCCAAATATTGGTTGTGTAGTTGCCCTCGCTGGACACATAGGCCAGCGTGGTCCCATCAGGCGAGATTGTACCCGAGTCTTCCAGCCAGTCCGTGTCAACCAGCGTCTCCAGGTCTGTCCCATCGGGTCGGACACGGTACAAATCTGCCTGGCCATAACCATCAGGTCGCCGCTCACTCGTAAACACAATCCACTCGCCGTCAGACGACCATGAAGCGTGGAAGTCAAACGCATTCGTCTGATTGCCCATCAGCTCCGTTGCGTTGCTCCCGTCTGCATTGGAAATCCACAGCTGGGACCCGGAGGGGCCGATTCGGTTCACTGCAGATCCTGTTAGCGTTTATTCCTCGATATGTCCGGAAAGATGGAACAAGAGCCTCACTGTAGAAAATCCCCTTTTTACCCTCGATGCCCCCGCGACGTTCCAAGGAGGGGCCAGTGCCTGCCGAAGCTGCGCGTGCAGCATATGGACATCCGCGAGCCTCGGGGGCGTCGGCGCGTTTGGCATACGGACAGCTGGCTGCTGCCGCCCCAGCAATGAGGCCTGAGATGAGGGTAGCGGAGAGATGCATCTTGTCTACTGTCCCAGTAGTTGGATAAATGTGCAAGATGCAAGACGCATTGCGAACGTCCTATCTTTGGGGACGCCAACACTGCCCTTTATAGACGCGAACCCCACCCATGCTTTTCTGATTTTACTTCCAGGTCAAGCCATCTTGTCTGCGAGATTATTCAAGAGGACTCTCAGGGCTAAACGAATGTCCGCTTTCTCTCTGCCAAGAATTGCAAGCCAGCATCATCGGGGATCTGCACTGTCACCATCGTCGATAGTGGGCTTGGCAGATGCAACACAAGCCCGCCCGTTTGTCGAAGAAAGGCGTGATTAAGCAGAGGTAATATTACTATTGTCTTCGATCTCACTCGCCAGTCTTCTTGGCTGTTGGTTACACGTTTCTGCAGAGGATTCACAGGTCCATCGGACACTTGAGGAATAGACGTTAGCCGCTTGTTCGGGCAGGGGTTCTGACTATCCACTGTGATCAGTCGACATTGGTTGTCCGATTGTTCCTTGGTCGCTTCGTCAAAATGATGAGTCCATTCCAAAACAAGCTCATGAAATAGATCCATTTGTTGGGGCTACAAGGAGTCAAATCAGGAGTTCACGATATCATACTCCCACATGATATAAGTCGCCGGTTGCCGATCAAAATTATCACGAGCATTGCACGCTCAGCAACAGTAGTCGATTCACGTACAGAGGCGCTGGATTTATTCCATGCTGGCATATCAGCTTCCTTTTATCCCATCCAATCACCAGAAATTCCATGGGATTTCTGGTGTAACATTGTTGATCTTAAGTAAATCGTCAAGATAGTCAACTGAGGCCTGCATTTTGCCCAAATAATGCATATCAGATGGCTAAGTGAGGGGTGGAATAAAGGCTTGATATGATTAGATGTGTGTAAAAGGATGAGCCAAAAGAGGGGACAGGATTTTACAGGCAGCTTAGCTACATATGGACTAGTGCCATGGCGGTCTAGGCTCGATTGGCCTTCTTTCGTACAAATAATCTATAATGTTACATTGCTCCTGCAGGCACTGCATAAACATATCATATCTATGGTCAATTTGTGTGAAGATCACCATCAGGCTAAAACTACTTAATTGCAGGAAGAGAAGATTAGTTAATTAAGCATGGAGAGGGGAAGAAGGTTGTGGGCCGCGCGGCGCCTCCCGGACCCCCGCACCTAATCGTCGAGATCCAATCGGACTTTCCGGGGTATAATATTTGTTTCTTTTTTCCAGCTTTTATCCGATTTTCGCCTCCAAACCTGCAAGGACAATAAGTATTGTTCCGTACAATAAATGACTAATTAGGGCGGAGATAAGGAGCAGTCGGGGAGTTAATACTATAACTACGTCTACTACGTACAGGCCATGAAACCGAAAGAACAGTGTTATCGGCCTGGGATTCGCATCCTTATCATCCTACCAATTTGTCCGTCACAATTCTTGGCTGCTACCTTTATTGAAGCACTCAGGCAGAAACAGACTTTTAATATAAAACCTTGAGGTCGGGAAATGAACCCAAAGCGCTCCCAGCAAGCAATCTCAATGTATTTGTCATAGGCTGCTTACTGCCTCTGTGATTTTATAGAATTCTATCATTGTATGATCTTGTAAAGCAGCTATGTATTTTCATATATATGAAATTTGCGCACCATCCATGGTCGAAGTAGATAGAATGACCACACGAGGAATGAAAAATCAATTTCATAAGCTTGCTTCCAGAGTGAAACTATGGTAAAGATGAGTGGTCAAGGTTTTCCGCAGTGGGATGGATGAATGGTGATACTGGTTTCTGCTGACTGGACCAATTGTTTGCTTTCTCATGCAGTGACGACGAAACTTGGAACTGTGTCGGCCAATACAGATTGCCCGCAGTATCATCTGCATGCGCTAAAGGGACCGTTGGGATATTCCTGGGGTAATAACACTATCCAATAACTTGAAAACCCAGCTTGGTTGACGATAAAGAAGTAGCTCGACAAAATCAAAGTCATACAAGTGTATTTGACGTGTAGTCAACATGAACAAATGGCTCTTCGCCTCTCTCCATTCGCCACCGATTCGTTGCCTCTAAAACCCCCGGTAACCCTTTAAACAACCACCCCCATTTCTTCAGAAACCCTTCCGACATCTCCCATCCAGTAATGTCCCATGGCGGCGACCATGCAATGATGCCGCGTCGCTCTATTTCGTCGTCAGGGAAACCCTCGTACAGCCCGCCGATACAGTCAGCCCACAACTCGTCCTCATCGAAGGTACCAGCGGCCCGGATCAGACGGTCTCGTCCCTCAGGACACGGGAAAAGGTCGACCCAGTCGCCATGCGGTACTGTTTGTTGAAGAGTGGTGGGCAAAAGTGTTGAAGGGAGTACTTCGGGCTTAGTAGGATAGGGGATGACATGGACAACTTCCTCATCGCAGTCGAGCGGCGTGACGAGAATGCCCGAGATTAGACTGCGGTTGACGGCCAGGGCACGGAGAGCGTTGAATTGGAGGAGCGTGATGAGGTGATCCGGACAGAGGGGGAAGACAATGTTAAACTGCTTTTTTCTGGGTTTATCTGGCATCAGGGGATTTCTCGCATTATATTTGATACGAGATGCTGGGACGATGAAGACTGATTGCTGCTCAATGTCCCAGCATTCTACTAGCGCATCTGATTTGATCAGTGTTCCGGTTGTGGCACTGGATGTTTCAGCTTTCTTTGCCAGGGCTTTGCGTTTTCCTACTGGACTGTTAGTCTTGATAATTGGGTACACCGGGTTTAAAAGAGAAAACAAGGCCATGTTACGGTATGCCCTAGTGTTGAGTCTAGTCTGTGCTCGTCTGCGTGCTGCAGCATCCTTGGTCCCAGTCCAGTCATCTTCTTTGCTAATCGCCTGTACGCGATGAGTAAGCCATGTCGTCGTGGTGATTGAAGGGGGCCTGGTACGTACCTCGGCCAACTGTGGTATTGAGGCGAGCTGGATGCGTGGCGCCGTTGGATTTACAGGCTGATGTGTGCTCATCATGGAATCACGGTGATGGCGAACTTGGACAGTTTGTTCGAGGCGGTTTATGAGAACGGAGAATGCGGTTCCGCAGCCGCAGACAGACTACATGTAGCAGACAGACTAGCAGATATCATTCATTCATTCATTGGCCAGCGATGCTAGCGTCATGCAGCCTGCTCACACTGTGGATCAGGGTCTAGCAAAGCCAATGCTGTGATTGGCTAGTTGGGGCCATCGGGCCATCCGGCAGCGAGCCCCACGCTTTAAAGTTCATGCAGCAGGCTCACTCGAGGTCTACTATTGGCCCATCGCTTTAGTCTACATTATACATACCTATGTAGATAAATCATAACTGTGACGTGATTGGACGAAGGGTTGATTGGTTATGCAGTCTGCTCACAATACCTAAAAACTTCCAAGATGGTTTGTTGCCATCATTGTTCGATAAGAGCAGTATATAAGACCGTACGTAGCATTGTCGTGTCATCGAATGCATATAGCTCAAATCCAAGGCATTGTTTCTTAGTACTATACACCTTCACATATTGGCTTTCATTTTGAATATGACTTTCCATCCCGGCACTCTCCCCGATCTCAAGGGGAAAATATTCATAGTGACAGGTGGGAATTCTGGAATGTAAGTCTTCCCTCTCTCTCTCACTGCGAAGCCTGAATCGCTGATCTCACCAAACAACAGAGGCTACTACACCGTAGCCAACCTAGCAGAACACGGCGCCCACGTTTATATGTGCGTCCGATCTCTAGAGAAGGGCATAGCAGCCATCGCCAACATCAAGAAAGTGCACCCCTCTGCCAACATCGACCTCCTGCAAATGGACCTCATGGACCTCACCAGCATCGTCGCGGCTGCTGAGCACTTCCTCACACTCGAGACAGCCCTGCACGGCCTAGTGAACAACGCAGGCATCATGGCCACGCCCTTCGAAATGACCAAAAATGGCCACGAGGCCCAGTGGCAGACCAACTACCTCGCACACTGGGTCTTGACGGAGCACTTGCTTCCTCTGATGCTGCGGACTGCCAAGGTGCTTTCTCCTGGCAGCGTACGCATCGTCAACCTCACTTCATCGGGCCATATGGGCGCACCCAAGGACGGCATCAATTTCAAGGACTTATCGCTCAAGGATAATGGCCCGTGGACGCGGTATGGGCAGAGCAAGCTCGCCAATATTCTGCACACCAAGACCCTGCACAAGACGTACGGCCCCGGCTCTCCTAGTGCAAGGAAGGGGGAGGGTGAGATCTGGATTTCATCCGTGCATCCAGGTCTGGTTGAGACGAATCTCGCTAGGTCGGTGGGGGGGTTGGGCATGAGCAGTATTTTCTCGGTCTTACGCATGTTTGGATTCATATGGTCTGCCGACAAAGGGTCGTGGACCAGTTTGTTTTGTGTGGCGAGTTGGGATATGAAGGCCGAGCAGAGTGGTGCATATTTTGAAATTTTCCGGCGGTTTGGGGAGCCTAGGTGGCAGAGCGCTGCGGCGAAGGATGAGAAGCTTGCAGAGAGACTGGAGGAATGGACTGCAGAGGTGATGAGGAAGGAAGGCTGGTTTCGGTAATGACTGTATTATTTAAGAGATTCATGGTTTTATGTCAATACATGTCAACCAGCAATCAATAGTATTTTTCATGCAATACTCTGCTGACAGATTCCAAGCAACCCGACCTCCACAGACTTAATAGTAATACCCAGCAGGAAACAGTTGGCAAGGAAAAGTTGAGTGTAGGCAAGAGCCAGGGCCAAGATAAGTGCGGGGATAGGAAGGTGCCCTCTCCCCACCCATACAGTATGTATCTTCTGCTTGTTAATCTTTCTTCCCTTCAATTCTCCCCAAGTCAGCATTTAATGGATTTCAATCTGCAAGAAGCTCTTTCAAAACTACCTTCCTGGACTCACTGTCGTGAACGCCGCATTAAATGTGATCGCCATTTACCATCCTGTGACCACTGCAGCAGGGTGGGCATCGAGTGCCAGTTCCGCGATCATGTCCTACACGAGGATATTCCCAGGGGATATTTATATTCTCTTGTGTCTCATTACGAGTCGCTTATGGCAGCAAAAACCCATACTTTCGTGGGCATGGATGATCACGAAAAATACACCGATGACAATCTAGCAAGCAATGAAACTGCCAAAAAGAAAAAGCAAACTGGCACCCTTGTCCATAGTGTTTCGTTGGCTTCAGGTCAAGAAAAAGTTACTTACTGGGGACCAAGCAGCGTCTTTGCTTATCTTGAAGAAAGATTATCAACTGGGGAAATAGAGATGCCGGCAACACCGCCGCGCCCAGTTGTGACCTACTATGACCTCTATCAGGAGACGTTACAACCAGTTCGTGATGGCGAGGTTGTTCTGCCCAATGTTCCTACAATAATTATCATTATGTCTCATTACTATCGCTCAGTCGAACTTCTCTATCCAGTACTGGGAGAGGCGTGGTTCTCTGATCTGTCAACCCGGGTTCAAGATAACCAGTACAAGCACTGCAGCATCACCAAGCCCCAAGATAAAGAGGAATGGTGGCTTGCCATGGTTCTGTATTTAATTGTGGCCATTGACCTCAAATTAATCAGTCGATATGACCGTTCCTTTATTTCCCCAGCATCGGCATACTTCTCTAGCGTGTCGAAGAGCTTCTATACCTCTTCGATGACACACTCTCCTCACATGAATACCCTTGAGGTCATTCGCGTCTTAGTGTTGATGTGTTTATACGAAATCTTGGATAGCATATCGGGTGACGTCACACACTTATTGGGGTATGCGTTTGACGTGTGTGACAGAATGGACGAGAATGCAAATGCCGATCAAAATGAAGACGAGCAAGTTGCAAGGATGAAGCAGACTCTTCACGTTCTCGAAATGTATGCCATGACCTGGTCTTCATTTCTGCCACCCACATGGCAACTAATAATTCAATAACTATAGAACTGCCTCTGTTTCCTTTGGTCACCCGATTTCTCGTGAGCCAAAATTTACTCGATTTTCACCCAAAGAGTCCTTCTCAACGGCAATCATAGAGCTTGCTCAGACGAGACTCGGAATTCATAAATTTACCACCCGGCCGCCAGGAAGTGAAGATTCTGACATGAGTGTCTTAATGAGTGCTATCCATCGAACACTTCGGCAGTGGAAAGTATCTTGGGAAGCAATGGTGAATGCCGCCACTACCTTATCAAGCACCTCGGTCACCTACACGCGTAATCTTGGTGAATTTCTGTTCAACGAGACATTGTTGGAATTGGTGTATCTGATGAATAGGCAGGGGTTCCCTGCCCCAGGTGCAAGCCCGGAATTAGAATTGATTCATATAGCTTCCAGTTAAATCGAAAACTACGCGGCGCTTCATGACCTTGGTACGGCTTCCCCAAATATTGCTCATCATGACGGAAATTTGCAAGTTACCCCATTTATGCCTTGGGCACAATGGAATTCAACCTGGAAGGCGACGTTATTTCTGCGAAGTCAACACCATATGACAAGCAACGATAGTATTGCCCTAGGAGAATGCGTTCTAGCTCAATATCGCCCTACACATGCGTTGCATATGATCAACACATTGCACGAGATCTCTCGCCTGTATAAAACCGACCGCCAGATGTATGAGTTACACAGAAAAAAATATTGACTTGACTGTGAGAGTCTCTGAAGAAGAAGACATGCCTAGCTACATTTTTCGATCCATTATACTAGGAACATGCTCGTCATAGTAAAGGGTTTTCCCCGACTCTCCCCCATCTTCAGCTCCCATGGCCAGCCTGGCAACAGCCTCTCCACACCAACTTGCGGGCTCGACAACATTTTCCTGTTTTGACCAGGTTTGGAACCTTTCAACTTCTTCGTCGGCCATGATTCCCTTGTATTTTCCAGATATGGTCATAGCTGGCATCAAAGTCCTCGTCAAGCGAGGATAGACACCCTGGACTTGTATGTCTGGGTTTTCATGAGCTAGGAGCTGAACAAAGCGCGTTAGGGCGGCTTTCGATGTACAATAAGCCATCCACCCTTTGTATGTCACGCTGAGATCACAAGCGGAGGATAGTATAACGATTCGCGGTGGAGTGGTACTCGATTTACGAATGTGAGGGAGAACAAGTTGGCACTGGGTTTACGATCAGTTTTTCTTGCTATTGGTTTTCTTTGCTTGCCGAATACAGAATGCAAAGCAATGAGTTGAAACTTTGGCTTACCATTTCTATAACTCCAAACACATTAACTTCATACGTCTTTCGTACAGCATCAACATCAACAGCATCAACATCAACAGCATAAACATCAACAGCATCAACATCAACAGCATCAATCCTCTCGATTGGAGTAATCACCCCCGCGCTGTATATCAAGGTATCAAGACTCCCAGCAACCTTAATGCATGTACGGACCGCCTTTTGCTGATCATTAGCGTCAGTCACATCACCTAAGATGAGAGAAAGACGACCAGCATGCTGTTCCATCAGGGATGTGGTGAGTTCGTCGTCTGCATGAAGAGTGAAAACGATCAGTTTGGTTGATGATGCGGTGTTTTGAAGAAGATCCTTGGTTGTTTCGAGGCCAATTCCCAGGCCGCCGCCCACTATGACGATGGACTGAGTGGCTGGCATTGTTGACGGCTTGATGCAAAAGAAGATGAACCCTAAATAAACTCGGTGTAAGTTTTGATAAAAGGCCCATGAGAAGTTATTCCGATATAGTATCTATAAGTTCACTTTAGTAGTTTGCTTCGAGATATTAATGCTACAGCGTGAACGGCTTAATCCGCATGGCCTGTACAGAATCTACACCAAGTTAAATTGCTTTCTCTCGTCCATTTCCACGTCGTTATTCCTTATCCGCCAGTTCTAAGCACCGAAAATCCAGGGAAACTCCCCCCTCTTTGCATACTCAGATAAGGAGCGCGTAAATCCGCATGGGTGGATCCGGCAGCTACCTCAGTTGGTAGCCGGACTTGGCTTGAGCCTTTTCTTTCAGGTTTGGATCAAGTACCGGGGTAAAAAATATACATCTTATAGATTGCTATGAGTTTTTGGGCATGTGTAAGACTTTGGCAATCTATATACATTCTCCCGAAGAGGTACAAAAGCCCCTTTTCTGAGCCCTATTCCGACAGATAACGAGCGATATGTAGCTTCCATTCTTAGAATTACACTCTGAGTTTTGTAGAAGGACTAGACTTTTCTCTTTGATACTATATCAATGACTAAATCAAGTGCTATATGTTGTTGTATTGGAAAGCAGTGCTGGTTACGATCAGA
The DNA here is from genome assembly GCA_023721895.2 of Talaromyces albobiverticillius. Taxonomy (NCBI): domain Eukaryota; kingdom Fungi; phylum Ascomycota; class Eurotiomycetes; order Eurotiales; family Trichocomaceae; genus Talaromyces; species Talaromyces albobiverticillius. The sequence goes on along the minus strand of JAMBUR020000001.1, from coordinate 3,403,702 downwards.
TACGGCCCTGCTTGAACTCCTCGGCCATCTGAGCAAAAGTGCACCATTCGACCCCTTCGTGTTGGTTTATCCAGTCAATGAGTCTAGAACAGAGGATATACATAAGCAAAAGATATGTGTTAAACGAGGGGGACAAACATAGACACACCGTTCATGCATCAAAAGAACATGCGGTCGGCCACTGACTTGTGGGTGAAAACTCATTGGAAATATGAATGTGTCATATTCACGATAGCACCATTCGAATTGTTCACGCCATAGCCTCTCTACTGTATAGGTGTCAACTAATCCTTGCTATAAGAAACAGGCAAGACCTCCGGGTCAGTAACAAATCGACGAAAGAGGAATGAGAAATACTATAGAGAGTGTTGCACTCACAGTATTAGCACGAGAAGGCATGTATTGTAACGGTGGCCAATCGTCCAGTGTCCAGGATGCTGATATTGTCAATTAATATACACAAAGGTGTATTGTTAACTGCAGCCTTACCTGGGATTTCAACGACTCCAGACTTTTTCGCGTGTTTCATAGGTGTCATCCACTCATGAGGATCTTTGGAGTAATCAGTCAATGCCACTTCTTCCGTGCCGTACGAAACATAATAAGTCTGAAAGTCGTCATGCATGAATGAATGATCTGAAACACACATATGAGCAGCCGATTTTATCTGAAGAGAGAGATGGTTTTAGAAATGGGAAAGACACAACAAGTATCGTACCATATTCAATACCAAGTTTCTCTAGCAATTCGATCTGATATGAACTGTTCCTCCATGCTGGTGCAGTAAATCCCTTTGGCTTTTGGCCGCAGAATTTTGTCTGTATATCAATAGTTTTGACCATGATAGATTCGAACTTATCCCGTGGAAGGTCGGCTGGGTATCTATATTTTGTCCAATCAATCATCCATTTCTTCCGTGATGAGAATTGGCTTGTACTCACTCATGCGTATATCCGTGCAGGCCACTGTTTTTATATGATTAGGAAAAAAAAAAACCCTTGGTTGTAATCAGACTGGTATTTACTCACATTTCGTGACCCGCGTCTCTGATCTTCGCCATTTCTTCGGGAAAGGTCTCGATTGTGTGCCCAGGAATGTACCTATAAATTCGAATGTCAACTCTTGCTCTCCCTCATGTCCTGAAAATGAATAGAAACCCCACCAGGAGCATTTTATCTTCTTGCGTTCGTACAGCGCCAGTAACCGTTCAACACCCCTAGTCGCCCCAAATACACCTTTATGACAGAGTCAGATTCACCGTTCTTACACTCATTGATAGTCAGTTACCTCGAGAAATATCAGTCATGTTTGCTGAGGCGCCACCATTGGTGGTGTTGAGGTGGTTGGCCACGGCATCAACGTCGATCCCGTAGCCAACGAGAACCCTCTTCTTCGACATGCTTTTCTTTGTGTGGTTTTCGGTTCTTGACAATAGGGAGGATAAAGAACCTGACGTACAGGTATTTCACTTGGCAAAAAGCATTGCAGTCATCATCACAAAAATAAATGCAAATACTCATCGGCCATTTATTGGTGGGATGATTGCGATAACGCTGTCGCGCAAGTCCGCAGATCGGAACGAACACCGAGGTCACATGTATCAACACTATCGATTCGTGATAGACTCGAAATCTGGCAAAAAAAAATGCAAGAAGACATATATCGCCATGGCAGCGCCCCTGAGACTTGAGCTTAAAGGGTCTTCTAAAGAGGCACGTATCTTGAAGAGAATAAACTTCATAAGGACTATAAAATCTGACACTTGGAAACGCCGTCTAGATAGGGCTCCAACACGGTTGGATCGTATCAGAGAATTGACAAAGAACGTACCTGAAAGTGGTGGACAAGTCACAGGAGACCGTCTTAGGAAGGATGTCTTTTCAAATACCCTTTAACGCCCCCCAAGCAATTTGTTGCCAAGAGGATCCATCACGGCCATTGGCAACAAGAAGTAGCACACTGTTTGTATCGTTATGCGATTCGCCAAAAAGGCCAAGCCGTTAGCTGAAATTGTATGGGGCCGGCCTGGTAGTGGCGAGGAGGGCCCTGTATTGATTCTAGGTGATAACTAGAACAAAGATGCCGGAAATGAGGTATAAAATGCCCCTAAAATGGCCATTGCATTTCTGCTTCGCTGCCCATGAGATCCCAATCAAGCTGGGTGTAATCTTGAAAGATGTCAAACGGCCTGTACGGCGTTTCGATTTCACAGTTCTCCCATTCCAATGAGTTAGCATCTTGAATAATATTGGTACTGGTGCTTTCTGTCCAACCGTCTAACTCTAGTTGTGACGCTGTATGTAAGGCCCAGTCTCCTGTCATTTCGTGCAGTACCGTTCCAGATGTACCCACCGCAGAGATTGGAATTTCGGGTGGGTTCATGTTGTTGGAATTTAAGTTGAGGGAGGCATTATGATGGTTGGCATGCATGCCCGCAGTTGAAAGGAGACCAGCTGAAAGGGAGAACGAAACAAACATGTCGGATTTCAGTCTTTCGTAGTGTTCGAGACATATTTTGGAGCCTGGCCATCTGTGAGATAGAAGATTCTGTGCAAAGGTCAGCTCTCTCTTTATTGTCTATTGTCTGGTACGAGTGCACCCACAAAAACTTCCGAGTATGCATTGAGCACACTGGTTACCTGAGTGTTTGAGAAGTGTTGCAGAAGCCACTGGTAGTCCCTCTTCACGATATTTATCAACATAACACCTGCAGCTGTTGCATGATGAGCACAGTGCCAGTCAAATTTGAGCAACCCACTTCGCAACATTCGAAGGTATCCGTGGGCAATGCCCTCAGCCGCTTCAAAACTCCTGAGAATAGATCGTTGGTCCGGATGCGGGTTTCGTGGACAATTCACATGAAGATAAAACTGGCCTGTCCACATGACGAAGTCAAACCAGTCAAACCCGGAATTCTCTGTAGATTCAAGACTCTGTCTCCATCCTAGGAGCTCGTCATTCTGCATATTCATCCATTCGGGGTATGTCACGTCTCCCCGTAGCGCTTTATTCTGAAAATTCACTGCAAATATCTCGGACTGAATTTGACGAAATTTAACGTGTCGCAGAAAACGGGCTTGCTGTTATGGTTTAAACTCTGTGGAGTCATTCGTCTGCCAGGGTAGCTTTGTGTCGATTTGATCGTCATCGATACTACATGGGCGAAGGGCGGCAATTGAAATGGACCGGTCCATGGAATAGAGCTATCTAGCTGGCAAGCTTCTATTTTTTTGGAGAAAGAGATCCGAGAAAGCATACTGCCCAGAATATTTGTCTGCGCATGTCAAGTTGCGCCTCGTTGTAGGTTTTACCAGAAGTTCAAGTAGGCTCTCGATGCAGTCCGAAGGAAATTGCCATCCGCATCATCGCATTTTTCAGGGTCCATATGTTGGCTGAGCGTGGGTAAAAATTCGCAAACTGAAACTGAAGCATAGATGATTGTAAAATCCTCTATTGTTGGATCCGCCATTGGATCATATCGCTCCATTGCGAATCGAAAGAGACCCTCGTTTAGTGATTGCAAGCGCCGGTCGTGCAGAAGAGGCTTAGATGTCATGGAACTGATAGCCATAGTCATCGCAACAACCAGCTCACTCTGTCTCAAACCAGTGCTTTCCTCACTATGTGTGGAAGATGCGCATTGGTCATATACTAGTGCATAATGGGATTGCAAAGATTCTGCACGAAAAAAAGGATATTGTGGTAGAATGGTTTCAATGTAGACTCTCATGAGCATTTCAGCAACATGCCTAGGAATTGCTGCAAGAGTAACGATATCGCTAACTTCTTGATTTTCTTCCTCTAGTTCTTGTCCACATTCTTGGCCCATTGAATTCGCGTTCGATGGACTTTGACGCAAGGCTGGTAAGGGAAGTGGCGAGCTGCTCATTATCAGTGGAATAAAACACTTTGCACGAGGCCTTTGCTTTTCGGGGCTGTTTAGAGTGGCACTCATTAGAGCTGTTATATATTGATCAATTTGAGATGGGACGACATCAGCAGTGTAGCTGGTTGAGCTGCCGCCTCCAGGGACGCGATTCTTGTCTCCAGATACTGGATCAGACTACATTGCCATCAGCGAAAACTGATAAATCAAATGGAACATTAATTATCATTTACCTTCGTGGTGCCGGTGTTTGCTGCCTGCGATCGAAGCCAACACATTCCACCCCAGCCTGCACACAACGGCTGCAAGCTGGAACGCCGTTGTCGCACTGTCCAGCATCAGTCAGCTTAATTTTTCAATAAAAGTCAATCTTTGGTGACTACTCGGCGCTTTTGTTTGTAGCATCGCGCACATGCATATGTCGCGCGACTCATGATCGAAGTGCTTGTCCACTTTTAAGAAGTCGCAAGGAGAGAACTTGTCAGGGTAAGAGGGTGCCGGACACAACTCCGATCTGTACATAAGCGCGTCAAAGCAACTTAAAGATAAGCCTCTCCTATTACTTTCTACAGAAATGGGGAGTTGGGCTTATTGATTGGTGGCCTATAAAATCTGACTGTTATCGAGTTCTACGCTGTATTGGTATTATAAAAAGTACTTGTTTATACCCATCAAAAATTTAATATCTTGATATAAACGTGAAGGCACAGAATTAGGGCTTCAACCCTTCATCTCGCATGGTTGACCCAAAATCTACAACGATCTTGTTTTTGCCTTTGCCTTCATTTCTTCCACCTCCTTTTTGAAATCCATCTCACCTTTCCTCGGCACAAAGTACACCTTGAACTGCGACGGAGCATTTAATACACCACTAGGCGTACATCCAAATGTTTGCCACGACTCTGGTGGAGGATCGCTTGGATCAACCCGGATTTCAAAAGCAAGAATCATGCGGAGTAGCAGTCCATACATCATGTTTGTGATCGACCATGCAGGACAGATACGTGAACCTATGCCGTATGCGCAATAGTTGACCCCAGAACCGCCAATTTCTGTGTCCAGCCAGCGGTCAGGGTTGAATTCACCGGCTGTAGGACCAAAAAAACTTTCGTCTAGCAGGACTTTATCAAAAACGAGGCCACAAAATTGATTGACAGGATATATAGACATACCATGACTCGCAGCTTCGGAGTTCATATACAACCTCGTCCCCTTTGGAATTCTAATGCCTGATTTGAGGACAACATCTTTCTGCGTTTCGTGAGGAAGTCCAAATGGCAGAACGACATAGTTACGAAGAATCTCTTTGTAGAGACCGACAATGTATGGAATCTTTTCTTCCACAAATGCTTTCTCTTTTGCTTCATCAGGGGAATAGTGAGACATAATGTCTTCATATGCTTTTCGTTGAATCTGCTCCCCTTCGGCCGAGACCAGACCACCAAGGCCAGCACATAGATGGCTTGGAAGACTCTAGGTTCCTCCTTGGAGCATTGAAGTGCAGCATTTGACCGCGTTTTCTAAACACAGTCAACTTGATAGATATTAAGGAAGAAGGAAATTTGCTTACCAATTGTCAAATTATGGTCTTTGTCTTCCAAAACCGAGGCAGCAATACAGTTTGGCTTCTCACCATGGGAGATGCGGTCTTTGAGTCCTTGTAACATTTCTGAAACCATTGTTGAGCGTTTCTTAGAAGCTACTTGTCCAATCAATCCCATACGATGATATTTTGGGTGAATGCGAAGAAGAGGCACGAAGTCTGACCAAGTATTCGATGCACCACGCACTGTGGTGATTATCATGGCATTCTCGATGTACTCTCGCAACCAAGGATCATTGGCATCGTCGAAGCGCTTATCGAAGGTGATTTGAACCCCAGGTTCATTGCGACAATCTGCATCATCTTAAGGGGGTTAAGCGATTTCCGGCCGTAATCTCCTTGCTCTGCCAGGTTTATTACTAGACGATCGCCTTCGCGATCAAGACCAGGGTAGAATCGGGGCCATTCGGATGGCTTGAGGGCTTTGAGCGCTGCTAAGCGCTGTGGTTTGAAATTGTGATCGAGTGAATGAGAACCGAGGTCATATCCTGCATTGGGGTTTTACATTGATACTGTATTAGCCAGGAGCAAGCTTTCATTTATACGCATGTTAAACCCTCAATAAAAATAGGGAAATTCCATACCAATGTGCTTCTCAAAGACATACTGCCGAGGCCGGGCCGAAGTGGCATTGCCGTTCAATACAAACAACTCCTTCGTTTTCTCAAAAGAGTTGGTAATGAGGAAGCGATGCCGGCCAAATATGACCTGTAGCATATCCGAACCAAGCTTCTTGCACCATTTGTCCCATAAAGCGGCGTCATTTATACCAGAAGCGCCTGCATGGAGGTGTAGATGTCCCAAAAACGGCACTGCGCCAGGCATTTCGGGCACGCCATTAATCCTGGGAACATCGGTAGAAATGCCGTACTGTTTGGTTGAAAGTGTACGGTTAGTGCGTCTTGCTATGCCAATCCATTCTTTTCATATGTGCAGGGTAATCTCATACCAGCCATAAAAGACCAAAAGCAATGCACACCGATACCCAGACGTCGACAAGATTGTCGCTAGCCGTCTTCAACTCAAGCATTTTTTTTAAAAAAGAAAAGAATATATCTCTTTCTTGTTTTGCTTCCTACGTGGGTAGAAAGCTAACGGTGATTTCAGGGGCCCAGAAAGAATTCAAGATGCCTGGTTGCGTATACTTCACAGCAAACAAAGAACACATGGATGAAAAAGAGGATCTTATTGATATTAATAGTATGATTCGCAAGACGGAAAGAAGTCGTCGCTCTCATCTCCAAGTCACGAGCAGCCGAAGCCCTAATTCCTCTTATCGCGAGCGGGAAACGCGCAAGTCCGCACCTGCCCCATGGTCCGCACCTCCGCCTCCGCTATCATTCTCTTTCAGTGTCTCTGAAAGCAAATCCCTTTATCGTCCAATGCCATTGACCAGGCAACATGACTGTAACTACCGTGTGCCAGCGCCATGTGGTTGCTCAAGTGCGGAGTCTCGTCTCCTGCTATCAGAGATGTATGTATAAGATAACGATTGCGCGTACGATATCAAAGCTTAGAGTCAGAACCCCTCAGTCCCCATGAGCTTTTTTTACGTATAATAAATACTATTCCATCTCTCTCCAGATCTCATACTAGTTGGCCACCTGGATCCCGCGGGAATCTTGCATGTTCTTGGATTTCATCGTCCATAGCTAACTCTTAACTGCTTGTCAACATCTATCTACCTACACCAAAGACAATGAATACTCTGCAGAAAATAAGAACAGCAGTATGGGGAGCACCAGCCGAAACTGCACTGGAGAGGCGCCTGATTGTCAAGATTGACATTTTCATTCTGACATCGTGCTGTCTACAGTACTGGGTAAACTAGTGAGCCACACATCATTGCCGACTAGCTCTAACTGCTCTACTTATACTTGTTTCCCCTTAGTCTGGATAGGTAGAATTTGAACAATGCCTATGTTAGTGGCATGAAAGAGGAGCTTAACATGAGAGGAGATGACCTCAATGTCATCAATACAAGTATGTCGTACCTCACTCCAAGCAAATATTTTAACTGACTTTTCTCAACTTCGCAAACAAGTCTTTTGGTGTGGTTACTTTGTTGGGCAAATCCCAAACAACCTGATTATGCAGTACATTCGCCCACGTTATTGGATGCCAATCTCCATGTTCTGCTGGGGGCTTTTAACTCTCGGGACAGGCTTCGCTCATAACGCACAGTCTATCATGGCTATTCGATTTTTTCAAGCCTTATTTGAAGGTTCCACCTTCGTTGGCACTCATTATCTCCTGGGTTGCTGGTACAAGGATGAAGAATTAGGGAAGCGTACCGGCATATTTACCAGCAGCGGGTTGGCTGGTACGATGCTTTCTGGTCTTCTGCAAGGCTCCATCTATTCAGATCTGAGTAAGTCACAGGCAGGTTTCCAAAACGGGAAAGAAGACTCATATAAAATGCAGATGGAAACAGCGGCCTGTCCGGATGGCGATGGATGTTCATCATTGATTTCCTAATCACCCTCCCGCTGTGCATTTTTGTATATCTGTTTTTCCCAGATACTCCAGAGACATCTGAAGCCTTCTTCCTTACGGCAGAAGAAAAACACCTTGCTGTCGCGCGACTAAACCGAGATGGCTCATCATCGCATCAACATGGAGAGCTCGGAATGGCAATTTTCAAGAGGGTTCTAGGGTCATGGGAAATTTATGCAGTCAGTATTATCCACAAATTAGTTGGATGGGTTGAAGATAAACCAGCTCTAACGATACATGCTATAATCACAGTTCTGCTTCATTTGGACAATGGGAAGGAACTGCGAGATGTTTTCATCCAATGCCATCATGAATCTCTATCTCAGCTGGACGGGGAACTAATCCGTCGAGTTGGTCGACTACATGCCAATGGGTATTAGCGGAGTGGGCATCGTGGGCACAATAATTTTTTGGGCTGGTATTCAGACATTACCAAGAAATCGTGGCATGTTGGCATCCTGACCTCGTGCACCGCGATCATCACTGGCGCCATAATGATCAACCTACCTTCAGATGCTGCCCGCTTATTCGCCCTATATCTAAATGGAATCCAGTACTCTAATCAAACAGTGATGTTTGCGTGGGCCAATCGACAGACGTTTAGCGATGCACCCAAGCGGTCTATCGTTCTTGCTTCGATGAATACGGTAGCCGTGATATTTTATTCCTTCTGGTCAATAACCTTCTACGATACTGACCAGGAGCCGGCTTGGAGAAACGGGAGTATTGCTATGCTTGTTTCGGGATCTTGCATGTTCCTTGGTGTGCTTGTCACGCGGTGGCTGGAAGTTAGATCAAACCGATACCCTGGAGTTACGCCGGAGGATGGCCAGGGATGGGACGGAGAAAATAATTCTACACCGGAAAAGAAAAGTGAGGATGAGAAGGTCGTAGAGCCTTGATTTACTTGCTGGACTGACTTCCATGCTGCCATTGAAGGATCAAATCTTCTACTGCTATGACCGTTGTCATCTCTTGTAAAGATATTCCCATTTTCATTGTAATCTGGCCTTATACTGTCTCAACATTGCCATGGTTCTTTTTTATCTATGTCAATACGTGCGATTTATAAAGCCATTCTCAACCAGTATTTGCATTCTAGAACTGTGTCTCTTGTTGTAGAAAGTTTTTTAAACAGATATGTACGTAATATATAGACAAAATATCCAACTAGTAAGGAATCTGTTGGTAGAAATAGTCCATGATGAAGTCAACTTGCTCTGAAGTCGCGATGGGAACAGTCTCAAAGGCATCACCCAGCTCCATAACAACCTGGTCGCCATCAGGGTCATTAGGAGCCCACTCTGGAAGCTCACCGGAACCCTTATAAGAGCTTCCATTGTTAGGGTTGAGGGTTTTGGCGAAGTTGGCCCAATAAGCAGACATCTTGGCTGAGATCTCATAGTCGACATCAGTGAAGGGGTAGGTGTCTGCATTGGCGTATAGCGCATTGAGAGCGTACATGATCTCGGACTGATGGAAGGCACCCTGGTCCTGGCCTGGAGGAGCGTGTGTCCAGTAGTAGGTGTAGAAGTCCGAGGAGGCTGCCTTGTACCAGTCGTACCCGTAGGCCCAGGAGCCGACCTTGGAGGTGTCCTGAGCGGCAGCGTTCCAGCCTTCGTCGGCGAGGGTCTGATTGTCATCGTCTGGGTAGAGTTCAAAGTAGCGTGTGGATAGATTTCCGTACTTAAGGGCGCAGTAGTCCTGGTACTCATCGACCGTGTAATCAGTGGTGGTAGCAGCGCCGGACTCGTCCTTGGTGTTCCCAGTAATAACAGGGACGTCGTTTGCGGGGCCGTTTGTTAAGGAGTCAATGTACTTTTCAGGGATGACATAACCGTCCAGCACAGGCTTGAAGATAAGCGGATAGCCAGTGGACAGGGCCGTCACCCACCAGATCCAGGTACTATTAACACGATCTTGATCGCCGATGAGCAGCTCCTCCATTGAGAGATTGCGCAGCTCGGCAATGGTCGAGACGTTGTGGATGGCTGTGTAGTTCTCCCCAAACCATAGCGCCGTGGACATGTTGGAATACTCGCATGCCAACCCTGCCAGCAGGGTGTCATAGGGGAACCGGATGCCAGACTCAGAGATGGCGCCGTGGAAGTAGCCCTCAAACAACGGACTGTTGACCGCGTGGTAGGTCTGCGATGAGCCAAATGACTGGCCGGCAATTGTGACGCGGTCAGGGTCACCACCGAACTGAGCAATATTGGCCTGTACCCATTTGAGTACCTCGAGGAAGTCCAGCACGCCATAGTTGCCTGACGTGTTGTAGCCTGTGGCTGCAAGTCCCTCGGCGTTCAGCTCTGGGGTGGCGAGATATCCAAAGGCGTCATCACGACGGTTAAAGGAGATCAGGATAACATCGTGCAGGGCCATCCCGCCACCATACCACCATGCGTTGTCGCTGGTTTCATCAGACCCTTGATTCCAGACCATGACGGGCAGCTTGGCGTCGGCGGAGCCAGCATTGGTCCACAGGTTGAGGCTCAGGCAGTCCTCACTAATGTACGAGCCGTACCCAGTGGGACACGCAGGACCGAACGCGGTTGCGTTCAGGGTCTCATTCCAGGGCTCGCGCGGCTGAGGCGGTTTCCAGCGGTTCTGATACCCTGTATCAGCAGCAAAGGGGATGCCCAGAAAGGCAGTCACATTGGACTCGGAGTAGTTGAAGTAGGTCTCAAGTGTGCTCTGATTGAAGTACTTGTACCCTTGGACGGGGCCAAGCGTGGTGTTGATGACCGAGTCCCAGAGTTGAGCCTGGGTGACGGCAGCTCCCACGACCAGCGAGCCGATGATGCGCGCGAGAGGAGACATGATAATGGAGAAAGGAAGGTGCGCTGTGGTTGAAGAAATACATTCCGATGAAGGATTGGCATGCTGCCTTTATACTCTTGTTCGCATACAACTTGATTCCATTCCTTGAGCGCTGGCTCCGTTGAGGGATGGAGATGCGTCGCGTCGACTCCACCCCTCACCTTGGAGTGAGAGGAATATTACCAAATTGCCTCCAGAACATGATCGCATCACGGACTCTCCGTTCTGCGTCCGAGAGGGGAGTCAGTCATAGTCATATCATATGCATAATTGTGTCTGTATATGTAGTATGCCCAGATGAACAGGGATATGGATGTGCGTACCTTAACCTACCACTTTCTGGACCGACCCGCGCGCCGCGTACCACTGCGTACGTTAGCCGTCGATCTTTGACGAACTAGCAGCGATCATTCACTGATTTTATCCGGGACAACGGAGACCAAGTCGTTTAGTGATAAACATCCGAGATGAACGGACGCGATGGTGCTTGTTTTGTGTTGTTTCATCCAGAATGTTCCGATGGTGACCCCGCTCTAGCGTATATTTTTTAATCGGTACCTGGGTACCCAGTTTCTTGGCTCATTGTCCAAAAAAGCACCTAGGTTGCGAAGACAGTACCATGGTTTGTTTCAATTAGTTCTATTAAATGTAAAGGAATTGTGTTCTATGTAAAAATGGAAAGGAGACTTGGAAGGGTGGTTTTATGGCTTGTAGATGCGTATACTAGAGACGCCACCAAGTCAAGCATCTCATCCATTCAGACAATTGGTAGCCTGCACTGATGTAACATCAATCAATCACTCAATCCTCCAAAGTCCGCTCGAAGTGAAGAGCATATCCCATCAACAAATGACGTCTCCTCCTCCACCGGTACGCCCAAGGCTCCAACCTGCCAACTGACCGCGCACATCAAGCTACCCCCTTTGACACTGATAACGTTAAACACAAGGGGTCCACTAAGAACATTGGAGGGCTGCACAAAAACCATCTTGGTGATCTTGTACTTGTGGTTTGCATCGCCGCTGCTACCATCAAAGGCAAGTAAATTGCTCACTTCATACGAGCAGTCCCGTTGATGCCCAATTTTCCCCAGCGTCCAATTTCTGATGCTGGGGGCATATCTCAGGAGACCAATTGCCTGATCTTGTAGCCTTGTGCTGCATTCGGCGAGCTTTTCCGTCATTGAGCTCGCAGCTGCCCACAGCTCGTCTGACAACGCAGGCTGCTGCTCCACATCAAGTAGACGCGGATGTACCTCGTAATAGCCAGACACAAAAAGACCCCATGTGTAGCCTGGCGTACCAATAGACCCTCGCATATCAACAGCCGTCTGCGAGGCAAATTTGGTTATATCACGGTTGGGAATAGCCTTGCTTAGCGCTCGAACGATCAGCTGGTGCATTGTCCCAGTGAGTTTGGCGTCATGTTTTCTCGACGCCTGCAGTGCTTTTTGTACCAACGGCGCCTCAATCTCAAGGAGCGTCACTCTGCTACTCTGGTCAGATGTTGGCGCGAACATGGGCGAGCCAGTCCACGTACCGGCATCGACCGTGCTGGCGGCTGCGCGGAGACCCAGGATCTTGGCCAAGAATGTTGGCAGGTATACTGCTAGTATCGGCCCAAGGAGGAAACCCCAAGAGATAGGAAGTCTCTCGGGAGTGTCAAAGGGTGCTGGAAGCGTTCGGCTTGGTGGCGTTACTAAGAAAGATGTCTCCTTGTCACTCGTACCACTAGTCTGACACCATGCGTCTAGAAAAGTGCGATGGAAGGCGGGTCCGACCATACCATCCCCGAGACTATGACAAAATGAAAAGGCTATAAAGCAGCGCGTCACTGTGGTGTCAGACGGCAATACTAGTGGAAGGACGACTATCCGCCAAGGTGGTAAATCAGCTGGCCATGGCCGGTCGAGGATTGGGTGTAGGACCCTTTCAAGGGTTTCTGTCTCTCCATCACTACTGGCCTCGTCATCGCGAATTATAGAGATATGGTCCTCAAGATTTATACTCGAAACCGCTTCGTAGGCTGGCTTTTCAGTATTCTTGTTCTTGACGACCACACTCAGATATGGGTGGGTCAGGATGCAATGTTTCAGAGGCGGAATGAAGGACTGAGGCGAATTAACGTCTACATCTTCCTTCCCAACCTCGTAAATTGCTGCTATGACGACCGCGTTGTAGAAGCCGAGGTCTTCGCGACTGATTGTGCGACGTTCATTGGGACCTGCATGTTTAGTTAGCCAAGCCGCACCCCTGAAAAAGGATCGTCACTGACTTGCGAATCGCATAAACGTTTTTGAACGCGACATTTCTGCAGTTTATCTAGTCTGTATACTGTCAAAGCACGAATATGCCGTGAGAGTATTCCGTAGCTTCTTCCGACATGAAATAGGGAAGACATTTTCACACCCGTGTATGTAGACAACCAGCCACCTCCAGCCGGGCAAGCCCATACTAGTGCTATTAATGCGCTAAGCAATAGCACATGTTAAATGTTCGTTGCCTGCAACTATTTTCTCTTCTCTCGTAAACCATTCTCCGTCATTACTCTACTTCTCTTCACTCGTACATAAATGCTCACCTCGGCAGTTTGGCCACAGCTTATAAAGGGAGATTATCAAGAGAAAATTAAGCGTAAAGTCTTTAGAGAGTGTGTATAAGCCAGTCAATCTGGTTGCTGCAGTTGCTGCCCAGATAATAGTTTTCATTCATGACAGACCCGATCTAAGTCTAGAACAAGATAAGTATGCTCTATCAATTGTATTTGCCGTTATTCACGCCGCGCTTTCCTCGGATCTGGAAAAGAAATAAATGTAGGCAAACTGCTTCATCTCCTCAAAGTTGCCAGCTTTCACCACCTTCTCATCATTGTACAGAACCCAAGCAGATTGGTTGCTATCAGGCAAGAGTTTATTTATGAAGGCAACATAATGTCTGTTAAAAAATTAGTGAACGGACCCCAAACGTATCTCAACAATCAAAACTTACCCAGCATGAAGTGAGCCACCTTTGTGGCAAACAAGAGACTGAAGCTTATATTTCGCAGGTAATCCTGTTTTGCCGGGGACTCCTTGGGACGAGGATGGTTCAGTCTCTGGATTCATAGAAGCTTCCGCGTCATCATTGGCATCCTCGGGGTGGCTGAATATCCAATCCAACGCTCTGGTGACATCTCCTCCTGTAGCCGCGAGTGCCTTTGCAGCTTGTTTGGCATCAATTCCCATCTCTCCAAGTTGTTGAATCTTCTCAGTATCCTGCTCTGTTGGACCGGCCTTTGTATCATTAGATATGGACAATGGTTGGTCGATGTCAGGGTCTTCCAGATGAGCCAAAAGCCAATTCATTGCGCTTTCTACGTCAGAGTTTCCTGTTGCATACAGTGCGTTCTCACATCGTACGTGAGTAAAGCCCATGCTTGATAGCTGTTCAACCAACTCGGGGTTCGCGACGAAAGCTGGGGCGCCAGTTTCAGCATCTTCTGGTAGCATTTCTTCGGTGGGGAGCGGACCGGAGGACAAATAGGTGCCCATGTCCATGTCTTCATCACTGACTTCCACGGGGATATTCAGCTTTGTCGGAACCCAATTTATTACCTCAAAACGACGTGCATTGATCACAAGGTGCTGAGGCAGCGATTTAAAACGGGAACGCTTGCTGAAGCCTTTGTTACTGCCACAGCCTGGACATTTCAATTCCACAATTTCCTCCCCGGTGAAGATATCGAGACACTCCTTCAACGTCACTGATTCATATTCAGCGTTGGCTTGTTCTGGTCCGTTACTCGAGGCAACTGCTCTGGCGGGTACCTGGACGGAAATATTGTCTTGTTCATCGTATTTGTAACGTACTTTACCACAATCAAGACACTTGAGGCGCTGTTCAAGAACAAAACGGAAGCTTTTCACAGGATTGTCCAATTCCTCAGTATGCTTAGACAATGTGATAAGTTTAAAAAGATGTAGCAGCAATTCGAATGCATCTTGTTGTCGCATTGTAGAGAACTCTTCGTGGCCGCGGCCAATGAGATGTTTGAACATTGCAGGTGCTAGTCCTCTTTGATGAGGGACCTCCGCCGAATCTGGTGTAGCTGACACCTCAGAATCAGGCTTAGAATATCTCCCAGACAACAGTCCATCAGCAAGTTTCCTTAACTGGGTTTCAAGGTCCTCTGCGGGACTATGGACAAACAAGGGTTCCTCGCCGAGACGAAAGTATCGCTGTTGGAAATCTGGTAATGCGAACAAGCATTGAACGATGCTGGCAAGATAACAACTATTCCCCAAGTTCTTCAGACCTGTGAAACCCGCACCAAAAACCGGCTGTAATACGGAGCCATCTTCGGACGTCATTGCAAACTCCCACTTCAGATTCTGTTCAAGTTGAAGTTCCATAAGACTCTTTTCTGTCTTTTCACTCTCTGCAATGTTGATTCCCCAATGACCCAGATGTGCTGCCAAACTGGGGTCTATCCTCTCCTCGTTACATTTGTAACAATAGATATCAGCAGAACCCTCGGGTGTGATGGAACCGAGCTTAACCGCAACGCCATGAGACGAGGCATCGGCATGAGCCAAAGCGTGGGAGTTTCCACCAACACCCCCGAATTGACTTCTGCCGCAGCCGATGTTTCCACATTCTAAGCACAACCACAGGTTTTCTTGCAATTCACACATCGAGCATTGTTTTAGATCTGATAACATGTGAGACTCGCGGTATGTTTTCATGATTAGAGGGGACGGTTTACCATGCTTGCCGACATTGCATTGTTCCAGCTGTACCAGATCCAGTGTGTGCTCGCAGGGAACGAATTCTTGCTCCCACGCCTTTACTTCTTCTCTTTTTGAAAAAGTCAAAGCCTTCATCACCCCTTCCACCACTGCAGATAGTTTATCACCAAGTTGGCCGCTGTTCTCGACTTGACACTCGTAACAAATAACGCTTATGGACGTATCGTAGCGGTCTTCTTCGGTTTCTGCCAGAATGGCAAGTTTGGACATTTTCTGAGGGGGCTCATCCCGCTAAAAACATTGAATTAGCTAAGTTTCGAGACGTCGGTTGATTCACTCCAACCCACCTGAACTTTCTTCCTGCTTCTTTTGATATTGAGGGCCAGCGAATGGCCGGTGTGTATGTGGTGAAGCTGTCCATGATTTCTTTCCCCGGTGCATCCGCCGTTGAAGCAGTGAAGGCAAACGTTCAACCCCGTCGGATCATCCTGTCTGCTGTCAGTCATGGTAAATCATGCCAAAAAAAAAAGGAAATGCAATACAATTGAATCGAAACATTGTGTACAATCCTCTCTGTACACGGGCTGGGTTGAGCTCGGAGGCCGCAGATCTTGAGAAGCGGATTAGCCAGTCAACGTAACCAGTCCCAAGCACACGACGCACCTGCAACTTCAAAATGACGGCACGCTGCCATGCCGGAAGTGGACAGAAAATGAATCGATAGCTGCTTAAACAACAGCAAAGAACAAGCAGGAAAGACTTTTGTTGCAAAGGACAGAAACGTTGGAAGGAAGGTCTTCTCTTATGACGTTGTGCCTGTCAAGACGGGAAGCTGGCAGCCCGCACTAGCGACTTCCTCCTGTGTTTAGGGCGGGGTCCGCGCTAGGCCTAGAAAGAGTCTCCCCCACTCATAAAGTGATCCTGAATTCGCGACGCGCTACACACGCGTCAACACAATCAAATCAGTATCAGCAGCACATATTCTGTTTGATTGCTGGCTTTTCACCTCCGCCTCCAGTCTTCATTTCCACCATGGCTACCGATCCATCGACTCTTATTTCAGTCGGATCTCTGAGGTAAGTAGTTGTCCTATCTGACCCTAGTGTTGCTGCATTCCCTCTAATGGCTAGGCAGTGGCATCTTCGATGACTCCAGAGCAACCGAGAGCGAACCTATTGTCCAATGTGTGCAGATCAAGCCGCTGGCTCCTCAGCCAAATGGCCAAGAGCGCTATCGAGCTGTTTTCAGTGACATTTCCAACTATGTGCAAACTATGATTGCCACCCGTAAGTTTCTGTTCTGAACAGTCCTTTTGTTTATCCGGGTCTAATAGATTCCATCTACAGAAGCCAACCACCTCGTCAAAGATGGAACACTGAGAAAGGGATGTCTCGTAAAACTAAAGTCATTTCAGTCAAATGCCATCAAGGGCAAAAAGTATGGTCTCCGGACAATGTTTGGGCTTCTGTGAGGATACTAACTGAACTTTGCAGAATACTGATCATACTTGATCTTGAGGTTCTCTCGCACCTTGGAGAGTACGAAAAGATTGGCGATCCCAAGCCGCTCGAGACTAGACCTGAAGAAGAGGAGAAAGCAGCACCAGCACCGACGACCGTATCCGCGAGCGGCTTCTATGGCACAAAACCTCAAACTGGCAATGGGTCCCACAACGCTCAGAACGTTCGCACTACTTCATCATCTGCACATGCTACTATCTATCCTATCGAAGCTATATCACCATACTCGCACAAGTGGACAATAAAGGCACGTTGCACAAGCAAGTCGACCATAAAAACATGGCATCGCAGTAACTCCGAAGGGAAACTCTTCAGCGTTAATCTTCTGGATGACAGTGGGGAGATCAGGGCGACAGGCTTCAACGATCAATGCGACAACCTCTACGATCTTTTCCAGGAGGGCTCTGTTTATTATATTTCAAGTCCATGCCGAGTACAAATCGCCAAAAAGCAATTTTCAAATTTGAATAACGACTATGAGCTTACATTTGAGAGAGACACGATGGTTGAAAAGGTAGACACATCCCTGGTATATCTAATATGAATGAACAATCTTCTCACAAGCTTACTACAGGCCGAAGACCAAGACAATGTCCCTCAAATTCGATTCAATTTTACGAGCATTGGTGACCTTCAATCGGTCGAAAAGGATACAACAACCGATATCATCGGGGTTATAAAGGAAGTTGGCGAGACTTCCCAGATAACTTCGAAAACAACGAGTAAGCCCTACGACAAACGTGACCTGCTTCTTGTTGATAATACCGGGTTCTCTGTTCGCCTTACGGTTTGGGGCAATCTAGCTACTAACTTCTCTGCTATGCCTGAATCCGTAGTGGCATTCAAGGGCGTGAAGGTATCTGATTTCGGGGGTAGGAGTCTCAGTTTGCTGAGTTCTGGTACTATGACTGTTGACCCAGACATTGAGGAAGCCCATAGACTCAAGGGCTGGTACGATGCACAAGGAAGAACTGACAATTTCACATCACATGCTTCAATGTCAGATGCTACATCTGGTGGCGGAAAACAAGATCAGTACAAGACTATCGCCCAGGTCCGTGAAGAACAACTGGGGATGTCAGAAACAGCAGATTGGTTTTCCCTGAAGGCAACCATCATCTATATTAAACAAGACAATGTGAGCTACCCGGCATGCCCTACGCAAGGCTGTGGTAAAAAGGTCACCGAACTAGACCCCGGACAATGGCGGTGTGAGAAATGCGACAAAACATACCCAAAGCCAGAATATCGCTATATCATGCTTGTTAATGTCAGCGATCATACTGGCCAATTATGGCTCAATTGCTTTGACGAGGTTGGAAGACTTGTCATGGGCAAGACAGCGGATGATTTAGTCAACATCGAGGCGGAGAATAAGTACGAGGCAACCGAGCTATTCCAGGAGGCTAATTGCCAGACATGGAACTTCAAGTGCAGGGCAAAAATGGACCACTGGGGAGAACAGCAGAGGTACGTGCGAGCCTGGCCTTGTACCACAATCTTTTTATTTCATGGCTGACAATAGTAATAGAGTCCGGTATCAAGTATTTTCTGCCAAGCCCATCAACTATTCGGACGAAGCTACACGTTTGGCCAACCTTATCCAATCGTACAGTCTTGCATGAGAGGCGTTTACTTCTTCGCGTAGCCGTGTTGCATGTTTTCCCTTGTCGGCGTGTGAATGGTTAGCAGGAGAGTGGTCATTAACGCTGTCTGGCTTTTCTTGTTTTATTCTAAATCGTCGCTTAAGTTGTGATATTTGCGATGTGTTGTTAGAGTAATGAATGGCCTTTATTAATGATGGGAAATTGACATATGAAGCTGTTCTTTGCCCTCTGCTGGATTTCAGTCAAAACATAATCTTGACTTTTTGCTGGGAATCGAATCAATAGAAACCTATACTCAAATAATGCTGCTCTCTATATAGTATATGATTACAATTCAGCTCCAGCTGTATACTACGGAGCTCCGTGGCATATAAAAGCTTAGGTGGATCCGGTACCCCCACTGTGTAACCTGCATTAATAATCATCGTCATGCCCATGAATCTTTCTCCATTATACAAATTGTGCGAATTCTTATAATTCTTAGATCAATTGTGCCAGTCCTCCTACATCGGCGTTATAGTGGTATTGGGATATACCTTGCTATTAGTGAAAATGGCGTCAATGAAAGCCATAGGTCTGTCGCTCCTCTCCTCTACGATGGTGTTGCTATGATCTCACCATGCCTCTGCTCAGCCATCAAGAATGGCAAAGGACCAGCGGATGCGATGTTCATCGATACAATAAGCCGCCCGGTTGCAACTGGCAACCAGGCCCTTGTTAAAATAAAGGCATTTGGTCTCAATCGCATGGATCTGCTACAAAGAGAAGGCAAATACCCAGTTCCACCAGGAGCCCCCAGCACAATGGGCGTAGAGTTCTCTGGCGTCATCGAGGAGATTGCAGAGCCACAGAGCACCGACTTTAAGGTCGGCGATGAGGTATTCGGCCTCGCTTATGGAGGTAATCCTCCCCCCCCCCCCCCCGGACTCAGTCTTGCTGCGGGACTATAGGGACGATCTGACATCTTGTAGGTGCTTACGCGGAGTACATATCTGTCTCCACGCGGATGCTCATTCACAAGCCTTTGGAAATGTCTTGGGAGATAGCCGCTGGAATTCCCGAGGTAAGGGTTCGAATATTTTGGGTCTACAAGAACACTCGACTAACAAACATACGATTATTTAGACCTGGATCACTGCTACACAAGCATTGAACTTGGTTGGAGAATTTGAATCCGGAAAATCTGTCTTGTGGCATGCTGGTGCTTCATCAGTATCCATTTCGGGTATCCAACTTTCCAAAGCACTTGGAGCCAAAGAGATCTTTGTCACGGCAGGATCCCAGGATAAAATTGACTTCTGTGTCAATGAACTTGGTGCCACGGCGGGTTTCAATTACAACACCGATGACTGGGCCAAGGGGATCCTGGATGCCACCGGAGGCAAGGGCGTTGATCTGATTATCGACTTCGTTGGAGCAAATTACTTCGGCCAGAATTTGGTCGCTGCTGCACGAGACGGCCGTATTGTCCTGCTCGGTCTGATGAGTGGCGCTGTACTCCCTGCAAACGTTAATATTGGGCCCATTCTCCTCAAGAGACTCAGAATTGAAGGTAGCACTTTGCGCAGCCGCAGTGAAGATTATCAGGAGAAGCTTCGAAATACCCTAGTTGAAAATGCCCTACCAAAGTTCAAGGAAGGAAAATTCAATGTCTTTGTTACAAAGGTGCTGCCATTTGACCAAATTGTCGAAGCACACAAGCTTCTGGAAAGCAATCAAACAAAGGGCAAGATTATATGCACGATACCATGATTGTGTCCCTTTTTTTAGGCTAGGACAAATACGTGGTAGCAGAGAATAATTAGACCAAATTGAAATTATGATTTGCTTTGCAGACAATGACATAAAGACGCCAAGAACTTGCTGGCTTTTCGGATATATCTGCGGCTGGTCACTCACCGCCTCGCAAACATCAGCGGTGAAAGGCGGCAGTATTTTTAATGCAAAAAAAAAAAAAAAAAAAAAAAAGGTTCGGGGAAAGAATTCTAGTTAAAATAAAAACCCGCTGTTGCGACAATATATAAAACCAAAAAGATCAATTAATTGATTCATTCAAAATGGGGAAGAGAACAGTTACAGACGAAGTTGAACCTTCTAGGAAGAAACTGAAAACAAAATCTCGCGACGCCGAAGATACGCCGAATTCACACGAGAAGAAGCAAAAGAAGGACAAAAAGGACAAGAAAGACAAGAAGAGCAGCACAAGTACATCCGAGTCTGAAAATGCACCCACGCCAGTTTCCGAGGCGGATGTCCAGGAGTTCTTGAAAACACACACGATTGAAATTACCGATCCGTTGAACAAGGAAAAGACTCCGCAGCCAATTCTCTCGTTTGACCATCTGCCGGAGCCTGACAGCATCCTGTACGAGCCGCTCAAGAACTTTTCGGCACCGACCTCCGTGCAATCTGCTACATGGCCACTGTTGTTTGCTGGACGGGATGTTATTGGCATTGCTGAAACAGGAAGCGGAAAGACCCTGGCTTTCGGTCTACCGTGTCTCAAGAACATGGTCGACTCTACGAAGAAACAGAAGCCCTCGCACCCAAGAGCCGTGATTCTCACACCAACTCGAGAGCTTGCAATGCAAATATACGAGCAATTGGAAGGATATGCTCCCCGTGTTTCGGTCAAAGTTACATGTGTCTTTGGGGGTGTTAGGAAGGATGAACAGCGCGAGGCTTTGAAGGATACCGCCATTGTCGTTGCTACACCAGGTCGGCTGAAAGATCTTATAGCAGAAGGTGCTGTCAACCTTTCAAAGGTGAAGTACCTCGTCCTTGACGAAGCAGATCGGATGTTGGACAAGGGTTTCGAACAAGACATCAAAGATATTATTAGCCCTATGCCTGTCTCCAGAAGACAGACTGCCATGTTCACAGCCACATGGCCCATTTCTGTCAGGAATCTAGCCAACAGCTTCACGCACGACTCGGCCATGGTCACTGTTGGCGGCAAACCAACAGAAGACCCTCGCGCAAATACCCGTATCAAGCAGGTTGTCGAAGTGTTGGACCCGAGAGATAAAGAAAACAGGCTTACCCAAATTCTGGGGAAACTGCAGAAAGAATCTCCAAATGGCAAGATCTTAGTCTTTTGCCTCTACAAGAAGGAGGCTATGCGAATTGAGAGACTCATCCAGTCGAGAGGCTACGCAGTGGCGGGTATTCATGGTGATCTGAATCAAAGCGATAGATTCAAGAGTCTTTCGTCTTTCAAAACCGGCGCAGTCACTATTCTGGTTGCTACGGATGTTGCAGCCCGTGGTCTTGACATTCCGGCAGTGAAGACAGTGGTTAATGTCACATTTCCTTTGACTATTGAGGATTATGTACATCGCATAGGACGGTAAGTTGGCGTGTGTTCCCTCTCTACCAGGTCAAATGAGCTAATCAACCCCCAGAACTGGACGAGCTGGAGCCGACGGCCACGCCATCACCTTGTTCACGCAAAATGACAAAGCCCATTCTGGAGCGTAAGTTTATCCCCCTTCTAATTCTACAGCTACAGCACGGACACTGACTGATTTCGCTTTTTCTTCTAGTTTGATCAATGTCCTGAAAGCAGCGAAGCAAGATGTTCCCGAATCCCTGTTCAAGTTTGGCACTACCGTGAAGAAGAAGCAACATGATGCCTACGGTGCCTTTTTTAAGGATGTAGACGAGACCAAAACGGCAACCAAGATTACCTTTGATGATTAGACGGCTCTCGATGTTATCTGTCATGTTTTATTATTGCATCTCATTTTTTCCTATGTATAAAAAAAGTATCTGTTTACGCCCGGACGTATCTTCTATACTGGGCCAGTATATAGTCTCGTTCTAGAAATAGACTAATTTTGAAGTTAGCAGTTTGCTTCGTATCTTTCTTTTTTCGGATGGGTAAACTCACATCAATAGTGCGATTAGTGCTGCAAATCCAAGTGTAACCAGAATATCGTACAGGCCATCACCCAAAGGACGGTAATCTATCATCCTGCGACCTGCCGCAAGAGCAAGTATTCCTATTGTCTGCATATTTGGGGTGAAATCACTGATGGGCAAATCGGAATCATTTCGCCGCAGATAGCCTCGTATGAAAGAAAGACTCCAGATGGTCCTGACTGACATGTTGATGATGTTTGCCCAGACCAAGCCGAATGCCCCCAGCTTTGCAACGCTGAGAAGCAAGAATGAAGCCAGTCCGAAACATAACGAAAAGACCGTCATCCAACCTGCTTGTCTCCGCATTTCTGAGGGGTTAACAGCTGCGGACACAAATGCTTCTGTAATTCCATTGAATGCTAAGAATGGAATATAACAGCAGTATGCTGATAGCAGGTCCTGCAATTTCTCGGACATCCAACTTGATCCTAGGAGAAGTTTCAGGGCAATTGGGACGGTATCGGGACCAATGCTCAAAGCCAGGACGGCCAGAATAGCATATGCTCGCAGGACATCGGTCAAATGAGACCTTGCAGCTTCGACTTCAGATTTATGTTTCTTTTCGTCTTGGTCTGCCGTATTTAGTTGCTTTGACCACAGGTTTCGGCTGCTCTCTTCAATAGGTTGGAAGACCATGCGTGCAACGAGACCGCCATAGTTGGATGCCAATGAATATATCCCTTGATCCTCCAACGTTGAGAAAGTAGCAAGTATCATAGAATCTCCTTGGGTAAGGAAATGTTTCACAATCAATTGAAGATACAAGTTAGCGCCCAGCCAAAGCAAGCTGCGCGAGAATCTCTTCGCGAGGTACTGTGCCGCATTTCTAGGTCCTGACTTTCAGTATTGAATACCCCAAAAACTCAAAGAGAAGGACATTCCCTACCTGGATTGAATCGGCACAAGCCAGAATGAGTACTTATTTGTCTTTGATCTCGCCAGCATCTGCCAGCTATACCCACAGATCAAAGCACATGCATATGCGAGATATCCTAAAGCGAAAGGTAACACACCCGCATACCATCCACCTCTTGCCGACCAGATAGAAACAGCACAGGTAGCTATGCTTCTCGCAAAGGCCGCCGCGGTCTCCACGATTGCTCTTTCTTTATAGAGCATTCGCTGCTGGATTATAGCGAAGAAGGGTTCCGTACCCAACTCCACTATACAAGACAGACCAACTATACGCAAACTTTCTTGGAAGAAAGGCGTTGATAGAAT
This sequence comes from Talaromyces albobiverticillius, assembly GCA_023721895.2. NCBI lineage: Eukaryota > Fungi > Ascomycota > Eurotiomycetes > Eurotiales > Trichocomaceae > Talaromyces > Talaromyces albobiverticillius. The sequence continues at coordinate 3,379,896 of JAMBUR020000001.1, read as the reverse complement.
GTCTTCTGTTGCCCATGACTGATAGCAGAAAGCTAAAACCCCGGAAAGCGGAAGACCTAGAGCTATCGCAATGTAGGACATGTTGATCACTGTCTGAGATGATATAGAGTCGTTCTGAGCAGCTTTCCCGGTGCCGGCATCTTTGTCCTTTTTGGCATCATTTGAAGCGTTTGAAAGGGGTTCTCGTTGAATCGCAGTTCGCACGCATTCCCGGGCAAAATACAGCACGGTGATATAATATAGCTCCAAGTGAGTAGCGACAGCCAGAATCTCCGGAGACAAATGACGCAAGACCAGTTGGTTAGAGGCAAATGTGAGAAACCGGGATACCACTTGAATCAAGATCAAAAAGCTTGTGCCATAGGCCAGGGATTTTTGTGACATCTTTGGCGATTGCTGGGTAATTTCCCCCTATTGTGGCTGTATGGAGATCAATGTGGGTGGGTGTTGGGGAGTAGTTGTGTGCGGCAAAGCTTTATTTCTTCATATTTTTCAAAAATCCGATTGACTCGTTTGCATAATTTATCCGCGACAAACGGAATTCGGATAATGATGGTCCTGGGTCAGTTCTGAAGAGGTTGTTGACATTGACTGATTGACACCTGGCAAAACATCTCCACATAAGCCGCTCTTTCCAGGTCTGGTACATTTACACCAGTTACCTTACTTAGACCTGCCACATCCATCCCCTTGAAAACTGGAAACAGTTTAGTATAGAGATTTTTATTTTTATTTTTACATTGCTTAGAATTCTTAAAATTTATCAGATCAGAGGAAGGCGAGGTATCGACAGTATACCTCAGCGCCCCCTGTCCTATTATCCCCAGGAACCAATGGATTGTCATTCGTTTTGTAAAATATCTTTCTATACAAGAACTTCATCTGAAACATGAATATGCCAGCTATACCTTTTTAATAGAACGCAATTGTTTTAAGCATTGTACAAGTACAAATTTGACCAGCGTATGAGAAGAGGCGGGTCACTACCGACCTGTATGGTTAAGAACCCCTGATCGATATCGATATAAAGAAAATTTAAAATGGCGGCAAATAGAATGGGTAGCCGCCGTTCTTGACCCTAAAGACGCTGAGGAGGAAGCTGTATACGCCCAAAAGGGCTACTCCCCAGATTATGACGGCCAGTTGCTGCGTTTTGGCATCTGCCATTCGTGGAACTCTCAATGCTAGCGCAATAATTGCAAAAGAAAGAAAGCCGTCTAGATGGTTGTTAGAAACAAGAACGAGGGGAGGGCAATTTGTAAATTGCTTGGAGTTAAGAAACACGTACAAATTGCAGCGACAATTTGGGTCTCTATGCCAAATTGGTTTGAGAAACCACCAGCAAAGTAGCTTATTCCACCTCTGCCATCACCAGCAACGTATGGAACCTTGCGAATATGGTTGAACATATGCCCACTGGTGAATAGAAGAACGGCGATCAAACTGATACCGGCCCAAATATTCCTATTCTGAAGTATAGGTATAAGGTATGGCGATACCACCGTGAAAAGAGTAATCGCACCAAGGAAAAGAGTCACTGTCGACGCAATTCGCACATAGTTGATTGGGCGCGACAATTGGGGTTTCGGGCCTTCTGGGAGATGGCGGTTGATCCAAGTGTAGAGCTGATCAGCGGTGGTCGGGCTGTCAACAGAGGTTAGCAAAAATTGGAAGCAGATTGCAAATGGACATCCTACCCAAACAAGTCGAACCTCTGAGGCGCGCCATCGGCGGTTGCGCCAGGTCCTACTGTTGGTGGAAAGAGCAATACAATGGGAGCAGTTTGCAACATTAACTGCAGATGATTAGTGAGGAGATCAATGTAAGCTTGGAGCGATCTAGAAACATACCTGTCTAAACGTATCTTTTCCGTTTTGGAAGTCTAATGTCCCAAAGATCAGGTCAATCTCGCTAACATGGGCGGCCTTGTTCCAGCTTCTTGAAATAATATCCCATTCGGGTTTGAAATCCCGGCACAGAGCACAGCCGAAGCGCACATCTGTAGCTGTGAGCATCACCGCGACATGGTAGTCTCGGGGCGCTGTTGTGATTTCACTGTATGTTGCGTCGTCGAGTTCAATAGGATCCGAACGAGAGAGTGATTGCAGGCGCTGGAGCTTGTCACTCTTGGTTCCTGCCGAGAGTGCAAGTCCTGATGTGCACAGGAGTGCGGTGAAATACGAAAACAGGCGCATGATAAGATGCAATTGGAACTGCCTCGCTCAAGTCGACGTATGTAGCAATTCGAATTCCAAGTACAGAGTACTGTTAGAAGTTAACGGTGAGGTGTCCAATACTGCGGCAGGGACCACCTGCCGCAGTTACGGCGTACGTACTACGTAGCTCCATCCCACGCACCTTACCTCTTTGGTCCTTAGCGCTTGCGACTCCACAACGCGTCTCGCTGATCGGATTAAGGCGTCGTCGTCGTCGTTGTTGTTGTTGATATTAACGTCTGTTGCCTACAACAGCGGCAAAAGCTTATAGCAAAATGTCCGATCATTGTCAAGACGAGGCTTGCCCCGCGCGGGAAGTATGTGTCTCCGGATTCTCTCATAACACGCACCGGGCTGACGATGGTGGCATATAGTATGAGTTGTCTCTCAAGACGGCGCAGCTGGAAACCGCATACGAGAAAAGCCTCGCTTACCTGGACTCTCTTGTGGCCCAGGAAGAGACCCGGATATCGCGCGTCGACTACATTATTCTCGAGGCCGATCAAGAAGTACTGCAAACGAGATGCGAACAATCCGAGTATGACATCGAACAGCTTCTCCAAGCTGAGACGGCATTGAAGCAACAACTACTACAAGCACAGGATGACTTGGCAAGCATACAACTCTCGACGCGCACAGATTCGCGCGCGATGCAGGAGTTGAAGGTACAACACCACTTTCTTTGTCATTTCAATTTGCGCACTGTCTCTAAACCATTGTTTTCTAGAACGACATTATATCCATGAAACGCAAGGCTTTGGACAACGACAAAATCTCCGCCGAAAACATATCTCTTACAAAAGAGATATCGCACATGAGGCAGGAGTTTGAGCGCCTTAAACAACAGAACAAATCTCACCAATCCCTCATCGCCGAAAAGTCTGCCCTAGAAAGGCAGCTCAATTCCCTAGAGGTTCAATTAGAAGAAGAAAGGCGGGCTTTTGAGCGCAATAGAACTTCCGACGGTAATAATCAGAATGGAGAAGCCCAGCAACAACTGAAGAAACTACAAGAAGAATTCAGGAAAGAAGCGGACGAGAGACGTCGTGTAGAGCAGGAGGCACATGAGAAGTCAGTCGCATGGGAAGGACAGAAGAAAACCTTGGAAGAGCGGCTCCAGACGCTCCGCAAGCAACTACGTTCAACAAAGGAGAAATTGAAAGACTACCAGGATAATACTACGCGCATCTCTCACGGGTCCAATGATCAATCTCGCCAAAGCGTCGCAAGTGACAGGAGTACCTCACTTGGCCATGCCGGTGCTGCTTTTGATCCCTCCATGACAATTGCAACTCCGGGTGCGGTTAAAATCAGAGCAAAAACCCAAAGGCCCTCTGCTACCCTAGGCGAGAAATCATCATTCTCGATTACACCTTATCTCAGGCGGAATAGAAACGCCGAAGACTCCCCAAGCGGCTCAGATGATGATCTTCAAAGTGAGCCACGTCAAGTTGTAAAGCGACCTAAAGTGTCGCCGAAAACAAATAGAGCAAAGAGCGCTGAACAGAACCACGAAAGCCTGGACGGAGACCAAGCCGAAGAGAATAGTGAAGATGATGAGACGCATGAGTCTGAAAGAGCAGACGCCCATGAGGGATTGGCCCCAGAAGACCCCGTCATCTCAAAAATAAATGAAGGGAGGCAATCGATCCTCGGCGGAGCTGCGAACAGAAACTCTTCCTTGGATGGCAAGCAAAACCCGAGGAAGCGGAAGGTCCTGGGCGGGCAACGTGACATGACTTTATTTGACGAGGAGGACGAGCAGCTAGAGAGACCGAGAGAGAGGTCAATTCCTAGCTTGAAGCTAGGTGCTAAACGTCCGCAAGCTCTGACTCTTGCTCGGGGATTTGGAGCTACGTCAACCTTCTCCCCTTTGAAACGTGATAAGAGGTTAATATAGTCTACATTATACCCTTTCGAAACAAATATATAGTGAATATAAATTATATTATTGATTATCCACCTATAATTTATGGACCATAATCGAATATTAGCAAGGAAATGGAATCAAAGCTCGAGCTACAATGCAATCCTAAAACGGCAGGCAGTCAACTAGCTTGGCCGCAGACCTCCGCGGCCGAGCTCGAGCAGCTCCAGATTTCTCCGCGATGCTTCCTCCATTGCATATACATACTGCTTCAAACAGGCTTTTCTTCATACATTTTAATTTTTTTTTTTGTTCAACTTTCTACATGTGGAACACCACAACAATATCGCGCACATGAATTCCAAAAGACCTGCTCTCCTGTCAGTATGGGAGGCTGTCCTGTCCTGTCACCGCTGCTGCAATTTTCAGCCGATCAATTTCAAACGTCTATCTTCGTCTAAACGATGGCAAACACGTCAACGGAGCGATATTTTTACTCGAGAAGCTATGGTCCAGGGGCTCAAGAGTAGGGCAGCTTTCAAGCTTTTACAGGTTAAGTTTCATGTCTGCTTCTTCAAAAAATTAATGCGCTCGTGCTAATACTTGGCTGATTCTATAGATTGACGAACAGTACCGGATATTTCGGCGTGGCCAGACGGTTGTTGACCTTGTCAGTTTATTTCCGCTTCTTCTCTTCGGCCTCGTTTTTTAACAATTGCGAATAGGGATACGCACCAGGCTCGTGGTCTCAAGTAGGTCATCATGGAGGACGTGCAATCGACGTTACCCTGCTAAGACTATAAAATAGGTTGCTGTAACTCGTACACGGCCGAATGGTCGAGTCTTAGGTGTCGATATCATCCCCGCTCAACCTCCTAAGGGAGTGTCAACAATTCAAGGCAATTTTCTTTCACCGGACGTCCAACAGTATGTCCTGGACTTCGTGCGAGATCCCAACCGCGGTCGACCGCGACCACCACCTGTGCCGGCCGACGAAAAAGACCCTACAGATCGTATTGCCGAAAATAACGACAGCAGTATACTGTCGCAAGTCTCATCCCAGAGCACCGGTGATATTATCGAGGAAGGCAAGAAGGAGGACACTGGTATACTAAAAGTAGAACGCACGGTCGATGTGGTTCTAAGCGACATGTCCGCTCCCTGGGTTCAAGTAAAAGGATTCTCAAATAGGAGCCTTAGTAACCCGTATCGCAGGATGATGAACACTAGTGGGATCAGTTTTCGAGATCATGCCGGAAGCATGGTAAGCATTGAAGTTCTAAATTGTGTGGATGACTATCAAATGACTAAATATCATTACTTAGGATCTATGTCGAGCAGCGCTGCAATTCAGCTTCAATGTCTTGAAAGCTGGTGGTCATTTCGTATGCAAATTCTACCAAGGCCCAGAAGACAAAGTTCTCGAGAAACAACTCAAAGCGTTGTTCGATAAGGTCCATAGGTTAAAGCCGGAATCGTCTCGCAGTGTATGATAGGACATCTCCATTTGTTTCAAAATGCCACAAGATCGAGCTATATGTTCTTCTGCTGACGAAGACTGTTTAGGAGTCACGGGAGGCCTTCTTTGTTGCCATGGCTAGAAAGCCGAATGCTACAAGATCAGAGGTGCTTGACATCGAATGATTTTGACTTGACTGCCTCTCAATATCCAAAAAGCTAGGAGTATAGCCAAAATTTCCCCGAATTCTCAGGCTTATTTATTCGTCGATAAGTCCATCCGAATCGTCCTCCCATTCAATATCAGCAACATTCTCTTCGGCTTTTCGCTGTACCTGTGAGGTTGTCAGTATGGGATACGAAAACAATCATCGAAGCATCTTGGCCGTACCTCTTTCAAACCACTCAACTCTTCCACGTATTCTTTATCGTTGATTGCTCGTTGCACAAAATCCCAGCCATCTTTCCTATACGCGTCTACGATTCGGTCTGAACATGCACTGCAGCAATCATAACTTCTACCGGTAATCGGGATATTGGTAAAGGTTGAGAGGAAGCCTCTGATTTGGTGTGGAACAAGGCCAAGAGGATGATCTCCACGTTCATCATTTTGGGTAACCGGTGCAGGAGCTCCGGCTCCGTCAGGGTGTTGCAAAATAGACACAAAGAGCTCTACCAAAAGCGACGACGCGATTGCAGAGACGCCTGGTCGGGTCACTGTGCACTGTTGATCCAGTGTCTGGTCTTTCATGGACTTTTTTCTCTTCTGTCAGTCATGTCGGCAAAATATGGGGAAAGTGATGGACTACTTACGTCCATGGGTGCAACGACATCGTTGCAAAAATAACATCCAAGCTCTGCTTCGCTTGATGACTGAAGCTTCACTCCATGTCGCATTGCAACAAACGTGTCAAACCCCAAGGCGGCATTCATGACAATTTTACCCAGAGACTTCCCAATCACCGTTGGCAACCAGCGAGACTCTCGGCTGTCCATAAGCAGGAAAATGGCATCGTGCTCCTCAATCAACTTACGGAGGAGCTCGAAATCGGCGGCAGCTTGACTAGCATCGGTAAAGGGATGACCAGGCATCAAGACAGATAGCACATGTCCTTCTGATACGACTCCTGGGTATATATCTTTCAAGGCCTCTGCAGCACGTGGAGCCTTTTTTGCTCCTCCATCTAGACAGTCTTTGAAATCGAATAGTGGTTGCCTTACTGGGTTAGAAAATGATACTGACCCATTGTCAACAAAAGTAATCTTTCGCACACCCCAGCCCTGTAGTTATAGTCAGCTGTTCTGAACCTTGTATATTTCATTCCCATGCAAATATAACGGAAATAAGACTGGCTTACCATCAAATTGCGGGCGACATAACTGCCCAGGGTTCCAGCACCAAGTAGAAGGCAGCTTGTTGCTTTGACTTTATCAAGATCAAGGCCCGGACTGATTCTCCATTTAATCAGCTTTAGATTCAGATCCACTGCTTGATCGGCTAGTCTTTATGGAAAGAATGTCATATTAGTTTCTGTCATACACACGCATGGCATCGTAGATAAGTTTGACTCACTTGCGAGGGTCCATGTATGCCGCCAAGTCACGAATGCGCCCAGCCAATTTCCCAGCGTTATTTCTCTCCCAACCGGTAATCTTTGGCATTTCAATAGAAGCTGGTGTACCGGAAGCTTTGGTGTCTAATTCCAATGTAACCGCCAAACTTCGCCCAATATCTCGCTTTGATGGAATTTCTCGATAGAACAATATTTGAGCTTTCCGAATGCCCCATCGGCGTTGTAGAAGCGCCAGTAGGTTTCGTATCATCCAGCCTGGGGCATTAGGGTAGTTTGAAGGATCGGCGAAGCAGAAGTATCTGTCTTCAGGTTCCGAGCCATCAAAAAATCCAGACTCAAACTCTGCTAGTGGCGATACTTTCCAATCATAGGCAGCATTCGCATCCGTGCTATCAGAAACTGTTTTCTTTTTCTCCCTGCGGGCCAAGAAGAATCCATGTTGGCGAACATCTGCACTAATTTTCCAGTGTTGCACCGCATCAATCAGAGGGGAACATTCTTCAGCAGATAGTTTCCTGGAGCCAGGAATAGAAGGACCACTGGTGGGATCCTGAGTATCTGAGCTTGTTCGCTCCACGGGAACCCAATGTGGTTGTGACATGATAGCAGGAAAGGCGAACCAGGAATGGAATTTGTATTTCTTTAGATCGGCATATGAAAGTATAAGGAAAGAGGATAATATTGATGGGTTCGACAATATAGAACCATCACCAATAGCATCCCAGATCTAATATAAAATGTAAGTGATGCTGTAAGAAGATTTGGAGTCATTCAGCCAAAAATCTTACCTTCTTCCCCGCTTCCTGTAGTATTTGTACCCTGTCTGCATTTTTGTATTCTTCTACAGTGTTAAAGTTCTTGATCGTACCCTCTGCTTTGTAAGATAAAGGTGGAACGCTATGCCAGCAAATCGGCTTCGGTCAGTCTTCCATTTCTGACTCTCTATTGAGTATATCAATATGATAACTTACTTGTCACTGGTGAGTGCATTTCCCAGGATCTGCATCCGACATGATGCCGCAGGGGCATCTGCGCTTCGAATTTCATAATGCCCTAGCATTTTCCTCGCAGAATCATCCAGCTTGTCATGGTTGATTTTCTGCGATGCGAGGGACGTATAAAATGGAATCTCGATATCCGAGACAAATGGAATGTACTGCATCTTTGCAACAGAATCCTCCTGTGTTTCCCAGGGCGAGAAGCTGATATCTATTTGGCCGATATATTGCACGGCCAAGGATGGCCTCTCTTGTCTATTCGACTGTCTACCGTCGTTGTGCTGGTATTATATAGTCAAGGGCGTCTTGCTTTTCTGCAGCATACAAATTATCAAGAGAGATGCGAGGTATCGTTGATAAAGAAGAAGGTACCGGCAGGCGGCTGCAGCAGACCCAGTCACGAGGTAGTTAATACGTCTGCAGCCTAACAGGTGACTTTTCACGTGCGAGGCCAAGCTTATAGAAGCATACACGGTGGATGGAATTTTGGTCGAGTTTTGACAAGAGCAACATTCGCATGCACGTTTACTTGTAGTTTAAGTGACAGCTCGTGATGCGATAAGGGCCTCAGGCAGCCCGTATGTTTGTTTGTGGTGGGGTACGTACAGTAATAATGCCGCGGACATATTCCGCCGCGCTCAGAAATAAATGAATGAGACAGCCCTCCAGTCATTCAACTCACAACAAACATGCTTATCGGTATATGTGGTGGTAAGTCTATGAAAATTCGAACTCATTCCTTTTTTTGTTGCCTCCATTTAATTTTCATATTTAATGCTGATCGTATGAAAAAAAGGCATCTGCGCAGGAAAGTATGCCATCGCCGAGCATCTTATCCGCGAGCAGGGCTTCAAGCTACTCCAATTAACAAACAAAACGCCCCTGCCCTTATCGAATGAGTCGAGAGATCCAGCATTCTTAGAAAACGCCGAAAAAAAGAGCCTGCTAAGCCATAGAGATGGAACGGTTTTCGAAACGGTCGATGCGCTGCTCGAATTTGTCACAAAACGGTGGACGGAACGTTGGGTAACGACGGATATTTGGGACCATACAACCCTAGACCGACTTCTTATAAGGCCATTCTTCTTGCTTGTGAGCGTAGATGCTCCAGTGAGTTTACGTTGGCAGCGGTTCCGAGATAGGTACGTTGGGATCTATTGTTAGCGACAGCGAATTTACGTCCGTCTCACACACGCTACAGGTGTTCGCGTCAACAAATAAATCCACCAGATCTTGAAGAGTTTGTCATATGGAATGACCGGCATTTATATGATAGAGAAATTGGCCGCGCTTATCTCACGGACAGAGCGCAAGTCCGTCTATTCAATGCTTCGTCGTCATTGGAGGAACTATATGCAGCTTTAAGGAAATTGGATTTATCGAACGATGAGCGTCTGCGACCAACATGGGACCAGTACTTCATGCAACTGGCATCTCTTGCCGCGCAGAGAAGCAACTGTATGAAACGACGAGTCGGTTGTGTCATCGTTCGAGATCGCCGAGTTATCAGCACGGGCTACAACGGCACGCCGCGTAATATAACCAATTGCAATGAGGGAGGATGTAGGTGGCCTTCTCCTGTCTCAAAAAGAACAAACCAGTGTCTTACTTCATAGGCCCTCGATGCAATCGGGGGGAAGGTGGAGGCGCCGGCCTGTCGACGTGCCTTTGTATCCATGCCGAAGAAAACGCACTCTTAGAGGCTGGAAGGGAGAGGATCAGGGAAGGTGCAATATTATATTGCGATACGTGCGGCCTCTGATATTGCTATGAGCTGTAATATTTCAAAGCTAACTGTTTGGTCAGGTGCCCTTGTTTGACATGTACTGTCAAGATAGCTCAAGTCGGCATTTCTGAAGTCGTCTACTCAAAGGGTTACAATATGGACAAAGAGGTGGGCATTCCATTCTTTCCTCTGAGGATTTTGGAATAAGTGTGCTCACCACATATACAGAGTGCAGCAATTCTCAGCGCTGCTGGTGTTCGTCTCCGTCAATTCTCTCCGGTAAGGTTCAATGAAAGATACGTTGAGAGATCGTGCTGACCTTCTGTAGCCTCCCAATGGACTAACATATCTTCAAAATCCTGACCATCCCAAGACTCTACCTATTTTGTAATCATTGGTATGACAGACTAGTAAGTAATAAGTGGCGATTCCACCATGTCGTTGTCTTGGAGGAACTAGGGGAGGAATTTCGGGTTTGTTCAATCAAGTTAAAAAATAAAAAAGTATATTTTCAAACGGTTTCTTGAATATTATTTAAAGAGACCAAAATCCGTAGAATATTAAACCTTGACGACGTCGGTGACCATTGTATATAAAATGTATAGTGCCCCTCTTGCTGATAGGCGGCGATGACCCGGACAACCTTCCAGTGGGTCTGGATAAAATATTCACGGAAGTACCCAACAAAATAATTATATGGACATATTCCTTACAATATCGGACGAATTCAATCATCCTTGAGGTACGACAGAGCAGGAAAGAAAAAAGATCGCATACGAATTTTTCTGGCGTTTCAATTGTGCGTGGGTGAGTCAGAACGCCATCGCTGTGATTTTGCTTGACCAGTTGAAGATTGTATGACTCACCTAATTTGAGACTGGTGGATCACACATATGCAAAACTCCAGACGGAGAGGCAATTCCTAGAAGCTCACAATATTCCCCGAGTCAATTTCAAAGTCTCATAAACATTCGAGAGCCATGCCCTCTGTGCACCTGTTGGACTATGTTGCGGGGAACGTGAGGTCCTTGGTGAACGCAATCAACAAAGTCGGCTATGACGTGGAATGGATCAGGTCCCCAGAAGAAGTTCGCAATGCCGAGGTGAGCATCGTATTCTCTCATATAGCCATGTATTTCATTACTCACAAAGACTGCAGACGTTGATCCTACCAGGAGTGGGGCATTTTGGACATTGCCTCTCGCAACTTTCATCTGGTGGCTTTCTAGAACCCGTAAAGGAGCACATCCAGTCAGGGAAGCGATTCATGGGTATCTGTGTTGGTCTCCAGGCGCTGTTTGAAGGATCAGAAGAGGACCCCCAGGTTCCTGGGTTGGGGGTGATCCCATCGCGTCTGCGCAAATTTGACGACACCGGCAAAAGTGTGCCGCATATTGGATGGAACTCGGCCAAAGGCAGCCAATTCGAGGGCTCTGCAGCCTCCAACTTCTACGGATTGCGTGAAGAAAGCAAGTACTATTATGTTCACTCGTACGCTGCGCCATATGAAGCCGGCGTTTTAGAGAAGGAGGGTTGGTCAGTCGCCACGGCTCATTACGGGGAGGAAGAATTCATTGGCGCCATAGCTCGTGGGAATGTGTTTGCGACACAATTTCATCCGGAGAAGAGTGGACAAGCTGGGCTGCGAACCCTACGTGCGTTTTTGGATGGACAACTTGTCGAGAAACAGGAGAGCTCGCTGCCTCCAAATGCACGAAGAGATGGATTGACTCGAAGAGTCATTGCTTGTCTTGACGTACGCACTAATGACCAAGGCGATTTGGTTGTTACGAAAGGAGACCAGTATGATGTACGTGAAAAGAGCGGAGCTGGCGGACAAGTGAGGAACTTGGGAAAGCCCGTCGATATGGCTAGGAAGTATTACGAGCAGGGAGCAGACGAGGTCACTTTCCTAAACATAACATCTTTCCGCAATTGTCCTCTCCAGGACTTGCCTATGCTGGAAATTCTACGGCGCACGTCGGAAACGGTCTTTGTCCCCCTTACAATTGGAGGCGGCATACGAGAAATGACAGATGTCGATGGAACCAAGATTTCGGCACTGGACGTTGCAAAATTGTATTTCCAGTCGGGTGCCGATAAAGTAAGTATAGGGTCTGATGCCGTCTTTGCCGCGGAGGATTATTTCCAGAGCGGAAAGAAGCTGTCAGGGACTACCGCAATCGAGCAGATCTCGAAGGCATATGGAAACCAAGCTGTTGTTGTCAGCGTCGATCCCAAACGCGTCTATGTTAAGGATTCAGAAGCCACAAGCCACCACACGATCAAGACTGCGTTCCCAGACTCCAATGGACAAGACACATGTTGGTATCAATGCACTGTCAAGGGCGGCAGAGAGACGCGCGACATCGATGTGCGACAACTCGTGCAAGCGGTGGAAGCCATGGGTGCAGGCGAGATTCTGCTGAACTGCATCGACAAGGATGGAAGCAACAGCGGCTTCGACCTAGAGTTGATACAGGATGTCAAAGATGCCGTCAAAATCCCCGTGATTGCTTCCAGCGGAGCCGGAAACCCGTTGCATTTCGAGGATGTATTCGCAAAGACAACAACAGATGCAGCACTGGGAGCTGGCATGGTAAGTTTCAATCCGAGTCCGTGAAGATATAGTTTCTAATGTGTGCGTTGTAGTTCCATCGCGGCGAGTTTACGGTGGATGATGTTAAGAATCATTTGGTGGATAAGGGATTCTTGGTTCGTAGGCATGAAACAGCATAAAGGAATAAATTGAAAGACAGACAAAAACAATAAAATTCTGTTGCAAGCCAAGCTCATAAACAAAGTATTTTTGAATCTTTTGTGAAAGTGTAGACAATGACATCAAGGTTGACAGCCTGAGGCAGCGGGCCGCGTGGTGGTGCAACCGGCACTAGCCTAGAAGCGGCTAGAGTCGTGCTGAGTAATCGCGGCTTTTAAACTTCAACGTCGCTCGGCAAGGTCTCCTTCTCACTTCCCTCACCTCATCACCACCTCACACCATCGCCAAAGACCTCACTCGCCCGCTTTTCTATCACCTTCACCTCTCTTCCCTACCTTTTATCTCCCTTTTACATCGCTACTAACTCGTGCTCGTTCCGTCTCTGTTAGAATGCCACAGGCATCGTTTTATTGAACAACCGAGGAAGCCTAGGTCGTTCTCGGCCTGCACAATTTGCCACTTTGCTTTTCTATCTACGTTGCCGATCGCATCCTGTCCACTTCTGTTGACTTGACCAGCCCTTATTCCAAGTGTTTCAAAAGGGGTTTTACTGAGTTCATTGGGACTGGTCGTTCGTTTTACAAAAAGACGGGGGGAGCCTTCGAGTTGTGTCTATGCTGCCTTGTGTACACAGGAAAACTACACCCCTTAATGTAAACCAGCTTCTTTTTTGGTCTCAATCACATACAAACAGAGAAGTGTGTCAAATTTCAAAAGAAGAAAAAAAATCATTCCTTTGTCGATAGATAACAAGACGGTCTATTTGACATACTCTACATTTCTAATAATCATACTTCCAAAAGTGTCTGGAAACAGGATTCTTCTCAACCGACTTGTCACTGGTTAGGATCTGGAAACTTCCAGACAGTCTTTATTTGTACTTGCATCTTTCTTACCTTTTATTTTTTCCTTTGTTACTTGTCCAATCTCACTACCTTGTCCAACAGTCCCGTGGGGACAGAAAAAAGAAAAACTTCCGGACAATTGAAACGAGTCGAACACAATGGCGTCTTCCGTGCATTTCAAGTTTAAGTCACAAAAGGAACCTTCGAGGGTGACTTTTGACGGCACAGGGATCTCGGTCTTCGAATTGAAACGAGAAATTATCAGTCAAAATAGATTAGGCGATGGTACTGACTTTGAATTGTCGATCTATAATGAAGATAATGGAGAAGGTTCGTTTATTGAAGAAGATTGGCCCTTCTATTTTTGCATAAAGAAAGTTAGCTGACTGATTGTGTGTTTGTAGAATACGACGATGATACTGCTATAATCCCGCGCTCAACGTCCGTCATAGCACGTCGACTACCAGCAGCACGACCTGGCAAAGGCGGTGCTGCCCGTTATGTCTCCGGCAAGATGCCTCTGACTGCACGCAGCTCTACACGGCCGGACTTGCCTTCTACGGGTCGGAGCACTTCGGGGGCTGGCCCTACCGGTCAAAGTACGATACCAGGGCTTGACAACGCGCAGACCGAAGATGAGAAGATTGATGCATTGTTCAATCTTCAAGCGAATCAGTGGAAGGAACAACAACAGGAAATGGCAAAGTAGGTTTCAACACATGGTTCTATAAAGTTTTTAGAGAAGGACATTCAAGGCTAACTTGACTTGTAGTGCAACTCCTGTCGCCTTTGGAAGGGGACGTGGTAAACCTATCAATGTACCGGATCACCCACCACCTCCGGGATATCTTTGTTACCGATGCAGAGAGAAAGGGCATTGGATCCAGGCCTGTCCGACGAACAATGACCCGAATTTTGATGGCAAGTATCGTGTCAAGAGGTCTACTGGCATTCCACGGTCCCTGCAAACAAAGGTGGACAAGGCAGCGGCTATGGCTATGGATGGCTCGGCTGAGGATTTGAAAAGTTCTGGTGTTATGGTGAATGCCGATGGAGACTTTGTCATTGCAAACCCTGACAAGGCTGCATGGGAAGTGTATCAAGAAAAGGCAAAAGCATCAGCCGCGGCGGCGGCAGAAGCTGCTGCTGCTGAAGGCAGCAAAGAACTTCAAGCTAGAGGATTAGAATGCCCAATTGACAAACGCATGTTTTTGGAACCGACCAAAACACCATGTTGCAATCGAACATATTGCAATGATTGTATTACAAATGCTCTCATTGAAAGTGATTTTATTTGTCCCGGCTGTTCAACAGAAGGCGTGCTACTGGACAATCTTTCGGTTGACGACGAAGCTGTGGCTAAGATTAAGGCCTTTGAAGCTGAAAAAGCCGAAGAAAAACGGGATAAAGAAAAACAAGATGAAGTTAAAGAGGCTGCCGAAAATGACGAGCCAGAATCCGAAGATACTTCGGCGAAACCTGCTACAACAACAACAACAACAACAACTGCAGCTGTATCTTCACCTAGCATACAAAGCGCCACAAGCATAACCCAGAATAAGAAGAGAACAGCAGAAGACGAACCTGAAGCCGACAACTCTGAACGGCCCGACTCATCGGCTTCCTTTAAAAAGCAGAAGGCCGACGATGAGCAAGAAGATACACCAGCTCAAAACGCCACATTTGAGAACAATAACATGGCCAGCATGATGCCTTTCCCGATGAATCAACAAATGCCTTTCACAGGTCCTGGGTTTCCTCAGCCTCAAGGCGTCGCGTCTATGCCTTTCCCGGACAATAATTTTATGGGGATGAACCCTATGATGAATCCTATGATGATGCCCATGAATAATGGATTTCAAAACCAAGGGTTCAGCAACTGGAACCAGATGGGCGGGAACAACTTTTCCTTTCCAGCCAACGGGATGTTTGATGGTTCAATGATGCAAGGAAATAATAACTACGGGCAGTTCAATTCTTTCAATCAAATGCCAATGGGTCAAGCTGGCCCATATATGCCTCAACAGCCCGGATATCAGCAGCAAGGAATGGGCATGAATACATTCTCGAATCAACAACGAAACAACTACAAAGCAGGCAATGCTAGAGACGATGACAGCCCGTATTTCCGCCAGCCTGTGAACCCCCATCGTCACCAAGCCAGACAACGTCGGATACGGCCGAGCGACTACCGTGAGCTCTAGCAGAAGAACGACAGACATGAATGTATGACTATCCAGCAACGAGTATCATAGACCTGTTTCATCTTTGGCTAGGTCTTTTGTCCGACTAAATGGTAGCAGTTAAAGTTGGTGTTTTGGGACCGGCTGGGGTGGTCAAAGTGCAGCACAGCCTACGAAACCAGATATTTTACTGTGCCCTAGTTTCGATAGGGATTTGTTTGTTTGTACATATTCAGCTCACAGGAATAAAATATTAATAAATAAAGAATTCAACAAAAACCTTTATGCACTGTAATAGTAAGATCTAACAAGCTTTCTGCCATCCTGGTTCCTGTTCCCGTTCCCGTTCCCGGCCCGTCCCCCTCTGGTCTGGCCGAGTCAACCCACCACGTGATTACAACTAAGATATAAACGACTGCCAACTCGTAGTACTCGTGTAATTCTAATACAATTATATAATTGTAGGTATGATTTGGGTATTTGGGCGCCGGCTCCCAGCCCAGCCTTGCCTCCGGTCTGGGTTGAGAATCTCACATCCGCGGACGAAGCCCAAATGTAACGGCCGATCAAGGCGATATTAAACCCATCCTGAGCAGTGAGATAAAATACGAAAAGAAAAAGGATGAAGGATGCTTTGACAAGCAGGCGCTGTAGATTTGGAATGTGTAACAAGTTTAAAGGAACTTCATGAAACGAGTACACAGGTATAATGCAATGGCTCCTTTGGACAAACATTCTCTGCATATTCCTATTGGCAGCAAGTCGGCGTCTTGGCTGCCGATTCTCAAGAGCTCAGCCATTTATAGGAAGATGTCTTTAAGATCGAACGTTTATCGATCGACAATGACCCCTCCCATGTCCGGCTTGCCTGGCGGTTGTCCTGTTCGAATTTCTCTAATGACAATGTGACATTTTTGGAACTTTTTGGTTCATTCAAGAGCGTCGCTCTTGAATCATATCTTTTTTCCACAGAATGAAGCGTGCCATTCATGATGTCCGTCCCAGATTCCCTTGCTCAAGGCCGCATCCTGCACCAGGCTATCAAACCCCTAATCTAACATAGCCCTGAGTACCTGGATCTGCTCCAGCACGCTTGATCGACTGGTACCGCCTTTACTCGTTTTCGCTTCGACACTCGTTTCATATTCAAATGCCTCCGCAATGTCTGCTGTGAACCGAGAATCAATGGCTTGCAGTTGCTCAAGGGTCAGCTTGTCCATCGAAACTTCCAGCTTTTCAGACAGTGCAACGACGCGTCCAGAGATGTGGTGAGCCTCTCTGAACGGACATCCCTTTCTCACCAACCACTCTGCGACATCAGTGGCTAGCATCGTTTTGTCCAGAGCAGCCTCCATCCGCTCTGGCCGCACCTTCAAGGTAGCAATGACCCCATTGGCTATGCCTAGACTATCCGACACAGTCTGAACCGAATCCAGCATAGGCTCCCACCCTTCCTGGAGATCTTTATTATAGCAAGATGGCAAGCCTTTCACAGTCTGGCCGAGTGAATAGTTAGTAGCGACTCTCGATACGCTCCTGGTCACCCTTAAAGCCAAGGCAACTAGCCGGGATGTTAATATGAGGACTCACCATCATTAACCCAGCCATTTGACCGAAAGCACGCCCTGACTTGCCGCGCAGAAGCTCTAACGAGTCCCCGTTGAATTTATTGGGCATTAAAGAGCTACCCGTAGAATAGGCGTCGGCCAGCCGCACGAAACTGAACTCAGAGGTCGAATATATGATGAGGTCCTCAGCCCACCTGCTGACGTGGTTGGTGAAAATCGAGTTCCAGACCAGGAAGTCGATTATGAAATCGCGGTCGGCCGAAGTATTCATGGAGTTCAAGGTTATTCCGCTAAAACCAAGCTCGTGAGCTATTAAGTTTCGATCGATTCGAAATGGATTGCCGGCCAAAGCGCCACAACCAAGTGGACTTAGATTGACCCTTTCGAAAACTTGGCGCAACCGCTCGAGATCCTGCTTGAACGCAGCGGCATGTGACATCAGCCATTGAGACCACCGAACTGGCTGAGCACGCTGGAGATGGGTGTATCCAGGCATGATGTAGTCGCTGAGGTTGTCAGTCAGCAGGGGGCCGCTTTTGGCCAGAGGTGAGGCTAGGCTTACATTTCAGACTCGGCACGTGTGACAATGACCTTGAGGAATGCAACGAGTTGGCTGTCGATTTCGCGGATTCGGTCGCGTAACCACATGCGCATATCACAGACAACTTGCTCGTTGCGGCTGCGACCTGTGTGCAGCTTACCCGCGATGTCCTTGCCGATGACCTCTCCTAAGCGACGTTCGTTTGCCGTATGAATCTGGTCCATTGTGTTAGCCTCGAGAAGTTGTTGAAAAGAATTGAGTGGCTTCTCACATCTTCGTCATTCGGCATGATAGCGAAAGTTCCCTGCTTCCATTCTTCCATCACTTGGAGCAAACCACGCTCGATCGCCTGAAATTCTTCTTCGTTGATAATGCCAGCCTTTGAGTTGGCCCTGGCAAAAGCAATCGATCCAAGGACATCTTCTTTGTAAAGAGTCTTGTCGTACTGGATGGAGGCATTGTACTTATGCATGAGAGGATCAATGGCACCTGCGCACCGTGAGGTCAGTATACTGCATCCGAAGCTTTTTTCCCGAGACATTCAAACCTGTGAACCTGCCACCCCAGAGCATGCCAGCTGCCGGGGCGTCCGCCTTTTTCTCGGCCATGTTGAAATATTTGGGAGTGCGTTGATTGCGTTCGATGCGTTTTCAAGGCCGATGAAATAAATGGGATGGATGAGACCAATGGAGCATATGGCGCGTAATTGTACCAATTGGCGTTCGAGATCAAGGGCGTGAGTAATCAACGCTGAGGAATTGACACACTCGAGATCAAGGGCGGGGTCGTCAGTCATAGGAAAAATTTGTCCACACCAAGTCTGACCTGATTAGGAAGTTCGACCCACTATAAAGTTCCTGAAATGGCTAGCCTTGCCAAGCCCACCGCTAACTATATTAGGTAGAGTTTCTTAACATATCTCAATTTCTATATGCTGTAGTATAGCGATAATTTCTATTTAAATCTCAGTTAAATTTCTTCTAAATTCGTTTTCTAGTAAATCACTAGCAGATTTATTAGTCTTCTTTTTTTTTTCATATGATTTACACTTGAAATAAGAGAGTAAAATAGAAATAAAGTTATGTATATGGGCTACTCCGCCCAATCCGGGCTGGTTCATGCCTTAGGCCGGTCGCTTCAGGACCACGTGAACACCGCCCGACCACCAAGCAATTCCTTCCTCTGAATTCCACGATCGAATTGGTTTCAATCGCATCCGCCACCTGCTGTCCTGCCTTCAATCACGGAAACAACCTCGTCGTCTTCACCACAAACCATCAATCATCTTCTTCACAATAAAAACAATACTCTCCACAATTATTCTCCGCTACATCGTTCACAATGGAGGGTGATCTCATGAGTGATAGTAGTAATTACTCCAATCAACAGCAATCGGTTTCCTTCGGCAGCCATGGACAAATTAGCATCCTTGCCAGTTGCTACATGACCTCGACTGCCTCAGAAGCAGTGACTGGTTTCCATTACTGCACTCCCAGCGGGGCAGGTATGTAGTACTCGTCATCCACCACATCACCACCAGCTTTAGCTAACTCTGAACTTTCATCTGTAGGAGCACAGTGGTATTCCTGAGGTCCCTTCGGGGCCTAAAACACGCACGACAAGTCCTCCCCTAAACTCTCCCGCCCTTCCCATGTCGGAAGACGCCTGGCCGAGACATAAAGCATCGCCGCGAAATAATAGAGGGGAGGCAGCGCAAACCATCACTGAAGAGTGTGAGAGACTCTTCTGCGACACGCTGTCCGTCATGTTCCTTGGTGAGAGGAACGGCAGACACCGAACGTCGCTAGCGATGGGTGCGAATCAGCAAAATGTCCGGCTAGACAATCGGAAATTATTATCACACCAACAACGGACCATCGAAGCTTATCTTGAACTATGGGATTATGCGAACGACGCAATTTACCGAGGGTTCGTTGCCGAACGCAGTCGTCAGAGAACTTTGTTTGTCTTTTTCGACAGCCATACGACCAATCATGGCATAAAGACTGCGTAAGTTATTCCAATTGACATGGATCATTCTCTCGAATTCCTCACTAACTCCATTGCTCTTCTAGATTACTTTCTCTCTTTGAGCTGGCTGAAATGGAGGCCTTTGAGTGCAGTCAAGTTATTGCTTGCGTGCCGCGCTCAGATGATCCCATGGGGCTTGGTATTGTAAGAAGTCTAGGATGGTGTGGATTTTCCTTGACGAGCCTCAATTCTTGGATGGTGCCAGGAAATGGCGGAGTTGCACTAAGCAATAGATGGCTTTTCCTAGCTGCCCAGATTTAAGATCGAGGCCATGGCAACACGTCCACGAAGGGGCCTATCACTATACTTCTCAACCTCATAGCAAACTAGTTGCTATGTAGCGATCCTGCGCGTTCTTTGCTTTAGTGGCTTGCATGCTTGTTATGATTAATATTTTAACCAAAAAGCTCCTTCGCGATTATGAGATTCTTAGGGATGGATAAGAGAGTATACATGTTTTCTCGACTCCCTCATTCTTTCTTTCGGGTGCAGTTACTGGTTTGTTTGTTACTCTAGGGACCTGGCGTTTTGTCTTGTCTGTTAGGTGTTGGTTGGACATGAGAACAACTTGATCACTAATTAGTTAGTTAGTTATACTTTGACAATATCCACGATTTTTAAATCCAACCCAGTCCTCTCTATCTCTCTTCTTTTTGTATGGAAGCGGAAAGCGGGCCATGTGACACTCACTGATAAGGCGGGATGGGATAGTGACGTCGCCATTCTTGCTCATCTCGGGCTGAAATGCCGACTTCCTTTTTCTTTTCCACTCTTGATTTGAGCAGGATCGTTTATGAAGACAATGACTGGGAATACCCGACTTTGTTGCTGGTTCTAAGTTGTGTAACTTGGTCTTGCTCCTCCATCTTTCACCAACACCGCCTTATCTACATACTTCCTGTTATCGGAAATAATAATAACAATCACAACACAACGTATGATATCTTCTGGCCTCAGTCCAGGTCAAGAGAGCAGCGAATAGCACAAAATACAAACTCGAATTAACATCACTTGATTCCAAATGCCTATCGGGAAAGATATTTCTTCGTTCGCTGTATTTCCAACTTTCCTCACACCATCCCCGCCATTTCCCAGGCGGCACCAACAGCAACATCATCATACACTACAAGAGGAACATGACCAAATAGATTCTGCAGCTGCAGCTGCAGCTAAGACGAGACTCGAATATACGTCTTCTTCCGAAACAAAACGAGCACTGAGATCGTCGCATTTGTCCTACATTCGGTGTGCTCGCTGTGGAGCGGACATCTGCCACACTTCTCAGATAATCAGTAAAGGATTTACAGGACGACATGGTCGCGCCTATCTAGTCTCGCCTACAGATTCTACGATCGGTAGATATACACACCAACAGCTACAACAACAGAAAACTATGCTACCAAATACCATCACCCAAAAGGCAGTCCCACGCCAACTCGTCACTGGCGCTCATACTGTTGCTGATATCAACTGTGTAATCTGCGGTAGTGTGCTAGGATGGAAGTACATTGCAGCAGAGGAAGAGGCGCAACGATACAAAGTGGGCAAATATATAATCGAGACTAGACGAATTACAACTTCTTCGTGCTGGGAGTTTGAGGATGATTTCCCACTTTCGTCACCGGATGACGGGTTGCGGTATTCGTTTTCTTCAGAGTCTTTTTCTGCGGCTGCAGGCAGTTGCAACGACAAAGATGCCGACGACTATACCAATAACGATAATGACGATACTTCACCCTTGGAATTCGATAGTCAGGATGAAGACGAATGCGAGGATCTCTTCACGGGTGTTTGGAATCCGAGTCTTGCGAAACGACGAAGAAGCCGGAGAGTGAACCGGAAGCAATGATGATGACGAGAAATTGATACTGAGGAATGATAACTATGATGATAAATACGATTATAATTATAGTCATTGGTGGTAATATCCTTTCGGCTGACATTGGAGCTGCGCTCTTAATACATACGTGCAACTGCTTGTTTATTTTGATACCCAGCATTATTAATTATTGATCTTCTTTTTTGGGCTGGATGCTTGACATTGGTTATTTCTTTTATGCTAATATAATATAAGAATGTGCATAGCTTTACATTGTTTAAAATAATTTATGACCAACAATAATGAAAACATGATCCCGATTTCCCAAACCCATTTCATCTATCGTGCAATAATGGACACTGGCACATCATCAATTAGCTAACTAAATGCATTATATTCAAGCTGGATCCTCGGTCTTTGCCCGTTTGGCACCTTCCGGTTCCTCAATCGACTCCTCAAGCTGCCTTTTTGCGCCTGAGGAAGAAGAGCTTAGCTGAGGCTTCTTTCGTACAAGCGAAGAAAGATCGTTTGCTCCCTTGCTGACTTCGTCGAGTGCTGCCGCCTTTTCTGATGCTGATTTCCCGATTAGTTGTCCAAGTACCCCGTTTAGTGCATCCATGGCGCTAGTCTCTGTACTTGGAGCGTTGATTGACTCAGGTGGGCGCCGAAGATCAAGTAACTGTGATAATGGTTAGAGAGAGAAAGAAACATTTCTAGAAAAGAGGGACTCACCCGTTGTTCCATGTCTGCGACAATCTCTTTCACATTCGCAATCCGCCTCTTAGATGCATTGATCTTGTCTTCTCCAATGATTTCCCCAGTTTCAAGCTTCTTTTCTTCCTGTGATAGCCTCAATTTGCAACTCTCGATAGCGCTTTGCATGTGTGTCGCCGACTCTTCTCGCATTTCCGCATCCACAACGGCCGTTTTGTCGTCTTGTGGCACCCCATCCTCGTCCTGTGGCTGACTAACGGATGCGAATTCCAGGGCAAGGGAGAGTTTGTAGTGGCATTCAGAGACGGATGGATCTTCAAAGGGGAAAAGTGTTTCTTTGAGCTTGAGAGCGGCTCTCAGATCTGAAACGGCGTTCTCAAAGCTTTCTCCTTCTAAAGAAATCTCTGCTTGTAAATCGTATATATCTGCAAGACGTTCTTGGATTTGTTTGACCTCTGGAGGAGTGTCTGTCGCTTTACCCTTGCCATTCAGTTTTTCTTCCGCATCTTCCAGCTTCTTCACTATCAGAACTCGCGCCAGGTCCAGCACCTCAAAAGCATTTGCAAAGTCGTCATCTTCCTCCTCCTCTCCCTCTTGTTCTGCATTCCCTTCTTCCTCGGAATCCGAGTCTGCAAAGTTCTCGTCGCCTGTAAACTGAAAGAGCTGGCTCTTCTCCTCGGCAGGCTTCTTAGAATCCAGAGAGCCTTCAGCTGCAGAATTTGAGATTGCGCCTTTAATGAGTCCAGATGTGGTAGGTTCGTTTGTCTTCTTCGATGTTGCTACCTCAGAAGGCTGTGCGCCCTCGCCAGCTATCTTCGATCCAAGCACGTCACTTTTGCTAACGGCGACGTTGTAGAGAGACTTTCCGTAGGCATACAGAAGGTCGGCGTTTTCAACTGACATCTCGCCATTGAGCTCGGCTTGTATCTCTGTGGCCTGCGAGTAGAGCTCAGCTGCAGCATTGTAGTCTTTAACCACATCTTTTGCGGCGGCGCGAGTCGTGAGGTCTTCGAGACGTGCCTGAAGCTCGGCGCTTGTAGGTTCGGGGGATGCCATGGCTTCGAAAAGTAATGCGCGCGCGGGGTAATGGATATGATGGATCGAGGAGATGGTTGTTGATTTGAGAAAACAGGAAGGAACTTGCGACTTCTTTTGATAGAGAATGGATGGGGCTGCTGTTTGGGGTTAGCGCCACTTAACGCGTCGCGTCTCGCCGTGCGGACTCTCGGAGGGGTGCAGCTTCAGTCACTCTGAACTGCTACTACACTGAACATTTGCTGGCATTGTGGAGCTATCCTTTTTACCCGTCCAATTTGCGCCTCTTTCTTCTACATATATAGTATACCTTTGATGCGAACGAGTTTACCCAGCCTCTGTGGACTTTTCCGCAGTTGATACCGCTAAAAAAAGAATGGACAAACCACACACCCCCAGGATGCCACTCCCCATACGCAGCGGCGGTTCAGATAATATAATACCTTCATCGTCTCCAGCTTTCGGGACTCCAGCAAGGCCAGTCCGCGCAGTCAGCAAGCCGATCAACAAACCATCCGTTCTACCTGTCCTTCTACCTCCGGCGCTTCTTCGACCCTTGGCTTTTCGAACTTTTACGCGGAAACATGACTTGACCATCTCCTCCAACACACTTCAGACCTTGGCAACTTTTGTCGGCAAGAATTGCGGTTCAAGATGGCGCGAAGATGGACTTGCCGAACGGTTACTCGACGAGGTGGCTAAATTATGGCGGAAAAACGGTGGTGGAGTGATTGTGGAAGAAGGCAATGGTGCTTCTATCAAGGCCATTCTTGCAATGGTAGAAAGCAACATGTCCAATGGCAAAGTTGTACCTGGGAAGTTGGCAGATCAAGACGATCTACGGGGAAGCCATGCTGGACTTGCAAACAATGACGAAACGAACAACGGGACAGGAGGAGATGAAGATGACGAAAATGCGTCTGGGGATCCAAGACGATGGATGAAAGTCATTGACGCCTTTGATCAGCCTCGCTTGACATATAACCCCAACAAGAAGCACTTCGAGACTAC
The DNA here is from genome assembly GCA_023721895.2 of Talaromyces albobiverticillius. Lineage (NCBI taxonomy): Eukaryota > Fungi > Ascomycota > Eurotiomycetes > Eurotiales > Trichocomaceae > Talaromyces > Talaromyces albobiverticillius. Next base: position 3,355,591 of record JAMBUR020000001.1, on the reverse strand, counting down.
AATAAGCAACCCGTCCCTCTTTCCCAACCCTTCTCATCAAATTGCGTTTTGGCGGGATAAATACAACCTGGTCTACCAGCGGCTACTACGAAACGAGTCGTTTCAAACATCGTCTCTTTTAAACAATAATCGACAATCCTATAAAATCACGCCAATTGCGAATCTATTGGGGAGAAGCGGATCATCGCACATGTGTTTAGGCCTCTTGTCAGTCTCCCCAGCTGGAGAGCTGTCACTTACCGACATGACAGGGAGCATAATGTTGGAATTGTCCAATGCCGTGCCCATACCGAATAATAACGGAGCATGGTTTGCTCCAGGGATGATAGTTCTGGTTGAAGGAGTATATGAAGAGGAGGATGTAGTCAAAGGCTCCGTGTTGGGTGGTAACAGTGGTATCGGAGGTGCTATAGGAGGCAAGTTTTTGGGAATATCCATTGCTGGACCGCCTTGCGAAAAACGAGAGGTCACTTTGGGAATGAACAGCGTCAACTCGAATGGGGACATCGGCACCAGTGGCGGATTCGGCTGGGTTGATTTCCTCGGCGTGGGAAGCGAGCGTGCTCAGGGTGCGCGGATGAGAAAACTTGAGAATAAGAATCGACGACAGGTCGTCGACGGAATTGACAGTCAAGGGAGCGGACGACGCAGCATTGTTATTCTGTCAGAGGTCCATTTGGATAACACCAGGACATTTGAGGCTCTGAGGAGCGTATTCGAGACATACAGTACTCTACCCTTTGAAGAGCTACCTTTGGCTTTCCTTATGATTGGCAACTTCATCGAGAAAGTCGGCTTTGGCCAAGGCAGTGGCGGGAATAGCATCGAATATAAGGAGTGCTTTGATAGCCTAGCTTCGGTGCTGTCCGATTTCCCAGCCCTCTTGAACCATACGACGTTCATCTTCGTCCCCGGCGACAACGATCCGTGGGCTTCGACATTCACTGCCGGTGCATCCAGTGCCATTCCTCGCAAAGCAGTTCCTGATTTATTCACGTCCAGAGTGAAGCGTGCATTCACATCCGCCAACAATGATTCAGGGGCCTCGAAATCCACACCGGGAGAGGCTATTTGGACATCTAACCCCTCCCGTATTTCTCTCTATGGACCCGTCCATGAAATTGTGGTTTACCGAGACGATATATCGGGACGTCTGCGACGCAGCAGTGTGCATTTCAGTGAAAGCGGCGAAACCCAAACGATGTCGACGACAGCTGAATCTGGAGGTAAGGATGCCGATGATGATAACATGATACTCGACGACGATACTACCACAACAGCAGCAAAAGCAGCAACACCATCCGCATCCATCCTCTCCGCCAGAAAACTAGTCAAGACTATACTCGACCAAGGGACCCTCGCCCCATTCCCAATAACCTCCAAACCGGTACTATGGGACTATGCAAGCTCCATACAACTCTATCCTTTACCAACCGCACTGATCCTCGCGGACAGCGAAGTAGCGGCTTTTGCGACTACGTACGAGGGATGTCATGTCATGAACCCCGGCAAGTTCTTACCAGATGATAGACGGGGTCCAGTGACGTGGCTCGAGTATGATGTTTTGAAGAAGAGGGCTAGGGTTAAGCAGAAGCGTGTGTAATAAAGACTAGATAGATAGATGGTTGGTTAGTTGGCATTGATTGATTTAATCACTGGCATGGGAGCATTTCAATATATATCGGTGTGCGAATCTAATTATTTCATATTGAAGTGCATGTATGAAAGAAGTATAGACTGAAGGAGATGCATTTATTCAAATCTAAAAGCCACCCAAACATTTCCCGTGTGGGATCACTTTTTATGACGCAAATTCTGATTCTGTATGTATGCAAAGAAAAGGAATGAACAAGCTATGTATGGCAATGGGAAATCAAAGAATGATGGGAAAAGAGACACAAATTTATATCTCTCGGAAAACAGGAAAGATTAAAACAGGCAAAACGCTTGCTGACCAAAATGCAAGGATGTTTAAATAACAACAAACAATCAAAGATGCTGCCTGTGACTCTTTCCTCTAAAATGCAACTCCCAAAGAGTGAGGCTTTTGGCCGAGTTCTTCTGGACTAGGACTGCGATCGCGACTGATGCTTCGCGCATGTTGATGCTGGCGTTGATAACCACGGTAGAATGTGTCATTGCTAATCAACCGATCTGTGCTCTTGTCGCGGGCATGTGATACTGTCTCCGTGGGTGCCTTGTCTCGGTATGGTTCAAAGGGACCGGTCATGTTATACTTGTTCTCTTCGTACAGATCAGCCCGGGATCGAGGCATATCGTCTATGAGGAGCGAGTTTCGCGCGTCGAGAGGTGTCAAGTCATCTCCGTCTTTTCCTGTAGTTTGAATGTCATATTAGCTTGTTGCTCTATAGACGGAAAATGAGAAGATTGGGCTGTAAGTACCTTTACGCTCACGTAACCTAATGTGAGGGTTTTGTCTGATGAGATTAACGAGAGCGTTGACACCAATGAGAATTGCCAGAACCACCGATAGAACCGATTGCACTGCAATAAGAACAATACCGGTAATGGTTTTTGTCGATTGCGCAATCCCAAGTTCCTCAACAAAGATGAGAATGCATACTATCGAAATAACTCGCACTGCCTGTATAGTGATGTTGATCCATTGGCTCGACTTTGCCACATACGGCCGGGTCCATAGCAAAAGAATCAGCATCAAAGCGTCGATAACCAACTGACCGCCAGTTTGGAAAAGGCCATGACCATCACCTCCAGCAATGATACAGCCTTTGGCGAAGGCATAGATAATAACGGGAATGAAGATAAACCAGTAGTTTCGCTTGTAATTGTCATAGAACAGGCTGTAGCGTCTCCAAACTTGTCTATCTTCGTACATCACGGAGTTATCGCCCTGTGATTTCTCGTATCGACGCGCGAGGAGCCAGATACGAACCGAAAATCCCACCAGCAACGCGGTAAACACAGCTAGGGTCAGACCTGCCAACAACTTGGCTGCCCATGAGTCGCCGCGTGTGAACTGATAGACACAATAGAGAACCCAAACACCGTAGACAATGAGAATCAAGTTTGTGATAGTTCGGCCCATAATTCCCCAGTAATGTTTTCGAAATTCAGCCAGCTTTTGCGGGAATTTGCCATACAATGCCCAGGCCTCAAGGATGACCTTCAAAAGTAAGATTCCCACAATAATGGCTGCAATGATAATGGCGAAGAATAGTAGGATTGTCATGAAGATGTTGGACGATGGGATGGAGAGCTGTTCGGACCAAGCCTTAAGGCCCTCGAGATCCGATACTATGCCAATGGAACTGGTGGAACTGGTGGAATTGCTTGTGCTGTTCGAGGTCGTGATGTCTCGGGCGAACACTGCGAGTCCCGAAAGGGCACGTCTCGTCAGAGAGTTTGAGTCTGATGATCCATCATCATAGGTGATGGTAGCATTCTTGAGATATTGATAGGTGTTTTCAGTGAGGTTGCCACCTGTCATGTTCCGGAAATCATCGATCGAGGTCTGGAGATCAGCCCAGGAGAGAAGACCCCCAGCAAAGGCGAAGTTGGAGGTAAATGAGCGGTAGACTGAAGGATACTGTACGCTCAACATGCCACTCGTGGCGACTGTTTGAAACCAGCCCATGACCTCGCCAAAGTTTGGACTAGACGTGACGGACCCAGGCTGGCCTGCGGATCCTAGTGCGGTAAGCCCGCTCAGAGCCAAAGAAGAAGCGACTATGGCAGCAGCAGCATAGGAGATACCAGGAATCTGAAGAGTCTTGCCATTTGTCACATCGGATTCGATGCAGGCAACGCCGTCACCAGTTTCTGCAGATCTGAGCTCCAATATCGCCTGGCCTTCAAGGTCGGGAATGGAGAAGGCTATCGAGGGAATCATGGAAGCATCATCGCTAGGAATTGTCAGAGCTCCGCTCGCAGAAAAGGATCGGGCTGGCACTGGACAGAGTTCAGGAACGGCAGTAGATGCATCGCACGGATTGAATTCGTTCTCGTAGACTTGCTCTCCGTAAGCGTCCACAATGAGGGTAACAGTCACGTTCTGTTCTACTTCGCTAGATCCGGAGATATCAAAAGTAATATTGTTGGTGCTCTGATCGTACTCGACACTGAAGGCGTTGACTGTGATGGTTGCATTTGTCGAGCACAGAGAGTACCCGTCAGTCTTGAGGACATTGGCAGCAATAACGCGTGCCGGTCCAAGCAAGGCGACGGCTGCAGCGGTGAACCAGCCGAGCTGCATGATGGAGGATATGATATTATGGAGTGTGTCGAGATGTATGGATATGAAAAGACAGGATCAACCTGTCGACACGCTTTTCTAACGTGGCGGGATTAAAAGAAGATGTATGACAAGAATAATATGAAGGCAAAGAGAATGTAATTGGTGAAGAGGATAAATTTGGCCTGGCGATCAACTCATCGACATGGTTGAGCGAGGGAATCCTTTTCCAGGAAAAGAGCAGCGAGAGTGTATGTTGATCGGGGGAAAGCGAGAGACAGGAGAGACAATGCAGAGCAAGAAAACAAAGCAGTAAGAGTGATGAGCGAGAGTGTATGATGAAGGGAAATGAACGAGGAGCAACAAAGAGTCAAGGCGGATATTATTTTCGACGCTTGTGGCTGCGTGGCGCACCGCCCAAGAGTGGGTGCCACTGGGTGTTTCAGTCGGGAAAGCGCCAGGGGGACGGACCGTCTAGGCAGGAGCCGATTGGAGGGCCGCTTCCTCTTAGCCCAACGGCGCTTCTGGACTCGCTGATCGTCTCACGCCAGCTTGTCTCAGGTTGCGACTGAGCGGCGCCTTGATTGGACAGCAGCCGTCATCCGGCGTTTGCACTCAGCACTGAGCAGAGTCAGTATTCAGCGTCATCGTGGATCAGCATAGAAAACACTGCACAATGTGTAGCATCTCCAAATGGCACATCCTACATACTAGACAAGGCAGTTGCCAGTGAGGCAACTCCTATGTTTACAGTGTTTCCTCTTTTGGTCTTGCACGTACTATTGGGGCGCTAGTGCTCCACTCTTCTCCATTTTAAACTCGCTCCTTTCGCAGTCTAGACGCCCCCCGCTATGCCCCTTCTGGCACTAGCGACGTGTCATGCTGCCCGAAGACCAAAGCTGGTATGCGCTAGACTTGTTTTGTACTAGCCCTGCTCTTCTCTCTTAGGCAGTTAGGCTCGTACTCCTGGGTCTTGCCTGATTACGTAGAACGGTAGAAGCCTCAAAGGAGATGCAGATCAGAAGAGCCCCAATTGAACCTGCAGCCCTACTGAACCCCAATGCCTGTGCGAAGTAGTCTATGCTTTAATCAAGTGTGTAGCTAATCTACTTCTCTTGTGATAAATGAATGCTTCAAGACCGGACCGCATCAATTTATAGCAGACCCCAGATATGCTTGTATTATAAAATCTCTGTGGACGAGCACTGACAGTAGTGTCTTTGTACCTCTGCACCTCTGCACTATATATAGGTGCTATCCATCGCCTGGCTCCCTTATGGGCTTGGAAAGTTCTTGTGCTAACATACACAGGGCTGTTCTGTCCAATGTCGGATGGTTGGTATTAACATCATTTCTTCCCACTCTTTTCTTGCATCTCCCGCATTGCAGCTCGGGCACTCCGGCTGCCACCCAGCTTTGGCCCCCGAGGTGCCTCAGGCTTAGCTGTTGTTCTCTTATTGGTGGTATTATTTGCAGTCGCCCGGGCTCTCATCGTACGGCGTCGACTTTGGATAGCTTCCATAAAGTCCCGCCGGAATTGCTCTGCAATACGATCATCCGCAGCTTGATCGTCCTGAGTTGCGGCCTGCTCTGGCTCGTCGTAAACATCCACTAAAGATAATGTTGATCAGTTACTCATTCTCGACAAAATATCACCCTATTTCCACTTACATTTGCTCTCTCGTAGAACTTCCTCTACTAGTCTGTCCCGTTCAATATCCTCGCTATTGCGCCTCCGAGTTCGCCACGCCTTGCCGTTCTTGCCGACTTGTGTTTTTCCAGGAGAAGATGGCTCGTCTTCCATTATATCCGAAGGATTGCCAGTCATACGCCGCGTTGCCGCCTCGGTGCGAGCAATATTCTGCAACTTTGCTTCCTGTCCAAGATCGATTTCATGCAGCTTCCCTAGCGTGGCTGGTTCGCGTTTTGAGAATGCATTGCTAAACGAGTGATTGCCATCTGGATGGTCTGCACGACCAGCCGTAGAAGCCTCATTATCTGCTTTGGCACGATTCTGTCGTTTAGAGAGCTCTGATTCTATATATTCCATCCTTATATTGTTAGTCTTGATAGCACGAAATCTTGTGAATACCATCTTAAACCAAAAGCACGAGGACGTACATATGCCTGTCAACATCCACCAGTTGACCTGTATGGGCTGTAAACCGATCCATCTTGTTCTTAAGAGCATCCGTTTCACTAGCCTCTACAGCCAAAGCCAGACTGTTATTATTTTTATCGGCAAGCTGTGAGCTGCTGGTTGAGAATTCAATACCCCCCTTTCGCATTCGATTCAGTTTTCGCGGTCGCATGATATTCGACACTCCATCTTGATCGTCATTATCCTGCGACTCTTGAGTGATACTGCGCTTTTCTTCTGTTGTAGTTTCTGCGTTTTTCGATAAAGGTACGTCATCGGACTCGTCGGCTCGTTTGCGCATATACTTTTGCCGCTTGACCGGGCGAAAAGAGACAACCGGGGCGTTAGGTAATTCAGTGTCCATTGTGTCGATAATAAGTGGATAGAAAGCTGCCAGACGATTAATCTAGAGCACGTTGTTGGGTATACGGAGGAAGTCAAGGGAAGGGCTTGAGCAGCCAAGCTAGCACCATTTGCCGCCGCCTTCAAGTGGGCGGTCGAGCAAGAATCCCCAGCGAGCTTTTAGCTGCTTCCGCACATCTGATGCGCACTCCCCACTGATCGATTAAACTGGTCGCGACAATTCCAAGCCAGAGCGACCTAGATATTTGCAGATTTAAATTATCCAGAATTGTCATGCGATTACTGTGCTAGTGGAAAAGACAGTGAAATCGCAATTATCGAATAGCTGGAAAGAGCTTCAAGCCTTCCTTGCAACATGAATCCCTCCATTCCACCTTCAACCGCAGAATATGGCGGAGGTAAGCTCTTTCCTCGCGACCGCAAAATTGCATTTTCTCTCTTCATATCATCCAAGCGCGCGATATAGGAAGAACTTCAGAAACTGACCTCAATTCCAGACGAGGTGTCAGCCATTGTGCTAGATCCTGGCTTCTCGACGACACGCGCTGGCTTTGCCGGCGAAGACACGCCCAGATCGGTTGTCCCTACCTACTACGGAAAATACCCTGGCGATGAAGAGAAATACATCTTTGGCGATGATATTTTCGTGATCCCTCGACCTGGCGTTTCAATTCACAACCCGTTTGGCAGGGATGGCGTCGTGGAGGATTGGGAAGCGTCCCAAAAGCTCTGGGAGTACTCGTTCAAGTCGCGATTGACGGGCGCGAAACCAGGGAATCCGATGTATAATGGTCTAAACGATGCACCCGAGGGTGAAATCTCAGCTGAGATGGAAGGCGTCGAAACGGAAGAGAAGCCTCTAGCGGATAGCCCTCTGTTAATGACGGAAAGCGGCTGGAATCCTTCAAAGGCGAGAGAAAAGACTATTGAGATTGCCATGGAGAACTGGGGAACACCTGCCTTCTATCTCGCGAAGAATGGTGTGCTTGCAGCGTGAGTGAAGAAACAAGCCGTCCCCTCCCTCGGGTCAATAAACATCATACTGAATTTTTGTTATGGATTATCAGTTTCGCAGCCGGTAAAGCCTCTGCACTAGTGGTTGATATCGGCGCTTCAAACATTTCAATAACACCTGTTCATGACGGAATGGTGCTCAAACGCGGTGTCCAGCATTCGCCTCTTGGTGGTGACTATATCTCGTCCCAGATTCGAGCATTATTCAAGTCCAACTCTCCTCAGCCAATCACTATCACTCCGCACTACCTGATTTCATCCAAAACCGCAGTTGAAGCTGGACAGCCAGCTCAAGCGGCCTACAAAAATTTCCCGGCAGACAAGGCCCCAGACGCCTCGTACAGGAAGCTATTAGAAGAACGAACTCTAACCGAGTTCAAGGAATGCGTTGTGCAAGTGTGGCCTGGCCCGAACAAACTGTCATCTACGGGTCCCAACGGAGTCTCAAACGAAGATATGGCCAAGGGCACTCCTGGCCGACCATTCGAGTTCCCTGATGGCTACAATCAAACTTTCAGCTCGGAGCGGTATCGCGTCACCGAGTCCCTTTTCGACGTAAAGGCATACATCCAAGACCCCGAGTCCGAATTCCAAGCACCTACACCCGCGCAAACTGTCCCGGAACTGATCAAGAACTCCCTCAGCGCAGTCGATGTCGATATAAGACCGCATCTGCTGCAGAACGTGGTCGTCACGGGCGCATCCAGTCTTTTGTACGGTTTCAACGACCGACTGAACCAAGAATTGATGCAAATGTTCCCCAGCCCCAGGGTCCGCATATCAGCCCCCGGAAACACGTCCGAGAGACGCTTTGGCTCTTGGATTGGTGGAAGTATCCTGGCTAGTTTGGGCACGTTTCATCAAATGTGGATTTCGAAGAAGGAGTATGAGGAACATGGGCCTAACATTGTTGAGAAGCGATGCCGGTAAATAATAAATACGATTCATCACGCTTATTTGAAGTCAAAGGAAAGGTGTTTTTGGGCCCGATGAACTCGAATCTTTTAGACCAAGGCAGACGAAGAGGGGAAAAAAGAAAGAAAAGAAAAAATTTAATGGGGGCAAATTAGGGCTGGAGTTATTTTTTAACGTGTATCACTTCTGCTTTTTATCAGTTAACTCACTAAATGAGAATTTCTGGATTCGTTCTTTTTTTTTATATACATAATCGATATCGGTGTTGGTGTCGAGTGGCATATTGTATTCTAGTTTTTGGAGAATGTCTAAAAGGTAGTTTGCATAAAGATGTTGGAAACCATAATTAATCTATATTATCTATTTACATATTAATGGTACTAGTCCTGCTATGTTCTCGAGGATTTCCATGCGTGTATATACACATTTGCACACCCAATCTTAGCCAGGGCAATAATTAATTACCCCCCCGACTCTTAGGAGGACGGGTGCTGTCGCTAATAGTCTCTGGAGTTGAGATATTCCTGAGCGAACTCATCGAGGCATATTTTCGAATGACTGGCGGTTCTGGTGTTCGTGGAAAGAGACGTAGGCCTCCATGTGGTTTCTCCGACCCGAGAGTGGTGGAAGAACCAGTTTTCCCTCTTTCTTGTTGATAGAAATTAGGAGCAGGAGGCTTGGGGTCAACGCCTGATATGCTCCCACTGGTGTTGGTCTCATCTGTTTCGGGTGCTTTTTTCTCACCAGCTGCCACTGACAACGAGGAAGCCATTGGGTTAGATGATGTTGTTGGAGATATCGGAGGCGTTTCAATATTTTCCGAGGGTATAGTCCTGGGTGTGTACCAGGACGAGTTGAATGCAGGTACAGGCTCAGTCTGTCCGTGGAGATGGCTGGATGCGGATGCAGACCCTGGCCTTGTTTGGGGTTCAGATTTGCTCGACTCTTGTCTGGATTTTACTACAGGTGAATTCGAAGCAGCCTCAGATCCCTTCTTGGACGAGATAAAAGAAAAGACAGAAGGTCTTTGTCGTAGCCGGCGGTTTTGATAGATCACATGGCCGTTGTTCGCTCCAGAATTCAAGGGAGCACTGAATTTGGGTTTAGGAAGTGGTGGTACGTGTAGGTTTTTGGCTCTGAATCTGCGATTCTTGGTTGAATAGGTGGAAGCGACTTCGGCTGCGACATCGTCATCCTGGTCAGACTGATCATTAGAGCGCTTCGCAGAATCGTTCATTATTGGTAACGCAGTTATCTGAGATTCGTGGCCGGTCTCATTGTCTTGTTCTTTGCCTGGGTTGTCTTCCTGTACACTTGTCTCTTCTTCTTCTTCTTCATCACTCAAAGTCTGATCATCTAGGAACGACATGTAAATCAGATGAGGAAATTCAGGTGCGGAATCCTTCCTAGATGCAGTAGCGTTTGGATCGGGAATATCTTTTGGCTCTTGAGACCAACCCATTTGTTGGTCACGGGAATTGGTCTCATTCCATGAGCGCTCCATGGGATTAAATGTCCCACGTTGACTGGATCTTGATCTAGTTTGTCTCTTGATAGTACCCTTGGCGCTGCTGAGAATCTTTGAAGTAGTCCTTTGGAAACGATTATTAAGTTTGCTGCCGAATTTGGAGAAAGGTTTGGTCGGTTCCTTTTCTGATATAGTGTTGAGCTCCGTGGCTTTCGAAGAGGATGTCGTCGGCCGTTTTTTGATGGTTCGTTCACTCGGGGCGGAGCTCTTGGGTTTACTTATTGAGAGATCTGGTGCTGTGACAGAGCGCCGGGGGGACTTGATCGGATTCGAGGGAACATTCGCGTAGTAGCGGTCTGTGTTACTACTAGAATCCTTTCCTTTTTTCAAAGGAGGTTTCTGCTGGGGACCTAGCCCAGGTGCAGACCCACGTCTCTGAGGTGCAAGGCTTTGTCGTGATGGCTTGTGTTTAACTACAGTCACTGGAGAACGGCCAGCAATGATAGAAATTGTCCGAGCTTCAGCGGTATATGATGCTGGCTCTCCCTGGAGCTGCGGAAGCGGCTTCTGTGAGATTATTGATGCTCTATCTGGGGTGTGTGGCATATGTTTTCGATGACTATGCCCCCGAGAAGCCGGTCTGCCTGATGCCTATAATCTCATTAGTTAAGAAATTCACCGAATACAATGTTGATGTGTTTCGTCTAACCATGCTTTTCCTGCTATTCACGGCAGCTGCTTCGGCGAGTTGATGTATTTCCAACGCGACCTGATTCAATGTGCCCAAACTTATACTTAGGTTATACGCCTTGTGCCTCAGGCGTTTGCATTCCCGTTTCCAACCGTCGACATTGCCAAGCATGGCACCATAAACCGCGTCAAGGCTCTGGGGTTTACCATTGCCTTCTACCCTCAATTCTTTAAGATAGAAACCGAGGATGCGAACAGACTGTATGCCCTTTTCAATGTCCTTAACGGAATCATCCATAGCCATCGCAGTGCGGTGGATTATATGGTCAATCCGTTCATGATCAAGGATCACTGTCTGCCGAAATACCCGGTCTGCTAGCATATCGTTGAAGACCTCGAGATTCCCGAGAGGTAAACGTAGGTGATTCAAGCGTTCTTCGATATCACTGAACGCAAGAAATATATCGTCTGTCGTATTCTCGATATAACCGTCAAGTTCAGCTACATGGACTTGAAGTATCTTAATTACAGCAGCTTCTGATTTGGCCAAGCCTTTCGAAAGTAAATGAAGACCAAAAGATATTTGAGCGACTAGTTTCCAAAGCGGGTGATACCTTGCAGGCGGCATGTTAGCACAAACAAATGGCAATTTTTACGTCTTTTGAGTAAATCCAGAAATTCCCTCACCTCTCACTTGGCCGCTGCTTCCATCTTCTCCCGCATAGCCGTTCATACCGGGGAGCCGTCAAAACTTGATCTCGCCGAGTTTGTGCGTCCAAGTCAACTTGCCAATCGCTTTGCGCTTCGTTTGTGGATTCGGCAATGGACTCTTCAAAAGGCCCTTGTAATTGAGGAATGGGATGAGTCGGTGCATCACTGGGCCATGATTCTTCTACAGCTGCGGCAGCTGCCTCGAGTTTCTGGGCCTCCTCTTGAGCCTTGGCTGTTTGCTCCAGCCATTCTTCCTCGCTCGGTATTGCGGGCATCGTGATCGCACCTTCAAGTTTATATATTTGTATTCATAGACTGTGGGGGTGGTATCCGAGGATACCAACCAGCCCTTCTCAATCCTCACTCCGGAGACAATACCATTGACTGGTAATTTGTTGAAGCTGATTATTTATCGTCGCGAATTACTTGTACGTATGTGAAGGATGCGGACCGAAGAATTTCAAGGAACGATCAAGAGTCTATATGTTGCAATGGACGGACGAATGTAGATATGGGTTCCTACGACTACGCTTAGTCTTTTGTTTATCGGCGTTTTTCCATGCGCGAAGTTGCTCACCTGGTTGGTTATTCTTTGATGCAAATGCACCGTTGCTGGTCCGGATTGGTATGCTCGGGAAAATAAAAGAAAAAGCAAAGAGGTGGGACAAAGTCTGCCTTCGAGAATATTCATAAAGAAACCGAGGAGGAAACGAAAGGGGTCGAGTTCCTGTCCAAACAACCACAATCCATTTAATGCAATTAATTTAATTAGCACCCAGCTGCGCTAGTCCCTGATGTGCCGTGCCATTGTGGAGTTTCCGGGCCTGGCTACGCACTCTCCCACTAAAGAACGCTCGATTTTTGACGTTATCGGGCTTGGTCGAATAAAACAAATGGGGGTCTCGCCTCTAGCGAACGGCCCCGAATGATGAATGAATCCCGATGCTTTGCATAATTGCATTTGAGAAGCATTATTGGTTGGCGGGCTTCTGGCAGACTGGCACCGGCCCCCGCAGATCGCAAGCGCGTACTGTACATGATAATTACCTGAAGATTAACTAGCATTAGCCAGCCAGCGGCCAGTGTAGCCCCAGCAAATGTGATTAGATCCTAGCGACGTGGCGGCCGCGGAAAGATGCGATTGTCCTGTGCATGGGCGTTGTTGATAGGCAGGTACCTCGCTATCAATCCAAGCAACTTGGTTGACCCGAGAAAACAAGACAACCGTGCTCCGTAACTCGCCACTGCAATTCGATTGGAGTTCCTGATGGAATCTGCTTGCAACAGGGATGCTGATACGTACGCACTTGGGGATGGAAAAAGCAACGAACAAGACGGAATAATACGACAAACGAGAGGGCGCTGGGCGGGTACTTTGAGGCTTGGGGAGGCAGGCAGTCTAGCCCGAGTCGTGCCTTCCTTTTGTCACTTTACGCGACTCCGGTTAGCTTCCCGACGCGTCGTCGCTCAACACCTCATCTCATAAGAGAATGGCATCTGAAGCTGGCATCATATGAAAAACATCTATCTTCCGGTCTTTCTCATTAGACGACACAAAAGAGTCGTCGTCTCTCAGTCACCCCAGCGCATCCACATTTATTCCCATAGCTTATACACCAACTGTCAATTCTTCAATATGGCTTCCCTTAAGCGAGGCGCCAACTTCTCGACCTCAACCGGGACTCCGAAGAAACAGAAAGCCAATGGCAGCATAATATCGTTCTTTGGAGCTCCCAAGCCGAAGGATGATGCTGGCACCCAAAATTCCAGCAACCCTCCCCCCCCCACCAGCCGGTTCAACAAAGAGAAATGGGTGGCCTCTTTGACTGCCGAGCAAAAAGAACTACTGCAATTAGAGATCGATACACTGGATGAGAGCTGGCTAGCTCATCTCAAGGAGGAGGTCGTTACTCCCGAGTTCCTCAATTTGAAACGGTTCCTCAAGAAGGAGAAGGACTCGAGAGCTACGATCTTTCCGCCAGAAAAGGACATCTATTCCTGGTAGGGAGTGCACTTTACTTCTCGCTGATGAAGCTTGCTTACACTCGTTTAGGTCTCGACATACGCCCTTGCATACCGTGAAAGCTGTCATCCTCGGACAAGATCCATATCACAATCATAACCAAGCACATGGTCTTTGCTTCTCAGTGCGACCCCCGACAAGAGCGCCGCCATCCCTCAAGAACATGTACATCGAACTCAAGAATGATTACCCGTCATTTGAAGCCCCTCCAGGTGATGGGGGCTTGTTGACCCCTTGGGCGGAGCGTGGCGTGCTCATGATCAATACCTGTTTGACTGTGCGAGCCCACGATGCGAATAGTCATTCCAATAAAGGATGGGAGAGGTTTACGCAGAAAGCAATTGATACAGTCGCTCGTGTTCGGACTCGCGGGGTTGTCTTTTTGGCTTGGGGAGCGCCGGCTGGTAAAAGAGTGGCAGGGGTCAACAAACAAAAACACTGTGTATTGCAGTCTGTTCACCCCAGTCCTTTGAGTGCTCACAGAGGATTTGTACGTTCCCTTCTTTCCTCGATCAATTTCGTTGCAGCATAATTTCTTGGGTACTGACCAAAAAAACTCTCTAGTTCAAAAATGGACACTTCAGAAAGTGTAATGAATGGCTTGCTGAGAGATATGGAGAAGATGCCATGATTGACTGGAGCTTGAACCCAAAGAAGTCTGTCTTGACCCAGAAGGCTACCAGCACTGCCACTGAGGGCAAGCAAGACGGCCCTCTTGCTCCCAGTAAGAATGCCAACAAGGCTCCTCTCTCGCCTACTACTCTACCTACCAATGGAGACGTGGAGAATGGCGGCACCAAAGCGAAAACCGTTACTTCTGCAACTGAAATCGACACTCTTTGTGGTGAGGATGACCTCGATGACCTTGAGGCTCTTGAGGCTCTTGCAGCTGTTGAAGAATCTCTCACAACTACACCTGCTCCTGATGGTGAAAAAATCGACAAAGCAGAGGTGATTGTTGAAATCAAAAAAGACTAGTTGGTCGATCTATCGATGAATAAAAGTCTCATGTACTACTAGGTAGGTTTTACTTTGAACCGTTGAGGTTTCACTGTTTTGAATACCCACACTTTTCCCCCTTTCAATATTTGCCCTGGCATGCACTCACTGAGGGCAGTGGGGAAACATTTGGCGTTTTCATTGTTTTGGGCGTTTCAAGGATACCGGATTTGTCTTCCTTCTTTTGATGATACTTGCAAAGATATTCGGATCAATCAATCTCGGGCTATTTTTTTCTCGGATGAAAATAATCAAACTTATCAATTATTAACCAGACACGATAATCATACTATAGCTCAACTATACTGTTGAAAGACTATGAGTAAAGGATAACGTCAAGTAATATTCCATTCAATTCAGTCATATTGTAGGTGAGTAATACATCCCATTCCCATTCCTAAGAAAACAAGGTAGAAAAAGGAGACGGCAAAATAAAAAATAAATAAAAGCCGAATTTGGTAGAACAAAGGCACTTAAGAAAAAATACATGGTTTCTGTTTATTTATTTATTTTCTTTTTTCATTGTTTAAAGCTCGTGATGGTCAGGAGCGGCCTCCTCAGTGGCTTCAGGAGCTGCTGCTTCCGTCTCAGATGACGCAGCAGTAGATGTGGTGGAAGAAGATTCCGAAGCAGAAGAGCTAGCCTCGGCCGTTTCTTCTTCCTTGGGCTTGTTAAGTTCAGCGACACCATCGACTTGGTACTTGCCCTTCTCCTTGATGAATTCAGCAAGGTCTTCAATGGTGCGGGAACCGGAGTATTCAATTGGCTGGTCCTTAGAGCCAGCTGGGAACAATTTGATGGTAGGGAAGCCCTGGATAGAATCGGGGACATCGTTGGCAGTGGCATCAATCTTAGCCACAGTCACCTTGGAAGCGAAATCTGGGTTTTCTGAGTAGACCTGGGCGAGTTGGTCATACTTGGGTGCCAATCTGTATATCAAACGAAACGTTAGCACACGCCGTTTCTCTTCCTTTCCTAGATTTTGATAACGACTTACGCTTTGCAGTGTCCACACCATGGTGCGTAGAATTCAAGGAGGACATCCTTATCGTTGTCGATAACAAGTTCCTGGTAAGTGTGGGCAACGACGACAGTGACAGGTCCTTCTTGAGTCTCTGGGATAGGCTCAGACTTGACGCTAGGTGCGATCTTGCCATCAAGGACATCCTGAACAAACTCGCCGATGTCCTTAGCATTGAGTTCCTTAGCCTGGTCCCAAGGGTATTTGGTGTTCTTCTCTGCGTCCTGGATAGCGAAGGCAGGGAAAGTTGTGGTATCCAAGTTCAAGTTTTCGGCGTGTGCACCATATGCTTTGGCGTCGATGGTAGCAAAGTTAACCTTTCCACGGTGCTTTTCGGCAATAGGGCGGAATTCATTGGCGAAGGTCTCGCGTTCTTCAGGAGTCTCAGCGAAAATGTAGGCCAAGGGAATTCCGGCCTTCATGTATCCGGCGTAGGTCTCAGGGCCAACCGCTCCGACCAAAGGTGTGCTGGCGGTCTTGATCCAAGCAAGAATGCTCTCGGAGTCTAGCTCGCCAGTGTACACGGCCTTCTTCTCGTCAAAGGTCTTGTACAGAACAATGGATGGCTGCTCTACGTCTTCCACCTTGGCAACTGCGGCGTCGTCACTGGCGCCGAACAGGAAGTTATCACGCTCGGCCTCAGCTAAGCTGTTGAATGCGGTGTTTCCTTTCTTGTCATCCGAAGCGAGATATCCAACAATGACGATCTTGTCCAGGGTCTTGAATTCTTCGAGGTTGTCTTCAGTCACAGAAGACACGGCGGGGAGAGATTGCTTAGTCATATAGGAAACAATACTAAGCAGGAAAAAAAAGTTAATCAAAACAGTCATTGCAGTCATATTGTTCTGGAGGGTAAGCTTACGCATCGGCCTTGCGAGCACCTGAGTAGGGCTTGATAGAATCCAACCCGCGGAATGTCTTGAGGGTTGGGTAGCCTTGGACGCCATATTCTTTACATAGATCAGCCTCTTCTGTGCAGTCGACTTTGACTAATGGTATGTTCTTCTCTTTCAACTCGGTAGCAGCAGCTTCATATTCAGGCGCCAGGGCCTTGCAATGGCCGCACCACGGCGCAAAGAACTCTGCCAGAACCAAGTCATGTTCCTTGACGAATTCAGAGAAAGTATCCTTGGTCAAAGAAGAGACATCGGATTCTCCATCAGCAGCAGATGCGACGGTGGAGGCTCCAAGAAGGGCCAAAGCCACTGAAAGAACCGAACGCATGGTTGTGATTTGCAGATCAGTAATAACAACAGCAGTTAATCGAGCACAGCTTCACAGAAGGTTTGCTCGACTGAAGAAAGAAAGGAAGACAGACAGACAGACAGACAGTATGCCTTTCTGGAAGGGGGTAAAATGAGAGAAAAAAAGAGAATTGAAATGGTGTCAAGAGGAGGGTAGGAGGCGCACCTACGATTGGGGTAGTTTGTATTTATGGAGATGGAAGCTACCCGCCGATCTGACCGATAACGCCAGCCGCCGCCGTAAGGACAGTTTGTTCTTTCCTGGAGCTCTTGGCAGGTCCAAGCAAGGCACACGGTATTGTTACCGTATTGCATAGTTGTAACGGTATTTTATGGCGCTGTAGTACTAACCACCTGTCCTCACAGCCTTGAAACATAGTATCTGGCTGCCCTCAATGTTCGGCTCAAATATGACTGACTACCAATTAGTTCTGTCGAGCTGAGCTGCCTTTTGTTGGCTGACCCATGGCTCTTGATGTTGTTCTGACTTAATTAATAATAGCATGTTGCATACCAGTCAACCAACCAACCAACCAACCACATGGTGCTTTCTCTTAATAAAAATAAATATACGTCTGTACTACGGAGTATATACTAGCCAAATAACTTGACCATGTATTACGACTGTTTTTGTGTGACTGATTTAGCTGAACTTGCCACTTCAAGATTAATAATTAATAATCAATCATACCAGATGTAACTCTGTAATATTTTCAAACACGATATCCTTAAGCTGTAGATGGTCTGTCTGATTCTCCGTGCCTGTCTACCCTGGAGTCTATGTGCAAGCAAAGACGCACGTAATATATTCATTGAATGCAGCTGTCTGCGATTACTCTGGCTCGTCATGTCCGTCTAGTTCCTGGGCCAGAGCTATCGCATCTCGTTTCCCGCGTTCCACATCGAGACAGAGCATCAACGGCACGGCGAGGAATATCAGAATGGCAATAAAGACAAAGGCGGGTCTGATCTGACCATAGCGGTCGGTGATTGCACCAGTAATTGCAGGACCAAACACGCTTGAACCCTTGTCGGTAATTGCATAAAGTGCGTAGAATGCCGCTTCGTAGCCGGGCGGGATGAGTTCGCCAAACAAGCTGCGGCAGTATGCCGACAACCCGCCCATTGTCAGCCCATAGATGGCTCCCATGGGGTATACTTCCCAAGGTTGTTGCAACCCTAAATATCCCAGCCTCTGAATCGCGGGAATAAAGCCTAGAAGGCCGTACAACGGAATGATTTCGAGTATGCAGACACTAGCAATGATTGGGTGTATCGGGCGAAGATTGAAATATCGCGAGATCACGCCCCAAGAAAAGGCCCCTACAACCCCAGAGAGCGTTCCAATGACGCTTATCAATCCTAGCGCAGCAGGTTTCATATGAAGCTCAGTTTTGGCAAATAGAACGGCAGTTCCGCCGACTGTCGCAATTCCGTCACTAAGGAGAAACCAAGCAACAAGGAATAAACCGACATCCTTGAGGCGCCGCGCTCGCATTATAGTCCTACCGAGTGCCTTCCATGAAAATGTCATATAACCAAGCCAAGTGCGAGTAGTCTTCCCATCACTCGGCGCCGGAAGTGGGGGGCCGGGTCGAGGTCTTAACCATAGAACCGAAGGTAGAGTGAATACAAACCACCAGAGGCCAATCAAGAACATAACCAAACGAAACGAGAAGGTGGTCTGATGTGTGATCTGTACAACGACTATGCAGATCACTTGGAGAGAGACAGCCCCGATATAGCTAATTCCCATGCCGTTCGCAGAAATTCGCGTAGAGAGACGCAAAGCTATAGTTGATTCTTCTGCATCATAGCGCAAAGAGCTCCGGACAGAATTTGCATCATTTTCAATTTGAGGAGCTTGAAGCAGAGGTGTATTGACATCAGGTGGCGTGGAGGCATCAAGGCTGTCATCGTTGGTCTCCGCTATCCTTGGATTCTCAGCGACTTTGCGTAACATTGCCGGATGGTGCCGGACCAGGAGCGGAAGAAAGGAATTGAGAAGCACGAAAGATGAACCAAAACAGGTGTTTGCAATGATTGCTAGGACCGCTGCAAGGACATACACCTGGGGCTGCACGGCAAGAAAGAGCATCGTCGCGATAGATCCGATGCAGGCGAACGAAACCAACAGCGACTTCCTATAACTGCCATGGTCGGCAGCACCGGACATTGTAACAATGAGTAGCGCCTGCGCCAATACACTGAGCGAAAACGTATACATTGCGAAGCTCGCCGTATTGATCTCGAATCCCAACAGATCGACGACACATTGGTTACTGTTGGACTGACCCGAGAGAAGGTCGCTGTTGGAGAAAGTGCGTATTTGACTAGCCGGGCATGGTTGGGTTTTATCGGTTGCAAGGTGTCCCCTATCGCGAGCCATCTGCTCTAACGTCATGGGAAGGAAGGATCCTAGCGAAAAGGTCAGGTCGCGATCAAATATATACACTTGTGTCTATAGTTCCAGACTTCATCGCACGCGCGTAGGCTTACCCATTGCACACACAACAAAAACTTCCGCAGCCCATCCATAGCTGTACCATCCTGCAATCTCTCTCTTGCTGGTTGGCCGAGTATCATCGCCCGGATACTGGGGTGGAAGCGAGGATTCGATTTCCGACATTGTACAGTCCGATGTTTGGTTGAACATAGAATCCCTACGTCATCTGATAGGTCGGCGAGAGGATTGGTATCCAGACAGTCTCCAACTTGAGATCAAGGGGAAAGGGTGAAATCCATGGTGTTCATGGACGTAATATAGATAAAGAGAGAGATGATAGCTAATGTCTGTTGAGTCTTGGGACACAGGACCTATGAAAGGACGAAGTTGGGTCACATTGTCATAGCTTGCTGGCTACCTAGTTGCAGGCTAACTGCTTTCAGCCGAGGCCGATGACAGCCTGATTCTTGAGGCCTGACAACTTGGTCCAACCCGGCGTGTCCACTAAGTGAATAGGAGCCTATCATAATAGAAGAAAAACACTAAATCGTCTGTAAAACAAGCATAAAATTGTGCGTAGTACATATACATGCGTGCTCGACATATAACCATCAGTAGGACCCAGTTCTACTATCTTGTGGTGCCTCAGGCATGAATATCCGCTTTCCCCACACCCAATGGCAACTAAGGAATGATTCGCAACGCCGGGTTGCGCCTGCCATGAACTTAACCTGACTTTGCTAAGAACTCACCTGTGCAACAAACACATGCCAGGCTGAACGGCATTTTCCAGCCCAAACTGCTGATCGGATTATCTACCGCTGGCTCGTTTGGCTCTGGTCGCAGTCATTATTCGGTTTCGAAAGCCCTTTGTATGAACTGCTATCCTTGTTTTTGCCCTAAACCCTGCCACTCTTTATTCCTACAGAAAACCACCGTCACCGGCTTGCACTCACTCATCGCCATCGCATGGTCCAAATCCACGTCGCTTCTATGCGCCACAAGTCCTAATCGGCCATAATCCTGCTGGTTTTCGACTTGACTTGACCTCCATGTTCATACCGATCGGGAACGTTTGCGATACTTAATTGTCATGGTCGCATGAACCGCCGTCGAACGTCTGACTGCGAGAATTTGGCCCGAATAAAAATTGCTTGTGCATTCTTCCGCTACGTGCTTTTGGTGTTGGGAAACGCAGCAATCTCTGTTTCTAGTATAGCAAGTCTGCGAAAAGAGGAAGCAGGAAGGAAAAAAGAACCGCAGCATCTACGAATTTCGACAAGTTAATGTTATTCGAGCCGAGAGTGAGAGCTGCCAAGTCATCTGGCCGAGGAGGTCACGAGTTTTAAGACTGGTGCCAGTGATGCCTGGTCTCGTCATGGACGATGTCAGCGCAAGTGCATCTAGAGATTGGGGGAACTCTTACAACCACCATGGCAGCAATGGAGAATCGAATATTATGCGCGAGGCTCAGCACGATAACAATTCTGAAAGGCTAGACAAGACCTCACAGTCCGTGAATGGGGTTAAAAGAGACGACAGCAAAAATTCCGACACAGTGATTCAAAAGAATGGGAATTTTGGCGAGGGGCAAGGGCAATGGGTCCCAGAGCTTACGCATATTACACAAGGATTTTTCCCTTATGCTCAGCTCGTGAACCGGGCGGTACAGCAATGCTACAACGATCTTTGCGATGTCATCACAGAATTAGCAGAGTCTCAGAGTACCTCACAGCCACAGCACTCGTCCCAGGCACCCTTTACAAATGGAAAGTCCTTTGGAAGCCAGGATGCGGGTGCCATACAAAAAAGAACTCGAATCCTTGAGTTTGCTCAGGCTAAACGAACCGAATTCATAAAGCTTCTTGTTTTATCACAATGGAGTCGTCAAGCTGTGGATGTCAGCAAACTCATCGATCTACAAAACTTCATTCGGACGCGGCATATGGCTTACCAGACAGCCGTTCAGCGAGTAGCAGATATGAAACGAGATCTGGTCAGGGCTCAGGTTGCGAATCCAGATCTGCATACTGCATTGGAGGTTTTAATTACAGGTCGTGTGGCGGACATGCCAGAGGTAAGTCTAATTTTATATCCTACTTATCTCCTTCGCGATATTAATATCTTCTATTAGTTCGGTTACAAAGCTCCAAAGCCGCTCAGTTCAAGACGTCTTTTGGCAACTTTACAGAAAATCAATCGTATCATCAGTACACGCCTAGTGACTTGTGATGATATCCCAATTTCCTTTCATAAATACCGAGTTCATGACGGCCGAGTTACATTCTCTGTCCAAGGTGAATTCGAATTAGATCTTTCAATCGCCGAAGAAGATACATCCTCCCAGTTCTATTTCATCGATATCCGCTTTCTTTTTTCTCCGTCCTCTTCCATACCCAAAGGCCGCTTCTTCAATGAGCTCGACGCTCAGATTAACAACATTCTGCAATTGAAAGGCTTGGCCGGCTGTTTTGACTTTATCCATAGCCTTGTTCTTGTGAACAAAATCAACATACTTCTCAAACAAGCAATTAATCTTTCCAGAGGTCAATGGACAGGTTCTTTGCGTGTTGAATTATTACATCGCATTTTAGTGGTGCATTACTGGCCGGATAAAAGTGGCCCAAAGAGTTGGATCGAAATTGGTGTTCAGAGTGGCCGTCAGCGGCGCCAAAAGATTCCTTACCTTGGTCTTCGTTGGATTCGCGATGGAAAAGAGTTTGATTCTTCGTCCATTCAGTTTGATACAGAGTCTCTTTCCATGGAAACCATTCTGCGAAGCGTCATCGCAATTCATTCATCCCACCTACTTCACTCCGTTTATGAACGTATTCGGACTCAGAACCTGTTCGCCAACTACCAACTCTCAATTAATATACAAATGTCCAAAGTTGAACCTGGAAATTGTCGTCTTCATGTTCAACTCACTGAATCTCGTTACCTTGATGCATCATTGGAACCTGTTTCGGGCACTATGAGCATCCACACCAGGCCGTCGTTGTTATGTCGCCTAGACAAGGGGGGTGCTTCCGATGATGACTTTATCCATCGAATCTCCCACCTTCGTTGTATTGCAGCCATGGAAGAAATCGAGTCAGATGCCAAGATATTTGGATGGGAGAGTGTCGATCACCGGAAATTCAAGGTCGATATTCGGCGCGTTTTCCCAAGCAACATCCTACGAGCTTCCTTTTTCCGTAATCGTCTTTGGGGTAATTCATGGATTGCTGCCGCGACGACTAGTCTGAGTGGCGATGACTGGTGGATACTGCATCTCAGACCACGATCATCATCGCATTCCGAGGCTTTTGAGCATATTCGCACAGTTGCAGCCGGTTTTTCGGTACATTCCACTCGCGTGTTAGCTGGAGATCGACTTTTGTCCGAACGAGGATCTAAGTATTACTTCCCAGACCTGGACTATTCTTTAACCGGAATTCTCGTTATGCAATCAAACGCCTTATGGCTCTCGGAGGTGGGTTATCAGGACTTCCTTCCAGCTGTAGAACAGCTGCAACTCGGTTCAAAGTTGGAAGTTCCCTGTCTTTACTTGAAGTTTGACGCGACAAAACTACCAAAAGCGCTACAAATTGCATCACCGAGTGGCACTAGAAACAAACCATACGTCCGAGAATCTCTCACAATCTCGTATCATGGAATTGACCCCCAGACAAAAAATGGGATTGTGGTCGCGCACGGACGATTTCATACCTCTTTAAGGAAATTGGGTGTGAAGAAGTTGAAGCTTGATGATTGTATACTCCTTCGACGAGGCGGCACAGCCTTCGCAATGCGTTTCCTGATTGCTCCTGGCCAATCGATCATGATTGACTTGTTTGAGCGAATCCAGAGGCTCAATATCATCCTGTCTTTGTTCGAAACGCTCCAGCAAAACAAGATCACAGTGCAATCAGTATCTCTATCCAAATTGTCGTTTGAATACGTGTCACAGGAAAATTTCCTAGCAAACATATTCATTCGACTGACTAAACCGGAACATGCTGCTGATTTAGATGCAGCCGCCCTTCGTTTACACAACGAATCCCTCTTCTCTTTGCGTCTTGATATATCTTTCAATAATCTGAGTCCTCACAACCGAATCAAACAGTCACTGGGAGCGATACTTAACAGGACTGGCCCTGGTTATGGTGTTGGGTCTGTGCTGCAGCTACTTACGCTTACGCTGCCGGTGCTTCATGCCTTGGATAATCTTGTCGCCGCACCACTGCGCAACTCTGCGTTACAGATTCAAATATCAGTCCGTGGCGCTCAGACTTATCAGCTCCACTACTCTGGTCTTCGATTCCGTTTCCTTTTGAATGCCTCACATCGGCGCGATCGTACTGTTTGGACGTTGAAAGATATTAGTTCATCGGAAGGGCAACGTGATGTGGAGCAGGGGGTGGAAGCCAAATTACAGGAGAGGATATATCGTGGAAAAGGAAACGGTTGGCAAGGTCTTGGGAACGGTGCGGTTGCAGACGTTGATCAAGTTGGTAATCTACTTTCAGAACTTGATTCTTGTTTTGCGGATGTGCAGCCTCCAGCGCCATCAGAGAACGTACAACAGCATAGTGCCGCAGGACAAAAACCGAGCAAAACAACCAAAGACAAAGGATCCAACGTGAATGGCAGCTCCAAAGCCACAGTCGCTAATCGAAATGCGGCGAGTAAGGCAAAAGAGAATGCCGATGTAATTATGATTGACTAGTTAAGTTAGCTGTAAGCATTACTCTGGATAGTAATCAATAATAATATTGAAATTATTTGAAAATAAGCTTTATTCATATGCATTTCCCCTTCTGGAGCGAATGTCCTTTCTTTCTCTTTAACTAAGGATGCTCAAAGTAAAAGAGGGATAATAAATAGCATTCACCGAATATTCCTTCTAACCCCCCGCGTCGAACAAAAAAGAAAAAGACTTAGCAACACCTGGTAATAAGGAATAAATACTGAACGTGAAGAAGGGAATACAACGCAGGAAGAAGGAAAAATATGAATTATTGCACATTGAGGGAAGATAGCAAGCGAAGGGGAGTATAAGATAAGACTTTGGATCGTCATATCACCCAACCAACGACTTGATCTTTGTACTTAGAGATGGGGGAGATGGAAACGAAAAAAAGGGTGAGGGACAGTGCAAAACCGGAAGTTTCAAGTGGCATAATAAAAGACATTAAAAGAAAAGAGAAGTAAAAAAAAACCCCCGAGCCTCCTTTTCTTTCTTTTTTTTTTAAAAAAAATCTCAACCTATTTGGGGAGAGAGAAAGAGCACAAAAAGCCCACAGTTCCCATTTCTGACGATGCAGATTAGCAGGAAGAGAATATTGATTGGTGTAGTGCTCATCGTGAGTAAGGATGAAAGCCCCGGTGACCACCTCCACGGCCGCCGCCTCGGTAGTTTGCGCCTGGCCGTCCGGCGTTTTTAGGACCGGTAGGAGCATTTGCTGGGGCAGCGCCAGGACTGTTACCATTGCCTTGGTTCGGAGCGCCACCTCGTCCCATGCCTCCTCCACCGCGTCCTTGAGGGCCTGTTGGAACATTTGGTTGAGGTACTTCATCGTACATACCCTCCCATGAAGTCGGGCCGCCTTGCTGATAAGGTGAGTACGCACGGTTATCAACGACTCGCCGTTGTTGTTGTTGTTCGTACTTTTGTTGCTCGAAAGCAAGCTGCTCTTGTGCATTGTAGCCTGGCCCACCGCGATTACCTGAATAGCCGCCGCCCATCCCCATCTGCTGTCCTTGATTTTGCATCTGTTGCATCTGTTGCATTTGCTGCATCATAGCTGGGTTCATCATGTTCTGCATGCCCTGTGGACCGGGACTCGGGGATTGGCCTCCTTGCTGACCACCTGCCATCTGCATCTGCTTCATTTGCTGCATCATCGCGGGATTCATACCGGCCATGTTCATTCCGCCCATGCCCCCCTGGCCCTGGGCTGCTGCAACTGCCATTTGCTGCTGCATCACTGAGAAATACTGCTGCATCCTCTGCCAATACTGTGCCATCATCTGTGGTGTGATACCGCTGGGCATTCCCCCTGGCCCTTGACCACCGCCTACTTGCTGTTGGCTATTGTCGGAAGCCATGCCTTGGTTGTCCATCCTGCCCCGGCGGCCTCGACCATCATCGTCTCGCATGTTGCTCCTGGGCTGGGCCTTCTTCACTTCAATTGGTTTACCCAAGATCTCGAGAGGCATGGAAAGTGTAGCTTCTACTGCCGCCTCACTATCGAAGGTCACAAAGCCAAATCCTCGTGGCCGGCCAGTGTCTTTGTCGATCATCAATGTAGCATCCACCACGCGCCCGAATTGCATGAAGAATTGCTTGAAATCCTGTTCTGTGGCTTCTTGGCTGACTCCACCGACGAATATCTTACTCGTTTTTTCTTGTTCATCTCGAGGAATAGCACGTTTGGGGTCAATCTTAAATAGTGTCAGCAGGGCTCGCTTTCTAATGTCCAACCAAGAAGACTCTGGAGTAGGATAATCGGTCTTACAATTTTCCCATCTAAGTAATGCTCTTTGACCATCACAGTGTTTACGGTCTTTGGGTCCCTGAACGTAAGGAATCCAAAACCTCTCGATCTCCCAGTGGTGCTATCACGCATGACTGTGCATTCTGAGACCTCACCAAATTGTGAGAAATAATCCTTGAGTGATTCTAGGATGAAACTAATTAGCACTTCCAAACACACATAAATACACCAAGGGTAAAAGAAGCTACTACATACGGTCTGTAGTCTCCCAATTCAAGCCTCCAATGAACATTTTCCTGTAGTAATCAATGATTAGAACCAGCATAATTTAAATTAACGAAACCTGCTTCCTTAAGACAAAATACAAAACATGACACAAAGAGAGAGGCGGCACGACGGCTGGTTCGACGGTATTATCGGCAATTTTGGCTCCTGGCATGTAATGGTATGGGAGCTGCTCAGCATTGCAAACTCGACAGTGGCAGTGGCGTGGTGTACATTTTCCTGTGCTATATGCATCGTTGCAGGGGCTGGTGTGTTGTACGTATAGGCCAACATCTTTGCGCTATGTGGACGCACTGGTACAGATAAGATTGCCTCCCTTTCAAGTCGTTCGAGTGGGCGTGGAGTGTGGCTTGAATAAAAGGGCCCCCCTTTGATTTACACCTTGTTTGCCAGTCCAACATATAGAGGCCCGTCTGTACAGCCATGGCTGTGCAGATCGTATAATTCGCAGGATGGGTGCCATCATATGTATGGTATGTTCTGAGCTTCCATATTCACATGGTGTGATTCATCTAATAAATCGCGGTAGCAAAGAGAATGGTCTCGATAGATTTTGTATATTCCCAGACTGTCGAATCGTCTATTTGCTGCTCTGATCTATCAAATTGTATCGATAAGAAGCTATATAGTATCATCTGTACTATAGTCGCTGGCGACATCGGCCTCGTGCAATATGGCATCTTGGCCTCTAGTTCTCATCGACTCCATTTGATAGCATAAACGACCATCACTGTTTTTGCACACTTGTGTAGCAAGTCCGCAGACCATTGGGTTCCCCCCTGAAAAAATATTGCCACCAGTGAGCCGTATTTCACATAAAATGAAAATCCTAGCACGTAGACTGAGAGGACAAAGTCCCAAGAATACGACTGGAGTTCTATGTATAGCGTGTTTTACTTCGCTCCAACCGATGGGTATAGTAGCTCCTTCACACTGATGGGTTTGCTCTGTCCATTCCAATAGTGCCAATCCGTGTATGCAGGCATGAACACATGAGACCTTCGCGCTTCCAAGACAATCTTGTAGATCCATGATGATGATACCAGAATATTTCACATTGAACCGTTGCTGGCCCCCTTTCACTCGCCAAATTATGTCCGCGAACACGCCGTGGAATACCGAACAAAGAAATAAAGATAAACATTCAATGGAAATGCCTTTACTTACCCATCTTCCTTGATACCCGTTCCTTGGGCTTCAATCTCGGTGGTCCCATCCCCGCCGTGAACATTGATGTCCTGCGTAGTGTTTCCCTGGAAAGGTCGAACGCCTTCAGAGTCCTGGCCTTGATATGTGTCGTAAGCGGGGGTTTCTTGATAGTCGTCATGACCTCTCCCGTTCTGTGCGTCATTTGGTTGGAAGGCTGCTGACGACGTATCTGCTTCTGCGGGGTGGTCGGCTACTCCCGAAGATGTAATTTGGTTGGTTTCGTTCCCATCGTACCTGGATGTCTGCATGTTAGAATGTGGTAGGCTTTAATTGATTGGCAGATCGAATCTCACAAGTCAGCGAAGAGATCTTCCTCGAGATCCTCTGGTTCTGTCATGATGGAGGGCTGTGCAAAAGGTCAGGTAAGTGAATGTAAGTAGACTACAACGCTTGATAAGCCCCGCAGACTCGATAGCAAGTTTTCGATGCAAGTGCAATAGGCAATGAAGTTGAAATTGAGGCACTCAGTGTCTCACGGCTGAGACCAGAGTGGACAAGGTTTGAAAGGTCAAGTCCAAGAGTCGGCGAAGTGGAGCACTTGACCGCCCCCCGGCAGAATGACGAGCGAAGTGTGGAGAGGGAAGAGCCAAGGTGCTGCTGTTGCTGCCAGTGATCGTCTCACCATGTCTCGGAAATACTTACAAGCATGAAAGCGCTGTCCAATTCACTGTCTATTTGTGAAATCATCCATGAGGAGTCATCCACGCTAGGGTTCTTAAGCTGCCGGCAGGATGGCTAATAAGAAATCCCACCAGCAGGTGTGTGCAGTGTCCCACCATCACTACTTTTCCTGACAGACACTGAATTGTACATGATATTGTTTGAACAGGAAATGGTCCAGGTTGGTTCGTACCTCTGTCCACCTTACTACATTCTAAACTGCGATAAATCACTGATATTCGACCAATACTGCAGCAGATCGCTCCGAGTATGTCTTACCCTCGGAAACCGCCCTCCCCTCCACCTTAATTCCGAGGCCTGTCTTCGAAAGCAAGTTCACATGTCCCTGGCTAATTTGTGTCGAGAAGAAGTTCGTCTCCGTTCTGGAAATCGAAAAATACGTCGCAACAGTCTGTCAATTCCAAGCCCTATGATACCAACACCGTTGTTGGCGCATCGTATTCGCACGCCGATCTAATAAAGTATGTACAAGATGAATTTCACATCGAGTGAATGACAATCAAAGTCCGCGGAACGATTCTGACAACCCACTAGTACGTCGACACGAACACCACCAAGATCTACCCCAACGCTTCCACTCTCACACCTGGAGGGGAGAAAGACGTCCTCTCCAAGCCACCCTTATAATAGCATCCTCTCACAATCGAATCGTAGCTGGGGCTATGGAAATGATGTCGCAGATGAAGAAGAGGATGCGGATATCTTTTATGATGACGACGAGGATGAATTCGGCCTTCCTAGCATTGCCAGCATGCGCAAGAAAGGAAAGGGCTCCAAGAAATTTCAGTCTACATATAAAAACAGCAATTCGATATCAGGAACCTCATCCCTAAATGTGGACTTTGACGCAGCCGCTCGACCACGAGCTAATAGTTCGGATATTGCGGAGGAGCGAGGCGTTTCGTTATACCCATCGGCGAAAAAAACAGAAGGAAAAATCCTTCGTCCTCAGTACAAAGATATTTTAAAAGGTAAATGATACTTTGCTACAACATACTTTGACGCGCTGAACTAATGCGATTGAAGATCCTGCCAACTCTTTAAACTTGATCAATCATTCTCCGCCTCCTTCGGATGCGACACCTAGCCAACGAGAAGCTCATTCCGCACGACTTTCGAGGATTAACAAATTCAAACGGATCTTGCAGGCGAGTACCGTGTCCTTGTCCGAGCTTCGCGCGCTGGCTTGGTCTGGTGTTCCCGATGAAGTAAGAGCCATGACCTGGCAGTTGTTGCTAGGTTACCTGCCGACTAATAGCGAACGGCGCATCTCGACGCTTGAAAGAAAGCGTAAGGAATATCTCGATGGAGTTCGCCAGGCGTTCGAACGAAGCTCGGTGACTGGCGGGTCTGCTTCAGGTAATGCAAGCTCTGGCCGTGGTAGGGGCTTGGATGAAGCAGTTTGGCATCAAATCAGTATTGATGTTCCCCGAACAAGTCCACATTTGCAACTGTACGGCTACGAAGCAACCCAACGATCTCTAGAAAGGATATTATACGTCTGGGCTATACGACATCCTGCAAGCGGCTACGTTCAAGGCATTAATGATCTTGTCACTCCGTTCTGGCAGGTCTTCTTAGGTGCTTATATTACGGACATGAATGTCGAGGAAGGAATGGATCCAGGCCAGTTGCCGAGATCTGTTCTTGATGCTGTAGAAGCCGATTCTTTCTGGTGCCTCACGAAACTTCTTGATGGTATTCAAGACAACTATATTTATGCGCAACCAGGGATACAGAGACAAGTCAAAGCGCTACGCGACTTGACTAAACGGATCGATGCTGGATTGGCCAAGCACTTGGAAAAAGAAGGTGTCGAGTTTATGCAATTCAGTTTTCGATGGATGAATTGCCTGCTTATGAGAGAAATGAGTATAAAGAGTACAATTCGCATGTGGGATACTTACATGGTAAGGTATTCTGGTAAATATTCGGGCCAAGTCTATCAGCTGACACAGGTCAACAGGCCGAGGAGCAAGGCTTCTCTCGATTTCATTTATATGTGTGCGCTGCCTTCCTTGTAAAGTGGACCGACAGACTGCTTAAGATGGACTTTCAGGTAGGATACGGCTCGAATCCCATTTGACGCTTTTGTAACTTACAAGGATGTTAGGAAATTATGATGTTCCTGCAAGCGCTCCCAACGAAGGATTGGACGGAGAAAGAAATCGAGTTGTTACTAAGCGAAGCGTTCATTTGGCAGAGTCTGTTTCAAGATTCAAGCGCGCATTTGCGACATGACGGTGAAGATACCCCAGGTGGATATATGTTTTGATCTTGATTCACATTCTTTTCGTTTGGTCGAACGAAATAGCTGCTAAGTTGCACATTCGAGGCTTCACATGCATATAGTAGAATATAAACTAGGGCAATATTGCAAAAAAAAATAAGTCAAGCAAGATCAGTGCTGGACATGTCTATTGTTTTATTTTATTTGAAATCGATTTCCATAATCTTAGTACATACAGTATGAAGACGTATTGATAGAGTATTCTTATCAAGATCTGATAAGATCTGTCAGAGACCTGCCATTGGCCGCTAAGTCGCAGCACTTTTTTGCGGTGGCAACCAGGCAACCTTCGAGCTACCTTATTTATTCGGCTTGCTTTCTGGATGAGTCGACCACCCATCTTGCCTCCCACCGCATTCGCTCTTTCAGTATGTCTTACGGAAGGAAAGACTTCCTCAGCCAGCCGGCACCAGAAAACTATGTCGCCGGTCTTGGTCGAGGTGCCACCGGGTTCACCACACGATCAGATCTAGGTCCAGCGCGGGAAGGCCCAACGCCAGAGCAGATTCAGGAAGCATTGGCGAAAAGAGCGCAGCAACTTGGCGCACCGACTCCTACAGCGTACAATACAAGTCGTGAAAAGGGTGGGAAGGGCAAAGATCAGGAAGCGGAGCAAGAGGAGGACGATGAGCGTTTCCAAGATCCGGATAATGAAGTCGGACTCTTCGCATACGGCGCTTATGATCGCGAAGACGATGAGGCAGACCTGATTTATCAGGAGGTGGACGAGAAAATGGACAGGAGGCGCAAAGCAAGAAGGTTAGTTTCACCCCGCAAGCTGTCTGTTTCATATGATTTTTCTACACGTTTTTGTTCATTGCCTTTCGTATATTCATTATGGACAGAGTGCCGACTTGATCCTTTCGATGCCTACAGGGAAGCCCGTGAACAACAAGAACGAGACGAATACGAAAGAAATAACCCCAAAATTCAACAACAGTTCGCAGACCTGAAACGTTCCCTAGCTACCGTATCCGACGAAGACTGGGCGAATATTCCTGAAGTCGGTGATCTTACAGGAAAAAATCGGCGTGCTCGTCAGAACCTAAGACAAAGGTTCTATGCAGTCCCAGATAGTGTAATTGCAAGCGCTAGGGACTCCGCTCAGTTCGAAGCTACAATTGCCGAAGATGGCGCGCAATCAGAAGTTCCTGGTGCTGGCGCAGGAGACGGGACTTTGACGAATTTCGCAGATATCGGTGCTGCCAGAGACAAAGTTCTCCAAGTGCGTCTTGATCAGGCAGCACTTGGCTCGACTGATGCCGCATCTGGTAGTGCGACCAGCATCGATCCGAAGGGATATCTTACCAGTCTTACAAAGTCCGAAATGAAAGCTGGCGAAGTAGAAATTGGCGATATTAAACGAGTCCGACCTTTACTAGAGTCCGTTACGCGTACAAATCCAAAACATGCTCCAGGATGGATTGCCATTGCTCGTTTAGAGGAAATGGCGGGAAAGATTGTGACTGCCAGGAACTATATTGCGAAAGGGTGTGAATTATGCCCAAAAAGCGAGGATCTTTGGCTAGAGAATATTCGACTCAACGACAACCATAATGCCAAGATCATTGCAGCAAATGCTATCAAACACAACGATCGGTCTACTATGTTGTGGATAGAAGCGATGAAGCTCGAATCAGATATCAGGGCCAAGAAGAATGTCCTAAGACAGGCCCTCCTACATATTCCGCAGTCTGTTGCAATCTGGAAGGAAGCAGTGAATCTTGAAGATGACCCAGCAGATGCCCGACTTCTCCTGGCAAAGGCTACCGAAATGATTCCTCTGTCTGTGGAGCTTTGGCTTGCCTTAGCTCGTTTGGAGACACCTGAGAACGCGCAGAAAGTGTTGAATGCAGCTCGCAAGGCAGTTCCTACGAGTCATGAAATCTGGATCGCGGCAGCTCGATTACAGGAACAAATGGGAACGGCAACCAAAGTTAATGTCATGAAAAGAGCCGTTCAGAAACTTGTTCAGGAGAATGCTATGCCGAAACGGGAGGAATGGATTACTGAAGCTGAGTCATGTGAAGAAGAAGGCGCAATCTTAACGTGTGGAGCAATTATTCGCGAGACCCTCGGATACAGCCTTGACGAGGATGATGATCGAAGAGATATCTGGATAGAGGATGCAAAGTCAAGCATCGCTCGCGGTAAATACGAGACGGCACGAGCGATCTACGCTTATGCTTTGCGTGTTTTTGTCACCAGTAAGACCATTTGGCTTGCTGCAGCTACCTTGGAGCGCAATCATGGAACCAAGGAGGCATTATGGCAAGTACTCGAGAAAGCTGTGGAGGCCTGCCCTCAAAGCGAGGTTCTTTGGATGCAACTCGCCAAGGAGAAATGGCAAGCTGGTGAGATTGACAGTGCCCGACTCGTTTTGAAGCGAGCCTTTGCACGAAACCCCAACAACGAGGATATCTGGCTTGCAGCTGTCAAACTAGAGACAGATGCAAAGGAAACGGAACACGCTAGAGAACTTTTGAGCACTGCTCGCCGTGAAGCGGGTACAGATCGAGTTTGGATTAAGAGTGTTGCCTTTGAACGTCAAATAGGGAATATGGATCAGGCTCTTGATCTCGTCAATCAAGGCCTACAACTTTATCCCAAGGCTGACAAGCTCTGGATGATGAAGGGACAAGTATACGAGTCTCAAAAGAAATATCCGCAAGCGCGGGAAGCCTACGGTACTGGCACGAGGGCCTGTCCCCAGTCAGTGCCATTGTGGCTCCTGGCGTCACGGCTTGAAGAGAAAGCAGGCGTGGTGGTGAGGGCTCGCTCAATCCTTGACAGAGCCCGACTCGCGGTTCCCAAAAATGCGGAATTGTGGACGGAAAGCATTCGAGTCGAGCGCCGGGCGAACAATATCAACCAAGCCAAGGTGCTCATGGCTAAGGCACTTCAGGAAGCTCCTAATTCTGGGCTACTATGGGCCGAGAACATTTGGCACCTTGAGGCTCGTACGCACAGGAAGCCGCGATGCTTAGAAGCCATCAAAAAGCTCGACAACGACCCCATCCTCTTTGTTACAGTTGCCCGTGTCTTCTGGGATGAGCGTCGACTAGAGAAGTCACTGACGTGGTTTGAAAAGGCAATCGTGGTGGATAGTGATTTGGGTGATTCATGGGCCTGGTATTACAAATTTTTGACCCAGCACGGCACGGAAGAGAAACGACAAGATGTGGTTTCTAAATGCGTCATCAGTGAACCTAAACACGGAGAGATTTGGCAGTCAGTCGCAAAAGATCCAGTGAATTTCAATAAAACTACCGAGGAGATTTTGAAATTGGTTGTGGAAGAGTTACCCCGTCAATGAACGACTGAATATGCATTTTTTTGGTATCTGAATTGGCGTGGCGTCTTAGTGAGCATTTTTTGTATGAATAGGTATCTATACATGAAACTTCTGGTCCAGCTTTTAGAAGAGAAATTAGATGATATCAAATTTGGTTTCATGTGCGCAATGAAGAATTTATATACAATCCTACGTTTCTGGCAATTTACCATGGAGATAGATGAAAAATATACATAACGTTATGATGCTTTCTTGACTTGAAGAACCTGGACTGTCCACATTCAAAGTTAGACGTACATTTTCCTATATGTATTAACATGAATAACAATACTACTACTACTAACAACAATGACAACCCCTCTCGATATACTCGACAAACTCCAATCCAGATGCATATGATGAGATCGAAGAAAAAGGAAAAGAAACGAGTTAGATATATAGGTAAATTTCACACAGCGTTATTCTTTTTGAATTCGGAGGTCAGAAAAGGCAAGAAATTTAATAAAACAATATGGTATCAGGAAAGAAAAAACAAAACAAAATGGGTAATCCCCTCCTCTCATATTCTCATCTTTCATCACAACCCCCCCCCCCCAAAAGCATGGTTAGTATAAATAATCGGGGGTTTCACCTTGGAAAAAGAAAGAAGTAACGCCCCAGTACCGCCTCCTAAGCGCCAATGTTGTTCTTTTGAAATGGATATTTGATCCTCAACGAGGATGGAAAAGGTCAAAACAAAGACCAGAAAATATTTATGTTGCAGTTCAGGTAAACGAAAAACCTTGAAAGTTTTTTCTCTCTCCTTTCGCCTTCGCATTTTCCTCTGGATGGAAAACACGGACGAGTGGGACGAAAGAAGGCAATGCAAAAAGGGAGATTGTTTATGCAGCTAGTGACAGACAATCATCCAGAAGAGAATTTAATTGATCCCGGTCTGTCATTGTGCCGCCTTCCCACTCCCATTCTTCATCGACATCCATGGCGTCAACACCATTGGTCTCTGCTGCTGCTGTTATTGCATTATCGGCACCACGCATCTCTTCGACATAACCCTGCCGTTCGAGTTCGAGTTCGTCTTCGTCGTATGTACTCATAATCTGGTCAACCACTAATGGCATTTGACCAAGAAGAGCGCCGCCCAGGTTAAGCGCCAGTCTCAAATCCTTCACTCCTAACGGTTGTCTGATACTCGCCTCTTTCGCTTCAACGGGAAGAAGGCCCGTTGCGACATCCTTGCTTATTTCACCTCGCGTGAAAGAAAGCTCCTCGCGCTCTAATTGCATGCGGTATTTCCGTGTCATCATGGCATTGATAGTACCAGATGGGCCGTTGTGTCTTGTACGAGAGAACACGCTTGACAACACCTGTTTGACAAAGGTTTCCGTCGCAATGGCCATATACTCGGCGCAGGGGAAACCCGCTCCGCTAGCCACTGATTCTTCGTAACATATGGGCACCATGCGTGCGTGTATTGATTCTGCATCAGGGAACTCGCCGGTTTCCGAGGCGAGTGGTTGAGCATAACGCTTTCTGATTTCAAGTTCCCAATCTGAAATAAAATAACAACCGTTAGAAGGCGAGAGAAAGATAGTCCATGGAAGTCTCCTTACTTGTCTTATTTAAACCGCCAGCACTCGCTGGAACCTGCGTCGGTAATCTGATTTGCTTTGCTTGGTTATATAGCTCGAGCTCATTCGGTGCCAATTCGTACGGATCCGGCTGCAAAACGTAGCATCTGATTAGCGCAATCCACCCAAAAGGTTCTACTCTGATTATATACCTCAGGAATAGCTTTGATCCTTTTGCGGTCCCGGGGGGGCAATTGCATAACCTCCGTCTTCAGTCTCTGCTCCGCCAGGTCGCTGGAGACCGGCTTCGACACCACGGTGGGCTTGTCATTTGCCGACACCCAACTTGCAACGCCATGGTCTGGAAGGTCGCGTGAGAGATTTCCGATGAGCGCGCATATAAAATTGTTATGTAGATGCTCGGTTCTGGGGTCAGCACAAATTATGTGATCGAGGCGCGACGAGAATTCATCTTGATTGAGATGACCTGCATATTCCCAAGAGATTAGTTATAAAGAAAAGAAAAAGCCAAAACAGAATTGTCTTCAAAAACGCCCCAAAAAAGCAAAGGAGAAAAGATCTCACCCAGTAGAAAAAGCGTTGTTGACTGTTTGTATTCGCCCCAATTGTCGCCGATTGCGGCTTTCAGGTCCGTATAGGCGGCCTCAAGCTCAAGGCGCGGAACAGATATCAGAGGTTTCGAAGCCTTCTGCGAGCTGGCCGCTGCTGATGCGGCAGCCTTGGACGATGATACACCATTTGAAGTCGAATCTGCCCGACTCAGAGCTGCCGGATCGATCTGCATAATAAGGGGAGGGAGCACGCGCGATCGGCTGCGCGAAGCCACACGGAGAAGGATTCTAGACCTTCATGAAAAAAGAACGACGATGGTTTATAACCATTTCCTCCGGTGTGGTAGAATATATGCCGGCGACTTGACTCTGTTTGTCATATAAGAAGATGAAGCTCTTTTCTGGAGATGGAAACTCCGGCGGTGGGTGGCTGACGTTGATGATCGTTCCTTGGGGTTTGGATGGAGAGAGAAAGAGAGGTTCGCCAAACTTCGGCTCATCGCCGCCCGCATTCGGTGCGTAGTATTAATAGCTTAACTGGACGTCCAAATCCACAGGTGCATACTATTAGAACAAATACAACTCGATTATGAATTATGATTCTCAATTTTCGTCTGAAGTGTTCACTGCGGCGACATTCGCATCTTACTAAATCTAGACTTTTATGCTGGCAGCGCATATCATACACTTATTTACTATATACCTAGCTAGCAACTACCAACTGCACTCTACTGGAGCTCGATAACGTCTTCATGTAATACTCCAAATAGCCTACTGATCTCTCCAACAAGTTCAGCTATTTCACTTCCCAATTGTCCCGTAACCAACACTAATCAAGCCAGTCAGTCAGTATCCAGAGCGCTTCCAGTTCAAATTCACTGTAAGACGTATGACATACCGTACGCATAAAGCAACGCATAGTCGCTATCAGTGGTATGCAATGACACCTCGTTATCCAGGCGGTAGTGAAATATGCGAGCCAAAAGTCTGTCGCGAGCATGTTGTATGTTCGGCAACGCATCATTCAAAGGATATTCAAGTTTCATCGACGACGCAAGAACTGCCCGCCATGAGTCAGATATATAAACTCAATCGCACAATCGTTGCCTTAAAAATAGTAAACTTTTCACTTACCTGATAACAAGTGACTGATGCGAGCTGACAGTTGCACTCGCTCTTGGGTTGTGTATTGAAGCAAGCTTATTTCACCTTCGGAAGCAGTGAGATTCTTCAGTATTTCCATATTCATAGAATAAAAGGCGTTTAACATGCTTCTGCTGCGATTAATAATATTTCGATACGCCACTTCAGGGAAAGGGCCCTGCAACTCGAATTCTGATTTGGCTGCAGCTTGCAATGACTCCAGATTCGAGAGAAATCTTTCGATTTGCAGTTTCTCGCGGACGGTGAGATATGGAATGACAGGCTTGCCATTCACCATCGTGGACAGTGGATCCCGTTTCCAAATCAGACTCATTTGTAGCCACAGGAGGCTCAGTCCATCCTTCAATTTCGATCTGGCGCTAATTGGCCATATGACTCGTGTAACTATGATTCCCCAAACGCAGCCACTCAAGACGGCAACCACACGGTGAAGCGCAATCTCTGTGATAATCGGGTGATTACCACCTTCATCCTCGTCGTTATCATTATCATTTGCAGATAATGAGTAAGCATATAGAACCGACAGGTTGTATGTGAGCATGATGAATCGACCCATGGGGCCTTGGTTTTTAACCAGAGTAAGATATGAAGTCCATGTGGCCATGAGCCAGCCCATGAAGGCGAGGGCAAAGACATTTCCATCTGATGTGTACCAAGCAGCTATTGAGCAACCTGCTCCCAAACATGTACCGAGAAATCGAGCATATCCAGTTGTGTTTGATGCACCAATCGTCATAGAGCAGACCAACATGTAAGAGACAAGTCCCCATTCGCCCCTCCAAGAGGTGAATAGAGGCCGTGTCACAGAATTAAAGGATGGGAGTGCATAGAGTGCGGCACCAACACCGACTTTGATAGCATACTTAGTCTCGTCCCGCCGTAGAAAATTCAAAGACTTCCACACTCTGTAGGTGACTCTGTTTTGGGAGCGGATTTCATCAGTGTACCCGCTCTCTAAAGATAAATGCCCTTTCCGGATGATAGGACGTTCTGGGTTTGTAAGTGGCAGATTTGCGTAGTCTATGATCTATATAAGTAATCTAGAAAATCATATTCTCTCGGGGGACTTACCGTCACTTGAGGGATCTGGATCCTGCTTTCTGAACCACCGCCAGAATTTCAGCCAATTCCATGTGCGACCCCAAGGGCGTTCTTCACATTCAAGTTTCAGCTCATCCAAAATTTGTAGTAGATCTTTCAATTGTTCCCCGAATTCCATTAGAGTGAAACTAAAATGACCACAGCTAGCAGAGACTTCTTCAAGATCGGCTTCCACATCTGGGGATGGAATTTTGGCAAAATCTCTTTCTCGGTAGACGGAAGCCAAAGCCTTTTCTCTAGCTTCTCGGTACAACTTCAAAGCACGATCAAGGCTGCCGTGGAATTTGGTGTTGAATGATACTTTGTGATCGGGGCCAGGACCAAAGGGTATTTCCTCGAGAATCTCTTTTATAGTAAAGGCAAATGATTGCTACGAAGTAATATGTTAGCATGAGTTTCAAATTCTAGGGTTGGGATTTTATTACCATAGATGGCCCCAGATGCTCAATAAAGACCTCAAACATACGCTGCGGTGACGGTGTAGCATTCAGGGGGTGGTCGTCTTGATCCCCATTCCATGCAGAAATAGGAATTGTTTGCTGGTCCTCTGTCGGGTCGTCATTCCCCTCCCGCTCTTCTGCTGTTAGAGGGACCGACTCTTCATAAATCGACCAGATGCCGTGGTGGCTGGATGTGCTATTCTTCCGTGCAAGGAGGGTCCG
Source organism: Talaromyces albobiverticillius (assembly GCA_023721895.2). NCBI lineage: Eukaryota > Fungi > Ascomycota > Eurotiomycetes > Eurotiales > Trichocomaceae > Talaromyces > Talaromyces albobiverticillius. Next base: position 3,317,035 of record JAMBUR020000001.1, on the reverse strand, counting down.
CTCAGGTGCAATAATCATTGAGCTCTGTTGAGATTGCTTTAGGAGCTGAAACTGCAGAGCTGCCGCACTCTGCAACCCGCCCATGTTCTGGTTGATGTCCTGGACACATCGAACGAGCCGTTTCTCCAGACGGTATTCCCTTTCTGTACCGGCGACGTAGTGCTCCAGTTTAGCTTCTTTGATCAATTTATCCAGGATAACATATGTTTTCTTGTTCTGTGCGGACGCATTGGTAAAAGGTGGAGTGTACATTTCTTCATCGGATCCAGTGAGAAAGCCCTCTGTTACACTACCAAGCATGATTGCAAGAGTATTTGTCATGGTAGTCAAGTTTGACCGGAGCTTCTTTCTTGCAGATATGGGAAAGATCAGGAAGGACACTGCCATGGCGGCGCATACCCCCATGACCAACATCTTGAGCGTCTGGGATATCTTGGCAAATGACAAGTCCCCCTTTTGTACCGCGCCCTCTTTGGTAAGAATAGTGGTTGTAGAGAGTGAAGCAAGAGAGCATGCAACATTGACTAGAGGATCATTCAGCTTTTGCTTTGTCCATCCAATAAACGCAAATCCTCCGCCCACAAAGACAATCAAGACGATTATATGGCCAATAACAAGCAGGTCGAGGTTCTCAAAAAACATCGAAACGCACATGCTGGTGACGGACAGCACGGTTGTATATAGAAATGCGAGGGAGGCACATATCAAGGCCTTGAACATGCTTCCCTTGGAACGAGCCGGGTGAAAATAGACCGTGACAGTCGCAACCACATGTTTTCCGTCCTGATGACCGAGAAATGCAGAGAGGACAGGAATAAAAGTCGCCAAAGAACCCAGCAGGTAAGCAAGACCGAATTTCAGGATGCCCTTTCCAGTTTCCGAGATTGCAAAGGCGTATGTCCTGTCCCACCAGGCTAGCAGTTTTTCGAAGAACTTTGTTGCCATTCCGACCGATGGATGAGGTGTTTCTTCTAGTGTTGATTCGCTGCTGGAGAGCAGCGGACGTTGCTCCTCGTCGTTGCCATCCCGGGCAGCATCGCGGCTTCCCAGACTGACCAAATTCACCAAACCTTTCAGTCGCTGGCCCGTATGGGGAAGAATGAACGTCGCCTCCCGTACCTGTAAAAACAAAGAACCGCCCGTCAGCTAAGCAGATCATGATAACGACGAAAGGGTGACCTGCCTGCGAGCGACGAACGCGGGAATCGGAGGCTGTCCGATCTGACGTTGAGGTGCTCATTGTAATATTGTTCGTCTCTGGCGGAGAACCGCCATCACGATTCCCAGCAATTCCAAGCTACGTGTTCATATATCTTCGTATATGCTCACTATATGTTCAATATGGGATAAAAAGATGGCGACAACGAAGCTAAAAGCATGTTATGTATTTGAAGGTTTGAGGGAGGCCTAGAGAGCTCAGACGTCCCGGGAGCTCAAAGCTTCACCACTAATTAGTCATACCCCGCTTGTCAACGACAGCTGACCGAATATTAAGTACTGGGATCTTTGTTAAGGCAAATATTTATCTATACAAAATGCTTTTCCAAAGTATACTTATGAATCCAGAGGCACTGTCAATATCAGTAGTTGGACGTGAATGTGGGTATGCCTTGGAACTGCCTACAAAACAAACGGGTGTCGATACCCTAACTCATAACTAAATAAATATATCAATTTACACATTGTTGCTAAGACTCGATTTTTCATTAGCGGCCCAAAAAGGGGTTCCTTTTCTCTAGATCTACACATAGCTTTGACATCACACAGAGAACGCCGCACAGAAACAGAAGAAGAAGACTGAGACTATGGCAAGCCTTCGACCTTCCAGATCTTAATTGCTGCATCAGTACCTGATGAAGCAATCTTGGTTTCGTTGGCAATCCAGGCAACACCAGTGACGCCCTCCTTGTGGGCATTTTGAGCTTGGATCCAGTCTCCCGGTTTATTCAAGCTCCAGACAAAGATATGTGTATCCAAGGCTCCACTAGCAAGATGCGTTCCTTTGCTGTTCCATGCAATGGACGTTATTCGAGAAGTATGAGCAGTCCAGCGGTCGGTTACTAGGCTTCCATCTTTGGATTTGTAGACAAGAATCCTGCCGCGGGAATCACCAACAGCCAGCAAAGTACCATCTGGGGAGAAAGCCAGGGTAGATATTGGGTTACGTGATGCCTTGAATTCTAGCTGTGATGTGAATGCCGACGACGAGACTGTTCCAATACGAACATTCAAATCTTCAGCTGCAAATGCAGCGGCGTTTCCTTGTGCAGCTACTGCAGTCACATCAGCGGGTGCCTTGGATGTGCCGGATTTGTTCCCATCCTGGTAAATATCGATAGCATCCGAATTTGCAACAAGAACAAGGTTGCCAGCGGCTGCGACGCCCTTGGGCTGGGCGGATAATTTGGTCAAGCTGCCTGTATATGTTTTGGCTGCAACGTCTGCAGACCTGAGAGTGTCGTCCCAGCCGACACTATAGATTCTGCCTTTGCCTTCTTGAGTACTTGTTAAACCGGCAATATAGTTTGTATGATTATCCCCATCGATCGAATCGGCCCTCCCAGTTGCCACATCCCAACTGCAGACTCGGCCCTCAAAACTTCCAGACCAGAGCGTTTCTTTGCCGTCATCGGTCTCGAATCGTGTCAATGCCGTGATGTTCTTCTGGTGAGCTTTCACAACCTGTCTAGGTTGAGGGGTACCCTCTACAAGATAGTTCAGATCACCTCTGAGAGACAAGCTAATAACGAGACCGTCACTCCGTCCTGATGGCCAAACAACACCAACTTGTTGATCAAGAGGATTGACAGCGCCTTCGTTGCCAAAATTCCAAGTCTGAGATACCTTTCCAGCTTCGACATCCCAAAGCTTCACGGTCCTGTCTGCGCTCGCCGTAACCAGCTTACGAGAGTCCTTGGACCATGACACCCCGAAAATGCTGCCTTTATGCTCCCCTTCTCCAATCAGGGATTTCGGCTCGCCAGTCTTACCGTCATAAAGCCATATGCGACGGTCACCTCCAACGCTCACCAGTTGCGAGCCATCAGGGCTAAAAGCGACACCATATATATAGTTGGTATGTTTATCCCTGATTCCCGCATTGAATTTGAACGGCGCACCATGGTAGAACACCAATGTCTTGTCATCACCAGCTGCAGCTGCTCTAAGAGGGCGTTGCTGTCTGATAGAAACCGAGTTGATAGGTTGCGTGTGGCCGTAGATCTCGCCAACGGTGTTACCGCTGTCCCAGGTGAAGCAATGGCCGTATCTCTGTTTACCGTCTCCAACAGCGATGATGCGCTGAGAGTCACCGTCCCATGCAATGTCGTTAATTCGCCCATTGACAATTGAGTACTCCCCCTTTGTAATACCTTCTCCAACGCAGTCCCAGACCTTTACAGTACCGGCTGCGTCTCCACTGGCAATGTAGAAGCCCGAGGGTGAGAAACGTGCGACGGTGGCCTGCGCCTTGTGTTCAGTGTATTGCCGCGCAACTGCGGGATCATCAATTGAGCGTATGAATATAGATTTGTTGGACTAGATGTTGTATCAGAGAAATTAGACATATTCTCTAAATATAATTTCTTCCAGTGCTGAAGTTACCGCATAAGCCAATCTTTCGCCTTTTGCGTCTGAGGAGAGCTGGGTGGGTTGACCGCGCGAGGTGGAGGGGCTGGGAGCCCAGATGTGCTCTGCATGTAAACAAGCCAGGTTAGAGACGAGTGGCAGAGACGGGCGCAAAATAAGGATGTGGATGCTTACCGTTTGTTAAAGACATTGCAAAACAGGCCAAAAATATAAGAAGACTGTACTTTGTTTGCTCTAATCGAGTGTTGTGTTGAGGTGAGAGGGAAGGAAGGAAGGTACCTGCGACGGACACAAGACAAGTGGGGGATGTCGTCAGTCTCCGCAGCTGCAGGCAAAAACATTCGCTCAGGCATCGCCGTAACGTGTAAACAGAGACAAAAATGCATGTGCATGCTTGCTTAATTTCTTGTATTCAGGCTAGAAGAAGAAGAGGAAAAATTATGATCCCATATAATACACAGCCAACTATATTTCCGACACGCCGCCATATCAAGTACAATGACACCACCACCACTTTAAGCGCCTCCAGGGCCATATCTGGATCTTGCTTCGATTGCAAGGATTTCCGGATGTTTGTGAACACTAGGCATGAGGCCAACACCTATGGCGCGGCGAATTGCTTTGGCGATCTTCCGCTGGTTAACCGGTCGTAGACCTGTGGCACTGCGATGTTTGATCCGGCCCATTGGAGTCATATATTCCGACATGATGGAAAAGTTCTGCCGAGCGCAAAAGTTAGCCTGGCCAAATTGCAGAGATAGAGAAGAAGAGACGGGTCGCTTCCTACCTTATAATGGTCAATAGGATTAATGTTCAACACGTCAAAGGCGTCATTCGACGGACTCCAGCGCTTCATCCACTTCTTCATTTCACTTGGACTCAAATCATGCGGAGAGTAAATGTCGCCAGCCACCCATTCTCTGGCCTGAAATCGTTCTAGGACTCGGCCCTCGGTCTGGTTTTTTGATTCCTCCATGAGTCTGGTTCGCTGGGTGATTCTTTGGCGGCTGCTCAGGGCTTTCGTTCCTAGAATGGATCAGTAGCCGCAATGGAAACACGCGAATAGATCAAAAACATACTGCCTGGCGATGACCACGAACTGCGGGTTGGAGTAGGAAAAGCTGTCCTCTGGTGGTTGCTCGGTGTTGAAGAAGTCCATCGACAGGAGGCTGGGGCGAGTAGGTTGAGATTTGGAAGCAGGGAACTCCCCGTTCGAGAAAAGAGTTTCAAAGACATATCTAAAATCGCGGCTCTTGTCTTTAAATTGCCTGTGATGGTGACGATCAAGGATTTATGTTTGGTCGTTCAATTGGGACAGAAGTACTGGCCTGGGGAAGTGTCAGTGAGCTCCGGAGCTCAATTTTCTTGCGGTTCTCCACCAATGCCAAGCCGCCAGTAAATAATGCAGGCAGTTGGACACCTTCTTGCCTACTCCATCCTCCAAAACAATTCAGCAAAGACGTCTGCGACCATTGGATCGATTGAAGCAGTGAGTTATGGCTGGACAGATTGACGTTTGAGATTGATCGTCTTTTCCCCTCGATAAACCGTCGTTCGCGCACCCGTAACAGGGAGTCGGTCTCCCATCGAAAAAAGATGCAGTCCTCTTACCTTACACGACGCGTTTTTCGTGCTCTTCTGAACAACGAACCTGTGTGTTTCTCGCCTCGTCGCACTGGTCGAATATATTCCTCAACACCGCTGTATCGGCCTCGGAAGACGTATAGCAAGTATGGCCAGTCACGGACATTCTTCTCCTTTCCCTCAGCTCCGCGAAAAGAGAATGCGGATGTACCGACCTCCGAAGTTGGACTACAAGCCATGAGTGAATTGTCGAAAGCGGCGAGAACAGGTGGCAGGGCGCCGCCACTCAGTGTTCTCTGCAAATCCTTCCAGAGGTTCTTCGAGGCGCGGGCTGAAGAACCTGGGGTCATAACGGAATTCCACGCCAAACAGCTTCTAGATACATATGACTATCTCCGAACTCATAAAAGCGAACAAGACACAGACAGCAGTGCAGGATGGGAAGCGATTAATTCGAAGGAATCGTCAGAGCTCATTCTCTACGTACTCTCCCAGGCGACTTGTCATGTCAACTCCCATCTCTTTGTGCTGAGACTAGCGCATCACGCTTATCGTGCTATTTATGACGGATTCTTGAAAGATCCAAGTGAAATGAGTTACGAAGCATTCCTCGCTTGGATACGCATCTCAGCATTCTATGGCAATCCCTCCTTCGCCCAAACAGAGCTCGCAAATTGGTGGCCGAGGCTCCAGTCATGGCCAGAGCTCGATGCTCACCCATCGCCCTGGCTGTCGATATTGCACGGACTGGCGCTTAAGGGGAGAACGGTTCAGATTGCACGCCTAGCTATAGAGCTGCCGGATAAGCATGGCTTTAATATCAATTCGCAGCAACATGAAGAATTGGTAATGGCACTGCTTGAGCAGGATGAAGTTGAGGCTGCCAAAGTAATATACACCTTCCCTTTGCCCATGCAGGCCAAGCCAACTATTGCTGCCACAGTTGCAGTTGCGAGAGCATCCATTCTGAGTGATAACGTGGGTTGGGCTGGATCAGTTTTAGGTCCGCACTCATTCTCTCCAAGCGCTGAGACACGAGATGTAATTTTGTTGTTAAGAGCTGGAAGAGGCAAAAATGCACAGGACTTGGTCCAGAGACTCGACGAATGGTGCACCAAAGACCCTTCGGTTCGAGATGGCCTCTCTGTATCGTGTGTCAACGACCTAATTAGGTACGCAAACCTAGTTGGCAATCAGCAGCTCGCAAAAGAATATTCGGGGTTGATATCCCAATGGAATTTGGAGTCGGATCTTGATACGCTCATTCTTCTAGAGCTAGAATCCCGAATCCAGACCTTGGATTTCGATGGAACGGTGAAAATACTGCGTGATCTTGAAGAAAACAACGACATGTCTACTGCTAGCATCAACCTGTCGATGAGGAACCGACTTATCAAGATGTTATGCCAATCGCCAAACAATGACGATGCTTTTGATGAAGTGTCGAAACTGCTAGATCCACTTGTGCAAAACAACACCCAACTAGAGGCCGAGACACTGGCGGCGCTTACTCATTTGCTGGCATATCGTCATGACTGGGAAGCTCTCTCTCAGCTGCTGCGACCGCGCCTGGGCACTTACTCATTGAAAAATGAGCGGCCTCTTATCGGAGATGCACTTCTAAGATTCATCTACGACCGCGAACAGGCCGATGACGAGGTCTGGGAAGCCTACCAGCTCATGAGAATGGCATTTCCAGACACCTCGGGCAAAACCAGAATTCAAATTATGCAAACCTTCTTTGAGCGCAAAATGCCCGACAAGGGCGTCGAAGTATTTGGACACATGCGCCACGCCGTCAGCGCGCACCAACGTCCAACAGCAGAGGCATACATATCATGCTTCCTGGGTCTTGCTCAAGCTGCAGATTGGAACAACATCAAGCTCATCCGCAACATGCTCAAACTCGACGTCGACGTTGACGTGGACACCCAAACCCGCAACGCAGTCCTGATCGCACTAGCCGCCTGCCAAAGGACGGACGAAGCAATGGATGAATACCGCGCAATCCTGCGTTCGGAGGAAGGGCCTTCCCAAAGAACGCTGGTCATTTTTTTCCAGGTCTGCGAGTCGCATCCAACAGGCATTGCGGAAGCGAAAAAGATGCTGCGCAAGATCTCCGCGCTGGAAATCCCGCTTGATCGAGAACTGTATCTTGCCTATGTCAAGGCCATTGCCGCGCAGGGCGAGCGTAAACTTATCGCGCAAGCATTGGAGGAGACGGAGGCGAAGATTGGGCAGCAGCCTGATAAGGATATGTACGTTTCCCCTTTTTAAAACTATCATGCATTTACATGTATACTTATGCTTATCTACTACAGGATCGCACGAATATACAACATCTGCCCGCACGAGCACGCCAAAGAGGGCATTGAAGACTGGACCAAAAGCCGACTTCCGTCTGTATGGCAGGAATTAGAGAAGGCGCCTCGAAGCGACAGGGAAGAGGGCATTTATATAGAGGGGTTTGAGGAGGTATTTACTCCGTAGGAGTTCGCTCTGTACATTTACATATACAATGTATTCTTTGCATGTAAAACAAGACCAATACTATGGAAAAAGGAGTAGACTCCGAAAATGCTTGCTTCTTTTCTCTTCTGCTCTGCTCTAAGAAGATATCAAGCCTGTGAATACCATCCAAAATTGGATAGACAGGATATATGTAGACAGGATTAATAGGATAGGACATGATGACATGAGGGTAAAAATAAAACAGCAACAATCATACAGATAGCAAAGAATGCAGGTAGTCAAGTCATTCAGTCGCATTGCGTAGAAAACCAAACACACGCGCATGCAGACATAAAAGGTTCGTTCGTTATTACATGAGTTTTATGATATAGAAGAACAAAAGATACATCTCTTTGTTCTTCTTTTTTCACGGGTTCAAAACTTCCCAAAATTCCAAGGGGCGAGAAAAGCGAGAATTAAGAATAGGATAGTAATCGTCGGTGTTCATCAGGTTTATTTGGATAACATTTCAGCGGAGAACTTTTTAGACATGCTGCAGAGAAAAAAGTTAGTCAAGGTAGTACGTATTATGGATCCAGGGGATACTCACAAATCAAAGAATGCAAATTGGCTAGGGTTGCTGCCGTATTCGTACACAAAGCGACTGGCGAGGTAGCTACCAAAAATCGATCTGAGATAGCTCTCAGGGACCTATTTCGGGCAAGGTTAGTATATATTTTTGATAGACGAGAAGGGGAGAAAAACATACTCGGGTCAACACGGTATCCAAGCCAACCTTTTTCAAAAGGAGTCGCGGAAGAGCATCTTCCAAAACCTTGCGACGCAATTCCACGTTCTCCCACAACGCCGTCTTTTGCAACTCCTCGTCCAGGTTCGTAATCGCCAAACTCAACCGGTCGCTGAGCACGCTGCGCAAAAGACCTGTGCGCTCGTGTTCGCGCCAGATAGCCTCAAACTCGAGCATCGCGTTCCGTTTGATGACTTCTTGTACTTCCTTGACGTATTCCTCGTAGAATTCAGGCACTGTGCCGTCGTCGGCAACACACATGTTCTGGACAAATTCCTTGTCGTTGAGTGACAGCGAGGCCAGGACCTCAAGTGACGAAGACGTCACGCCTCCTTTGTTGGCCGAGGCATCTTTGTATAGAATGCAGCCTGCCTTCTCCAACCGGAGCTTCGCATCTTGCGTGATGAACAAGTTGGCTCCTTCGACAATATACGGAATCACCGATTTACCGTTCACAATCAGCTTGTTCACGGTGCCCAGGTCAATAGATTCTGGTCTTCCTCCGCAAGGCACAAAGAGATCCAAGGGTGCATCTGACCGCAGGTGGAATGTGTTTCGGAACAACATTCCGTTGTTAACGACCTCTCCTGATGGTAGTTTCACATTCGATTCCTCTACGAGGACACGGTATCCCTCGGACGACAACTTGGATACATCGAATTGTGAAATCATAACTCGCTTCTTTGCGAGTCTCACGAGTTCATCGCGGTCCAACCCGTTGGGGTCAACGATCACACCGGATCCGTCCACAATGGCCGAATAACTCTCGTTTCCAAGCAGGATTTCGTTGGATCCTAGATCGCCGTCTGGCCCTCCAGTCTGCAGCTTCTTCACAGTTGACGGGTCGATATTCAACTTGCGGTAGATACCGAGCACATACTGGCGCACTGAAAGAGTTGTCATGCCGTAGGCATCATGAGGAATACCTCCCAGTTTGGGGCTCTTTCCGGTGAAGAAAGACTTCCACCATGGCGCTCCTCGCCTTCTAGCATGCTCGGTAGCCCAGTCGACCAGGTCGGCCGTGTTTTCATCGGGGCCCATGAAAAGAATCTCATCCGTGCCGTGGAGATCAACGATAGGATCTTTGATACCGGGGCTCGTTGGAGGAATAAGGAGATCTAGAATACTGTCGATATACTTTTCAAACGCCACGCGAGCTTTGTCTTGGTGGTCGACGTCAAGAAGGATAACACCTTTGGCACCACCTTCGGGAATGTCTTTGTTCTTGCGCTGCTGCGTATTGGCAAGATTGTAGTTTTCATCAAACAAAGACCGAGCATTGATACTGTAAGATTCCTTGTTTCGACTCTTAACAATTCGGATTCCGCCACGAGCAATGTCACGGAAACGCAGATGGAAACCCCTAAACTCGGAGCTAATCACGAGGAACATACCATAGAGACGCTGTGGGTATTCGTGCTCTGGCAAAAAGTCGGGGTGCAGACGGAAGCTGAGCGCAACCTTGGTGGGAGTGTAGAAATTTGTCTTCAAAATTGCTCTATTGAAGGTACGGAAAGCCGTCATGACCATTTCGTCATGCTCATTAGCAGCAGTCCGACTAATGAGCTCCTTGAGTTTCGCATCATCCAGGACCTCATCAACTTGCAAGCGCAAGAAGCTGAGCGTAGGAAGGAAATCATCCTGTGGATCTCCGGTTTGGACGTAATGCGTGCTGGCAAAGTCGAGGTACAGCTTGTGGATGAGCTCTGGGTATTTGTTGATGATTTCAAAAATGTAATCTGACGTGAATGTCTCGGTACGGAGACGTTTCTTGATTTTAGACAGCAGTTCCGCATGTACGCTGTTGTTAGAATCCAGCAGCGCCGTCAACGAGGTATACTCGGATCCAAGTCGATTCAAGAACTGCTGGATGAAAACCCAAGCACAATGAGAATAAATGGTTTCCTGCAAGCTCAGACGGCCAGTGGCAAAGTGGTTTTGGAAACGGTTCTGCGGAACGCAGTACAGGAGGGAAACCTCCTTCACAATCTGGTGAATAGCAGCCTCGATTGGGGGATACTTTTGCGAAATTTCCACATTGCTGATGGGCCTCAAGTAAAGTGAAATAACGGTAATACCGTTGGAGAAGCTCTCGAGGTATTTTCTCGAGCTGGTCAGGCGGTAATAGTGATAGAGATCAGAAAGGGCGCTGAAGATTCCCATGGCTGATCCTTGGCGATAAGCCACAACCAGACGCTTTTCCCGGCTACCCTCCATGTCGAAGACTTCTATGACGGGACCCGTTCGAGAAACTGCATTGGTGATGATTTCTTGGTAAATGGCCTTGGTGTTGGCCGTGGCCTTTTGGAGGAAGCGCTTCTCGCCGACGATCTCGATGTTGGTCTCGTCTGGGTCCGGATGGGGGTTGGCGAACTGGCATTTGTAAACAAAGTAACAACGTAGTTGCTGTTCTTTCTCTCCGGGAAGAGGGCTGGTCGAGCGGAAACTCTCGACTCGATAACTTCTTCCCGGCTTGGAGCCGTCGATATATTTGGAGTCGATCCGGGACTCGTAGTTGGGGCCATCTAGAGACGTAACGCCAGGCTTGCTGGTATCGATGTAGACGGCGTGGTCTTCGTCCTCCTTATCCAAGCGAATTTCTAGTCGCTTGTCGTCTCGGGCGTACGCAGCAACCTTGGCTGCATATAAAGATAGGATCTGGGTGACTATGGACTCGACAGACTCGGTTTGGAAATACATATCGTCGATTCCAAGCATATTGTAGAACCAAGTGGTCTCTGACACGACAAAGTCGCTTGGGAAGAAGCCCTTCTCCTCCAGGCGGTCCATGACTGATTGCAACGTTAGTCAGACTTGTCTAAAAAGATATCTGCATAGAGAGAAACTCACCTTGTTCCATTTGCTCCTGCTTGCCTTCAAACTTGGAGGAAATATAGCCAGAACCCTCTTCGGATAGGACTCTGTTGTGTCCAGGCAATCCTAGATGGACTGGCTGCGGGGAAGGTTGGCGGCCTGGGGTTCTAATGACATGGTCGAGATGTTTGTTATGGGGATACCGCTGGAAGCCAATGGGGGTACCGGTTCCTGATGAACCACTGCCAACGACGACTTGTGGTGTTGACAAGCCGTTTGCGTGGCCATTCTCTCCAGCAGGAGAGGGCAAGCCTCCTTCTGAGGGGGGGCGTGCCGCAGAGGGATCGATTGACATGGCGGGGTTGTTGATTTGTTCGAGATAAGGAGTTAATTAGGGATAGGAGGAGCACGGAGACAGAAAAAGCTGTCTATATGAATTGGTGGGTATTTGTAAGTCTGAACCAGAGCGTCTGTTAGCTTTACTTGCATTTACAATGACGATAGATCGCCAGCTGGCTGGGATGCGGAAGAAAGGAAGAAAGGGAGCTGAAGGGGGTTTCAGGGCTGGTAGATAAGAGAATGCACAAACCGTCGTTATCAGCTTGGCCGGCTAAGTGCTTGCAGAATTCCAATCGAGGCTGCAAGAGCTGTAACACAAGAGGCAACGATTTGGCGGGACAAATGAGCTGAGCTCCGGGAGGGTTATCCGAGTACGAGCTGAAGCGGTGTCACGACAGGGCGCGCCATGCACGAGACAATTGGAGTGGCAGACACGTGTCTAATTGAGCGAATTGATGATTTCATCCAGCAAAAAAAGCCGCGGATGAGGGGATTTGGAGGGATATAAATATGCGGTACAAAGAGGAAGCCCTTAGCAAGGAAGGTGCTTAGTGGCCGGCCCGCGGACGTCAGCGGCGGCACATGATTTGCAGACGGCAAGATGCGGTCAGGCACGGCTTCCTCTTGTTTTCCCCGATTGATTTCCCTGCCCCATTCTCGATTCATTAATGATTAATGCTCTTGATAAGATGATTCTTAGTCAGGTTACTACAGGTTCTATTCGATGTCTTCGACTCTACGTGCATGAATTGTCCGCTGGCAGAGCAGCAGGCAGGCAGGCAGAGGTCAACTCAGAGCAGCCAGACAAGACCGTCACCTCAGACATGTCTCCTGGATTGGCCACTGCATCGCCCTCGGAGTCTACCTCGAGACCGAAAAGAAATTCTCCCCAGACCAGCTGACCAGGAACCAGAAAGCCACGGCTCCAAAGATTCGTGTCTGCGGGTCTTTTCTCCCGTTTTAGTAGCAGCAGGATGATGAGCTCTGATGGACTGTACGGAATCCGCACTAGCTAGTTCTCCAACCAGTCTCACTCACGATCCATCAGTCTAGGATCGTGTTGCCACGACGGCACAGGGCATTCCATTCCAGCCCAAACAATCAAACAATCAATCATATTTCTGAGTGTTTTTTCCTGCCTGTCACTTCGGCAAAACCCATCGTTCCCAACATGTCGGCAAAACCCGATCCACTTTTTCCGAACCCTTGTTGAGCAGCAATGACTCACTTGGCCCATCAAACAAAGCGAGAATTCGCTGCGAGAAAAGATAACAACAAAAAAATAAATGGCGCAAAATGGTGGGAATTTGCGGCCAACATACGTATGGCATCTTGCGCCACCGCAATTGGATATGATTTGATTCCTGGGACGTTCCAGACGATGCAGCTGAGGCTGTGCGTGGTCGCCTACGGGGGGCTAACTGCATTTCTATTATTAACATTACCTCACATTTGCAACTGTAGAGTTCGCGTTGAGGCCGAAAAGGGCAAAAATTATGAAATAAATGGCTCATGTGGAAAATTTCTGCTCTTGGTCAAGAAAAGAATGTTCCAGGCTTTTGTGTGTGTCCAGTGGGGCGGCGATCTGGCGACTTTAAACCCCGCAAATTGATCTGTAGCTGCCAGCTCGACATACGTAGATTGTACGCCATATGGTGCATTCTACTCTGTAGATTCGTATATCGGTGTGTTCTAGTATGGTGATATGGGTGGTTGTGTGTCTGTCTGGTTATCTGTCCGTCTGTACACATATATGCGTGGATAGGTATCATCTATAGCATTTGTTAGATATAGATGATAAATTAGAGGAAAAACCCCCTGAAAGCGCAAGCCACGTGGTCGGTGATCTCTCAAACCAGTCAATCGATCACGTGTACTCGGCCAGTATACGACAAGGTCATGATTGATCACGGGATACGGGTCACGGGATGCTGATATAGTATGGCGATGCTAATAGTTCGTCTGTATAGACAGTCTAGACTACGGTACTTAGTCAGGGGTTCTCAATTATGGGCAACAGCCAGTGCCGGCGCCAGTGCCTGACACGGCAAGCCTCGATCGAGCATGGCACGACACTTGATATATTGTACGTATCCACGTATGGAGTTTTAGGTGGTTAGGAATAAAATGCACGCCTGACTCCCTGAGCTCAGACAAGCGGTGTGCTCCAGATATCTGTCCATAGATACAATAATAACCAGAGGATACCGTCGATAAGCGCGGCGATTGGATAGTTACGTAATCCCAGCGTACGTAACTTGTGGATTATTTGTCTCGATTGAGGCCACGTTGGTCGGGATGATAGAGAATACGACCTTTTATCCAGGGGTGGTGAGATAGATCAGTCACTGGCGTAGGTGAGTTTATAACTGCCTGGATGCCTGAACGATCAAGGGTAAAATAACTGCCGCCTGCACGTGACTTCACGACTTGCTAGCACTCGCCTCGTTGCGTGCTCCCCCTTTCTACAGTCTGAGACCGTCGGGCAGATGATTTCGGTAGAACACCGAGGCGAGCTTCGGCCGTTCGGGGCGACGGACCGAGGTATGGAACTCGTAAGCAACAGCCAGCTTAGGGGCTCACATAGCAGGTTATACAGTTTTACTAGAATTCTCATACACATACTTGCAGGCTGTCTTCCATGTACTTGTAGTTACATGGTGCATCCTATGCTACTCTCTCATCGGCGTCTTACATGTCAGCCTGACGGAATACGTGGAAGAAGGAAAAAAGAACAAAAATAAATTCTGGTGCTAATTACCGGGGTCTGTCGCACTAGTCACAAACCCCCCGGATTTCCCGGACCCGACGAGCCTGAAGGAAGACGGGGCATAAAATTTAAATAGAAAAAAGTATGGGGAAATTTTTAGTACGAATACTTGCCGTACCGTGTACAGTAAGTAGTACGTAGTGTACGGGGGGCCAACTCGCTCCCACGGGGTACGCAAGGCGACAAATCAATTGTATCATCTGAAAAATGAACTCGGGAACATTATTTCTACCTAACCGACCAGCCCTGGATGATGGATCATCCTAGCTAGGCAGGGCAGGGCAGGCAGACAGTTGAGTGAGGCACCCAACAAGCTGTAATCAAACCAATTATGTTTTAGCTAGTTCAAACTTAGGGGAAATAGGTAAAACGTAGGGCTTACGGAGTCTCCGCCGTCTAGATCATATAGGTATATTACTCGGCGAATTCCTTTCCTTTTGTTGTTATTTTTTTTTTTTTACTCAGTTCCCAAATTCTCCCCCTTTCCAAGGAAGCTTTCCAAGGTGTTATCCCAAATTCCTGCCCCTTTCGTATCCAGAGTACGACGTAGTGCTAACAACGACGTAACAACAAGGTGAGTTCTTCATTCTGCCCCCTTCGTGATTATTTAATATTGGGTTATATATTGACTGCTAGTACGAATATAGTGTGCTGACAAGCCAATCCCTTACCGCGTTGCACACCGATCTTCAACCGACGTAACCTCTTATTTATTGACGTCGACCTTTCGGACGCCGAACCTCATCACATCACACAAACAAACAAAACCAGAGGCTTCATCGCACCCCATACCTCGTCGCCCATATCTGCTTGATTGCTTCGTGTCTGAAATCCGCATCGTTGAAATCCGCATCGTCGAAAATAACGACAAAATGGCATCCACAATGCATCAAACACAACATCAACAAAATTCTTCAAAATCAGCGACTGCCCTCAATCATCAAGACATCTTCCGCGCCCTCGAGGCTTCGGCTTTACTTTTACCCAAGTCGTTCAAATCACAGCCAGAAAAGGCTTCGTCTTCGACACATATCGAATTTGCAGAGTGTCATTTTCAGCATCCGCCTCCGCCGCCGCCGTCTCCCGTGAGCTTTTCGTCTGGTTCTCGCCGTTTCTAGGCGAGATTCGTCGCTGTTTGCTGTTTGATACTTCTTTCTGATTTGGATATTGTTGTTCCAGCTCTCTTGATAGTATATAGATTGATTGATTGACCAGGCATGGCATGGCGTTGCGAAAATTGGGAGTTGGCATGGGCAGGGATATGGATATGGCTGTATTGTTTTTATGGAAGACATTGCTGATCGGTAGAGCTTTGGCTCTGAGTAGCCTGCTTTGTCTTTATCAGAATAAATCATAAATCTGATTTGCAATAACCGATGCTCTCGTGAAATGTAGTTGGTAGTTGATTTTCTTCGCATCTAGCCCGATGGTGCAGGTGCAGGTGCCGTGTCTGCAGCAGGTGTCGCGGTAGTAGGTGCCGCGTCCGTAGGTGCCATGTCCGCAGTAGAATTAATTTTAAAATCTTCCGCGCCGGCCTCTATATGCTCATACAGCTCTTCCAGCTTGGCGAGGGCACTCTGATCGCCTGCCAGCGCCGCCCGATTCAGCTGATGAACCAGATCGACTCGTTCATCACTGCGACCCCACGCACTAAGCTTACCCTCAAAGTTCTTGCCACGTCTAGTCCCAAACGTCATTTGCAGCATGTCTGTCTCTCCCTTTTCTCGCTTGATATCCATCAGCTCCTGGAGGAAGCGGACTTGAGCAGATATGCCGTCTGGCTGTTGCTGTGGTTTTTCCTCTGGTCGCTTGACCGACTCATTTACACCGGCACTAGCGCCAATAGCAGCAGGTACAAGACGCGTTCTCCGTCCTATAATTTTGATTGGGTTCGCAGCTATCAGCGAATAGTCATCGGCGCGTTTGAGATATGTAGGATCTGGTTCGGAGGCATCGTCATCGCGATGCTTAGCAAAGTGCATATCCGTGCCAATCATATCCGCCCATTCACAACTGAAAATGTTGCTGTGGTAGGAGACAAACGGGTTTTTGCCGTGGAGTTCCATGATTTGGATCCGATCGTCGACGTTGTTGTTCTCGAGGTGGTCCGCTTCGGTCGCGTCGCCGTTTTCTTCGTCTGCGTTTTGCATTCCATCTTCTGTTGCTGGCGAGGGGGCATCTTCGGCTTCTTGCTCGTCTGTTGTTGCTGCTGCCGTGCTAGGTGCTCCGCGTCGGGCTTGTCGAGAGACTCCATTGTGCGACGTTAGGTCGATATTGACGTAGAATGTCTGGTAAAAAAAATATTAGGATTGTTGCTGCAGCTGAGCGCGGGTGGATAAGAAAAGGTACCTCTGTTTCTGTCTCGTCATATTCATACTCCCAGTCATCCTCCGAGTCGGGCGCTGTGCCTGCTGCGTCCTGCATAGTGTGTCTGCTGATGCGGTGTTGTTCTGTTAATCGTGACTGCTCGCTATATTATGGCAATTATGCTGCTATGTATAGTCCATCCCAGAGTAGTATAGCCGCCTGAACGCCGCTAGTCCTAGTCGGGGCTCTTTTTTAGCAGTTGCCCGATTCGGCCGTCAGCTGGGCGGTCTGGCCAATCGTGGGCTGCAATTCAGCCATTCAGGCATGCAGGCATAAAATTTTCGATCGATTCTTCAGCTGACAGCCTGACACTGCCATCCTTCACGAGTATCCGGAGGACTATCGTACTGCTATACGTACTCTTTATACTATTTATACTACTTGGACATGCCGCCTGAGGCTCTGGATGGATCCCGTCCAGGAAAGCACGCTGCTATCGATAACGTATCGATATCGATCGACTAGTCCATGATGTAATGGTTGTCGCTCTACTTGTGCAGAGAGAAGAGCATATCCATCCTGATGTCTCTACAAGATATAGGATATAAGACACAAGACATAAGATACAGAATATAGAATAGAATAGAGCACACCATCCAGGTGCAAAGCGCATGCTCCGGCAGCGTGCGGACCGTCGACATGCCGATTCGCTGGCAGCCCTGCGAGCGGCGATCGTCAGTGGTCACGCCGGCAGCCGTTCTCTCCCGCCCCTCCCGACAGCGTTCCTGGCTCAAATTCTCTTTCTCTTCCTGCCCTACTCCGACTATATACTATATACACCTCATCTGATTTTCTCGCTTTCTATCTCTCTCTTTCTCTCCTCTCTCCTACACACCCGTCCTAGCTGCCGCCTCCATCCCGGCCAGACGCGTGCTAGAGAAAGCATGCTGATAGCACACTGTGTGGCTTGGCCTTGCCGCTGACTGCCGCTCATCATTGCGTCTGACGCTGAAACCTCTTCCGTTATCCTTAAGCGCCGACATATCCCTACATACTATACTCGGCCTCGATTAGCTTTCTATATAATACGCTCTTCCCTACACTCCCTCGATATATCCGTTTCGTCCGCTCTGCTATCCACGAGCCCCGTCGGAGTTTCTCTGCGTCCCGGCCCAGCCGGAGTGGCCACCGCAGATCAGCAAAGAACACAAATTGGCAACAGGGTTGGAGAACAGGTCATAATCCATCTATTCAATAAAGCTCATTCTCGAGCGAGACCTCGCAATGTTACGTCGACGTCCCGTATCGAAACTCATCATCCTCGCTCTCTCGAGCCTGATCATCTATATCTCGGCCATTAGCTTCGCCCGTGCCGTCAAGCCGTCCTTATTCGTCTGGTCGGAAGAAGATCTAGAAGAAAAGGAATGGGTAGCAACATCAAAGTCCTGGTGGGACCGCAAGTTCTGCCGTTTCTTCGGGCTCTGCGGTATCGCTCACGTACGTTGGGATCGTGCTAGCGCGCCGAGGTCTGTCAACAGGTTACCAGACGAATTACCCGATGATCTAGACGAGAGCTGGCGGATGGACTGGACTGTTGCCGATGATCTGGCGGCGAACTGGACCAACCGCGAGAAAATCCTGCGTGAAATCCCAGAGTATGTTCTAGAGTATGCGCCTTTGGTGCACCTTTATTCAGGCGAGAACTTCTGGCCAAGCGACATTGCAGAACATCTTGCATACACTACGCCGCACTTAAACTACTCTCAAGTGGGGGCGAAATGGGATCATCCGTCACTACAAGATCTGGATAAGTTAAACAAATGGGAGTTGGGTAAATACGCCTACCTCGCGAGTGACGATGATGTTGAAACTCGCCCGGACTGGCTGTGTTCAGATAGGAACATACCAATACCCCAGCCCGGCAGACCAGCAGACCCGAAAGATCCAGACCACGATGTGCCTGGCAACAGTCCAGTGTCTAACGAAGATGACGACCGGAAGAAATGGTACGACTCTGGTAGCTGGGAAGGCCATGTGAACTCTAAGCTGGAACACTTGGAAGAGCCAGAATTACCGGATCCGGGTCCGCTCGACTGGAGACTTGATCAAGGAGAGCTCCGAAAGAGATTTGCCGGCAAACCCGTGCAGCCTGTTCAGCCTGCTGAGAAAACCGGTGAATTACTCCGTGGACGCAGCGACGCACCTGCCGTTTTGATAGTTGTCGACAAAGGCAATGATATTGTAGACGCATTCTGGTTCTTCTTCTACAGCTACAATCTCGGAAATACGGTTTTTGACGTCCGGTTTGGCAACCACGTCGGTGACTGGGAGCACACCATGGTGCGATTTTACAAGGGCAGTCCGAAAGCTTTGTTCCTTAGTGCCCATACTGCTGGTGAGGCTTTTAGCTATGAAGCTATTGAGAAGCATGGTAAAAGGGTATGTATTTCTAAAGGCTTTCATATATGTATATAGAATACTCATACTGACTTGTTAGCCCGTTGTGTACTCGGCCACCGGCACACATGCCATGTATGCCACGCCTGGGATCCATGAATATGTTCTTCCCTGGGGACTGCTTCACGACACGACGGACCGCGGTCCGCTGTGGGATCCTCTCTTCAACTCACACTACTACACATACGACTACCTAACAGACGAAATCCGAGCGTCAAATATCTCTCCACTCTCCCCGACCGAGTGGTTCTATTTCAACGGCCGCTGGGGAGACAAATTCTACCAGCTAGGTGACAGCCGGCAGTACCGGTTCGCAGGACAATATCACTATGTCAACGGACCCACGGGTCCACGCTTCAAGCACCTTGGCCGGCGCAAAGTGTGCCCGGGAAAGAACACCAAGGCGTGCGTGATCCGCAATTTCGTCGAGGAGGAGAAACGTCTCAAGCGCTGGGTGGGCGTGGGCGTTGGCGAGGAACCGGAGGATGAAGATCTTAGCTCGATTGTGGATCGTCGCACAAATGCACTGATGATGATGAACAGTCTGCATGATGATGATCGACCAGACTATTCATCTAGGTAGCATTTCTTTCCGTCCTGTTTGCTTGCTCAAAAGACATTCTCTTGTTATATCTATCGTTTTATGCTCTTATACCCATTATTTCCGGAATGCTTTATGATTATTACGTCCATTTACGTTTACGTCTGCGTTTACACTAGCCTTGCTTATTATTTCCTATAGAAGAAGAAGACTTTTAGACTTTCGCTCAATCTCTGATATGGCAGTATATATAGGTAATACTATGTATATACAAAGGAATTAATTGGTTTTATGTCCACTCTGCCGATAATCAGCCTATGAAATGAAGGTGGCATTCTCGACATAAGCCTTTTGCGCAATTCCCAACTGCAACGATCCCAGGTCAAAAGCAACAAGGTGCTGCAGCATGAAAGTAGCACCCAAGCAGGCATTAGGCTGAGGCAGACTGGCATCTGTGGCCGCTGGAATGGCCTGGATGTTGCCAAAGCAGGTAGTAGAGTTGATTTGCTCGAGGGTGAGCAGACTTCCAGGCACAGTGAATGCTTTGCCACTGATGGTAGTCGTGAAGTCGGGCAGCGAGTCGGCCTCGCTGCAAGGGTAGATGTATCCATCGTATTCAGTGCTGCTGACTGCGTTGGGGACCTGGGCGTAGTACTGGTCTACAATATCGGCCTGGAAGAGGTTGTTGGTCGTGCCAGTGTCGACGATGGTCTGGAACGAGCCCTCGACGGTCTCTGCGTCTCCGATTTTGAAGGATTCAATAGTGATGGACCACCAGCCCTGTTGGTCGTCGTTGGTGTCCACAGGAGTCCAGGTGATCGGGCCATCAATCAGGCTCTCATTGATAAACCCAAAGTCGAGGTGGGAGTAAGCCTCGAGATACAAGTCGGCCACAAACACGGGCTCCTCAAGCTGGTCGTGGATGCTGCTGAAGAACGTGTGTTGCTTGACGGGCTTGACGGTGTTGTTTTTGCTGAGTGCCATGCCCACAATGCCCGAGGCTCCGAGGGTAGCAAAGCCCTCGGTGAAGTTGACGATTGATTCGACGGCCTGGTTGGGCGCGGTGACGCCGCCAATGGTCACGACGTCGAGGTATACATCGCCGCTGCACGAGATGTCGCCCTCGGTTTCGGTGTCGCCGTTGCCGTAGATGATGTCGAACGAGTAGCCTTTGAGGTATCGGGCTGTGGAACTCTGGTCTGGCTCGTAGAGGGTTGTGTTGGCTGGGATGTCGGTTGGGTCGGACTGGGAGCTGTAGACGACACTATAGCAGGTTAGAATTTACAGAGCGATCTTTACGAGATAGATATGTAATGAAATACATACAGATCCCACGAGCCCGAGTCGAGAATTATGGGCAACTCTTGTGGCGGCGTTCCAATCGAAGCGATAGAAATCCATTCGCCATTGGAAGAGTCATAGTCTCCGGCAGTAGAGCCTTTACAATAATCAGCAATCAATCTTCATATCATTTCATTATCGAACGAATGAACTCACCAGTAGTACCGCTATACTTGGCCTGTGAGCGCCGGTGTTGAGCTACTCCGGCAGCCTTTGCATTCCGCTTAGTCTCCAGAGAGAAAGTAGACCTCTCAGAGACAGGGTTTGCAGATACAGCAGATGCTGCAGCTGCAGCCAGACTAAGACGCGAAAAAGAAACCATTTTGACTGCTACCCCGGATTCCGATGTGAATGAGAAGAGCTGTCTACAAGCAAGGGGGGGGGGAGGGGAGGAGGGGGGTTAAATAGGTAGCTATCTATGCATGCACGAGGATCCTCTTGCTTCCGGAATATACGATAACTACTAGTCATGCTACCTTGTTTATTAAATAACATTGGAACTAGCTAGAAGAACAATAGAGCAAAAACATTCATTAAACCGATTAAAGCGCACTGCCCGTTAATTTGGTTGATGTTGCATCGGACAGGGGTCACGCAATCCGGCCAGAAGACGTATTATGGAGTCCTCGCGCTTTGTTTCTTTCAACGGCTGATTGATCGTCGATCGGATGACTCGGAAGATCATAATCAAATAGACGAGCTGAGCTCGTAACATCATAGCCTGTCAGATGAACTAATATTAGAAGAGGAACCTCGTAAATGGAAACTCTGTTTATTCATGCAGAAGTTATGAAAGATTAATACCTGTCAGATATGGACAAGGATCTGAAGCTTAGTAAAACTTGACGTGCATTGGGGCTTATGCCACCTTCCTAAAGAGGCAAGAAGAGCGTATCTAGTGATTACCTGCAGGATTGGCTCAGGGGTGAATAAGTTAATAAGCCCGGTTTTCTACTCCGGGAGACAGCGGCACAATGTGGCACAGCTTCTCTCGACTAGTCTCTAACTAAACGAAAGGACCCTGGAGACCAGGACCTTATTAATATATAATATAGTTGGTTATATTAGCTAAACGGCGGCCTAGAATTGACCACAAGGTCGCATTGTTGTTAATACTTGTCATGGAAGGATTGTCTAGATATTGAGTTGCCTGAATTGGTAGGTATCTGGAAGGATACTCGTACTCTCATAGATTAATATTTTGACATTATGAATAAACGAATGGATTTATTGACCCACTATTTAACTAGGAAGGTAGTTAAACAAGACCCGAATCTGTCCGCCTAAAAAAAAAAAGCAAACCAAACGCATAGATAGAATTCATGGAAAACTAGAATTGACCATTCTAATCGATGGCTTGATTGATGAAAGTAGTCGCAAGAGACAGACATAGATAGACACAGAGAAAGGCAAAGAGAGAAAGGGTTATTATGATACGCCGGCGCCTGAAAATAGAATAAAACGAGAAATAAAAAGAAATGGTAAGGAGTGGAACGAAACGCCAATGTACTCAACATAATTAAGTGAATAGAAGAAAAAGAAAAGAAAAGGATAGCGCAGAGCTGGGAAATAAGTCGTCATAACAGAGGAGGTAAAAGTCATTCATAGCATTGCAAGTAACATAATAAATATGATAGACCTTAGCTTAAGATTGTGGACGGACGGAGAATGGATAGAAGAAGGTATAAGGAGAGAGAGAGATAGAGAGAGAAGGCGAAAAAGAGAAAAGGGAATAAGAAGAGACAATTAAACACGCGTAGTCCGTCGTCGAAGACCAAATTCCTGTTCTTGGATCTCCCTAATCAGCCTCAGACTCTCTTCATCTGCTTCATCCGCCCCAAAACTGGTTCGTTCGTGTTTCACGTTCTTGCTTCCCGCGTGATGAGATGCAGATGGAGATGTAGCTGTTGAATGGGTTGGTCTTTTCTCAGCGTTGGGAGAGATGCTTTTCTTGGTGTGCGATGAACTAGGTCGAGATAATGATGCCGATTTCTTTGTACTACTCGATGTCGGTTTCGTCTGTCGAGAAGGTGCTGCTGCTGGTTTCGTCACGCTCGGTTGCTCTGGGGCATATCGATCGATGTGACGCGGTTGGCGAGAAGAATGACGAGAACTAGATGTCGGAGTATGTAGTACCTCGTGTTCACCGTCGACAATAACGTTGCCGCTATGAAGTTCGTCGCTTGGATGACTCGGCGGTAATACTTCTGCTTCTCCAGCAAGGGAAGTAGGCGGAGACACTAATAGATTCGCATGTTGATTATTTGCTTGTGTCGGCATGGCTCCTGCGTCTCCGTTGATCTTCGCACTTGGCGATAAAGCGTAGGGGGTGTCAAGGTCCTTTGGTTGGTCCAATTTCTCTTCTGGGGGAGACTGAACTGTCGACAACCCTTCATTATCATGCTTGTGGTACTGCTCTTGCTCCTCATCATCCAAAAGATGAGTACCAGGAGTGGAAAAGTAAGGTTGATCACCATCGAAACCGGTGTGATTGGTGGCGGCGCTAGAAGGGACATGAGCCGATGCTTCTGGCTTTACCTTCTTATTCGTCGTTGGATCATTGTCGTCATCACTTGTTCTCGGCCGTTTGGCTGACGAACTCGCTCGAGGTTTTGACCGTTCTTGTGCTTTGACAGGGTCGATTCTCCCATACTCGTCATGGATGCATCGACGCTGATAGACATTAGTATAAACACATTACAGATACAGCCACAGATAATTTTCCTTACCTTGCTCTTGCGACATTCGTCACATGCTTTACTTCTCCCCTTCTTTCCACCATTGATACCGTTTATATTGTTATCCATGGAACGCGGGAATGCCGATTGCGAGATGCCGCTCAAGAAGCCGACGTTGTCTCGGGGATACCCATCACTCGTATTGAACGCCATATGCTCGCCGCCTTCCTGTAGAGTCGTATCGGTAGCAACAGTAGCTAGCGCATTGAGCACAGAAGCTGCGTCATGGGCCAAAATTGACTGCCGTTGAGGGTCAACAGGGTCAAACATCGCGCTCGGAGGGGGTGGATTTGATGACACCCCCAACGGTAAGCCATCGCCCTGTTCATCCTTGTGTCGGCACCGTATTCTCCTTTTACGACATGCATCACATGCTACACGCTTCGGTCCCAAGCCTGAACCCTTGTTTGTACTCCGAGGCTTAAAGGACTCTTCTTTGATAGCAGCTGGAGCAGTGACAGCCGGACTATTGGCCACCGGAATGGGTTGAGGAAGCGGTATTGTGTTGTCAGGAGGATTTGGCGTCGAGGGGGGGAAATCTTCCTGCGATTCAGAGGGCTGATCAGATACGAGTTGCAGGCTTTGCCTTTCTGCGTACATCTTCTGAGCATCTGCATGCCGCTCAGATCGACGACTAGGACGTCCAGCTGGTCTCTTTTCGAGCTGGTCGATCTTGAAAGTGTTGGAAATGACGCCAGGTCTTATCCATGGAGCTGGATACTCGTTTCCTCGTTTCCAGGCAATCCAGACAGCAAATTTCTTGACAACCTCGAGCGGATCTCCTTGCATCCTGGGAACGGAGCGTTTGATGGCGTTTCTAGCTTCCGCTGTGACACCGTCCACAGAGTACCCGCCGGCAATGAGTGCGGTTCGCAAAAGGTATTTTAGCAATTCAGGTAACCCTTCCAATTCCGCCTGTGAATAGAAACGTGCATTGTAATATGGAGATCCCGGGGCTGACCGATTCTCTCTCTCCCCGAATTCGTAGTAGATGGGAAATTGCCGGTAGAACCGATATTGCTCATCACGAGTAAAAGCATCATTCACCATATCCGGAACAGGATCATCGTTCAAATACTTCAACGCAGTGTACCATTGAATCTTTTGGAAGAAGGGGTATCTGAATTTGCGCGGGACTTTGGTGTCCTTCTCAATCTTTGCAACTTTAATTTGCATTCCATAGTTCATGCGAGTGAGAAAGTTGCCGCCAATAACGAGGCTGTTCTCCGGTGTCCAGACAGCGTGGATCCAACCTGCAGGGATAAGCATGGTGTCGCCTTCGTCCAGATCAACCCGATAACATTCCTTTGTTTGGTCGCCAAGGAACGTCGTATCTTGCGCCGGGGAGTTGCACCATTCTTCATACTTCTTCAGATGCTTCTCCTTCGGAGGTATGAAAAAGAACGTCTTCTTTCCTTTGAGAATGGTGTAGTAGACCGAGGAGCCTCCGAAATCAATGTGGAAATCTGTATAGCAATCTGCCACTGACATCAAGCAATAGAATTGAACTTTGGGGTAGTCGCCCATGGCCTTTAGGTCTTCAGGCCAAACAGAATCTTGAAGATCAAGATCACGGACAATTTTTGGTCGACGAATCAACCTGCCCAACGGGCTTTGTGACACTTCCAGACTGATCACATTTCGCACAATCTTCTTCCCCGTGCTCTCATAGTAGTCGGCCCATTTTTGCATATTCCACCGTTTGTCCTCGCCTTGTTGAGATTTGACGTCAATAACCTCAACCCTTTCCTCTGGGCCATATAGCTGAGCGACTGTCCGTACTGTGAGGCCCCGCGGGACTACCATATCTAAAGTATCTTGCCCACAATCGATGACTATCTCCGGCTCGCCCGGATGATTTTCCAGTAGCTCATCAAACATTTCCTGCGTTGAGGCTTCGCTCGCTAGGTTGTCGAAAGCAGAATCCAGCTCCGTTGTATCGACAGACGTAGTAGGGTTAAACGCAGCTGGGATGACAATAGGCTCTGTCATACCAACCCCCCTTTCAAAAAATTCAGCAGTAACCAACTCTGCTTTCATGCGCGGGAAATTTTCCGGTAGAAACTGTATCCTTCCATCTTTGATAGGCTGGATATAATGGTGCTCATTGGAATCCGTAGAAGTCTTGACAAGACCTTGATTCAGGCCTGCGTAGTCGATGGCTGTCCTTGCGCGAGCTGATTTGCGGACGAAAGTGGTCTGGCCGTGAAGTGGCCGGCACTGCCGACAGATGAATTTATCGACTGTGCGAACTTCACGGTCATTCTTGAATCCAGCGCAGACAATATGATACCAACGCTCACAGCCGTCGCAGTTAATCCAAGTATCTTCACCTTGATCTTCGCTATTCACGTCCATGCGTACTAAATGACATGCTCCACAGTTTGTCGGCGCATTTTCTTCCGGTTGGACCACCTCTTCCTTTGCCTCTGGGACGATGTCCATGACACTACCATTAATGGTAGGACGCCTTTTCGGAGGCTTGGCCATTTGTGGTCCATCTGGCAAGGTAGAAGGCGGCTGGTTTTGTAAGCTGTGATCTCGAGTAGGGTCTCCCTCCCAAGACATTCCAGGCAGTGTCGAGGAGCTTGTGTTAGGCCGTAATCCGGGAATGACTGGCCGCGCAATAGCTGCTGATCCGTCCGAGTGAGACCGTAATCGTGATGGCGATTGAGTACTCCCCGGTAACATGTTTGTTAAGGAGCCCTGAATGTTTGGGATAGTGCCATTGCCTAGGGGCGGCTTTTGGTCCATTGTGAAGTGCTGGTGAGGCCGATCGAAGCCATTGGGAGGTAACGGGTGTTGACGAGCAGAGGCAAAATTACTTGGCCGTGCAAAGTTCAAGAGAAGCTCAGCATCGGTTTTCATACTTTCCGGGACTGCAACATGGCTGGTCGACGGCCGTGCGTCAACCCGCTGGAATGCAGGTGATGCCTTCTCCGACCGCGCGCGTTTGGTAGGTCGCTCGGGTTCAGCATCGGCAGGCGGGAACAAGGGCGGGGATTCTGCGCCGATAGGATTTTGGGGATGCTCAAATTGCATGGAAGGAAATCTTGGACTCGTGGCTAGCGCAATATTCGCAAGAGTTTCAATGCTTGAGCTGGTTCGGTGGTGACCGTGGCCGGGTTTCGGGTGTGTCGCTTGGCCATCAAACGAAGCGCGGGACTGACTGTTCCCAATTGACCGCCGAGAATGGTCATTTGATGTATTGTATAGGTTTCTATCGTAACCTCGTGGGTAAAAAGCGCTGCGCTCATTCCAAAAAGAATGGTGCTCGGACTTGAAGGAAGGAGATATCGGCTCGACAGCGCGTCGCGGCGGGGGCGAAGGGGTACGGTATTGCCTAGGCCGACCACCTGGGTGGCCTAAGAAAGACGAAGTGTTCGCCATTGAGAATTATAATGCGAAGAGACAGGCTTCGCAGCGAATGAGGGAGGCTGGGGGTGAAAAAAACGATGGTGGTGTTACTTGCGGTAGGCGGGAATGAAGCGGGGAATCACACCTGGCGGGCTAGAGAGTGGCCAACTGCGACGAGTGAAGAGTCATCCCCGGACAAGAACAGCGGGAGATGCCGTGCGATCCGGAGGTGGTGAAGTCTCGAGAGGGACACTGGAGGATGTTCCGCGTTGAGGTTCGAGGTGGGAAAAAGTGCGAGGCGCACGCGGAGGAGCTGGGAATGAGAGCGGTTTGACTGAAACAGCGAGAAGTAGGTGAAAGAGCGCGGCAGCACAGCGTCAAGGCGAACGCGGAGCAGGCGCAGATGGCGCCACAGAGATTCACTCGGGCACGCCTATGCGATAGGGAGCACGAAGTTCGAGAAAAGGCGTAGGTGTGAGAGATGAATTGGGGTGGGAGGTCGAGGGGCGTGGTGAGGCGCGGTCTACGGGAGGAAGGCAGCACGAGGAGGACCACTGTCTTGGCTGCGGGCAAGCATCGTTCCCGGCGGCGGCAGCCAATGACTGCGGGAGTCTGCAGACAGGCTCAGATTTACGTTAAGTGCTGTGCAGGGGGGCTTATTGTAACAATTGAATCTATTGTTTGTCTTAATTGTTGCTACGTGCGTGTGCATGAATTCAATCACCTGCTGCTATTGAGAGTGAACGCTCTGAGGAAGAACTTAAGGAAAGCGCTCTCGCCGTTAAGACGCTAGTCTTATCACGGAAGGCAGCCAGTCTTGGCAGACTTCGTTTAGCCTCATTATCGCGTGCATCTTCGCAAATTGTCCATTCAACGTCCCTGCTCAAACCAACCATCCGAATTCTTTTCTGGGGTGTGATACTCGATTTTTAAAAAGAACCCACCAGGGGCTCCTTCTCCATACAAGAATGAGCCGAAAGCTTGCTCCTGAAGCCAACCGGTTAGTCCTTCATCTTTTCTGTCCTGAACCCCTCGTCGCAACGCAGTTGCAGTACTGCTGTAGTCTGCGAGGGCGAAAGGAACGACTCATTAATCTGGGCGTGGCTACTGATTTGTTTGTTTTTAGTATTCTCTTCGTGAAGAACCTGAGGTAAGCCTCGTCGAACACTTTTCTTCTGCCTACATCGAACAATTACACCCCAACTCCAACTCCAACTCCAGCGCCCGATCAGCCTTTTGATACGAACACAATGAATGCTAATCCCTGGAAACAGCTACAACGTCACAGCAGAAGAGCTCTTCGACCTCTTTGGCAAGTTCGGGCCGATCAGGTGAATACATCCCCATCAACCCATTATGGCAGTGGGACAGAATGTCCACGTTTTCTTTGAAGAACGAATTTCGCTGACTTTGATGATGCTAGGCAAATCCGCCAAGGGATTGCGAATAACACAAAGGGCACCGCCTTCGTTGTATATGAGGACGTGATGGATGCGAAACAAGCCTGCGACAAACTCAACGGCTTCAACTTTCAAAACCGGTATCTCGTTGGTACGTTGCTTCCAAGCCATTCACCGTTGAAGGAGACGCACACGATAGCTAACATCTTCATCCGCTATAGTGCTATATCACCAACCAGAGAAAATGGCTCGATCAAGAGAAGACCTCGCGGAACGTCAAGAAAACTTAGAACGTCTCAAACAGCAGCACGGGATAGAATAACGTTAATCAAGTTTACTGCAATTATCAACGTATCGGGCAATGGGCTTGCTGGTGTATGACATTATGAGCGATGCTCTTGTGTCCCATTTGTTACGGTCTTTGGGTTTAAGGCGTTTTTTATTGAAGTCGTTATGATTCTGATCACATGCATATTAGTCAATTCGAAATTAATTTGTCATGATGGATACTCGACCACTTTCCAGTTAATTTCATCAGAAATCGTTTTGAGGAACTGACGTTCTGTATGCCAAACGATGCAAGATTGTTCTGCCACTGCTGCATGGACCAAGTAGAGAAGCATAGTTACAAGCACAGCTACCCCTCTATGAGATCGAATTAGAGTAATAACCTCAGAGATTCTAGGGCACGAGCCAGTTTAAATTTAGCTGTAATTATTTCTGCCCAGCTTGTGGCTGTGCATAGGCAATGATGTAGATTGTAGGCCTGTAGGCTGTGTTATTTTATATGCATATGTGGGTAATGATTGACGACCGCCGAGCCGCCCACCTTCTCCGCATCAACATCGATCGTCTGTTACATCACATCGCCCGCCCTTCCAACAACTAGTCACAGGTCGCAGGACGACCCTTGCAGTCACAAACCGCAAAAAGATTCTTGCGCATCTCATTATTCAATTATCGATATCACTTGTATCAACAGTTCATGAACCGTATTGCCTACCTCTGCTAGTGGCGCCTCTTTCTGAGGCTGCACCCGCCCCAGTCAACCATGGAAGCGCCAGCCTGGACAACTCTCCCCTCTACAACTACACTGGTCGGAGTATCAATACCGTCAACCACTATTACCACCGATGCTGCTACCACATATGCAATGAACGCTCCCGATCCGCCTCAGAATGGCGAGTGTCAGCTTTTGGGACCATTCTCCCTTCTTGTCCAGGCCGCCCTAGGAGCGCTGGCACTGTTGTCCCTGGTATACAAGCGATGGCGAGAAAGACCGCAACGTCCGTTGAAAATATGGGCATTTGACGTTTCAAAACAAGTGTTTGGGTCGGCGATGTTGCATTTGGCAAACCTCATTTTGTCTTTGTTCTCCGCTGGCCATTTCGAAATCCGACAAGCGTACCAGCCTAATCCGTGCTCATTTTACCTTCTCAATCTCGGAATCGATGTAAGTTGTTAACTTTATCCTAACTTTAACCCCATATCCATCCATCCATCCATCTATATATCGTGTTTTAAACTGGTGACTAACGTGTTTTGATTTCAGACAACCCTCGGCATTCCAATCCTGTATCTCTCCCTTCTCATCATCAATCGCCTGGCGTTTTACACTCCTCTAGCGCGACCACCTGAATCAATAGAATCGGGCAACTATGGGCAACCTCCCAGACTTATGTGGTGGTTTAAGCAGTCAATTCTTTATTTCATCGGCCTGTTATGGATGAAATTGTGTGTATTCGTCCTGATCCAGGTTTTCCCGGTCATAGTCAAGATTGGCGACTGGGCTCTACGCTGGACAGAGGGGAACACTGCTCTCCAGATCATCTTTGTGATGCTTCTGTTTCCGCTCATTATGAACGCCATTCAATACTACATCGTGGATACTTTCATCAAGAGGAAACTGGTAGCGGACGTCGAAGATGAGCGGTTCGATGACGAGAGCAGAAACGAACTTATGAGTGATCACCGGGACGAACATGGTGCCCTTCTGGAGAGCGGTAGCTCAACCGATGGGGATTCTGATTTGGTAGACGAGACAGCCGACAAAGATGTGGAAACCTTCTCTCGCGGTCGATCCAATGTCCCCGTCTCAGCCACCGAATATGACCCCTCGGTGGATGGGATGAACGTCTTTCCCGAGTCCTCCTCCAGAACTGATTTGTCGACACGGCGTACTTAGTCGTGAATGGTGACTTGTACGTCGTATTATGGTTATATGTTATGTATGCATGGTTACGCTTGATGTGATAGGTGTTGGGGCTTTCTTTTCTTTATTTCTTACCATCACAAATTATGAATTACCGAATAAACGAATAACAACTGGGGACTCTATATATTTAATATGCTTGTAGATATGACATGAACTATGAAGTGGTTCTGCTGGTGAACAATGCTTGGTAACACGTATACTATTGCGCTAACTCCTCTTACAAGTTACAACCAAAGGATATAGTTTCTAGAAATGCCACTATAAGGTCTTTGATCATTATTTTAAATCTCAGTATAATATTGGTTAATTTCCTTTAAATTGAGCCAACGAGTGCAAGACTTGCATACTTTTTATCTTATCGCGCATTCCCCACTTGCCACTTGCTGGCGCTAAAGCATCTTTTCCGCAGAGCCGCAGAAGCAACAAAAAAAATTCGGAGACTGAAAAAACCACTTTCAAATTCCCTCCCTTCATTCAATTGAACATTTATATTGTTCCGTTGCATTGCGAAAAAAATAATTATTTACTATCGGTCTCGCCAAATCGACGAGAACTCATGGTTGGCGCAAAACAGAAGGTGTCCGCGAGTGCGGTCAGGTCTAAAACTGGAGGTGCTACAAAATCTTCTGGCTTCGCGCAAGCTCCGCGACTCGACTTTAACACAGCAGACGAGCAATATTCGTCTGGCGATGACGATGACAGCGACGATATCCCCGAGAAAGATGAGGTAGAAGAGAGACTAGAGAATCTGCTGTTCGGAGACGATGATGGGTTCAGAGCAGCGCTGAAAAGTCATGGCGGGCAAGGGTCAACAGATCTTGTCGTGCTTGGTGATCAGGAAGGTGAAGATGGAGAAGAAGATGAAGAGAATATGGATGATGTGGCGGATGCCGATGTAGGTTTTTCGTGCCTCTTTTTTTGCATTACGCTCGACAGGGAAAATTGTGTGCTAACAAGTTCCTGCGCTATAAGCTCTTCTTCCTAGATTCCGGCGCTATGGACGTACAAGATGCCGTGGATTCCCGGACCGATGTTTTGGCTATCGAAGACAAGGACAATTCTGGTATTGTGGTCCGATCAGCTGTATGGGATGACAGCGACGACGAGCGCATGGCTATATCACTTGCGGGACATCAGCGATTGAGGAAATTGCGCGTCGCCGAGGGTGAAGACCTCGTCAATGGTACGGAATATATCAGGAGGCTACGGACCCAATATTTACGACTACACCCCACGCCTGACTGGGCAAACCCGGAACTCAGAAGGAAACAACGAAAGAAGCGGGCTGGTAGCGGTAGCAGTGGTTCTGAAGACGGCCTTTCGGGCAGTGAGAATGAAATGGATACCGACGATGATAACACTGATATATCAGTCCAACCATTGGCGAAACTTCTTCAAGGCGCTGGCGATCTTGTAAGAGGAAGTGAAGATGGCATGACTGGGAAACAATTGAAGCTTCGTCAGGAAGTTATAGACATTCGTCGTTTGAAGGACGTTGGTGGTGTTCAGCCGGTAAGTAAAAAAACAAAACGCTTGATAATTTTTTTGGGTCAGACGTACATTTGTGCTGACAAAATTTCAACTCGCAGTCTTCTATAGATTCCTTGTCTTTCCACCCTCATTATTCCTTGCTCCTTTCTTCAGGACCTGCATCTACCTTGTGGCTACATCACATTTCGCCAAGTGCACCAACGCCCAGCAATCTATTGACATCCCTTCAGATCCAGAAAACGCCTCTATACACATCAGCCTTTTCTCCTTCGGGCAACCGAATTTTTGCTGCTGGTCGACGACGCTTTTTCCATGTGTGGGATCTAGACTCGGGTAGGATTGAAAAAGTCAATCCCGCAGCTGATCGAAAGGAAGAACAAAAGTCGATGGAGATATTCAAGCTGTCTCCTTGCGGCAGATACGTGGCGTTGATAGGTTCTGCTCGCAAGGGCGGTGGTGTGGTCAATGTGCTGGACGCGACAACGGCGCAATGGATTGCGCAGGTTCGAGTCGATGGCCTCGGGGGCGTGGCTGATTTTGCCTGGTGGAGTGACGGTAACGGTATGGTGATTGCCAGCAGGAACGGCGAGATCTCAGAGTATGATATCCGCCTGCGCCGTGTGATTTGCCGATGGACCGATGCAGGCGCCGTCGGCACAACCGTCGTTACTCTGGGTGGTCTCTCCGGACGACCGCAACTGGGAGGTGACAGATGGGTTGCTATTGGCAGTCGTAGCGGCATAGTTAACGTCTACGACCGCAAGCCATGGCAAGGAGCCGCAGCCCAAGCTGAACAATCCAAGAAACTGGCCATTGAGAGCGCTATCCCCAGCAATCCTACACCGGTTCGAGCACTTGAGCAGCTCACGACGGCAATCACACATATCGTTTTTGCACCCGATGGCCAATTCATGGTCATGGCTAGTCGATGGAAGCGAGATGCTTTGCGACTTGGTAAGTTGTTCATCTTCTGTAGTTGTTGAAGCTATTTCATGGAAACTAACTGGCATAAACAGTCCACTTGCCGTCATGCACCGTCTATCGTAACTGGCCTACATCCAACACACCCTTTGGCCGTATTTCATCCGTGGCTATATCGCCGCAATCGAATCTGTTGGCTGTTGCCAATGAGCAAGGCAAGATTAGGCTGTGGGAGATTAGTGGTTAGGCTGAAGAAAAGTTTTATCTATTCTATTATTGTGAATAAAGTGGACTATATCGATAAAGTATATAGATCGACAAAATGCATGGCAGCAGCGAATCTATTCTATGTTTTTCGAGACTTATGTCTTTTGAGCTCACATTGAATTGCGTTTTACAACAAGGGATATTAGGATTTTATTTGCAATGATAAATGCGAGCTTTACGTTTCCTTTCAAGTCTTGACTATGCGTGCATGGGTTGATCCGCAGGATTTGTAGGGCGAGATGGGTTTAGCCCTAAAGACAGAATTTAGAACAATGGGAAACAATTTGTTTCTACGCCTCTATAAACATTCAAGCCAGTATCAGATGAGAGTACCCAATAATTGCCTACTCGCGAGTAACAGTCGAATGTGCCAATATCAATTTATCTGCTGGGGCGCGTAATCAACAGACCAGGGAGGATCGCTATCCTATCTATACTAAAGAAACAGATGCCCTTTATGGCTGAAGGTAGCAGTGCATGGCTGGGTACGCACCTGCCTAGTTTGATTTGCCCAATGCGGCAGGTGCTTGTGCCGCGGCAGAGTCGGCGCTTTTAGAGCTTCCTTTCTCCATCCTACAACACTCAAGCATTGGATGCATACAGTTGATCAACAAGCACATCAGTGACCATTGGTACATTTGCATATCGTAATCAGTCCTGGATCATCAGCAGCTAACGTGAACAGTGAACACAGCACCCAACGGCCCAGTCCTGTACCGCACAGTTGACTGGGTATTCGTTTTAATTAAATCACGCATCATCGACTCCTCATTTTCATTCAGCTAGTCACTGATAAAACTGGCCACCGCATATATTAACTCTGCGATAAGGACTGGACTCTGGCCAGCAGAGATAACAGCAATCGGACCTGCAGGATGGGATGTCACCCTGTACAGTGCGCCCGGCGGTAGCCGATGAGAAGCTGTCACCCCGCAATACCAATTCGATTCGAATGCCATCCATCAGCTAAGATGACTTGAAAGACAGAACAGAAGATATCAGAGAGCAGAGATGACTTCATACTTACTGGCATTGATGCCTTTCCGTCGTGATCGGAGCTTCTTGGAGAAACAAGACCCCAGAGGGGTAATCACCACATTCCCTGCAGATCACTTCTCTCAGTGGATGCCACTAAAATGCATCACGATGGCAACTGCCAATGGCAGAGACGCCATCAGTCAAGCTTTGAATCCGTCTCTTCGCTAAAAGTCATGGCTTAAATCATTGAGTAAAGACAATCGTATGCAATGCATGACATGATTGATAGCAGTGCCACCGAGCAGCAGCATAAATACCCCCAAGTCCCGCCGCTCTGCATTTCGCTTGCTCAAGCTAGAGCTTCGTTATTAGCCCCTCTACCTAGGAGCTAAGCTAGCTATTCAACAATGCGGTCACTGTCGCTGATTACCTTGCTGGGTGCCCTCCCAGCAATACGGGCTCAGTTCGTTGCGGCTCCAACAGACCTTACCGAAACGAAGGGCTACTTGGACCTTCCGGTGCGATACAAACAAGTTCCAACAGGAATTTGCGAGACAGATCCCACTGTCAAGAGCTTCTCTGGCTATGTGGACGTCGAAGAAAACCAGCACATCTTCTTCTGGTTCTTTGAGGCACGCAACCAGGACCCAGAAACTGCGCCATTGACCGTGTGGATAAATGGAGGCAAGTTTTGAATTTTCAAAGGTAACGGTTGTTTGCCATGACTGACGTTATTTTGTGCCAGGCCCTGGCTCATCTTCAATGATCGGTCTTTTCCAGGAAAATGGGCCCTGCGGTGTCGATCTTGAAGGGAATGTATACAACAACCCTTACTCTTGGAACAATGCAAGCAACATGCTATACATTGATCAGCCAACACAAACGGGCTTTTCGTATAGCATCCCAGTTCCAGGATATGTCGATCCGGACACAGATGATTTAATTGTGTTGCCCTCGAATTCGTGCCCCGACTATGCAGCTGACTTGTCCTGCGGCACGTATGCCTACGCCAATCTCAGCCTGACAGCCAACACGACAGACGCTGCGGCACCAAACTTCTATCGAGCTCTGCAGGGCTTTATGGGAGCATTCCCTCAGTACTCTCGAGAATCATTCCATTTCACCAGTGAAAGTTATGGTGGTCATTACGGACCCGTCTTCAACGAGTACATTGAACAACAGAACCAGAATCTTCCTCGAGGTGCAAAGAAGATTTCTCTTGAGACTGTGATGATTGGAAATGGCTGGTATGATCCAATCATTCAGTATCAGGCTTACTACAACTTTACAGTATGTAATCGCATCATCTTTTCTATCGTCTCGCTGATGGATACTAATCTTTGCAGGTATGGCCCGGAAATACATACGACTATCTCCCTTACAACGAATCCATCTCTTCCATGCTGTACAACAACCTCTACGGTCCTGGAAACTGTGTCGATCAGCTTCTTGACTGTAAAGCACGAGGCATTAATGAGGTTTGTAACGCAGCCGACAACTTCTGTGCCTACCAGGTTGAATCTGTCTACGACGATTATCTTGACCGTGACGAATATGATTTCCGAGAGCTGGAGCCGGATCCTTTCCCATATGAGTTTTACGTCGACTATCTAAATACAGCTACCGTGCAAGCTGCCATTGGCGCGTATGTCAACTTTACCGAAAGTAGCAACGGCGTCTACGAAGCATTTGAGTCGACTGGGGACGACGGACGTATCATGCATACGGTCGAGGACCTTGGCAAGCTCTTGTCTCAGGGCATTACTGTGGTGATGTACACTGGTGACGCTGATTACAATTGCAACTGGCTGGGCGGGCAGGCCGTGTCACTCATGGTGGACCACCCTGGCTTCAGCAGTGCCGGGTATGTAAACATTAGCACTGACGATGACGTTGTGCATGGTCAAGTACGACAATCGGGGCAGTTTGCATTTGTCCGGGTATACGAGAGCGGGCACGAGGTGCCATTCTACCAGCCAGTGCTTGCGCTGAGCATGTTTGAACGTGTCATCAACGGGCTCGATATTGCGACTGGAACAGTTCCCGCAAAGTCGGGATACAAGACCGTCGGGCCGTTTGAGAGTACATACAGGGAGGGCAATTCCACGATCCAGTGGACAGTGACCAACCCGGATGCTACGTATAACACGACAACAAACGAGCCAAATCCTGTGTCGTCCGTAACGAAGAGGGACTTTGAGAGCAAGAATGCGCGGCGATTCAAGCCAGGGAAAGCCAGCAAGCGAGGGTTGTAATGATAATGAGCCATGATATAGCGTAGCATATGAATCTGTCTAGTAAATGAATAAACTTGACCTTATACATTCAGAAAGTTCTACATACAGATGATAACCTGCAAGCTTACTAAGTATTTACAGCAGCTGCAGAGAATGTTGATGCTGACTCAGATTCTCAAAGAGGAAGTAACGTTTGCCTAATCGGGTAATAGGGCAGGATTGCGGGGAGCGGTAGAACGATCAGCCGATATGATACCAGAGTATAAAGCAGATTAATAATGCATCTATTTCTTCTTTGATCATTCCTCCTCCATTGTATAAACCTCCATTGAACCCGTAGATTATCTCCAATATTGCACAAACATGTTCGACCAATTCACCCCCTTCGACATCCCCGTCGAACCCGATGTCACCATCCACGGCATCCACGGCGGCAGCGGCCCAGCACTTTTGCTGCTGCACGGCTTCCCTCAGACACACCACATCTGGCACGTGGTCGCCGACCATCTAGCCAAACACTACTACGTAGTCGCCATCGATCTGCGCGGCTACGGCGGCTCATCCAAGCCCGATGGAGGCGAGGGGCATGTACGCTACGGCAAGAAAGCAATGGCCAGCGATGCAGTAAAGGTCATGGATGAATTGTTGAAGGACCAGCCAGACAAACAATTCTATATCTGTGCACACGACCGCGGCGCCCGCGTCGCCCATCGTCTACTCGTCGATTACCCATCGCGCGTACACAAGGCGATCTTTCTAGATATCTGCCCTACGCTCGCCATGTATTCACAGACCAACCAGTTGTTTGCCCGAGGTTATTTCCACTGGTTTTTTCTCATCCAAGCCGCGCCTTTGCCCGAGGTATCCATCCTGAAAAACCCGGGGGTATGGATTGAGAAGTTCATGGGTACCCGGTATGCCGGTCTGGATGTCTTTACGCCTGAATGTCTGGCAGCGTATAAAGCCAATCTGGAAGATGAGGCTACTGTGCACGCAATGTGTGAGGATTATCGGGCTGCGGCGTCGCTGGATATGCGGGAACAAGAAGATGATATTGCACAAGGGAGGAAAATGCAGTGTCCGCTTCGAGTGCTTTGGGGTCAGCATTCGACCGTATGCAAGGTGTTTGATGTCTTGGCTGAGTGGCGCAAGGTGTCAAGTGCGTCGGTGGATGGGCGGGCGGTTGATTCGGGGCATTATATTCCAGAGGAGAATCCGGAGGAGGTTATTGCCAATGTGCTTGAGTTTTTGAAGTAGACCTCGTCTTCTACATACATAGCAATGCAGATATTCTAAGTATTGATCTTCACATGTACATCACAACTTCGACGGCACCCATTGCGGCTTCGTCTTGGTCGCAAACGCCTTGACGCCAATCGCAAAATTCTCGCCCGTAAACAACTTTTCTCTGAATTCCTCCTGCGTCCGCACCGTAGCATCCTCCACACCACCAGCCTCCCACGTCTCCCTGATGCCATGCTTAGTCACAATAATCGAATCTGGAGACAGCGCTGCAACACGCGATGCCATTTCAATGGCTTCGTCGACTACTGTTTCCGGTTTGGCACTAATCTTGTTCACAAGCAAATACCGCTCTGCTTCAGCAGCGCTGAGTTTGCGGTTTGTCATTGCGATTTCAGAGGCAATTTGCAGCCCTGAGATGCGTGTTATGCGCGACAGGCCGCCAGCTGCAGCATATAGGCCGACTTGCGCTTCAGGTAGACCGAATGTGGCCGTGGGAGATGCAACCACCATATCACTGTCCATCCATTAGTCGATAATTCTTTCAGCGCAGGCAGTGAGAGCAGACAAACCAATTCAAACAAATCTCAAACCCTCCACCCAACGCAAATCCATTAACAGCAGCAATAACCGGCTTCTTCCCTCTGCGCCGACTCAAGCCCATAAACCCACCGGGGGGATGTGCTATTACCTTTCTACTCGCTTCCTCTTTCTTACTGGCGGCAACATTATTATTCTGCTCAATCAGATCCTGCCCCGCGCAAAAGGCCTTGGAGCCACTGCCCGTGACCACGGCGACGCGGAGGGAGGGCTCATTGTCGAACCAGTTGAAGATTTCCTCGGCGTCCCAGTGCGCTTGGTTGTTGAGGGAGTTGCGCTGTTTTTCGCGGTTGATGGTCACCAGCAAGACGTGTGGGGCTGGGAAGGTGAGGATGTAGTATGGAGATGATGGTTGGTTGGGCATTGTGTATATCTATCTATTCTTTCATATATTGATGATGTTTAGAAGTATGTAGTTATCCTTATTGTTGGATGTGGAGGTATACTTAAATAGCGGAGAATGCGGAGAACCTCGGCAGCCAACCCGGGCCGGGGCTTAGCCGTCCTATACCAAGGCATGCCATGATTAGGGCTGCCTTCAATGATACGATATATGATACGAAATATAACATATTTATAGTAATGCAGTGAGTAGTAAGATAAAGTATATTTTGTCTAGTCCAGTATCGCAAACAATCACATCCCAAATCAAGCCAGCTTCAAACTGGATGGTGTATTTCGTGCCGAACAGAGAAAAAAAAAAAGAGGTACACAGATAACCGAATAGTATGTCACACAACGTTGTACAGGGTCGTAGTAGGTAGGGTAGAGTGGTGGTAGAATATGTAGGTAGATAGAAAACAAGAGTAAAAAGTAGGGAAAAGGTGAGGGGTATATTTATCGAGGGAAAGAAACGAAAAGAAAGAAAACTCCGACTGCTTGTTCGCAACACAACGCCTTGTATGATCGATCAACCAAAACGATATAAAATTCAACCACATTTTGGATGGTTCAAAAAGAATAGTCTATGCATTTTTTTCTTCTTCAATCACGGCCGTTCCCTGATCGGGAGGGTTGTGTTCGGCCACTTGCCGCGGCGCCGGTGGGATTTGCGATACTGTGTGATGGTGGTAGTCCGAAGAAATCGGAGTCGAAGACTCTGCCATAATGACGTCCTCCTCGCTGCGCTTGTCTTCCGGTGTGTGGCCTTCAATCATCGTGCTGTGCGCCTCGATGCCGTATCGATCGGCATGCGGGATTTCGTGGCCGTCTTCTAATTGCGCCGCCTTTTGCGGTGTCCACGCCAAGTAGTCTCGTCGGACTTCGACATAGTCGTATGCGAATTCTCCGAGCTGGTCGTCGTCCATACCAAGTAGTTCGGCCTCCTCGGATGCCCGCAGGTGAAGACCGGGTGTGATGTTGATAAGATATGCAATAATCGCGGAAACGACAAAGGCGTATGCACAGGTTGCAACAATGTAGGCAATCTGGATATAGAGTTGGCGATAGTTGTGGATGATCCATCCACCTTGCGCCGTTCCGGTGGTGGGGTTGGTCTGGCCGGTGTTCACGCCATCAAGGCCGATAATGTCATTAGATGCAAAGAGGGCGTTCATAAGGAGACCGATAATTCCAGCAACACCGTGCTCAGCGAACACGTCCATGGAATCGTCGATTTTAATCCAGTATTTCACTGTTTCCGTTAGATACCTAACATACGTGAACTTGAAGACGAGGGAAAAGACCAACCTTTAGTGGCATAATTGCAAACAATGCCCGTGACAACCCCCAGGACAACACTTCCCCAAGGCGTGATGTAACCAGAAGCGGGTGTGGCAGCAACCAAGCCTGAAATAGTGCCGGAGCACCATCCAACCATAGACCACTTTCGTGCCAAGCGGAAATCGAGCAGAACCCAGGCAATGGCGGCAAAGCTAGCGGCGATGTTGGAGTTCCAGCATGCCATGGTGGCACGAAGATTGGCGCCGAATGCAGAGCCACCGTTGAAACCAAGCCAGCCAAACCAGAGGAACACAGTACCAAGAAGGATCAGCGACACGTTGTGTGGGCGGAAGTTGAGCATCATTCTCTCTTGGCGGCGGCCGAGAACCATCGAATATGCGAGCGCCGACAGACCGGATCCGATTTCGACGGGACCTCCTCCGGCGTAATCCATCACTCCGTAAGTATATCCCCAGCCATTGACGTTCCAGGCCCAGCAGGCGAGAGGGCAGTAGACGATAGTGGCCCAGATGAAGGTGAAGACCATGGCGGGTAAGAGACGACCTCGTTCGGCAACGGCACCCATGACGATGGCAGCAGTGACGCCACAAAATTGCATCTACTCATGTGAGTTTCCTGATTCGGAAGGTCATGTCCCTAATTCTTAGGGAGGGAAGTGAATAAATACCTGGTAAAAAGCATAAAGCAGCCCCGGAATCAATGGCGAACCCGGGCTGGGCGCACCGAGCAAGTTCATCAGACCGAAACTGCGCAAGTCACCAATGAAGCCATTGGTGGCGGACGGGGAAAATGCTAATGAGTAACCCCAAAAGTACCACTGAAAGGTTATAACCGAAAAGGAGCCCATACAGGCCCAAATCATGCTGAGTGCGGACTTGCGGCGGGCAAGACCGGAGTAAAGGAAGCCCAGACCGGGAATCATGACCATGACCATGGCAGAAGCGACAATTATATAGGCCTGATCGCCAGACTGGTACCATTTATTCAAATTCTCGACGCCTGCAGTGAAGAAGTTAGCCTTGTTTTATCGCTCTGGAGGGAGTGAGTGGGTGCATACGTGAATCGCCCCCTAAGTCTACATTGGTTGTGAGACTGTAGTCGGCAGGAGCACCGGTCCAGTTGTATGAAGCATATTCAGGCGCGTACGGCGCCGCACCTTCGGAGGATGACATTGTTGGCTGTCAAAATATATGAAAATGGCGGATTGCCTGGACGGAAGGATTTGGGTGTGGTCTTGATGATATCACGCGAGCGGAAATTGAGTAGGATTAAAAAAGACAGGAATAAATAAACGAGTCGGGTCGAGCGAGGATAGGAGACGGAAGAAAAGCAATGAAGGGAAAGAAGGGAGCAGCTGTTCAACTTCACCTCCAGTCCGAATATCTGGATTCAGGACCCAGAACGGAGAAGATGCAGGAGGGAGAGGGAGAAAAGTGGAATTGAAGATGTGGAGAGAAGAAGTAGAAGAGGGAGGAGAAAAAGGGCAGGCAGGGTGTATTTTATGTATGCGACTGGTATAGGGCCGGTAGCTCAGGCAGTGATTGGGCGGCGGCCGGGGCAAGTCGGGAGGCGGCAAGACCTTTTTTTTTCCCACTTGGTTTTGTCAACTTAATTGGCGCCTTTTTTTGAAACGTCAACAGATTTCCACGGTCGACGGTCGATAGACTCGATACGACAATCGATTTGCAATGGGAATTGGAAATTGGGCTGCGTGGACTAGGCCTGGTTGAGGATAGCAATGATCGATCACCCACGGCGGCGGCGAAGGCGCATAACTCCAAAAAGGAAACACGGCCAGAGTCAGTCCGGAGCGATGCTCGGGTTGTGGAGAATAAATCTGGAGCGGCTTGGCGTTGATGTATGTCGATATGCGCACGCGAGCGACAAGCTTCTCGTTTCTTTTCGCTTCGTTTCTTTTCTTTTCCTTTTGTTCTGTTGAGAGTCGAGACGGGGGATTCCTAGAGAATTGGCATGGCAATCATGGGTCCTCGTCATGGAGATCGTCCCCAGTGGCAAGCTCAACCGTCCGGAGGGCAATCGGACTGCGGGACCGGCAGTCGCTGCCAAGCCGGAGCCATGGTATACGCGCTATGCATCCTAGCATATGTATAGTGTGCTGCTGCTGCCAAATAGTATAGAATAGATCATATATATAGTCGGAATCTATACTGTCGCTCTTTTCTTTCTGTATTCTTTCTTTCTGTATGCCCGTACTCTGTATGCGCCGTCTGTATGACAGTATACTGTTGTGCTGCTGCGTCCCGTCGGTATCGTCGTACCAGGTCGGTCCCGGTAGCCAGAGCACGGATACGCCGAGCTGAACAAACAAACAGAACAGAAGAGAGGAAACGCGCTTACAGCGGGCAGATTCCAGCCCATAGTTATATATTCAGCTCACTATCTATCCTGCCTTCTTGCTATCTCCCGTTATCTCGTATATTGCATTCTGTTCTCTTTCACGATAAGACTCTCTCCATAGCCAACACGTCTATAGCAGCCTGTATATTGCATCACTATCCTCGAAACGGCGTAGCAGCACGGCATACAGCCCAATACCGTACCATACGGCATTCCGCCAACCACATTGCTGCTGCTCGAGTCCTGTGAAAAACTGTCAAATCGCCAATTATTAAAACAATCCAGTCACCGCAACCACTGATTGGCCAGAGATAAAGCCCCTGCTAG
This sequence comes from Talaromyces albobiverticillius, assembly GCA_023721895.2. Taxonomy (NCBI): domain Eukaryota; kingdom Fungi; phylum Ascomycota; class Eurotiomycetes; order Eurotiales; family Trichocomaceae; genus Talaromyces; species Talaromyces albobiverticillius. The sequence goes on along the minus strand of JAMBUR020000001.1, from coordinate 3,274,221 downwards.
CGCCGAATCCTATTAAAGTGGGTCTGGTCCACTTTAGTGTTTATGTAAGGCAGGTTTTACCCGTTTGGGGCCTAGTGCCGCGGACGGATCGCTGCGCTGTGATTGGCCAGAGATAAGTGCCTGCGTCTGGAAGTTTTCTGTCGTAACGTTCCGCGGCGGGATTACTCATAGCCATGTCACGTGATGCGGGGGCTATCTTGTCTCCAGCGACGAGTTCATTGTCAGCTTGTGTCACGTGTTACATGTGCGACGTTTGTCCTAGGGTCCTGTACAACAACTACATACCACACACTGCATAGTAATATCACCTTATTCATTTTATGAAAATATATCCAGCTTAAATTCTATATATATATATATATTTTATGTATCATCGCATCATCGCCCGTGCCCGTGCCCGCTCTTCAACCCCCAATTTGTCCACCACGTCTGCAGTCTCGCCGCCGCCAACCACATCATCCCACTCATCCTCATCCATCGCCATGATCATGGTAATCTGCACACATCGCGAGAACACTTCCCGATGCCGATAGCGCGCAGGCGCGCCATGGCTGCCCCCCACTTCCACCACCGTATTCACAATCCCCGAAACATCCCGCTCCAACCGAATTGCCCCCAGCGCATTGACCCGTCCGTGATACGACCACAGCCGTTTCTCGAGCAGCCGCGCCAGGTACGCAACTGTGATTGTGAGCAGACGGTCAAACGCTGTCGGTGTCAGGATCCGGGACAGCGGTGATACCAATTCTGTCCACATGCCAGCAAACCGCGGCCGCACCAGTTCTGCCCGTCGTAGCTCGTCGTCTTCGTCTTCGTCGTCGACCTCGTAGTTTTGATATGTGCTGCTGCTAGTCGTTGAATCGTCGTGGCCTCGGGGCTGGTATTCAATGTCCCGAAAGGACTCTGCCAGAATCGGCCGCAGTCGTGACTTGACGACGTTGTTGAAAACTACTTGAATACCGTCCGAGACCAAGTCACTGGCCTTGGACTCAAATGATGCTAACAGGGACTGCAGTGCCTGCCGCACAACCGAAGCATCGTCCGAAAGAGGGAACATGGCTTCTAACCCGCTGGCTGCTTCTTCGGCGGTGTTGCCCTTTCCTTCTTCTCCTCCTTCTGCCTGTTTTCTTTCAACGTGACCGCGCACGATTCTGCGAATATAATCGACTGCCACATCCAGATTATTTATCAACACGAGGAACGCAATCACCGTCTGCTCCGCCGGCTGTGCACCTTGTACCGGTGCCTTTGGGTAATATTCATCCCGCATCTTTCGTTGAATCATGGGGATGAAATCGGACCCAAGCACCCTCGAAAGCGTCGGTACCACATTCGTCACCACGAGCCTCTGGGATGTTGCAATAGATTGTTGGAGGACTTTGTTGACGATATACATAATATCGTCAACGGCTGATGTGATATAAGGGGGCTCCGACTTGAGCTGTTTGTGTAGATTCAACGTAAGACCAGAAGGCTGCTCATCCAGTTGAAACGCCTTCTCGACAGAACGACGTAAAAAGAACGTAGTCATCGTATTGAATGGACCAATCATGCGGTCCTTTATTTTTTTCGACAGAGGAGAATCCAGCAAGAAATCCGGCAGCATCAAAGGTGCATCCGCGTTGCCGTTCTCTTCAATTGGCTGTAACTCATGTATTAGTCTCGCCTAACGTCCCGAAGGCTGAAGGGGCACTTACTCTGCAGCTATCACCTATGAATCGGCAGTAGAGCGACCATCTTCCCAGCATCACCCCCAGTTCGCTGAGGATAGCGTCAATTCCTATCATATCTACACCTTCATCCTCAACGTCGCCTTGATGCCCGTCCCTGTTAGCCGGGGAACCCGTGCGAGGGGTGCCTGCGGTACGTTGTGCAGGCAGGAAGCTCTGCACCAAAAATGTAAATGCGTAGGATTTGGTGTCTGTCAATTTCCTGTCGACGTTCCTCTCGTCACTCCATGTGTCGATAATAATCCCCCCCTGAACGTCGGCTTCCACCTGCAGCCTTTCAATGACTCGTGACATTTTACCGGAACCGTAGTGGCGTTCGACAAGCGCCCCATGCCCATCAATGATCTGAGCAATATGTTCAAAAAGCTTCGTGAGCGCACTAGCATAGAAATATCCATCTCTTCCCTGCGCACCGCCAGTCGCATTCAGGTTTGACCGAGCTCGCGATGCGACACCTTGGCAGACATATCGACCGTAGACATCCAAGCCCACCTCAGATCGACCGATCAGAGGGAAAAGTTTGAAAAATCGTGTTATTTTAGCACCATTGTTCTCCTTGACCGCTTTATCGAATTCCCTCAAAAACAGCCCACATAGAGATTCCGACGCATTGTGTAGCGTAACGCTCGGCGGATCGGGCACTTCGGCTGTAGGCACAATCTGAGCTGCAAATGCACCATTGACGACTTCGGGGGGGATCCTGGATGCGCGGTTCAGATAACTGGCTGCCATCTCCCAATCCTGCGGGCCTTCCATCGACCCATTGACTCCCAACACACATGCTTTTAGCTCGGCAACCTGTTCGACTACTTCGAGCGTGGCTTTGACGCGCGCCTGTTCTAAGTCTAAACGTCGTACTGCGCCTGAGATGCGATCGGCAGTCGCCGCGGCCGGGGACAGCATGCCATGGCTAATGTTTCGCGCGGTGTTCACTTGCGTACCCAGATGAGCACGCAACAGGTCCAGCCGTCCTAGTTCGCGCGAGAAATCTTTCTGAGAAGCTACGAGAGCGTCGAGCCGTGCCGTGACCGCGGCTTCCTGGTCGTGGAGGTGAAGCAGGGTTGCTTTGATTTCGGAGACGGAGCTGGCATTGAAGATGTCAGGGGATGACACTTCGTGGCCATTGGTATCGACAGGCCCGTCGGCTTTGGACATGGCCCTGTAGTCCTCGTGCAGACGGATACGTAGTGTTGGACACTGATTGAGGGGGGTGGGATGTTGTTGATTTTGATTGTGGAAGAGGCCAGGTACAGGCAAACAATACGGCCCACCAGAAGCGGGAGCGCCATTGGCGTGCGGCAAGGCGGTCAGATTCTATATATAGAGCATGGCATTCGATTTATTTGATCTTTTTCTTCATGTCGATACATATATCAAGCAATGAAACAGTTGGTTGTACTCTGTCTATTGGCTTGTTAGATTCTGTCAGCTTGAAATAACAATTCGGATTGCATCAGTCCAGAACCAAGCAGTTATATGTCGACGCATCTTCATTCATTATATGTTACTCTCTTCAGAGAATAAATCAATAGGAGACTACTATATATCATATTCTAAATACCATAACAAACCAGTCTGCGTGGCATGCTGTCTCTGCTAGAGCGTTAATGTTGACAATGTTCAAAATTCGACGTCTAATTTGATCTGGGGAAACGCGCTTTACCCCATCGGGCTTGGTGCGGGCAGATTGACGTCGGAATTATTGTCAGCGTCTCAGCTCTTCCGCCTTCAAGAGATAAGACTTTTTTTGAACATTCTCATATCATCGCATTTAGCGTTACGCCTTTAGAAGAAAGATCTCGGCCAGCAAATGGTCAGTAGAAAAGGTAAAGGGAAAAAACATCGTTCACAGAAAGAGCATCCACAGCGCAAAAGGACTGGCCGCCCGCGGGGCAGATTCAACATGGGCAACGAATCGTCTACTTTGATAGATGACAATACGCCTCCATCAACACTCAAACGCCGTGACCTCGAGTCAGTTGCCAAGTACATCCTCAAAAAAGATGTCCGAAAGATTGTTGTTATGGTAAGTACATTCCCTTATATACATATCCACTATATATATGATTCAATAATATGCTAATAAGACCAGACCGGCGCAGGCATCAGCACATCTGCTGGAATCCCAGACTTCAGATCTCCAGAGACAGGCCTATACTCAAATCTAGCGCATCTAGACTTACCGGACCCAGAAGCAGTATTCAGCCTTACATTTTTCAGGGAAAATCCCGTTCCATTCTACACACTCGCCAAAGAGCTTTATCCCGGCCGGTACCGACCAACAATAGCACACTCGTTTGTCACCTTACTGCACAAAAAGGGCCGTCTTTTAAAGCTCTTCACACAGAATATTGATTGTTTGGAACTGGAAGCGGGTCTTCCTAAGGAACTAGTCGTCGATGCACATGGAAGTTTTGCTTCTCAGCATTGTATCGACTGCAAGACCCATTACCCAGACGACCTCATAAGAAAAAATGTTGCCAATGGCGAGGTACCACATTGCCTGACGCCACAATGTAATGGCCTTGTGAAACCTGATATAGTCTTCTTCGGCGAAGCGCTGCCGGAAGCTTTCTTCGCCAACCGCGAGCTACCCGCAGAAGCCGATTTGTGCATTGTCATGGGCACCAGTCTGACGGTTCAACCTTTTGCAAGTCTGCCAAGCTTCTGTACCGATACAACGCCTCGCCTGCTTATCAATATGGAGCAAGTCGGCGGTCTTGGATCTCGTCCAGACGACGTGCTTCTTCTCGGCGACTGTGATGAAGGCGTACGCAAACTCGCCGAGGCTCTGGGTTGGTTGGAGGAGCTGGAAGCTCTTTGGGAGGAGACCAATCCCAATAAAGAAGTTAGAGACCGGGAGACAGCACCGAAGAAGACCCGGGATGAGCGGCTGCATGATGAAGTCGAACGCCTCACGGCAGATGTGGACCGGACGTTACACGTATCGAATTCCCACAAAAATCGGACTCGTGAATACCTAGAAAAACATTTGCAGAAAAAGTCTGAAAAAGTTGAGCAGGCTGGCACTGGCGATTCTACAGCTCCACTAGATAAGGATGTCGACGAGACCAAGGCTGCTGGCGAAAAGGAAGAAAAGATTCTCCGATCTGATCATAAACCCACCGAAGGCGGCTTGAGTCATGTCTTTCCGCATTTGGTAGATAAACACTCTTCATTGTAACAGATGGATCAGGAGTGTGCGATGATTCTACCACGATATGTAATGATAATGAGTATCAATGTTATTAGACTGGAGTGGGCTCTCAGAGCCGTCAAGCTAATGCTGCAAATACACCTATCTAAACAGGCATCTAATTGTGACAAGTCTCATAGAGATTTCAGTAGGTCTAGAATCGCGGTACAGACTACCTATCAACTGACTGTTTGAGATCGACAGTCTACGACGACCTTCATATCTTGGAAGGGAGGAGGTCAGGGGTGGTGTGTCAAATTATATCAGTTTTATTACGATTGTTTTGGCACGAAGGATGTCTGGCTTGAAATGGCGCTGAGCAGCCAATGTACGGCTCGTACGTGTCCCCTGCATGCATAACGCTACGATGCATCTACCAACGTCACTTCCGGCAGACTTAGATCTAGGCATGTCGGTTATAATCAAAGAGACCGCATATCTTCCCCAAGTAAAATGCAGTTTTCTGTTTTCTACCATCAATTTTACAACGACGTCTTTAGGAAGCATGTATAGCATCTGGTTGAACTTGGTCGGCTTGGCAATTGCTGGGTACTTGATCTATGGTCTATGCCTTGTCATCTATCGTTTGCTCTTCAGTGAGATTGCCCATTTTCCTGGCTCAAAACTCACGGCAGCCACGGGGTGGTACGAAACCTATCTTGATGTGTTCAAGGGTGGCCAATTCCTCTTTCAAATTGACCAGTGGCATCGGCAGTACGGTGAGCTATATGGCCCTTTCTTTCTGGTACGAATCCTAAACTTGCAGGACCAATAATTCGAATTAATCCTTGGGAAATCCACATATCTGATCCGGAGTTCTATGAAATCCTCTACTCGCAAAACTCGCGCTATATCAAAGTCGAGAAGCTCAAGGAGCGGTTTCGTCATCCTGATTCCACATTTGATACTATACAACACGAGCACCATCGTGAAAGACGCGCCGCTATTAGCTCTTACTTTTCTAGGCAGAGAATACTCGAATACAGCGAGTATATCCAGTCCCGAGTGGACAGGGTATGCCATCGACTACAAACCGAATATGCCGACACAGGTAAACCAGTGGCAATGAATGATGCGTGGGCAACTCTAACAACCGATGTGATCAATTATTATACATTTGGCCTATCCTATGACTTTGTTGATTACCCAGACTTTGCTTCGCCTTTCACGACGGCAATCAGTAACTTGGTTCGCTCAGTGCATGTCATGACTCATTTCCCCTGGTTGCTGAACATTCCAGAGCGTCTTGTGGCAGCCCTAAACTCGAATCTGAAACCCGTTCTTCAATTTCATGAGGTATGTGGAAACATCACATGGTAGGCTGAACTTTTCACGGGGTGAATATATATATTCATGTCTTCTAGGAAATGGCAGCTCAGATCAGCGCCATCTTGAATGGACAAAACGATAGAAATAAATTCGCTAGTCATCCTACTGTCTTCCATGACATTCTTGATTCCAGTCTAGCTCCGGAGGAAAAGACTCTGGAGCGACTCAAACAAGAGGCCGCGAGCATCACTGGAGCAGGCATTGAGACCACCAAGACTACACTTGCTGTTGCCACATTTTATATCCTCTATCAACTAGATATCTATGAGCACCTTCGTGACGAACTAGTCGAGGCTATTCCCGATCCTTCCAGGATTCCACCACTCGCCGAACTAGAAAAGCTCCCTTATCTGAATGCCATTATTCAAGAATGTATGTCTTTCAACAACCTGTTTTTCTCCTTCTCGTGTACTTATTCTTATTTTTCTTTTCTACATGATAGCCCTTCGCATGTCACCTGGTGTCACGCAACGAGTTTCACGCGTCGACCCCAGCAACCCTATTCACTATAAAAAGTGGACTATTCCCCCAGGCACCATCTTCAGCATGAGCTCCTACATAATACACCACGATCCAACCATCTTCCCAAGACCAGATGTCTTTGATCCAACGCGATGGTTAAATAACCCGCGGTCCTCCTCTACCGGCCAACCGCTGAGCAGATATCTCGTCCCCTTTGGCAGGGGTCCACGAATGTGTGTTGGATTGAACCTGGCATGGGCAGAGCTGTATATAGGCTTGGCCACGCTGTTCAGGCAGCTTCACTTTAAGCTTTACGAGACAGATAGGAGTGATGTGGATATGGCAGCTGACTTCTTTGTGCCTATGCCGAGGGCAGACAGCAAAGGGGTTAGAGTGACTGTTGAAGGATAATCCTTTTTCCCTTGATGACGTGATCTGTCTATGAGTTGGGGTCTATACTCTATAGTTATTCTTCATCAAATCATTTCCTGATACGATGCATTTGTTAGTAGCCATAAATAAATCTCTCGTATCAATTAGGGCACGCATGCAACTACCACTCCGCTTTTGTGCGGGAATTTCACAGCGTAGCCACTAAGTAAGCATTAAAATTAGCATATATAAAAAACTAGTTGTAAAGTAGTATGACATGAAATAATCTGTAAGTTTCTTATAATTTCTCTGTCCCTACCGTACTAAACCAAGTCCCTCATGTAGCCCACAAACTCGTGTAGTATATCAAGGAACAAAAAGCAAAGTTATATAGTTATATCAGCCGTTCAGCTTTATGACGCTATTATAAATTGATTGGCCTTGTAACGTTTGTCTGAGACGGGCTGGAGTGTGCTAGCTGAATCTATATGTTGATCCTTGTTCGTAAGACATGACACATACATAGATATCGTGTCAGACTCGGCCCTCTAGACCAAAAGTCGTGCACAGCCTAGAGGATCTAGAGTGTAGTAAATAGCTAGTAAACGTAACCAGGTGCTTTGTACTGGGGCTGAGGGAGGCAGAAGTCCAACATGCCGTATACTAGCTTTCCAATACGCTCTGTAATGGCCTTTGTAGTTCACAGATCCCAACAGTCAGCTGTTTTGCTGTGCTCTGATTCGTGTTTACACTTTGCTTGCTTCATGCCTCTATTCTTCCTCACACCCATCTTAATTTCCGTATACAAAACTACTTGCTGCAACCCTAATATATACGCTCCTCTTAGCTTGTCAGCCCAAGTAAGCATCCGGATTCATCTACGAGCACGTTCGTGGTGCCATTAGGCGGTTATAATTAATATAAATACAGTGCCTTTGCCAGCAAGAACTTCTCTACACATAACTTGTTATTCAATTGTCTTTTTGTTTTGATCTAGAAGCATGTATTTCTCAACAGCAATCCTGTCGACTTTTCTGTTGCCTTGGGTCCACGCTTTCCCAGGTAATTATAGCTTCAGCCCGGCAGACATCATCTCAAGCGATGTTGCTATCATTGGCGGCGGCTCAGCAGGCTGTTACTCGGCCATCAGTCTGATAGACAAAGGGCAAAGCGTAGTTGTGATCGAGAAGACAGACCGGGTTGGCGGTAACACGCAGGCCTACATTGACCCGACTACAGGAACACGCATTGACATTGGCGTCCTGGTCTTCCACAATACCTCCGTCGTCGGAGACTATTTCCAGCGCTTTGACATTCCGCTGACACTCTACGACTCTGCCGCTGACAACACGACATCTGGATATTACGATTTCAGGTCGGGAGAGGAGGTCAATATCACTTTCCCCTCTGCAAATGAAACCGCCGTTGCGTTTGAAAATTATGCTGCATTCCTCGAGAAATATCCCTTGCTAAATGATGGCTTGTTCCTCCCGAATCCGGTTCCGGAGGATTAACTTCTGCCTCTCGGAGAATTTGCGGCCAAGTACGATGTTGGTGCTGCGCTCAATACCATGTATGAATTAGACCCTGCAGTGGGTAATTTCACGACAGTGCCTACAGTTGAGCGTATCAGAACCATGGGTCTCAGCCTGGTCGAGCAGATATCCACCGGCTTTCTGACCACCGCACACCACAACAACAGCGAAATCTACACTAGGATCCAATCAGAACTGTTGTCGTCATCGAGCCTGCTGCTGGAATCGGAAGTTGTCTTGGCGCAACGCTTCAATGGCTCGGCAGGCATACAGCTGGTTGTCGAAACCCCGCAAGGCTACAAGCTGATTCAGGCAAAGAAGCCACTCATGACCATCGCGCCCAAGCCATCCCTGCTCACAGCATTCGACTTAAGCGTACAGGAGGCGAATCTCTTTTCCAAGTTCATTGATGTGGGCTACTATACCAGCATCGTCAACAACACCGGCCTCCCAGATAACGTAGGCGTCTTCAATTACAATGAAGACACCCCATACAACTTCCCCGTTCTCCCTGCGCCGTACAACATCCAAACGACGGGGGTTCCCGGTCTGCATCTCGCCCTCTACGGCACGGATCGCAGCCCGGAAAGCTCCCCCATATCTGATGACGAGGTAAAAGCCGGGATCATCAGTGGGATCAAGACGCTACAACAGGCGAATCCCGACACATTCAACCAGACGGAACCAGAATTTGTTGTGTTTAGCTCCCACACCCCCTTTTACTTGCAAGTCCAGCCGGAGGATATCGAGAATAGATTCTATGACCAGCTCTATGCGTTGCAGGGGCTGAGGAATACGTATTGGAGCAGGGCCACGTTTCGAGGACAGGATAGCAGCGATTTGTGGAAATTTTCCGAGGAGACAATCCTTCCGCAGCTGCTGCAGGGACTGTAATTAGTCTATCTATCTATATATATGAAAGTTACGTAACTTCCTTGCATTGTTCTATGCCTTTGCAACGTGCCTAGCTATGCAGAGATCCATATATGTACCTACATCACGTAATATGCACTTCCATGCTTGATACAGCTACTGCTACAGGCCGCTAACAGGCACTAAGTTCCAAGAGAGCAGAGCAAACTCGAAGCCTTGTGCCAAGGCCCAACCACCTAAAATTAGAGAAAAAAGCGGTATAGATCAGGTTTCTAGAGTGATGGGGGCGTGACATAATGCTGAATACGGCGTACTAATAATATTGAGCTGAAACTTTTGTGGAGAGTGATAGACTAGAATTCTACAAGAATGGGGGCGTTGATCTAACTCAGCCTTGCTATTCAGAGTGATGGGCCGAAACTTTCTATAAAGAGTGTGTAGACTAGATTTCTAGAGCAATGAGGACATTAACCTAACAGCGAATACAAAGTAGCCAAAAGGATTGTATAGACTAGATTTCTACAAGAATGGAGGCGTTGACTTGACACAGCCTTGCCGAATACGGTATTCAGAGTGATAGTATCTAGATCTCTAGATCTCTAGAAAATGGAGGCGTTCCCGTAACCCTATAGTAGTTTATGTACAAAGGCGGGGTGCGGCTCCGCTTTTTCAACCAATCATTTGATTACAATAACAACCTGTAGGTTATATGGCGGACCAATCGTAAAAAAGAGGGGTGGGGAAGCCCTGCATGCCAACACGGCTCATTCCGTCAGCCACCCGCGCCTCATCCTTCCCAACGTGACTTAGCTACATAAGCTGCGTTAGCTTAATTGAAGATCATTTATGCTTAACCAGTAGCTCTTCATATACTGGAGCTTTCCATCTGGTCAAAACAGGCACTCCCCCGACAGCGTTACATTCATTACGTACTCGAATAGTCCAAATCTGCCCTGCATGTAATCCTCGTCATCCTCGCTTATAGCTGTAAGCGAGATCAAAGGGAGGGGCCGTTTCGTAAGTATACCTGAGTAAAAAGTTTTATGGTAAAGAAGAGTGAGAAAATAGCTTCATTTTCAGTACGTAGTATTTACTCTACTAGTAAAGTAATCAATAACTATTACAAGCCTTGAATCAAGAGGAGAGTGACAAGTCGATGTGTGGCTTGGAATAGAACATTACATCCCAATGTTCTTTCCATTGACCGTCTTCCATTCGACAATGGCAGAGCCAATGAGGCTTACAGCAGCACGCCAGCACCGACAACAAAAGTCTGCGTGATGGCATCGTTGTAGGCCAAGAGAACACCCGGCAGGTCCGCTGAACTGATGACTTTCCTGAGCCAAGTAGCACCAGCACTGAGGACCACCGCCAGGTTAACGCTAGGAGCGTCATTGGCGAGATACTGGACGACCTCGTTGTCAAAGACGTTTTCATCGACCGAGACAAAAAGCGAGCCACCGATTACTTGCATAAAAACCATAAGCGCAGTGCCCGTGGGTATATCCGCATTGTCCAGCACCACCTGTACAGCGATGAGAGGCTGTTGGACGCCAAAGCCGATGCCAAATCCGGCCAAGATTTGGTAGCCGATCCACGTTCCCTGTGCCGTATCCGGTTTGAACATGGTCATCAAGCCGTAGCTGATAGGCGTCACGATGGAGGACAGCAGCATAAAGGGGGTGTAGTAGCCGATCTTCGTGACTGTGACACCAGAGATGATGGAGCCGGCCACGTTGCTGAGCAGCAGTGGCAGGTTCATGACACCCGATCTGATAGGACTGGCGCCTTTGACAGCCTGAAACCAAATGGGGAGGTAATATATACTACTGAGAAACGCCGCACCAAGGCAAAAGGTGAAAATCGCGGCCGACCACACGGTGCGTTTGAGGAAGATTCGCGGCGGAACGGTAGCACATTCCTGCTCCCTGTATTGTATAAATAAGAACACGAGAATCAAAACACCGAACAAGCAGAACAGCAAGATTATGCGCCAGTTACTCCAGTCGTACGTACTCCCGCCCCATTGCGATGCCAGGAGCAGGCAGATGACAGCAGATATGAAGACGAGAGTCCCAACTGGGTCAAAGCGTCGCAAGCGTTTGGCCCAGGGCTCGCTCTTGATTTTGCGGTCTGGGTCGGAAAAGAAGATGGCAATCACCAACAACGTGACGGCGCCAATGGGAAGATTGATGAAGAAGCACCAGCGCCAGGTGAGTCTTTCAGTGAAGACGCCGCCCAGAAGAGGCCCTGCCACGGATGCGATACCATACATGCTGCCGATGAAGCCGCTGAACATTGGGCGGCGCTCTAGGGTTACCGAGTGCGCCAGAATAATCAGTGCCCCTGAGAAAATGGCTGCTGAGCCCATGCCAGCCACCGCACGTCCGATGATGAGTGTTACGCTGTTCTGGGCCACACCGCATATCAGACTGCCCAGCTCAAAGAGAGCAATTGATAACAAAAAGACCCATTTGATGCTGAAGTAAGAATATAACTTGCCAAATAACAGTTGCAGCGATGCCGTGGTCAGCATGTAGGCTGCCGGCGAGTTAGCCACGTCAATGTGTACATCAGAAGAGTTATGTAGACATACCACTACCGTACCAACCAACATCATCAATGCTATCAAGCTCATTGGTAATTCTGGGGATAGCCGTCGTGATGATAGAGTTGTATGCAACGAATGTCAGAACAGGCAATATACCGGGCAAAGAGAAGACTTACCAAGCGCCATTAGAAAGACGGCTAAACACAGAGCTAGCACAATCAACGATAGCTTGAGGCCCGAGGGGTAGTCTGTGCCATCTTCGCGTTTCTCGACTGGCGAAGACGAGTCATTCTCGCTCTCCTGCTTGTCGCTGGCCTCGACGACTGGGTCGGTCGGGGGAACCTTGTCGATAGACGTCTTTTCCGGTGGAGAGTCGGAACAAATAATGCTTTCAGGCATGGTAGACATTGTGTCTGGCTGTAAAATGTAGCAAAAAAGTGTTGATCAAAAATTTCCATGAAGACAGACAAGTGCTCGTAGGAGGGGGCCGATTCATCGATTCATAAAGCAGCCTACTCCAGCCAGAAATGAAAGTCCCGCACATTTAGAAAGATTCAAACTTGAGTCTGGTTAGTGTGGAGTAGCAAATGCGCTGGCAGGCATGACCAGGGGTAGCTGAGGGTCCATTCAGTAACCAACTACACAGCCAGTAATGCATAATACTAATACTAGCCAATACAAGTGATGTCTGACAGGCTAGAAATAAGCAAAACATGTAATTTATATATAGATATCTCATAAACAACAAGGTTACAAGAGAAGAAGTTCAGCAACTACATAAAGTCGGATTAAGACATCTCAAACTGTTACTACTACTCTTAGTGAACCTGAGCTTCTAACACATACAACGACAATTTCGGCGTAGCGAGTGTAATTTTCTCAATATCCTGATCGTACTGATTGTTTTTTAAACACAACTACAATCTTAGATGGAGCACTAAGCTTTGGAATCAATGCAGATCGTGTAATCAGACGGGCTGGTGTCTGATTGCGTTACATGTTGACTTGATGACTGCGTTCTATGTTGGATACCTCGCAGGGATTCCATCAAGGACTACGCTATATGTATTAAGTTTGACCACAGATTCGAATATCCTAGTGTTGGCGATATCTTGCTAGTTTTGGGGCCGTATTGAACCTTGGAGTGCCTTACAACCCAAGCTGAGCCTTGCTCCATGTGACTAATTCCCCATCGTTGGGCCTAAATTTCTATAGAGGGTGAGATATGGAGTCAACGATTCAGCTAGATAGCAAGCAGGCTGAGCCAGAAACCTATAAAGTACACTGTCCGCACCGGCATATGTTTTTCGTTTTCCTCTTTCCAGATTATATCCAATTCTTTCATACATACTTCATTCTCTTTGTTCATCCACGCTCAACATGGAGACTATCACATTGCGAGTGGTGGAAACCATGATGCCCCAGGCCCTTCATGAGGCTGTTGGGGATATCAATCCATCCATCATCGTGACTGCCATTGCCGGCCTGCTCATGATCCTGGGTTTCGTGACATTCAAGTCCGTGACATCGGAGAAGGTGCTCTCTGGAGTCCCTCAACTCAAAGGTGTCCCCATTCTAGGTGCTATGCCTATCTACCTCAAGCATGGAATGCCCTATCTTCTCGGCAAACTCATTGCTGCTGGCGAAGATGGCATCTCATATGCCAACGTCGTCAACAACATCTTGGTTTCGGTCCATGACCCGGACATGGTGAAAGAAGTTCTATCATATCCTGAAGAAATCGCATCTCGGTACGTTTGCATTTGTTTATTAGTTAGTTAGAATCTGTGTGCCTTGCTAACCTTGCGTAGGGAGGGCGATCCTGGAAGGATGAGCTGGTCTCCTTTCTGGACGCTTCGACGACTCATCGGACACTCTCTCTTCAACTATGTCGGTCCCGAGACCAGCCACCATCGCAACGTCTTCATCCGCGAGTTCAACAACACCAGTTCCAACGCCAAGAAGATGGAGACCGTCTCGCGGATTGCCCAGGAGCATGCCAACGCCTTGGCTGGCCAGGCCAAGGTCGCTCATGTGGATGATATCAGATACTCGGCAGACAACTTCGCCATTGCCCTTTGGGGAGAGACCCTCTACGGCAACCCGAACCACTACAAAGGTGGACATGTGCTGGAACTGTCTGAGACTATCATCAAGTTGGCTGGTGACCCTTGGCCCTCGGTATGGTATTCATTGCAGTTGATATTGGGGCTGGTCAAGCCCGGCAATCCCACGCGATCTGAATCCAAGCTCCGCGAGAGAGTAGCCAAAATTGTTGAAGGCAACGTCGAGATACTAGAGGAATATGAGAAGAACCACCCAGACGCTCCTATGAAGACCATCCGCCAGCTGTCTGTCATGACCGGCGGCGGCAGAACCGGTCCTCTCTCTAAGTTTGCCTCGGAATTCACCAACCTCAACCTTTTCGGTTTGTAACCCTCTATCCCTATAAAGCCATGCCTATATATATATATATATTCTTAAAAAAAAAAGTATAACAAGGCTAACATGTCTCAGGTGGTCATCACAGTATCGGCTTGAACGTCGTCTGGTCCATGATCGAGCTCGACAAGCACCCTGAGTGTCTGAAGAAGCTCATTGCTGAGATCGACTCGGTCGACACCACCGACTTCCACGCCGTCAACTCCAAGATGCCCTACCTTGACGCCATCATCATGGAAATCAATTGTTTGCACCCCACGGTCCACGCCACTCTCCGCGTCATCAACCGCGAAACGCGGCTCGCGGCCAGCAAGAAGAATCCCGTTATCCTGAAGCCTGGCATGCTGATTTACCTTTCCTACCTCCACCTTCACAATTCGCCCAAATTCTGGGGCCCAGATTCCTACGAGTTCGTCCCAGAGCGCTTCCTCGGTAACTACGACAAGAGCAGGCCATTTATGTCCTTTGGGTACGGACCACGAAACTGCGTAAGTTATCTACATTCTTCTGAACTGGATGAGAGAGTGAAATCTTAACATTGTCATACCAGGTTGGATACAAATTCGCCACTCTGGCCTCCAAGATTTACCTTCTCACCCTGCTCAAGACATACGACATTCGTGTCAAGGAACATGACCATGAGATGAGACTCGGCACACTGCTTGAGACCACCAAGCCTGTTGCCGTCGAAGTCACCCGGAGGGATTGAGCGGGTTTTTCTTTCTGTACGTAGAAATTGCGGTACTGGATGTGACGACTGGTTCAGATGCTCCAGCTACCACAGAATTCTTACTGGGTCTTTATAGCCTGCCGGTCCTACTCAGTGAACGATCCATCAACGATCCCTGAGTTAGGCTGGCATTTCATTTAGAGAGGTACACAGAGTTAAACATGATAACTTCCTCACCTCGATGTGTTTAGCAGATGAATATTATACAAGATTGTTTTGTCGAATTATGATCAATAGTTTTGTGAATGAGATGAATCTGACCGATTGATTGAAAAACGAGTAGATAATTGACAGAAAACATCATTTCCTATCTAGGCATAGCATCAGGGCTAGGGCTAGGGCTTCCCATAATCTGGCGGGTTCTGTCAGCAATAACCTAGTTAGACCACAAGGATGTCTAATCTGAGCTCTGAATTCTGTCAATGCTTGCGCTAGATGAAAATTTCTAGATTCGTTATATATAACCCTAATAACCCTAATATCGCTATGGTCATGCTTAGCAAAATGACTCTGCGTCTTGGTGTGTTCCTGTATCGCTTCAAGGAGGTGCAAAGGGGCTAATACCTAGATAGCATTCGACATCAAAGTGTATAATTTGTTTATATATCAAATGACAGAACGTGGATCAATGTTCTCTATAAATCAGGAGCCATGACCCATTAGATCTGATTAGATGAACAATTTTGCTGTCTGTTTATCCTGGTAAAGTCATAATTCTTCGATTCACACAACGGTACACAGGGCTATCACTTGCAGGACTGATATTCTTTATCCTTTGAACAGGGCTCTTAATCAAGTTCCATTATGCAGACAGTAATGTTGGCTACGTGATTATGTGC
The DNA here is from genome assembly GCA_023721895.2 of Talaromyces albobiverticillius. Lineage (NCBI taxonomy): Eukaryota > Fungi > Ascomycota > Eurotiomycetes > Eurotiales > Trichocomaceae > Talaromyces > Talaromyces albobiverticillius. The sequence goes on along the minus strand of JAMBUR020000001.1, from coordinate 3,258,162 downwards.
CAGGAGTTTATTGCCCTTGCAACGGGTGTCCTCACCATGTCAGAATATATAGCCCTGATGGCGTCCAGGGGTTGATCAGAGTGTTGCATTGCTCTTTGCTTTTTCTACCATGTGGTCTAGAAATTGGCATTGTGGTTGGCCAGGAAATCTCAGGCGGAATTGGACCAATGTTCTTCCTCGTGAATTGCATAGCAGGTTGCCTCAGGACCTGCAGCCAGAGATAGCGGCGATTATGAATTCCGTGGAGAAAGCATTGGCTTATTCTCCTGAATCGGCAGGATGGGAGATCATTGATGACGCATCGCAGCGGTTCAACGGCTGCTGACGGTGATAGGGACCGCAATGGTCGCTTTCTCCTTCTTGGATGTTTTGATCTGGCGCCAATCTTGAGTCATGCCCAGAACAGTTCTGAGTTCAGCCAGGTAAAATACGAGTCACACCGGAATTCAATTGAGATGAACAGAGACAATAAAAAAATATCTGGATGAGAATGCACCTAACCATAACAAGACTAGCAGCCTGGCTGTCTGTCACATGAGCAAAGCTCAGACGGAGGAGGCCAATCACGCATCAAGCTCTGGCTCGTTGGCACAGAAACTCCGGGGGGCTGAAAATGCGCGAGGCACACGGCAGGATCAGAATGCTGTCTTCCCACCGGACATTGAATAATGCCATTATCCAACGGAAATGGAATGGATGGCGGAAAAAGAGAAGGAAGAAAAAGTTGAGGTTTACTTTAGTCTTTATATCCGGCACATCGAGCTAATACCGTACGGGACTAGCTCATCGATCATCGATGGCCGCCTCAATCGACTCGTCAACATGAAACTACAAGTAGAACACTAGCGGTGAGAGTCATGGCAGTTGCTCTGGGCTTGAGGTCGATTCAGATCTAGAGTGAATATACTATTGCTGACAAGATGAGTTCAAGGTGCATACTAATAGACGTCACACAAAACAGAAATCTGACGGCGGAGACAGAGCAGCAGCCAATGATGGCGTGAATAAAGCTTTCAAATACGATCCTTTGCGTACTGTACTGTCACGCGGCTAGTAATTTACGGTGCTTTCACCGAAGGAGCAAATCCAACATACCAAAAGTCTGGGTGACCGTGCCGTGGCGTAACTGCCCCACGTCCGCTGCTCTCTTCTCCGGCCAGGGTCCATATAAGCCGGATACTCTTGCGTCCTCTTCCTTCTGTCTTACTTCAGCATCATTCCTGTTTGTTATAAATTGACATTGACACTGACATCATCATGGTTGGACTTGGACCACGGCGCCGACCTTCCCGTAAGGGTAAGTCAATAGCTATTTACTCTCTGCTCCCCCGCCATGATAACCTCTGACGTCCGGTTTCTACAGGTTCTATGGCCGATGTGCCTAAGGATATCTTGACCCAGCTTAAGGAATTCGAGGATGTTTTCACAGTCGACGGCCAGAAACTCAAGGAGATCGTCGCTCACTTCGTCAAGGAGCTCGAGAAAGGTACGTACATGTGAAAGCCCGGTATTTTGCCCTTCACATGATATACTAACGTTTCGGTGTGTACCTAGGTTTGACCGTCGAGGGAGGCAACATTGTAAGTTCACATTGCATGTGGCAAGCCAATTGCGGATTATTCTAACAACCAGACAGCCCATGAACGTGACTTGGGTGTTCGGATTCCCCAACGGCGACGAGCAAGGAAGGTACCTTGCCCTCGACATGGGTGGCACCAACCTACGTGTTTGCGAAATCGAATTGACCGAGGAACGCGGCGAATTCGATATCACACAGTCAAAATACCGAATTCCGGAAGAGTTGAAGACTGGCACCGCCGAAGAGCTCTGGGAGTACATTGCCGACTGCTTGCAGCAATTCATTGAATACCACCACGAAGACGAGGAGCTCTCTTCCCTGCCGTTGGGATTTACCTTTTCCTACCCTGCCACTCAAGAATATATCGACCACGGTGTTCTTCAACGCTGGACGAAGGGATTTGACATTGAGGGTGTGGAGGGCAAGGATGTTGTTCCTCCTTTTGAGGAAATCTTGAAGAAGAGGGTTCGTCTTTTCTCCTATCTCTTTGTGTGGGAGAAATGCTGACTTGAATAGGGCCTTCCTATCAAAACCACTGCATTGATTAACGACACAACCGGAACGCTCATCGCTTCTGCATACACTGATTCCGATATGAAAATTGGATGCATCTTCGGCACTGGTGTCAACGCGGCATATATGGAAGATGCTGGATCGGTTCCCAAGATTGCACACCTGAACTTGCCTCCTGATACCCCTATTGCCATCAATTGTGAATATGGAGCCTTTGATAACGAACACGTCGTCCTTCCTCGCACACAGTACGATATTATCATTGACCGGGATTCTCCTCGTCCTGGCCAGCAGGCCTTTGAGAAGATGACTGCTGGTCTGTACCTTGGTGAAATCTTCCGTCTTGCTCTGCTAGACGTCATTGACAACAAGCCTGGTCTCATTTTCGAAGGCCAGGACGTCTCCAAACTGCGAAAGCCTTATTCTCTGGATGCCTCTTTCTTATCTGCCATTGAAGAAGATCCATTCGAGAACTTGCAGGAGACCGATGAACTTCTAGAGCGCGTCCTCGGCATCAAGGGTGTCAAGCCCGAACTCGAACTGTGCCGTCGCCTGGCCGAGCTCATTGGCACTCGAGCAGCTCGCTTGTCTGCCTGCGGTGTAGCCGCCATTTGCACCAAGAAGAAGATTGAGCGGTGCCACGTCGGAGCCGACGGTTCCGTTTTCACCAAATACCCGCATTTCAAGGCCCGTGGCGCACGAGCCTTGCGTGAAATTCTCGACTGGCCTGATAACGAGAAGGACAAGGTTGTGATCCTGCCCGCCGAGGATGGATCGGGTGTGGGTGCTGCATTGATCGCTGCATTGACACTCAGGCGTGTCAAGGCAGGCAATGTCGTTGGAATCCGGGACCAGGAATCTCTCAAGACCCTTGTCTAGACTGTCCTTTCTCCGCTCGTTTCGGATGTGATTTCGATTTTGGATTCGATTTGCGATGGAACAAAAAAGATATACATATATTACACATAACATAGAATAGGCTTGTCTAAATGGATACCATGCTGGTCAGTTAGCTTTGCATCGGTCGTACGACTGGTCATTCTATCAATTAATTTTATTACTTCTTCTACTTAACTGCATAGATATAGTAGTAACTGACCTACAAAGAATATATATACACAGGTAAATGGTTCATTATATATATGGAATCTATTTTTTAGACAATCAAAACCTCATCCGATCATGTATGTATCAACAGAAACAAGTCAAAAGACAATAACAACAACAACAATAATAAAAACTATAATGCATAATGAGAAGGGAAAAAAAGAAAAAAAAATCACACATTAGAACTATACATCCCCCCAGGACTTTGCGACTTCCGTTTCATCATCATATAATACTTCCTACCTTCATCGACCCAAAACACCGAGCTTGCCAAAACAACCAATTTCAACAAATCAGTTAGCTTCAAAGCCTCAGTCTGGAAAACCGATTGTAGGAATGGCACATAAATAACACCCAATTGGCCAATAAGGGAACCCGCAACGGCATAATTGAACATTTTGTTGCTCGTAAGGCCTATTTCGCCCCTGAGCACGGATTTGCTGTCACTCCGGCAGGTTAGGGCGTTGAACATGTCGAAGAGCACGAAGCAGGTGAATGTCATTGTTGTATCGTGGTTTGTGACGACGCGAGAGATGTGGCCTGGGTTGAGTTCGTCGTCGATGTCGCTCATTTCGTGGACGTAGATGATGAGGGTGCCGAGCATGATGAGGAATGCCTGCGTAAGCACGCGGCGGATGAGGGGGCGAGTGAGTACGCGCGCATGTTTGGGGCGTGGAGGACTGTTCATGACTGCTGGGTCGACGGGTTCGACGCCTAGTGATTGTGCCGGTGGACCGTCCATGATGATGTTGATCCAGAGGATTTGCATCGCGTTCAGAGGGTTGTGGAACCCTAGCACTGTGCTCAAGAGGACTAAGCTCAAGGCTGCTACGCTTGTGCTGAGTTGGAAGGTGATGAAGTTTTGGATGTTATAAAAGATGCCTTTGCCTTGTTCAATGGCCCGGAGAATCGTCGAGAAATCATCATCTGTCAGAATCATGTCTGCTGCCTCTTTGGCAACATCTGTGCCTAGCTTGCCCATTGCAATTCCAATATCTGCTCTTTTCAATGCCGGCGCGTCGTTCACTCCATCACCCGTCATTGCTACCACATCTCCTCGCGCTTGCAATGCTCGCACGATCTTATGCTTGTGGTCTGGACTGGTGCGCGCAAAGATGCTTGTCGTCGCGATTGCCTGTGATAGCTCCTCTGTGCTCATGTGATCGATTTGATCACCGCGCAAGACCGCGCTGCTCCCCGCCGAGTCGTTCACGACTATTCCAAGTTGTCGTGCAATCGCAATTGCGGTAGTCTCCGCGTCTCCAGTGATCATAATCACTCGCACGCGACCAGCCATCAGCCTGCCTATGGACTTGCGAACATCCTTGCGCGGCGGGTCGTTCATTCCTGACAACCCCGCAAACACGAGTCCGTTGAATTGCTCATCGTGATTGTCGGTTGTCGGCTGGTCAATCTTCGGCGAAGGCGTTGCACTGCGGCTTCCTCCCTTTCGCATCATATGCCTTCCTGGTTCTCTGATGGGTCCGCTTGCAAATGCTATGACACGTAGTCCTTCTAATGCCATCTTTTCTGCTGCATCCCGCGCCATTTTCCGTCGTGGTTCGTCTAATATCACCTCTCGGCCATCTTTGGTGAGATATGTGTCGCATCGTGCCAGTACTTGTTCCAACGCTCCCTTTATATATGCCATTTTGCCGTCTCCCGGTCCGGCTCCACCGATCACAACACCCATCCACTTCTTCTCCGAACTGAATGGTGTTTCTGCGACTCGGCCACTTATTTGATCACGAATGTCATCCTCGCCATAAGCATCGAGAAGGTCGAGTACCGCAACATCTGTCGGTTGTCCCACCCATCTACTTTTGCTGTGGCTGGAGGAGCTGTCCATAGTCGACGACAGAATAGCAGCAGAAGCTGCACTGGCTGGGGAATCCGCGTGTGCTCGTGAGAGTCGCGCGTTGTTAGCAATGTTCCCAATACGCAGCAGCTTTCGCACGACAGGCTCCGGCGTCATCGATGCTGATTCTCTGACCTCAAAGGGTTCCTGACAGTCGTAATGCCATAGTTTCGTGACGGTCATATGACTCATTGTCAACGTTCCAGTCTTGTCGCTGCAAATCACGTTGACGGACCCTAATGTCTCCACGCTGGGCAGTCGTCTCATGATTGCTCCTCTGTTAGCCATGCGCAAAACTCCGAGGGCAAGTGTAACAGTAACAATGATAGGAAGTCCCTCCGGAATGGCTGCGACAGCGAGAGATACGCCAATTGTGAACATCTCCAAAAGCTTACGCCCTTGAATAAGCCCAATAATGACAATCAATCCAATCACACCGAATGAAACGTAGCTCAATTCTTGTCCGAGGCGATCCATCGATAGCTGGAGAGGAGTTCTGGGGCTTTCGATTTCCTGCAATGATGCAGAGATGCTACCGAATTCTGTATTGGCACCTGTAGCAATCACAATTCCTTGGCCGTATCCAGATCGTACCAACGTTCCCATAAACGCAATGTTGTGTTGGTCACTTATACGAACAGTCGCTCCTGTAGATATTTTATATGGATTCTCAGTGTTCTCTTGTTTAGAGTCGCGTAATGCCTCGGAATACTTGTGGACTGGCTCGGTCTCTCCCGTCAGATTGGACTCGTCGATGGACAAGTCGGTAGCGGAGGTGATGCGGATTTCAGCAGGAATACGATCTCCCGTCGTAAAGAGGACCAGATCACCAGGAACCAATTTTCCGGCCATGACGGTGCTTGAAGCTTTAAGTGCATTCGTTATAGGAGCCGGGGCCTCTGCGTGCGTCTTTTGCGCTTCTGCATCAATTGCACCGGGTCGCGTTTCCACGCCATTGATAGGCTCAACATCTCGGATTAGATGCGCATAATGGGGAACAAGGCGGTTCAAGGCCTCCAGAGACTTCTCGGAACGATATTCTTGTACGAATCCGACAGTGACCACAATGGTCACTGCAAGTGTAATACTAACTGCATCGTCAAAATTTCCCATGAAAAAAGATATTCCGGCCGACGCAAGTAGCAGCAATATTAGGGTCTCTTTGAATTGTTTTAAGAACCGAAGCCACAAAGGCTCTGGTTCCTCGCGAGGTAACTCATTTGGTCCATCTCGGTGCAGGCGAATCTCAGCCTCGTTGGGTGACAGTCCATGGGTTAAGGAAGTATTCAGGCGGTCGGCAACTTCTTGAGGGTGGAGGTGAGCGTAGGATGAGGTAATTGACTAAAAAAGAAATTGAGATTAGAACATATGGATGTGAGCGAAAGAGCAAACATTACTCACATGTGAGACGAGTGTTTTGGAAGTTGTAGGGTAGGGGGACTGGGTTCGGGAATCTTGCACATTATACAGCGGCAGTGCAGGACTCGGTGACGACGACGACGACATTTAACTCTCGCGCTCTGGGACGAGACCCGGAGCAATCAGTTCGACTATGAGATCTGAACCATACCGATGAGGAAGTTGTGTAGAGTAAAAGGCTGAAACCGAAGAAGCAAGCTGGCGCGATGGCTCAAGACGAAAGGGAAGGACCGTCGGCTCGCAAAGCGCAAACAAAGAGTCTATTGGGAATACTCTCACTGAAAAAGTGAAAAACGCCAATGCTCCTCCGCAGATGATTTCACCAGAATAATAATCAACGATGAAGAGCGTTGCGGAAGAAAGACAAGTAATTAGTTGCATACAAGCATCCACTGCCATCCAACGAGTGGCCAAAACGGACTAGCGCTTCACGGTACACGCGGCAGGAACGATAATTGGCTGCAGCCGCCGCCGCATCCACCGTTCGAGAAGACGGTCACATGATCTGTTGCTGCCTGGAAACTCAGGCTGCCATCAGCGCGCATCCGAGGCGCCGGGCATGGAGCTCGGCCAATCACAGCGGCCGCTATTGGTAGTCAGCACTCACGTGACCCCAGCCACACATTCCCATGCCGGACGGTTTCCCCCCAAAGGCAAAGAGGCTGGTTCACCGTCCAACGCGACCGGGCCGCCCCTCGCAACTTCCTTCCCTTCCTGTTTTGCTTCTTCCTCTTCCATCCCAGAGCCCACCTCCACACCTCTCTATACCCACCACGCCTGTTGTATTTCCTTTTTGATTCTCTGCATTTCGCGTTCGATTGCTTCTTGCAGAGTCACGACGAAAATATCTGTGTCCGGATTGTCGCGCAACCGAAGCGGTCGGTGTTTGGATAGGCGCGTCGTCTGTTCGCCGGGAGGCCACGAGGTCGCCTCGCTCATAACCACCACAACTACAACAAATAGTCGACCTCTTAATCACGAGGTGGCTATTACTGTGGCAGCCTGACCGATAGGCTTTAAAACCACATAATTTAAGACGCGATGTTTTACTCAGAGACGCTTCTATCGAAGACCGGGCCATTGGCTCGCGTCTGGCTTTCTGCCAACTTGGAGCGCAAGCTTTCCAAGTCACACATTCTACAGTCTAATATTGAAAGCAGCGTCAGTGCCATTGTCGACCAGGGTCAAGCACCCATGGCTCTACGGCTGAGCGGTCAGCTCCTACTCGGTGTAGTCAGGATCTACAGCCGCAAAGCGCGTTATTTGCTAGACGATTGCAATGAAGCATTGATGAAGATTAAGATGGTAATTAAACAACCCTGCACACCTTTACATCTATCGAGGTTACAATTTCTAACTGTTTTTATAGGCCTTTCGACTCACAAACAACAATGACTTGCCAGCCAATGTAGCTTTGCCTCCAGGCGGTATTACTTTGCCGGATGTGCTTACCGAGTCTGATTTGTTCATGAATCTCGACACTTCTTCATTACTATTGCCTTCTATAAATCTAGAAACCGAAAGCAAGCGACCAGGCGCGATTGACTTTGGCAGCCAGCTGCTACCAGACACGCAACGCCTCGCATCTCAAGAACCGGCACGCTTGGAAGATCACACCTTGCTCGATCTCGACCTCGGCGAGGATGAGATCCCTCTTGGACACGACATGAGCATCGAAGTCGGTCGAGACGCTCCTCTTATGCGACCTGTCGAGGAAGATTTGTTCAGCGAAGAAGGAAAACTAAACGATGTCGACCTCAACCTAGACCTTGGAGAGGACGACGCCCCATTGGGAGATATGGACATTGAAGACGATAGCCACGACAACATTGATCGATTCCTGATGGCGGATGACCCCATGGACTTGGGCGAGGGTGACTTTGATATTCCAGCAGCTGAGCCTGAGGCAACACCACAACCATCAGTAACCGACCGGTTTGCAACACCACCTGCTGACGCTGTTCCTGACGAAAATGAGGCCGTTACAAATGAACGGGATTCGGCACAAGAGCCACAGCGTGTGAAGCGACGGAAGATTATTGGCCACGACGTGGACACTCAATTGAGCACATCGTCAATTAAACAGCATCAAGATGACCACGAAGACATTCTCAAACCAGTTTCATTCCTACCTCGCGATCGTGTTCTTCTGACACTTATGCAAATGCAAAAGAACGGTGATTTTGTGTCTAGCGTGCTTGGACAGGACCGAGGCCGTGGATGGGCACCAGAGTTGCGAGACATGCTTTCACTTGACACTGTCCGTAAAGCTGGTGAACTGAAGCGTAAGCGTGACAGTGGCGTATCTGACATGGATATTGATGGTGCAAATGTTCCTGCTTTGGATCTTGGTGAAGATGAATCCGCCTTGAACGTCGATGAAGGTATTGATCTCGACACGACTCTTCAGCAGCAGCAGATCGATTTTGGTGCCGATGACGGTGGCGCATTTGGTAGTGACGATGAAGGGCTACCCCCGGACGATTTTGACGACACCATCATTCACCCAACTGAAAGTGGAGCCGTGTCTCTTGGTACTAAGCATGCCGTTCACCTTCTACGCGAACGGTTTGGAGGTGAGCAGGCCACAGAATCTTCTACACCACAGAAGAAGAGCGTCTTGTTCCAGAATCTATGCCCAGAAAAGAGCACGACAAAAGCCGACGCCACCAAGATGTTCTTTGAGACGCTTGTCTTGGCAACGAAGGATGCCATCAAAGTCGAGCAAAGCCACAACCACATTGGCGGTCCTCTGCGTATCAAAGCCAAGCGCGGACTCTGGGGCTCCTGGGCCGAAACCGAAGCTGGCGGCGAGATCGCAGCTCAGCAGGAAGCCATTGCTGCGTAAGGTGTTGCGTAAGTTGGCAAGGCAACAACATAAAGAGACAGAAAGAAGAGCGGAAGGGACGATTGTCTGGTTCATGTGGCGTTTCAGTTGGACTTCTGGTTATAAAAGGATATTTTTACGGAAGCGAGTGCCTTGCGTTGTGTATACAGATCTGGCTTTTTGATCTTGGACTTTGTTTTGGTCGCTTTGAAAATTCTTTGGGTTGGCTTTTTCAGGCGTATATATTGTTCACTAACCCTTTTGAGTGATCCTTTTGACTGGTCCTTTTTGACTTTGGGTGCTTTTTTTGCTTGGAATGGGTTTCACTTCTTTGGACACATTGACCAATTATTCTGACCGTGCTTGACTGTCTTTGTTTGGGTTGATGTTAGTGTCGGTATTCCTAGGGATTGGTTGTCGAGTAGCAGTTGTACGCTAGCTAGTAGATTATAATGAATCGTATCCTCTTCATATTTCCTACGTCTTGAACTATATAATTAGATCGCGACATGGCTGTGCATTCTGTTATGCAATGCAAGATGGCGAGTAATCTGGGCAAATCGCGCGCCCCTCCGGAGATATCTGACAAGGTATCTGACAGGCCGGGAGGGAGTGTTTCAGCCTTTTGTCTCGCTGCTGGGTGTGACAGATCTTCGGACACAGCACGTCTCACCATGTCGCCAAGAAACCAATCAACCCATGCATACAGGTATGCCTAGCCTGGATGCATGGCACTGCATGCGTAGGCAGAATGATGTTTATTTTACTGACACGCAATGAATGTACGTATTATTATGTGCCTGAGGGCGAAACTGTAGGGGTTTTCTTGCTGTATACGATTTAATATATATCCCGAATTCTTCATCTTCAAAAGATCATTCATCTATCTTAATTCTTGAGCCTAGACAAAAGTGCCGGTCACTCTTTTTCTCTTCTTTCTTTCTTTTTACTTTCATTATGCACGGCACAATATCCCGCCTTCGGTTCCGATGGATGAATGTTCGTGATCGATTACTAGCACAGTCGCCGTCGCTCTTGACCAGGACACTCATTCGAGGAATCACGGCGCTGCTTGCCCTTATCTCATTCGCGTGCTTTGCAGGAGCAATACCGTTGTGGGATCGGAATCTGGAGCATACGAGCGGACCGAGTAGAGGGGATTGGCAGGATGGGATTCCTATTGCGCCGGTAAGTTAGCCACCAAGATGAGGGAACAAACAGATTTGGCTGATAGCAACAAAGCTAGCTGTAGCCTTCCTCTATAACGTGTACACGACGATATATGCCATCAGAACAGCTCAACGAAATCGCTTTGCCCTGGAGGCAATTGTCGACTTCCTAATCTGGGCAGTCCTTGTGCCAGCGCTGGTATTCGCTGTTTGGGGCGGGGTGTTCAACGTGTGGCGGAGTGATGATAACGATTCAACCATGGTTATTGACTGTGACTCGGTTGCCGATTATTTCAGCAAGACGTGTTCGCCCGAGTTGTATGTGATTGGCATGCTGGAGCTTGCGGGCATCACGTTTGGGATTCCGGTTTGGTGTGTTTTTCCTCTCTCCAACCAGTAGACTCGACGGAGTGCTGGGTGCTGACAGATGTGTATAGGATGCTGCACGTTTTCCTTTTCACGCATGGGTTCATCGAGCGATGCAGGCGCTCTCGACTGACCAAGCAGCAGCGCGCGGCAGAAATGATCAAGGATCTGGAAGACGGCAGCACGGCGACTGGCAAGTGGGAGAATTACCCTCGGATGCCTCCTCGGTCGTATCTCTACTCGTGAGAGACGGAGGTACACCTAGTTATTGATTGCAACAACAAACAGCTCGTGTTGAAGTGAAAGAAAATAAATATAAATCCGTGATGTTCTGAAGGATCAGGAGCTGTTCTTATATCCGCAATGGTCGTTGCTCTACATCCGCCCGCACCAACAACGCTACCACGCGTTATGTCCTTCTATTTGTCTACGCAGCAAGCATCAGCTAAATAGAAACCAACGCTGCTAATTCCGTACACAACTCCGTATAGCTAGCTGATCCGGAAATAAACGTCATGATCTCCGTAGAACCCCGTAGGGCGTCTTAAATAGATGCAATGTGCGATAGCTTCGGTATCGGGCCGATAGCTGGACACGTGCGATTCGCTCGCTCTTCGTTCCGTGGTAAGATCAATCTGGAATAAGCATAAACCGCCGGGTAGAACGGCTGATTGCCAATCTGATACTGCGTGGATAGCAATCTGATAGGCGCTCTGGCTGCTGCGGCTCCTCTTTTTTTTTCTTCGTGCTATATCCGCAATACCCACCCCCGTCCGGCCCTCTCGTTCCTGTCGTTCAAGTGAAGTTAAAATATAACATGGTCGAGCATTTGTCAGCCCCTCCCATGGTAGAAATATAAATACAAAAAAACCCCAGCTCTTTTGCAAAGGCGTTAAAAATTCATCACCGAAGCAAAACACCAGGAAGTTGCGACCATGGAGGAGAAATTGGAGAAGCTGCCCTCAGCGCCTGCCGCCGATGCAGGAGCGGCAGATGCCGAAACAACCTTCTCCGCCATCAGAACTGCAGAAAACCAGAATCGTCTGCAAAAGACCAATTCGCAAGCTTCCAACACTGTGCAGCGCACAATCTCGCTCACTGATGGCTACAGCATCAACGGCCGAGAAGGCGACGACGAGGTCGAAAAACAGCAAGCACCAGAAGGCGACGATGCCGCGACCCAATTGGTGGTGAATTGGGACGAGAACGACCCTGAAAACCCAAAGAATATGAATTATGGGCGCAAATGGATTATTGCAATTGTCGTATCGTTAGGCTCAGTTTGCGTGTAAGCTCTCTCTCTTCTCTCTTTTTTTTGGTTGGCAGAATATAAGACTGATCGAGTCGCATCACAGCACGTGTACCTCCTCCGTATACACAATGACCTACGCTCAAATAACCAAGGAATTCGGCGTCTCCGACGAAATCGTAACCCTCGGCTTGACGACATTTATTTTCGGCCTCGGCGTTGGACCGTTGTTCCTCGCACCATTGTCAGAATTCTTTGGTCGGCGCATCATCTACCTCACCTCGTTCGTGTTCTATGTCATTTGGTTGATCCCGTGCGCCGTAGCGCAAAATATTGAGACGATGATTGTGGCGCGGTTTTTTGGCGGTGTTTCAGGCGCTGCGTTCCTGAGTGTTGCCGGAGGCACGGTGGGCGATATGTTTCATCGTCATGAGCTGGCAGCCCCAATGATGGTGTTCACAGCGAGTCCGTTTTTGGGTCCTCAGATTGGCCCTCTGTAAGTATCCAAACAAAGCCCTAACGCATAGGGCATTTTGCTGACTCGTGCAATAGGGTTGGAGGATTCATCAATCAGTATAGCACTTGGCGATGGACGTTTTATACCTTCCTCATTTGGGCCGGAATTCAGCTCGTGGTGCTATTTTTCCTTGTCCCCGAAACCTATCATCCAGTGTAAGTTGTTCAGCCTCGATTTGATATAGAGCTGCTGCTGACGTATTCCAGCCTTTTGAAACGCAAGGCCATCAGACTTCGCAAAGAAACCGGAGACCAGAGATACATCGCGCCCCTCGAACAGCTCGACCGAACCGTGGCCCAGACCGTCATTCGTTCCTGCTACCGGCCCATGCTGCTCTTGACTCAGGAACCGATGGTCCTGTGTCTCTGTCTGTATTCAGCCATCCTGCTTGGTATTCTGTACCTCTTCTTCGGCGCATTCAAGACCGTCTTCACCGACGTCTACGGCTTCGAGCTGTGGCAGGTTGGATGCACGTTCTTGGGTATCTCGGTTGGTATGATGGTCGCCGTGTCGTCAGATCCGCTATGGCGCAGGAACTATCTTCGTCTGCAGCGCAACCATGAGCTGGCCGTGGGTGAGAAGGGGGAGGTGATGCCCGAATGGCGTCTTCCGCCAGGTGAGTCATTCATCCTTGAATGTGCTGTGTCATCATACTGATAAAAAAAACAGCCATCGCAGGCGCTCCTCCTGTGACCATTGGAATCTTCATTTTCGCCTGGACATGCTATCCCAACGTGCACTGGATAGCACCTATTATCGGCACAGCGGTGTTTGGCATGGGGTATGCCCGACCTACCTTCAGTAATCTAGTATATGCTAACGTCATGTGCAGTGTTATCCTCGTCTACTCCGGCATATTCACCTTCCTGGTTGACGCGTATCCCGACTTCGCGGCGAGTGCACTGGCCGCCAACAGCTTTGCGCGGTCAAGTTTTGCTGGTGTTTTCCCTCTGTTTGGGACGTACAGTATGTATCCCTATTCTGCCAAGCCAAAAAAGCAAATATGGATGATCAATGTTCATACTAACCGATCTGCAGTGTACGACCGACTCGGGATTCATTGGGCGTCGTCCTTGCTTGCTTTTTTGACGCTGATCATGCTTCCCTTTCCGTGAGCCCCTCTTCTCTTATCAACAAAGTAAACAACAAAACTGACTGGAATAGATACCTATTTTTCAAGCACGGCGCGAAGTTGCGCCAAAAGAGCAAATTTGCGACTTCTCTGACTTGAGAATACGGTGTTCGTTCGTATTCGTATTCATCCGATATTATGCCTATTGCTATTGCCCGGCATGCATTGAAAACATAACTCGGCGTTTTCTTCTCATTCTTTCGGGGTCATACATACATACATAATTCTTGCATAAATTTCATCAGAACATAGTTAGCTAGACAGTATATACTACATGCATACGTGCATACATACATACAAATAAACACGTTTAATCATTCATCTATTCATCTATTATATTCGTCTATTCATATATACATAGTCTAAGACGCTAAAAAGTCTTCAACCACACCCTCTCCTCCCTCACCTCATCATTATCATCATTACTATCGTCATGAATATACCGCACATAGCCCGCCCTCTCCAGACTTTTTCTGGCTACCTCGCAGTCAACCCTGATATCCTCCACGAGCGCGTCGCGTGAGACATAGTCGAATTCGGGCCGGATGTAGCCGAGAATGAGCAGGTTCAGCGTCGTGGCGTAAAAATCGGGCAGTTTGAAGAATTGCTGGACTTCTTCTTTTGAGTTGTCTGACGCTGCTAACGGTGCGGATGTTGGGCTGGGCGAGGTGAGGGGGGGCATTATGTGGATTTCCTATTTTATCAGCACACATATACACCAGAGGAGAGAGAGGAGAGGGGAGAGATAGGTACAATAGATTTAACCTCATTCTTATAGAAGGGATTATAGCCTATGCTCAGCACGGCGGGGAGTATGGTCGTTTTGTTTTCCCCTGCCTTTTCATCTGCAACAGAATCCACCGTCCTGGCTGTCGACTCGGCCTCGTTGTAGATGAATCGCGCTGGATCGAGGGCTGCGACGCCGTAGTATACGCCTGTTTGTAGGGATGGGTATGCCGCGAGGCCGTCTGCGGGGATGTTGGCGGTTGGGATGCCGAGCTGTAAGCATGTCAGAATATACGGGCGTACTAGCTAGGGGGAAGACAAACCTCTTTGCTCCCCCGTCCGAAGCCCTTGATGACCGGCCCCGACAGGCGGATTGGATATGGCGCTCCGGGGCCTGCGTCGGGTCCTGCGACAGGATCTCGAGGGCCGTCTGGACGCATGGATATGGAGGTATTCTATCTGTTCGGTGGATGAATTGGGTCGGGCAGGTAGACGGCAGTCCTATGGATACGTTAGCTCTATATCCAGCTGATAATATGTGATTTAATATATAACTCACCTGTATAACAGCAAATCAATGTGCAGAAACAATATAAGAAATAATAAATGACGAGCGAGGAGGGATATCGCGGGGCGGAAGAAGTCCAAAGTGGATCGTCCGAAGCCGCAACGCCCGCCGCGCTTATTAATTACAGACTGACTACAGAGAGGCTCTTATAGAATATAATATAACTCATTCCTAGCGTTATATATGTACATCACACAAGAAAAAGAAACCCGATTTACACAGATTTACAAAATGAAAAGAAAGAAAAAGAAAGACAGGATCTGGGTAAAACGATATGTACGTGCCCGAAACTTTTGGTCAACGCCTGCCTATTCACAAGATGGCCCAATTCCTTCCAGACTCCAGGGCAAATGAAAAAGAAAGGAAGAAAAAAAAAAAGCACTGGTATGGTATCACTTTGAAACTAAGTCTTCAAGCCTGACGTTGGAGCCGGACCCGTAAGAATAGAAGAGAAGAAAATCAAATATGCGGCAAAAACTGTATCTTGTTAGTAAGTAGACTCAACAAGAAGAGAGGAAGGAAGGAAACTCACGTTCATAACAATCAACATGGGTATATCGAAAACATCCCTCTTCACCGTCCAACAATAACTGCACTCCACCCGCCCATCTTTGAACCCTAACCGATTCATTCCTGCTTCGCCCACGATGCCGCCCTTACCAACATGGTGCGCACCATTCCAGCGTCCATCATCTGCTTTGACAAGTTCCATGTCTTCTTTCGTCTTGTATTTCAGCAACTTGCACGTATTCATCACGCTACCGCGCGAATCACCAAATGCAAGACGCGCAAAGTCTTCGTAGAATTCAATCACGCTGTCGTCGTCGAGAAGTTCGGCCAAAAACACAGCAGCCGGCAAAGCATCTTGGTTGAAGAGTCTGCCCCCGCCGCTACTACCGCCGCGCGATGATGTCGAGGATACGGGCTCGGATGATTGTGAATTGCCCGTGTTGACATTCAGATTCGGCTCCTTGCCCAGTAGCACCTCCTTCTTCCATCCGGTTAGAATGCTGAATTCCTTTCCGACGGCGGCCACCTCGCCCGTGCGCCGACACACAATGGTTGGTGTTCCGCATGCATTGATAAAGTCTTCGTACTCCCACAGCGTGCGCTGGAAACATTTCTCCATGAATATCAGGTCGTCTTGATTCAGCGTCTTTGTCGTAGCGATGAATGATGGCCGGATTGACGCCAATGCCTTGGCAATTCTCACCGTCTTTGGTGGCGAGAATCGTCTTTTGATATAAGCTATCAATTTATGGAACCCGCCAGTGTATGAAAATGGCTCCTTGACGCTCTCGTAGATGGCGGATGGTTCTCGATGACGTCTTTTATTGGCGTTGGCGTTGTATAGGGTTTGCTGCCGCAGATGCGGTGTTGATATCACCGTTTTGGTCTTCATCGGCGATTCCTCAAAAGAAGTCGTTGGTGGCGGGCCGGCAGCTGTATGAGGGCTCGTTGTCGACGAGGGGCTGGCAAAATTCCCAGATCCAATGGCGTATGCATGAGGCGCATCTTGTTTTGGCAACAAGTGCATTCCGCCTTGACTATAAATACTCATTCGATTCGCATTTTGTCCCGCGGACGACCATTCATTCAGGACTGGATCTCCAAACATAAACGATTGCTGGTTGGGGCTATCGGTAAAGGCTCCTGGCGCTGGGGTTCCAAATTGCTGAGAGTTGCTGCGTTGCCCAATCGATCCTCTCTGAGCACCATTATCGCTGGGGGGCGTGTCTCCAGCACCGGTAGCCATATGACCTAGCATGCCAAATTCCAACGCGCCGTACCGATTGCCGAAATTCATGCTAGCGAGATCAAAGTTGAACAACGCTGGGTCGCTGGGATCGAAAAATGCACCAAATGAATTCTGCGCCGCCCCGGCACCTGATGTCATATCGTTGGTCGGCTGCGAAAGAGTAGGCATACCCGAGGACGCAGATATGCTGAACGTAGGCGAAGCTGGGGTGGCGGTAAAGGGGCCTGGGTTCATGGCGGCGCTATCTGTCAGAACTTGACTGGTGGCAGCACTCGTATCAAATGTACCATTGGTGTTGTAGGAAGGCGTCGGTGTCGGTGTCGAGCCTGTGTACATATTGGTCGGCTTTTGCTGCTGTTGCCGCTGTTGGTGCTGCGCTTTTAGTGCATTGTTCCCATTCGGCGCAAAGTTGTTGGCAGCATTCTTAGTAAGAGCGTTTCCCTGATTGTAGTAATTTCCTCCGGCTCCAGGCATAAGAGCGCCGTCTGGGGCATCGTGAAGGTACTTTGCCTTTTTTCGCACCCCGTCATGGCAAGCATCTTGCAAACCACGCTTGATGCAACGTTGGCAAGGCCGTTCATCGCCTGTTGAAGATCAGTAACCAGAAATTTAAACATGGTAGAAACGAGATATTAGGCGAATAACACATAATCTACCACTTGATAAAGAGTTTGCATACCGCAAGTTAGATGCGCCCGCTGGCAGGCAAAGCACGCCCGTCGCGCCTTCTTTCTTCGAGGCCGTGAAGGGTCTTTGGAATTAGAAGCCTTTTGACCATTTCGCACGCCACCTTCCACCTTGATCATATCGCCAGATTCATGCTCACTATGATCTGTGGCAGAGGGCAGATCGTCTTTGTCGGTATCCATCATGTCCATTCAGTGAAAAAATGGGATGCCGCCAGTTTCAAGATTCACCGCGTCGCTCTTCTCAGTCTTGACGAAATCAATCAAACCAGGTACAGCGACTCGTTTCTGACCTGATCTGCTCCGCTATGCTGTATACTATGTTCGAGTTCGAAACGTGGCAGCGAATCTGGGCAATCGAACCAACGCACCGGGTTCTTTGCCCACGGTGTCTCAGTCATCCAAACAGGGATGACGATGCGACGGGAGGAGTGTTCGTTTTCGAAGAGAGGAAGATGGTAACAACGCGACTCCTTTCTAATTGCTGTCGTTGTGGTTGTAGTCGCCACAGTGGTCGTTTATTGCATCAAGGCCGCGTTCCGACATCCAACCGAAGAGACTTACGGAGTACTTGCCGGAGTACTTGACGGATCTGCGACGAAATCGACTGCGACGGAAGAGTGGAGAGTTTTCCTTTATTTTATGAGCGAGTCGATATACGCCGACGAGGGAATTGAATTGGATAAATCAGAAGAGAGGAGAGGAGAGGGCGCGACACGACAGAGTCAGTGTATTTTTTTGGAGGAGGGCCTTGCCAGGCTGCGGGGAGGCAGAGTCCAATGGCGGCTTCGGCTATGAGGCATTAGTCAGAAAGCTCTGCCACATGGTCTGGCCATACTACACTCACTCCAACAAAAGAACCTCCCTTCTACAGATTCTGGGCTGATTCTACAGAAAGAAAGTCTCTTTGGAGTTTGCCCAGCGATTGTCCCATTGTCGGGCACCCTCGTGTTCCTGTGCCATGCCCTAATTACACAGTCGTGCAAACCAATCCACGCCTCGAATTGCGTTTTAGCGTGCCAAAAATGCCTCATTTCTTTCATTGTTTTGTCTGAGCTTAAAGTCTGGATACATAATGGATACAAAAGCATTTGTGCCCGTCTAGATGCTAGCATTTTAGGGTTCCTTTATTTCCTCTCGCGTGGGAGGATTCTCTGCATGCAACAAAGCGGTGCCTGCATTGGTTTCTTATTCCTTTTTTTTGTTATTTCCACAGGGCAACGATCCTTTTCTTCATCTTTGTCTGCGTATTTTATTGGTTCCAATACCGTGCTATTACGCGGCCCGTGATTGGGCCGCGACGAATGCGGAAGGCCCTCACGAGCCTGTATTTTTGGGTTTTGTATTCAATTTACGCCATTTCCTCGGCATTTACGCTGCGATATGCACAGGGACCGGTATTTAATACAGCCACTTTCAGTCAATCATATATTGCGGGGAAGATCTCTCAACTTTCAACTCCCCCAGTGACTCACTGAGAACCTTCTGAAACACGTTCAACGTTTATGTTCAACGTTCAGCTCGATGGAACTGCCGAGGCTGGCTGGTCCTGGAGAATCTGCGTGTTTCTTCTCATGAGAACGTTGCCTTGGTTAAATATCAGCCTCGGGTGTGATCGGGATTTATAGGGATAGGCTAGAGCCTCGAGTACGTACGTAGGACAAGAATACGTTAAAACCCTGGCAGATCGACTCTCGAATCCAAGTTATTACTTGCAGTTAAATCGAGTCTAATTGGAGGCTGGCGTTAGTCCCACACGCAGTCTAGCACGCGCATAAAGCCGTTGATAAGCAGATAATCATCAAACAACCACAGAGTAATTATGGCCGAGAACGCATACCGCCTCACAGCACTGCAGGCGCAGTCAAAAATACTCTCCGGCGAGATCACCGTAGAGCAGTATGCCCAGTCTCTGCTGCTGCGCATCCGAGAGCGCGATGACGCCGTCAAAGCCTGGGCGTACATTGACCCTGCGCTTGTTTTGCAGCAAGCCAAGATGCTGGACACGGTTCCGCACGAGGATCGTGGGCCTTTGCACGGCGTAGCCATTGCGGTCAAGGACATTTTCTATACGAAGGGTGAGTTTGACTCGGCTTATGGAGTTCATATTTCATGGTTCATATTTCATCGTTCACCCTGATGGTGTTCAGCTGACTGACCTCTCAAGGTATGCCGACACAACACAACTCGCCCCTCTATAAAGACGACGCACCGGAGCTTGATGCCGCCTCTATCATTATCCTGAAGCAAGCAGGCGCCCTTATTCTGGGTGAGTTCATGTCGCCTTGGCCTTGTCCATGTCCTTGTCCATAGAGCTGACGCGTGACAGGCAAGACAACAACCACCGAGTTTGCCTCCACGCTTGTCGGACCCCCAACTCGCAATCCGCATGACCCAAACCGCACTCCCGGCGGGTCATCTTCTGGCTCTGGAGCCGCCGTTGGCGACTTCCAGGCACCTATCGGACTCGGTTCCCAGACTGCTGGCTCTATCATCCGTCCTGCCTCTTTCAATGGCGTCTATGGCTTCAAGCCTACCTGGGGCGCCGTCTCGCGCGAGGGCCAGAAAATCTCCAGTCTTATCCTCGACACATTTGGCTTGTTTTCTCGCAGCGCTGACGACCTAGAGCTTCTCGCTGACGTATTTGATATACATGACGATGAGGATAGTTCCTTCACTTCAATCCAGGGCGCGCGCTTTGCCGTCTGCAAAACCATGGTGTGGGAGGCCAATGTAGGCGAGGGCACACGCTCCGCCCTGACCCGCGCAACGGATTTGCTGCGCGCACATGGTGCTATCGTTGAAGAAATCGAGTTGCCAGAGGCATTCAATGCAGTGCCTGAATGGCATTCCATAATCATGCAA
The DNA here is from genome assembly GCA_023721895.2 of Talaromyces albobiverticillius. Taxonomy (NCBI): domain Eukaryota; kingdom Fungi; phylum Ascomycota; class Eurotiomycetes; order Eurotiales; family Trichocomaceae; genus Talaromyces; species Talaromyces albobiverticillius. Next base: position 3,237,822 of record JAMBUR020000001.1, on the reverse strand, counting down.
GCCGATGGCCGTACGTCCTTTCTGCCAAACTACCGCGTCGACAAGGACAATTTGGACAGGCGACTAGTCGGCTATGTTGAAGGCCGCAATGGAGTTACGCATCGCAAATATCTTGAGGCGTTTGATGGGATTGCGGCCCTTCGCCCTGTTATTGACGATATTGCTGGGCGATATGATGCTATACTAACACCGAGCGTGACTGACGAGGCACCACTAGGGCTTGAATGGACCGGTGATGCAGTGTTTTGTAGTATTTGGACAGTGAGTCAATTCCTTATACGAATATCCGTGTATGGAGATGGCGAGACGCTGACAGAAACCTACAGGTTCTCCACACGCCTGTAATCAACATGCCTGGATTCCAGGGGCAAAACGGAATGCCCATTGGCATTTCACTTGTAGCTCCCCGATATTGCGACCGACATCTGCTCAAGGTGAGCAAGGCAGTGGGCAAGATATTTGAAACTGAAGGCGGCTGGCAGCGAGATTCCCTTTTTGCCTAGTAAAACGGTCCGAAGATTACATATGTTCTATTTACAGCCCTAGAACGTGTATATATTCATATTCTAGTCAAATTATGCAGGCTGCATGGCTTGGGTATGTTGCAGATAGCCAAAAGGGAGCAGATATATCACACTCCAACTCCCTAGTCCTCAAGTTTTTCCTTCTGCCCTATCTTTTCTAGCAAAGCCGCAAGCGACTCCTTATCCTCCCGAGGCCAGCGACGGTACAAGTTAGACCACGTGTCGTTAGGCCACGTGTCCCAGGGTGGTTCGTACCCTTCTACGCTCCTTAAATGAAGAGTTAGATCTACATATAGATCTGAACACGGATGGTCATTTCCATCTTCATCGATAAAGTCCCCCACCATCCGGGCAGCCTTCGACCACAGAGGCAGTACCGTCGCATCCTCGAACGGAGGGCGATCTCGGAGCATCCAATCATATCCAAATCGGAAATGTCTCAGATGCGGCAACTTCTCACGGAACGAGTCGAAGTAGAAGCTCCAGTCGCGTGAGTAGCAGTAGTGCCGCCAATCATCGTCAGGTTCATCGTCACAGCGAGGCAACCAATCGGTGTTTTCGAGATAGCAGAGGTGTTTGTGGCTGACATGGACTAGTATTTGGAATATTAAAGGGCAGTCGTCCAAATAGATCTCAGTCAAGGTAGACGCGTGTGAGAGGATCCAATCCAGCTGCTTGTCATGAAAGAATGTATACTTGTTGAGTGTGAGGATCTCCAGATGCGGGAAATGGACGCCCTCGAGATCCAGCTTGGGGAAGAAGCCAAAGTACATGTCACTGTAAAGAGCGAGGCGGCGCAGGGTCGACGCGGTTGGGGCAAGCCAGGTTGATGGAAACTCGGAAAGGAATACATGCGGCTCGGTGCCCTAGTATTTCCATATAGCTAAGTAAGCAAAAGAAATTCAAAAATTCTGGACAATAAGCACAAACAAAGAAGTTGTGGCCCCGTGTGTCATAGGGGTCAGAATGGCTGAAGAGCTTGAGATGAAGCCCGTTGAGGTTCTCCAGAACCTTTGTGATGTTGTCCCGGACCGTTGGATCCGCGGGATTCACCATCAGCATGTTGCGGATTTTCAAGTCGCGTGGCCGGATCGATGCAAGTGCTGCAAAAACATGTTTAATTAGGATGTATTGCATCCCATAGCCACGGTACTTGTCCAGCCGCAAGACTACCTTGTGCAAACTCGGCAGGTCTTTCAAGTGTTCAATATGAGCTTTGAAATCGTCTGGGACTTCTTGTTCCAGATCTGGAGGGTCCTGGGGGTCTCATTAATCAGTCTGGAATCGAAAGTTACAGGTACACATGGCTAACTCACATAGTAATTCGAGCTGTGTATGTATATCATGGATATCCTTTGTAGCAACCGATCCTCCGCCAATATATTTCCAAACGACTCCAAGCCCTTCTCGTCAGGAAAAAGCTGGACTATCTTGAATAATTCATTTGTTGCTGAGTGTGAGATAGATTGGCATGTTTGCCGGAAGTTTTTCAGGGCGTTCCGATCCAGAAAAGAGCAAATAGCGTCCAGCAATTCGGTGGGAAGATTTCCAAGAGCCGTCATCTCTGGATATATATATCGATATCTATGGGTGTATATCTGCCAACAAACACAAATACCTTTTCACGTTGACATACGGGATGGGACAGGTTTTTTTCCACAGAAGTAATTTGATCAGCAACCTGTGAGTAACATGTTGGTTGAGTCACATATTTTACCCTAGCTCACTTAGCGCAGCCCCATCGTACAATCTTAATATAAATCATCCACCAAGAAAAAAAATTAAAGGCATGCAATCTAATTAGTACTTTTTTTATATTAACTTTGCGCGATCATCCCCGTTTTCCGGCCTTGCATGTCGAACTTCTATACTGTACGGAACGGCCAACCTAGGGCTGCCGGCCCCGAACCCTAACGGCGGTCATGGTCGCCCCAGGTTCAATCAACCATCCAACAGTCTCCCGGGTTATATCAACGCAGAATTCTTGGGCACGGCGAGAGCTATCAGCTTTGAGCATGTCATTACGCAGGGAGAGGCCGCAGGGGCAGGGGTCGTGGGGACAAGGAGGATATTCAAGTCAACCTAGGGCAGAGACCAATGCGGCCAACAGTCACACTTCTAGTAGAGAATACAACTGCAACAGCTTCGCAAATTGCCTCAGAGAAGTTAGTCAGACGAACCCAGGGACGTGGCTGGCCAGTGCTTGGCGATGAGAATGAATTGCCATGATAGTAGGGCTTAGTATTATCAAGGCCGTAGGCTATATTGGATGGTAAAAACCGGCCGTGTAATTGTACGTAATTGTACAGTACGTACTGTGTAATTACACCTGTGTTTGTTATTGTAAGTCTATGATAACGGTGGATAGTTAGCTAACTTAGGGCAGATAACAATACATAGTCAGTCAATTGGTAAACGTAATTATACTTCAACACGCTAATAGTAAGTACTACATGTATAAACTGGCTGGGATTTCCACAAGAGCTGAAGGGATTTGTAGCTAAACAAAGATCTATATCTACCAACATGTGCAAATCACACCTCCATCCATTCCTCCTCGCCCTGCCAAAATGCGAGCATCATATGCATCTCGAGGGTGCTCTGGAGCCGTCTCTGGTCTTTGATCTCGCAGCTAAAAACAACATTTCTCTGCCGGATTTGCCCCATTACCAGAGCCCAGAGACTCTGGCTGCTAGATATGAGAAGTTCGATAGCCTGGACGATTTCCTCAACATCCACTACGCCAATATGAAGGTGTTGGTTACCGAGGACGACTTCTACCAACTGGCATGGTCCTATATCTTATCCGCGCAGTCAGACGGCGTCCACCACGCCGAGGTCTTCTTTGATCCCCAGTCGCATACCAGTCGCAACGTCAACATTGAGACTGTAATCGTAGGGTATAAACGCGCCCTGGATCGAGCAAAACACGAGTTCGGCATCACGACTCGTCTAATCATGTGTTTCTTGCGCCACCTCCCCGTCCCATCTGCCAACCAAACCTTTGAATCTGCCCAGAAATTTGTTGAAGACGGCACAATTCATGGAGTGGGCTTGGATTCCTCTGAAGTAGGGTTTCCGCCGGAGCTCTTCACCGATGTCTTCCAAATGGCTGAAGCGGCTGGTCTGCGACGAACGGCTCATGGAGGGGAGGAGGGCGATGTGTCTTATATCACCGGGGCACTCACCGCGTTGCATGCTGAGCGCATCGACCACGGCATTCGAATGATTGAGGACCCGGCCTTGATGCACGAGATTGCTGCCGAAGGTATTCTTCTCACCATCTGTCCTCTTTCAAATGTGTATTTGCGGACTGCCGATACGATAGCTTCGCTACCGCTGCAAGAGTTTCTGGAAGCTGGGGTACAGTTCTCTTTGAATAGTGATGATCCCGCTTATTTTGGTGGTGGCGTGATGAACAATTATTGTGCTGTGCAAGAAGCGTTTGACTTTAACATGGATGAGTGGAAGAAGATTGCTTTGGCGGGGATCCAGGGAAGTTGGATTGATGATGAACGAAAGAAGGCTTTGCAACAGAAGGTTGATGAAACGGTGGCTCGGTTTAGTACATAAATCACTATTGTGAAGTTTTATCACTTTGTATTTAAGTGTTTTAATACAGATCATGATCCTCTCCGTGGCTGATCTCTATTCAATATTGTAGGAAGTTTGTATTATTACCATGTTATGTTTCACTGCCCTGCTTGTCTGACACGCTGTGACTTGCCTCCACCTTCTCAGGCGTGGCTTGTACTTCAGCTCCTTCGATAATTGTCACTTGTCGCTCATGGACATCATCCGGCAGGACTGCGGTCCCAATTAAAGTCTGCGTATGGGGAAACCAGAAATTAAGCAAGAGATAAACGCCGGCACTTGCAACAAACCCGAGTAACCAGCCAAACTGGTATGGGTGAACGCCAACACCGACGCTGATGTTGCTGTTGACAGAGTTGATGAGGCCTGGAAGACTGGGCACTGTGCCAACGATAAATGCCACCAGAGCATGCCAGTTAAACCCGTGCCAGTACCAGTAAATCCCACCGGGTTGGAACAGCGCCATAGAGTCGTATTTTCGGCGCTTGACAACCCAAAAGTCAAACAACATTATGGCTGCAATGGGCCCGAGGAAGATGGCATAGGCTGACATGAAGTTGAGGAAGTTGCCGGCAGTTGCAAGAATTTTCCATGGGACCAGTGGCCACGCAAAAAGCGCGCATAGCAGCTGGCCCCGACGAATATTCATGTATTGTGGGAAGAGCGCAGTAAAGTCATTGGCAGCAGACAAGGAGTTTGCGGAAATGTTGGAGCCCAGGGCTGCCAACGCGAAAGAAAAGGCCGCAAAGAACCTGCAAGCCCGATTATCCCAGTATGCAATCAAGACATTCGGATCCCACGAGAGAGCGCCGCCATATTTGGCCTGGCCGGCTGATGACACTGCAATGCCGATAAAAGCGATAAAGGTGAAGACGATTGGCAGGAGGGGAATGTATATCATCTGCCATTTGGGATTGACTCGCGAATACCTTGAGAAATCCGCCTAGAAAGAAAAATTAGTGAGATAGTCCAGACACGAGAAGTTGACTCCGTGGTAGTAGACTTGCCTGGTTCACACTGAGCGTTGCGTAGTTTCCAATCACCGATGTGAGTGACGACATCATCGCCCATGAATAGGCAGATCCTGAGACAGTGGGCTTTTGCGAGAAAAGTTCGCCTCCGTTGGTCGTAGCAAATGCCCAGATCAGCATTGCAATCCAGGCTGAGGGGACAATGACCGATTTAACCAGGAATAGCCATCGCAGCTTGTTCGGATGCACCATTAAGAAAGGAATCTGGATCAGCCAGAACAGTAGAAAGCCGACCATACCCTGAGTTGTAATCCCCTGACTCTCTGGAATTGTATTTGGGATGTTGAGAAAGCTCGGCCAGATAGCCCCGATCATGACCGCGACCGAATTGCCTCCATTCACCACCTGGGTTGCAAACCAGAAAACAGCAAGAATGACACGCGAGATGATTGGTATGTATGAGCCCCAGAACCCCCAGCTTGCGCGGGCAATGACGGGAAAGGGGACATGGTAGATGGCTCCAATTGCACCGTTGAATGAGATGACAAAGGACAGGATCAAGAAACCCAAGGCCACCAATCCCAATGACTCTTTCCAGGTCAGTCCAACGGCGATTATGCTACTTGCCAGCTCCCAATTTGCGACGCTGAAACAGTCAGACATCCAATAGGCGATGAAGCTGAGAACGGTCCATTTGCGTATGGACGGAGGAATGGGGTCAAGATCTCTGTTTGTCCACCGGCCGCTTCCTGGGGCAAAGTTGGAAGCCTCCAGATTCACGCGAAGCTTCATTCTCATTCTCGTAAGCTGGAAAACAGGTTGAAAGCATAATGGAGGTTGGGTTCGTCTATCCCTAGCTTGGCTCCTTATATATAGGTAATAAGTAATCTGGAGATAAGATAACCAGCACAACAGACAACTGCCCGTACTACACTATGGTATATCAGTATTGTAACGTTCATACGTTAGGCTGGTAAATTTTGTAAAGATATACAATTTACAGCAAATTTAAAGTTACCTCGTTTTTTTCACTATACGGTATACCCTATAATACGGGGAAACATACCATGTCAATTCCTATCTATGTATAGTAAAACTAACACTGGGCTAGTCAATGGTCTTATCTCTTCGACTGACATCGCTCTCGTCGGGGGACGCCGTCTAGCGGAACCTGCCGTTGAGAGCGTATAATCACTATAATTTTAAATCATGTATGTATACGACGGCAAAAAAAGGCTGCGAAAGGAATGTATATCCTCTTTCTCGAGAAAAAAAGATGTCTGACTCCAACCCTTGCATCCTGCCCTTGACATCCGAACAGTTATCCTCCGGTGCTTCAGCATGCCTTGAATTACAAAAGTCAGCCCAGGACCTACACGGCAAGCGGCCATTCGTGGCTCTCCTCCTGGGCCCAGACAATACAACCATCTTAATGTCCTCGCTGTCGCTATCCCATGTTCGACACGCCGAATGCGAACTAGCCCGTAACGCGGCCGATAACTACGATTGGGCGTACCTTTCTCGTTGTACCCTGGTTTCAACCTGGGAGCCCTGTGCCATGTGTGCTGGCACTATTTACTGGGCCCATATCGGTCGACTTGTCTATATTGCCTCGGAAAAGGAGTTGCAGAAGTTGACTGGGGATGGCAACCAGGAGAACTTGACCTTGGATCTGCCTTGTCGCGAAGTCTTTGCTCGTGGGCAAACTACCGTGGATGTAATTGGTCCACTGGTTGAGGAGGGATGGGAGCAGAAGGTTATTGAAGATAGTCGACGGTACTGGGGGAAAGAGAAACATTAATATTATAATAAACTTGTCTGATATCTAGCTTATGTTGATACCAGTGCTTTCAGTTTCTTAATACCAACACTGACACCTCCCTGACTCTGCAGCGTATAAAGACTAGCCTCTTGAGCCACTGCAATGACATCTTCGAGCTTCCTAGTTTTGTCTCTAGCAAGCCCTGCAATCGCAACACCTAGCAGCGTGTCGCCAGCTCCGTTCACGCTCACCACATCTTGGTCAGACAGTAATGTCTCCGGCGGGAACAGACGCATGTAAACCCCGCCAACCATTTCATTCTCACTCTCTACGGCTCGAGACAAAATATACCGAGCAGAGTCAGGTGAGGTCAGGCGAGCATCGCCGCGAGGGAGAAGCTGCGTCACCAAGACACCCTGCCGTCCCAATTTGGCCATGATGCATGGAATGAAAGGAAGTAGTTGAATACTCTGCTGAGGTATGCCTGCATCTACCAATGCATTGGACGTGACGGAAACAAGTAGATCACGAGATCCGGCGCTGGATAGGTTGAGCTCATTGATGATATTCCACCATTCGGAGGAGTCAAATAGTCCATTTGAACGAGCAGCAGCATACATCGATGTAAGCTCTAGCTCGTTCGGTGCTGCAAGGTCAATCTTTTGATTGGGGACGGTATCAGAAGATCCTATCACAGAAGATTTTTGGCCTGTCGTTTTGCCGAATAGTCTGGTAGACTTGGCCGTAGAAACAGGCTCGAACGCGACACGAGCGCCGACCTTTTTGCTAAATTCGATCCATTTGGCAATCACCGCTGGACTCCAATTGGCATCAACAACAACCCAGTTCGGCTGTGATTGCTCGAGTAGAGGACCCCAGAAACCATCCATGTCTAAATCCTGCTCTGGAAGTTCTATAATCGCCATGTCTGCCATGGCCACAAACAGGTCTTTCTTGGCATCGTTGACGGCAATGTATTGAGCCGTTCTTACGCCGAGTGAGGGAGACAGTGTTTGAATGCCCATGGCACTCAGGCCCTCTTTTTCGACAGCTACAAGAGCTGCTTTGCCGCTTAAATCATCTGCCACAGCACTGCAGAACAATGTCTTGCTTCCAACATAGCTCGAAGCAATCGCGACATTGTAACCCACGCCTCCAAGACTTTGCTCAATTACAGCTGGATTCGAGGTATGCGTGGCAGGGGTAACCTCAGTCTTTCGGGCCCCAAATGGCGCAAAGTCACAGGAGAGATCGATAGCAAGAGAGCCAGCCACTAGGACATCTACCTTTTCCACAGCACGTGATATCGGATCTGTTCCGGTCTCCACGCTTCCTGCGTGATGTGTCGGCGCTGTAACTGACGAACTAGTTGAAGACGTCGATATGGAACTCACTGGTATTGACCTGATACAAGAACCATCAGCATGGCCTCCCTGCGGTGAAAGCTAATGTAGCTTGCTCACCGGTGCTCTGATTCTCTCCGCGCCTCTTTGAGTTTCGTTAACTCTACAGCCACCTTCGTTGCTCGCTTCACATTCGATTCAATGAGTGCGCGATTAGCAGGGATGCTATCCCCGCCGCTGAGTTCTTTGATTTTTGCAAGAATGAATGGCGTGTTGTCACTTCCTTGAAAACCTTGTGCTTTGGCTGCTTCGACAGCCTCGTCGATTATTGTGTCCATTTTAGCCCTGGGAATGGAATACTCTTCTGGAACAGGATTCGCAAAGTGAATTCCAGAGTTTATGCCAAGTTGATTTTGAGCAACTGTCCACACATCAGCTGGGGTTCTCAAATTTGTAGAGGGAATAGACTCACAAATCATCGCCGCAGCATCGTGTTCATTCTCAATGACCTTGGGGCTTGGTATACCACTATCGCGAGTCCAAAAAGCTGGATAATCAACATGGCCTTTCCGCCCGTCGGCAAAGGTGCCAACAAGAACGCCCTCAGTTTCGAGATATTCAAGTGTCTTGGGAATGTCCAGGAAGCTTTTGCAGCCGGAACTGACTACAGCAACAGGGGTCCGTCCTAATTCCGTCAAGTCGGCTGATATGTCCATAGACACTTCTGCTCCACGGTGAACGCCCCCCAAGCCACCAGTGCCAAAGACTTTGATACCAGCCAGATGAGCCAGAATCATAGTTCCTGAAACAGTGGTCCCGCCATGGATACGTTTGCCTGCAAGCCCCTTTTATTTTTCAGCATTCTCATTAATTTCCATTTGGCCTAGAAACTCACCAATCCACAGATGTAGCCAAGATCACGACGTGACACTTTCAATGCAGACTTCGACTGAGCACTAGCAGCGACCTCGATGATTTGCTCGGCGTCTAATCCTACTCGTGCTACACCATTGAACACTGCAATTGTTGCAGGAACACCGCCGTTTGTTCGAACAACAGATTCCAGCAGCGATGCAAGCGCTACATTATCGGGGTATGGAAAGCCTTGACGTTGTTAGTTATTGCAATTGATCTCAGATCCATGCAAGCGGTACTTACCATGTGTATATATCGTTGATTCTAATGCGACCACCGGTTTGCCAGTAGCTATAGCATCTCTAATTTCGTCTGATACTTGGAAGAATCGGCTGTTGGCAAAATCCGAGGCTCTCTGGGAAATGCGCCTGTAGGAGTGAAGACGGCCAGGGTGCGGTAGTTTTGGCCAGCCGCGCAGCCGTGCAGCCGCATAGGCGATTGCCATATTTAAACGGGAGAAGGCTTTGAAGCTAATCAGAGCATATTAAATATATCGGCGTGTAGATGACATGTAGATAGCAAGTAGAATGTTGGTGTGTTCCCCGCATATCATTGATGGCAGTCAAGCAGCAGCCGCGGATGACGAAGCTGCGGAGTGCACCAAGTGGCCGAAACGGCTCCCGTACCGCAGCGGCGGAGGGCCACCTAAGCTCTTTCCATATCAGAAACACTCCACGCATTCAGCCACGCAACAGCTTCAATTCTCATCCATCGAGCTCAATTTCTCTTTTCCTAGCTGCCTGTGCATATAACAGGTTTGGTTACCCACAAGCGGTCTACGGCAGACCCGTTGTGGTCGCAGTCACAATGAGATTCCTCAGCATCGCCGCCGGGTTGCTGTCAACAAGTTGCAGTATACTATTATGCGCGGCCGAATCGAATGCACAATTGGTCCTGGCCAAGGACTTCAAACCGCCACAGGTCTTTAAGAATACGAATTTAGTGCGAGCCACGAATTTGGAGAAGGGCTATGTCCGTGAAACGATCAATGTGGTGGTGGAGAATACAGACAAGCAGCCTCAGAGCGAGTACTATGTGCCGTTCCCATCTGATGTGTTTGGCCGCATTGGAGGGTTCGAGGTGCGCGATAAGAAGTCTCCCGAGAAAGGCAGCTACCCAGTGACAGCTGCAGAGGTCGAGGGCGACAGGTGCGTGATGTCAAAATGCTCAATTGGCAAGTGATAGCTAGCTAACTATCAACTAATGACAGCTCTCGTTTCTATAAGATCCAGTTCCTCGAGCCCTTATCTCCATCCTCGCAAACCACTCTCACCATCTCCTATTACATTCTGGACTCCCTGAGCCCTCGCCCCAAGACAATCGGGCAATCGGATGCTCAATTCTTGACATATGATCTGGATGCTTATGCGCCATCCTCTTACCAGACTGAGACACAGAAAACCAAAGTCAAATTCCCTAGTGCAAAGGTCCCCGAATACACAACCACCGAAAAGCTCAAGTCAGGAACCGACCCGGAGAAGCAAGGAAGCTCTTACACATACGGACCATACACCAAGGTGGCCCCAGGCGCCACGTATCCGCTCAGCTTCCGCTTTGAATCTACAAAGCCCGTCTTGGCTAGCTCTCTCCTAGAGCGAGACATTGAAGTTTCTCTCTGGGGAGGTAACCTTGCCGTCGAGGAGCGTTACTGGCTCCGAAACGACGGAGCCAACTTGACCAAGAACTTTGATCGTGTCGAATGGGCCCGCACTTCCTACGGCGGTCTTTCAGCAAGCTCGGCTCTGCAAGAATTGAAATACCCGCTTAAGCCTGGCTCTGTCGACCCTTATTACACCGATGACGTCGGCAATGTGTCTACCAGTCGCTACCGACCCGGAAACCCAGGTCGCGAGGCCCATCTAGAGCTGAAGCCTCGCTACCCCGTGTTTGGTGGATGGAAGTACAGTTTCCGCGTGGGCTGGAACAACAACTTGTCCTCATTCTTGCGCAAGATTGGCGCGGAATCGTACGTTCTCAAGGTTCCCTTTATTGAGGGACCCAAGATTCCCGAAGGTATTCAGTACGACCAGGTCGTCGTGCGCGTAATCCTTCCCGAGGGAGCGACAGACGTTCGTTACGAAATTGTGGATGGCGATACTCCCAATGGCCTGCCAGATGCGTCGCGTATCGAGTCTAGCATTTCAACTCACCACACCTTCATGGACACCGTTGGCCGCACTGCGTTGACTTTGAAGGTTGACAACTTGTCCGATGAGGCGAGAGATTCGGAGCTATTGGTAAGCCTTCTTTTCCTTTCCTCTTTTCTTTCTTATTTCATTAACTTACAATATAATCAGGTTACATACACCTACCCCTTCGCTGCCGGACTCCGCAAACCACTAACCATCTCCGCCGGTTTACTGGCTATTTTCGTCGGTGCATGGTTCATTGGAAGTTTGGATGTGAGCATCAGGAAGCGATAAACATTAGAAATGCCTTCCCCTTTCCCTTCAAAGTGCAAAAAAGAATGTAATGCAGGAAGTCAATTTGTTGTGTGTGTGATATGTTTTATTTTTTTCATGTGTTTTGTTAACCTTCTCGTGTATACCATACCAACTATATAACCAAGTTTGGAATTACATTTATCTCGTTAGGTCGGGCAGTCAATGGAATGAAAAGTGTATCTTATGTGCCATTCACATTCACATCATGCTAGCTAGCTATCGAGACATAGTATAAGTATCATATCATACTGTACATATCAAAAAATGTTGCACAATTTGTACATAACCCGAACAGATCTTTTCTCGTCAGACTGGATCTCTCAAAAAAGAAGCAGAGTAGACAAAGGTTAGAGCTCCAATGCACGCATATCAACAGAACTATTGCCTGGGCTAGCCGTGGACATCATGAGCTGGTTAATATCAGCCGCAATGCCACCACCATGCTTCGCCCTCAAAATGAAATTCACCAACACAGCCCCCAAAAGACCGAGACAGAGTACGGTAGGTCCCCATTTCTCGTAGTAAATACGTTTCACATCGCGCCTCTTACGGATCTTGTCCACGCGCCACATGTACAACACCACAGAATACAAGAGGCATATGATGGCAATAATCGTGAATGTCCATGCCGACGCAAATGTTACGTAGTCGCTGCCGAAGTTGAGGAGGGTGGCTGCGATGGAGCCGATGAGGATTGAGAATTCGAGCCAGGATAGGAATGTGCGTTCTGCTGCGAAGTAGACCTTTGGCTCGACACGGATGGGGACATGGATGCCTTGAATCAAACGTTAGTATTTAAAAAACGCACGGAAAATGAGAAAAAGACTTACGCTTTCCCTTGGGAGCAGTGAAGCGTTTTACTGTTCGCTTCCCGCTTCCAAGCACTTGGATTCCGTTGCTTGCCTGCTCGGGCATTTGTGTGGCACGTGGCCGGGGTGTGAGAGCCTTTAGCACCTCCCAAGTGATATGTCCCGTGCGTTGAAGATAGCTGCTTAGCAGCATGCGGTAGTAATAGGGTCCTCCAATACGACGCGCCTCTTCGAGCGCATCATCAAAGTCCGACTCATCGTCCGAGTCATACAGCGGGTAATCTTCGTCGCCCGCAAGGAAGTCAACACCAACGCGTTCTTCGACATCTAGTTCATTGCGCGTTGCTTCGTTCAGACGTTGATAGCCAGCGGAAGACTCGCCGTTGGCTCTTTGAGGTGTGGTAGTACCCTCGCCTCTCTGAGCTCGAGCTTCCACCTCGTCATCTGTCTCATCATCATCCTCATCTATCATATCCGAAGTAGATACACTGGTGCTTTGAGTTGGCCGCTCAATGCCGTATTTACGGGTCACGGGCTTCCGGATGTCGATATCCATTTGTGGGAACCAGAATGGCAAGAGATGAATTTTGTCAGGGAACAGAGTCGCACAACCATGAATGAACTTGCTGAATTTCGGAACGGCCTCCACTAGATGGCTAGCAGTGAGGTCGCGGATCCATTGAGGTGGTTCCTGTCCAGCCTGCGTTTGAAGCTTCACCTCAAGAACAGCATAAGGGAATCTCTCGATATCTTCTGGAGGCACTTGCCGGAAGGGCCAATCAATACCAATATCCATACGACGCCAGTTGTCACCAGAGCGTCTCCGGCCGTCTAGATTATCCTCCCGGACCATGGTCAATTCGGTATCAAGAGAAATTCGCACACGGGCGTCACCTGGCAATTGAAACGCGGTACGATGGTAGAATGTGCGGCAAACAGGCTGGAGATTGCGGGTGACTGCCCGATACTGAACCTCCTTTGCAAGTGCTTCCCAGTCTGCAATCTGCTGTTCGGATTTCTTGCCGTCCTTTCGCATCTTCTCAAACACGGCCGGAACTGTCATGTCGCCAGACAGATAGGCGTTGACATGTTTTTCTTTCATTGGGAAACGGGCCTTGACCGATTTCTCTCCTGTCCAATCCTCTCGATGCGTTTTGCGTTCGACGAATATCTGGTCGACATCCATCCCGCCGTACCACCGTAGACGAACGGCCTCTGCACCTTCAGTTTTCTGAAGACGGCCTTTATAGAGCTCCCATGTGTCCGGATTATCATAATAAATCGATGTAATAGCCGAGTCGTTTTCTTCAAACTCCTTGCTAGGGTTGAATACAAGGACAGGAAGATGCTATCTTACGTTAGAAGATCTTGTCTCAAGTTTGACAAGCAGAAGGAAAAATAGCCGGTGACAAACCTTGAGAACGATCAATTTCAATTCGGTAATGTTGTCCGGATGTACCCAGTACTTGGTGGTCTGTCGAATGAAGTTTTGTTGGCCGCCACCTGCAGAAGAGTCACCTTTGACAGGGTTACCCTTGGTCCTGACCAAGTCGTAGAGTCGTGAAAGCTTGACAACAAAGGCATCGTAGTTATCTTTGAAAAATGGCTTCGCGTTCAGCCGGGTAGCGAATACAGGCTTAAGATACCACATTGTTTGTTTCTTTGTAATGTCTTAGTAAATCTGTCCGAAGAAAGGCAGTTAAAAACACAGCTCTTACATCATGTTTCTTGATGATTTTCTGAAAACCAGTGTAGTTCAACTGGGTGAACTTTGCTAGATCGTGAACGTCGGCGATGATATCGCTCAAGTCGGCCTCGAGGAGCAAGAAATCTTCATCCGTGGGCCTTTCAGCAGCGCGACGAGAATCGGCCGGGATTTCCAGACGGCCGACCACATCGTTAACTTCTAGCTCACTAGCTTTGATGCGCTGAATGATCTCGTTGCTCTTCAGGCTTTGAAAGGTAGCGACCTTGTCAAGCTCGCTTTCAAGCAAGGATACGAAGCGTTTCTCATCGGCTTCTGTCCAAGGTTTGCGGTCGGGTTTCGGATTGCCGGGGGTTGGATCGGTGACGTATTCAGTTTTAAGGGCGTCTTTCAGATCCTCATAGGCGATATAATGCCAGAAATAGTCCTTGATTATGGACGAGCGGAGCTGCTCGCCGAACCTGTGTATGGGCGTATCGCAGTTAGCTAGCTGTCATTCCTCTTGTACGACCATTACGACGAGCAGTGTGATTGGGGTCCAGCCAGCGGATATGCAAGTAGCAAGGGCACAGCAAAACATTCATCCAATCGCTCTGAGCTGTACTTTGGGCAGAGAGTCGATCATACCTCATGATTGGTAATGACCGTATTCAACGGTCTGTGGTGACTATTGTACAAGCAAGTCGTTGTTATCTAGCAAAGCCGATGAACTCACGATAAGGCCACAGCACCAGAGCACGTATACCGAAGCAGCCAGGAAGCGAGTGGTATGGCGGTCGTCAATTGAATTGCCAATACGTATATAAGAAAATTCAAACACAAGCCCTAGACTCCAGAGACATGGTGGTGTTTGTTCGTCGGGAAAGTTGGAGGAGAGAAGGTGCAGGTGGAAAAGGCAGGAAGGAGTGGAGCATGCTTATGCTTGGTATTCTGCCGGATCCATCGCAAACCTTCCAGACTTCACTCATCATACGGAGTACGTACGCAGTGGTACCTACGAGTTTCTACAAACTTCTGCTCACTGGTTATGTTTTTTTGTTTTCTTGCAACTAATCTACGCTCGAATCGAGTCTCAGCTGCTGGACCAGCACAGCATCACCGCCAACTGCAAGCAAAGCAGAATCGAGCAGAACTTGCTTTCTTTGCAGCTGAAACGGCCTTCTGTGGACCTCCAGCTTGGATGTATTTATCCGATAGGGCATAAATACGGCGTGCTGCCTTACAAGACCCAGCATTTGCCGCACTGCCATCCGCTCAGGGCAATTGAGAAAAAATCGCAGCACGTTTAGTCGTTTGACAGCATCCCATACCTGATGGACCGTCGGCCAGCCAATCACCAGCGCCAGCCCGTTCACGTTCGTCATTTAGCTGGGTGGAGACTCCGCGACGAGGGGAAGCTTGTATCCATAATCGGACTAGTTTACTGACAGTACGGAGTATGGACGGCGGACTCCGGTTTGGATACGCTGTTTATAATATATATAGATGCTAGATTGAAATACCAGTACGCTGTATATGCAGTACAGATTCGAAGCAGGCCAATGGTGGTACGAGCTGGCGGAACTACTGCAAGACATCTGCGGAATTGAAGCTCTCCGATTGGCCCTTTCCGTACCCATACAGCTATATGATACTGCACACATGAGCCAGGGAATGAAGACAGAGGAGAAAAACAACACGGTATCAAATTCATATCAGATGCACCTAATTCTTTATCATAACAGAAACGAATCTAAACAAGCTCATGATCATAGAATGCCACCGCCAACTCTTCGAATGGTTCGTCGAACACCGTCTCCAACCACATTGACAACTCCCTCTGTTTCTAGTGCTCGCACCGCAGACTGGAATTCACTGACATCTACTTCGATGCTGCTGTTATCGACGAGACGTTTGTGCACATCTGACCATCTAGGCGGACCAGCGCGACTCATCTCGTCCACTGTGCTAAGTACGGCTTTCTTCAAGTCTTCACGGCGGCGACGTTCGCTGGCACTAGTGCCTTCGGTAAGTAGACCCATATCAATCAAACCGGTGCGTGCATCGGTTGCAGCCTGTTTGAGAGCAGATCGGATCAGGCGCACTGCTTCCTCGACATCCTCTGCTGTCACTTCTAAAGAAAGTCGCATTCGTGCGTGCGCTTCCGAGAGACGGATCATAGACTCGAGTTGACGCGTGGTTGCAGTGATACGACGGTCTGCAGCTCGGATATCGTCACCCAATTTACGCATTGCCACATATGCGTCCGTGAGTGCATTCGCTGCCGGTTGGGTCAGAACAGGATGAATCTGCGTTTTGGCGTAGGTGATGTATGAAGTTAGGAATTCAATAGGCTAGTAAACATCGTGTTAGCAATTCTGAATCAAGTTTGAGGAGATAATGAGTACTCACGAGTATCTCTTCCCGGCTGGCGTTTTCCGGGGCGTCTTCCAAGTACATGCCAACCAAATGTTTAGCCAGGCGGCGATCCTCTTGTTCGTCGACCCGATCAAGGACCAAGTACACCAAGTCGAATCTGGATAGCAGCGTTGGGGGAAGGTCGATATTCTGAGGAACAGGCAAGTTAGGGTTGTACCTGCTGCCGATAGGATTGGCAGACGCCAGAATACTAGTCCGCGCGTTTAGTGTTGTGATAATGCCGGCTTTGGCGATAGATACAGTTTGTTGTTCCATGACTTCGTGCAACACAGACCGAGTGGAATCATTCATTTTATCAAATTCATCAATGCAACAGACGCCTCCGTCCGACAGTACAAGTGCACCGGACTCGAGAACGAGCTGTCGAGTCTCAGGGTCTCTGGTGACATACGCCGTCAGACCGACAGCCGAGGAACCTTTGCCGCTGGTGTAAACTCCGCGCGGTGCGATTTTGTGAACATATCGGAGAAGTTGCGACTTGGCAGTGGATGGATCACCACAAAGTAAAACATTGATGTCGCCACGGTAGCGTGGGTTGCCTCCTTTCTGGAAGGTCTTATTCGTGCCACCGAAAAGCTGGAGTAAGATACCCTTCTTAACATCGTCCATCTCATAGAGACTCGGCGCCAATGACCTGGATAGAAGTTCGTAGACGTCAGGCCGTTTTGACGTTTCTTTGATCTTCTCGAGTTCCTCTGCAGAAACCTTCCGCACCTGTTCAGCATTACCGACTGCTTGTTCTGAAAGCTCCTGTTCCACAGTTGACAAATCGATGCCAAGCTTCTTCTTGTCAACTTTCTGTATATGAAGAACATCTACGTAAGTTTTGAAGAGGGCCTTCGTCGTCCGCTGTCGAGGATTGACGCGGACCGGATTGCATCGGAAAATCCCAGTCACTTCCACACGGTCACCAGCTTTGCACATGTCCACAGATTCATCATAAACGCATAGCGAGACGGAGTGAGGAGTTTGTCCATCGGGAACACTGTCGGGCGTCTCTTGGAGCTTGACAACTTGCTTGTCGGCAAAGCCACAGCGGTTGTGAATCAGCTGCATCGAGTTAGGGCTCTTGCACTGCTCTCGCGGGCAAGCAGTAGGTTCCATAATCTTTCCTCTGTCAATATCGATTCGAACACTGTGATTACAAATTTGGCAAGTGAAGAATGCTAGACGCCTTAGTTAGCAACATGTCGAAGTTGAAGCCAAAAGAGTTTAAAATCTTACCTTCTTTCATGTCGGGAATGACCGGGGTTGTGCGAATGACGAGTCCTTTGACACTGATAAGGTTGTCCATATCTATAGCCGACCACCGTTAGCAAACAATGCCGATTTCGTTATTTTGCGTAGTAAAAGATTCTTTCTCACCTGCTGGATCTAGTTCTCGCATGTTGATAGATTTATCCATTCCAAAGGGTAGGACCTTGTACGTCCTGACCTCCACTTGTGCTGCCAAGTCAGGAACATTAATGGGAGCAGAATGGCCAGCCTCGCTCATAGCATCCGAGCTTGGGTCATGGGGCACAGAGCTGTCTCGTGTCCGTTGTTGATTTCGTTGAGCTTGGGCTCTCAAGGTGTCCATCTCTTTGAGCGCCAAATCCAACATGACATCTTTGATGGACTGATCCATAAGTGGGATAATTTCTTGTGGATAGGTTTGTAGCTGGTGGTATAGCTTCAAGGTAGAAGGATATGCCTTGAGATTTTTGATGTCAAGATTCAACCCAGTCACACCTAGCTTTCGCATGTTGTTCAGCATTGTAACATATTCCCTTTCTTCTGCCGCATCTCCCATTATTTGTGTGTCAGCTTCGGTAGCCCCGTCGGCCCACAACCGATATTTCCTAGCATAGTTGTAGAGGAAATTCTTGAACGCATGCGTCGAATCTTGAATGGAGATGTTGGTACCCCAAATGAATTTTGTAGAGTTACCACCGAGCGCATCGGCTTCCGAAGTACCGGGATTGACGTTTGAAAAAGTGGCATCAGAATGAGGTTCGTCGTTGACTGGCATGCCATTTGCATCAACGAATAGCCTCCGGCGACGTGATGGTGTAGATCCAAAAGCTTCCGAATGAATATCTCCTCGACGTGAGACATTTCGAGGGTAACTAGATAGCTCGGAGCGAGAAGAGCGAACAAAGAGCCCGCTACTGTCACTAGGTAAATCTGGACGGTTACCGTTCCGCGGCGGACTTGAGCTAGACATATAACGTATCGGCGATGAATCTGAAAAATAGTTAGCAGGTGTTTACTTTAGCATACAGTCCAGAAGCACTTTACCTCTAATGCCACCAGTTCTAGTAGCACGCGGCGTGGTGTCACCATCTCCGGCGACAGAGGATTCTCTAATCGGCGAGCTTATATCCATTCCAGCTCCATTTCCTGCTCGATCTGGTGAGGACGGATACGCCATTGGAGACGATGATGCCACAGCATTGTCATTTTGTAAGCGTCTGGACGCGCGAGGAGTTGCTTGGGAACCGTTTGCGTTTGATTGAGGGGTGGCAGACTGCTGAGATCGCGTTGAGCGAGGAGTGGACGCGGCCGAACTCCTCGGTGGGCGACCAGGACCACGACGGGAGGCTGGTGAGGACATTGTCGATTATTATATTGAGTGCGTCGTCAATGTTGGCAAGTGTGTGTGTGTGATGTTGTTTTATTAAATGTGTTGATGAGGGAAAAATGAACGGTGGCTGTCGGTGCTGGGGCAAAGGCAAGCTAGTTTAATTCAAAGAGAAAAAGCCCCTAACTTTTGGGACGCGTCGCGCGTAAAGTGAAACGCGTAAACAGTCACGTGATTGGACTCGAATTTGTGCAGCCAGACCATGTGTCAACAACATCCTCCCCTACACTCTTTTACGTTTATCCATAAGTATTATAAACACCTACAGCCCTTCTCATAGAAATATCTTATTTTTTATAATATGAATTGCAGGAGGGCTTCAAATTCTCAATTTTTGTAATTAGTTGGAAGACACGTGACTTAAAATAAATCACGTGACTGGACTCGAGATTTCACGTGACACAAGACTCGGGAGACGTCAGATCTTCAGATCTCCAGAAAGTAAACATTAGCGTCCATTGTTTATTTTTAACAATGGCCCATTGACTGGGTAGACAAAGTAGAGACAAAAATAGATGCCATACTGACCAGCGCTTCAGTCCTGCACCTCCCAATCAGCGGCAGATAGAGCCAGCAGCCTTTGAGATTGCAAAACAAGAAGGCGCTTAGAAGGATCTTATCTCGGCCAATCAGCGGCGCAGCACAGGCAAGGATGCCCGCCAAGCATTTTAAGCATCATTACACTTGCGTCATCTAAAGAAATCGTTGGGCACAGACGATCTGATCGTTTAATGGGCTATCTTGACGCTGGTTCTGGCCCTTCTCGAGCTTAGAGTCACTGGAAACTGTCCGTTTGCTATCATTGTTAAAAGCTCCCGCTTGTTTTTGTATATGTTTGAGCTCTAGTATCCTTGTTTTGCGGGTGCTTTCAGTGTTCCCTCTTCCATTGATGTGGAAAGCATTTGTTCAGCGCCGTTTTTCATCTGTTTAAACATTTCTATTGAGCGAAAGTTGCTACTCTTATTTTCCCTCTTGCATCTTGCTCTTATGATTCTACCCTGGTTCATGGTTCTGAATTTGCATTGCTTATGATATTGACCTGGGGTTACTTTTAAGAGTTGCAGGCTCAACTCTTTACACGCTCATCGAAGACAACGCGCTTTTGTCGGTCATTTCAAACCCTCCCGCCAAAATGTTGGTTCCTCGCGACTCCAAGGGGCAAGAAGACGAAGGAATGTCTTTGTCGACCTTTCTTGCATCCTTGGCGACCAGTGCTGTCGTTTTTGCCATTGAATCTCTCATATTCTTGGCCCTGAAGGGAAACCTTCGCAGAATATAGTACGTATATCCGTTCTCTGTTGACCCAACGAACGATTTCACTAAATTGCCTCTAGCCAACCCCGAACATATCTTGTGCCAAATCGCGAACGGACCAAAGCGCCAGGCCCTGGTCTGTTCGGCTGGGTCTTTTCTGTGTTCCAGACCACCAACGCGGAATTCATCCAAAAGTGCGGTCTAGATGCTTATTTCTTCCTACGCTATCTCCGTATGCTTTTGAAGATTTTCGTTCCTCTCGGGGTAATAATCTTGCCCATCTTGATTCCTATAAACAAGGTAGGAGGGAAGGACAATAATGTCGTTAGTCAGACCAACCACACCACCTGGAACGTTAGTGGTTTGGACCAACTCGCCTGGGGCAATATCACGCCTGAACACACAGACCGATATTGGGCACATTTGGTACTGGCTGTATTGGCTGTCACTTACATCTGCGCGGTATTTTTCGATGAGTTGCGTGGATATATTAGGATGCGACAGGCATACCTGACTTCGCCCCAGCATAGATTGAGGGCATCAGCCACAACGGTCCTTGTTACTGCAATTCCTAAAGGATGGTTGACGGTAGAGGCGCTGTCCAACCTGTATGATGTGTTTCCTGGAGGAATTCGGAATATTTGGATCAATCGACAGTTGGACGAGTTGAATGAGAAGGTCAAACTAAGAGATACGCTTGCCTTAACATTGGAGGCCGCAGAAACCGAGTTGATTAGGAAGTGCAAACAATCCCAGCTAAAACAAGCCAAAGCAGAGGCTAAAAAATCCGGGAAAAAGGCGAAGAATATGGACAAGCAACAGAAGGAGGAAACAGACAAAAAGGCCAACGAGCTAGCAATGCAGTCCGGTATCAGCGCGGGTAATCCTCATCAGATTGCTCACAATGTCCACGAAGCTCTGGAAATGAATCGCCGCAATCAGAACTCGGAGTCACGACACGAGAAGAAGAAATTCTTTGCTGCTGGTGGTATCAACGCAATCAGTCATGGGACTAACGCCCTGGGAAAGACCATTGTTGGAAGGGGAAAGACTATTGTTGGAGGCTTTAAACGAGTTAATGGGGGCCTTGATAGAACCCCTGGTCTCGCTGATCCGGAGCAGATTTCTATTGCCAGTAAAGAGGATACTAGGAGCAACAACAGCCTAGACGGCGACAAACCCTCTTCCGACCATGGTTCACAGTTACAGCAACAATCATCCCATGAGTATACCGATGAAGACCGGAACTCGCGCCGGCCAGGTTGGAGGCGAAAGTCATCATCCCTCTCTCGGCTAAGTCATCGAGGCGACAGGGTACCGGAAGCTGATGAGATGCCTTTGACCAGACTTGAGTCTACGGAGCAACAGGTAAATGAAGAACCTGGCATCGTCGACGATGACAGCTCTTTGCGGAAAGAGAAAGAAGGCGAGAAAAAAGGGCAAGAATATCCTCTCGCTTACAACACAAATTATGAGAATGAGTCTGGAGAACCACTCTGGAAAAAATACATTCGACAAAAAGATCGCGAGACTATGCGTCTCCCTATCTTTGGGATCAGTTGGATGCCATCTCTACCTTTGATCGGGAGAAAGGTCGACACTATTGATTACTGTCGGAAAGAGGTAGCACGGCTCAATCTAGAAATTGAAATCGACCAAAAACACCC
Organism: Talaromyces albobiverticillius; assembly: GCA_023721895.2. Classification (NCBI taxonomy): domain Eukaryota; kingdom Fungi; phylum Ascomycota; class Eurotiomycetes; order Eurotiales; family Trichocomaceae; genus Talaromyces; species Talaromyces albobiverticillius. The sequence goes on along the minus strand of JAMBUR020000001.1, from coordinate 3,215,793 downwards.
GGAAAAATTCCCTCTCATGAATTCAGCTTTCATCCAATTCAACCATCAGGTAGCAGCACATATGGCTTGCCAAGCTGTCAGCCACCACATTCCAAAGCAAATGGCCCCACGAGTGGTGGAGATCTCACCAGACGATGTTATCTGGGATAACATGTCGCTCAAATGGTGGGAACGATACCTACGTACCGGTGGTATTTTCGTGGTTGTCTGTGGTATGGTCGCCTGTTGGGCTATTCCAGTTGCCTTTTCTGGAGTCCTGTCTCAGCTTTCCTACCTAGAGGGAAAATTTACATGGCTTGCTTGGTTGTCCAAATTACCTCACTGGTTGTTTTCAGCCATTCAGGGTGTATTGTCTCCTATATTCTTATCTCTACTAATGGTAGTGCTCCCATTCATTCTCCGCTTTTTGTCTCGGACTCAGGGCCTACAAACGGGAATGGCGGTGGAACTGATGGTTTCCAACTACTATTTTGCATTCCTCTTTGTTCAATTGTTCCTCGTCGTGGCTATTTCGTCCAGTTTTTCCGCCCTGATCGATTCAGTCACGGATGTAACGAGCTGGCCTGAACTTCTCGCCGACAATATTCCCAAATCCAGCAACTACTTCTTTTCCTACATGATCCTTCGAGCCATGTCTGTCAGTGCTGGTGCACTGGCTCAGATTTTGAACTTGATCAAATGGTTTGTTCTCGGACCACTATTTGACAACACTGCGAGAAACAAGTGGTCGCGGACTACCAATTTGCACATAATGAAATGGGGAAGTTTCTTCCCTATGTATACCACTCTCGCGTGTATCGGTAAGCGTTGCCTATTATCTACACCATTGATTTGAAGATCCAACGGCTAATAGAATATGTTAGGTTTCATTTACCTCATCATCGCTCCGCTAATCGCTGTATTTGTTACTGCTACTTTTGCTCTCTTCTGGTTTGTGTATCGATACAACACGCTCTATGTCACGAAATTCCGCTTCGATACCGGTGGGCTTCTGTTTCCCAAGGCCATTAACCAGTTGTTCACGGGACTTTATGTTATGGAACTGTGCTTGGTCGGTCTTTTCTTTCTTGTACGAGACGAGAACGATAACGTGGCATGCCAGGGACAAGCAATAGTCATGATTGTCGTGATGATACTTACCTTGGGGTATCAATACTTGTTGTATGAGGCATTTTCCCCGCTTATTCGTTACTTGCCAATCACTTTAGAAGACGATGCTGTCCGGAGAGACGAGGAGTTTGCCAGAGCCCAAGAAGTACGACACGGCTTGTCTATGGATGATGATGAGGATGCGAGGGAGGAATTTGGTTCTGAAGAGCATACGAGCGACGCGAACCAAAAGGAGATTGAACTGCAAGCTATCGGTCAAGAAACCGAAACACAAAAAAACAAAGATGGTTTCTTTACTAAGCCTTTCCATGCGATTCCAGGAGTGAGCAGGCCATCACCAAACCGACGCTCCAAATACTTGAGCTCGACTTCTAACTATGACGTGCCGAGCATCCAAAAGCTACGACAACAACTGGCGTACAAGGCCGAAGACGAAGAAACACGAGGCACTGGCACCAACACGGTAGGGAGGGCTCTATTCGCTGGTATCCACGACGAGTTAGAGGATCTCACACCCGATGAGCGTGACCAGCTTGTCCAACGGGCATTCCAGCACGAGGCTCTAAGAGCAAAACGTCCTGTCATATGGATTCCGCGTGATGACCTTGGGGTAAGCCATGACGAGATTTACTGCACCCAACGGTTCAGCAAACATCTATGGATTAGTAACGAATATCAAGCGCTGGATGGCAAATGTAAAACCATTTTTAGTCGCAGTCCGCCTGATTTCTCGGAGGTTGACTTGGTTCAACTGTGAAAGAGCATGATCACATTCTTTTGCTTAGACTTTGCTTTTCCGAATTCAAATTTACACTTTCTTTTTACGGGAGGCGGGGGGGATTGTGTTATTGCTATTGTACTTACACTTCGAGCGCAGTTTGGGATTGGCATTTTGAACAGCACAGCGTTCTTTCCTTTTTTTGTGAAGAGTTTCGTTACTAATGATATACGATAATAACGATACCTACATTGCTTTACTTTTTAACATTACAAAATGCACACTGATTTTGCTACTTGGATACCGATTGTTTGGTAGGATATTTTAAATATCAAGTGTAGAAAGTAGATAGTAATGCTATAATAGTGAGCACATTAGGGTTGCCCCCAAGCATTCTCAGTTCGTCAACTGTCAGATATTCAAGGCATAGGATTATATTCAACTCAGATTTTGGGTGAAAGCAGCAGCAATCAAAGGAATCCCATCTAATCCATGTACTTGCAGACCGGCAGACGATAATTATCTACAACCCAATACCGACGTCGCACACCGGTCCATTCACCTTCCAGAGGTGGCACAGGGATATCCTCCCAACTAACATCGAATCCAGCTTCAAAAACATCCATCTCCACCACCTTCTGATAGACATCATAGCTAATCTGTCTATCCGCACCCATCCCATTAAAGAAACTCCACAGACCCTCCGTATCCAGCAAACCGATGACTTGCTCAGACAAGAATTCACGGAAATCAGCATATGACTCGGCAAAAGTGTCATAGTAGATCGCATCAAACATCTCGCCTTCTTCGACAAGTTTGGGGAGAATATCTTGCCATCGTCCTTCGTGGATTACGACGCCCGGTTTTTCGTGCCATCCTTTCTGCTTCATGGTGGCTACTACCTCTGCATGCGCCTCGACGATGTGGTGCACGCTGGGGGACTGCTCTTGGAAAAATCCGTCGACGATTCCCATTCCATGTCCTATATTGAGCACCCGTAGGCCCTGGCTGGGCAGGAGTTTGCGCGCTGTTTTGGCCATGATCTCAGACTCCCATGCCATCATGACTCCGTTTTGGTCGTTGTCAAGGAGTCGATCATCTTGGAAAGTCAGGTTTGAATGAAGGTATCGGACGTTTGAGACGTTGGGCTCGGCTTCAGATTCGAGGTTTTGTTCTTCTTGTGTCGTCGTTGCAGTAGACTCGTGTGTCTCTCGTGTTGCTTCATCTTCCTCTCCCTGCTCTTCTCCGGTGGCGTCGTCCTCCTCCTCCTCGTCATCTTCAATAATTTCATAGCCTTCAAGTCGATTAAAAAGCAGCTCTGCGCGCACACCAGCATCAACCATGAGTTCATATAGCTCAGTTAACTTGAACCGTCTCGCCAAACAACCGGGTGTCTCATTGTTCTTATCCAAATCATTCCAGATGGCGCCTTCCTGTAGCAAGAATCTGACCGTTTCCCGTGCTGCTGCTAATTCTTCTGCTTGCTCTTCATTACTTGCATCTTCATTATGACCATTCACCACCCCATTTGTCTGCTTCTCGCCTTCTTCTTCTTCTTCATCCGGCTCGCAAGCTGCAATGGCGGCGTGTAAGGGAGCGTATCCGGTCTCTGGATCCTTCACATTTGCCGGATTTTCCGCACCACTGTTGTTGGATCTGAGCAGCTGTCGCAGCTTTGGAATATCGTGTTGAGATGCTGCGAGCAGGATTTCTTGGATGTCCAAGTCGACGTCTATTTCGACGTGGTTGATTTCGATGTGGGGGTCTGTCATGGTTGAGGTGTCGTTCACGAACAGTCCGCGATGTGTGATTGTAGTGAAAGGTTTGAATTAAAGAAGAACACTTATACTAGTATTCTTGGAGATGAATTAATAGAGCCAATGCTTTATGGTTTGTTGATTGTGAAGAGCAGAAGTGATGCATTGCGGGGAAAGATCGAAATTATTTTTTCTCATTGTCCTTATCGATAAGTGATAAGGCTATCTCCTTTGGGAATTGCTTCAACGTCCTTCACTTCAGCCTTTTCATTCGTGATCAACGCTTTTTTCAATTCCTGACTATATGCTTCGCCAAAGGGAAACTCGTGATTATTATACTTCGTAATTGCATATTAATGGGATATCGATTTCGGTATTATGTTGCTAATATTCGTTGTGAGAGCACCATACCTATCAGTGTATTAAACCTCCCGACAATGTGTTTAATGAAGGCTCGGTTTCTGAGCTTTGTACGGAAAGAAGCCTTGAATGGCAGGAATATTGGAGATTCCAAGTCATGCAATGACGATGAGAAAGAATAAGGAGCGATAGAACTGCATTAAAGCACTGATGTTGTTCACTATTTATACATGATGTGGTGCACAGGCGACATAGAAAATGGTTTTTGGAAACAGAAGAAGGGAGGTTTCAGTAAGATGGTGATAATTGTGAGAATTCCAAATGGCTATATCATAGCCTTTTTTTACTTTTCAGGCTCAATGCCGGAGTTGACGTTCAAGCCCAAGCCCTGAGTGTCAAGGTAGAGCTTGTTCCTTCCACCAGATTCCTGAAGAATCGTGGCAATATTCCGCGCGTTCTCGATGCGTCGCAGTTCAACATAACTCTTGCTCTTCTTGATAGCATCACCAATAAGTTCGGCAGAGCGGGCTTCACCCTGGGCTCGGACAATAGTAGCTTGTTTCTCTTGGCGGGCCTTGTCGACAAGGAAGGCAGCTCTTTGAGCGTCTTGTTGGGCAACCTGTTTAGCTTCGACGGCGGCAGTGAACTCGGGAGAGAATGCAAGATGCTAGGTTTTCACAATTAGATTCTGTCATGGCAACTATTTCGTTATCGAATGGGGCAAGCTTACAGTCAAAGAGACATCATCCAATGTAATATTAAAGCGCGCTGCTCTTCGGGCCAAGTTATCGCGAACCAGACGGGCAACATTCTCTCGCTGTGTGATCAATTGACTGGCGTTGAACTGAGCAACGACGCTCTTCAAGACCTCATTGACAATAGATGGCAAAACTCGCTCATCAAAGTCCTTGCCAAGTGTTCGATAGATTTGAGGTAGAGCTTCAACACGCGGTCGCGACAAGACACGACATGTAATGTTGACCATCTGCAAGTCCTTCGTTCCGGTCAAAGATGCGACATTCCTTGGCTTTGCGCGAACATCGTAAACGACGGGTGTCTCGACCCAGGGAATTCGAAGATGTGTTCCTGTAATAAGAGAATATTGTAAGTACGCGAGAATTCGAAGATTCTAGGATATATTAAAACCTACCTTCGCTGTAAATCTCTTTCTTCACACCGGATAACCTGGAATACTTAATGGCTCGGTGACCACCATCGACTGTTTCACAAAGAACTATCAGCACCCTATCCAGACTGGCTCACATAGAAACCGAGTCATTTTGATATCTTACCGTTAAAAAGAGAGTTCGACAGCGCAACTCCTCCAGCTATCAACAGAACAAGAGCAGCAGCGGAGCCTCCAGCAGGCGCACCTCCAAACCGGAAACCGCCGCCGCCACCGGCTTTAGCTCGGTTCTGGAGGATAACCTGCAGTCTCTCCCATTGTTCCCGCGGGTTCCCTGCCATATTGTCTGATGCGTTGAGTAGATATTGATGAAGAAAAGATTGAGGTCGTCGAACCTGCGGCTGACAGAGCAACAATTGAAGGTCAGAAACGGGTTTAGCTGGATGGGGATTAGCGTAGGCGGGAAAACGGGGCATTAATGCAAGCTTTCTTTACTCCCACGCGACTTCATTCATAGCTCCAGCACTCCATATTATTCATTTTGATTCTGTCAGTACTAGCAGGTTGACGAATTGCTTCTTTTTTCTGTACTGCAGCAGTTTCAGCGGCTCGGTAAAGTCACCACACCACTCAATATGGCTCCAGGAACCGGGAAGAGTGTCTTCCTGGGGAATATTCCCTACAGTAAGTTACCTCATACTCCCTTTGCGAAGATATGATTATACTAAATTTGCCCAGATCTTACCGAGGAACAAGTGAAGGATATCCTTAGTACGGCAGGCACTGTCACGAAATTCAGGCTTATGATGAACCCGGAGACTGGCAAACCCAAAGGATACGGATTCGCCGACTTTGCAGACGCCGATGCTGCTGCTTCAGCTGTTCGAAATCTGAACGATTATGAGATAATGGGAAGAAAGATCCGGGTGGACTGGCCGCATAATAACGAGAAAGATTCGGTACCAGAGGATTACTCAGATACCCAGACGGGATACCAACAACAGCTACCTCAACAACAAAACCCGAGCTCTCTCCCGCCTCTGCCCCCAGGTGTAGAAGTACCGCCACATCTCGATTGCCCGAATGCGATCTCTCAAACGCTATCACAACTTCCCCCAAACCAACTCCTCGATGTCCTCTCGCAAATGAAATCTCTAGCAGTGGCAGACCCCGCACGAGCAACAGAACTCCTCCGAACAGCGCCTCAGCTTGCATATGCAATCTTCCAAGCCCTACTTCTTATGAACCTAGTCGACTATAGCACACTTGGTTCTGTTGTTGAGCAAGCGTCACAAGCCGCCGCTGCTGCCGCCCCGCCAACAAATCAACCATATCAACCATACGGTGCTGGCGTCCCAGCGCAAGTGTCGACACCACCCGTTCATAGCACACCATTTGCACCTCCGGCTCAGCAACCACCAACTGCTGCACCTCAACAGGTACCAGGTCAAGAAGAGCTATTGCAACAAGTATTGAGCATGCCCCAAGCACAGATTGACGCTCTACCGCCTCTCGAACGAAGTCAAATCATGATGCTGCGACAGCAATTACTACAAAGCGGCATGCGATGATTTTATATTAGGCTTAATTCCATATTCCCCTTCCGAGGGAGGGAAAAACAGTTGACTTGACTTATCTGCTTTGCATGGATAATAAATGCGGATCTCGGATGGCGAATGGCGCAACAAAAAATATCTGGTTGTAACTGGGCTTTAGTTAGGAGCTTTCTTTTTTGGACCTGCTGTACTTATAGTTGATGATTTCAGAGCATTTTACACACACGAATAACAATACCCCAATTCTTACACAATATCAGATATGAAAAGAAAGAAAAGTCTACTCTATAAACTATTTGAATCAATGCCTTTAAATCATTCACAGCTAGCTCTTTACTGTGAGCTTTTGTTTCACAGACCAAGTTTCTAATATATCTTATATAGCTTTGATTAATTGGTCTCTCTTTGTATCTAGGTAATGGAGACGAAGCATTTCTTTGAATTCAGTAGCATGCCCCTGAGTGAAGTGTGTAGATTCCTTAAAAATGAGGCATCTCACAAACTCACCCTTGTATGAAAGAATCTCACGATGTTTATGCCCAATCACCTCACCACGCAAATCAGTTGCCCAGGTAATCTTTGTAATAGCAAGCAGACCCGCATGGACTCCCATTGTGTGACTGGAATATTCCATGCAATTAGAAAACTGTCAAAATTCTCCCACTTGCAAAGGGTGGTTTTTCTTCACATTTTGGTGAATCTCATTTTTGTCAACAAAATTGATTCCACTGCTGCAACTTCTTGAATTTCACAATAGACCCTTGGGTTTTGAAGACATGTTTTGAAAGCAACAGTTGACAGACCAGGGATCAAAGGAGCATCATGGATGGCCCTAGAACTCGAGCTCAAACTCGAGCTCAAGCAGCCAAACGAAAAATAGGAGAGACAAACCCTGACGACTCTGATTATCAAAAAAATTCACCAACTAATCTTGCCAATGAAGTCGAGGAACACGTGCAGCAAGATGAAGGCCAGCCCAGAGAGACGAAGAAGGGCAAGACGCGTGCTGCAACGCGACTATCAAAGACAAACAACCGCACCAGCAATAACGAAACTGAAAACGGCAACAAAAACCAGCAAAGAACACGAAAAAAGCAGAAGACGGAGGTTCTTGAAATCCCCGAGAGCGAATACGCGGAGATCGAATACGTGAACCAAGTGAAACAGAATTTCGCACCAAAGAACGGCTTAGCAGGAAACCTACCCCCTATCCATGATCTTGATGAGATTTTCGAACAGATCACTTTGAATGCTGTTCACGATGGCCGATTGCAGAAGTTCATCAAGTCTCTCAACGGACGCAAGTTGCGTGTTGCCACAATTTGCTCAGGCACAGAGAGTCCAATTCTAGCTCTTGAAATGATTATTTTCCGTAAGTTTGAAGGCTCTTTCCCGTATATACTTGGGTGTACCAGTGATACTTATTCTTCTCCAGATTTGAAGAGACTAGGTTTAGAGTCTTTCGAATTCAAGCATCTTTTTAGTGCAGAGATTGTCGAGTACAAACAGGCGTATATCGAAAGAAACTTTCGCCCACCTTTACTTTTCAGAGATGCAGTCGAGCTGCATAAAACCACAGCGTATGTACTTCATTCTTTCTGAGATGTAACTTTCATATGAGTTATGGCCATTTTCACTCACGGTGGTTGTATATATAGACACACAGCATACGGAGCTGAGCGCGAAGTACCCACACGACCAGACCTCCTTGTCGCTGGATTCTCTTGCGTGGATTACTCCAACCTGAACAATTGGCGCAAAGAATTTGGGGAGCGTGGAGAGTCCGATGACACACTCAGAGCTCTTGTGGCGTACTGTGAAATCCATCGACCTAGAATAGCAGTCCTTGAAAACATCAGCAATGCACCTTGGAATCATATCGGATCTGCGTTTGAAAAAGTTGGATATCATTTCCGCAGTGTGAAGGTAGATACGAAAGATTTCTATCTACCACAGACACGCGAGAGAGGTTATGCTATTTGCATTGAAAAGTCCCTGGCCAAGAACGGAGAGAAGATGCTTGATGAATGGGCCTCCATCTTCCTCAGTTTTCAGCGTCGAGCAAGCTCACCTTTCACTGATTTCATTGATCCTGACGATGAAGTCATAGAGCAGCGCAAGCTCGACCGTCTGACCATGTCTGAACCAAGATCCTCCCCTAACTGGTCCCTCTACAAAATCAGACACGCTGACGTCCGCCGAACAACCACTTTTGGCAACGGACGGCCTATAACGCACTGGGAAGAAGGTGGTAAGTGTCGTCCTGCGACATGGATGGACCGGCCGTGGTTTTTATCCCAAGTGGAACGTGTTTGGGACACAATCGATGTCAACCATTTGCGTACGCTGGCGATATCGGGTTACGATAACAGTTTCAAAGTGTGAGTGAACGCTTTTTATGGAAGATCGCAACTGTTACTAACTTTGATTTTTTCTTAAAGTCGCTGCATTGACATCTCGCAAGGCGTTGACCGAGATATGGACACTAGGCCATTGGGTATCATGGGATGTATTACACCCTGTGGTATGTTATATTCCACAGCTCGTGGTGGTCAGATCCAAGGACGCGAGATGCTGGCCATGCAAGGAATGCCGTTAAGCCGTCTATCCTTAACTCGAGAGAATCAAAGCCAGATGCAGGACCTAGCAGGAAACGCAATGAGCACCACCGTTGTCGGCCCAGCGATTATAGCAGCACTGATAACTTCACATTCGATGTTTAAAATGAGCCCGGAAGAGAAGAGTGCCTTCGATACCGAAGAACAGGCGGAAAAGCATACGCCTATGCCAGCTTTGATGAGCTCCTATCTATCGAATCCACGAAGCTTGTCCCCATGCATAGAAGTTATTGTTGATTGGCTGGCTAAGCTCAAGGCTCTTGCTGGGTTGACAGTGAGTCTGTGCAGTTGTGAGGGTCCCTATGGCATAGGACGGTACGGTCTATACCGATGTACGGACTGCAAATTTACAGCTTGTGCTGCCTGTCGAGTCAATCCCATCCACAACTACAAGCCAATCCCCGTGTCACAGCTTGAGATTCGCAAGGACCCAAAGATGTTTCGAGAACTACTTCTGTGGGCCCTTCCAGCTACCATACAGCCTCCAAAACTCCCGATGCATATGTACGAATCGATATCTGACCAGTACTTGTCGTTCGAAGAGACCCGGGATATATGGAAACAGTTTCTTGAGACTGTTGAGCTAGTCTGTCAGGATATTCTCATGTACAAGTCTATCAAGAGAGCTCAAATGTGGAAAGTAGTGTACGAGGGTTGTCATTCTATCCTTCATCTGACAATCGACTCTCAAGGGATGCAGTGGAATCTGTTTGCAAAGGCACCACGAAGTGAGCCTGCCAGAAGCCATTTTCGAGAAATTGTCCGCCATCCAATTGCGAGAATGAAAGTCCATGATAATGGCTCATCAATTCTGGAGGGAGAATGGCAAATATGCAAACCCTTATCGAAGAAAGAGAAAACTGTCACCTTGAAAGGTACCGGGGAGTTGATACCGTCCTATGAAAATATCTGTGGTCTTCCAGGATCGTATCAAGAGCAAAAAGTCTGGAGCAGCATTCTCATCGGAGGTGATGATGAGGCCATGAAAGGTCTTTCTTTGGATATTCGCGGCACATATGAGCGACTACCTAACTGTGGAGGGGCATTGCAGTCACTGCATCGCCGCATGCCACAAGCAAATGAGCCGACCTTGTTCTTCTTCCTCGATCCGAGGAGACTGGGCCCTTCTCAGCTCGATTCGTGGGTTGTCTCGACGGATCCACGCCGCAAAACTGATGATATGCAGAGAAATATAATCTTGCAATTGGATAGCAAATGGGACTACCAGAAATTTTCCTCTTCAGAGACTTCTTCTGTACTTGCTTCTTATCGACAATGGATTGATGCTGGGACCATGTCGTTCACAAACTGTGACTCACGATTGGGAATTGCTAGTCGCATACCCAACTCGAACATTGCACTTCCGATCGATGGCAATAGTTGTTATGACTGCTACCTGCCCCTTTTATCCGTAGCAACGGATATTATCCCAGGAATGAGTGTGCCGTGGAAGCAAGGTCCATGGCAAGCCATAGAAATAAGCAATTTCGAAGAGATAGGCAAATTTGCTTGGGTATGGGCCAAATTCATGACCTGGTCCCCCTGCACGAGTTGGAGAACTGCCAAGGCTACCTTCGAGGTTTGTGAACGTTGCTCACCCAAAAAGCCCAAGATGGCGTGGACAATCATTAAAGGAAAGGAACGTCCCATTGAAGATCCGGTGGATGCAGCAAGATGCGAGCGAGACTATAAATTGAGACCATCGCCATTTCGCCTTTTCACAAGATTGGAAAAATCGGAAAATGGAGAAGAGAAAGAGACTGGTCATGTGTGCTTCGGTTTGAATTTCAAAACAATGTTTCATCGAGCATGTGGAACAATAGCACACCGTCGCAATGGCAGTACGCACTTTGATTTTTACTGGCGAGTATCCAATAACGATGACACAGATATTCCTCGCCCAGGAAGTTATCGCATATTGAATAACAATGGCGAGCCAGAAGCCGAACAGCCCCCTCACTTCAGAATCCCCCTACGGTCAGATCAGCGACGGTCGCTTCAGTGGGCTCTGACACGAGAATCAGATGACATGGAAGCTTTTCCGGAAGAGGAAGTCGAAGAAGCAGCCTTGGGACCTCTTAACTGGAGAGCAGAAGCCAAAGTCATTGTTCATCGTAAGATTAGGGGCGGAATATTAGCAGACCATGTTGGCTTCGGTAAAACGGCTGTGATTTTGGGGCTGATAGACTACCAGCATGAAAAGGACATGCTTGAAGCAGATGATCCATGTGAAAATGCAATCCCACTGAAGGCAACGTGCATTGTAGTCCCTGATATCTTATTTGATCAGTGGCAAGGCGAGATCTCAAGGTTTCTCGGAGACAAGTACACAGTCCTTGAGATTGGCACCATTACCAAATTGGTAGAAACTTCAGTTGAGACATTTCAATCAGCTGACATCGTTCTCGTTTCATGGGCGGTGTTTACAGGCGTGTTTTATTTCAAAAAGCTGGAAGAAATAGCCGGAGGACCATCACCTCCGAAAGCGGGCAGCAACAACGTGCGAATTTTTGAAGCCTGGTTTGACGATGTGCTCGGTTCGGTTGAAGACCAGGTCAATTCACTTCAACAAGACGGACCAGAAGCATTTCTAGAAGCCATTCAACGTAAGCGAAACTCCGTTTGGGGCACTGATGCTTACAATTGCTACTTACCATCCAGGAGAGTTAGAGGGAAGAAGGCAGGAATGGCTGGTGTCTCTGACGATTTCTCTTCATCGAACCAGGCAGTAGATCCTGGAGTTGGTTCGATTAGGACAGAGACCTTCGCATCTATAGCAGGAAGCAAGAACGGTATCAAAAGCGTTCCGTCAAAATCCAAGAAGACATCGAACAAAGAAACACTTTTCTTCAGATCGACTTTTGGCATTCCAGAAAACAAGCAGACGTCAATGGGGGATGTCAAGGAAACTGTTCTCCACATGTACCGTTTCCAGAGACTCGTCATCGATGAGTTCACATATTTGAATCAGGATCGACATGCGCTGTTGGCAGCCCTCAAAGCACGTTCGCGTTGGATAATGTCTGGAACACCTCCTATTAAGGGTTTTGTGGCCGCGGAGAAGATGGCTCGACTGGTCGACGTATATCTCGGAAAGACCAGCGATGATGATTATGAAAAAAGCAAATACAAACGGTCAGGTAAGAGAATACAACCCATATTCGGATCTGACTTGGGACCCAAGTCTCTAACGAATATAGAATCCGAGAACTTTCACTTCTTCAGAGATTTTGCGAGTAGAGGGTGGCATTTCCGCCGTAATGGTCTTGCACAGTATTTCATTGATGTTTTTATGCGCCAGGTAAGTGAGAGAAATTACAGCCTCTTGTCACATCTAACGAAGAGACAGAATACTCCCGAAATCCCACGCATAGAGTGGAAGGTCCATTATTCTCCTATAGTTCTGTCTGCCGTGGAAAGGATCCTCTATCTTGAACTGAAACTTTTTTTCGAATCGTACAATCCACAAACAAAGGGCGAAAAGAAAGAAAAATATTTGTATGATCAGCGTGGAAGAGTCAGTGAAATTGTCGATACGTGTGATACTCCAGAGCAAAGCCTGGTCAAACGCTCTTCATATTATGATGCATTACCTGGGTGGACATCGGCAACTGAGAAGATTGACACGGTTCCCAAGCTTATTAAGCACAGAGGCGAAGAGATGAACAAGCTTGCTAGAGAGATCAGGATACAGTCAAAAGCTGTATCTTGGCTATTTCATCAACTTGAACAAACCGATCCTCGTTTTGACGCTCTCAAAGCGAGTCTTATGTCAAACGACTATGGCGATACTGAAGTTTCCAATCTGGTTCAGCGAATAATTGATGAAGCCCTTGAATCATATCACGAAGATGACTGGAAAGAATTTTGGCATCGTTGCGTCAATAAGCCCACTTCTGTTGATAAGCGAAAGAAGAAAAAAGAAGAAGAGACCAGTGACGAGGAGAAAGAGCAACAACAAGATGTTGATGGCGAACATGTCTCAAAGTCACGGCAAAATAATTCTGCGTCTCAGCGAAAGAAGGACAGGTTGAAGGCCCTACCAGACAGCCCATCAGAGAAAGAAAAGGAACTTCGAGAATGGACAAACAAAATCCGAGTGAATATCCTTGCCCTGGTGGAACGGACGAGGGCACTTAGATTCGCGGTGTCGGGTCATCAATTTGAAAATCCAGACACTATACCTCATTGCCAGAACTGCGGCCGGAAGGACAAACGAAACTCAAAGGAGCATATCGTCTTAGGGAAATGTGGGCATATCGTTTGCAAAAAATGCCTCAAAGATGTACTCAGGGATAACAAGTGCAACGTTCATGATTGCCGGGCAGCTGTAGACAAGCAATATGCCATTCCTGGTCGTTATTTCTCGATGTGCCAGCGCGTCGAAAAGAGAACTCCCGTGGGTGGAACGAAGATGGAAACATTAATTAAGCTCTTGAAGGACACCAACACAATACCCAAAAGGGATCAAGTGATTCTGTTCTTGCAATTTGCAGATCTCGAGGGCCCGGTAACAGCAGCCTTTGAAAAACACAACATCTCTTATGCATCAGTTGGGATGAGCGGCGGACGCGGCAGGAGCAAGATAAAGGCATTTGCCGGAAATGACAAAAAGGTTGCCATACTTCAATTGGGGACTGAAAATGCTGCAGGACTGTGAGTTTTGAACTTTTCCGAGGTTTGTTTTAATTTCTATGCTGCTCACTAACCATTCTCTTTCTATCCTATAGCAACCTTCAGAACGCCAACCATGTCATCTTTTTTGCGCCTTTCGCGGCCAAGAATCTTTATGAGTACCAGAGTACAATAACGCAATCCAGCGGCCGTGTCATACGTTTCGGCCAGAAGAAAGAGGTTCATATTTGGAATCTGGTGGCATTGAACACTCTTGAAGTTGGTATACTGCAAGGACAGGATGGACGCACTCTTGTCAGGCACGCCGACGGAGAGTATGAGCTGGTTCTCGACGATGAAATCAGAGCGAGTGATATCAAAGGGTTCGAGGTTCCGGCTTTCGATTGGAAGTAGAAAGAGTCGAAGTTCTGGGGTGGATGTCAAGCCATATTTTGCCAGGGGCTCTTTCCTTCGGCAAGCTGCTGTTCATCTGTGTTAGACAACCAGATTGTTGACTGTGTGAAATTTTTTCATGTTCCACGCCTGCAATATCATGTTAGAGTATGGCGGCATTTTTGATGTGTTGAAAATAAAAAGGGAAGGCACGACCCCGAGCGTCGGAATGTCCGCAATCAATTAGTCGATTGCTCATCTGCGTGTGATGTACCAAGTCAGAGCACTAAAAATGTAGGAGTTTTTAAATTCGTAAAGTCAAAAAAAAAATATTGTGATATGCATGGCTCAAGTTTTTTTCTCATATAAATCAAGGCCACAAAACATGAAGACAGTATACTGTACAGTTTGAAATTTAAATATTCTCAATCACCGTCTCATGAGTTTCGCCGGTAAAGAAATCGCAATCCCAGCTCTATTAAATAAGACGAATTCGGCAGTTATCAAAACATAGAAAGCAAACAAACAAAGGGTAAAAAGGATGTTTTGATGCCTCATTCGCTTACAGCTCTCCATCTTTCCTCATGAACTGTTCGGGATTCCATGTAACCTCCTTGAGATTCGTCAAGCCAGCACTGTTTTCGCACGTGTCTCTTCCACTCAGAGGGCCAGGAGCGGGAACTTTGGCTGTAGCGCTGGTGGCGGATTCCTTCAAGGCAGTCAGGAGTTGGGTGACAGACTCGGGGGTCAAGTCCTCGTAATAATCATCGTTAATCTGAACCATGGGAGCATTGACACAGGCACCAAGGCATTCGACCTCGATATAAGTAAAGAGTCCATCCTCTGTGGTATGGCCAGGAGTAATGCCGAGGTGCTTGTTAATCGCCTCGACGATTTTGTCGCTTCCGCATCCGCCAAGTTGGCAAGGTGTCTAATGCACGGAAATGGATACCAGTAAGTTCCAGGCTCAACTTAACGCCAATGCAATTTATTTCAATAAACTCACCGTCGTGCAAACCTGCACAAAGTATTTGCCCACAGGATCTCTGTTGTACATGGTGTAGAAGGTCGCGACTTCGTAGACTCGCATCGGGGGCATTTCTAGCATACGGGCAACCTCATTCATGACGCTGATGCTAGTGAAGCCGTGCTGGCGCTGGCCGAGATCCAAGAGAGGCATGACAGCAGCCTTCTTGTACTGCGGGGGGTACCGGTTGAGGATTTCATCGATGATTTTCAGGTTCTCTGTGTTGAACTTGAAAGGGATGGTCGGGTTGTTGTCGGGTTTGTTGCGGTGCTAGAGGTCGTATCAAACAAGGAGTCAGCGATTGAAGCGAGCAATTCATTGAGACGAAATATCAAAGTTGAAAGAGAGCGGTCGCAACGAGAGTCCGGGAGGGTCGTTTCTTACCACGGCGAGCACATCGCTAAGCACTGGCGCGCCCACAGAGAACGCCCGCCATTGAGGCCGGGAAATCTGTGGAACGACTTGTCGGGAGGAACGCACGAGGGCCGGGAACAGTTTAGAAGCCATTGCCGGCGTCAATGTGGGTTGAATGGAGGGCGCGAAGTTGTCGAGAGAGACACACGAAGTTCCGGGAATCAGGCAAGACGTCGATTGCAGGGAAGCTGCCGGGGCCAATCACAGCCCACTCAATTCAATTCATGGCCGCAGCCAATCACGGCCCGCGCTTAGTCAGTTTCGTCCATATAATTCAGGCACACAACATCTCTCCTATCAGTTTTCTTAGCAGTACGTACTGGGTAATGTATTGATCATTGTCTAGAATTTGTTGGCCATTTCATCAATGGATGCTATTTTGCATAGTCCTACGGTGCCTAGCTAGGTATTGATGGGTCGGCCCTGACTGAAAGAATCTGGCCCTTCTCAGACGTCTTCCAACTTATAAACTTCATACGCTGGTTCCTCATAGGGGTGGGCTTTGACAAGAGCCTTGACCGCGTCAAGCATCGTCGGTCTTCCCACGCACAAGATCTCGACCTTCATCTCCTCCACAAACTCTAGTGCCCCCACGGCGCCAATGTTGGGGTTCGCACCATCTCCAGGCAAGAATTGTCCTCTTCCAGGCGTCTGAAAACAACATTTAGAGTATTTACCACCGGGAAATGTTCCTGCACCAGTGGCGAAGATGGCTTCTTTGCATGTTTCGAGTTGCGCGTGAGGCACGAAGAATATCAGCTTGTAGCGATCCGTCACAATGGAGCTGCTAGTTGTTGACATTTTTGCGCTGAGAGTCCAATGTGCATGCGGCAGAAAGCAGTGACGAGACAGGTTCAATGGTATTCGTGTATTTGCGCTGAACATGAGTAAGTCTTTTGGGATGCGTCAATCAGTTGTCGGAGTCGATTGCATTGCAACACGACATCACGTTGATTTGGCGACTTGATTAGTCATCCATGCATGAATTCTCGAGATGACCACGACAAAAATCCTAACAAACACGCAAGGCGAGATGAAAATGAGATTCCTGTAGCAGTGAACACTATGCTTTTCTTATAATGATACCACTCGCTGGCGTTTAGACTGTACACCACTCTCACGGCACTTAATCGGAGAAATATAACCTGGGAATCATAATGCATTCGTTCATTTACAGATAAATTCCCACATAATGACTATATATACATTGAATCCTGGAAAGCCTAACAATATTTTTATGCTTGATATGCTCGGACATGGTCGTCGACCAATTTCAAGAGCTCTGATTTCCTTTCCTGCTCAACCCAACTGCCATTGATACTATTATCCGCAATCGTTTTCCACTCTGCGATGCTCAAGTCAAAGGCTTCTTGAACGCTGCAATAGTTGTGCAAAATAAATCCTCCAAAATAGGCCGGATCATCACTGTTGAGAGAGAACTTGACGCCAGCATCAAGGAATTTCCGGATCGGGACTTTGCTGATATGATCGAAACAGCGCAACTTGACGTTCGACACCGGACAGACAGTAAGCAGGATCTCATCTTTGGCAACCTGCTCCATCAAACTAGGGCTATCAATCAGCCTGATTCCGTGATCGATTCTCTGCGACTTGTAGGCCTCCAAGGCAGCTCGAATATATGATGGATCGCCTTCTTCGCCCGCATGAGCAGTTCTGCGGATTCCCATTGAGTGGGCTGTTGTATAAATCTCCTTGAACATGTCTTTCGGAGGGCCAACTTCAGATGATGATGCTCCAATACCATCGATTGCGCCCGACTCGAAATGGCCTCCTGCCACTGCCAGGTCAAACACTTTCTGGGCGTCACTTGCAGGTAAGTGCTTCAAGAAGCACATTATAAGCTTCGTAGTCATCCCATACTCCCGTTCGGCACGTTGGCACCCTGCGACGAATCCCGAAACGACCGTTTCAAAAGATATTCCTCGATTCAAGTGTTCCTGTGGGTCAAAAAAGACCTCTGCGTGATGGACGCCATCCTCATGAGCCTTCTGGAAATACGTCCATGCCAAATCTTCAAAGTCATCTTGCTTCTGAAGCACAGTCATGCCAATAAAGTAGTAGCTGAGAAAATCATCTAGAGATGTGAAATGCTCATATCGTTCAAGAAGAGTCGCTGGCGAAGTGAATTCTGGCCGTTTCTCTGTATCCGGCAAATTCACGTTGTTGCGCGCTGCCAGGGCGAACATTAGCTCAGGAGTGAGACACCCCTCGAGGTGAACGTGATGTTCGCATTTTGGCAAATGCTGTAAAAACTGATGGAGTTTGGTGTTGCACATTTTCCTTCTGTCCGAATAACTATTTCCTTGGAGACACTTGGCGGGATATGAAGAAGTGACCAAACGTCCACTAAACGCAGGGAATATTGGAGAGATTTATATATTAGTCCACTCCATATTGCGAAGGATTTTCTTTTGTCTCATCGACCTTCTCCTTCTAGAACATATCAGTCGCAAGCCACGTGTGGGTCTGCATGTGTGTCTTTTGCCAGGGTTCAGGGTGCTGATGGCCGGCTGTCGGCCATCTCCGATTCAGATCCATGGCTCGGTTTCCGTGCCTCTTTCGTCTCAGGAACCAAACATTCAACTACAGATTTTGATAGAATTGCATAAAAATATGAGATAACACCTGGTTCAGTATCTAGATTCATCACTGAGAGAGCTGTGCTAGATCTTGATGTGTTTTTTATTTTTATTTTTTAACCTTGGTGCAGTAACACAAAAGTGCCATGGACTAGATGACACAAGGAGAATCACTGTTTACACTCGTTATCCTAAAAGCTGTGCTATTTGGTGATTGGTAATACTTCATATATTCAAATAAACACATCTCGGATACCTTCTCGATGTCGTTGGCATACAAAGCTTTATGGCCAAACCTGCTCCACGAATTCAACGATATCGTCCGCAAGAGCTTGCGGGCATTCAAGAGCTGCAAAATGACCTCCCTGCGCGATAGAATAGGATATATAATTAGTACAGTCGACGACACGAGTATTTCTACAATTTTCATCTGGTGGAGAGTAGCAGCATCTTACCTTTGTATGTTCTCTCCAAAACACCAAGTTTCCTGTAAGTTCAACCCACGACCGCGGAGCAGGTATGATCTCCTGTGGAAAATAGGAAAAACCAAATGGTTTATGAATGTACAAGCCAGGCTGCTGTGCGGGAGGCACAGGAGGCGGTGGGTAGGTCTATTACTCGGGGTTAGTTTTTTTATAAATTTCAGCAGAAACACAGCATATGACAAATGAAAATGGATGGTTTACGTCACGGTAAGTGTATATAGATCTTGGGTAAGTCTCTGTCAGCCAGTATAATGTAGCCTCCTTGAGAATTGTGTGTAGAGGGATCGGATATCTTTTGTCAGGCCAATCTAAAAATTTCTCGCCAATCCTGGCCGCAGTAAGGGGTTTGTTAGTGGGCTATAGCTCGAGATATGGCGTAGATTTCTCACCATGCTAGAAGGGCTACCGGGCTCGTGGACAATATGTGACTGATCGTGCTCGGTCGTGTGGCATGCTCGAGAGAGTAGGCCGCCCCATAGGTGGTGAACCACTGTGCCCGTTTCAGGCCTTCTTCTTCGACGGCCGAATAACTCACTCCTTCTGGCGGTGTCACCTTGCCCAAAAAATTCACTATATGGAACAATTAGCCCTGAGCAATGCTCTCAAACTGAATGATTTCTACTTACAGTGAACGGCTGACGAAAGAATAATACATCATGGTTAGCAACTGTGAGTTGTATAATTACCTTTCCCACAGAGAAATATTGATGGCACACCTTTGCAAGAGTCATATTTGGCACCCAAGATGCGGCCAAGCTTGGCTCCTACGTCACCACCTTGGACGACGTATCCATTCCCAAACCCGAGATTGATCATTAATTGATTCAAAACCCGCGCGGCATCGAACGAGGTGAAGTCTCGGTCGACTGGTGGTCCCGAGGAGAATGTATAACCTGGTAGCGAGGGGACTACTAGGTGGTAGGGCAGATTGCTGGGTTCATACTTGTCGCGAAACAGCGATAGTAGCGGTAGGAACTCCAAGAAGCTTCCTGTGCTCGCAAATAATAGTTAGTTATGAAATAACCACTTTGTTTGTCTTTATTTCATCTTGTCACTGTGGAAATCCCACCAGGCCATCCATGTAGGAAGACGATTGGCTTTGCATCGTGCTTCTTGGAGAATAAAGCAACAAAGTGGATTGTTAAGCCCTCAATTTCATAGGTGAATTGAGGAAATTCATTTATTTCCTTCTCTGGGGCTCTCCTAGAGCGAATGCCATTCTGTCAGACCACAACACAGGCTAATCAAAACGCAAAATGAATGTTTGGCTCTTTTTATTAAAAAGATTGGTACCAGTCAAACGTCTTCCACTCATCTCTCGCCTGTGCCAACCATTTAGTTGACACACCAAGTCTGCCGTCTTCCTGCGATCCTTCGTAAGTCGGCGGGGCAAGCTTGGCCAGCCTTATCAAAGTTTGAAGCTCTCCAATTTGCTCGCTGGGTATGGATACAGTGAAAGGTTTGGGTGCAGTCTGAGCGCCTGCAGGGGCAGTAGCGAATTTGAAAGCCATGTTTTTGGAGTAGATGTTATTAATATCCAGTGCTAAACAGCAGTTATTGCAGAGCCTTGCGTATAAATACACCAGCCTTCAGGCCGTCGTTTATATACCTCGGTATGAAGTGAGCTGAAAGAGCTGAAGTTGTTGCCTGGTGCGCGGACATAGGGATGGCACAAGACGTCATCGCCACCAATCAGACGCGGCACTGATTAAGATAGCGAGGCCTCAGGCTAAGAGAGGCACCGCGAAAAAAAAAAGTTTCAAGTTGTATAGACCCAACACGCTCTTTATTTTCTCATGACCTTCTGATTTATTTATTCCAAGCGCTTCGTTCTACTTCTCAAACACTCTGATAACAGTCTCGGTGATTCGAATTAGAGCGCAGATTCTGTCGAAGAGCCCCTCCGCGACGACACAGGCGGCACCAACCTGACTCATAATTAGGCACGCAACCTGAGAAACATTTTGCAAGTTCAATCAACCCTCTAGCCACACTGTTATCCTCATTCCGACTCGCCGCATGCCGCAGTCCGCGCAATATATACACGATGGCCGAACGATCGACTCGAATATTGCCGGTTCACCGTTTGAGCAGAGCGCCCGATAACAAACCCCTCTCAGAATGGTGGGCAGACGAGAAGAATAAAGGAACGGCCGAAGCAGGCGCCGTTATTGAAGCTGCAGAGGCTTTGCGGTCAAGCGATATACCCGTGGGATTTCCAACGGAGACGGTATATGGACTCGGTGCGGATGCTACGAGGAGTGCTTCGGTGCAGGGGATATATAAGGCGAAGAAAAGGCCGTCTGACAATCCATTGATTGTTCACGTAGACTCGATTGATATGATCAATAAATTACTAAATCCGGGCGTGGCGCATGAAGCGTCTAATATATCGACGACAAGTGCGACTACCAAGATACCCGCAATATATGAACCTCTGATATCCCGATTCTGGCCAGGGCCGCTCACGATCCTTCTTCGGAACCCTCCAGGGTCTCTTCTGGCGAAAGAAGTCACTGCGAATCTGCCCACCTTTGGTGTGCGCATGCCCTCGTCGGCATTTGCTCGTCTGCTCATTCACGTCACCGACAGACCCCTTGCCGCTCCTTCCGCCAACGCCTCTACGAAGCCTTCGCCGACCACAGCGCAGCATGTGCACCATGATCTCAAAGGCCGGATTGACTTGATATTAGACGGAGGACCCTGCGGCGTGGGCGTCGAAAGTACGGTTGTCGATGGCCTATCTGAGCCCCCAGCAATACTTCGACCTGGTGGTATCGGAATCGAGGAAATAAGAACATGCCCCGGTTGGGAGAATGTGCAGGTTGGATACCACGACAGTGCGTTGCAGGGCAAGGAAGCGCCTCGTGCTCCAGGCATGAAATATAAGCACTACTCGCCCAAGGCGCGGGTTGTTCTGTTTGAAACTGGATTAGGCCTGCCATCGATTACGGAACGCGTGAAGCAAGACTTGGCCAGCATTAACTCTTTGAATGGCCACAGTTCAGAAAGCGAGAAAAGTGCAATGCGGAAAATCGGCATTGTGAGGACCAGAAAATGGCCTGTTGCTATCACGCTGGCCTCGGACGTCGAACTTTCACAGACAGAGACCCAGTCTCAAGAAGTAACGCAAAATGAAGAAAATCATTCAGATGTTCGTGCCATCTCTATTCGCGAGATATCTGTTTCATCGGAAGATGGTGTTCCCACTACAATTTACGACATAGACCTGGGCTCTAGTGCAGAGGCTATTGCGCGAGGGTTGTTTGCTGCATTGCGGAGTTTGGACGAATTGAATGTGGATGCAATTTATATTGAGGGCATTCGTGATGATGAGGGTGATCTTGCCGCTGCAGTGATGAATAGAATTAGAAAAGCAGCTGAAGTGTCAGTTGCGATATGAATATAATAAGAGGTCTCTATCCATCTATAGATTTAGAGAGAGCATACATCGGAAATTTTGGGATAGATATCTATTTAGTTGAAAATTCCACTCAATCTACCATGGCTCGATCTGTATGCATAATTCTAGACTCTAGAGCAACCGGGTGCGTCTCAAATATTGCTTCATAGGATATCTATGAGTTTCATGACGGAGAAATGCATGTTTATCAAAATACCTGGCCAGTCTGTTAGACAAGCCTGATTCAACGGCAAAAAAGGAGAAAACTTACTGCACCGCCGATAATAAACAACCTTTCTTCCTCTTGTTGAACCCACTGACGAATTTTATTCGCGCCTTGGGAAAGAGCATTACGATTCGCATCGGGTCCGGCCACACAGTAAAATTCAAAGATTGGCGTGACCCAAGCAAATCCAGTGGCCGATTTGCTGGTGCCATAGTGTATTTTAACGTGGGTGTTCCGCGAATGCACGCTTTCATGGAGGGAATTGTAGGTTGATATCAGCCTGGGAAAGAGTCAGTATATGTCCAGTTTACCTCCAGGGCTATGTAGAAATTACCTTCTATGCCGAGTAAGAGACGTGAAGTCTGGCTCGTACGAAGACATGACAAATTGGACATGGGCCTTGGATTTATAAACGAAATGTCTCAGGACAGTACCTGGTACGATATCTGTTGGCGACGGCCTTCCTTTTTTGATTGCCTCCTTCATTATTTGCATGCTTCCACTTTTTTGCATTTGCTATAAGTAGTCGTGATATGTTAGCCAAAAACGAGAGCGAGCAGTTGTAGACAATTACATACCGTGACCAGATTATCGCGCATCTCTTGAAGCTGGAAGAAGCTCTCTTTATCGGCACTTATGAGAACTATGGCGGCAGATTCGTCTTTTGGAGTATCATCGACCGAGACTATTCCTCCCTCGTCATTGAGGTCCAAGAAACTCACGTACATGTAAAGATATCCCGAGCTATTAAATCCGGGAAGGCAAACAGGTATCCAACTCTCGCCGCCCCCGGCTTTAACACCACCGGCTTCGAATATCATGTTGAACAGAAGCTGTAAATCGCCCGGATGGAGAGAGTGTTTCTTTGGGCGAACTACGCTGACCAGCCTACCGCCAGCAGCCACGAGACCGTAGAGCAACTTTTCCGCCCTGTTTTTCAACAAAATATTGTTGATGACTTGGCGATGGGACTTGCGTAATTTTAAACACTCCAAAGCAGATAGAAGAGTCGTTGGGGAACCCTTGGTGAAAGAATCGGCGAGCGTCGAAAGCAGTGTTTCGGTGCCTTGCAAAGGTCTTTTGAGATCGGTAGATGGCCTTATTGAAAATAGTTGGTGCAAAGCAGGAAGCGTCAAAGTTGACAATATTTGCATGTATAGCGCATCAAGCTGAAGTCTGAGGTGGCTCTCACTCTCCAGCAACTGACTGATTGCAACCAAATATAGAGGTGTCTTCGAGAGAATAACGATTTTTGTGTCTCCAGCAACAAAGCTTTTCAAGGCATCATCTGCATCTTGGTAAAAGGATATGATTGTTTGGATTATGCCAATATAGCTTGATACTAAGCCACCGTCACCGTGTCGAGTATATATCGGCTTTCCAGCAGCCGACAGAATGAGATAATGTTTCCGCTTTGATTTCCATTTCTGTAAGAGCATTTCTAATCCTTGAGTTAGTAATCATCGTAATGGAAACTTAATTAAGTAATTACTTGCCTTCATTATGGCCATCCTCGGCCAAATCCCCAATGTGCTCGAATTCCTCCCCAAATTCGTGTTCACTTCCATCTTGAGGATACTCATCAAGGCCGAGTACCTCTATATTATCCAGACGGTCATGCGCATCGCTATCAGTCGCAAATTCGCCGAACAGGTTCTCGCCTTCCTCAGAATTTGGAACAAAGCTCCTCACGCTAGCAGTATCACCAGCCTCGCTAGCACGAGCACTATTCAGCTGGCTCAGGCTAGCTTTTGCTCTCAACCCTCGTCCTAATAAAGTACGCCCAATTCCTGCAACGAAGCCATCTCTGGCGTCCGCATTCGTTTGGCCCGAGATATCTGTCAAGGACAAGGCCGTCGTCGCGTGTGCCTGCAGATTAGACCGTGAGGTTGAAGGCCGAAAAGCGTTGCCTTCATTCAGGAGATCAATGGTCTCAGGACGCGGCGGTAACGGTGGGCGCACTCCTTCTGAGTCTGTAGTATGGCCGCTCTGGTCATGTAGAGCTTCGCTGCTTCGCGAGTTGGATTCATGTTGTTCCTCCTGTGTAGTTGACAAACCGTTGTTCGGAGTCTCCATCTTCTCTCATGTTGCTGGAGACAGTGGGAAGGGTTCCCAGGGCATCAAATTAGATAGTCCGAATTTCAAGCTGAGATATTGAGCTGTCCATGTTCGCCGTGAGCAGAAGGAGCGACGATTGTAGGCGGAGGGGTGGGTGACTGACGTAGTAACAATAATAATGCGGGCCGGCAAGCGCGACTGCGGAGAACCTTCCCTAGTGTGCATGCGTGGCCTTTGATGATCCAAAACATTTGTCGAGGCGCGGTCTGCTACCACATCTCCCCGGTTTCGACTCCACGGTATCGATGCCCTAATTATGAACTGTCCTACATCTGATTCAGACCCTTCGCAAGCCCTGCCATTGGCACCATGAGCCTCGATCCAGGCGGATTTCCCAGAACCGGCTCCCCCGCAAGCTCCGATAGCTCCCTCACCCGCTCTCGTCTTCGCGCAAATGATGATGGTTCGTGCCCTGCATCCTAAAGAAAGCTGGATGATGGATTCAGGAAGCTGATAAATTCAAAAGAGCACTTGAAAAAGGATAAGAACTACCGGCGCTACGCATCGACTGTCGAGCGAGCTTTGTCTCTGTTCGATACCACATTGCAAGAATGGGCCGATTACATCTCGTTCCTGAGTCGCCTTCTGAAGGTCAGCATGCAAATAATCGAAGTCACATACCGTTCCTAACAACTCCATAACCAGGCGCTTCAAACTCATCCACCAGAATTACCCGTTGTGCCGCATAAGATCACTGTCGCGAAGCGATTGGCACAATGCTTGAATCCATCGCTCCCTTCTGGTGTACACCAGAAGGCTTTGGAGGTTTACACATATATATTCGGCTTGCTTAAGGTATTTACCTGATCCGGCTTTTGCCTACATAAAACTGCTATTAACATCATGGCCACAGCCCGAAGGTCTCTCGCAAGACCTCCCTCTATATTTCCCAGGAGTTGCGCCAACCCTAACTTTTGCCTCCCTCTCCGTTCGGCCACTGTTCATATCTCTCCTAGAAACTTACCTCCCGGAGCTAGAGCCGATGACGATTCGGCCTGCCCTAAAGGCTATAATTCTAGCTTTGCTACCAGGCTTGGAGGAAGAAACAAGCGACGATTTTGAACCAACTCTTCGTACTCTCAACAAGATTCGAAATCTAGCTAGCCAAATGGACACGCGACGATCTAGCACCAACTCGAATTCCAGGGGCCAGTATTTCTGGCAATGCATGTTTCTAGCCTCGATAACAAACCCTAGTCGCCGTCTCGGTGTTCTAGCATACCTTCATCGTCATCTTCCCAAATTAGGACTTGGAACCTCTGCTGGCTCAGAAAAAGGAGACAATGAGTTGGAATCGACAGATGCAGTGGCTCTTGCAGAATCTGTAATCTCTCCTGAACCTGGATTACTTATTAGGTGTTTCGCCAGTGGCCTGACTGATGATCAATTACTCGTCCAACGCAATTTCCTCGACTTGTTAGTAACACACCTACCCCTACACTCGCCAGTTCTTCAATCAAAGATTAGGCGTGACGACCTAGAAAAGTTGATTCTTGCCGCGGCTGGTGTTGTGCTTCGGCGAGATATGAGTCTGAATAGACGACTTTGGGCCTGGTTTCTTGGTCCAGAGCCCGCCAATCTTATCGCCACGTCACCCAATCCTAACGCAGAGAAGGGCCATGAAATGTCAGTGGAAAGCAAAGAACAATCACAGTCTCGGTATTTTAGTAAGCATGGGTTGGATTCCTTGGTTCACGGTCTTCTGAAGATGATCAATCAAGATACCTCGCAACCATCTGAGAGAAGTAGACCTCTGCGGATTGCCTTGTCCCTCATGGATCGCTGGGAAGTGGGCGGTTTTGTCGTTCCTGCTGTTTTCCTTTCTATTATGCGCAGCGTGCAATCATTTGAAGGAACAGCTGACAAGTCGCACTTCGAGGAAGTTTTTCGGAGTGCAAGTGCTTTCTTCGATGGTGTTGAAAGTAGCCTGATATTCTCAGAACTGCTATATCTTGTCAGCATGGATGCGAAGGGACAGCATGGAAACTTTGAAAAGAGAGACAACGATCTCAAGCTTGCTCATTTCATTCTCGCTAACTTCAATGTCCGGGAGGAAGAGATGCTGCTCATTCATATTCCTCTCCTAACGCTGGCCATATTGGTCGAGGCTAACGAGATTGCACTGTCCAACCCACCAGAGTGGCAACCAGAACAGACTCAAACTTGCATTCAACATCTCTTCAAGCTACTCAACTCGACGCTAAATCTTCTACCGGAGCGAGCATTTGTTGTGAAAGCTGTGGCAGAGAACTCATCGGCCGATCCCCACGATTTTGATAATCCGACTCTTCTAAAGCATATCCAGAAATTCTATAATCACAGCAAGGAGAGCCTGGAGTTGCCACCCCTTCCATTTACACCTCAAACTCTTTCCGAGCTTATCTTACGTGCAGCGTACCTTTTGTCAATGTCTGCTTTACAAGACTCCCATTGTAGTCTGTCAGTTAAAGAGACTTTGAATCTTCTAGTCAATCTTTTGAAGAAGACGCCAAAATCTCAAATATTAGCGGATGGTCATCTGATAAGGGCCTTTCACGATGCTTTAGATATTGACAACTCGCAACTCACGACTCAGAGGTTTGCCATTATTTCCTCGGTTGCTTCAGTTACTGCCACTTTATATGGGACTCACATTCCCGGTTTCTACGTTACCTATGACCAGCTGTGTGATTTATTGCCCATCCTACTTGACCACCTCTGGGCTTTTCTATCTCCTGAAAGCCCAAAGTTCCACGTTGAGGCTGTTCGTTGCATTTGCTTGTTACATTCTATCACGTGGCATGATCATGTAGTAGAAGCGTCCATTACATCTTTGATGGTTGAGAGGAAATCCCCTACGGATACCCAAGTTTGCAGCATTGAACATGTTGAGAAATTCTGTGTCCTATGGAATCATAGTCTCCAATGGAGTCAGGACTCGTCTCAAATTCGCTCTTCTGACGTCAACTTAGTGAATGGAAGGGTCCTTGCGGCGAATGATCGTTCTGCATATCATATCTCCTTGCTAAAGCGACCTTTGTTTTTAGTTTTGGATTTATTATCTCAGAATGCCGATGAAGTCTCGCAAATCGTCCGGGACTGGATCCAAGATATGCCATCTATTCACAGGTGAGTCTTAATCATTTATTATCTATTGTTGAGTAGAACTAAACGATTTATTAGGGTTCTACATATCCTAGTGTCCAGACTCCAAGAACTTGTGAATGTGGAAAGCGAGGGAGAGCAGCCACAAGGTCTGATTAATGCCGATGATCGTGGAGAATGCCAGTATCTACTTCAAACCCTCTCCAATCTCATGTCATGCCTTTCGCAAAACGGATGGATTACTCTCGTATCTCATTTCGCTTCTCCGGTGGATCAACCTAACGATTCATCCGCCAAAGAGAGTAAGCTTTCTAATACATACAACTTGAAAATGTACTAAATGAATATAGATGAAACCGAGCAAAAAAGCTTCCAGGTATCCATTGCAGAAATTACACTTGCTTTGGTCGGATCCGAATCGCCATCGAATTCCAAATTAATAGTTGAAGCCCAGGTTTTGCAACGCACAGCCCTCCTGGTCCTTCGGCAACTGTTATTAGGACTCGGTGCTGAGCAGATTATTGATACCAACATACACGTGATTCTCATCGAGAAGCTGTCTAATGCGCTGGACGAAGGCAGCAGTGTTCTTCAGAGCACCATCATTGAAACTCTTCTTGTAGCACTCAAAGCCAAGTTCGCACATGTCCTGCAACCTCCGCCCCCTATGAGCGCGAAACATCGAAGAGCAGGATCAAGGGGGTCTTTGCGGAGTGCTTCGATTTTATCGCTGAGTACAGACCGAGTTGATAAATTGCATCAACCACCGACCCTACCACAACCACCCGAGCAGCTATTAAACTGTCTTTTGAAGGGTATTAGCTCTCAAAACTCACGTGGTTGTCTTGAGAAATGGATCCTTTTGCTGAGCGAAAGTCTTCCCTTGTATGGAGAATCCATCTTCCAGATTCTGCTGATGCTCGTGGAGTGCTTTTGTCGAGAAATAAGAGCTTCTTTCTCCAATCTTCAAGAGATCTTCGAAAAGACGGAAGATTGGGCGAAAGACCGATCAGAACACGTGACGATAGTCCTATTAACTGGACTCGAGACATGTATAGCAAATGCTCATGAGCGTCTGCATGCCGAAGAAATAACTACACCCGCTGTTCGGAGCCCTGAGAGTTCCCAAACATTCTTTGGGAACATGGTGTCTAATTTCGTTTCCGATGGCACTCCCGCAAGAAACGTTGCCAACGACAGGTTGACAGTCTTGTTGTGTTTCCAAGACGCCGTTCGGCTTTGCTTCTCTATTTGGTCATGGAGGGCGAACAGTAAGGGCAAAGTATCTCTTGATACAGAATCAGTGGCCTCGTTTCAGTATACCTCCTTGCGAATGAGAAACCGGTCACGAGGCCTGCTGGAGCATTTGTTCACTGCGGAGGCATTGGAGTCACTTGAAACACTGGTGGAACTATGGAGCAACCTAGGACCATCTGAGACGGGCAAAGCATCTCATGTATTCAACCTTTTGCACACACTTGATAGGGCTCGACCCAAGGTTATTATTCCTGCCATTTTCAATTCCATCTATAGCCGGACCAATCCTGCTGCTTTGGATCCAAGCCGCAAATCGACTTTAGCCTCGAGCATTACCGAGTCTGAACTCGCAGCCTTCCTAGTCACATACGCCCGGTCACTCGATGATGATGTATTGGACGAGATTTGGGGGGATTGCACCACCTTCTTGCGTGATGTCCTAACCAACCCATTCCCCCACCGCCAGATACTGTCTCGTCTCATTGAATTTGCTGGTATCCTTGGTGCGAAGATGGAAAACACGAGCTTCGGCGATGATCGCCGTATGAGGAAAGAACTCGGGGTATGTATATCAACGTGACCGTGTTATTAATTCTCCATACTAACAAGTTACAGGACCTACTTCTGCGGCTCTTGGCGGCTATATTTACCAGCAAACCTATGGGATTGTCCCAAGATTCAGGGATGTCCGCAAGACCATCGGCTGCTGACTTTGAGGGTTCATCGACGCCACATGCAAGTCCCGATAATATGCTTAGTATTCTAACTTCGTCATTGCCGGCCTTTCTGACTGCTCTGGGTGAGACGGATCGCATCACCAATGCAGTTTCCAGCATCTCCACAAATGTTATCTCCCCAACGCTGCGGTCACGGCTCTTTCCCAACAACGTGAACCAAACTGTGCTTAATTTGCTACAGCAGATTTCAAAGATATCTGCAAGCTCCAAAGTGTGGAAAAAAGATATCGGGGATGCATTTAATGATGTCCGGTTCTTTGGGTCTCAAGTCGACCTGGTGAAAAGTGGATGGATGAGTTTGTTGCGGCAATGGGTGCTTGTTGACAAGGAGCGGTTTCCTGAGCTGTTATCACGCTTAACGCCTCCTGCGACGGCCGGGATCATGTTTGGTGTCGGGGCTTCTGCAGCAAGACTAGAGGCTGATCGTAAAACACAGTTGAACCTGCGCCGAATCGCCCTCCTAATTCTGTCCAATGGCGAGGATCAATTTATTATAGACTATCCAGCTCTGCTACAAAAGCTGGAAGACCTCCTGCAAGCTACGCATATCTCGTCTCCATCTTCAGTTACACGAGCAGAATTATTCATGGTTCTCCGGGCCATCGCGTTACGGACTTCAACAACTCACATGGCTCCATTTTGGCCTCTTATCAACACGGAATTACAGGAGGCAATCTCAGCAGTGCCTCAATACCAGCAGTCAGAACTCTATGGGTCTTATTCACTTCTTCAAGCATCCAAACTTTTGGACACGTTGCTTTTACTGGTTCCCGATGACTTCCAGTTACAGGAATGGCTCTTTGTGACTGATACAATCGATGCCATCTATCCTCCGGGTCGGTGGGAGCCTATAGCTCTAGCAGACGAGATTTCTCGGATGTTGGGCACCAGAGACTCGGTATCGCCTCTACCTGGTGACTCGGGTGATAAACAAAGGCTTAACAAGCCCTGTCTGAATTCAGATCGCATCCGAGAGACGCCCAAGGACGAAATTGTCGATCGAATACTAAAGCCATTCTTTGAACGCATCAGCATCCAGGCATTTGAGAGCACCTACAGCATGGGCAGTCCCGATATCGAGGCATGTATGGATGATCTGCTAGCGGACCTTTTTAACGAAAGCACCATGGCGAGTTGATTTCTCTCTTGTCAAATGTTTATGTGGATATTTTCTGTATGCCTGCCGTTTTTGTTTTCACAGCTGCATCTGCATAGAACCAGTCTACCTTTTTGGTGTGATACCCTTCAAACCCATGTTTGATTCTTGAATGGAAACGCACATTATGTTTATAAAACATACGTTTGATCTAGGGTAATGATATAGTTAAATAGCACTTGATTTAAAATACCTCGATATCAAAAACCTTAAGAAGTCGGAATTAAGTTAGGTTAAATTAGGGTTACCCTTCCCGCAGCCATCCCGCAGCGGCCCGCAACCCGCAGGTTGCGGGATCATGCATCTCGTCATACTTCGTTTAACGAGGCATGTATGCTTGTTCGTATAAACATATAGCGTTGTTTTCTCCGAGAATTTGTAATAAAGTCCATCTACCTCCTTTCCTTCACTTGCTCACTGAAACACTCTTGACTTATTGTGTTCTTTCTCTAACCTATCTCCATCTTAAACACCTTTCAGCTACCAGACGATCCTCATAAATTCCCCGGCAAAAGAAAACTCAACAATGCCTTTACCACAATTCCTACGTTCTCTAAGCCCCGCAGAATCCGACATACCGTTTGGTCGACTTCCTCAAAATATGCATGCAGAGCACATCCCATGCAAGGTCGACATCACCACTCAAGATATCGTAGACCTCAGAGGTCTAATCCAGAAAGCCAAGCTTGGCCCTGTCACTTATGAGAACTCTTCTCGGTCTGGAATTAATACAGAATTTGGCATGACTCGTGCTTGGATGAGTGATGCCATTAAAACGTGGGCATCGGAGGATGTCTTCGATTGGTAGTCCCTCCCTTCTTCTCCAATTTATGTTCTCCCCGGTTTTTGATTTCTTGGATATTCAATTACATATCACTAATATCAGTCAACAGGAAAGGCATACAAGACAATATCAACAGTGTTCCCCATTTCGTGAGCCAGAATGATCATAATGAACATTCATATACTGTTCACTACATGGGCCTCTTTTCGAAACGACGAGATGCATTACCATTGATATGTCTCCATGGCTGGCCAGGATGCTTTCTGGAATACCTGCCCGTTGTCAAGCTTCTGCAATCAAAATACACCCCAGAGACATTGCCCTATCATTTTATCGTGCCATCTCTGCCAGGTTATACTTTTTCATCGGGTCCTCCAATCAACCAAGAGGACTTTTCCACCTACGATGTGAGCTGCATATTCCGCAAACTGTTTACCCAGCTACGATTCGATGTCACGGGCTATGTAGTAGCTGGCGGGGATATAGGGAGTCGTGTCGCTCGTGCTCTAGCCGTTGACGATGAGTCCTGTATCGGGGTGCATCTCAACTTCTGCTTCGATTCGGGCATGCATCGCTTCCCACGGCAAGGCCTGAATAGCGATGAACTGAATGGCCTGAAGAAGCTCGACGCCTTTATCAATACCGGCGCTGGCTACGCCCAAATGCATGCAACGCGTTCAGCCACCATAGGACTCATCCTGAGTTCCAGCCCCGTTGCTCTCCTCGCCTGGATCGCAGAGAAATTCGCTACATGGACTGATCCCACGCTGGCGGTACCAGATACACAAACAATTCTGACATTTGTCACTCTCTATTGGCTCACGGATACTTTTCCTCGGAGCATTTATCCGTATCGTCATGACTTTTCTCCCAATGATAATGTGCCTTTTCATGGAGACTCGGTGCGCTGGCGGATTCCTGATGGAAAGCCGTTTGGTTTCTCGCATTTCCCGCACGAGCTTCTTCCTGTGCCGAGTGCGTGGGTTGAGAGAACAGGGAATTTGACGTTTTGCAGAAGGCATGATGTTGGTGGCCATTTTCCTGCGCTGGAAGTTACTCCGACTCTGTTGGATGATCTAGAAGCGTTTATGGAGCATGTTCGGGAATCTTCCTAGGTCATTGTATAGTTAAGGGGGCTTTATATGGTGATAGATCGGAGTTACTACTAAGGGTGTAGCATTTCAAAAGATTAAATGTCTATTAGGTCATCAATTTTATGTCTATCAACTGTAATTATTCACAAACGAATTTCTATAGGTAAATAATTAGGAAATTTCCTTCCTGATTGTCTTATCATCTGAATCATGCGAGTCATTATCCACCTCTTTGTCCTTAATACCTTATTCCACGTTGAGAAAGGGTTGCTTTCAAATTTGAGTTTCAGCAGTACTGCGTCCAACAGCTTTGTGCAAGGCCTTTGACAGTCTTTTTGAGATAGACGTCTTATTAAAAGCCTCTTCAATTTCTTCAAGCGACCGCCCTCTCGTCTCAGGCATACAGAAAGCGCAAACAAGCACTGTCACCACACTACACCCTCCAAAAAGGAAGTAAGCCCCAAAACTGCTCTTGGCCAACAAAACCGGAGTCGTAAGAGCCACCAGGAAATTGGCACTCCAATTGCTCCCATAAGCCAGACTGGTCGCTGCGGCGCGTGTACGTTGAGGCTGGATTTCAGTGGCGTAAACCTTGACTCCAACTCCCCAGGAAAGCGAATATGTCACGGCGAATAGGTAGATGGAGACAATGACTATCCAGCGGCCGGCACCGGAATTGCTGTGCACTGCGTCTCCGGCATAAAGCCCGCCAATTAGGAACATGAGGATGCTGATGCCGATGCCGCCGTAGATGGTGCTGTGACGCCGGCCCCAGCCATCTGCCCATATCAAGGCTGGGATAGTGATGCCAAAGATTGCAAGGGCAGACACTCCTGAGGCGAGGAAAGATGCCTCGGATGATTCAAGACCGGCTTGTTTGAATAGGGTAGGGGCATACTATAGTATCAATTAGTACTTTGTTTAACAGTGC
Organism: Talaromyces albobiverticillius; assembly: GCA_023721895.2. Taxonomy (NCBI): domain Eukaryota; kingdom Fungi; phylum Ascomycota; class Eurotiomycetes; order Eurotiales; family Trichocomaceae; genus Talaromyces; species Talaromyces albobiverticillius. The sequence goes on along the minus strand of JAMBUR020000001.1, from coordinate 3,182,225 downwards.
CAACTGCATGACGACTCACATAAAGAACTCCATCAATACCACTGAGCTGTTGCATAGCCATCATGAAGGCTGCAAGGAACGTACGAGAACGCACATCTCGAGAGAACAACTCCATGAAACCACTTTTCTTCGCGTTCCTGTGACTCGCACTATTTCCATCGGCGTTTGGAAGACTGATTGCTGATTCCTGGTTCTCGGTGATTTCACGGAGATGCACCTCAATCTCAACCTTTTCGCGCTCGGCATGGCTGACTCCCAGGACATCCCATGCTACAGCTGCTTCGGCCGTACGGCCTCGGAGAGTGAGCCAGCGTGGAGATGGAGGAAGCAACAGGGCTGCAGTGCAGAATGAGAATGATGCACTGGAGAGAATAATCCATGGCAGCCTCCACGACATGGATGAATCAATATTGGTGCTACCGTAGCAAATGAAAAACCCGACCACAAGGCCGAAAGTAATCAGTAGCTGGGGGCAGGAACTGAGTGGACCTCTTTTGCTGGGAGGTGAGATTTCGCATATGTAACTTTCAGCCAGTCTTGATGTTAGTGAAACTTTTTCTACAGACTCAATCATGAAAAAAAAAAAAAAAGACTCACACGACCAAGTTTCCTAGGTAAAGACCCTCGCCTATACCCTCAATGCACCTTCCCACAATAAACATTGCCAGGTGCACCGCACCGCCTTCGAGAGCAGCACCCAGGCCAAATATGAATACTCCCAGGCTTATACCCTGTGGTCGACCGAGGATATCAGCGACCTTTCCCGCAAAGAACGAGGATATGGCGGCCGGGATCAGAATGGCAGAGACGATGAGGCCGTGGACTGTCGATGATATAGGACCGAATTTTGAGAGATAGCTGTCCATGACAGTGACTGGGCCGATGATACCAGTATCCATACTGTAGTTTATGTTAGATTGTTTATCTATATCACTTTTTTTTTGGTTCTCTTTTTTTGTGTCTTTCGCTTTAGATGATAGGAACAGAATCTTACCCGAACAGAAAGCCACCAAACGAACACAGTATGCTCGCAAGAACATATTTCGGGGGTTGGCGAGACAGTATTCTCGCCATTTTAGCTAAGTAGTATACTTGTCTGTTTATTGGAGTTGCTCGAGAAATCCTATACAAAACAGAATTTCAAGGAGATGGCGGCTTGCTTTATATGTTGTGTGAAAATACAAAAGCCGAAGACCCATTACAAATCCTAATCGTGAGTCACCAGCCTATTATAGATGCAGTAATGATCACACCATATGTGTGTGATTGTTGGGCTGGGATGTTGCAAGGGAAATTTTTCTTGTTGCATCTGATAAGGGCAGGCTGAGGCGGGCCGCATCCCACTATAGTAATCCCGATCCTCGACGGAGAATTGCCGACTCTGGCTGGCTCCACTCGGTAGACCTTCCTTAAGTTCCTTTTGTGTTTCTATCTCTTGAGAGGCTATGCCACATGGAATAGCTAGGTGGATATGTGTCCTAGTAATGATTCCAGAGCTGTCCATGACCGTCAACTCTACATGCTCGGCAGGTGCTACTCGGCTCGCAGTGGCAGTTGAACAAGTCTCGCGAGATGGCTACTGCTCCGCTTGTCTGATAGAAGATGTTGGCAACGATCACCCTGTAAAAACAAATGAACGCACAAAGAATATTCCTCTTCTTCACAGCTTCGGCTTGCCGTGATAGGCCGTGTCGTGTCTGCCAGATTCAGGCAGATTTTGATGGACCCACAAGCCGCACGGCTGCCCGCGCTAAGCCCGACATGCATTAGCCCCGCGGGCCTTGGCGGAATCATGAATCTGGAGAAGGACGACTACTCTTGCCTCTACATAGCTCCTTGATGATCACATCCACTGCGGAATTGCAAGATACTCAATAGCTATTGCTTGGCCTATACTAAACCCACGCTACATACACCATGCTGCGCCACTACATAGCTCCCATGCGCGCCGGACGCGTTCTCGCCACAGCTCCTGCCAGGACTTTCTCGACGTCATCTCGTCTTCTCGCCGACTCATTGCCTGCACGGAAGCCAGTCGGTGCTTTTCGCGGGGGGTCAGTTTACTGCCTAGCTTAGCCTCTACTGAGTAGGAGTTTAACTAACTTGCTTACAGGATATTCGGCTTCTTGCTGGGTTCTGTTGCTGCTGGCGCTTCTGTCTACGCCTACATCTTGAAGGAATACAGAGTGTCAAACGAGCTATTGACCGGTGATATTTACGTGCGTGCTGTCCTTTCTTCTCTTTTCTTTTGGTTTATGGTTCCATGTTCTTGTGCTAGTAGTCCTTGTTGTTTGCGATCCTAACCAATACGGACACCGTACTCACGATATACTCTAGGCTCTTCAAAATGCTTCACAGAAACTCAACAAGTACATTAACGAGCTCGAAACCAAACTGGATGAGCTGCAGAAAAAGAAATGAGCCTGGAAAAACAGTCACGCGGATGACAGGCCGGACACATTTCAAGAACCTGAGCTGAAGTTTCTGCCCGATACCTAGGGTATCTAGGTATTCTAGGACGACCATTCTTTATATCCCTGTCTTCGATTTATTTCATGGGTTTTGCATTGGGAGCGTTGGCGAATATACCAAGTTTTTGTAACCTTTCTTTCCTTTCTCTCCTTGTTTGGTATTGCATTAACGAGATGCTTCTACGGCTTGAGTTTGGCATCATAGGCATTGGGATGAGATGTCAAATATGCAAATCAAACCAAAACACAACTGTCATTAACCCTACTTGTCACTTGCAGCATATTCCGAGGTTGTGATATTCAAAATGCTTCTTGGGGCAATCATGTATTATATGCAGTTCATAATTGTTCGGTTTGAGTTCTTATGACAATTTTTCTGTTCTACATCCATCTACTCTAGAATCTAGAATATTGAAAAAAAAAAAAACCATTAATTTATATTCAGTCCATTCAATCTCGAGAATCTGATATCTAAACAAACATTGCAAACATTATTGTTCCGCGCCGCGCCAAGCTTTTCCGCCGACGAGACAGCCAAGCTATCAACAACTTTCCTTCCTTCTCCAGACTCCGGAGTCCACCATCTTTCCAACCGTCAAACAAAAGGGGAAAAAGAAATGCCACTAGTCGAAGTCCTAGGAACATCACGATCCCACGCCACCCCCGGCTGGGCCTACGTGCCCGACACAAGGGGTGGCGGCGCATCGCTCCAAGCTGCCAGCAAATCGACAGGCCGAAAACGCGGCATTCGCGAACCAGGCGGTCGTACGGATCTGACCTCGAGACAAAACCATGCAATCATACGACACTTGGCAGAACTCGATCGCGAGAACCATCGCGACAATGTGCATGTCCCGGTGCCCGTGCGGAAGGACGCGGTTCAAAGAGATAATGCCCGTGTGGCAAAGACCAAGACGTCGAGTAACGTGCGACGCATATTGCAGAGTCAGAAGACGTTTAGGAATTATCTGGATGATGAGGAGGCTGCGATGGCGCAGCAGTCTGGTAGTTCTGCTGGTGGGAATGCCGCAGTAGCTGGACCAGCAGCAGCCGGGCCGGTGTCGAAAATTGCAAAGATTGCTAGCAGACGCAGTGCGACGCCTATAGTACAACCGAAGCAGGAAGTTTTGAGCGATCGTCAAAAACGTGCAGCGGCAAGGAAATCTACAGCTACCACGACTACTTCTACAGGAAAGCAAAAGGGGCAAAAGAAAGTCGCCATCGAATCAACCCCAACAAAGATAGAACCAGATGATACCACCAATAATCAAGAGGACGATTCAACAAAAAAAGAAAAGGAAGACGGAGAAGACAACGACGCAATGCAGATCGACCCTCCAGAGTCCCCCATCATCAAAGGCCTCATCAAAACACCCTACGACAACGAACATCTTCTCAAATCGTACATCCCCAACCCTCCATCTGACCAATTAATGGCCGCTCTCCTCGCCGAACCACCACTGCGATACCACACTGCTCGTGCGGGTCCGTCAACGTCCGGAAAACCAGCCCGAACTTTCTGTACGATATGCGGGTATTGGGGGAAAATCAAATGCAGGAATTGCGGAGTGCGGACTTGTGGATTGGAATGCTACAAGGTCCATGAGGACTCGCGGTGTGGCGCCTTCTTCTGATTGTATAACTAGTTAGGTCATAATATTTGAATAGCGTGGTGTTTGGTTATGAGATAGATACCCTTGGTAGCAAATTGATTTATATATAGATAGAATTGTATTACTATTATTATTTTCATTCCTCTCCAATATTTTAACGCTCCTTGATTTTTTTATGCATGCAGCGTTACAACCTAACAATTCAACTTGATCCCTTTCCTCTTCTCTCCCTCCCTAATCTCAAACATAACCTGAGCACCCACAAAAAGCGCACCACAGGCACCCAACATGAAGACCAGGCCGGTCCACGAGCCCAGTATCCCCGCCAACAACCCCTTCAGTCCATCCAGGCCCACTGCAAATCCAATCAAGTTCGCCGCCATCAACGGCAAGATGTTGCCTAGAGCACCAATGCCGCAGAGTATGCGATACGTGTTTGGGTAGGTTGATTGCCAGCGAGAGGCCGGAAAGAGCAGCGTGAGAATGACTTCTGGTATGATGAACAATGTGATGAGCCATCCCCACATGAGCAGTCGAAGGTTGATGTCGTGCCAGACGGCCACAAAGGTGAAGACTACTAATTGGTTGAGGACGCCACGAGCTTTGGCTAGGAATGATGGGTTGGGTTTTGATGGCGCTGTGCCTGGAGATGGAGATGATGATTTGGATGCTTGTGGGGGAGTATGTGAAGAAGGAGAAGGACGGCTGCGGCCGCCACCCAACGGAATATAGAGATATCGTATAACCCAACGATGGTATGATCGGTGCCATGCGCGCCAAAATGAGAGCACCGAATAATTATTCGACATGCATCGTATCATGTTCTCTGGCGGATCGATGCCGTCCAGCAGCGCCCACAGACGGAAGAAGCGCCATGGAATCAAAAGCTTCAGCCAAATGATGTTCAAGTTGAAGTAGCCTAGCATACTGAGTTGGCCGGGGGTGTAGACGGACCAATCAGTTGTCGATTTTGATATGGCTACTGCGTAGATGAAGTGCAGGACAAGCTCCATGCAGAGTAAAGCGAGACCGAAGCGGATGGCATAGAGTAGATTACGCGCTGGCGTTAGGGCCGGTGACGGATATCGTTGTTGCGATATGTAGTCGTTAAAGGTCACAATTGGTCCCGACAGATAAAGCGGCGAGTAAAGCACGTATGCAGTGTAATATAATCCGTTGTATGATGACGGGTCTGCCGGAATGTTGAGGCGGTCTCGTTCTGACAAGGACGCTGGATCGGTTTGCTTCTTCTTAGGGGGGTCAGACATGTCTTTTTGTAGTAAATAGATAAACCATGACATACCTCGATGGGACTTTCAGATGGATAGTTCAGGCTCCAGTAATAGTCCATATTGAAGCTGATCAAACGCAGAATGGTAAATTTAAACAAAATCTGCCATCGCGCCATCAACCCACCAAAGCCATCCAGAAATCCCGCCCAAGCAATCAGGGTAGGGACATTCTCTCCAGCCAAGACTTCTTTTGAGACAAAAAATCTCGCGAGAGTGGCTAATGGGTATCCATCACACAACTCATTGGCAAACAAAACAATCAAGTTAAAAATCCACGTAGCTGCTGGAATATACGATCGCGGGAGCACCTTGGCGATTTTGAAGTTGATATACAAAATGAACATTATTTTGAAAACGGAAATCCCATGCAGACCGATAAGGAACAAAATGGCAAAATTGAAGTCGAATATAGTTCGTTGTTTAAGCCGAGCATCTGCGGCAGCGGCGGAGACTAGGGATGAGTGTTGCTTGCGTCCTTCGCTGGGAGAAGAAGGTGTTACAACGGGGTTGAAATAATTATATACTCGACGGAGGAGCGGGTGTATGATTAGAAGTATCAAAAGGTAGGGAATGTTGTCGCGAAAGCTGGCATATTGAGCGTCCGAGTTGTCCTAATGACGCAATTCAAGTAAGCACTGATCAAGACGATTGAGACGGAAAGATAACAGAAACACACCACTTTGCGTCCAGGAACCCATCCGGGTTCCAACAGCTCTTCGTAGTTGTGGTATGCTGGATGGTTAACTATAACAAACAGCTTAAGTCAGCCCTTCAATCCCAAGCAGATAGACAAACGAGGGAGGAGCATACCCTGCGAGACATCGATGACTGTCTTGAACATCATGGGGATAACAGTGATGAACACAAAGTAGTAAAAGTAGAATTCCGGGGTATTCCATCTCGACGGCTGCGCCCCGGAAGCAGTCTCTTGAGCTCGCGCATCTTTGCCGTTTCGCGCGGTGGTGTTGGAGGATACGGTTAAACGAGTGTCGAGAGTGTCCATGGAATAGAGCCTTTTCAGGCCCTGAGATAGACTTGCCATTATCGCATATGCTGCAGCATTGCGAGACGTCCTCGCCTGACTCTGCTGGTGGTGTGTGACAGGTGAAGTTGAATGTTTTGTTCCGCCGAGGCTTAACTTGCCAGGTGGAGCAGGAGCGTCAGGGGTTGGGCGGCGGCCATTGGTCTAAAACTCCCCGCAAAGATCGATTATCGATTAGATCGTGTTTTCATGTGTTCAATTATTTAAAAAACGTTTATTGTAATGATATAATATGTTAGCTTCAGTTCGTCTACTAAGGATTGTAGGTAAATATAGTGATGGATCCGGTAAAAGAGCATAACAGTTCACAAAAGGCACGCCCGAGTGAAAACAAGCTCGCAGGCCATTTAGCGGGCAATAAGCCCAGCTGCAAGTCTCTAGGTGAGCAAGTAGGCCTGTCCAAAACGTTCTTAGGGTACAGAAGCACTGTAAGCCCCTAATTATTAGGGGTGCTTTGGAGACATAAAATACGCGTCACTTGTTGTGAAATACGCTAGTATTAGTCTATGCCAGAACAGGGAAGGTGCAGAGCCCCGCGATTAGATACGCTATCATCTATGATGTTATCCAGAACTATATCAAGCAGGATACAACGACAACAACGACAGCAATGGCATTGACTAGGGTATGCAGTATTCTTTATATAATACGCCTCACGCTCAATTGCTGACACTCGCAGGTCAAATTCAAAGTCCACGGCACTGTCCAAGGTAAGAGTAATCCCTATCTAGATGTACTCACCCATGCCATTGAGTTCTGACTCTTGTCGATACAGGCGTCAGTTTCCGGTAAGCTCTCTCTTTTTGCATCATCAATTTTCTCCGTGTTGATGCTCACATGCCACAAATTTAAAGAGCCTTCACTCAGAAAAAGGCTACAGAGTATGGTGTCACGGGCTGGGTGCAGAACAGCCCCGATGGCAGGGTGCGTTGTTCCCTATCTATTCCAGCCTCGGTCTCATTCTAATAGTGCTTTCTTTGGTTGGGTGCAGGTCGAGGGCGAGATACAAGGAGAAGACAACCTCGTGCAGAAGCTCCTCCAGGACGTAAACAAAGGACCTCGCTATGCTCAGGTAGTCAAGTTGGAGAAGAGCGATATTGAAACGACAGAAGGAGAGAGTGCATTTACAGTTCGGAAATAATAAATACGCAAGCACCAATCTTTCCATGCCCTAGGAAGAAGGACTGATTGATGAAAAGTGAGGGTTGATAGGATTATGACATCATGTGAATCAGTTGTTCATTGAGACAATTCAGAATTAATTTCGTGCACATGGAATTATCTGCACTGACAGTCAGCTGCAATTACTGATGCGATCAGTAATCGCATATGATTCACCGAGAGCGTATGAGGCTGCGAAAATATACTGCCCGAAAATGAATCGGACTGAGTCATTCAGGTAGAAGATGTCTCCGCGATCTCCCGACCGTCACAGCCTCGTATGGTAACAATACCAAAATCAGAATTCCTAGAATCCTCAAAATCACAACGCGAGCAAAAGGATAATGGGAAGCAATTTCGATCTGCTTCTACTTATGGCATGATTCAAGCAGATTATGTATATGTGGAATATGTTATTTTTACACATCTCAAGGCACCGCAATGGTCCCAACGCGCAAGAATCTAGTATGCGAACTTTCATGTAATCAGATTTCAGTACCGCGTGATTGGGCCCGGCAATATGGGAGTGACGTCCCCGGCATGCCGATTTTGACCAGTAACCAACATTTACCCTTCTACATGCAGAATGAGAAAATAAACCGAACCCAGGAAAGGCTATGAAAAGGGGAAATTTTCAAACCCTGTTCCTATTATTACCGCCTGAACTGTGGCCATGTGACGGACAGATTTTGGTTATGGACCCTACTGGGCAGGGGCAGATACGTACGGACGGAGACCGAGAATGCTTTGATATAAAAGCCCCTAGACAGGCTGCATGTCTGGCCTGAGGTTGCAAGAATCATATTTCAATACAAGCAAAACGCTATTCAAACCTACTTGATTGACACAAACATATACGCTGCTGCACTTGCAGTCATACTCAATACATATCGTCATGTACTCCGTCACAACCACAACGCCTTTACGGCTAACAGCATCGGCTCTGCCAAAGACTGCTTACACTGGCAGTCTCTATGTGCTTGCCGGAAGCTATTCAACTCTCACATCTGTCAGGCCCCGTCCGAGTCCCATCACCAAAGCACTATCGCCACGCACAGCTAGACGAGGAATCTCGACGGGGTCACAAAAGTCTGCCATCAAGGAATTCTTTCCCAAGGTGGAAACCAAACAGATTATTCTATCAGAGTCATCATGGCAACATCCAGTGTAAGGCAATTCAATACGTCCCTCATTTCTCTGTCAAGATTCTAACAAATTGTGTTATATAGATATACCGAAGCACAAATGCGAGCCATCAACAATGAGCACCGAGAAGCCCGCACTTGGTCGGACAAGGTTGCCTTGGCTATGGTGCAGGGTCTTCGATGGGGCATGGACTTTGTTACGGGCTACCGTCATCCACCAAAAGGACTCGACAAGGATAATAATAATAAAGTTGCGTCAAACTTCAAGATGTCTGAGCGGGAATGGCTGAACCGGATCCTCTTTTTGGAAAGTGTTGCTGGTGTCCCGGGGATGGTTGCTGGAATGTTAAGACATCTTCGGAGTTTGAGGACGATGAGACGGGACAATGGATGGTATGCTCTTCTCCTATTTAGGTTTTTGTATTGGAATTTTTTACTAACAAGATAATCACAGGATTGAGACTCTTCTCGAAGAAGCCCACAACGAACGCATGCATCTACTCACATTCATGAAAATAGCCGAACCAGGCCTCTTCATGCGTCTCATGGTGCTCGGCGCGCAGGGCGTCTACTTCAACGGTCTTTTCCTAGCCTACCTCGTATCCCCACGCACCTGCCACCGGTTCGTCGGCTATCTCGAAGAAGAAGCCGTTCTCACCTATTCGCGAATCATCAACGAGATCGAAGCCGGCAATTTGCCTGGCTGGGAGAAAATGGAAGCCCCCGAAATCGCCGTTACGTACTGGAAAATGCCCGAGGGTCACCGGTCAATGCTCGACTTGATGCTCTATGTGCGTGCGGACGAGGCCAAGCACCGCGAGGTCAACCATACGCTGGGCAATTTGAATCAGAGGGAAGATCCGAATCCGTATACGGCTACATACAGGGATCCGAAGAAGTCACATCCTAGTAAGGGTGCTGATTTGATGAAGCCTACGGGCTGGGAGAGGGACGAAGTTATTTAATCTCGTTTCCTTTTTTCTTCAAGTATCATCTCCACTTTCGAAAAGTTGGTTTACCTACATGTATATACTATTTGCTCTTTTACTTAGAACGGAAAGCTAGCGGGCTCTTTTAGAACAGAAGGTTTGGGTCCACCAATGGCCTTTTGGCTTTGACTCTGTTGCTGCACATAATACAATGACATGCAATGTATTGAGAACCTGTCTACATACTTAATATTTATTCAAATCAGATAAGATCAGTCACTCGCTACAACTACGTATTATCGATACATACCGCGTGGTATTTGGTATTCTAATTCTCCAGTCATCAACGGCCAAAACCGTTGTAATTAGAGCAAGTGGAGCGCTGCAACCCTGGTTTGCACTAGCGGGCGGGAGCGGCTAGGCCCATTGGGTCCCCATAAAACGTACCACGTATCGCGTAATTACGTGTCTGTCAGGTACACAGCCAAAAAGGGGCTCTGCAGCCACATATACGTAACTTGTACGGAGTAATGCATCTCCCTCTTGTATCAGCTTGTTTGATGTAGATGTATCTATGTGTTTAGATATGGATGTGGATATGGATATACATGCCCATAGGAAGAGCACCGAGTAACGCGAGAAATATATGATACATCGGTACTGTACCTGCATCGTAGCGCCAGCAACCCAGTGGTACAACATGCAACTTTGCTATGACGAATCACTCGTGGCTGACCGTTTTTAGACTCATCTGAACGCCCAACAACTAACTGCATGTGGTATTATTATATGGGCTTGGGTACGTGCTCATAGGCCAACCCCCACAGACGCGTTCCTTACTAATTAATTAGTCTGGATAAATTCTTAATTTCACTAAACGGAAAGACTGCTTAGCGGGCTCCTCCTCCTCTTCGTCCTCCCTCCTCTTTCCCTCTCCCTCTCTCTTATGGACTCCCTGTTCATTAATAATTACTCCATAATTTATTGAACCCTTTTTTCTTTTTTTGCTTGTTCAGTTATTTCTCTTCGGGCTATACCTCCTAATTTAATACTAATATACAGAACGATCGCATCTTCTCACTCGCTCGCTCGATCCTATTTGTTTGTTTGCCGCCGAACTCTCCTCGGCAGGGACCTCCATGTGCGAGTCTTGAAGAATAAGAAGAGAACAACCACGCGACTTTTTTTACGGCCTGCGTCAGATCCGAACACAAACGAGCGACCTTTTATATATACACATATATTCTACTGAAAACGCGGCTACGACTATATAATTACCATCATGGAGGAACAAGAGTCTGGCACTTCCCCGCCCGTCTTGCGGTCAGGATCGCCATCCCCATCGATTTCTCCCACACCGGCCATCTCCTCGTGCCCGTCGCCAGACCGCAGCTTCTCGACCGTTTCGTCGGTGTCCAACTTCTCCGCTAATTCTGCCACCTCAGGCGACAACAGGTCTTCTGTGTTGTCAGCCGGCTCCAAACGACGGGGTTACATTCGCCCCCAGGGCGTCGAGTTCGCCGATTCAGCCAAAAACAGGGAAAGTGTTATGTGTCTAGGGAGTATTGCGCATTTGCAATATTACTTTGCTAGAACGGGCCTACTCGATGGCAAGGGCGCGCAAATGGCTCGCCCCAAGAACAGCCAGAAAGACGTCCCAAAACTACTGCTTCCCCAGGACAACCCTCAGTTTACGCCAAGTTTTGTCGACAGTCCTGTGGACGAGATCCCGCATCATGATGAATTTGAAGAGGATTACGATGGGGAGTTGATGCTTCCTCCCACCGTCAGCACCTATAGCGTCAAGACGCACCACATTGCGCCGCCACCGAAGTTGAAGGTCTTGCGAAAGGACTTGGTGGAGGCATTGGATAAGGCATCATTGGCAGTGAAGAAGTCAGAATCAGACCCTCCTGCCCAGTCGAAGACTGCTGCATCAACACTCGCACCCCAATCTGACTCTGAAGGTTCACCCTCCCCTTCATCTTCACCCAAGCCAATGGGATGGCACGAAGTGCAGGGGATGCATATTCTCGATCTCGTCACATTAGCCATTCGGTCCGCTCGAGTCTACTATGTCAACCATGAACAGCCTGAGCGCCTGGCTGGTATTAAGAGTGAGCGGAAATTTCGGGAAGAGCTGTTGGCCGTTACAGACGTTTTAAAAGCCTGGGCATCGCGAAATTTTGCCGGGGGATTGAGGAATCAGGAACGAGCGGCTATCCTGGGTTGGATGGCAGGTGTGATTATAGTCTTAGACGAAGAACGACGGCTAGAAGAGGCAGAAACCAAGGAGCGAGCTGGCTGGGACTGGGCGGTTGGGGATTGGACCGGGCGCGAAAGGGAGCGCGAAGAAGCATTCCTCCAGACCTTGATGAATGGAATCGGCCCTGCCTTGCCGACATGGACATCGCCCGAGAATGCTGTGCTGCCAACTCCCTTTCTTAGCCGCCTTCGAGACGGACGTGACCTGATCCGTATGCACAACCAAGCAGTGCGGAAATCCAGGCGGCTATTTGGCGAGATCAAGACTCCCCACGAGGACATTGCCAAGCCATACCGCCGTGCTGAGAACCTACGATACTGGCGAAAAGCGGCCGAATTACGATGGGAGATCAAGTTTGACCTGGACGTGATGGGGGTGGTTTATGGAAGCAGTGACGATGCATGGAGGAAATTTGACGCTGGGCTCCTTGAATGGTGCAGGAACGTTCGCGAGGAGATGCTGGAGGACTGGAGGAATCCGCGTAAGGGGTCTGTGGCGTCGATTACGGACCTGCCTACCATTTTTGATGCTGAAGCTCTGACCGCCGAAGCGTGAGCTGTTGGCAGCTCTGAATATTTTGTGCCCCTTCTTATTAAGTAGTAGTACCTGTGTAACTATCTACACGCCCATTTGATACCCGTTTTCTTTCTGCTTTACCCAGGGGTCAGCGGTGCGGCATTGATCCACAATGCCCTGACCCAGCTTTTGATTTCCATTCTATTTTTCTGTCCTGTCAGATGCATGTTTCGGAGACTTTGCACATACGGCGTTCGTGGAGTTTTTCATTTATTACTTGAGGTTTTGATTGGCGCGTCGAGTGCAGTCTGTCTGGACAGTCACTGGGTGTCGTGGGGGTTGCTGATTGGAAGATATGTGCTATTTAGTAGTGACTTGACTGCAGACTGAGATTTGCAGGACATTCGTGCCTGAATGAACGTTGAAATGCGCTGGCATACTATTTCCAATGGACAACCTGACTCCTGGTATTTAATATTTAAATAGTCAAATAAAATAATAAGCATTACTTTCTGTGAAGAAAGAGACAGTGAGAGTCCTTGCTGCACTAGGCGCGGGCCCAAGCTAAGAAAATTAAAATTAAAAACCGATGGGCGGCCATCAACAACAACCTCCCCGGGAAGGACCACTCACCCAGACCCTCCCTGCCCCCGTCGCTCGTCTCCTCCTGAAGTACCGCTTCGCTGCTCCCCCGCGCCATGTAGAACCGCGTCGGTACACTCTCAGCATCAAAAGGCGAGTGTATGCGACTGTTATCGACCGCTTTGCGAGTGGGCCGCTGTTGTGTCAACGCGGAGTCGCCCGCAACCCTCCTCCTCGCGTCGCCGCCAAGTCCAAGTCACCATCACCACAACCTTTATTACTACCAGCAACAGCAACTGCCACAGACTACGCTGCCAAACCACCCATTCCTCTCTTCTCCGCCGCCACAACTGCTACTGCGACGACCGCTTGCACCCCCTCGGCCGTGATTGTAGTGAAACGGAGCAGGCCAGTCCACGACTTTGTATCCATGCCCGCAATATCTTTTGTCCCTGGTTCATCGGCGACGTCGACGTCTACAGCAACGACAAAGTCCTCTACAGATACCGCCAGCTATTCTCTCAGGTCATTGACCAAGAAGTTTTCCGCCCCTCAACTATCACAATCTCTACTTTCAACCTCACCGTCCAACAACGGCCAGGACGGTGCACTATTATCTCCTTCCTCGATAACCGGCCGATTCAACGACGACAATACCGACCCCCTTTCCAACAGCCCACAACAGAATTCCCCCCAAGAAGACGCCCAACGTTCGATATTCCGGCGACTATCACCCGGTCTTGCAGCACGAGTCAAGCTCCTGAGCGGATCCGCCGAGTCCAACGCTCAGTCTCGAGGCAAAAGTGCTGTAGGCAAGATCCCAGAACATCATTTACGGGAATTGGACAGCCTACACCAAGATTTATCCATAAAGGTTGAGAAGCGTGGACGAGCCTGGCCGGGTTTACACCTCAAGCGAAGTGCCCCTGACCTGTTACAGTCGCCAACAAAGACGGAACACCAACCGGCCTCTCCTGCTGAACAAAGCAATCTTCAGGAGCCACCCGATTATTTTGTCCACGAGCAGGTAACTGCTCGGGATTCATCTACTCGTCCCAACACAGCTGATTCTGCTACAACTGAAAATCCCGCCGACGCCCGCGACTCCTCGGACGGGGTTGCTGCGTCGACGATGACGACAGTTGAATCTACAATGACCGAGGAACGGTCGAGCTCTATAACCCAGGATGTCGAGCAACCGGGCTCTTCGGATCTGGAGGAATACCTCAAGCGCAGCACCCTCGAAGACCAAGCACCTCCCCTTCCACCCAAGGATACTCCACCGGCACCGTCGACACCGTCGTCCACAAATATGCAGTCATATTTCAGTTCCCCAAAGTTAACCCGCGCAGAGTCGATCTACTCCTTTTCTCGAGCGTCCTTCAGCAATCAATTATCACAGCTTACCTCAATCAACCTACCCCAACCAGCTGCGCTGGAGTCCAGTATTTCATCCATCGTCAATGCCCCCACGGCGGTCAGAGCTCTTATCGGTGCCGCTGAGCAGATTGAGAAATGGATGAACAAGGCTTCAGACGTTCTCAATGGGCTCGATGCTGAGGACGATGTCGAATGGGCTTCGGCTGGTGGACGAGAAGGTTTGGAGGAAGTGGATAAGGCGGTCGTCAAATTCGAAAGTTTGGTCGACGTCTATGTGAAGGCTATTGAAAATGTGCAGCTGCGAGACGATATAGATGATGTGCGCACTAATGACTTGACCTTGATTGTTACTCAAATGGACGCCACATTGAAGAATTGGGCCAGCATACGAACGTTTTTGAAAGGGGTGAAGGAGCAGGTAGAGCTGGCTATGGAATGGGAGGAGTTATGGAACAATGTCCTGGGCGACGTCGGCCTTGAAATCGACAATCTCAGCAGGTTGATCTTTGAGATGGAGGAAAGGCGGCACAAATCCCTTGGTCCGGACTCAGAAGCCGAGCCCGGCAACGGCCTAGACATCAATGAGCTTGAGACGATTGTAGAAGAGTCACCTCTCAATGGTACGCCGTCATCAGCAAACAAACGGTTGAGTTTGGCTCTATTTCCCCCTGCCGACAACTCTAATCCTACCGCGGGTAACAGCAACCCGCAAGATGATGCAAATCTCATGCAACTATTCGCCCGTATGCAGCCTCTCAAAGCATCTTTGGATTTCCTTCCCATGCGGTTGTCCATGTTTCATGCGCGAGCGGAAAGCCTGTTCCCGACAGCGTGCGAGGAATTAGATGACAGGCGAAAGCGACTAGGGACGACTTACAAGAAATTAGAGAGCGACGCCGAGGCTCTGCGGCGTGAGCTAGGGGAGGATCGCTGGATTCTTGTTTTCCGAAATGCGGGCAAGCAGGCTCAGAAGATGTGTGATTCCGTGGAACGCAGCATTGGAAAGCTGCAGGAGTCGCTGGAAGCGGGTGATCCTGTCAACAACCCAACAGCAATCACGAAGAAGATCGAGAGTTACGAGGCTAAAAAGGCCCATTATGTGCCAGCTATCGGCCGGGTCATGACGATTATCCAGAAGGGAGTCAACGATCGATTAACCGTCAACGGTGAGGTTCTGACGTTGCTTTCGGACATGAACCAGCGCGTCGATGCTCTCAAGGCAAGCATGAAAGTCATGGATACAGTGCTGGAGGAGACGACAATTTCCAGGAGCCAACAGCTACGTGATTCGATATCGAGTATCATTACAGCCGACAGTCCTGCCAACACCAGCCTTCTTGGCACTCCTGGAAGCTCACCAGCCTCGTCTGTGATTATGACTGGATACACTGGCGGACTGCGTACGCCCAATGCCGGCGGTGGTGGGTCTAGCAGACGAGGCAGTTCGGTGGGCAGCACATCTCGTTCCGCCACGGGGTCCCGACGTCTGTCGGGCATTCCAACCTCAGCTTCGAATCGCAAATCTTCAGCTGGCCTATCTGCACATTCCCCCTCATACTCCTCTACGACACCAACCCCTGCAGCTCGAAGTAATCGTTTGTCATCAGCCCCGGCGCTGAATCGACCACGGTGGAATGCCAGCACCAATACCGCCGACCTTGACACGGGCCACCACTACAAGTCTCGTGCTCTAACATCTCCATCTCCGTATAATCGAAAGAATCTCCCAGTTCCTAGTGGCCGAACCTCGCGGTCCGTCTCTTCATCCCTGCCAGTGCCCAGTCCCTTGAGCCGGGCGACTTCGTCCTCGCCTGTCCCTACCGGCGGCCGGACTGGTAGTCGCACCGGCTACCGAGCTAGCAGTCGATTAGGAGCCGTTTCCCCGGTGTCACCTAGTATGATGGCCAAGAGGGATCCTGCATCATACGGCAAGCTTCGCAAATCGACCGCGAACATACCGACGGGACTCCGCAATCGACAAAGTTATGGCGGGCCCATGACGCTCAAAACCCAGGATGAGGAAGTTCCAAAGACAACCAGACCGGGCACATCACTAGGTCACTCGGGTCGACGGACAAGTCTTCTACCTCAGCCGAAGGGCAAGACGGGTCGGGATAGCTCGACGGGGCATCGCAACGGCGGCAAGACTGATGACCGACCTCGATGGAGATGAGCTTTTGCTTCTCCTTTCTCTCTCTTACTCTCCTACCTACTCTGTTGTAATAATGAACGACCCGACATTCTCTCCAGCGTTCTACAATTGCCTTCCTTTCCTCTTTTCTTTGAATTTACGACACGTGTATAATATCATATACATGTGCGTTTCGATGTCATCAATCTGGTTGTCTTTTTTGTGCACAATATCCTCTAGCGAACGGATTTATTGTCAGTTGAATTGTTTTGTTTCTTCTTTCGTTTGGATTTTCTTCATTTCGTTCTTCTCTTCTCTTCTCTTTTGTATGTACATATTGACAAACCAATAAATAAAATTTAGTCCTCTTTCTTCAACAGTTCCTTGCTACTTGTCTGGAAACTAATTACACCAAACTCCTCCCATAAATCAACGCATCAACCAACTCCTCACTGTTCGCCAATTGGCCGGCTCCCGGCACTCGGCCGATAACCTGGAAGCCGAGCTTATCCCATATCTTGATAGAGGCAGGATTGTTTGCGAAGACGAGGTTGAAGACGGAGTATTTGTATCCCTTTGCTCGTTAGTAGGTATTTTTTCAGGGGAGAAAGGGGAGGAAAGGGGGAGGGGGATACCAGTTTCGGCGCATAGTCTACATATGTCTTGCCCATGACTGAGCCTATGCCTTTGCCACGGGCAGCGGTGCAGGTTAAAAAGCCGGCATTGCAGACATGCGAGCAGCGTCCTGTGGCATATTAGCTGTGCTCTTATACATATATAGAATCATATCAAGAAGAGAGGGGAAGCGGTACCAGGATAATTAGGCTTAATATAAAAAGTCCCCAAACAAACATCCTCCCAATTCTGTGCGTCCTTATCATTCAATCTAGTCGTCACTTCCTGAACATCTCCCTTCAGCGCAACAACCGCAAAAGTGCCAAACCAATAATCCCGAAACCGCTCCAATGGAATCGGCTCTTGCATAGGGTAGGTGCATCCACGCTCGATTTCGGCGGCGAATTCGGACGCCAGACATGCCACTAGACCAGATGGGAGACTGTCGGCACCGCCAGTGATGGGTAGCAAGGTGATGGTTTCGCCGGTTTTGGGGAGCGTGGATTGTACCGGTTGGAGGGTTGGTGCATTTTGGAGATGGGCTTTTGGGGCGGGGACCGGTGGGTCGACGACGTTTTCGAGGATGGAGCCTGGCATTTTGTTTCTTCCTTCCTCTTTCTCTTCTTAGTTTTATATATGCGTGTATAGGTATGGATGTATATGTCGGCAATCTGAGCGGCGGAAGGTGGGTGGGTTGGATAAGAAATCTGAGCGGGGGTGGGTTTTACCCTTTTGGGACTGGAGATAGGATATAGAAAGAAGAACTTGGAAGTCAACCAGACGTATAGATGACTAAATGAGCACGTAGAATAGATGACTTCCAAGAGTATCTAAGTATCTGTTCGAGAAGAAGACGTGATGTATTTATATGCATTGACCATGTCATAGGGCGTGTTTTATAGAACAGAAGATTCTAGGTTGATGCCGAAAGTTTAGTAGAGTTTTCAAAGTCTCCATGCTTATCAGTTGTATCAAAACTTGGAACCAATCTGGAACTTGTACAAAAATCTAATTAACATTGTAGACTTTGTATAGACATCTCATCCGGAGGCGTAGCCAGCCCATTCTCAACCACCGACTGAACTGCTGGATACTCTGTAGAGACCTTGATACTATGACCATCCACTCGAGAATGAGTATTATAATCATCACCTCCTAAAAACTGAACAACAACTTCTGCCGCCAACTCAGAATCATCACTCCCACTGTTGCCAATCTGCTGCAAATACTGGCTCACCACCTGCCCATCCCAACCGCACCGCCTCCCAAACTCCAAGATCGTTTCTGTGTTGACGAAGACGTCGAATTCAAAGTGTCCCTGATACGTCAGTATCCTGTCGGGGTAGTAGAGGCCCTGGATTGGCGAGGTCGGTGTACTCCCGATATTGAGCCAGGGGGTGGGCAGGTCAGCCAGCAATGATGTGTCTGTTGATATGTTTGGGGTAGTCGAAGGATCAAATCCAATAACACGATCGCCATGAACAAGCTGAATACGCAGCTGTCTATCATGATCTTTGAGACCTCTCGAAAACGTCCTTCCAAGTGCTGTGTTCGCAGCAAAAGTCGGATTCATGGTGATGGGGTGTATGCCAACTTCATATCCCAGGGGGCACGACTCGACTCGGACGGACTTTTTTGTGTCGATATCATTACGATCATCATGGCCATCATGACTATCGACAAACAAAGCCTGCGCAATAACTTGATGCCCAAAACAAGACCCAAACATCTTGACTGCGGGGTAGTTCGTCCAAACTTGGCGAATAAAGGTCTGCAAATTTGCAATCCATTTGTATTTCTCGCCTTGGTAGTATGCTGAAGCTGCTGAGCCGGTTATGAGGATGGCGTCGATTGGTCTGAATGCCTCTTCGTCGTCGTCTTCATCTTCTTGATATTCAGGTCTCGCCCTCTGCAACATGCCCAGCGCCGGGAACGAGCCACCGACAGCATCGTAGGCCGAAGTATGGATTTTTATGTGCTGAGAAAATGAAGATGAAGACTGGTTCAATCGCTCGGCTGCAGATTGCAGCAGGACCCGGAACTGAGAGCTGTACAGTCCGCGTGCCGCATAGACTGTGGGCACGGGCACGTCTGTGTCTAGGATGGCGATGTGGATGTGGATGTGCCGGGGCATGTTGACTATCTAGTAGATACGTACTTGTAGTAAGGTGTTTCTGTTAGAGAGTAGAGGTGGTAGGCAAGCAAAAGTTAGAGTCAACAGATCCACCGAATCGGGTCTTATTTCCTGATTAGGCAGCCGGACGAGATCCTTATCAGGCGGGGTTGCCAACACCCCCACTCGCCAATATACAGGATATATACATTGTATCTTCATGGATCATATATTTAAGATATTTACTCCGCATCCAAATGCGCCACAGGCGGCTGATCATCAACCTGAATCCCACCGCGCTTCTTCTCATGACTGTCCCAAAACGGCAATTTCCATCCCCCCTCACTTTCTGGAGTTGCCAGCCACAAACGCATCAAATGCCGGCGCGGCGCTGGCGGCGCATAGTCCTTGTATGCGGTGCGCGCATGCAGGATGTGCGTGTTGGCCAGAAACTGGATATCGCCGACTTCGAGGATCATGTGTAGCGAAAGGCGTTGGGCGGTTTCTTCAAGTATGCGCAAAGCTTCCTGCTGTGCGTCTGAGAGGGGTGGAATAATTCCCTTGTCGGAGAAGCGGCTGAGTGAGCGCACAAAGTAGGGGTCCCATCTGTCGAAATCAGTAACTAAATTATACGTATGCATATGGATGGTGGACAAACTTGGTATAAACACGCGCATTCTCACCCCTCTCCAAGTAGAGCACACTCGTCTTGATCCACTCTTCCTGTCCTTTGGATGTCTCGCCCTTGCGGTCAAAGTACCAGTTGGGCGTGGTCAGTGTTTTGAGGACATCTGGACGCTCTTGGGCGAGCGTATTGTAGACATGGTGCGACGAGACTAGATCGGATTCTCCGCCTTCCAGTGCGCGCGCAATGCAGAGGAGGCCGACGAGATCGGAGTCATCGACGTGGAAGAATTGGCTGTACTCTAATTAGACTTGAAGAAAGTAGGAAGGAAAAGAGAGAGAAATACCGAGCATTCGTCCTATATATTCTCACTTTATCAATCTGCGTCGGATCCTCGCCCAGATCCTTGACATGCCCCAGCACATGGCCGCGACTGTTCTGGCTCACAAAGTAGCCCAGATACGTGCCCAGTCCCATGTATGCAACGGCAGACTTGTGGTTGCCCCATTCTGTGACTGGCAGGCCCTTGAACAGGATGAAGCCCTTGCCGTTGATCAGGTCGTCGCGCAGTTCGTTGTGGAGATAGGGGCCAAGATTGGGGAGGGGGAAGTTTTTCTTTTGGCATTCATGTTAATCAGCGTATAGGGTAAAGCCAGTAAATAGACATACCTGCGAAATTCCAGTCAGTGGTGTGCCAGCAGCAATAAACTGGTCCGCGGTAGCACTCAATTCCTCGACCTCGGCGGGCGTGAAGCGATGCACCCATTTCTCGGGCCTGTCCTTGTAGTCTTCTGCTTTCCAGACTGTCGGGCCTGTGATTTGAGCGGGGAATTTTTCATAGGGCTGCAGAAATTCGGGGAGGGGGGGGTGCTGGCCAGTTGATTTGAGGCCGTCGGGGAAGAGGGCGAGGTCGATTGGTTTTTCGATGATGGTGGCCATGATTGTTTTTGTAAGTTGACCCCTCACATGTACCAGAAAGTGGGATCTTATCTTTTTATAAGGATTATAATTCCAAGACTATAGATTATCTCGGGTCGAAGGCCGGCAATGTTGATTTATATGTATTCAAGGTTCCTGGATCACGCCATCTGGAGCAAGTTGATGCAAATCAATACGCGTTCTTTTTACTCTTTTCACTTTGTACTCTTTTGAATATTTTTCCCCGACGAAGAAATATCGGCCTAGTCTTTAGCCATTGCTTTTTCCGATGATGCAATAGAGCATTAGCGACTGAACTAATTGTATACCCTGGACAGCCAGCGATATATTTCCGTTCTGGGTAACCCTACAACCCTACTTCAACCTCCGATCAAATTTATAGTCATTTAAACATCGCCATAATAATTTATGAATATTGCCAGCTCATCTGTCCTACCAGCACAATGCGTGGCCTATCGAGATCTACATAACGATGCACGACATTCCAGCCAGGTGGTACATACGTGGTTACATGCAAGGGCCCGCTAACAACATACACAAACATAAATCCATCCCGCGACATGTCTAATACATTTTCCTATATCCAACCAAGTCATAATTAATTAAAAAAAAAAAAAAAAAAAAAAAAAACCAAAAAGAGAGGAAAAGAAGAAAAGAGAAAAATGAATCTCCAATCCCTCCTCTTATTCTTCTCCTCCCGCGCCGCAACAACAACGCTCTACGCCTCGCATTACGATGGCCACATCTTCACTCTTTCCCTGTCTGACAACAACCTCACCCTAACCAACACGCTGCAAGCATGCGGCTCAATGCCGAGCTGGCTCACGCTCGACCGCGACGAGCACACATTATATTGTGTGGATGAATCGGGGACAAAGTCTTATGGGAATGGGTCACTGTCGAGTTTCGCGGTGTCGGCGAATGGGTCCTTGACAGACGATGCTATAAATTTGCCGACTATGCCTGGCGGCGTGGCGAGTGTTGTGTATCAAGCTGCGGGCAAGAAGTTTCTTGCTATTGCTCATTAGTATGTCTTCTCCTCTTTTCTCTAAAAATTTGAAGCTTATGGGAAAATCAGTGCAAGCGCTGCGATATCTACTTTCCAGCTACCACTCTCCTCTGAATCACAGCCCTACGAAGTCTTCACTTTCGAGCTGAACGAAACGGCCACCGATCCAGACCGCCAGGACATGTCGCATCCACATCAGGTCCTCCTCGACCCGACAGGCAAGTACCTACTGAGCCCGGATCTGGGAGCCGACCTTATTCGTATATTCGCCATTGACTCTACGGATGGGAAGTTGCGTGAATGCGATCCTGCCAAGGTGACTGGTGGGAATGGGCCGAGACATGGCGCGTTCTATCCTCCTTCTTCTGCGACAAACGATAACAATACAAAACTGTACGTCACCAATGAACTCGGAAATACAGTCAGTACCTTCGCCGTGAACTACCCGGGCAACAACGATGGTTGTCTGTCCCTCTCAGCCCTGGGCGAGATGACACCCTACCCATCAGCACTGCCCAGCAATTCGTACGTCTCCGAAATCAGTCTTGCAGAGAGCACAAACAACGGTAGCAATGTCTACGTCTCGATCCGAAGTGACCAGGGCTTTGCGCCTGACGACTCAATGGCGACTCTCGAGATAGCATCTGAAGGGCTAACGTTCAAGAATCTATCGAGTTCGTACGGCACTGTTCCGCGCACGTTCGCGATCAGTCCTGATGGGAGTATGGTTGCCATTGGGGACCAGGCGTCGTCCAACGTGGCCGTTGTCGCGCGCAATGTCGCAACGGGGGAGTTGGGTGAGTTGTTGGGGAGCGTACAGGTTGGGTCGCAAGGTCAGCCGGGGCAGTCGAATGGGTTGAGCAGTGTTGTTTGGGGGTGATTTATTTTCTTATTCTTATTCTGGCACGAGATAAAAGCAAGTTTATACCGATTATTGCATTGAATATGTCCGGTAATTAATTCCTTTACACACAAATGAGAGACGAAATCAAAAATCAAAAAACCACCGTACCCATACACCCAAACCAAAATAGCCAAACCAAATAAATAGACAAGCAAAAGACCAGCTTTTCCATCTGTAATGCAAATGTTCAATATGAAAATGAATGAAATTAACAGTCCGTCACTCACAGTCCAGTAGCTGTCGGTAGTGATCGGTTATATAAAACGCCTGTTTGTACTGAATTGACGCCTCCGTAGTTAGGATATAGATATAGATATAGATATGATATAGTCATAGTCATGGTATAAGTCGTCAAATTTGTTTCCCCTTGTCGAGAAGCGGGCTGGTCTTCATGTACTCGTTATATCGTTATCGATGTGGTCGACGTTATCTTATCGACGTTATTGGAAAAGAGAGAAAAGGGTATATCACCGAAAGTCCAGTTGAAAGGCTTTCCACTTCCCCCCTACCGTGCGACATCTCGGACATCCCCGTGGCGCTGGGTAGCTCGTCGGCGCCTTGTTCGGGCTGTTTATCGGATGCGACATTGACATTGGCGGGCTGCTGATAAACATGCCCACGCACTCCCGGCACACCCCGCAAATGCATTCAGTGCATGCATAGCATTCCTGCAATGGCCAGGCGCGGCTGCAATTCGCACAATAGATTTGGATGTCGCGGTGTCGAAACGTCGAGGGCGTCGGGTTCGAAAATCGATGTTGTGGTCGCACGTGGTTGTGCAGATGATTCAAAGGACTTGAATCAGAGTTGACCGAGGATGGAAGCCCGCTGGCTGACATGTGAAAGTTTTTGCCCGAAACCGTTGAGGCCGAATCCAAGGATGGCTCAATTGATGGGAAAGGCTCTAGATCGCTATCTCTGTGGCGATGCGTGTCTAATGGTGGCGGCGTGAGCGTTTTTTGCAGCGGGGACTCTGTATAAGACGATCCGTGGAATGAACGACGAAGAGGCGCAAGATTAGACGCTTGTAATGACGGGGGCAACGAATTGCGATTTTTTGCTGCTGCCGATGTAATTGACGCCGTATTGTTGAGCAGCGTTGAAACCGCCGGTGAATGTGGCACCTACTTTGCTTAGCCGATGAAAAATAAAAGCCAGGTGAAAAAGAACCTACCGGAGTCGTGTCCCTGTCTTCGTCAACCTCAGTCGCAGATGTCGCAGCCTCAATTAAATCTTCCCATCGCTTTCCTTGTACCCATGCTGCCGTCTGTGGTTCCGCGGATAGTGCCTTTCGGTCGCCGAGACTCGGTCGACGAGCAAAATCCTTTGAGCGTGTGCGCTCGTGCTTGGGTTTCCGCGCATTCTGTGTGATTGACGATTTTCGCGGTCTCTGGATCTTGTTACTGTTGTTGCGCTGTAATGGCGGCAATGTCGATGACCGGCCTGGAGGCGAATGGTTTAAAATCGATGGTAGAAGCTCTCGAGGTCGCGCAGACTGAAATGGCGGCAAAGGTTCCTGCTTGAAGTGGTCTCTTAGCGGAGGCAATTCAATCGACGATTGCATGCGGTGGCCGAGCTCATTATCGGAGTGTGTGTCCTGTTGTAGCGACCGTGATGATTAGCCTGATGGCACATGAAGTCAAACAGACAGAGGCCTACCATTTCGTCCCAGTCCGTAGCCAGCCGGTGGTGATGCAATTGAGCTAAAGCGACAGCAGCAGTGGCAGACGCTGAGTGGACATCGTCGATGGCGTGCGGCGTACCTGGAGGACTGGCATCTGCGACGTAGATGGACCGATCAGAATCTTGAAGCGTCAATAGGGGAAATTATAGACGTATTTAGATAAAAAAATATTTAATCCGCACACAGAGTAAGAAAGAGAAAGAGGGAGCAATACCGAGCTTCTTGGCGGGCGACGGCGTTGGCTGGCTGTTCAGATGGGCGCGTTGATCCAGCGGGGTATTGACCATCAGCAGGAAGCTCTCCTCGGTAGCGGGGAGCTTCGGTATGTAGTGGCTCGGGTGCGCTCTGCGGATGTGCTCCTGCATCGAGCGGTATCGTTTTTCCTGGCAGGAGTCAGCAATTAATTAATTATTTTGCCATTGGTTCTTTTTGCTATCGCGTCTGCGACTTATTCTGCATACTCCGAGCAGTCCGAGCAGAGAATAAAAGTGTGGTGCAGAGCTTGAGGCCGCCACGATAAGAATTGATAAGGGAAGCTCACCCCCAAGCATCGCTTGCGACAATTGGAGCCATCGTTGTTGGCCAGCGGACAGACCACCTCATTGTTGGCATCCGACACCGAGAAGGAGCTCGTCAAAGAGGTGCGCGGGGGCATGGTCTGCATGTGTGAGGATGATGCAGCCTGACTGAGCTGGGCGGGAGAGGAGGGAGAGTGTGGGAATGCTTCGGGAAGAAAGGCGGGGGGCGAGATAAGTGACAGACAGCAGGCAAAAGACAGGACAAGACAAGAAGAGCGAGACAGTGCGCGGGAGTTCTCAGTCAATCAGAGCGGGGCTAGTGCTGCTATACAATGTATACATGCTCCAGACTGTGCAGGACATAGATACATAGCACGGCATATACAATCATAGGAAAAAATCAAGAGGTAAGAGAAGAGAGAAGGAGGAGAGAAGAGAAAGAAGGAAGGACCGAAGGAAGAGAAAAAGGGAGTTGGACGAGCTGTGACTGGCTCAGGCGCTCCGGGGGGGCGAGGGAGGGGGAATGTTACGTGCTCTTAGCGGCTGTTTCAGGCATGAACAGCTTAGCTCCAGCAAGCTTGGCTGAGCTAAGACATAGCTTGCTTTCTTGCCAGTGAACAGTGGAACACACACGCAGGACCAGCAAGGCTTTTGACTTCTGATTATTTATGGTCTAATAGACAAGCAGAGCTCTACCTGGTCGTTCGCCATTGATGGGAGAACACCGAGAAAGAGTAGAGTCTGTGACCCGCGAGGAGCACCTGCCATTGGTGGATGGAGCTCTATTTCCAGCATACACCCACTTAACACTCGTATTATTGCTACGTACTGCTGTTGAATACTGGCAAATTTCCATATCTGTAAGCATACATAGATTACGAGCATGCACGTACTGCTATTATTACACTAACCGCCACTCTATCCCTGCAGCATCTGGAACGGCAGATGGCAGACACCGAAAGGAAAAAAAAAAAAAAAAAGAGCAGAAGAGGGGGCAATACTAGCGCGGGAGCTGAATGCGGAACATTTTCTCTGTGCACATACTAGTATACTACTACGTACGCTGCATGCTGCTAGCACAAGCCTCGACAAGGGCTAGGAGCTGCCCGACTGCCAATCAACCCCGGTTGAACGGCGATATTAATATACAGTATATTATTGCCTTGTATCGAGTTCGTCGGTGGTGAAGGCTCAGGCTGAAGCTGTCCCGGGAAAAACCGTGTGGGTATTACTATCGACAGCGCGGCCTGATTTCTAAGGCCGGGGAAGGTCACACCGGATAATCGGCTTAATCTTATCGATAGCGAGCTAGCTGTTAGTCTAGACTCACGGTTTTTTTTTTTTTTTTTTTTTCCTGCCCCGAACATTGTTCTAGTCGAGAGCTGAGGTGGCTAATTGCTGTGTCTTAGGGCTAGCCATGACTATGATGCCTGGAAGGAAGGAGGGCGACATTGCCGAGGTATCATTATGCCTGAGGCTGCCACCGCAATGCTGTTTATTGCTACATCAGCAGCAATGGACTTATAGACTTGTAGCTTGTAGACTGTAGCTGCAGCAGATTATCGAGAAAAATTGCATCTTACCCCTGGGAACTACTTAAAGTCATTATGACGTATGAATATAGGCAATATCATTTTCAGGTCCGAATGTGTGCAGTTGAATGCATACACTTGTTGCGAGATCTTTGTACAGCAATCGAGGTCAGCTGTAACCATGGGATTGCTCAGTCTCCTTCATGCTTTGGCAGATTATCTGCTCTCTTGGGTCAACATGGTAACAGAACGTATCCCCAGACAAAAGTTACTGTGTATCTGATTGTATACAGATTGAACATAAAGAAATTGGCTGGAAAACGGTAGATCGTAAGGTGTGTCTCTCTCTTCTTTTCGCTGGAATATAACGAGAAGCGTAATATCGTCACAGACAGGTCGACAAATGCGCGAACAGCAAACGCTATGGAAGAAACTCAGGTTGTTTGCGCTCTTCAATCCGTTGACCGAGTGGATTGATACTACCCATATGATGCGCCTTCACATGCACAACAAGAACATCAGAAACGGTAGGATCCTCTCACTCTCATAAATTTCATAGATTGATCAAGAGAAAGGCCAAATACAGGCAACCGCTGCCTCCAAACAACGAATCAAAGCCTTTGTCGACTTCTTCCATATCAACATGAACGACTTCGAGCCCTCCGACGTGAATGCATATGAAACATTCGAAGACTTCTTCGTTCGCGCCCACAAGCCAGGCACACGGCCCATCAACACGCCGCACGATGCCAGCAAGGCCGTGATAGTTGCCGACTCGCGCGTGGTCGTCTACGAAACCCTCACCGAAAGCAAGAAGATCTGGATCAAGGGCAGCGACTTTTCAATCACGCAATTGACAATGGACACCCAGCTGGGCGCCCTGTTCGACAATGATGATGGAGGTGCGGCTGTTGCCAGTTTCAGGCTCTCGCCTCAAGACTATCATCGCTATCACAGCCCTGTCAGCGGCCGCATCAAGTTGTTCAGGAGTATGCCCGGTGATTATTACGATGTTGATCCGATGGCGCTGCGGAGTGATGTGGATATTCTGACCCGCAATGCGCGTGATTATGTCTTGATCGAATCGGACGAGTTTGGTGATGTGCTGTTTGTGGCCATTGGTGCTACAGATGTGGGCACAGTGAAGTATCTCTTCTCTTCTCCAACGCCTTTCATTCTCAAGATCCGGGCTAACCCGAGCGATGATAGAATGCATGACAAATGGCAAAAGCCAGGAACCCAAATCAAGAAGGGCGACGAACTGGGCATCTTCCAATTCGGTGGGTCGTCTATAATTGTTGCCTTTCAGAAGGGCCGTATCAAATTTGACCAGGACTTGCTGGATGTCAGTAAGCAGGCAATTGCCATGGATGTGGAGGTGGGCATGACTCTTGGACGGGCTGAGAAATAGTAACAATAATCTGGTATCATGATTTGTGTGGAGCTGAGTTGTAATTATTTTATGTACAGTATGTAAAACAAAAACTCCACGATCCCCCATCTATCATCATCCCTTTTCCACAATCATTAAAGGATAGATGAAAGTAATCAAATATACAAGCTTGCATGAAGCATAAGGTATATGAAAAGAAAAAGTCTATCAATGCCGGAGAATAACGAGTAGAGACAATCGAAGCATGGATATGTTAATGCAAGGAAGGGAAGAAGAGACCAAAAAACCTCCGTAAATGATACACTCGCTTTTTTAATGATGAAAAAAGTGGATTAGTATATGTCGATGAATATGTTTTCGGTGTTGTGTGAAAGAAGAAAGGCTGGATATTTCGGATGTAATGTAATGTTCATATTTTGTCTCCGTCGGAGTACCGCCGAGTGTTGACCCCCTCGGCCATCTTCTTTCCGAATTCGTAACTCGATATCATAATAGCACAGGCTGGAGCGACTTTCAGACAGCGGGCAGTCCAGCCTCTGAACAGTCCCTCCAGACCTTCGTGTTGAAAGATGTGCAGTAGGAATCGAGGCATAGATAGTTGTTCCGGAGCCAAAGCCGATGCTGATGCTGATGCAGAGACACTACCTGCGAATTCTTCGCAGCTATGCCGGAACACTTGCTGTCGTGTCTTGCCCACATCAAACGGAGTTGTGACCAATGCTGCCACAGCGCCAGATACCGTCCCGGCAATAAAACTATCCACTAACGTGGTAGCCGAGCTTTGCTGGGATCGAGAACCCCGTCGACTTCGGTCTCCATCTTGGACATGACTATTCCGCTCACGCATATCTGTAAGCTTATCTCGTACAGCTTCATAACCCCACCAATACAGGCCGGAGAATGGCACATCTCGCCACATGGTCAAACCTAACCCACGCCATAAAGAAGTATATCCGCGCGCTTGAGTCATCTGGTGAAGACCTTCTAGCGTAGCGCGGAAATGGCCAGTACCAGTACCCGGCGTTGCCTGCAGCCGTGTTCGGAACATTTCAACGGGGCTGATTACAGACGCCGCAGCAATTCGCGCAACACTGCCAGCAACCAACGGCACAAAGCCATCGGGGACCATCCGGGGAATGGGACTGCGAGGGTCAACTCGCATCCACTCGTATCCTGCCAGATAAATCACATTTGCGGGGATTGCCATGACAAGGGTTGGCACCAGTCCGCGCCACAGGGTCATAACCCCTTCATTGCGCGCGATTTTGCGTATTCCGTCAAAAGTCGAGTTGAATTTGCGCTGCTGCGTGTCTTCCACGGCACAGTCGATTGCTCGACCGATAGTGCCGTGCTCAACTAGGCACATTTCTGGGTTGTTTCCCACCCAAAACACCTCTCGACAGCATGCTGTTACCCCCAAATTCTCCGGTAATTGTTTGAATGCAGTGGTCGTGTGCGCGTTGAATCCAGATCCAGATGTATTATAAACAGGTGTCGATTGCGACTGCAAGCGTATTCGTACAACGTCAAGGGGTGTTACTACATTCAATGTTAGTAGCCTCGGGTAATTGGGGATGGAGGACAGGTACCTACCCAGAAGGGACGTTAGGATACTGCCCGCAGTCGCGGAAAGCATCCTTTGACTGACAGAGACCTGTGCGAGATCACCATCTTGTGAGGCAGTCAAGGGACTACCAGTCGAGTTCGGAGCAGTCATCGCTGGTCTCTCATGGTCGTGCCAGTGTTGATCCTCTATTAAACCCGCATATAAACTTTCCTCCGATAGTGGCGAAGACTTGTCCACAGGCATCTGCCCACCCGTTGTGGACATTCATGCACGAGTTCTGAAAAAAAGGGCAAAACACTCCAAAGATAATATTTATATATCGGATGACTGGCGATGAATTCGTGGATTTGCAAGGGGGCGGCGAGATGGAACCCACGAGAGG
Organism: Talaromyces albobiverticillius; assembly: GCA_023721895.2. NCBI lineage: Eukaryota > Fungi > Ascomycota > Eurotiomycetes > Eurotiales > Trichocomaceae > Talaromyces > Talaromyces albobiverticillius. Next base: position 3,152,416 of record JAMBUR020000001.1, on the reverse strand, counting down.
AGAAAAAAAGCGATGACTCTTCTCTTCAAGCAGAAGCCGAGATATGTTCTGGTTAAGCTTAGTGCCGGCTCTTCTCGACCAACCAGCGGGCCAACTGCGGCTCGGAATTAAGATTACGCTAATCTCCGGTTAGTCATCCGAGCGGCCTCGTCCCTCCAAGTCGATCCTCCCACTGATTTCCATATCTTCCATTCTAGCATCCACCGACACAATGTTTCTAGTCGTCCTCGCTCTGTCTGCATACTGAGAGTTGATATCTCCTCTTCTTGGAGTGATGGAGCCGACATAGAGCATACACCGTGAATTATCGATCAAGACTGATCCCGCTGTTCTCCATTCCTCCGGTAATACCTATTAAGAAAATGGATGAGAATCCAGAACTCAACGCCTTCAGGCGCCAGTGGCGTGAAGAGGTGTCCCGGCGCAACAATACTACTACAACTCACAGGCAAACTCAGCAGGATTCTGATGCTGCCTCACAGCCAGAACACCTACCACCCACCAGGCACGAGGCTGCCGATCGGAAGGACGACGCGGAAGAAGAGTTGGACCGCGACTATGTGGAATTCGTAACTCGCACTGAGCAGTTGACTCTCAAATCAGGACCCACCGATGAAGACAGCTTCCAGCGTGTGCCGCAGAAGGAGCCGCGATCGGCTTTGGAACATTTTGAAAAGGCAGTTGAAAGAGAAGAACAGGGCAATCTAGGCGAGAGTTTAGCTCACTACCGCAAGGCCTACAAGGTAGGGATTTCCTACTGTTTTTATATGAATTGATAATGCTTTTGGTACTAAACTCACTCAACATATAGTTGGACGCGGCAATTGATAAAAAGTATCGAAACAAGTATTTCGCTAGCAAACCGGCACAAGCCCCAACTACAAAGTCATCTGAACCCACAAAGGATCAAACAGAAGAGGTCGAGTTGCTACCTACACCTGAGCTGATCTTGACATTTGCCAATCTGCCAATACCGGGAGCCGAGCCTATCATCGAGGGTGATATTCCTCCTCCATGTCCCATTGCAAATATTTCAAATGACGTCTTGATTGAAATCTTGAAGCACATCGCCTTGATGGACCCGGCGTCTTTTTGTCGTATGGCTCTCGTTTGTAAGCGTTTCGCCTACCATTTCGCCCATGAGCAGCACATCTGGAAGAGGCTCTGCCAGGGGCATGAGTTTGGATTTCCAAGCATGCATTATTCATTTAGCTGCGATCTACTCGGTAACCCATATCATTCCTTCAACGCACGCTATACACCATTTCCACGGGGGACAGCGTTGTCACTGCCCGAAAACTATACCAATTGGAGTCAGGTATTCCAAACGTTTCCTCGAATCAGATTCACTGGTATTTATATTAGCACGGTCAATTACACACGACCGGGCGGGGCTTCAACGTATTCAAATGCAACCTGGAACGATCCTATTCATATCGTGACTTATTATCGATACCTGCGCTTCTATCCAGACGGATCAGTTATTTCTCTTGTTTCTACAACAGAACCCGTGGATGTTGTTCCTCATATCAACAAGGAAAATGTGGCAGCTGCGAAGCCAAGCACCCATCGCCAACACACCAAGAAAAAGTCGGAAATGACACCGCACGATACTACTCCCGTGCCACATATCGCTATGCAGACTCTCAAACATGCTTTGCGGGGTCGATGGCATCTCACGCGACCTGACGCGAAGGAGGATCAAGATTTAGAAGGAGGAGATCGACTAAGTTCGCCACTAGCTGCGAAGGATAGCAAAAGCCCAGAAAGCGATGCACGGAACCTTGTGATTGAGACCGAGGGCACTGATCCCAAATACACTCATGTCCTTCATCTAGGACTGCGGTCTTCGAATCCAGCCCGTGCGGTTGGATCTAAAAAGGACCCGCCTAACGTTTCGAAGAACACGAAGCTTGTCTGGAGGGGCTTCTGGAGTTATAATAAACTGACTGATGACTGGGGCGAGTTCCTCTTACGAAATGACCGTTCTTTTGCATTTAGACGGGTGCGGGGTTGGGGCTTGTAGCCATGCACATATCTATCTATATATACCCATATTAGATATGTAGAGAACTGTTGGACATAGAATATAGATAAGCTGGAAAGGAGGATCTACATGTTACTTATGATGATGATGATGAATTGAGCTTTTACAAAATTTGGAGGTCCAGCAGGTAAAGATGTAGGCAGGCAGTCTTATCGATAAGCTTAAATCCGCGGGTAGCCATCGCGGAAGGAGCCATGCGGGAAAAAAAAGTTGCACCAAGCTTAATTGCACATCAACTCTGCCTGAACCCCCAGTCGCATTGCATATCCTTGCGTTTTTACTATACATTAATGATGCATTTATGATTTTTACATTTTAATTTCTTCTCTTATCAATCTGCCAACGAGCAAAATGCCGGAGAGAGTGCACACGAAATTCGATGACTCGGACGACGAGAAAAAAGTCGTCGACGAGCCAAAGACAACAGCAACAACAAGTCTTCCCAAGAATAAGTCGCGGCCATTAAAGGCCGAAAAGTCTTCCGAACTCCATAACAACAAAAAGCGAAAGAGGGAGGAGAATGGTCAACAGCAGCAGCAGCCAAAGCCGAAGGCGCATAGTCACCATAATGAGACAACAACCATATCCAAGAATCAAGAGAACCGCACCAATTCGCATAGGTTTAACAACCAGAAGAACCAATACCGAGCGCCGCGAGATAATGCGCCGTCGTTTCAACCTCTGAAAGAAAAAGCAAAGATCCTTTTCGAGACTCGCAAAAATCTACCCATCTTCCAGCACGCAGACGAGATCCGTCAACACTTGAAGGACAGTAATGTGATGCTACTTATTGGTGAAACGGGAAGCGGAAAGAGTACCCAAGTGCCGCAGTTTCTGGTGGACGAACAATGGTGTCAGACGAAAAAGGTGAAGGTTTCATCTACTCAAAATGACGGCTCCACCAAGAAGAAGGATATACCTGTTGGTGGATGTATCGCGATTACCCAGCCGCGACGAGTTGCTGCCATTTCGTTGGCGAGACGTGTTGCGGAAGAGATGGGTACTCCGCTTGGGAAATCCTCGCCTGCTAGTGAAGTAGGCTATTCCGTTCGTTTCGATACGTCTGTGTCTCCGTCTACACGAGTCAAATTTCTCACGGACGGAATGCTGCTTCAAGAGATGCTCCACGATCCGTGGTTGACAAAGTACAGCGCAGTGGTTGTTGATGAGGTTCACGAAAGAGGTGTCAATGTGGATTTGGTTTTGGGCTTCTTGAAGAATATCCTTGAAAGCAAAGGCGAAGGCCGTGGGGGGTTGCCGTTGAAAGTAATTGTTATGAGTGCTACGGCAGATATGGAAAGTTTACAAGACTTTTTCGGGCAGGCAGGAGATTCAAATCAAACAACAGCAATAGCAACAACGGACGGCAAATCGGATGTTGATGGGGTTGTCTCAACTTGCCATATTAAAGGTCGTCAATTCCCCGTTCAGACTATTTACTCGCCAGGTCCTGTTCATGATTTTGTGGATGCAGCACTCGAAACGATTTTCAACATTCACATCAAAGAGCCCATGCCAGGCGACATACTCGTCTTCCTCACTGGTCAGGAAACAGTGGAGAATCTAGAGTATCTGGTCAACGAGTACGCCGTAGGAATGGACCCGTCCTTGCCAAAAGTGCTTGCTCTACCTCTATTTGCAGCCCTCCCCCAAGCAGCCCAGCAACGAGTCTTTGCGCCGGCGCCACCTCGCACAAGAAAAATCATCCTTTCTACCAACATCGCCGAAACTTCCGTTACTGTCTCTGGTGTCCGCTTCGTGGTGGATTGTGGAAAGGCGAAAATGAAGCAATTCCGCTCCCGACTTGGACTTGACTCGTTACTAGTCAAGCCCATCTCAAAATCAGCCGCCATTCAGCGTAAAGGTCGAGCTGGACGAGAAGCTCCTGGGAAATGTTATCGATTGTATACAGAGAAAGACTACTTGGCCTTGGACGAGGCTAATACTCCCGAAATCTTACGATGTGATTTGAGCCAAAGCTTGCTCACTATGAAATCTCGCGGAGTTGACGACATCATGAACTTCCCTTTCCTCACGCGGCCGCCTCGGGAAGCGCTAGAAAAAGCGCTCTTGCAGCTATTTAATATTCAGGCTCTAGAGGAGACGGGTAAAATCAGTGAGGTTGGGTTGCAGATTGCGAAATTACCTCTCACACCACCTCTGGGTCGAGTGCTTCTAGCAGCGGCAGGGTATGGCCAAGGCTGTCTTCTAGATGTCATTGACATTATATCATGTCTGAGCGTGGAAAATATCTTTTTAAACACTACTTCAGAAGAGAAAAAGGAAGAAGCTGAGAAGGCTCGTCGGGATCTTTATCGAAGGGAGGGCGACCATTTGACCATGTTGACCACAGTGCAAGGCTATGCAGCGGAAAACACGGATCGGAAAGCTTGGGCTGAGCGACATATGGTTTCTCACCGAGCTATGCAGTCTGTTATGGTGAGTGCTACCAGATCTATAAAATTCGACGCTACAGAGACTTACTTTATATGTATAGGACGTTCGGAAACAGCTCACCGCTCAATGCAAACAAGCCAAGCTCCTATTCGAAGATTCAAATGACGAAAAACGACCCCCTCCAGATGCCTTGTCCGCAGTTTCAATTCTAAAGAGCTTCCTCACGGGCTTTTCAACCAACACAGCTCGTCTCGTGCCTGACGGGTCGTATCGAACGATTGTGGGCAACCAAACGGTAGCTATTCACCCGTCGAGTGTGTTGTTTGGGAAACGAGTAGAAGCTATCATGTATAATGAATTCGTGTTTACGAATCGGAGTTATGCGCGGGGGGTCAGCGCGGTGCAAATGGATTGGGTTGGCGAGGTGTTGGCTGGGTGATTTTTGACTATACATTTGATGATTGAATACCTAGTATATAGAATACATTTGATAGATACGAAAGCGATATGGAATGTATATCTGATTAAGTCGTGATCTAATATTGTTTGAATTATCATCATTATCCGCTAGAAACTTGCATCATGCTGTATTACTCAGAGACGAGCAATTCATCCCCACCGCCCCAATCAAATCAAATCGTTTGTTTATTCGTATGAATCATGTCGCTGCATACTATAAAACGACACAAGGAAACCCGGCTTCCCCAGACCACTCGTTATCAACGTACTCCCGGCCCCAGCCAAAGCTGACCGCCGTATTCCTCACCATACGGCACTCATTTCGATCGTAGTCGCCCTTACGAGCGCATAGCGGGCATGGATCATTATTGTCGTTCTGAGACGTCACGACGTACTGTACCGCGTTCCGAGTGCGAAGTAGGTGTTTTGAGTGGAGTAAGGTTGGGCAAGTATTGAAGCCCGGTTTCTTGGTGGTGGTGCTAGTATTGGCCTTGTTTTGGCTCGCCTTGCAGGCTGAATGCAAGGTAACCCAGTGATGGGGACAGGATGTGGATTCGTGATACGTGACGGAGCACATTTTTTGGTTTAAGTGACTGGAGCGTCGTATTGATGAAATTTTGGTTGAGGATTTTGAGCTCCTGGGCGTGCGGTACGGTTCTTGAACAACTGTCATAGACAGACAGAAGTGCGAATTCAGAGCTAGTTGACTACCACTCGAGGGAGGCTGTTCGTCTGACAGATGTAACCTTTTATTCCTGCTCTCCACTTCCCTCAGACTTGTTCTGGATAGCTTGCATAAGCTCATACAGCTGGCCAATTTGCTGATCTGGTGAAAAATAAAGGAAAATGTCAGAGAGAATCCATATAATTTTGTTGTTAAAGTGAAGGAGCGTGAGAAATGATGCAACGCCGAGCAGAACATGACAAAGGGCCACTCACCACTCATCTTCTCTAGCTTTGCCTTGTCCAATTTGTCGCCCCGCCACGAATCACCTTCTAATTGCTGGGCGTATAGTTGCCATTCTGTCAGGAAACCGACCTGTATGAAAAGAACATCCAATTAGATTTTTTCCCAATCAGAATGAGCTTCATCACCAGTCATACGTACAATGTGAATTGGATTGTCAATGCTGCGATGCGCTCTAAACTCGCTTTTGACATATTCATCCCCAAGCAGACGCATCTCTGTCGGTAGCTTTTTGCGATGCACTCGGAGGAGTCGTCGGTATAGCGGGATTGGAGGAAGCAGGGCAAGTGGTTCGGTGTTGAGGCTTGCTTTGGAGCCAATGGTGACTGGCGCGGCGAGGAGGCGGGTGAGGACTCGCATTTTGCTGGTTCCTTTTCAATTTGGCTTGAATGAACGAATTCGACAGAATATTTAACAATGTAAAGATGAAGCAGAGGTCTGTTTATGCTCGCCGTTCTTTTCCGTGTCGAATTGCTTACTAAGATTTCCGATGCCGAGGCAAGTCCGGGCCAGTCAGAACTCCGAATTTTCGGAGACAAGAATATTTCACAACAGCACTCTAGTCCTCTTCAAATCAAAAAAAGATACTTGAACGTGCTTTATTGACTGGTTTGGCAAAAATATCATGGCCTCATAAAACAATCAATCTCAAATCCCTAATAAAAAAAAGCCCGGATTCACAGTGGGACAGTCTGCAATGCTCCCCACCCCATCAACCTCTCATGTCTCCTTTGACACAATATATGAGCCTGCAGAAGACTCATATCTACTCCTTGACACATTATCGTCGGAGTCAGAAGCTGCCTGGCTCGCAGACCGTTTCCATGGAGCCTCTCCATCTTCGAGCTCAACCACAAATGAATCAGCGTCGCCACTAATAGTGGAAGTGGGCAGTGGCTCCGGCGTTGTAATCGCTTTTGCGGCCGCCAATGCCAAACACATATTTGGCAGGGATGATATCTTAACATTGGCAGTAGACGTCAATCGTGACGCGTGTCGTGCCACAAAGCAGACAGTCCAAACTGCCATTGCGGAGAAAACTGCCGATTCAGCTTCTGCAAAGGCCACGCAATTTGTGAGCTCACTTACAGCGGACTTGGTCTCATCTCTACGGCCTGGAACTGTTGATGTCTTGCTATTCAATCCGCCATATGTACCTACATCCGACTTGCCTGCGTTACCTAAACCTGCAACGAACGACACCAAGGCATCATTATCAAGGTCTGAAAAGTTTGAGCGAGATTCGTATCTTCTATCTCTTTCTTATGCCGGAGGATTCGATGGCATGGAGACTACGAATAGGTTTATTGAAGCTATTCCATCCGTTCTGAATCCCGAACGGGGCGTTGCATATCTTCTGCTCTGTGCGCAGAACAAGCCTGAAGAAGTAAAGGCAAGAATTAAGCATGACTGGAAGGGATGGACCGCCGAGACGGTTGGTCGAAGTGGCATGCAAGCTGGTTGGGAGAAATTGGTTATTCTGAGAATATACAAGAGCGATGAAACATGATTCTCATTCAGTTCATACGGCATAATCGAACATTATCAACAATAATAATACATCATACATCACGACATGCGGAACATTGACTATCGGCTGTCATCAATTTCCGAATCAGGACACCAACCATGGATGAATGCCCGTAGAGTTTCAAAAGAAAGAAATTCCAGAAGCAAATGGTTTGGCCAGAGAATAAAAACACGTTTGAATCAAAAATATGGGTGGTTTGGTATGACCGTATCTTTCGACGTTTAAGAATTTGCACTCGTTTTGACATGAAGACGACGGGAACGAAGGACCAAACACTTATCGATTGGTCTCATTTAACCACCAAAACTAATGTTCATGTCGAGTCGGCGTGATTATCCATCAAAAATCGATCAACATCCGCCTCCACCGCCTCCACAACCTCCACCTCCTCCAGCACCGCCTACAAAACCGATCGGGGCAGCTCCACCGAACATGCCAGCCCTATTACCACGAGCCCTCCTCTTTCTTGCCTTGGCCATTCTTTCAACGTCGTAATCCGTTTGTTGATTGTACTGCCGCGAAGCGTTATATTTCTCGCTTCTGGTTTGCGCGAGACGTGGGGGAGGATATGCGTCGTTAGATGATGAGTCGCAGAAGCACATTTTGATCAGTCTGCGCAGGATTTGGCTTTGTATTTGGTATTCAGAGCAGTCTTGCTTTGTGGAAATCAATGATTAAGACAGTACAGTATATACTGTTAAAGAAAGGGTACATAGATGTATATATACTATGGACAATTCGGCCCCTAATTATACTCGGGATGAGCCACTAACTCTGCCTCGTATTGTGCCTTGGAACTGCGCCATTATTGCCTTTGAATGTTATTTTTATTGGGGTGCCTAGGGACTATGATAGCCATTTCATCATCAAAACTAGTATTCGTATCAAAATTGATCAACATCCACCACCTCCCCCTCCACCGCCTCCGCCGCCTATAGCACCGATTGAGCCACCAGGAGCCCTACTACCACGTAGCAACGTATTTTTTGCTTTTTTTGCTCTGTCCATTCTTTGAACGTCGAGCTCTACCGGTTTGCTGTTGTACTCCCGCGAAGCGTTGTATAGCTCACTTCTGGTTTGCGCTCGACCTGGGCGTGGGGGTGAATAGGCCTCGTACTGTGCCTGTTTGTTGTACTGCCGTGAAGCTTGATATTGCTCACTTTTGGTTTGCTGCTCGGTTCCAATATGCGCACGATATGGGGGAGGAGGGGCATTATCTGCAGATGGAAGTTCGGTGCTGCACAGGTAGCACAGCCAAGAGAAGCACATTTTTGCGTTTATATTTGGTAGCTAGCAGTGCTTTGTAGGAAGTCTGGTTGAGAGGGCATGGTTTATACTCAAAGAGAGGGTATCTATATAGAAATATACGTAGAATACGGATATGTATTGTTGAAATATGAAGCCAAAACAAGCCAATTCGCCCTACTTATTCCTAGTCATCAAGGCCAGGATGAGCACTAACTCTGACTCGTATCGTTTATTGATTGAATGATTGAAATATAATAACTCATTTCTGCCTCGCTGATCATTACAAAGATCGTCGCTCAGCCGCATTTGCCACATCCACGCGAGGCTTACCTATGACATAGATGGGGCTATTTTTAAAGTAATATATGCCCTTGGGCCTCTTAGATAATAATTATAAGCCTTAGTCGCCTCGTTATTCGCCAGGGAAGTAATGGTCTTGGGCTGTGCCCTACTTGTGACTTCTTTTTTTCATGCATCATGTGATCCATATCGTTGCTGCGCAATGCTTTCACTGCTAAGCAACATAGAACACTTGTCAAATCAAATTGCACAACCCCAGCATGATCAGGTGACAAAGTCTATCAAGGCATATTCACTGATAGTGATGCTGAATCAGAAGAACACAAACAATGAATGACATTGCATATCTTCATTACCTAGGACGACCTGTTCTATTGTTTTGTTTTAAATACTCAAATAACATAACTTAGCGCCGATGATATTGCTAGAAATTTAAAATACAGAGACAGAACAACGCACTCCTCACCTACCGAAATTAACGACTTTTGAACAGACATGCAGAAGCAAGAAGCGGTCAAAAAAAAAGAAAAGAGTAGAAAACCGACATGTCCTATTTCCTGTGTAAACCTGAGCTATTCCAGCAGAGTCCATATTCTTCTTCAAGTGTCGAGGAATTTAAGCCGCATCTTTGATTCGTTGCAGGCCATTCATCCGAATTGCATGAACGAGAGCGTTTATTGCGGTGGCGTAGACCATCACAAACGAGCGGTTATCGATAAAAAAAGTGTCATTTCGAGGGCCATTCTCCCATCTTTTCTGCCCTGGGTTCTGGATTTCCCGTTCTGGATTTCCCGTCCTGCATTCATTTCTTCTCTAAAAACCGCGTCCCCGGCCTCGGCCACGACCTCGTCCACCACGTCCGCGAGGACCGCCGCCACCGCGACCCCCTCTGGGGCCACCGCGATCAGCAGCCTCTTTCCTCGCCTTGTTCTTGGGCTTAGGTTGGTCGTCCACAAGCAAATTATCCAGCATCAGGTTGTCCGGCAGGATGTAGTAACGGATTGTCGAGCCACGGATATTAATGGTATCTAGAGAAATCGGTTCGCGGCCTTTGGGAGTCATCTTCACCGTTCGCAGCGCAGTGTTCATCTGTGGTGAAACCGAGGCAATGGTGCCGGATAAAATGGTTCCTATATAATTCATTAGACTTTTGAATTTTGCGCAATGATTTCTTTCGATAGCATGGGTGTAACGTACCATTCTTCAGTTCAATCGTCACCGTCTCATTCATACATTTCATTAAGAAGCTATGGAGGAAGAAAAAAGTCAGTAATTGAATTCCACTCGAGTTGTTGGATTTTGCTGAAAATCACAATGAGGATACAAGAAGAGAAGGGAAACGCACCGAACGAGCTTCATCTTGACAAATTCTGTCTTGGGATATCGGAATAGAGGGATGTAACTCCCAGGGAGGAAAAAAAGGGAAGGTTGAAGATCACTCGACCCAAAGCCAGGCCCGCGCGAAACTTCTTAAACGAAATAGCAGTGCCTTCTCTTTGTCCTGTGTGCGCGTGTCGAAAAATCGAAGAATCCGGTTTCCGTTTGACTGCGAGTTTCGTGTGTGTATGCGGGGAAGTTATTGGTATGAATCGAGCAGTCGACGTTGAGTGCGGAACGAAGGTTGATAATGATGAGCCAAGCTTCAAAATTCCCATATCCGTTTGGGTCACGTGATGGCACAAGCTTTGAGCCAATCACAGCGAGCGGATCTCTTTTACTACTTCTCAACGCCTCAATTTCGTCAATAAGAAAGAAACTGGTATATCCTATTGTTAGAATAGTCAGAAACGGTTGGGTTTTAAACGCATGGACCCTTTTTGGGCAATATTCAAGCTTTGGTTGATACTGTCATTACTGCTTTAAATGTATAAAAATGTGATCGGCCAAGCATCAGAACTTCAAAGTTATAAAAAAGAAAGAATAAAAACACCGTCGCATCCGAGAACATTTGTTGTAAATGATTGGTATCTCATAAAATTATTACCCAATTTCCCCCATCTTCCCAGACGGTCCTCATGAAAAACAACCCTTTGCGCCTCACTAGAAATTCAGTCACTGCTAATTAGTTTTGACGCCCCAATAAATGCTCCTGTTGCTGTGCTCGCTCAAACCAATGAGTAAAATATTAACAACGAATGCATAGCACGATCTATAGTTAGCTGTTGCTTTTGCTTTTCCTTTATAGTTTTTCCAGCTCATAAGCTACAATGCCGAGCTTTGAAGATAGAAATTTTGTCGTCATAAAAAAGAATCTCTCGCAATCTGAGAGAGAAGCGCGAACGACCATTGCCGTCGTGATCCTCGTCTTCATCCGTGTCATCATCGTCTTCAGTCAACGAGGTTGCGTTCTCGCTGTCGTCATCGTCGTCGTCATTATCATCTTCTTCATCACTGTTCAAGGATTCAGAGTCTTGGCCATGTGTGTGATCTCCGGCTTCGCTGTCCGAGTCTGAATACCATGGAGAGTCGCGATATGACTCATTGGCTCCCTTCTTGTCACTGGTGGGCGTTTCGAGAATCTCAAAACACTTGTCCTCGATACCAATGTAACAAAGTTGAATTTCCGGTCGTAAGGTGACGATATCCAGCACCTGGAGAGCAAGTTCTCGATGTTTATTCCTTCCAAGTGTCGAGTCATACATATTAGGCAAATGCAACGCGCGCAGATTGGCCAAGTTTGGTAGTCTCTGCAAGAAGAAATGCTGCAACAACCATCAGTTATTTCCACGGTTTTCTATATTTCAAAACGAGGAGGACGAAAGAAAGCTTACCCAATCCCGACGATCCATCCCAATACCTAGCTCGCGCAGCTGAGGCATCCGTTTGCTTGTCACAAACTCCAGTGCCTCTGAAGAAAGCATCCAATCTCGCCAATGGCCGTGGTTCAAAGAAATAGTTTCGCCCGCTCGAGAACGATCAATAAGAACCTTTTTCAAACTAGCCCTCTGTCGACGCAATACATGTTTATAAATTGCTTCGATCGAGACAACGGTCGTATAACCAGTGCCCTCTTGGAAATAGACGCTTTCCAAAGTATTCGGGGCAATAGCTTCTTTCAAAAAGAGCATCAGGTAAGGCGAAACACGGTCGGTGTGAAGATGTTTGAGCTTGAAGGGGTAATTTACCGGCGTTGTCATACCGTCGGAATCCTGAAGATTAGTTTCTGTAGGAGGCGTATATTTCCTGCGTAGTGCTCTCCAAAGCGTTTCATGTTCCTCACAGCGGAGTATGGTAAGCGTGGTTAACCGACTCCAGTCAATAGCTTTCATGAGGGTTGGTGTATGGATGACGACATTCTCCAGTTCAAGAACTTCTAGCTTCAGTCTTTCTGGCTGATTAATTTTCTCTCCATCCGTGGACTTATCCATAACTTGCGACACGCGTTTATTTTTCTTCGCATCATTCTCGGGGTTCACAGATACCGTCGGCGGATGTTCTGATCCCTGCGTGTCGTCGACTGCTAAATTACCAAGCATCTGTGTAGTCGCATCCACAACAGTATTTTGTCCTGGTGGGGTGGCAGTGACAGCAATGGGCGAAGTAGAGACATGATTACTGCTTCCATTCTCAACCGAAGGTTCTTCCATAGAAACCTCTTCGGGAATCGGTTGTTTGGCATCAGGCATATTCAACAAGACCGAGAGAACGCCCCCAGGTCTGGGCCAGCCCGGTATAAACTGTTGGGAATGCGGATATGGAGTAGGTGCTAATTCGGTTGGATATACCCATTTAGTGATGCCAGGGGACGAAGCCATTCCAATGCGCAATTCAACCAATTTATGCCGCGAGCGATCTATAAGAACAGCCATTTCCTCCAAGTATGCCGCTTCGTCGATGCTTAGTACACTCAGCGACTTTAAAGGCGGCAAGACTGAAAATGTGGGATACTCAACCCCTCTGTACATATACATGGGGTTGATTCTCCTTAATGCCGATAGTGTATTGACGTTTGTAAAAGGGGCCACTTTGAGACCATTGTCGTGCCATCGAATCCAAACTTTCTCGAGACGGCACTCATAGTCGGGGCGTGCGTCCAAAGAGGCAAGGGCAAGGAAGACATCTCGCATCACACCTGTAGGCATGTCCCAAATAAAACTCTCTAGGTTGATCATCCGGGAAACGGCTAGAGCCACCAATGTTCCTAGCAGTTTACCTGTTTCTCTCGTAATCGCATATTCTTGTACCCATTCAGACGGCCCATTACCAACACAGAACTTCTTGGTCCATTGAGCGTAGTAGTTGCCAATTCTGAACTGACCAAAAGCCGTTCTTAACGGAGGCGTGGGTGTCTGAGGGGCGGCAGCTTGATGGTGAGACCCATCACAGCCGCAGTGTTGACAGTGGTGTCGAGTAGGCCGAGAGGATGATGCTTCAGGAATTTCTTTGAACGCATTTGCCCCCATTACCAATGTCGCCAAGCCATATGAAAGTGCATCGACGCCTACTGGTTGATCCGACACGGGCGTTGGCTCCGGCCAGACAATGTCAAACCGTGAATACATAGCTGGGATAGCCAAACCGTGGAGGGCAGAGCAAGTACGAGCAAGCGAGGTCAAGTCATGAGTAAGGGTAATCTAACAGGGCGATCAGAGGTCAGCTTCGTCAAAAGTAAGGTAGGTGGATAAATTTGTTCGGGTTTCTAGCCTTACCTCTTTGACAATTTCCCTAAGAATGTCGAGCGGCAGGTCAAGCAAAGTGAGCGGCTTGTGAGGCTGATCGGGTTCATTTAGATGCTTGATCGAGGCACCGGATGTCGCTGGCAGTTGAGACGAGCCATTTGCCTGGGCTCGATTTACAGTATCATTGCCGGTAAGTGAAGTAGTTGCTGAAGACAGTGATGCGGGGAGACAAGATATCGAGGAATGCTCGGTGGCTGCAACTGAAATGGTATCCGCATCATCATCCTCGAACGTCGGCTCCCCTGGTGCCGTACTCAGGATGGCCTCCGACAAGGAATCATCGTCCATCCTGGGGGACGAAAGCCGACATTCACGGTATCGATCTAGGTCTGAGGTTTTGGTGAGATTATGAGGCTCCGGTCAATTGCCGTGAGTTGAAGTGAGATAAGAGAGACTGATAGACGATCGGATAAATAGTTGGATGCCCCACACACGCCTCGTTTCACAAGCTTGCTGTGCCAGGGAGAAGAAATCGGGGCAGGTATTGTAGTATATAAGAAGGAAGAAAGGCCTGGGTTGTTTTCACCAGCATCCCTTTACAGCAGCTCTTGTGAAGTTCCAGGATGGCTGAAGAAAGCTGGGCAGAGCTGCTCCTGCCTTGCGGGGGAGCTGCCCTTGGGATGCAACGCTAAACCCAGTGCGGCTCTAGCGCTAAAATATCATTTATGTCAGGCTGAGCTTAATAATCTCACTAATCCCATTCAAGCAAATGGATACTTTTACATACAAAACACACACTATATCGCTCAAAAACAGAAAAAAAGCAAGAAGAAAAGAAACTATTCAAGCAAGTGGCTACCGCTCCGACATGTCTTCGCTGCTGCTAACTTCAACAAGCCGCCCCACGTAGCCTTCGAGTCCCGAGAGCGCGATGGGATCCCCCGTAGCAGAGGTGGTGGTCGATATCCCAGGCATAACTACCACTAAAGAGCCAACCTCGACCCATTCGATGGACGAGATGAATCCAAAGGTAATGTCCACGTAGCCGTTGACATGGGCATCAGAGACGTTGATGGTTTTCTCGCTTTCTGGCCGTGCCCGTCGAGGTTTATTATCTTTGTTTGGCTTTTGCTTCTCCTTGTCATCGTCGTCGTCAAAATTGAAAAAGTCGGGCTCATCGAGAAGCGGTCCCACTGGTGAATCATCTTCAGTGTCATCCGCCAGTGCCACGCAAGTGACTTTGGCCGCTGCTCGGATGTTGCCGATATACACCACGACGACGCCTCCGAGAATAAGCGGTGGAGAGCCCGGGGAAGAGAAATCGCGTGCTGGAAATGTAGCCACAAACGCCGTACTGGACGCGAGGCAGCTAGGAATGCTAGTATTTTCAGCAGGATGCTCTGGAGAGATCTTAGCCTGAGCTAAGATCATGCCTTTCCTTAGACGGCCGAGAGCGTTCACTTCTTTCCCGGGACCCCAGGGAATCGGCTCAACCCCAATGGTACCTACTTGATCCTCGAGAAGAATTCTCACCGATAAACGCAGGTTGCGCACGCTCACAACACGCACTCGCTGCCATTCTGCATGAGACAAAAATCGAGACTTCCCTGGGGAAGACGCTTGAGAGAACGGGGAAAGTTCGCCAGAGGGAGTTCTGCTTTTGAAAGAACGAGGATTTAGCGCATTCTCAGGACCTTGTAACGACCTTGGCCTTGAGGCCTGAGGTGTATTGATATCCTCAGGCTTTGTTTCCACCGCGATAGGTCCGATGACGAGCTCATCACCGACGGAAATGCTCCCGTGGCGGACAACTCCACAAAGCACGAAACCTTTTGTATCTGAAGAATTATCAAAAGATGAATACACCTTTGATGGAGGAATGGCGAAAACCTCATCAATGTCAAACACGTCTGTCGGTATCTTCTGGCTACGCCGTAATCGTGGCTGCTGCAGTACTTGCCTGAGCGTTGGAGTTTGTGGCAGTGGAAGATATCGTAGCAAAGCATGAAACTTGCCTATCCCCGAACCATTGACAGCGCTAGTAAGCAGAATTGGGATTGTACTGGACCAGTCGCCGTTCACGGCATTGACGGTTTTGAGGGCCTCTTGACAGTCTGCCGCAGAAACCTTGTGAATGTTTAAATTTTGGCCTGGGTCTTCCCCAGCGACAGCAAGCATAAGAGGCTTTTTATCTGCGGCCTTCATAGTAGAGAGCACTCTAGCCAGAGTCTGTTTCAAGCCAATGCGCGATGCACGGTCCAATTTTGTTATGGCCACAATCAGGGGCGTCTCGAGTCTGATGCAGAGGTCAAGATAAGCCAAGCAAATGTCTATTTCAGGAGCTTGGTCGCCATCGTCCTGTGCAGTGGCAGTGTCATGAGAGCTGTTTGCCGGGATGCAAAGGAACACATAGTGCGGAGCCCAGCTGACCAAGCCCCGAAGGGTCGACTTCACATAACGGGGAAGACCGGGGAGGTCGGAAACAAAAGCAAGACGTCCACCATCGGAAGCTGCATGGATATCATTCCAAGCAGTAACGTTTCCAGAGGCGTAGTTGACCACATCAATCGAGCCTTCAGTGGTAGCAGAAGAAGAAGGAAAAGAAGAAGGGAGATCCCGATAGCCAATCAACTCCTGGGCCACCGAACTGGTTATTCCAGACGAGATTTCATGTCTGTGTTTCAAAAGACTCAGTCTGCTTTTCCCACGGCCGTTATCGAGCGCAGACGTCGTCAAAGTGCCAAGTAGCGATGACTTTCCCGCAGCACTAGGGCCAGTGAGCGAAATACGAATCTGCTCCGTGTGCGAGCAACTTCCGTCCAACTTAGCCTCTTCCTTGATTGCCGATACACCATTATCATCCAAGCTCAAGTTCTCCAAGTCCAAGTCCTTGATAGACTGGTGGTTGTAGTAATCAAGGTCAGGGCTGACCAAGGCTTCCGCAACCCAGAGCTCTTCAGAGTGAACCTTTGCGGTGGTATCGGCCGGATCATTATTTTCTGTCCATTCACATGCACCAACCACTACTTTGCGAAGAACTTCGACTTTGCAACCAAGACTAGCAGCCATGGCTTTTAGATTGTTTAGACTTTCGTCTAACTCGTCCTTGATCAAGCCTACAAATGTGCCATCGTCGGCCACACCTATCTCGTAGAGTGCACCCTGGCTTTCCTCGAGGCCTGGCAGGAGTCGAGAAGGTTTCTGGGGAAGCCCGAGCTTCGGTGTAGCTTCCGGAAGCACTGGAAGAATTAGATTCGCAGTAGAGGACGAATGAAATGGGGATGACTGCTGTAGACGCCATAGTAACTGGGTCGTAAGTTGCTGTAGTCTCTGCTGACGACTGAGCAACTTTGAAACAGGAGGTGTAACCGTAGGCGAAGGCGACTTTGGAGAAGCCAAAGTCACAGTATCTGCTGAGGTAGCAGTACCACCCCCGTTGGCGTTGAGGCTCAACGCTGTACTGGAACTGGGTTTCGAAATGGCCGCTCCAAAATGATAATTACCGCTTACCACCTGGCCCGTAGACATGGAAATAAAGGGTCTCCGAGACCGAAGCAGGAGATGCAATTTGTACTCCGTCGGACCCTCCTGGGGCTCCGCCTCAAGCTTGGAGATGCCGTAGTCAGCAAGTCGGTTGGACTCGATTGTTTGCAGGCCAATCTCCGAAGTGCTATTGCGAAGCGTTTCCCCTCCGCCGCCGCCCCCCGGTAGATGAGGGGTTGACGAGCCGGAAATTGACCATGGCGAAGACACCCGCGGTGGATCGGGGTCATAGGTGAATATAGATGCCATGTTTTCTTCTTTTTTGTTTCTCTTTCTTTTTTTGGTCGATATTCACCTGATGGTCTCTTGGTCTAAGAAAAGCGAACAGTCAAATCTAACAAGTGACGTCTATTCTATTCTTTTCTTTTCTTTTTTTTTTTTTTTCAATGACTTCACTGTCGTATTAATATCGCTCTTCTGTCATGTATTGCATGTATCGCTTTAGAATAAAAAGGTTTCGAATACGCAAAACCCAGAACCCGATGTGATAATAAATGATGATTCATTTTGGATGAGAAAGAAGAGGAAAGATGGCCTTCTAAGTAGTTAGATGCTCCAAAAATCGAGTAGAAAATTGCGAGTGCGGGCTTTATATGTCTAAAAAAAAGACATTTTTAGGACAGCTGCGAGGATAGATTGTGTTTGGTGAGGAATGCTTTTTTTTAAAGGTTGAACAAAGGATATTGTCATATTCTGCGATGCGATTTGAGTCACAGCCAAGAGATGGCACGTGGAGTTGGTTGCCTGAGGCAGAGAGTGCTAAATCACTTGGTCCGTGCACGTTGCTGCAAAATATACTCCATGCGTCCTGAACGTAGATATGCAAGTTTCATAACACAATATCTGGGCATATCGTCTAATCTAAAGAATAGGGTAGCTACAGCTGATTAGGGTTTTTGGAGTGTTTTGTTTGATTTAAATAGGAAGGTTTTTCAGTGACCTGATGATGTTGATATGTACGTAAAACGATGAATTCGTTTTTCAAACTTCTTTCTATACTAGTTTATAGTAAGAGAATGATTGCCTGGTCAAGAAGGACCGATGAGACGAATGGCTTGGCTAAACGCAGCCGCTAATAAACGATGGCAAAAAACAAAAAAGGTAGGAAACGTTCAACGTCAACCAGGGGCATAAAAAAAAAGCAAGGCATTAAACTAAATCGTCATTCACATATCACACACACCCAGTCCGCTGCAGGTAAGAACTGCGCGAAGGACTCCAATATACTCCGTTTATCATCATTGACACCATTGAAAATGCAACGCCCCCAAGAAGAAATTGGGCGAGGGAAAAGAAAAAAAAGGCCAACAGCAGGCAAAATAAAACCGTCATATAACAAAGAAACGCACACAACACACATGACAATGACTGTGTATTGTTGTGCTTGCTTTTCCCTGCATTAGTATCGTGCTCGTTGAGAACCTTTGCTCGTTCATCATTCGAATACCCATCGATTTCAATTCGTGTCATTCCATGTTTTATTTTTGAGTTCTTCCGTTCATTGTCCTGCAATTCTGAACAATACCGGACATCTAGATGATTGTGATGTGTTCTTCCCGGATTTGTCGGCGAGAGAGAGAGAGAGAAAAGACAACATCCGTTGGCTTTTTCTTTTGACGAGTTGTTTCGTTTGAGTCACAGATATAATACAGTTCAAAGAATAGCAAGTCCAATACCGACCACAACGGAGTGAAAGAGATAGGGCGTCATGGTGGCAGTTCCTTAACTATTATTGTTCTGATGATTCTCTGACTCCCTTGCACTTGCCTTGTGCAATGTGAGTATTCCTTGCTGTGGTTCGCGTAAAGACAGCTCCGCAGTGTGGGCATTCAGATTTCGCAGCTGCTCCAGACCGCTCTCGTTGATGCCGTAAGAGATTGCTGAAGGTGGAAAATTCACGCCCGTTGCAACCATGATCCCAGCATTGGGGTTTGGGTCGTGATTCGAGCACGCGCACCTGGCTTTCAGGCTCGCTAGGGCTACCGCTTGTGCTGCTATTTGAGCCAATGTACGTAGCAGTCCTCATAGGGATTCCAACACTAGCTCCCGCCGTTGTGGGATACGAATTAGATCTACGAATATATTGATGTTAGCAACCCCTTGCCTTCAATAATTTTGTAAAACTATGGGACCTTACGAAACAAAAGACGTTGGAGGGAATTCGTACCCGGCTTGATTGAATCCATATGGATTTGATCTGATCCCATATGCTATTAGTCATTTTGCTTTCACATATCCAGCAAGGGAACTGCTCACGTAGGATAAAACGCCTGGGACTGTTGTGACTGCACAGACTGCTGCAGATTGAGTGGGTAAGAGGTACTTGAGTACATCCCTGGTTGTGACGCTAGAGACGCATATCCTGCTGGGGGAGTAAGAGACTCTTGTGACCTCCGGTGATAAGGATCCTCCGGTGTGCTCGATAATGAGCGTTGGTAGTGAGACCATTGCGCTTGTTGAGAATGGAAACCGCCATCTGGGCGGCTTCCTTGCGGTATCATATTCATTGGGCTGGAGGGAGAAAGAACGTTACTCGCAGCGCTGAGCAGGGATCCGGAATGCAGATTAATATCCGGAGGAAATGCTATTTCATAATCAGTCAATTCGAACCGCCTAAGAAGATGATTGCTTGCTCCATATTTTCAATGGTCGAAGTAGCTTACTGTGAAGACTGGTATACATTGATTCCGGCCGTGTTTATCAGTGATATATGAAACGATTGTCGGAGTCGGTTTATTTGCGAACTAAATGCAAGCACATATTATTGAGTTGGCCGATCCAAAAAATATTTTGTAAGAGTTAACAGTGTGTCGGCGGCACATACCTTGTTATAAGGATTGTCGGGGTATTTGCGGGAATCTTTAATTGCTTCGTACAGGTTCCCGCGAAAAAAAAAGCACTGATATTGAGTTTGGGGAATTCGTGCCAAAGGCTAAATTAGACTGATCTGCCTGAAGAAAATGGATATCGGCTTTTCCTTTTGCAGGAACGCTTGCTTGCTTGCTATTGTTGATTGCCGCGCGTAGTCTTTAGAACTCGATTTAGTGCTTCTCGAAACCGTCGTCGGAGATGATCATATTCTAATCCAATTGACCTCGTGGCAGAATTTGTGGGAATGCGATTTTCATATAGCGAGAAGACTGCGGTCTGGAAAATGTAACCGTCACCCTGGAATCTGCCATCGTGTGAGTTTTCACTAGTTGAAAAGGATATCAAAGCTGGTCGGCATAGAACAGCAAACCAAGTGGGACATGCATAATTTGACCTGGAGGAAGAGACAGCCGGCATACGTACTTGAGGCTAGAATTACACAGATCTTCTTGTGGCCTAATCGTCGCGCGAAAACAAGGAAGGAGGATAAGGGTTCTAGAAGAGAGAAAGCGCGCGAAGGCTGGGAGGTGTCAACTGCACCAGAAGTCGGGGGCAAAATGAGCGCGAAGATATGCTATTTCTTGTTGCTTGTTGCTCATATAGGAAACCGAATCAGAGAGCGAGTAAACGATACTCAAAATAACCCCCACCAGCGGTAACTTAAGTTTGACCAAGGCAGAAGACTTTAAAGAGAGGAACCCAGGAAATAAAAACACAACGTCACTTTTGGTTAGCCCTCTTTAAGGAAGGCTTCTAGAAATCTTGAAACGAAAGCAAGCCAGGTTGCGCGCTAGAGCTGTCTGCAGTATATAGACTGTACGTGGCTTTCGGGGGGCATGAGGCAGCGCGACATGATACTTGAAATATAAGCGGTTGTCAGAAGTGCGATCCAATGGTAATCAGACATCAATCAATGTGGAATCTGATTATTCGCATCCGGTCCAATTGAGAGATGCATGACTGTCAGGGTATAAGGACGGAATAATCTGACAATTTGCACCTAGGCTGACTGCTAGGTACCGCTAAACTCGACGCCGTTTGCGTGTCGTTCCGGAGGCTTTCTTAGTTCCAACGTTAGGCAAAATAGTGCCGTTTGCTATTTCGGATTAACGTAAGCCCCAAAAGAAGAGTGGGCATCACTATGGAGTCGTCCCATCGTGATAGCGACTAAGAAACCTTTGTTTTTGTTTTTTCTTGCCAATGACGGGATATATAGCATGGGCTACTAAGGCTAGTAGGCTAGTCGCTGATTGTTGTTGGGGGCTACATGATCGTTAGCCTTCGGGCCTGCTCATTATGTCAGGAGAACTCCGGACTTTGTGAGGAGGTTGTTTTGATTGGGCGGGGATCGATCGAACTGTGTTCCAGAAGCTATATTAAATGAAGAGTCGAGCGAGAGCGAATGGCAGATAGAGTAGACCTTAGTTCATGGTTGGTAAGACAGTAACGACAGTTAGGTATTTTTTCCCCTTCCACTGCTTGCAGTGCTAACCTCATCACGGGTTAATTGAGGGATTAGCGCAATGATTGCAACGGTGGAAAGTCTCGTACCCCGGGCGGGCTGGTCCAGCGGTGAGGCTTGACGAGCAAAGCGGAGAAACCAAAGTAATATGAAGAGTCGACCACTGATCATTGCAAAAGCATAGCAGAGGGTGTTGGGCCATGAATCATGTCACTTGCCGGATACGATGACTTGGAGGGTTTCAGCCCCCACTGGGCCCTGGCGAGACCATATGTGGTTAACGTCCCAGTGACCTCGGGGCTAGCGACCAGCGCTGGCTGGGTGTGGTGTTGGTTCGACAGCGTTCTATTTCCCGATCAAGATTTAGCCACGTCGACTCAAAAGAGATCGAGTTTACCGGTGTCCTAGGAATCCCAGGCCCCTTGGGGATAGGCCACCACATCGGGCTGCAGATGTGATGATCCACTGTAATCCTGGAGGTGGATACTACCCGTGGGAGAGTGAAGATCGCATATGCACGCTTGACATGGATGGCGATTGGACGAGATTACTCGGTGCATGGCGTACTAAGCCCTCAGGACAGGGCCGGCGCAGCTGGCGACCAACAAGCGAAGCGGTTGCTGTGTCATGTCATGGTGTGTTGCTGACAGGTGCGTGCAGGGGAAATGACTTGCGGAAGGAAGAAGGGAGCACTGCTGCCAGCGGGTAAGTAGCGCCAGGCATCATTAGGCTCAGCTGCCGAGCCCCCCCTTTTTCCCGGAATCACGTGCAAGCGTCGGTTAACCTGCACTTTGCATTGCATGCCTGCACTTGCACGCACTTGCACTTAGCGACGCCACTGCTGCTACATAGTCACTGCCTCGATACGATCACTCCACCAGGTCTGTGTGTCTGCCTGTCTTCTGTCATGTTCGCGACAGCGATGCACTGGCTATTCAATCCAGAACGTGTTGGAAGCCTCCCAGCATGGGGTATAATTGAATATGCTATATGCTATACCCTATGCGCTACGTCTATGCTATCGTATGGACCTATACTACCGCATACTATGCTTGGAGAAACGGAAGTACAAAAGCCAAGTCTGCTAGCAGAACCTAAATGATCAGTACGGAAGAAGAAGCAACCCGTCCTCCGTACAATACATTAATCGTACCACACACGAAACCGTTGAAAATTAAACAATCGCGCTCGTATATTGATTGGACGAGAGACTGCGAGTGCGGGAGCCATCGACGTACCCTGTCCCCGTGTATACTATATATGGAGAACTAATTCAGCAGCAAATGCCGGTCAATTTCAAGGGCCAACAGCAAGTGGCGAGATTGCAAGCGCATAGCTTATAATAGTAAAAGACTCTCCGTGACTAACAGAAGATCACACAGATCTTCCGAAGGTTTGCACTAGCAGTGGAGGCACTTTGCACCTCGTAAACTTTAGTGACAACTTACAAGAGTCCGTCGGCGACTTACTGCGCGCTAGTGAATTTGTCAGTTGGTCAGTTGGTCACCACCGCGTAAGGCTTACCAAAGTTACCAACCTTAGCGTGCTCTGTCATGCTCGCGAGTGGGCACACTCAGTGCACACTCAGTATCTAACGCTTATTATATAATACGCGCTGTATTGGCTTACTAGCCTTTACCGCGAGACTAATGCACTACGAGTGCGCTAGGCCCACGCTAGGCCGGCGCTAGAAGGCTTCGTAGGGTTCCAGAACGGCACTAGGCACCGGATAGGCAAATGGGAGCCCGCTCCTGCTGTGCACCAATCAGACGCCGGCATTAGATAAGACGGCCAACAACTGCTCAACGGAGTTGTCCGGACTCTTGTCTCTCCAACAGCCACTTCGTACGGAGTACATACTATCACAGTGTTGGGCCTGTTGGCACTTGCAGAGCCACTACCGTGCTGTGGCTGTCTGGACTGGACCCTGCTGCGGGTACATGGTCTCAGGTCCCGGATTATTAACAATTATTTGTCATTTGATTCGATCCCTGCTGCTCATGCACGCGCGCAGTGCGAAGCTAGTGTGCTAAAAAAACCAACATTGAACACACCCTAATTTAGACACGCCTATCACTCAGTTATTCTGATAGTTGCTACGTACCTAGTCCTGGCTAGTTGCGTACGAAAAGTGGGCCATGAATTCCAAGGTTGGTAGATCACATCATCACGCTGCACAGTGCTGTACTTCCAAAGAGGGAATACATCTACAAAAGCATTTGCCACAACGTATGATACGTACCGTTCAATCGACTCGGGGTCACCGTGGACATGTGCTCCCTTCTTTTCGCATTTCTACCCAATTATGGACTTGTGAAATGAAAGGAAAAAGCAAAGAAAACGCCATCAAGATCCGCTCCAGATGGGGGCCAGGCACGAAGGCTTCGTTATTGACCATGAAATGCATTAGCATAATGCAAAAACCCGTGAATATAACAAATCTAGCTGATATCTGTTCAACTATTGATTCGCATGATGCATTAGCGAGAGTCTTGGAGAGATGGTTTTGCAGGACCAACACGCTTCGACGGTGGAGGGACCAGGAGGGTTCTATTGCGGTACTACGGAATAGCAGCATGCTAGCTACTAGTACATGCACACTTAAATTGAGACGTTTGGCGCTACTCGCTCGGCATTAATCAACTAGCTACTCGCCCGCAGGAGACATTGATGATCTAAGTCATCATCCCTAGGGCCGTAATACTTTTCTCTCGCGGGAGGTTTCTTCTGAATCTGCCATCTAATCTCCCATCTCGACATGCATTCCGCACCCTGCCACCCCTACTAGTGTTGCACAATGTGTGTACAGTAGTATTTTGTACAGTGACGCAGTGAATGCATCCAACCCTGCCGCAATCGGAGATGCAGTGGCTCAGCTACAATTTTCACCCTTGTGTATGACCTCATTGAAGTAGATGACTAATTTGAAAATGATATTGAATATCCCGAAGTCAAAAGTCGGAATATGTAAAACTTTGGGGAAACTGTCCCACCTCGGCCCCAGATGCCTCGGATACCGAACTGCCTATTCTATCGTTTGATTGCCGATATTCTAACGACTATACAGTTGGGGAAAATTCCCTTCTTTTCAGCTCAAAAACTAATTGTTTACAAAAATAAATCTTCAGTGGGTGTGCAGGGTCGCCATGCATTCGCATACATACGAGGTTGGGGTGAGGATAGGGCTGACCACCACGAGCGGGGGAGGAGTCAGATGTCTACTGCATTGATTTAACCTCATACCGCTTTACCTCGCTCCCATGTCGCATTTCCAATTCCTTCCTTGAGATATCTACCTACTTCTTCGCCACTCGCGATATACTCGTGACGTGTCGCCGCACATCTCACCGCAGACGGGCCAAAGTCTTGAGTCAACGGTCAGGTCATCGGTCTAGCCACCAAAGAAGAGAAGAAAAGAGTCATGGCACGATGTGACTAGAGAGAGAAACAATCATCTCGTGGAATCGTCTGTCATGTCATCAGTGACAGTGACAGTGACGATCGAAACAAGCCCATGAAGCAATATCAAACAGGTTATCTTGAAACGGCAATGGAAATGGCCAAGCCTAGAACAACAGGGGGGTGGGTTCTTGCGCTTGCGGTTCCAAGTTCCAAGGTTCAAGTCTGACTTGGTAGTGGCTACTTCTTGGAGATAAAGCGCTCAATACTGTATCTATTGTGGTCAGCAGTGAGCACTATCAGTATCACCAGCAAGACATCACGATAGTAGCCACTCACATTGGGGATGATTACAACTACTCCGTGTACTTGGGGGGGTATGTCGGGTATGGTATGCATACTGGAGAAGAAAAGCGTAGGTTCAGGTGAAACTTCAATCATTCTAGAAGCCAGTTCCTGCAGGAATGTCAATACTTGAAAACAAACCTTCTTATCTGGTCTACACTTTGTAGTTGTGAAGATTATCATGGCCAACGCATACAAAATCTTAGCTGCAGAGTGTAATCAATCTTTCATGCGGCTAGAAAATGAGGGCGCTTACCTTGGAACGATACTTGCCAACGTTGGTTAACTAACAACTCTAGTCCTATGCAGCGTGAATTCAAATTAAATTATGGTTGGGATTAGTCTGCAGATTCGGTTCGGG
This sequence comes from Talaromyces albobiverticillius, assembly GCA_023721895.2. NCBI lineage: Eukaryota > Fungi > Ascomycota > Eurotiomycetes > Eurotiales > Trichocomaceae > Talaromyces > Talaromyces albobiverticillius. The sequence goes on along the minus strand of JAMBUR020000001.1, from coordinate 3,126,867 downwards.
CGCTATGCACAGCTTGTCACAGATTAGAGGATACCGTATCTAGATAATCACTTTTGCAGTTGTGAGATCCTTGCTAAAGGATTCCAACTTGCAGTTTTTGGGATGATTATTAGCTAAGTTAACTAACTAAGCAAGCTGTTGGAAGAGTGTCATGACTAAGTAGGAAGTAGTCAGCACGTACCCTAGCTTACATCCTCGAAGTCGGAAAAATCCCCCGCACAAAAGTAAGGTTCTTTGGTGCCCCGTACGAAGGAGCAGGCTATAGCTATGATAGTGCTATAATAGGACTGAATATAGATAGATAGAGTGATTACAAATGTGGACTCTCTCTGAAAGTCTCGCCGCAGTCCGTACACGCAGCTCGCCAGCTCCGGATTAGTTAGCTATGTAGCTATATTAATGCAAATCAATCCACTAATATAATTGGCAGTCAACAGCGTTCAGTGTGATTTATTTTTATATATTTTGCAAATATGTTACAGAAATCTTTAGAGATTAATTAAACTCAAAGTTAGATAGCTAACATCATGCCCCTCCCATAGCCAAGTCAACTATAAACTGCTGACTCACTAGGTAGGTGGACTGACTCGGTAGGCTTTCAAGGTTGCTCCCAGAGGTCATTATTTATGGGATTGTGATCCATCGTATACTATGTATAGTAGCCCTCTTTGTTTGATGTTTTATTGCTGGTACGTGCTGCCCTCCCAGCCAGCCTGCCAGGGCTTATTGCTTAGGCTTATACGCAGCCTCGTATATATACTATAGACATGGGAGGTATGCTAGCTGACCTACACGTGGGCTCATGCGGTGGCCTGTAACTGTTGCCGACTTGCATCCGGGCTGATATGCTGTTTTTGTTCTCAGTTAGCTTGCGAAAAAGGCTGACTCATACGTGGGCGCTGCTTATCACTGGCTTATGCCTCTCTAGTGTTGACATACATAATCATCTTTGGCGCTCCGCTACCCCCGGGAAATTATACCCCCCTCCTTGCTAGTACAACGGATTATAGATTGCAGGAAAAGGATTGGAGGTGGGCCTCGATGAGGTCAGGGTTTCGGTAGGGTAATAACTGAGCCGTAGTATGCCTGAAACAGTAGGTGGTTCACTGGTTTATATCTGAAGGCTGATAGTACTACGTAGTACATAGTTAGTTATCCCGCGAGTCAGGCGTTGGTTGGTTTTTGTATGGCCATACGCTCATCATATGAGGTACCGCCCCCCAACAGCACGTGGTCCAGTCCCAATAGACACATGATCTGAATGGGAGCATTTAGGCTCGGCCTGGAAGTCATAAAGATACATTTGTTATCTTATGAGTATATTTCTGAGCACCCTGCTGATTGCAGGTGCTTGGAAATTCCATGCTGATAGAAAGAGCCAAGCTAGCAAGTTCCTGACTAATTAATGGCGTCCAGATACCGAATTCTCAATGGAAGCAGAAGACAATGAAGATGAAGAATAAAACAAAGAAAATAACAAAGACGAAGATGAAGAAATGAAGATGAGGGGTTTCAGCGAATGGTGTCGCCGACTAACCTCGCCCGGCTAGCAATGGCATTGATGCCTAAGGGCTAAGGCCAAAGGCGAACTAGTGCGGGCAGTGCGTCATCCCTGAAGATGCGAACTTGCAGAGTGAAGCCTGAATGCCCCTCGCCATCTCACTGCCCCCGCCAAACGACGAGATCACGAAGTAGCAAAAGTTTTGGACGTGCTGTTATTATTAAACAGGTGGGTGGATTTCGTTCCTTTCTCGTACGTATTATTCAAGTCACGAACACACGTGCATCGATCACAGCACGCACCCGTGACTTTGTTTGTCTTGCGCGTACAAGTCGCGACGCACTGGAAAAGCACATGTCCATTTCAAGCGACCAAGTCTGTATACATTCCAGAATGCGCTGAATAATAGAACGCCTTGCGCAAGAAAAAAAAAAGAACGAGAGATCTTTTTGTATCTGCGCAAAGACGGCATTCTTACGATGAAACTCGAGAAGAGGGGAGAAAACTCTTTACTGATTAGTCAAACGTGATTAGCATAATCTTCCATTTCTGCCTTGTTCGTTCTATTTTGGTTTTCCTGCGACTACAATAATGAGTACATCGTTTGTCGAGGACCTATGGTCCAGTGTCTTCACACCTGGGCCGACACGAAGCCTACTCGTCGCCACCAACGCAACCTTTGCAGCGCTCCAGCTTGTTTTGTTCCTACTTCTCGTCGCAACCTACAGTATCCATTTCGTCGTTCTTTCGTTCCTCTCTGGCGCGCTGTGGTGGTCCATCAATTGGTTTGCCAAGGAAGTGCAAGAAGTCCAAGCTCGCCAGGAGGAAGAGAAAAGACAGCAGGAGCAGGATGCTATTGAAAAGGATAAATCGGGGGCTAGCAAGCTCAACACATCGGCAGAAATAAACGATTCTGAGACGGAAACGGAGCTCGAAGAAAAGTCAAAGACCAGGAGACGTCGGGTCAACCAGTCCGAGACAACGAGCACAGCTCCTGCTGCTGCCGCTTCTGCTGCGTCACAACCCGGTAAATCCGATGGTGATGAAAAGAAGGGTGTCGAAGGAGAGAACTCAGGCTACACAAGCACCGACAGTGAATGGGAGAAAGTGGACAAAGACAGATCTGCATGATGGTTCGGCAGATACTTACGATTGGAATTCAGCATCTATCATTGTGCAAACTTCGTTATATGCAAGGCTATTACTTTTATACCCCCATCGCACGTTTCTGTTTGATGTTATTGTTCTTGTTCATATCAGATTTACTCAGTTCAAGTTTCAACAACCAAGGATTTATCAGCGACGGCATAGAACCTGAGATGCAACTTCTTACATAGGTCAAATCGCATCTTTATTATAGGATCTGTCTTTTAGTAAAACTAAAATTTTATTTCTACATCTTCAAAGATCGTTTGTTGTTGTGGATGAAGGCACGTGACCACGCGCCCATCTCCGCGCGCCTTGTCCGAAAAGGAACGGGAGCTTCTTTCCGTTTAAATGTCAAGCCATATCTCGGTCAGCTACGGTGGCCATGGGGATCTCAGATGGAAATGTGCTAAATAAAAGACCATAAGAAGATCACCAGAAATGCAATTACGCAGTACAACATGTTCCAAACGGGTTCTCTTTCCAGGAGCCGCAAGCGTGTCTTCAATTCCGTGTTCGCGCCTGTTACACTAACGGAAGATACTCCTACTCCCCTCGCTACGCCAGCATTTGCATCCACTGCTCCAGGCCAAGCATTTGGGTCAGTGACAGTACCAGAGGCTGCTGATGGAAAGACGACTAGCACTGAATTCGAGGAACCGGAGCCCGAAGCCATCATCAGGAGTCGAGCATGGCATTCAGCCACGGAGTTTCTCGTCTTGCCTAATAGGACCTATGATACGCTATCCAGCTATATAGAGCATGCCAAATCTCTTTCTTTACAACCGAAGCAGGTTACGGCGGAAACAGAAACAGCTCTGACGTATTTGCTCTCTCCATCCTCCCACGGCAGAACTTTCCATCAAGATCTCAAGGAGTACGATCTTGTCCGCTGGTATTGCAATGAGCTACGCCGTCATTTTGTGACCAGTCTGCGCGCTATCCTTGGAGCTGTAGGTGTTTACGCAGTCTGAATTCATGATAAAGCAATACATGTCGCTAACGTTATGCTATAGGCCTTGGAAAACGACACCGAGGATGAGCCTGGGTGTCTCTCCGAAGTAGTGCGCTGTTTACAACTCGCGCAGCACATTTATTTCACTCCATTCTTGAATCATCTGGCGCCAAAATTGGACATTGCAGACCGAGACATTTCGTTTTCCAAGCTTCGTGAAAGTTTCCAGGCCATTGTTGCGCACTCGTTATCATCCAGGCGCATATCAAATCTTTTAGAGACGGCCCTCACGAACGATGCTTTTGTCATTTTAGGAATCTCGCAGGCGAGAGATGACCAAGCAGATGGAGATGAATATCACCAAGAAAGTGATATGGAAATTGACAACCCGGTGTCAACCGCTTACCCAGCCTGGAAAAATATCCCGTCAGAAGACATTCGCACCCAGATTATGGCTGAACAAGACGATGACCAGCTGGCCGAAGCGAGGCACAGGCTCCTTTCTTTACTACAAGGCATGCAAGACGTCGGACTCGGTGGTCACCGAGCGCAGAAAGTATTCGCCCAGATAATGAACGACATGATGACTGAATTCATAGTAGTAAGCTACAAAGAGCAATGGGACTCTCCTTCTCTCGTTGTGCAACATCTACGCTTATGGGTGGAAAATGTCTTTGCAAGACTAGCTGTTGAAGTGCTGGCGATTCTTCAACCTTCTTCCTCGGACAATCCTGATGGACAACTGGATAATGTTCGTCTGGATGATGTGGAAAAATGGCAAGAAATTGGGATTGCCCGCCTCGGCGCTTTACGAACCAGTGAGCTCTTTGACGTGATTGTCGATTGGGACTCAAGTAGTGGCGCGATTGAAGACCTCAAACAATACACAACCCATACTGCATCGAGGATTTCATTAGCAACTGCATTTATCAGTATGCTCAGCCAGCGCTTACTCCACCCTGGAGCCTCGACAGTTCAAATTCTACAGCTCTATATCTCCATTATACGAGCATTCAACCTTCTGGACCCGAAGGGTGTTCTTCTTGACCGGGCGGCTCGGCCTATTAGAAAGTATCTTCGAGACCGTGATGACACAATTAAAGCCATTGTTGGTGGACTTCTCGCAGACAACCCGAACAATGAAGCAGGGGCAAATACAGACTCTGGCGAGACATTGGTAGAACTTTCAACGGAACTTAACAACGCTCATCAACGAAACATTCAGAACGAGTCTGGCGAGCTGGATTGGGATGATATGGCCTGGATGCCAGATCCAGTGGACGCGGCTGCGGATTACAAAAAATCCAGGGGCGCAGACGTCGTCGGCAGTTTGATCAGTCTCTTTGAGTCCAAGGAGGCATTTGTGAAAGAGCTCCAGAATATGCTATCGGAGCGACTGCTTAAAAAGAAAGCGGACTTTGACCAGGAATTATCCGTGTTGGAATTATTGAAAGTACGATTTGGCGACGGCGCGCTACAATCATGTGAAGTTATGCTTCGCGATGTCCTTGACTCAAAACGTGTTGATGCTGTCATTCGGAATGACCAGGCATTGGCTACGAAGCAGACAGTCACTCCAGGACGTGCACCGCAATCATTAGAGCAACCACGGTTGCATGCCAAGATTCTCTCACGTTTCTTCTGGCCAACCATTCAAGATCAGCCATTCAATGTACCAGAAGAGATTGACGAGTTACAGCAGCGGTATTGCGCCGGCTTCGAGTCTCTCAAACAGTCTCGCAAACTGAAATGGCTTAATGCACTTGGCCACGTCACCGTCGAGTTAGATCTTGAAGATCGGGTGTTCACAGATGAAGTCACGACCTGGCAGGCTACCGTAATCTACGCATTCCAGTCCGAAACTACAGACTCCAGTGCGCCGGTCACGAAGACGGTGACTCAACTCGCGGAGACCCTGAACATGTCTACTTCTCTCGTACGTAGCGCTTGCCTTTTCTGGGTAAGCAAACGCATTCTCAGTGAGGTCCAGCGTGATTCTTTCCGCGTACTCGAGGTGCTTCCCAGTGATGAAGATCATGAAATGACTGCCAGCGGTGAGCAGGAAGCTATCGATGCATCTGCCACAGAAGCCAATGCTGCCGCAGCAGCAGACGCAGCCGCCGCCGCCGCAGCCAAGGAAACAGCCAACGCTGCGGCCATGGAGAAAATGAACCTCTATTGGCAATTCATCGTCGGCATGTTGACGAACCAAGGTGCCATGCCTTTACAACGAATCATTATGATGCTCAAGATTGTAGTACCCGGTGGATTTCCTTTTGGCAATGAAGAGCTTCGAGAATTTCTAGCTGGAATGGTGGCACAGGGGAAATTGGAGATTGTCAGTGGCGGAAATTACAAGATCGTACGATGATTTTTACCCACGTTGTCTGTCCTACCCAGTATTATTACATCTTGAAGCAACGATAAACTCGAATAGATGGCTATTTTTAGGAATTTCAATCAAAACTGGAGATACTGATGATGGTGTTGGAATTCAACAAATGAAGAGAGAAAGAAATATAATTCCTCAATTTAAAAGTCTCAAACCAGGCTTTTATTAAAAATTAAAAGAGCGTGATGTCCGCGAAGTTCATTTCATTCGTATACAACAGCGACCCTTGCTATACGCCAGTCCTAAACAGCCGAGCTGCGGCGACGCTGCCATCTGGCCGGGCATCAATTCATCTTCTTACGCCCTTTTCTGGCATCTGGTGCTTTATAGTCATAAAAATTCTAACGATGCAAGTCACAGATTCAAAAAAAAAAAAAAAAAAAAAAAAAATTTAAAAAAAGGAGCCGCAGCGGGGCTTGAACCCGCGACCTTTGCCTGTCTATTTAATAGGAGGGCAACAGTCTACCACTGACCTATACGGCCGTATATAGTGAATAACGATGTCCCACGTTCTCATTCTTGTGCTTCTCTCTAGCTTATCTCAACGTTGGATTTCGAGAGCATTGAATAATACTTCGATTCAATCCAGTCGTTTCTAATTTTGAATTGATGAAAACGAATAAATATGCTGGGTGGAGGATCTATAGGCACAAGATGGCGGGACTTTGTCAACCCAACAAAATAAATAATTGCGCCAGTTAATTTAGGCATCTTGATCGATCGGCGTCAGGTCTGATACAACACGAAGAAGGAATGGCGCCACTTACGCGGAGTCGCGGGGCTCTCCCACTGCTCTGCCAACACAGACAGGAAAATGTCAGTCATATTAAGCCATATATAGGATTAAAAGAATGATTTATTGATACATATAAATAGATAAATAGACCATTATGTGAAGTACGTAGAGAGAAACGAAACACAGACAAATGATGCAATGGCCTTATCGTTATCACGGGACCCGTTTCCGCTCTGAGTTAAGGCCGGGTCTTATCTGGCTGTCATTGACTGGATGACCGACCTGATTGTTGGGTCCGGCTGATCTGCTGTTGTCCTCGTCTTCCACCTGGGCATCGACAGTCGACGGTCTGCAATCAATCATTGTATCTATTCCATCTTTCATTCTCCAGTCGCACATCCATAGTCGCGGCTGGAGAGCAAGTTATATCCATTTCACGCGAGCCTGACGCCCACTCTTATCGTTATCGACCTGGGCCGACACTAAGTTAATTAAGGATGGCATTCCGATTGCCCACCCAGGCGCCCCCTCGTCGCCAGCCATCCTACTCCACGTCTGAACGTCCTCCGGCACTCGACACTCAGATTGCGTCTCAGTTGCAGCAAGATGACGACGCTAAAGAATGGGTGCTCTTTTCTCCCTCCCAAGCCGCCTCTACTGCTCGCACTCGTAGCGACTCCACTACACGAACGACCCGCACGGCTGGTGTGTCCCGATTGAGCGATTTCGGGTCCTTTAATGCCATCACACACGATGAAGAGGGCGACAATGCCTCGGTCGACGCACTAGATGAAGAGACTGCTACTGAGTTGGACAGCTTGGACGAAGGTCTTCATGATTTTCGCGATTCAAACTTGCCAGATAATGGGAACTACCCCGTGCTGCCAACCCATGACGGCTTGGGCTCATTTCATGCATCGGGCCAGCAGGCCCAGGAACAGCTATGGAGGCACGAGCAGTACAACCCACAGCGTGCGGCAGATGTTGCCCCGACGCGTCGTTCCAGTCTGCAGAACCATTTAGAAGCCGTTGATGATCTGGAGTCCCGGGCTGATCGAGAGCGGTGGCAGCGGATCGAGAGATGGAGAGTAGAGCAGAGCAGGATCTTGCTGCAGGAGATTGAGCGTGAGACAAGACGTCGTCAACGACGTAACAGCCGTGGGAGCGTTACAACTGCTTCTCGGAGGTCTGGCAACGACGTTTTGGATAGCATCTCCGAGACGAAGGCAATGGATGCTTCGAGCTTGTCTTCATCCATAGAAGAAGATTCGCCGAAAGAATCCATCTGGCGGCGTATAACCAGGAGGGTTATTCGCGATCTGATAGGCATAGACGAATCGATACTTTCTGTCATTCTGGGAGAATCATTAGCCGACGACGTCCATCTAACTTCGTATGTTGATGATGATTCGCATCCCGACATTCGAGAAATGCAAGAAGCTATTAGGGATGTTCCTACAACATCATTTCCCACAGATGGTGATATATGGCAGGAGAAGCTTCTCCAACGGATTGCGCGCGAACTCGGTGTTTTAGTCCATCAGATTTGGGAACATCCGGGAGCGTTCAGCTCGTACCTGCGCTCAGAGGAACCGACTGACTTCTATGCCGGGATTCCGGTGGCGAGGCCAGAATTACTCCAACAATCCGGGACAGGACTGCCGCAGACAGCACCCGAAGGAGAGAACAGTACATTTTCCATCTCTTCTCCGCACTTCACTCCAACACTTCAAGACCCAGTTACCGCTGAACTCGCGGCTCAGTGGGGCATTGAAGATGACGAAATGGGATCAGGCACTCAATCTCAAAGCAAAGGTCTACAACAAGACCAGCTTGCAACCCAGGAATATGAATACTGGGAGCAAGATCTAGATGTCACCATGATCTTCCGCTACCTCAAGAACCGTTTTCGAAAGGGCGATGGTGGAAACGGAAATACCGCAACAAGCCGTTCCACCTACACCACCAACAACAATAACAACGACGCATCCAGCCGTGCGGACGTCATCCGTCAACATCATCCTCTAGTTGCGCGTGCTCATGCGAGATCTCAAGCACGCCAGACGGGGGGACTACGAACGCAAATGCGCGCAGCGGGAATTTCGACACCGGCTTCGCCTATATCCCGTCATCGCTTCCGTCGACCGAGCTCAAGCCATGCCAGCCAGAGCACCAAAATATCTGCCAAACGGACCCATAATATTGGACTTGGTAGTGGCTCCAGCCGTCACTATTGGGATATCGGAGGCAGTGTTGGAAGTGGCAGTGCAGCTGTATCTGTTGGCGGGCCGGCAGGTATTGGAGCTTGGGGAGAGGCATAACATCATGCTTTTCGTTTCATATCTACTACATACATACATCACCTACATATTTCCCGCAGCATATTTTGATTCATACTCCACTTTTTTTTTGCGACAGAGTGATGGCGGTGTTTCGGGGTACGTCATTTACTGAATTGGATTCTACAGGGGGAGGTTGATTTAACTGGCATAATTGATTATCCATCATGACGGGGCTAGATGTGAGATTGCTAGAAAGGGGAGGAGGGTACATACATTTGCATAGTTTTCTGACATTTAGTAATTACAATGCATCTGCTCGACTGGTTGTGTATAGTTCAAGATCTATTGTTTTTATACATACCTAGGCGACTATACGAACAGTCCTGCGATATTTATCATCGGGGGACAATCCGATCTCCGAACAGAAGAAAGCTTAGATAAGGCATCACCCTATCCAGAGCTCTAACTTGGCTACTTTTTCTAAGAGGTATCCTAGGGCTTTTCGGCATTTGCCGAAATATCGACCATATCAGTCAGATAAGCTGCTTATCGCGAACTTAATCATCACCACAACGTCCAACGGACGAAGCTGGCTTTTTGCAACGCCCTGGATATGAATATATATATGCGTTGAGACATGATGGCCCTTCTCTGGACAAACCACCTGCGGCATCTCCCAATTTGTAGCCCAGAGTCAGAATCAGATAGCGGACATGGATGTCAAGCCGACAGCAGAGACAAAGACCCCCACAGACTATATCGACACCAGCAACGCTGACGATGACTGTGCTTCTGAAGCAGCAGGCACAGTCATAGAAATTGACCCCGTAAAGGAGGCCGCCGCTCGGAGGAAATTCGACCTGTACGTCCTGCCAGTTTCAGTCATCTTCCTCGTCTTGTCAAGTCTAGACCGAAACAACGTGAGTGAAGTCCTTGCTTGCTCGAGCAGACCTCGCTCCTTATTGCTAACCCCTAGTCAGCTTGGAAATGCCAGGGTATTTGGCTTTGACGAAGACATCGGCCTCAAGGGTGGCGAGTTCGGCAATATCAACACGCTCTCCAGCGTCTGCACCATCATCTTCGAACTCCCCTGGGTCCTGGCAGTGAGGCGCTTCGGAGCTAACAAGGCAATCGGCACTTCATTTGCCCTCTGGAGCGCCTGCACACTTGGGACTGCGTTTATCCAGAACTACGCCCAAGCCATTGTATGCCGCATGATTTTGAACGCTGCCGAGGCAGGTCTTGCCCAGGGCTTTGCCTATCTCTTTTCCACCATCTATCCGCGGGAACTGGCGGGAAAGCGGATTATGACAACAAATCTTGCGCAGTGCATCTCGGGTGCGTTTGGTGGATTGTTTGCATATGGCGTGCAGACTAAGGGAATGCGAAACGGACTTGAGGCCTGGCGCTGGTTATTCATCATTGAGTTCTTGATCACCGTTGTCGTTGGGGGCATTGGCTGGATATTCCTTCCTAATTCGGCTGAATCAGCCTGGTTTCTGAACGTAGAAGAAAAGGAGACGATGCGTCGGAAGAAGCTGCGCGATATGGCGCTCAGAGGAGAAGGCAAACTGGAACGTAAATGGATCAGGATTGCTTTGACAGATCCCTTCGTCTGGCTCCTTGGGGTAGCATTTTTTACTTCTTCTGTTGCCATTAACGGATTCGGTGTATTCTGCCCTACTATCATAGAAGGTCTTGGGTGAGTATATGAATGATGAGACTGCCCCTGAACAAACAAAATCTCTGACTGTGATTAGATATGCGTCTCTCGAAGTTAACTATATGACCATCCCGGTCTATGTTCTGGGTGCTATTTCTCTTGTCATCCAGGTCTACTTTTCCGACAAACTCAAGCAGCGCGGAGCCTTCATTGTCGGCTGCTGCGTTCCGGTTGCAGTTGGGTATCTCATCTGCGTAGGAAGTGCAAATGCGCATGCTGGCTACGCCGGTATGTTTGTGCTTGTCCTGGGTAAGTCAATCAATCAAACTTTCATATTCCCCTATGTGTGTATATAGATAGATCTAACGCCCAAGATAGGCCTCTATCCAATCTCCACACTGGCCGTAACTTGGATATCTACCAATCTGTCGCCAGACAACAAACGCGCCATTGGAATGCCGCTGGCCTATTCAATCGCAAATGTATCTGCAGTGGTGTCGTCACAGTTATACCCCAGCCAACAGGGCCCACGCTACGTGATGGGTAATGCCATCTCCGCGGGTCTCACTGTGGTCGCTGGGTTCCTATATGGTGGATGTTGGCTTCTGCTTCGAAATAGAAATATCAAGAAGGCAAAGCTCATTGCCCAAGGAGCAACTACTAATGGCCTGGAAGGAGATATGAGCCTGGATACTATGTATATACTCTAATGCTCCGAACCGTGGAGGGTGAATTATGTCTTTCTTCAATGTTTCTTTTCTTCCGTAGCAACAATTATAAGAACATATAAATGTCAGATTTAGTGAATCATTTCACAAGGACCCCTGGTTCGATACAATCCATGGTCAGAATTTGCCAAGTTGATATGTCGATAATCTAACAATGTCCCGAATCCCCAGGTTTATGCTCCTATTCGCTACCCCATGTCGTGTAACGTCACATGAGGCCGTGCCGAGTACATCTACATACGAGATAAGGTAGACTGACATGCCGTTCAAGTCGGACAATGACGAAGCTATTTTCGTCTAGTCTGGATGGTATGACAAGGCTTGGTCGTTCGTTGGACTAATATGTTGGCAGGCGGACGAAGATAGACAAGGAACCTACCGTGTACGGTAAGCTGGAGTACTCCGATACTCGATGGCATATGCACCGGGGACTCGGTTTGTTTCATTGTGACTCCCAGTCAATCAAAGAATCAGTGGGTGCGGTGATTTTTTCACAGTCAGTCAAACAGTCTGAAATCGAATTTCCCAACGCATTTAAGTCGCCTAGACAGCTGCCCGCGAGAGAAAAGAATCCTCCATCCATCTCCTAATTGAAAACAGTCAATACAACTCCACCTACGCCAGACTAAACAAGAACGGATTCATCCAAGAAAATGCTTTCGATCAAATCTTCCTCCTTCCTCTTCCTGCCTTTATCTCTATCATTTTTACTCTCACCCGCAGAAGCACAATGCAACTCAACTCGAACTGTCAACGTCCAAGTCGGCCAAAACGGACTCACCTTCTCACCTTCCACGGTCACCGCCGGCCAGGGATCGACGATCAACTTCCATTTCGACCCTCGCAATCATTCAGTGGCCGAGTCCGGATTTGGTTCTCCATGCCAGTACCTCGAAGGCGGGATATGGTCTGGATATATCCCGTCGAGTAGCGGTGTTGCTGTACGTATACCTACATATACCTATCTATCTAGGGAGGGAGGAAGCAAGCATGCTAATCCCAGCAGTCAACCATGTTCAGCGTCACGCTCAACGACACTAATCCTCACTGGCTCTACTGCTCCCAAGGCAATCATTGCCAGTCTGGCATGGTCATGGTTATTAACCCTCCGTACGTTTCATTCTTCTCTCGACCATATCAACTATCTATAAACCTTGGAAGCTAACGCAATTTATAGGGCTAATTCTGCGGATACTCTGCAAGCATATACATCTGCTGCCCAGAGCGCGGGTCAAAGCACCGATGGTAATGTTGTAACTGGTGGGTTGATTGTGGCCAATTCTAATAGTTCTTCTTCAACTTCTTCCACTACTACTTCGTCGTCGACGAGTACCGTGGCTAGTTCTACTAGCACGGGTTTGGCGGCTGTGAATGAGGCCAATGTCTGGCTAGCTATGGCTGCTGGGCTGATGTGCTTTGTCTAGAAGGTTGTGGTATGGCGATTGATGAAGCGTTGTGTATTTGCATCTATTTGCTTCGTCGCTTGAAAGGTAGATAGATACTGGGCGCTAGTTAAACGTGAGTGAGAGTTGGTTGGGAATTGATATGGAGTTCATGATATCATAAAAACGAAGCTATGCGAATACGTCATGTATGAAATGTTACATGGTACTAGATTGGTCGAATACGAATGAATGCCTTACATGTTTGAAGATTTACAGAAAAAGACTTAAATGAGGGCGTGAATTTGCATTCGTGATACATACAAGAAGGCTAGTATTGGACATTCAATTCTACTTCCTGTCGAGATCTGAATCCCTTTAAGAACTCCGTTAAAAAGACCAAATGGGTACTAACATGAACTAATCAAATTCAATTCCTGATGCTAAAAGATTTTTTTCCTTATTGACAGCGTCTAAGCCTGGGAAACACTCTCAAAAGCCTCAGGGAATCGCTTGATGTTCTGCTCAACAGATCCGTGGTTGCGGAGGAACTGGACGTAGGCACCGTCGATCTTGACCTTGCCCTCCTGGCGGAGGCGGACGTATTCCTCACGGCGAAGAGGAGTGAAGCCCCAGTTCTTGGAGATGATGATCTTTTGGCGACCAGGGAACTTGTACATAGCACGGCGGAGAGCCTCGACAGCGGTGGCACGGTGAGCGTCACGGGTACGGACGGACATGAGGATCTGGCCGATGTTCACACGGGCAACGGAACCGTTGGGCTTGCCGAAAGCACCACGCATACCGGTTTGCAGACGATCGGCACCAGCGCACGACAACATCTTGTTGATACGGACAACGTGGAATGGGTGGGCACGGACACGGAGGTGGAAACCTTCCTTACCGGCGATCTTGACGAGGTACCTATTCATTGCGTTAGTAATCCTGGACCCATATCATCGGCGAGTTTATATCATGTCAAAAAACGTACTTGTTGGCGCAAATACGGGCAGCTTCGAGAGCCTCAGAGGAAAGCTGTTCGTATTCGTTGGAGACCATGTGCACGCAGTTGGGGAAGTCGTCAACGTTGGCCTTCTTACGTCCAAGATCGAAGATACGGATCTTAGGGTCGGGGACACCACGGTTGAACCGGGACTTGGGGTAAGGCTAAATGATGAATTTTGTTAGTATCCATCTCTCAAACATGGCGATAAAACAAATAATCGAGATATCTCTATCATGGTGATGAATGTCGCGAAAACTGTCGTAATCGGCGTCGATTCCAACTTCTCGGCCAAGCCCCCACAATCTTCAAATCTCAAAATGCCAGTGAAAAAAATCACTCCAAGCCAAAAAACGCACCTTGTTCTTGCAGTAGCGGTAGCATCTCGCGGGACGACGGGCCATCTTGAATTATTGTGCTTGGTGAATGCACTTCCTGCGAACTTGTTGTCGATGGAGTTGGTTGTCGATGGAGAGATGGACGAGGTCAATCGACTTATTGCTCGCAACTTTGCCGGGTTTGATTTCAAAGCATCCGCGCTAGTGGATTTTCTGTGGCAAAGCCCTAAGCCCTAACCGGCCCTTTCGTCACCTCCCGCGCTTTCTATACGCTACTACACGGCATTCTCGTTGGTCCCAGTATGAGTCATTCTGAGTAATTCTCAGTTATCCATTGCTTACTATTAGGTTCATTGTCTTTGCTTATCAACCATCTTGACCTGACTGTCAGTGGCGAGGCTTTGAAGAGGATGAATACGTAGCATCACGTGATAGCATAAGCGTTGCTTTCGGCCTTACCAAATTAGAGCTAGCGCTGACTAATGAAACCGCAGTGCCGGATTATTGTTGGTCCGGCGCTCCTTGCCTGAGGCAGCCATCTATAATTGGAATGTCGCTTTGCAAACATGACTGCCTGCCATCTTTTGTTTAAGAGGTGGCTGTGAAGGCTGACAGTGATTTATGTCATTGAGAGTGACATGGTGCCAAAGGAAAGAGTGGCAGGGTGGTGGCGTTGTATTCCTTGCCATCTGCACATGCATTACTATACAGGCAACTATACACTGGGTTAATTGAGGCTATAGGGATTAGGGGTAGACGAGCCCAAAGGCCCAACACAAAGGATTTTATCTGCAGAAATAGTATATCTGAATAAACAAACTACATCTTTCTTGTGTCTTCCTGCTATTTTTACACCCTGTGAACAGCAGCTGGCAATTAAGTAATGGTTGATCGCATTCAACAGTAAATGTAGAGAGCCCGTGCGCCTGGCCGCATCTGGCACAGCAACAACGCTAACTGCCGTTAATTATTATTATTGACTCCTGTCAACCAGCCTTCATGAAATTATCTGGCCCCTACTTCCCACCTTCATCCAACTCTCCCCTTGTATCTCTATTCTTCCTTGCCTTCAAGTGGATTTACTGCATTATTTCTGTTATAATCTGTACTGTACTTGATATTCGCCACATTGGGTTCCCCGCTGGCCGGTTGATCTTGGGCCAGAACGTTACAGCCATCTTTTAATTACTATATCTTATATCTATTGCGCCCTACGATTCCGACGTGACGATCCTTCTCCGAGAGCAATTGCTCTCAATTTCTGATATGTCGACAACTCCCAAGAAATCGGCGGGCGTGAACGGGGGGACGACAGGATCCAGTGG
This sequence comes from Talaromyces albobiverticillius, assembly GCA_023721895.2. Classification (NCBI taxonomy): domain Eukaryota; kingdom Fungi; phylum Ascomycota; class Eurotiomycetes; order Eurotiales; family Trichocomaceae; genus Talaromyces; species Talaromyces albobiverticillius. Next base: position 3,111,416 of record JAMBUR020000001.1, on the reverse strand, counting down.
CAGGGCTACACCAGAACGAATTGCGACCAAGTCTTCTTCGAATGGCCTCCAACGGAGCCCCTCTGGCCGCGCCTCTCCTGTCTCGGCTCGTGCAGCAGCTCGAAAACCTGGGCGGTCAAATCTGAGCGTTTCCAGCGTTCCGAAGATAGCCAGCACCGATTCCTTCGATGACGATGCGCGAGCCCAGAATGCGGCCCTGATAGATGACCTGAAGGAGCAGTTACAGAAAGCCGAGACTGCATCAGAACAATATCAGAAACAACTTGGGGTACTGCAGTTGCGACTGGATGATGCTGTAGCAGAACAGCAAAAGCTTGAGGACCTGGCGCATGAGAAGGATAGCAATATCGAGGCTCTAAATAACGAGATTCGGGACCATTCCCGCCAACTGCGTGACATGGAACAAGCGCACGAACAAGACCGAAACGCAATGTCACGAGATAAGGAACAGCAAGCAAACAGGGAGGAAGAAATGCAGGCAACCATTCAACGTTTGAAGGAGTCCATTGCTCAAAAAGACATTCGAGTCAATTCCGACAGTGACAAGAATATTTCGAGATCCTGTATGAATTTCCATATACCTTCTTACCCCATAGGTTAGAGTGCTAATCTTTATCCACAGCGAGTTTCCGAAATCGATCGTCACCCGATGTTGATAGTGGGCAATTTGCCCCATCTTCCCAGCTTGAGCGCAGCCCTTCCAGAAACAATGCCAAGCTCCTGTTACAGAAAGATAAATTAATTGAGTCGCTGAGACTAGAGCTGGCGGAATCTCAAATTAAACTCGTGGAAATGGAAAACAGGGGCGGAGGTCGACAGCAAGAGCTTGAGCGAGAGCTTATGGAGGCGAAAATGGCCAATGCGCGTCTGATGGAAGACAATGAGAGCTATCAACTTCTACTTAGTGAGAAGACGCTCAATGGCGATTTTGCCAAAGGCGACTTTATGCACGACGCTCCTACAGGCATGCCTCAAAGTCTGAGTGGATCTCTTGCTGATGAGCTTGAATCTGTTGGCGAGGGCAACAGTCATGCAGAAACCCGCAGGCTGGAGGCTGAAGTGAAAGCTCTCAAAGACCAGAACAAGGCCCTAACCCTCTACATTGAGCGGATCATTGGCCGATTGCTGCAGCACGAAGGGTTCGAGAAGATTTTGGACAAGAATGATGCTCCATTGTCAGATCCGGCCGCTTCTTCTTCCAAGACCGACAAGGAGCTGCCGCCGCCACCACCCGAGAAAGACGAGCCTTCCATACTGCAACGTGCAAAATCTGTTATAATGCCTTTGCAGGGTGGTCGCCCCCAGCCGAAGTCTCGTCCCATGAGTATGATGCCACCTCCGACATCCGTTCCTCAAACCGCCCACGAGAACCCCGAGACAGCGCCTAGTATCCCGCTGGGACGCTCCCAGTCAGTCCGTACGGGCCATCGCAGGACTCGTTCCGACCAAATCGGGGACCCCTCAGCAGCGGCAGTTGTAGGACAGATGTACCGCGGTCCTTCTGGGAGCCGAAGCCCATCAGGTGGACCTTTGAGCCCAACTACCATCGGACCAGGCTCGCGGCAAAGCGGATTCTTTGGGACCAGTTACATCTCTACTGGAAGCCAACGGGCACCATCTCAAGGAAGCCAACCTGATCGCAAAAGACTCAGCAGCTCCGACAGTCTCTCTAGTGACGCTAATGCGGAAGTGAGCTCTCTCGGAGCAACATCTACACCGCCAAGTCGATCCAGCAGCAGCATGAACAACTATACTGGTGCTGTAATGACTCAGAATAGACTGCGACCTCTGCGCCTGGTTCGAGAAAATCAAGAGCTAGAGAACCAGAAGCCAGCTGAAGATGAGGAGACTGTTAATAAGCGAGCCAACAGAGCCAGTTGGATGGGATGGTTCAATCGTCCAACTTCCAATCCCACCCAAGAGGAAGCTCCCAAGCAGTGATGACTCTTTTTTTCTATATACTTTCTTGGTTTATTGCCACTTGTATTTTTTTCTTTTATATTGATTTACCCCTAATGCTTTTTTGTTGAAAGGGAAGAGATTGAAGCAGTCACTTCCATTGCCTCTATCATTTTTCCGCTCAATACCCATAAGTGTGATGAGAACATGTTTGTTTTTTTGGATAACGTTATGCCATTGCTTCACTTATATATGAAATTTACGCTGTTCACGAGTGACACCTAAGTCCTGATTTGTTTGCCTGCGTCGTACGACCGCCAGTTGCTGTATAGATAGATACGTACGTTTTTGGTAATGCCAAATATCAATTATTTACGACTGAAGACTAAGCATAGAAATGTAATAACCAAAGAGTAGTATTTATCTCACTGAATGATTGTGGTTCGGTCATAGCTATCTATGTTTGAAGCCAAACAGTAGCCAATCATACTAAGAGAGGCGGAAGCGGCCACGATGCGGGAAGTCCAAACCTCCGCAATCAACAAACTCCATTCAAAAACGAACAGAACAAGGAAACACAATTAAGAGAAAAACGATCAAAGATGCCGGGCTCACTCTCTCTTTTCACCGTCAATGCGGTCTTGATTATGTCTACGGACGACAGCTCCCGCATTTACGCCAAATACTTTTCACCCCCTCACCCTCCAGCTGGCGCTTCGGCCAATTCGACCGACTATCCTGGCGCAAACCCTTATCCTACGGTGAAAGAACAAAAGGCCTTTGAGAGCGGATTGCTGGAAAAGACAAACAAACAGACCAACGATGTGATTTTGTACGACAACCGAGTGGTCGTCTTCAAGGTTGAGAACGATGTCATGTTATACGTGATCGGCGGCTCGGATGAGAACGAGGTTCTGCTTTATAATGTGGTGGTGGCATTGCGAGATGCTTTGGGAATATTATTCAAGTGCGTCTATTCCCTCTATCTCTCTCTTTCATCTCTGGGGCCCTAGAGCATTTCCCCTGTTGCATTCGAGGATAAATACACATGCTTACAGCTTGCTAACTCGCCCTTTTCTCACAGAGGCGCTACCGACAAACGCACAATCATTGAGAACTACGACCTTGTTTCTCTCGCCATAGACGAAATTATCGACGACGGCATTATCCTCGAAACAGACCCAGTGCTTATCGCTTCTCGTGTCAGCCGAGCTCCTACACAAGATACCCCTAATATGAAGAACATCGATCTTTCCGAACAAGGCCTGCTCAATGCATGGGAATTCGGCAGACGCAAACTGGCCGAGCAACTGCGACAGGGCCTATGATTTGTTTTCTTTTTTTGCCTCTCTGCTAAGATTCTGGGTCGGCTTATAGAAGTTGCTCGAGTTTTATCTTCTTATACGTATCGTCTATGATGTTCTTGTTGGGAACGAAAATGGGATTGGCGTGTTCATTTCTATGTGGTCAATAATAAACATTTTAGCTGTTTATGTCGTTTGCGTTTCATCTCGTTTCACTCTATTATGATCTATATTTCTTTTTTCCCATCTTACCATGCCGGCCGGTGTTTTTTTGGTTCTAAATAGCCACGATGCGCTTGTTCTTGAAAGTTTTTTGTCAGGGTGCTTTCACATAAAGAGCACTCCAAGGCCAAGTGCTTGTAAACCCCCATTTGACCAGGTGGAGGTTCGTCCCTGACTCTTTGTAATCGTCCACTGCGAGTCGTGACTGCCGATTGTAGAAGTCCGCGGCTGCCCCGCATACGTCACATTAGATGTGCGCCGGCTCCGAAACAAATATTGCTTCCTTCAACAAAAACATCTCAAGCCCCATTCTCCTTGTACAAATTCCTTGGTGTTCTTTCGTTTTACATATCTCCATCCTCCGGCCCTTCAGCTGCTACGTGGCCTACAAGCTACTGGATCCTCCCTTTCATTTATCTTCCAGCGCATCTTCCTCAGCAGTTTGGCAGAATGAAGCAGAGATTTTCGTCGGTAGATGTCAGAGTCATCAGCCAGGAGCTTAAGGCTTCAATAACAGGTCTCCGAGTCTCAAATATATATGACCTTTCATCGGTGAGAGAAACTCCCAATCCTTTTTTGTGCGGAATGGGATGATGTCCGTTTGAAAATCAACCGTCTTTCTGACCATGTTTGTAACATCTAGCGCATTTTCCTCTTCAAATTAGCCAAACCGGATAACCGAAAACAACTCATCATTGATTCTGGCTTTCGATGCCATCTAACCGAATACTCGCGAACTACAGCAAGCGCACCGTCTGGTTTTGTGGCCCGATTGCGCAAATGTCTAAAGACACGGCGGATAACCGCGGTGAATCAGTTGGGAACTGATAGAGTTATCGATATTGTTTTCAGTGATGGAATCTTTCATATTTTCCTTGAATTCTTCGCCGGAGGCAATATCATTCTCACCGATGCGGATCATAAGATTCTGGCTCTCTTCCGCACCGTTGCTGCAGCTGGTGAACAAGACGAGGTCAAAATTGGCGTAGAATATGCGGTTGAAAAGGCTCAACATTATAAAGGTGTTCCACCACTATCTGAAGACCGACTGAGGGAGGCACTCCAAAAGGTTGCTGAGGCGGAGAAGACGTCAGCAGGCAGTGCGCCGAAGAAGTCTAAGAAAAAGGTTGATGTGTTTAGGAAGGCTCTTTCAAATGGATTTCCCGAGTTTCCACCTCTTCTTTTGGAAGATGCCTTTGCTGCTACGGGGTTTGATTCCAGTGTTCCATTAAAGCAAGTCCTGGAAGATCAAGAACTTTTTCGAAAAGCTATGGGTATTCTGTATGAAGCGGAAAAGGTAACAGCAGAACTATCCAAGGAAGACACAAAGAAGGGCTATATAATCGCCAAGGAGAAATTCAAAGAGTGTTCAAATCTGGATCAGTCTGGAGAAACAACCCAACAGAACCTGATTTTCGAAGACTTCCATCCATTTAGGCCACGTCAATTCGAAGGCAAGCCTGGGTACCAAATAATCGAACACGAAAATTTCAACAAGACAGTCGATGAGTACTTCTCCTCAATTGAGTCCCAGAAGCTCGAGTCTCGCTTGACTGAACATGAAGAACATGCAAAGAGGAAACTTGAAGCAGCCAGAGCTGATCACCGGAACCGAGCCGGAGCGTTGCAACACGCCCAAGAATTGCATATTCGCAAAGCAGAAGCCATCCAAGCCAATATTTATCGCGTTCAAGAAGCCACCGATGCCGTCAATGGTCTTATAGCGCAGGGGATGGATTGGGTGGAGATTGCTAGACTAATAGAGATGGAGCAAGGAAGGAACAACCCTGTTGCTCAGATCATAAAATTACCATTGAAGCTTCACGAGAACACTATCACATTGCTGCTGAATGAAGAAACTGTGGATGCTGACGAGGAACAAGACGAGAGTTCGGAATCTGAACTGGAAGAATCCGATGATAGTGACTCTGAAATCGACAAAGAGCCACGAAAGGTTACGGAAACTCTTACTATTGACGTTGACTTGAGCTTATCACCATGGTCAAATGCGACGCAGTACTACGAGCAGAAGAGAGTTGCAGCCGTCAAGGAACAGAAAACCATTCAGTCCTCTGAGAAAGCGTTGAAAAGCCAAGAGAAGAAAGTCACCGAGGATTTGAAGCGTAACCTCAAACAAGAGAAGCAGGTTCTACGACCATCCAGAAAACCATTCTGGTTTGAGAAATATCTATTTTTCATATCATCAGACGGATATCTCGTGCTCGGTGGTCGTGATACACATCAAACGGAAATTCTGTACCGACGATATCTCAAAAAAGGCGATGTATTTGTGCACGCCGACCTCGACGGGGCCACTCCGATGATTGTGAAAAATAAGGAGAACACACCAGATGCTCCCATTCCTCCTGGTACTCTGACTCAGGCAGGGAGCATCTCGGTTGCCACATCAAAAGCTTGGGAGACAAAAGCACTGATGCCCTCATGGTGGGTTCATGCGCAGCAGGTATCAAAAACGAACGAAAGAGGAGAGTTATTAGCCTCTGGAGGCTTCGCAATCAAGGGCGAAAAGAACTTTCTAGCCCCAGCCCAGCCCATACTGGGTTTTGCTGTCCTGTTTCAAATTAGCAAGGACAGTATCCAGCATCACCGAAAACACCGCTTAGAAGAACCAACAAAGGCTGAGATCAGCAACGTGCCCGCTAGCGAGGAGCTGGATGAAAAGCCCAGAGAAGATATTGCTGTAGGGAAGGCTACGCAAGAAAGTCCTGACGAGGATGAGGTCGAAAAGGCAGAGGCAGAAAAGCAGAACGATGACGAAGAAGGGTCATCTTCAGAAAGTGAAAAGGACCCGGAAGAAGAGACATCACAATCAAACCCACTTCAATTCTCAGTTGGAAGGGAGCGCCCTGTGAAGGATGAAGATGAAGAAATAACCAATGATGAACATCATCCGGAAGATGATGCAGATGTGAATAGCGAAGGCGATTCTGAGACCGAGATTGCCGAAACGGTTACCAGCATTGATGACAGAGAAGTAACTACTCCTCAGTCAGGCCGCAGGCTACCATCATCCCAACCCTCGGCGGCGAAGCAGGCAGCTGTCCGCGGTAAAAAGGGCAAAGCCAAGAAAGCGGCGCAAAAGTATGCTCATCAAGATGAAGAAGATCGCGAGCTTGCACTACGCCTGCTTGGATCAAATGCCAAAGCCAACAAAGCGGCCGAGGCAGCAGCAGCAGCCAAAGCTAAACGTGAAGCTGAGCTCGAAGCCCAGAAAAAGCGACGTCGAGCACAACATGAACGAGCAGCTGAGGCGGAACGGAAACGACAAGAGCAATTCTTCAAGAATGCTGGAGCAGGAGGAGAGGATGAAACGTACGACGAAGAAGCCATCAAAGCGGAAGCGGAAGATTTATCATGGCTTCCAGCCCTCGTCGGCACTCCTCTTCCAGAAGATGAAGTGCTTGCCGCGCTCCCCGTCGCTGCGCCCTGGTCTGCAGTCGCTCGATTCAAGTACCGCGCCAAATTGCAAGCTGGGAATGTCAAGAAGGGCAAAGCCATCAAAGAGATTTTGGGTCACTGGATTATTGAAGCTGGCGGATCTGCTGTGGCCGGAAACAAAACCGGCAAGAAAGCTATTGCAGATGATATTGCAGAAGGCATGGATCGTGCTACAGCAGAAAGAATGCGCGCCCGCGAAGCAGATTTGCTCAAGGGCTGGCGTGATGTTGAGGTGATGAACACTTTGCCTGTTGGTAAAGTACGTATCGTCTCTGGTGGTAGCAGTAGTGGCGGCGCCGGCGGTGGGAAAGGTGGCGGAGGAGGGGGTAAAGGGGGCAGCGGTGGGAAAGGTGATAAGGGCAAAGGTGGTGGAGGAGCACCGAAGAAAGGAGGAAAGAAGAAATGATTTTGATAGAGCCTGGCTATCTTCTGTTTCTAGGCCCGGGAGATTCGGAAATAGGAGCCCTTTCAACTTCTAGTACATATATAGGATTATTATTATGAATCCATAACTCTAAAAAGAGCTATTTGAATTGTTCTTATTAGAATATCATCCCATATATACAGAACTATTTAGACCATCAGAAGAAGAAAAAAACGCAAAAACCGGTGACTCTCATTCCGTATGCCGTGACCGCTAAACAATACCCTGAACATTCGCTCTCAATAACCCATATACCAAGACTCGTTAGTCGGTCAGTCCTATAATGCATGTAAAAAAACAAAAAAGAAATACAAATATCATCACTATAAAGGGGAAAACATTCACGTTGGCATCATATCAATCTGAGGCAGCGATCGGTTTGCTGTTGAGGTCGGCGCGGCACGTTTTTTGGTGCCTGTCGACTGACTATTATTATAATTATTATAACTGCCGCTTGAGGCTCTGCCTCCTCGATATCCTCCTCCACTGGTCTTTCTTGACCGTTGAGAACCGGAATTAGAAGGAGCTCGTCTTGGGGCACTTGTTGCCTTCTTTCTTCCACCAGTAGTAGTAGCAGTAGATCCGCTACTGGCGCGTTTGGTGCCTCCACGGGCTCGACCGCGAGGTGAAGCAGCAGATCTGCTTGTTGTCTTTTTGCCAGTGCCGGATGCTCGGTCTGGGTCAGTTACTATCTTGATGTTAGCCATGCATTTATTGCAGAATTGAAGATGGGAAGTGAGACGAACATTGAGTGCCAGTTGGTCTTTGGCTGCCCGGGGAATTATCGAAGTACTGGCTGGTAACACTCTCATTGTTCGGTTCAAGTTGTGAAAGAGAAAGGAAAAGGTCCTCATCACTACCGTACTCGCCATCGCTGTCGAGATTGATGACATTCGTATGATTTGGGTCGTGGATGACTTCGTTATTTGACCTCATATCTGAAAGCAGGCGCTTGGAATTTCGAATGAGTTTTAAGAACTGAGCTCCATAGCGCTCGACTTTATCATGGTCAATATCGCGAATGACCAACATTTTCCCTGTGTCTATGAAATGTTAGCCCATATGAACAAACTGGTTTAGGGCTTTTAGGGCCCAATGATTACTTACCTTCAGGGAGATGAATTGCCATTTCCCGCAGTATGGCGTCTGAAAAGGGTTGACTACGGAGATGCTTCTCCATCATTATCTGTAAGGACTCTTGGTTAGCCCGCAGTCTCATCTCAAAAATTGATCGAACCGATTTAGGACAGACTTACCTTCTGACAGAGCTCTTTCGCATTTGTTACAAAGTCCTCAATCACGATTTGTTGAACATCATCTAATTCACCCAGTTGACCATCCTTGGTAATAGGAGGTCCTAATTCCGCCTTTTTGCGTCGGGTTGATTTGCCTGCTATGCGAACTGGGCCAAATCCATCACTGTCATCATCGTCATCAACCCCATGAGCAATACCACGCTTGGTCTTGGCTTTTGACGCCGTTGCTTTTGGCGCCGCCGCTTTTCGGCGTGAAGCTTGGACAGGAGAAGGCACATTTGTGGACTGGGGCATAGCGCTACCACTTGTGTCATCTGACATGCGAACCTGCATCATAAAGGGCTGGCTGCCCGAAAGAAAACCGCCGGCTTTAGGGCCTGTAAGGACATATCGATGTGTAAATCCACGTTTTGTTTTGGATGTCTCTCGCAGAACATTCTCACGGATCAACTTGTAAAATAACCTTTCGATATCCCCAAGTTCTAGGTCAGAGCCATCACCATATTGTGCCAGTTTGGCATGATCTCCTTTCATCTTTTTGCGAGCCCCAGCGAAGATATCAATGCAATGTAGTAGAGTAACATCCTCTGTTCTCTCTGTGAATACACTGACAAGCTTAACTGCCTTCTTCGCATAATCTGAGAAATCGATGGTCTCGAACTCTGCGTCTGTTTTGCAGTTATCACATGTCCGATGACATTCATTGACGCGGAAAGACTCATTGAAATAGGCTAGAATTTGTACCCTTCTGCAGTCACTTTGATTCTCACAAAACTGTATAACGTTTCGTAGCATTTGACGCTGACGGTTTTTCTGTTGGAAGTCGCCATCTCCTTGATCAATGAAGCGCTTCTGCTGGATAGTATCCCCATAGCTGTAAAACAGGTAACATCCGGAGCGTTTGCCGTCTCGCCCCGCACGTCCAGTTTCCTGATAGTAGCCTTCCAAACTCTTGGGGATGGTGTAATGAATAACAAAACGCACATCTGCTTTGTCAATTCCCATACCAAAGGCAATGGTTGCGACTATCACATCGTATTTACCAGACTGCCAGTCACGTTGGATAGAGGAGCGATCTTCCGACGCCATACCAGCATGATAATGAGCCGCTTTGATTCCATACTTGCTCGAGAGCTGCTCGGCGACTTTCTCGCAATCTTTGCGGGACAAGCAGTATACTATGCCTGCTTTTCTCTTGTATGAGGACTCAATTATATCTGCAATCTGTGAAATGATATCTGCTGCAGATCCTCGCTTGGGCAAAACATCGTAGGTAAGATTTGGCCTGTTGAAGCTTTGCGAAAACACATCACAGCCATCCATTCTCAAATTTTGGATAACATCAATCTTCACATTCTCAGTTGCAGTCGCAGTCAGTGCCATCACGGGAACGCCTGGAAAATCTGCGCGAAAAGCCCCAAGTTCTTTATAGTCTGGACGGAAATCATGACCCCATTGACTAACACAATGAGCTTCGTCGATAACAAGGCGAGCAAATTTTCCATTGCTATGGAGGTCCATCAAAGTATCACGCAAGGCAACGTTCTTGTTAATCATTTCCGGTGTGACATAAAGCAGTTCAAGTTCTCGCTCTACAAGACCATTCCGAAGTGTGGACATAACCCATCTTTTATGCTCGGCACTTACTTCACCGTTGATATAATGTGCTTTGATATTCAGTTTTTGCAGGTGCGCAACTTGGTCTTCCATCAAACTCAATAAGGGGGAAACAACGATTGTGACTCCTTTTGTTTGGCCACTGCTTATCACAGACGGCAATTGATAGCAGAGAGATTTCCCTCCTCCGGTAGGCATCAAAACAAATACATCTTTGCCGCTGAGTGTCGTATTGATTGATTCCAGTTGATTGGGACGGAAGCCTTTTAAGTGGAACCGATCTCTCATCACCGTCTTCACGTCTTTCGACCAAGGAAAGGACATCATCGCGTTTGAGTCAGGAGGACCCATGGATTTCTGAGGAGGGGGTTGTTGACGGCTGATATTTCCCGAGGTCTCGCCAAACACCCTGCGATTTTCTGAGTAAGTTGCCGGGGGTTCGAATTGCCCAGCCGACAAATTGTTTTCTGCCTCAAAGAAGTCATCATCTACTGCATCATCGAAGTCGAAATCATCCATGTCGTTAACAGCAAAGGTAGAATGTGATCGCACGCCCGCAGTAAAGGGACTGCGTGCGCGGTACATTGAAACATCTCGGCTGTAGGATGGATTCGAAACGGAAGCAGAGGGCAATTCTTGTGGCATTTGGGCCTGAAGTCTCTGAGCGATGGATTGAATGGGCGGTCTGGAAAGCGTTTGAGGCGTGGCAGGCAGCGCACCATGTCCCAAGTTGCGGGTTTCAGGAGGCGGAGAAAAGGTCGAGAGGTCCATCTCTATGATGGTCAACAGGTTTCCTAGTCGCGACTCAATTTGCTGAAGTTCCTTCACAATTTCCTGGCTCTCTTTGATTTCAGCTGCCAGACCTGTCAAGTCTCCTCCCTCCGCAACTGTTTTCACCATAAGATCCTTGAGTTCAATTTTCCTTAACTGCTGTCTATCATATTGGCATCTTTCTAACTTGATTTTTTCCAAAGCATCGAGTTTTGTGCGAACCGCCTTGCTTTGGGCCAAAAGCTCAGGAGGCGGTTGCTCTCCTTCAATGGCATGTTGAACCACAATAGCCGCATTGGCAACCTGATCCTTATTCAACTTTTCAGTTGCTGCGTCAACAACTATAGGATTCAACGATAAGAATTGTTCCACTTTTGGGTCCTTGGACGCCTGGGACAAGGGGGTTGTAGCTACGGTGTCGACAATAGCTCTTGTCTTCCTGGGTGATGTTTGTCGAGGACCGGCCGCTTGGAATACATCTTCTTGCGGTGCTGTTGGGGTGTTTGAGCGCTCTGCAGGCTGGTGGCTATATCCCGAACGTGGTACTTCTTCAATTGGATGTCTTTCGTTGCTGACTAGCGGTTCAGAATCATCCTCGTCAGAATCCCAAGAGAAAAGGTTGGGATCGCTTAAATTTCCTTCATCATAATCTTTTCCATGCCTGACGTCGCCATCTGGCTCGGCTGCAGTTAATTTTTTCGACACGGCTGGACGAACAGGCGATTTACGGGCCAATTCATGCAAAGGATTTATCTCCCTATCTGGCGAGAATACCAGTGCCGTGTCGATACCAGACGCATCTGCCTTATCCCGTGTGCTGGAGACCTTCAAACGAGGAGTATTCCTTCGAGGAGACGCCAGATCTGTTTGATATTCATCGCTCTTCCTCTTTTTGCCCTGCTTGGGCAAAGGTTCCGCGCGTACGGCATAATCTTCTCGCCACAATGTCTGTGATTCGCCAAATGCTTCGACCGTCGCAGAGGAAGTATGTTGTTCGGAGTCGCCAGTAAGATCAATAGACTCAATATCATCAAATGGAGATTTGTAGTCTGAAGAAAGAACAGGTCCAAGTTGCCTCGGCGTTTTCCGCTTCTTGCGGGTAGGTGACGATGTATTTGATTTTGATGTCCCGAGATCTTTACGACGGCTGGAAGTCGGGGTCATTGGCTCCGCGCCATCACTGTTCTTTATGCCCCCAAGACTAAGCATTCGTGGCTTGGACGCCGACGAAGAAGCGAGGTTCAATCGTGCCATATTCGCGTCTTGCAAGAGACAGTCTCCATCGTTATCGTACTTCAATTCTGGATGTTCATTTTTCGTGTGGGTTGGTTCGGGTTCATTTCTTGTATCCAGATGTTCTCTTGCAGGGGGTTGCTGGGGTACGTTCGCATGCGGTGGTTGAGTATTGAGGTTCGGAGCATCAACATCGGATCGCGTCAACAACACGTCTATGGAGGAAAAGTCCGGTTGACCACGGTCAACAAGCCAACGAAGGTGGTTCTTCAGGTTATTTTTGGTCATAGGGACGACTCATTGCTTCGATCCTCAACGAGCACAATACCCTTCCACGCCGAGTGATGTTCGAGTTTGCTTAACATGGACTTCTTTAAGAAGAAGGCGGGCGGGCGTGTAGTTGCCATGGACCCATCCAATTATTGGGCTGGCCAGTCGCCTTAAACGCGTTGCGGTTAGCGGCTCCGCGTCTTCACGTGACGCCGCCGGCCATCAATCAGCAATTTGGAAAAGCAACAACAAACACAGGACGAACTGAAAAGGAAACACGAAAAATAAATACATGAGAGGATAGCATAGTGCCAAACACAGTCTGAAATCAGAGGCAAAATTACACCGCCTAGTTCAACAATGAGCATTGATCAAGAGAAACTCACGAAGATCCGCACGTTCGCAGACAGAGGACGCACGCTGGAAAGACAGCATGAGGAGAACCCTCTAAGTGTCGATACAGTCCAGCAGTACAATCGAAGGCTAGACGAAACGATTCGTTCACTGCAGGATCATGTCAAGCGTCAGGAAGATGCATTGCAACAGGTAACTAGGCGAATCCCTAGAGCCTTGCAATTGGAATGATTATTAACCTTGAATTGCAGCTACGCGCTTCTAGACAGGGCTTGGAAATCACCAGTCGTGGCACGGAGTCAGCTGCTCGATTGGCCCAAGTTCGGCGGGTGAAGAAGGCTTATGACTCTTTGCTACAATCTGAGCCTGATCTACCGGCACCAGACTCCCCATTACCATGTCTGATTGCGTTGAGGGAAACTTCGCGTGTGATTTCGGATAGTAAAGCTTCAATTGCGAGTCTACGACAAACTCTACCTTTGGATCGTCAGCAGCTCAAGGCTGAACAGGAGGATCTTGAAGATGCGAAGCACATCAGCGATGGCCTTGTGGCTCGTATTCAACGAATCCGCGATGAACAGTTGGAAAAGTCAGCCAAAACTCCATCTGAACTAGCTAATGACTTTGTCACTTCGGAGCGGAAGAAAGCTCGTTCATTGAAAAATTCGAGTACGAGCCTGAAAAAGGCTCTCGACAAGTTCATAGACGAACATCTAGCCTCGCAACTAGCAGCAGAGGATTTAGGTGGTCCTATCGTTGGGGATACTATGGAAATTCCTGATTCCACATTGGAAGCCGGATACACGTCTCATGGGAAACCCAAGAAGTCAAAGGCAACTGCACAGAATGAAGATGACGATGATCCCAGGCAGCAGCGTATAGACACTCTCCTTCGACGGCAGCGAGGAGATGACCCAGCAACAGCAGGCCCCACGAATAAACGAGAGACTGCAGCCACAGCAATGCATACCTTGGTCGACTCGTTACTTGAACCAGGAACATCTTACGTTGAACTCCCACAGGAATCAGCAGCCTCAAGGTTTCTCGTTCGGGCTAAAGTGGCACAGCTTCACCCGCGCGATGCACGTAGGATCCGCTTGATAGATTTTGGACGATCGTTTGAAGATTAAAACAGATTCTCAGAAGACAAAAAAACATTGACAAAATAAAAGCGCTGGCCAGTTGCTAGAACGACACAATAGCTCACAAGAAATCTATCAACGTATATCTAATCAATCGAGTCTTCCTTCAAGAAAAAGAGCTGGCGCATGACCTCGTCCGTCCTCTCACGTAATGCACTATGGTACATGGTATTCGTGACAAACTGCTTGGCGCCCTTGATTTTGCTAGCCGTGGCAGTGGCCAAGTCGTAGTGCACATACATATCATCCACGTAGGTGGCTGTGTACACCGGCACCTCATTCTTTGCCAACTGAGCTTCGTCGTACAAGGCTGGCCAATCTTCTGAAGATGCAAGAATGTCTGCCACCTCTTTTAACTCTTTGAGCTCGTCGTAGGATTCAAACATGTCTTGGTAAATCTTCAAGATGATAGCCATAAGTTAGTCTTAGTTTTTACTATGTGTTACTTGTTGATTGGGGGGTAAGGAACCTACCATTTCACCAGTGAAATAGATTTGTGGTTCAGTGCTACTATCAATTCGGAATTGAGGATTCTCCGCACGAAGCTTGTCAGCAGACCAGCGAGAGGCTTGCCTAGAAGTAATAAAGTGATTAACAGCTGATTATTTCGCAGAATGATTGTTATTCTTACCCTTGGCAATAGATAGCCTCATGGAGGATCGCGTAAATCACCTGAAGATCATATTCTCCATAACTCTCGATCAGAGAAAGCGTCGGTCGAGTCAAAAAACCAAATAAGTCAAGATCATTTGTCGCTCGCAAAACGATATCTAGATATAAGAATAAGCAGTAAGTCTAGAATGTCGATGGTGATAATAGTTACCATGAATGCTGTCCAAACCGCCTGTTGTTTATTATTAAGTAGTTGTAAATAAGTCAAGAGATTGGATTGTCGTACCATGTCCGCCAAAACTAATACCAAGCTGTTGGAAGCGCTCTGGTGTGAGCACACCGGCTGCGAGGCGGGGCTTGTTTTGCTGAAGATATTGATATATCTTCTTGACACGCTCTGCATCTTCTGGGAATTTCTCATAGTACGCTCCATTCCGTTCGATGACCTTTTCTGTTCATGAATTAGCTCTTCGTCTAGGTGCTAAGTTCTAGTATTTATACTCACGGTACGTTTTCTGGTAAACAGGATCGGGGTTGTTTACCATTGGAGGCAACCCCCCAGTCATGAAAACTTCCCTCAACCCCTCAGGACTGCCAGAAAATCTATGTCAGATATACCGCAATGCTGGAGGTGCAATTAAGCGAGGCAACAAACACTCACAACTTGGAAAGATAGGTGGTTGAACAAAAACCTCCGAAGCTCTGCCCCAGGACACTCCATTTCTGATACTCTTCTGGGTAGTCCGCGGTCAAACATTTGCGAACAGCCTCGCAGTCGCGCACAATATTGTCAGCACGGAAATTCTTCAAGTATTCAGCCTGCTTGATGGCGCCACCTTGGCGGGCAAGAGTCTGCGCTGTAATTGTAGAGCTCAGACCAGTCCCACGTTGATCAAGAAAAAGGATCTAAGGTAGTTCATTAACACAAAATATATTCAAGACCCGTACACATGCAGCTTACCTGGTAACCCTTGTCGAGAACAAATGGAACAAATCCCACCTCCTGTGGCGGCCGACATCCACAGCCCGGACCTCCCTGTAAGAATAAAAACCATGGAAGAGGCTTCTCGTTACCGTCTGTGTCGGGAAAGACTGTGGACCGGCGGACACTTCGGGCAAAGAGACGAATCGTCCCTTCTGCCGGCTTACTATAGTTGACAGGGACGTCAAAAAATAGTTCAGCTACTCGAAGTCTGCCTATGTAAACAGTCAGCAAGAATTCAAAACCCCCTTCTCCTGAAAAACCCACCAGGGACATTATGGAGGTGCCTGTCGATAAGCTTCGCGGCGGCAGGGTTCATTGGACAAGCTGGTCTCCACAACGAGACACGGTGCAAGGTGATGTCGACTAGTGATCTGACGGTTGCAGATGCAATGACGACTTCGATCCGTGGAGATATTCGGAGAAGGATTGTTTATCTCCAGTCTGTGGTGCGTGGGATGTTGTGGGTTGGGTGTCTTGTCTGGATAAGCTAGTGGCTGTTGTGTTGTGTGGGGTTGACTCACATCTCCAACGGCCACGGTTGTCGTCGGCGTGAGGAGACCACGACTCCCCCCTCGGTCCTTCCCCGCTCAGCATACCAACGCAGGAATTGGAGATTTTTGCCATCTTGTTGTTTCGTGGTAAACTCGCTCTTGGTTCCCTCTTCAAGTGGGTACTTGCAAGTCTTGCACTCACCGACCCCAACTGCCATGGAGAACCTTGAGGAAAAGCAGGAGTCCTTTTCTCCTTTAGGTGATGGATTGCCCCAATCGTAAGTACTCCATCTACCGAGGCCCGCTTAGGGTCAAAGTCGTCGAGATACTCCTCACTTGACAGCTCGTTGCTTTTTCTGGCTATTTTTTCTTTTTCCCTTTCTTTAAAAAAAAAAACTGCCGTTATTCTCTCTGCCTTGAGTTGGTCCCAATGCATCTAGCTAATAATGAGATGCATCGAAGGGAGCTACATGCGTTCAGCCAGAACCTGTGGGATCTCGTGCTGCAACCTCCGAATTCTGGGGTCTTGCCTACTTCAGATGCCTTGTCAAAGGCGCGCATGACTCTTCTCGATGATCTTCCAGATCGAGGACAGGGCTTCGGGCGGACAAAGGACCATCTCATCCACGATATAATACCAGCATTCAACGCCAGTAGCCTGAGCCCAAATTACTATGGTTTCGTAGTCGGCGGTGTGACTCCGGCTGCCCTCTTGGCCGACAATGTGGTTTCGGTGTATGACCAGAACGTCCAAGTGCACATGGAAGAGCATTCCATAGCCACAGACGTCGATTCAAAGGCTCTAGGCCTTGTGGCGGATTTAACAAAGCTCAACCGTCGGAATTGGCACAATGGGACTTTTACAACGGGCGCGACAGCTGCCAACATTTTGGGTCTTGCTTGTGGCAGGGAATTCGTATTGAGAAAGGCTGCCGAGAAACGAGGCAGTCAGATCAATAGCGTTGGAGAATACGGTCTCTTCGAAGTCATCCAAGCTGCTGGCCTGACGGGTATTCAAGTTCTCTCTACAATGCCTCATTCCTCAACGGGAAAAGCAGCAGGAATCCTAGGAATTGGGCGTGCGAATATGAAGAACATTAGTACTGAGAGAAACCCGGTTGAGATCGACATGGAGCTCCTGGAGAAGGAGCTTTCCAGACCAGACAAGGCAAGCATTGTGGCTATTTCATGCGGAGAGGTCAACACAGGCCATTTTGCGACAAATGGCATGGCACAGATGCGTGAAGTACGGAGACTGTGCGACAAGTACAATGCATGGATACACGTTGACGGGGCATTCGGAATTTTTGGGCGTATTTTGGACGCTTCAGACGACGAGTATGCAACGATCACGAGAGGCTGCCAAGGGATGGAACTCGCAGATTCAATTACAGGCGACGCACACAAATTCCTCAACGTCCCCTATGACTGTGGTTTCTTCTTGACTCGACATGCATCGACTGAAATATCCGAAGACGTGTTTCGCAACCCAAATGCAGCTTATCTAAGTGGAGGGGCTGGAAAAAGCGCGGTCCCGTCGCCATTGAATATCGGAATTGAAAACTCGAGACGCCTAAGGGCTCTGCCCGTCTATGCTTCATTGATGGCATACGGGAGCAAGGGATTCAAGACCATTCTCGAAACGCATATCCGCCTTGCACGCATGATTGCCGGCTGGCTCTACGATCACCCCGCATATACACCGTTGCCGCTGGCTTCGAATGAAGAAGACCTATGTGCTCGAGTCTACACCATTGTTCTCTTTCGAGCCAATGATGAGACCTTGAATGTGCAACTGGCCAAGAAAATTAATGCTACTTCGAAAATGTTTGTTTCCGGCACATCTTGGGAAGGTAAACCGGCATGTCGTATAGCGGTTTCCAACTGGAGAGCGGATGTATTGAGGGATTTCGCAGTGGTGACAGATGTTCTTGAGCATGTTGCTTCGAATGGAGCAAATGGGAATAATTAAGCATATAAAGGGTGTGAGCTTATATATATATATCACATATAGGTGTTTTGACAGGGGTCTATGTAAATAAATGATGGGCTGCCTCATACCCCAGGCACCGCTTCCACATGTAGTTAGTGTTGTGCGACGTAGGCCTCTTTCATCAGAGCAAGCACGCCTTCTCGGCTTCTTCTTCTCTACACACTCTCAATATCACTCTATGGCCTCTATATGAGGCATCTCTTAAATAAACCTCGGTGATCTACGTCGGCTTGTTATTTCCAGGTCAATGAAACAATACGGGGGGGGGGGGGGGAAACCATCATTCTATCCGGCCTACCTACGCGGTGCAAAGAATCTAGAGAGCTAGTTTTCTAAAAATTAACCCTTTCCTGCTCAGGCTGTCACAATCTCCTGTAGTAGCTCCGCCAGGCGATCGGGCATGCTCAAAAAAGGCGAGTGGGAGCTGGGCAAGCGGCAAGTCTTCTTCGCACCAATCTTGAACGCAAACGACTCCTGGAACGGAGGTGGGAGGGCGCGATCCTGCTCACACACAATGTACGCGCAGGGAACGTCGTGCCAGGGTTCATAACTGGCCTCGCCGCTAAAGACCGCGCGGGAAGTGTGCGTCGCCAGAGCGTTCCAGTGCTCTTGTTCCTCCGGAGAAATATCGTGCCAGCCGATCTCGCCAGCGCCGTCGGCCAGAACATAGTCGCCCTATCCACTCGTTAGTTAGTTGATCAAATCAATCAATCCTACGGGCAAGGATCAACTCACCTCAATCTTCATCCAAGGCAGCGGACTACCTCCCAGCATTCCCAGCAAGCTTTGGTCTTTGTCCAGCACAAACGCAGAAAGATATATC
The DNA here is from genome assembly GCA_023721895.2 of Talaromyces albobiverticillius. Lineage (NCBI taxonomy): Eukaryota > Fungi > Ascomycota > Eurotiomycetes > Eurotiales > Trichocomaceae > Talaromyces > Talaromyces albobiverticillius. The sequence continues at coordinate 3,092,561 of JAMBUR020000001.1, read as the reverse complement.
ACTTGAACGACACCTCCAGGCTTCAACGGCCGAAGAAGCAACCACGCCTCCGTAAGAATGAGCAACGACCACTATGTCTCGCCCTCATCAGCGACAGCAGTCAATACGCTGCGCAAAGATGAAACGTCGTCGGCAAGCGTCTTCGAGGGGGGCTCGGCGCCAATGGACGGATGCGCGGGGCACTCGGACTGAAAGCCCAAAGCCTTCAGACCAGAACGTGTGGCATCAAATACTACGGGAGTAATCCAGGCGCCAAGGGAAAAGACGAAAGTTGCGTTGCTCATGTCGACAGGGGTGACAATACGAATCAGGACGTGGAAAGAAAGAAAAAAAGCAACTTCACTGTTGGAAAAAGAATATTTACTACTACTAGTAAGTTGGGGAGGGTCTACTATTTAGTGCACCTAGAAGTGTACATCGATCTTCAGGAGTTTGCGCCCAGCAACGCCTAATTTTTAGGCCCAGAACACATCCAGTATAGATGGCCCCGTCTTACTTTTAGCTTCACCCAATTCATATTAGCCAGCCTGGGCCAGCCTATCACTACTGTCATTCCGGGGAAGTGTCAGACTATCATTACCAAGAACTTAAATATGACAGTGGACACCAATGCTAGTTGGGTTCAAGCTCAACGGCAACTCCTGATAACTACTGATAGTCTGACAGGAAATTGTCCCGCCCCGGTCCTGTTGTGGGCGCCCACAGCCCAGGATTGTATCTGATGATTTCTTTGTCAGGAGTCAAGACCCTTTGTCCCTCCAGTTCGTTCAACGGATTGAATGTAATGATTTGGCAACTACAGTATGGCGTCCTCTGAGTCTACCCAACACCGACAAAGAGTCACAACCCTTGTGCCAGTTGGGCTGGCCATTTTGTTTCTGTGTCTGAGGCTAGCCGCGGCGTATGAAGCGGGTTGGGCTTGGTTTGGATGACTGGACACTGATTGCAGGGTTGGTGAGTTATTTGCTATGGCCTGGATTGACGTTTATTGGTCTAACAAAATAAAATATCAGGTTATGGTGTTGATTTTGGCAGGAATCAACCTCGCTTGTGAGTTAGCATTGAACATGAAGAAAAAGGAAGAAAGAAAAGCTGATTTGAATCCTCCAAAGGCATAAATTATGGCATGGGAACGCACCTCTCTACCATGACTCTTAGTGAAGAACTAAAGTATTTCACGGAAAACCCACTTGTCCAATTATTTGTGATATAGTTTCAGTTGGAACTTTAAGCACTGATCGATTGTGTGTCGCCTGTAGTGGTCCTACGTTTTTGAACCGGGGTACATCACCACTGCTGGTATCATCAAACTCTCCGTGCTGCTCATGTACCACCGCATTTTCCCGGCCCGTCTGATCAAAGTCGGGGGCGGCATTCTCGCTGCCATCACCATTGCCTGGGTCGTGTCTGTCGATCTCGTCGCAATTTTCCAGTGCACCCCGGTATCCAAGGCATGGGATCGTGCGAAACCGGGCCACTGTATCAATTTCAGGGGCGCGTTGATAGGGAATGGCGTACCGAATTTTGTGACGGATATGTCCATTCTGGCTCTCCCTGTGAAGCTGGTCTGGCGCTTGCAGACCGGTCTGTGGCAGCGCATATCGGTCATTTGCGTGCTGTTGACTGGCAGTTTGTAGGTGACTTATCTGCATACCAAGCATTAGAAGATTCTGTTAATGAGGGGAAACAGTGTTGTGTTTGCGAGCATCTACCGCTTCAGCCTGATATTCCAAGTCAACATCGAGGACATCTCCTGGACCATCGCCGACGCACAAACCTGGTGTTGTTGAGGTCGCTGCGGGTGTCATCTCTGCGTGTCTCCCGATGGTTGCGCCGCTTGTCAAAGCCTGCACGGGATTGCGCTTAACTTCGGAGTCGCGTTCAAATACGACCCAGTCCAAAACCGGGGGAGTTTCCAGCAAGTCCTATGGGAAAGGATCTATCAGAATGGAAAATCTAGTCACGGCGCCGACAGACTCTACGACCAAGCTGTCAGATTTTGGTGGAAACCACTACCAGCCGAGTCACGGGAACGGCTCGGGGTGGACAAGGATGAGCAACGATGCAGCGAGTGACGAGCATCCGCTTAAAAGCTAGGCCACGTTCCTATCACTGCATTGGAACACGAATCACTTCAACGCCAGTCACATCACTTTGTAACATATTATTAATTCCATCGTACACGAATAATGTCACATCTAGGGCCGCCTAGTACTGTATATAGCCTGTTAGGGGAAGGTGCTTAGCTAAAGCAGCCAGCACCACAACCAGTCATTACCACGCACGGTCTAACCCAGACAATATTCCTTGCTAAAGCTTTATAGCTGGCTTAATATATCCATTTGGTATGCTATGTGGTATCAATGCAGGTAAACTTTTGTTCATCTCCGACGTCCAGCGCCTCCACTGTCTCCTCTGTCTGCCACACTGACAACTTCACCGATTCCGGCTGCCTCTTGTTCATCCTCAAGAGCCATAATCTCCTCGCGACTATCCCACCATTTCTCCTCTGCGAGCTCAAACGCCTCCTTGCGGATCTCCTTGACTGTTTTCTCTGTCGCGTTTCCACGTTGTCTCAATTTCTCCATTAGATAGTTCTGCCAGTCATTAGTCGTGCGAGCAAAGAAGTCACGGAGATTCTCAAAAGGTCGTGGGCCTGGTCGATCGTCTTTAGTCTCAGGCTCCGTTTCAGTTTCTTCAACTTCTAGTTGTTCCATGTCTCGTGTCACCGATGGCACTGTGATTTCTGTTGGTACTTCTGAAGGCGTATCGATCGACATTTCTTCATCAGCCTCATCATCGTCTTCCATATCTTCATCCTCGTCTTCATCTTCGTCTTCGTCGTCACTTGCTTCGAGCTGTGTGTTCCAGTTGGCAGGCTCATTGTAGAAAATCTCCTTAACGCCGTCCATCTTCACCAAATCCATGGAATACATGTCGTTGAAAATGAATTCCTGATCACCCCGTTCAAATGTGCCGCCAAAGACAAACAGTGTATCATCCTGGACAGTCAATTGAGCATTGAAGCGAGGATGTGGCATTTCAAATCTAACAATTGCTTCCTTGACTGGTTCAGCCGGTTTCTCTTCTTCCTTAGGACTATCAACGTCCATGTCATCGTCATCATCTGCGCGAATACCTCTTTTTGCTTCGAGGGCAGCGAGGTTGGCCAGTAACTCTTCTTCGTCGGCTTTGCTCCTGTCACGTCCTTTCATTGCCTGGTTTTGTTGTTTCTTGCCCTGGGCTTTAGGTCGACGTAGCGTGAGTGGGAAAAATCGGTTCCTCTCCAAATTCCACGCAAACATAGTGTCAAAGAATTCGCTATCAATACCCTCCTCGCTCATCTCCACGTCGTGCACACCGCCAAACATGATACCTCGACCTTTGTGATAAGCCATTGTTACACCGGCACGCGAGGGGTTCGGTGCATTGGCAGGTTTCTTTCGCCGTTCCCAGCGAATGGATGGACCTGCGGAAGCAGGGGCGTCTGCTTCGGGGGGCGTGATACGCAAAAACCAGGTATCTTGATGTACCATGGGTTTGAGAGTAACTCGCTGCGGACCACCCTTTCCTGGCTTCCCTCCAGCCCCCGTTGAAGCCTTTACACGGGAATAACCGCCGTACAGAACGGCACCTGACTCATGAGGCAAAAATGAGAATGAGGAACGAGCATCTGGCTTCTGAGATGCTGGAGGAAGTACGGGGTTGAACCATGTATATTTTGAGCAATCGTAAATCCACAAGTCTTGAAGGTATTTGGTTTGTTGGGAGGTGTCCTGAAACCCTCCAAACACAATGATATAATTCTGTTTCACCCCGTTAGTACATTTCCTTCTAAGTAATTAAAATACTTGGCTAACCTTGAAATATGTCATTCTATGACCGCTTCGGGCTGGTGGACCTTTACCCTTGGTTTCAATACGGGTCCATTCTCGAGTGGCTGGGTCAAGATTCCAAAAGTCGTTGTAATGATAAAACGTGCCTTGTTTGGGAGACGAGAATTCGCCTCCAAAGAGATACACGCCTCCCGTATTTCCACCCCGGCACCAGGCATGGCCACTCCTGGGCAAAGGACTGTTGGGACTGGTAACCTCGCGCCACTCTCCGCGGTCAATCAGATAGACGTAGAGATTGTTATAGAAGGTCGCCAGAGTTCCATCAAAATATTCACCTCCATAGACCAGCAGCTCATTCCGGTTTGAGGGAGAGGCGACAATGGTTGACGATGTTCGTGGTGTTGGGGGTCCTGATGTCACCTCGGTCACTTTGAGGAATTTTGCCTGTTCCTCTGCGTAGGCTGCTAGGACAGCATCCAAATCGACATCTTCAGCATCGCTGTCCACGTCTTTGCCCTTGGTCTTGGCCCTTTTATCCTTCTTGTCGGCCTTTTTGGACTGCTTGGCGGCGATGCGCTCTTTTCTCTCTGCAGTTTTCTTTTTGTCTTTCTTGGCCATCTTGTCCTCGCTGTTTCTTTATATGCAGGTAGGGAATGTGTTGATATCAGATGTTGTATGCCATTCGATTGAAACGAAAGGGTCTGAACCACTTCTTTCTATCTCCTATAACAGTAAAGATTCAAACACGTCTCTTTTCTCTCATGTATATGCAATTATTTATGCCCCTCACGTGCTTTTCCCGCAGACAAAATTGGGTGGATCCCAAATTTGCCCCTCTGCTGCCAATTCCTTGCGTGTGATTGGCCCGTGCTTCTATACTTCAACAGCATCAACTCGCATCCATAGATGTCCAATGGATGGCATATTCTTGGTAATTCGGTATTTGGTGAAGCAATTCCTCTATTCATGGTACGTACGAGATTTGCAAATATGCTAAAATGGTACAAGTCGAATTGTAGAGTATATTTTGAGACTTTCTAGGGATATTCGTAATGCGCGTGACAGCTCAATGCACACCGCATAGCTGATAGTAATACATGCTACACCTCTTCTGGTTAAATTAGATATACGAAGAATGTGTTACACGTCAAGTAAGTGAATCGACGTGTCACTTTTCAAGATGTACAACTGGCGGTGAGGGCCAGCAGTATGGGGGTATGGCGGCCTCAGGCACCAAGTCACGTGCGGTGATCGGCCTTAGCGCGAACTCCTCGTGTCTCTTCTTTCTTTGACCTTCACCTCTCTCGCTCCTCCTTCCATCCATCCTCGCTCCCCGTTTGCACTGGAGGAATAGGCCCTGGTTTTCATTCATCTCGCTCTTGTCTCATCGCCTCAATCCGCTCCACTCGCATGCACTGGCAGTCTTCATCGCTCTCATCATCTCCGATCTCCTTCATTGCACCTAGTCTTCTCCAGCACCATAACTAGCAGCCAGTCTATCCCCTTTCCGACCATCACCACCAACACCAACACCAGCATCCCCTCCACATCGAACTTCCAGCACCAGCAAGTTTTCCTTGGGGACATCTGGTGTATATAAAGCGATCACTTGTTTAAAAGAAAACAGGAATAAAACAGATACTCACTACTTCCATCCGCTTAACTTCTAAGCATAACTAGAGGAATCACGAAAGGAACTTCTCTCCACCCCAATCGCCCTAGCTCCCCCGAATTCAATTCAAGAGGTGAAGAGAAAAGAAACAAAGCAAAATGTCTGCCTCACCATCGACTCTGCCATCCACCAAGCGGCCTCTCGAAGACCCTTCGTCGCCCTCAGGTCCAAACGATCAGCCTGAAGCCAAACGTCCAGCTTTGGACAAGGTGGTTCGCAACGAGCGCTCTGGCTCCGAATCCAAGGCTGACGCTTCTGCTACCAATGGCGCCAACGACGATACTGTAGTTGTGGACGCGCCCAACGGCAAAGATGTCAGCGCCATTGACACGCAGCCCATCCAGTCAACCGCGTCGCATGCGGATCGCGCGACTTCGCAGCCACCCCAACAGCAAGCTCCTCAGGATGAGAGCTCCTGGATTCACATTCGCGCCGTTATCTCGAGCCCGGAAGCCGCTACTTGTATTGGCAAAGGTGGGGAAAATGTCTCCCAAATCCGTCGTCTTTCCGGTGCCAAGTGCACTGTTAGCGATTATTCCCGAGGTGCTGTTGAGAGAATCTTAACTGTCAGCGGCCAACAGGATGCTGTTGCAAAAGTGAGTCTATTTTTACATCTTTCTTTTCCCATTATATTCTTAGTGTGCGAGCAATGTGCTGACTTTTCTTTGTAGGCTTTTGGTTTGATCATTCGCACTCTTAACAACGAACCCCTTGAGGCTCCCTCTACTGCCCAATCAAAGACGTACCCTCTCCGTCTCCTTATTCCCCACATCCTCATTGGCTCTATCATAGGAAAAGGCGGTGTTCGCATTCGTGAAATCCAGGAAGCATCTGGTGCACGTCTGAACGCTTCTGATGCCTGTCTTCCTCTTTCCACTGAGCGCTCCCTTGTTGTCTTAGGTGTCGCTGATGCCGTGCACATTGCAACTTATTATGTTGCCGTCACTCTTGTAGAGCAATTGACGGAACGGTTTGGCGGCCCTGCTGCGTCTGCTTATGCTACTCGAAGCGGTGGCCCTGCTGGCGTCGTACCCGGCGGCATGCAGGTTGTTCCATATGTTCCTCAGCCTGCTGGCGGACAATATGGTCACCCTGACTCCATGAAAAGACACTACCCACAATCCAACCGACCTCTCCCCGGTTCCTACGGTGCTCCCTACGCCCATGGTCCTGCTGCACAAGCCCCAGTTACACAACCTCCCCTTCACTATGGCGGCTCCTCTCGTGCCCCCTATGCCGGTGCTGGCCCACACCAGCCTGCCCCTTACGGAGCTCCTCATGCCCAGCCTCATGGCGGCGCAGGAGCTCAACCTCTTTCAGGTGTTGTGCCCAGCCAGCCCATTACCCAACAAATCTACATTCCCAACGATATGGTCGGCGCCATCATTGGTAAGGGTGGTACCAAGATCAACGAAATCAGACATCTCAGTGGCAGTGTGATCAAGATCAACGAGCCTCAAGAAAACAGTAACGAGCGTCTTGTCACCATCACCGGAACACAAGAATGCAACCAAATGGCATTGTACATGCTTTACGCGCGATTGGGTATGTCGAATCCCTCTTTCCTCTTAGCTGGATTCATAATACTAACAAGATTGTTACAGAAAGCGAGAAGCATCGTATCTAATTTTGCCTTTTTCTTTTCTTCTTTCTGCTTATTTATATCCTCTAGCGGGTTGTCGTCAGGTGCAGCAAATCAAAAGCTCTTGTTTCGACTGTTCTCTTCGTTTCGCCAACTCTAGTAGTTATGTAATTTAAAATGGAGGTGGTCTCGTGGGATTTTTTTTTCTATTAGCAGCCTAATTTGAATACCTTCCGAATCACCATGTGTCTTTGTTCTTTTTTATTATTATAGGATACCGTTGACATTTGTAGCTTCTGCTCTGCACGATATCATCGACTCTTCCTCATCGAACAGCACGAGTCGGCAAATTTCGTTCCAAATACTTTTGCTTCGTCCTTTCTGAATCAAAAGCCAATCTTCTGGAATTTCACGTGTTTCATCTCCATTCCCTTGACGGGCGCCAACACCATCTTTCTGATAGGCGTAATTGTGTCTGCAAACGCCTGGGTCTCTCTAGCTGCTGCGTGCTGTTCCCTGCTCTTCCATCCAAGGATATTCAGATACACCAAAGCCTTACCGGAGGGGGTGTCCGGATGAACAAAAGTCGATGGACGCTCAACCTGGCCTCGAGCCCAGCTCACTGGCCTGGTGCTCTCGGGAACCATCTTTGTAAGCCCGGCATTTCTGAAATCGGCCTGGTAAACGTTCAACTGCTTGTGCTGGTCCGTGGGGATGTCGCTTGGGATTGCGAACGCGGCTATTTCGGTGACGGGGTTTGTGGTGAAGGTGTCTGTTTCGGAAATTGAGGGCGAGAGTGTGGAGAAGAAAGTGGTGAGGGTCAAGGGATCAACGTCATCGTCGCCCTTGTTGTTGCTGGGATCGATAAAGGGCGCGAGGCGAGAGAGTGAGGCGGCGTTGGTTGCGTCGGCCCATTCTGCACATTTCATTCAGGTAAGTCAATCAATCGTTTTGAGATGGGAATATTTGGGCTCTCGCGAGCTGTCCTAGAAAAAAGACCGGAACCTAGAAGTCGTATCATGTCCCAAGTATACTGTAGATATGGACACCCAACAACAAGATATACGTAAATGATATCGACATACCAATGACCCAAACAATCACATTCTCATCCTCCAATGTACGTCCCCACGATGATCCTATATGGCCGTGCTGAAGTATCGTCTCTCGAAAGAGATCGAGAAGCTGCTCGCCCTCGCGGTTCTTGTCGCCTTCTTCGGGCTTGACGGACGGCTTGACGCGGAAGCAGACAAACTCAACGACGGTGGTCGATTTTGGCGGTGCGGCCATTATGCCTATTATTTTTCTGTTGGATAATTTTCTTCTGAGATCGGTGATATTTTGGGGATCGGGACGAGGATAATTGAGAAATAAAATATGGTTGTAAGAATGTGTTATTTGTTTGTTGTTTATTAGTCAGTCAGTGCATAGCTGAGCTTCGTTCGGTGGGGAAACATCAGAGACATTACGTAGTAGGAGGAACCGGGGCATCGATCCCCTGCAGCTTATTATTTACGCCGCGTATAAACAGTCTCGTGTGAGGCGACATGTCAGATTATAAGACAACGACCATCTCTGCAGCCAAGATGGAGCAGAAGTTGACTCTGTGCTTTCTTTTTCTTAGCTCTGCTGGTCTTATCGAACAATCGACTATGATGTCATCCCTGTATAGCTATCGGCCACCGACGGCCAGCAACTACATCGCCATAAATACAGACATATATGAACATCTTAATCCTATTGAATTATTGTATGCAAAGCAGAGGGTTTATTCTAGTTAGAATATCAAAATAGACCGTAATACTGAAGAGCAGGCTTGTCGACATCGCTATCCCAGCTATTGGATACCTACTGTTAGGGCACGTGAAGAAGTTGACATTTGGCCGTCAAATGATCAAGTTCGCCTTCTGAAGCTATTGACATTGAGTTAGCACTGATACCTCTGCTTATATCTTCGAATATTTCTAGGGCCTGTTCAGTCCATTTCACTTCATACGGTGGTGTCCAGGGTTGGGCTAACACCGCTTATCAAATATAGCAATCAAATATGAATGTCCTCGCAGACATGTTGCTAGAGGTGAGTCTATCTACAAGAATTCATACTACATTCAAAGGTTTACTAATACATACAGATTCATGGCTCTCCAAGACCTCCTGATAGGTCGAGATTCACCTGTTCACTGCTCACCTGATACCTACTCAAAGACATGAAAGGACTCTTTAACTTGAAGACGCCGTTTGCACAAAAGCAATTTTGACTCGGGCAACCATGCGGCCAATCAAACGTCGTATGATGCTCACATGAAAAAAGGACGAGTCCTGCTCCTCGCCGGGCAACCCAGCAGCTAAGGAAGGAACCACCCAGCACGCTACGCGACGCGTTTGCACTCTTACAATCTGCTCACTTCCTTCCTTTCTTTGTCTCAACTGCTGCTAGACACTCTTTCCTCTCAATTCTTCCGTCGACTCTCTTCATTTTCTCTTCAGCCATCTATCCTCAGCAGCCTCTCTTCAGTCTCTTCTCGGTCATCTCTCTTCAATCTTGAGTGTTGGAGACTTATACTGTCTCAAAGAGTCATTTCGGCGCAAAATGAACGGCTATGAAAAAACGACATGCCTACAACGCCTTGTCCAAGAGAAAAATTGCAACTGGGATGATTGCGAAAAGGCATGGGAGGAATTGAGTCACTTTGCAAAGCCGCATCTTGAAAAAAGAATCCCTGACTTCAGGTCCCCGTCATTCAGTACAGTCATCGAGGAGTGGTCTAAATCAGCATCATTTCCCAATCTGAAACTTGATTTTAATCCTAAGGAGAGAAACTACATGCTGAGGGCCATTTTCTGGAACGCGGAGAAGGACCATGTACTTGCACGATACGGACGACGAGCCACTACATTTCCAGCAAAGCGTCCCAGAATTCCCACTTCATCGGGCAGAAATTCAAATTCCACAGGCAGATCAAAGACATCACCGGCACAGCAAGTCTTCTCTTCGTTAAGTCAGACAACAGTCACCACAGACGAGCCAGCTACCAAGCGACAAAAAAAGACAATGAAAGACGCAGCTTGCCCGCCGATACAAAAATCTACGTCACAGAAGAGGGAAAGCGTGACAGTCGTACTAGTGTTCCTATTTCACTTTTTTCAAAGAATGACAACCCCGAAAACGACCATCTCGAGATCAGCTCCCTCTATTTTGGAAAATTGAAACAGATCTTGTGCACACGGACCGTATACCAGAAGGAGACCCATGAAATCTTCTATTACGACCTAGAAAATCGCAAGGTCCATGTTACAGTGGACAATTGCTATTCCTTTCGTACAGGGGTGCAAGAGATGGCTTTTCATGGAGGATCAAAGTCGAAAATTAAGTTTTACATTCGTGAAAAAGACTTGGTGCCACGGTTAGTCACGAATATAAAAGATGGCAAAGAGGGACACTGACTAATAAGCAATAGGACTACTGCACCAGCAAACCCCAGCCCAATGCCGAAATACACGGCTGAAGAACCTCCTCGCGGCCCCCGGGCTTGGACATTGCCCTTGCAAAGGAAACTGGACTTTTGTGGCGACAATCATGGCAACAGTGGACGATTCAATGCCTAGTACATGGGTGAGGATTTTCGCTAGCAAAAAATTGACAGGAGGGGGTCTTGTAATTTGAAGTGGAGTTTGGGATGGATCTGGTCTGTGAGCGTTTTTCGATTGATAAGAGACAGTATTGTATAATTCTAAGACCGGCTATGCGAGAAGGGTTTTGTGTGAGTGTCTGTGTGTGAATGATGCACTTTACGGTCTATAGCTGGCGATATAATTCGATTCAAATTTCATGTTTCAAAATGCGAACATTATAAATCAAGTTTTTCCATAAAGAATAGAATCGTAACAAAAAAAATGTACAAATAAGATAATCAAAAGAAATATAGGTCATCATCCAGCATGAACAACTGTCATGTTAACATTCCAATATCCTTACCATACAGGCATCGGGACACCCGTGAAGTTATAGTGCCAGGTATTAATCGATGTCTGGTCATAGACACACTCCATAGTTCCATTACTGCCCCAGTAAGGTCTCAAGGGCCAACCGCAGATTTGTCGGTTTTGTCCCTCGTATTCACCCTGTAGGACAGTGGCATTTAGCGTAACTGGCTCAACTCCCTGCTCAACCCAGTTGATAAGCACTTGCAAGTTGGTTTGAGGGAAAGGCCCGTTGGTTTGGTACTGGCTAGGCGAACAATGAGCAGCACCGGGTATAAGGAAGAGTTTGTACCAGTCGTTGAGCTCGTCTGCACCCTCCTTGTAGGAGAGGTCGGGATACATGATGCTGCGGACTGATTCCCAGTACCGAACTGAAGATGCAGTCGGGACGCTGTTGTCGGATTCACCGTGGAAGTGAATCACCTTGCCACCTGCCTTGTAGAAAGGAGTAAGGTCCGGCCAGTTGGTCTGCAGGGTAGATTGGTATTCCTGCATGCCCCAGATAATCCACTCCTTCAAGGTATTATAAGTCACTCCATCGAGGTTGGACAGATCGGTGCCGTTTGCGAACAGCAGAAGAGCAATAAATTCTGCGCCTAGGCCATCGACTTCAAGCTCATATTCTCCGGTGGTCGCGTTGTACTGAGTGGTAGCATCTGCAAATCCGGCAGAGTTCTGGTATGACAGGTAAACCTGCTTGCCATCGAGGTCCTTGAGACCGCCGAGAATCGTTGAAGCAACCTCGACGGCTTCTGCACTTACGGTACCATTTGCTGCTGGGGAACCAAAGCTGGCATCACAGGAGTATGGCTCTCCAATCACCGACGAAATGTTGAATTGGAGCTCACAGAGGTCAGTGCGAGAAACTACACCATCAGTCAAGCCGTCCAAGGGATCACAGAAAGTGATGGTTGCATTGTTAATCTTCTCCAACTCGCAGGCAGATGGGTAGTATCCTAGTGTCTGGGTCACGACGTTTGAAAACAGATGCTGGGTTTGCTGGAAAGACCAACGGAATGCTGGTGCACCCATAATAGAGCCATCCCACTCATCACCGTAACGCTGGACCTGGCTCCAGCCCTCTCGGCCTCCTTCTGAACAGCCCTGATAATATGAGTAGAGCTTGGTCGAGTTCATGCCGTAGACGTTCTTGGTCCATTCCTTGCCAATCTTACTCAGCTCCCAATGTGCCTTGTATGCGAACATGTACAGAGTCTCGTAGTCAATGGTGCCATTTGCTAGCAGCATTACTACATCTGAATTTGTATCGAAACTTCCAAAGCCGCCATCGGTTATGCCAGATACGGCACCATACATGACGCCGCCTGGCAGAGACTGATCACCAGAATTGATAGCATATCCACCACCTCCAGTGGACAGGTAGCGATTCGCGAACTTTGAAGGTGAGGGGAACCAGTATTCCACAATCACTTGGTCATCAACTCGGCCGTTATGCGAGTAGGTCAGCGTGACGTTACAATAGTCGATGACCGCGGCCGGGAAGAAATCAGTGGCAGCCACGGACTGGTTTGAAACGATGTTGGCCGTGACTGAGGAAGGGTCCAATGTAATACCCTGGATGAAAGTTGTGGATGGAGGTAGAGCTGATTGCAAGTAGGACACAGAGCACAAGCTCGAGAGAGATTGATTCGAGGCTGCTTGCACTACAGCCGCTGATGCAGCCGCAGTGAGGCCCCAAGCCCAGACCTAGTTGCGCATTCTGCAACTAGTTCAGTAAAAACAAGTCAGATAAAAGGAGCAGATGTCAAGGTGGAAGACAACTGATCCACGCTTCGATTGAGCTTTGCTTGACGGGCCAAGGAAGGATAAACACAAAGAGATAGAAAGAGACGACTATTTATATATCAGTATTTCCTCTCCACCAAATCTGGCAGTCCACAAGTCGACGCGCGTACAAGACCCATTTCCTTTTGCATTGAAGCTTCAAGTCTACCTGAGTAAAGTCTTCACGACTGCACGTGAATTCTCAGTGCGTGGGGTGAAGCAGGGAAATGGTAAATGCCGGATAAGAAAACGTCCGGGGAAAGCAAAGGTCATTTCCACATTCGGCCAAGAAACAGGGCGCATGAAAGTAATCTCCATATTGCTTATTAGTTATCGATATGCCACAACTTAGTTGAGGCTATAAAACATGGATTTCGGGGCCTAGCGAAGATTATTCCAGCAACATATGTTATATGTTTATGCATCGAATCAATACACATTGACACAGACCCCCCGGCTTTCGGCACGGCCGGAGAAATTAACCTACTTGATCCCCTCTTTCCCCCTTTTTTTGTGTTTCCCCAAGGTTCACGTTGTGCCAATCAAAACGTCACAGCGTTTCTGAATCGTGGGGGTGTTTCTTCTCCGGTAGATGGTTTTGCCGGCTTTGATGAGCAGTTGGGGTTGTTCACGGCGATCTTCAAACTAGCTGCGTCACATTGATAAGGTTCCTGGAGGGGAATGCTTGATGCAGGCCGGATTTGCACATGATTGTGCCGCCCGATATTGTAGAATGGACGTCAGAGCATAGGCGGTTATCCTGGTGCTCCATGCTGTGTATTTAATGTTAACGAATCGAGAGTGCCGCTCTGGTAAACGATCTGAGAGATGATAGACGATGTAGAAGCCAATTCATTAATGATGGATGGTGAATCGTCTAATTCGCAATAGGCTGTCATAGACCCAATATGCCTCGGTTTTTGATCAGTCCCTGAGTATCTGCCAGCTACCGTTCCGATATGGACTAGGGGGTAAGGCCTGGACGGTCTCGTCGTGGTGCCCTAACTTTCAGGCAGCGGGTAAACGAATGTAATAAAACAGTCTGGGCAGTCCCTTTCATTAAAGCATCGACAGGGAATGGAGTCTTATAATCATAACTCCCCGGGGAAGCCGAGTTAAGCGACCCAGCCGGGCCGCCTCCCCGAGGAACCCTTTCTAGTGTAGCTGTCCAGACTCTGCACATATACCATGTACTCTGTTTTTCATACCGCTGATATTATCGAGTAAATATCACTTGCATTCTGGCGAAAATTCCATTGGATGGGTATTTATTTGTGCAATTCTCCACGAATTGTCCCCCGCATTCTGCGATTCCTGTTGCGTTGCATACTGTCCTGTGTAAGCCCACCTAATATATAATGAAGAAGTAGTGCTGCTCTGTCGCATAAACACGGTCTCTGATCGGGATAGTGACTCAAGAATAAACCGAGAAGAAATTTTAGAAGAATTTTGCCCTCCTGTAGGATCACACACGACGCATTAATCATAAAAGGACGTTGAAACAAACTTTCTACTTGGTCGAATTAGGGTTATTAGGGTTATGGCTATTTAACCTTAATCTACTAGCTAATTATAGTTAGTGCAAAGTCGATGGCGTGCGGGCCCCACCTGGGGTAAACCGCAACGAAGTTAATTCCAACTTGTCTTCTACCATCATCACACACATCTCCTTCGCTCACGATACTCGCAACAATGGATATCCCGTGGTCGATTATTTTGGTGATTGCGTACCTTGGTAAGCTCAATAAACCTCGCCAAAGCAGAATACACCGGCTCATACAACTCCATCGCAGTCTTTACGCTTGTTCGCAGCCGTAATCAGGACTCGGGCCCCGCGGTTCTACATGGCAAGGTGGTCAACGTTGAGAGGTAAGCATATTCAACTTCTTCAAGATACTCAATGTTTCCTTTCTGATACTGATATTAATGCTCTGCGAATAGTGAAGAATCCTTCAAAGAACTCACAGCCTCCGGCTCCGTCGTCGTCGATTTCTTCGCTACATGGTGCGGCCCTTGCAAAGCCATTGCCCCCAAGGTCGGCGAATTCAGCGAAACCTACAGCAATGTACGCTTTCTGCAAGTTGACGTCGATAAGCAGCAGCAGATTGCAAGGACCCTGGGAGTGACTGCAATGCCGACATTTATTCTGTTCAAAAATGGCAAAGAGCTGCCAGACCGGATTAGAGGCGCAAATGTGCGAGCACTCGAAGAAGCCATTAAGAAAATTGCAGCTTGAATGCGTTACGGATGACATAGTGGGCCGTATATAGGCTGTGTTTATACGGAACTAGGCTAGGAGACAAAAGGTCTTGATATGGTCCGGTAAAAGAATGCCGAGACTGTCTGAACATTTGCTGTATGATAAAACTAGGGCAATGGCATTTCATAATTGTCCCCATTTGGTATGAGTTGGTGCCTCCTTCTATTAACCCACATAGCTAGGTATCTAAGATTCAATATTCAAAAAGTTTGCCTTACTGGCGACACACTTTCTTACTCCCTCTATACTACTCGGCTGGACTGTCTCTCGTGTCTGGTCACACAACAAACATTGTCAAAAGGCTAGAGAACCTCCCATATAAATCATTAGTTCTTGATAACCAGCACATACGACTATAGGGTGTGGAAAACAGGGCTTCCCGTCCGCTCAGCCGTACTTAAGCCACACGCCGGCTGGTTAGTAGTTGGGTGGGTGACCACCAGCGAATCCCATCTATTAGATGGCGGTGCTTACCCATCTTTTTGCTAGTAGGAATCGTTCCTACCTGTTGCTGCTTTAATTTAGGCTAATTCCTTATCTTTTTATTTTCCTAGAAATTTCCAAAAGGCTGACGTGGCTTTTAGCTAATCTTTTTCTTGCTCTTTTACTTCTTATTATTTAATTTTAGCTTAATTATTTTTTTCTAATTTTCTTAAACTTTTACTAATTAACTAAATTAAATTAGTTATTAATATTACCATAATTTCTTCTATAATTAGCTATATATATAGGAAGGGGTTTAGAATCTTAACCTAAGATTTTATAGCTATTTACTTTATAATCTATACTAATTATAAACTAGCGCCTCAATAAAATCATAGCCTTATTAAATAAAAGTCAGCATTTACAGGTTATTATTATAAGTGGCGGATGTTATAACTTCTAGTATTATATATTCTTAGAGGCATCTTCTTGGCTTAATAATATAGAAAATAATATCTTTAAGACTAGTAATATAGCTAGAATTATTATAAACTAAATATTACTATAAATCCTATCTAGAAGCACAGTTAATTACATAATAAAATTAATTAGCTCTTAATTTAAAGTCAATAATCCTAGGACTATAAGTAATTACAATTATAAGACTAATTTCAATATTAAAATATTTTAATTCTAGCTCAGATTTATTTTTATCTTTAATTATTTTATTCAAGTATTTAAAAAGTATTAATACCTAAACTAATCTAGATTAACTAAAACCCTATATAATTTCACCAAAAAAAGTTTTATATTCTTTATGTGTATATATTTTCTTTTTTTATAACTAAGATTAAAATTTTATTTATTTGTAATATTAAGCTATAAATATAGCTTGCATCTATATTCTATATAGTTTATTTTAGACATTTCCACACTAACATCGCTATTAAGCCAGACTTCTCTCATAGTTATAGTAGAAAAAAGCGAGTTAATATCTGTAAATAATATTATATAAAATAATAGACGCTTTATATAAAAAATCCAAGAGAAAATAAGTATAAGAGAAAGATATAATTTTTAATAATTTACTAAATCTATAATATAAGTGAACATGAATGTTACTTTGGATAAAAATTAGATAATTAGCTATAATCTAGAAAAAATTTACCTATTAATCTCTGTATTACTTATTAATAAAAAAAATATATAAAATACCGTCAGAGTTGATATAAGTTCTATATTAAATAAAATAATTAGCCCTAATATTACTTCTAGATTCTTTCTTCTTATTATTAAGCCTAGAAAGACTTGTAAATTCTATTACGAATTCTTAGTTTACTATTTCTAACTCTTATAATTTTTTAAAGTAAATATATTTAATTATTACCTTACTTATTTTAGATAATAATTTAATCTTAATAGTTTTCTTAGTAGATAAAATAAATTTAATAGCGATTAAGGGAGGGAGTAATATATCTAAAAAATTAACTAACTATAACTCTTAGAAGTAATTAATATCTCTTAAGAATTCTAAAAGCTTTTTAACTATAAGCCTCATCAAAGAAGAAGATTAATCACTTAATACTTATTATTATTTTACACAATATTATAAATAGTTTTTTTTAAATAAACCTAATAGAAAAAATTTATTGCAAATAACATTCGCTTTTGCTATTAGACTATATAAATATTCTACCTTATTATTTCACTATTAGTTTAATTTAGAAATATTAAAATTAGATTTATTAAATCTTAAAATATTTATTATAAAATAATAAAGCAAGAACATCTTAGATTTAAGATATTTATATATATTAATTAAAAATACATAAATTTATATTTTTAGAAGATATTGTAGTTTACTAAAATTAATAGACTTAATATTTTTATAGAGTAGTTTAAAATATAATTATAGCTATTTTTCCTGATATATTAGTAAAAGATAAATCTTTTAGTTAAATATATCTTTTTTTTTTTAAAGATAACTAATAAATACTAGCAGTGATATTTTTAATATAATAAAAATTATTAAGTAAAAGATAAACCAAAAGAAGTAAGATAGAGACTAAATAGAAAATTATCTAATACTAAATATACGGGCAAGCAGCTGACTATCCACTGATTAATTAATTAATATACGCATATACCGTAATATAAAGTTAACAGTTTCTATAAATACTAAAGAGTTATTACTAGTTTATATCTACTATTAGTGACTATTATATTTTTTATTAAAAAAATATTATATCTTAGTAGTATAAATAGATTAGTAACTTCTCTAGCTTTATTTCTGAAATCCCTACTAATAGTTATAGTATTATATATTAGTTTAAGAGAAAAGCTTTGACCAAATTTCTAGACTATATAAAAAAAACTTAAAAAAATTACATTTCCTTCAATCCTATTAAAGACTATATCTAATAGTGTATTCTAGCTAAGCAGAGAAGTTCTAAATGTACTAATCTAACCCTAATAATACAAATAAGTTCTACTAGACGCAAAAGAAATTATCTTAAATATTATAAAATAATTAATCTAGATAACACCCAAAAATAGTCTAGAGATAAAAATATTAGTAGCAAAGATAGTGTAATTATAAGCATTAGGATTTAATATATAGCTATGAATTGTCTTAGTAGTAAATTATATATAAGCTTATATTAATTTCTAAAAGTAACTTAGTTTCTAAGTTTTCTAATTATATTTTAATTATTATAATAATAGCAGCATTATTATTTATTGACCTTAATAATATATTTATTAATAAAATTATAGGATATAAAGAATTAGAGGTTATAATTTATTAAGATGATTTAGTTATTAAAACTCTACTTAGATACTCCTAGAGTAGTGAAAAGAATATATAATTAAATATTAAAATTCTATAATATAAGTAAGAGGTCTATTACTGTTTTAATCTTTTTATAATTAATTTTATTAATTATATTATTCTATATAAAAAACTATATATAAATACTATTTATCTTGTATTTATAAAAAATAGTAATCTCTAGACATATCTTGAAAAGAATAAGCTATCTTATACTATATAACTTTTATAATTTTAATAAATAACTTAAGTGCTTAAATAAATTTATAATAAATATATATTTATAAAAGATATAGCATGTTGAAATTTTCTACTTAATTCTAATTTATCTATTAAAATCTACAACTTTAGTAAGGCATTTATCTTATTATTAGGAACTGCTATAGAAATAGTTAATAATAATAGATTTTTAATATAAATAGATATTAAAATGCTCAGTATAATTATTTATAAGATAATAACTAGCAATAAATATAAATTTAATATTTTTAAAGGCAATAGTAATCATACTACCTTTTTATATTAATTTTTACTTCCTAGTATAAAATTACTCTAGTTAGAACAACTCATTGAAAAGTACTGGGTAAAAGATTTCTAAGATATATATACCTTATTATAGACTTTAGAATTTTTTAATTTAAAAAAGAAAAATAAGAAATTTTTAATATCTTTTTAAGAATAAGTATAAAGCTCAATCATTATACTAGTAATAATTTTTAATGCCTTATTAGTCCTCACAACATAAACTAGAAGATAATAATAGTGCTTAGACTATACTACAGGAATTATTGGCCATAACTATTACCTTAGATTTTTCTCCCCCCTTCTCTTCCCCTCCCTTCTTTCCCTAGGGAATTAATAAAGAGAGGACTCTAAGTCAATTATCTATTAACCTGCCTCATCTAGGCCATTATTACTGATATTATTAATATATAATCTATTTTTTTTATAAATGCGAAAAGTATCTAGATTCTTGGTGAGATTAACTATAATTATAATAATATTCTAGAGAGAATAAACTAAAGTATCCTTTGCTAGTTTAGACCACATTATTAAGTTATAATTTTAGATAAACTATTAGTATATATTCTGCACACCTTATATTCTTTTAATTATTAATATCTATAAAGGATTTTGCGCTAATTTTGTTAATTACTTAAATTATTATTAGATACTATAAGCTTATAAATATATATTTAAAAGCTCAAGGTTGTAATAATCTCGCTAGTAGATATACTTTATTACTAAATAATTATTAAAGCACTTAAATAGAAATCTAAACAAATATAGGCCTATATATAGAAAACTTTAGTTAGATGCACAAAATATTTTTTCCAGTCTAGAATCTAGTATATATAAGATAAAGATATTTATTTTCTAGCCAGGAGTTCATCTAAAAATAATTAACAGCCTAATATAGCATCAATAATAAAATCTAAAGATAATAATCTTATATTAACCACTTTTTAGATACTTAAGATAGTAAAAGAATAGAGTATTATCCAGTA
This sequence comes from Talaromyces albobiverticillius, assembly GCA_023721895.2. NCBI lineage: Eukaryota > Fungi > Ascomycota > Eurotiomycetes > Eurotiales > Trichocomaceae > Talaromyces > Talaromyces albobiverticillius. Next base: position 3,072,684 of record JAMBUR020000001.1, on the reverse strand, counting down.
CTCTGAACTTTTACTATATATTAATAATTAACTAATTAAGATTAGTAGACTTCTAGTTTCTCTTCTAAATAGTCGTCTATAAATAGTTAAAGAGTTTTTAGAAATTATTATTCAAGATTAGGATATAATCCATTAATTTCTAAAAAATAATCCGACCTAGACTATTCGCGCAATTTAAAATTATAATAATCTATAATTAACAAGCTTTATTAGGCAATATAGAATACTTATTAGCTATATAATGGATATTAAAGATTAGATTTAGAACTATCATATTTAATATCTCCCTAAAGCTCTCTATAAATACTTAAAAGATATTCCTCTAAACCTTCTACTACAATAAGGCAAATTAAAATGATTTATGAAATTTTAATATATTTTAGATAATATTTATCCTTATTTTAAAATTAATTACAGATTTTAATAAATTAAAATAAAGATTTATTAAGAGCTAAAATACAGCCTTATAATACAGAATAATAAATATATGGGTATTTAAATATTACTTTAGTTTATTTTTTTAAAAGCATCTTATGTAATTAATAATATAATAAATAAGTTTATAAAAAACTTTTGTGCATATCTAAATATACTTATATAGAGTTTAGACTGGTCTAAGTTTATAATAAAAGGCTAATATATATGTTAAATGGCTCGGGCTTAGAATATATTTTGTATAAAAACTAACTAGTTAATTATTTCTCTATTATATGTAGATTAGATAAATTCTAATACTTAATAATTATAGAACTTAATTAGATCTAATAAATATCCTGCCCATATAAATATAGCATTTTCTACTTTTTATATTTTTATCTATACTAATTTAATAACTAGTAGCTAATTTATTATAAGAATTAAAATTTTCCTATAAATCCTACTTATTTTTAGCTCTTTCTCTGTCTATAGAGACTCCAATCTGGAATAAATTTTAAACATCCCCTTAATAAGCTCTAAAGCTTCATTCAACAGTTTAATAAATGTAATTAAATTTAGATATAATTAGACTTTTTTAAACCATAATTATAATTAATTCTAAATAAATTAATTAATTAAAGATTCTTGTTATAAATAAAAATTATTATAAATAAAAACATCTAGAAGACTAGTAATAATAATTATCTTAAACTATTCTAGAATAAACTACTATAAATTAATTTACATAAACTTACATATATTGTACATACTCTACTTCTATTTATTAGAATTATTATTTATTTACTTATATAATCTTACTATTTCTTATAATAATTTTAAGTTGCCTCTATATTATATAATAGCACTTTATATAGATTTTCCTTTCTAACTATTTGTTTAATTTTTATAATAATATTATCTAGAAGAGCTCTCTTACAAGTTTAAATTTTATAATTTTTAATTACTATCTAGATACTTATAGTTTTTAATTTCTTAAAAAAATAAATATAGATATAAAATTAAATAAAGTAATTTATTACGTACGCGGCCGCCTTACTATACTAATTAGCTAAGAGAAAAAAGACCCCACCTATAGCGCCACAGCTGAGAATTAGCGCACACTATAATCCCGCACTAATTTAATTCTAAGCCAATTAAAATTATATAATTATATACGACACGAATCCCTGTATATTTAAGCAGATTATTACTCTATATATATTTAGAATAAGTTATATATAAAGATTTCTTGTTTATAATAAGATAATATATATAAAGTAGAAAAGAGCTACACAAAAAGACGCACACAAACAGATGAATATAAAAATGAAGATAAAGAAAAATAAAACTTAGAAAAGTACTATTTAGCATACTTGCAGCAATTATAAACTTATAAAATATTATTCTAAGAATTATAAAGATTATTTTTTAGTAGGAGTATATTATCCTAACTTATTATTTTAATATATCTTATTATATTCCCATCTATATCTAATATCTCACTGAATTTATTAATAATACCCCCAGCTATATATCCGAGATCCTCTTTAATAATGTGGCTTATTAATTCATTAAATTCATTAAAAATAAATCTAGTACTATTTATCTTTAGACTATATAATATAGCAAGATTATTAAGAGTGTTCTTATTCTCTTGTCCTTTTACTATCTTATTTTAGTATAATTTAATAACTTTTTTAGTATTTTTTTAATACAAATTCTATATTAGTAGTTTTATTAGATATTTTAGATAAGACCTAGTTATCTTTTAATGATAAAGGGATTTAAATTTTACTATTCTCTTATAAAGAATAATATTAATTTTTAGATTATTATTTAAGAGAATTTGAAACTCTTTACAGCTTTTCTATGTCTATTAATTGTTATTCTAAAGCACTAAGATATATATCTCTAGATACTATGCACTATAAATAGGTTGAAAAATAGCTATTAGATTATTATAGTATATATCCTTAACTTTCTAGGCTATAAGATTATAACCTTATATCTATGATCTGCTTTACGGATTTTATGTGCGTATTTTTAAAAGATTGTAAATATAAATTATAATTTTCTTGTCAAGTTAATAATCTTAAAAAGATTTAAAATGAGTAATTAAATATTTAGTATATTTATATATTATAATAACTAAGCGCATGCTTTCTCTATTATAATTCTAGCTATTAATAAATCTTTTTTGCATTAATATACTAAATTTCTTTTTAATTTCCTTCTTGACTTTTTATATTAAAATTAATAAAATAATAAATAGACTTAACTTTAGATCTTAAATAGAATTATTTTCTTTTTTTCTATCTACTAAATTAATACTTTCTGTCTTATTCTTATTAATTAATTATATTCTTAAAGATTTATCTTTCTTAAAAACTATTTTACCACTAATTATTATATATAAAAATTCTTAAAAATTATCTTCCTTAAAGTTTTATTTAGTTGGGTAATAATATTAATAAAGTTTTTAGTTTATAGCTTCTTGTCGGGTATAAAAGAATTTTATATTACTATATAATCTATTTATAATTTAGTAGTATAATTTAAGCTAGATTGCTATTGTTTTAAAGTAAGATATATTAATCTTCTTCTTATTAATTTATAACTTCTTTCTCTTATTCTTTTTTTTAATTAATATATTTAACTTAGTAAATTAGTCTTTAATTAGATATCTATTTTTTTTAAAGCCCCAAAAAAGGTCCACGAGAAGTATTATAGTAATTTTATACTTTTTAGTATATAATATAATAAAATAGTTTAAAATTTTCATTTGAATACTATATCTATATAATTTCAATTTTATTCTCTTTTTAATAGTTATAATATTATTATATCTAGCTCCAAGTTGCCTTATATATTATTTAATAATTTAAAAATTAAAAAATATATTATTTAATAATTAAAAAGTACTTTCTAGCTTTAAGATAATATAATAATATACTATAGTATACGCGCCGCGATAGAGCTAGGATTTTAGGTCTAACTTACCTATCTAATTATTTAGATTTAGACTATAACGCTAAAATTTAAATAAAAAAATAACTTATAAAAAGACATAATACTTGACGCTTCTACTTTTCTAGCTATATTAGAAAAAAAAAACTAGGCTAATAGAGCTTGGTGGCATAGTTATTACTATATATAAAACCCTTTTTAATTATTATATTTTTATAATTAATATATATAACATAAGTCCCAGCAAGCTAGTAATTAAATAAATTATAAGAAGATAAAAAAGAAATAAAAAGCAAGGTAGACTAGATTTAATGAATTAGATTTAAGAGAAGATAAGGGTTTCTTTCTATTTTCTGCTCTTTTTCTAATATTTAATAGAAGTAAAAAAAGCAAGATAGATAAAAAAATAAAGATTAAGTAGGCTTTTAAGGAGATTATAATCATATTTATATTCTTAAGTTAGGATATTAAGTATAAAATTATAGGCTAGCTTTTAATATAGCACTTGACTATATTATATTATATTATTAGTAATATAATAAAATATATAAGAACTATAGAATCTATTTTAAAGAAACTTGTCTATATCTATAAAGATAATCTTTATCTATAAATTCCTTAGAATAGAGCTTAAGTTAGGAATTATATTAAATTACTACTAATAAATTATAGCTTTATTTAGTTATTGCTTAAATTTATAGATTAGGATATATAATATATAGTATAGATACTACTATCTATTAATACTTATATAAAAAATTATTTAATAAAAAAAAGCATTGAAGTATAGCCTATATATTTTACTTAACTCTATCTAGCTTTCTCTAAGCATCCTCATACTAATATTATTAAATCTAAATACACTTCTTAGATCAAGTGATAGATATAGTGATTATAGTATTTTTTAGAAGAAACTGATATTGGGTATTATATAATAAGTATTTTAATAATCCTAGAATATTATAGTCTTATATTCTAAATATATTATTTAAATCCTTTTGCTCCTTAAATTAAGAAAAAAATTATAGAAAACTGCTTATTTTACATATATATTTATTTCCAGCTTACAATAAAATTATAATAAAATCTTTAGGATATTGGATAGTAATTATTACTTATCTTTAATAATAAAAATATATTTTATATATATCAAAAATACTGCATTTTTTAAGGATCTTAATTTCTGTTATAAATTTAATTATAAAAAAATATAAACTTGTTAAGACTAGTAATACTACTTTATAATTAGCCCAGTATCAAATTAAAGCATTATAATAATAAAGACCCAATTTAAAAGTAAGCCTAGTATTTAATTTTATATAGAAATTAAAAATTAAAAAAGCCAAAGCCATATTTTTGATATTTTTATAAGAACTTAATAATATATAAACTATTTTTTTTAATTTATCTAGATCTTCAATATTATCTAAGTGAATATAATAATATAGCTTTATATTAAGCTAGAAAAAGCTTTTATATATATATTTCTTCAGCTTCTTTCCTGTATTATAGAAGTAAGATTAACTATCTAATATATCTATAAAGCTAGCCCAAAGTTAAGATAAAGATTAATAACTATTTTTAGATACTAGCTATATTCCTGTACCTAAAAAAATAATAATATCTAAAATAAATTCAGGCTATAGTCTTTTACTTTCAAATAGTGCTAACTTAACTAGATTAAAAAAAATAAGACCTTTATCCTAAAATATACCTATATACATTTTAATAGACTTAAAAAATCTACTAACTATCAGCATCCTGAAAAATAATAATTAAATTTCTCTTATACTAGCGCAGCTAATATTATATAACTTCTATTAATTAATAAAATTAGCTATAGTTTTAATAAAATAAGAATAATAACTCACGCTTTCTACATATAAATTTTATTTTTAATATTTTTAATCTATACTAAATTATAATCTAGATTCGATTAGTATATTAACCAAACTAGAGATTTTATATTTTAATAATACTATTTCTTAGTATAAAAGCTAATATATTATAATTACTAAAAATTTAATAAGAATTATCTTCTAATATTATAGTAAGAGTAAACTATGTCCCTAATATTATATTTAAAAAATAATTAAAGAGTTTATTAGGAAATATATTTTATAATACTTCTTTTATAATAAATTTATCATAGATCTTATCTAAGATTAGCTACTATAGCGTGGATTGTATACATTTATAAAAATTTTTAGTTTTATTAAAGCATTTCTCCACTATTAATATAAACAACTAATTATTTTTCTCTAAATTCTATTATTTATAGAAGATATTGAGGATAATTAATCCTCCTATTTATATTAATACTTATATATTTATATAATTAAATAAAATTACTAGAACTAGAACCTGCAGCATAGTTAATTTGTTTATATAATAAATAGCTAGGTATTAAGTTCTCTAATATATTAAAGAAAATAAAAAATATTATCTCTTAAGTATTTTTATTATTAAGACTAATAATATAAATCCTAACAATTTTTAGCTTAAGATTAATAATTAAAATACCTTCTCTGTCCAAAATACATATTATATAATATTAATTTTCTTAGTTAGTTTTTTCTTTTTTTAAGCCTCTATATATAGATATTATATACTAAGTAACTATAGCTAAGATATCTCTTTAGTAATCTGCTTAGGTAGAAAAGATAATTTATATTAGTTTTGTATATAAAGAAGAAATAAGCTAATCTATACATATTTTTTATATAAATCTTAAGTAACATTGAAACTATCTTATTATATTATATAAAATTATAGAATTTAGTTAAATTATTCACAAGAAGGGAAATAATATATTATACACAGTTTAAGATTAGAAATTTATTTATAATATAAATAATTTTATTATAATAAATAGAATTAAATAGTTCCTAAGATGAGAAATTTTGAAAGATATAAACCCAAGTCTATTTAAAGGATTTAATTACTCACTGTACATCCTTAGAGGATATGCGTCTATTAAAATATATAAAATTAAAAATAATACTATACTATTATATAAAGCTTTAGATTTAGATATAAACTTTATAAAGTTTTTTACATAACTTAGATTATTTAGTATATATAGCCTACTACATGACAAAGTAATAAAGTTAAAAGACTAGATTTATGTTTTGGCTATATATAAAATAATAATATTAAATATTACTATAAAATATACAAAGAAAAAGTTATATTTATTATATTCTTGTCTGGATAATTCTTTAATTATTAATTTATATACTTAATTTTTTAATCTTTAATATTAAGTAAGAGATAAAAGATATTTTCCTATTAAATAAAAGATTTTAATTATAGAAAATATTTTTTAGGGATTATTACTTTATAAATAAAATTTTAGATAAAAATCTTTATTGTAAAGTGAATTAAGAGGTTTAATTTCTAATATAATAATAAGTAGCTGTGTTTTAATCTCTTATATAAAAAATATAAAAAATATTTATAAGAAGAGATGCAGGGTAATACTTTTAAAGCTAATAAAATTATCTATAAAGATGCAGACTAAATCACTAAATAAAATAATTAATCTTAAAAATATTATATCTAAGATTAGATTATTATTAAAAGTCTAAGAAATAGTAGAAGATTTAAATATATAATAAGTTAGTGAACTCTTAGCAGTAAATTTATAGAATAAATTACTATTTATAACAAGCAACAATAAAAAAGTATTAATTAAAGTAATGTCAGCTTATATATTAGTATAACCTTTTTCATCTTAACGTTTAAAGAAATTATTATTAGGAAAAAGATATTTTAAGGCTCGATCTTTGGATTTTATACTAATAAAATGTACTAAGTAAAAGATTTGTTTATATAAATTAGGTAGCTTCTAATTTATATAATCTAGATAAGTAATATTAGTCAAAATCTTCTCGCTAGTAATATAATTTTTAGTAATTTTTAGCTATAAAATATACCTATATACTATTTTAAATTAAAAATAGTAGTAAGCTTTATAAGAGAATAAATTAAGGGTAAAAGAGTAATTTTTTATAAAACCACTAAGGATTCAAATATTACTTTTTTAATAAAGTGATTAAGCTTCTTGATTGCTATTTTAATCTTTATTTAAATAATATTTACTATTTTTAAGCATATTATAGAATACTTAACTAAATTATATAATTAAATTATAAAACTTAATAGCAAATATAAGATAATAAGAAAAGTACAAAAAGTATCTACACTATTTGCAAATATATCTAAAATATTATATAATTATTTATTTATATAGTACTATTTACACCATGATACTATATCATTAAGAATAGTAGTAATTTACAGAAGAAAAGAGTATAGTTTCTGTATATATTACTCCAAGATTTTAATATAGCTATAGCGCTAATTTAGTCTAGATCTATAATATATATAGTTTTTGAAAATATTTTACTAATTTAACTTTTTAAATCTGCTTTTATTAGTAACCACAAGCTAACCTCTTTATTATTGTGAGCTATTTACTATTTTTCTAAAGAATTAATATATTTCTATATTAAAGGTATAGATATGCTTTTAGTAATATAAAAAATACTGCTTGATAAGAAATTATAGTTATAATTAATATTAAGATTTAAAATATTATTAATAGCAGGGAGGAAATTAACTAAGTGGGATAGGTTTATATTCTTACTAAGGCTATTAATACTAAAATCCTTTAAATTAGACAGGTAGAGATTGCTTTTATATAATTAAATTAGCTTATTAAAAAAGTTTTTATTAAAAGAGCTTATATTAAAAGCTAAGCATTAGTTTTTATTTACTATTTTATATCTTTATTTTTTACTACTATTAATTAATAATTAAAGTACTTCTCTTATAGCTATATATTACTAACTTTAAATCTTATTATCTTAGAATAATTATTTCCTATACTAGCTATTCTTGGAATAATTTTATATTTTTAAAAAATAAAAAAAAGCTTTTATAATTTTATAAATATTTAAAAAATAGATTAGGAGAGATAATTAGCGCTTATATTCCTAATCCTAGCACTTAATATAGTTTATTAAGTACTATAGACTAAAAGATGTACTAAATATAAAGTATTAAAGGTTTATAGATTATCTTCTAGAAGAAAAAGACCTTTTTATAAGATTTTAAGATTTAGATTTACCCTAGTCTTAAATTTATATAAGCTTTAATAAAAAAATATTAAAGAAGCAATAAAAAAGTTTAAGGGTACTTAGAGATAAATACTACTGCCTTTAAATAAAGCTCTAAATAGCATTCTTTTTATTTCAGCTCTGTTATTAACACTAATTTAGTTTAGAAAATTATATCTCTCTCGCCGCTAACTACTATCTTATTTCTCTTTAAACTTAAATTATTATCTTTTAAGCTAATTACAAGCTAGCTATTATTAATAACTATTAGCTTACTTCCTTTTACGACTATTATAAGTAATCTACTATCTTTTTTAATAAATAGCCCATTTCTTTTTATAGCAGATACAAACCTTCTAATCTTATTAGTTAATAGCTTATTATCTTTCATACGTTAATTAATAACCCTATCTACTATAAATAGATTATTATTAGCTAATAGCTTCATGACTGAACTAATGCCTTTTTTTATACTTTTAATTTTACTAGTTAATAGCTTGATGTCTTTTATGTGTTAATTAATAACCCTATTTATTATAAATAGATTATTATTAGCTAATAATTTTATAACTAAACTAATGTCTTTCTCTACACTTTTAATACCACTAGATAATAGCTTGTTCTCTTTTATGCATTAATTAATACTTCTACCTACTATAGATAGACTCTTAGCTAATAGCTTTATAACTAAATTAACACGTTTTCCTATATTTATAATATAACTAGCTAATAGCTTGCTTATTCCTTCATATTCTTTATATATTTTAATACTATGTTAGTTATTTAAAATAGTTATTAAGCAGCACAGCTGTCACGGACCTGGATCCGCTATAGTTGTCACTGGCTATGTAGAGCTGCGATATAATGGATTAGACCACACAAAGGTCTAATAAGGGTTATCTTATAGTTGAATATCAAACAGGTAATAGTAACAGTAGGTTAGTAACATAACTATAGTAAAAGAAGTCCTTTAAAGTATTATAATACTTTAAGTATGATTTGCTTTGCTAACCCTTTTAATATATAACTAAAGTAATTTAAATTAAAGAACTATGCTAAGTAGAAACTAGATACAGAAATAAGTGTATTTATATAATTTTTCTAATATACACTTTAGTATATATTCCTAATATATACTAGTATACGCCATAGTATATACTTGTGGTATATACTAGTATATATAATATATATTTTTAGTAAATATATACTTAGTTATATATCTCCTTATATCAGCTATAAGTTTGTATACTTAGTGACCACCTTGTATATTAGTGCGTGTGAATAACTGGTTATAATATTAGCTACTTTAACTAAGCATCTTTCCTTTATAGTACTAGTTTCTGTCTAGTATCATATAAATTAGTTTTATAATATTATTTTTCTCTTTTAGGACCTTTGTCCCTAAAGATATAAATAGAAAGACTTGCTCTTGTCTTTAGTATAACCCTATTTTCTATAGATAAGTGTCTAAAATATATTAATATGTTTGAACTAAGTCTTTAAACCCTCTAGCATTATTGTTAAGCTAATTATATCCTTGAGAATAGATTTCCCATAGATAACCCATATTCCTATTATAATCATTTAAATTAGCCTTATATTATAGATTCAAAGAATTAGAATTATACTTCGTGCACCTAAAATAATTAAAAATATAAATATTATTTCCATAGTAATCATAAGTAGTCTTATTTTGAGAAGAAAGAAAACAAAATTAAATCTAATCTTAAATCCACTAAGCTTCAGCTTGAAAAATATATAGAGACTTAATATAAATTATTTATAAAAATCTATTATCTCTATAAATAACAAAAACTTCTTAGAGAGCATGGTAATAAAATATTAGATTATGATATAAATATTATAGATATTCTTAATAAAAAAAATCTTAAGAATCCTATTCTAACTCCTCCAAATAAATATCAATTAAATACTATATTTAATAATTTCCTGGCGTTAGGATTCTCTAATTCTCTTTTACCAGATAATTTCTTATTCTTAGACCTTTCTTTCTTAAATAAAACTGTTCCTTATAGAAGTCCTTAATCGCCTATTATATATTCACAAAATTCTTCTTAACTTCCTAGATATTTTCTGTTTTATTATATCCTATCTATTTTACTAAATAATATTTTTGTTTTCCTACTATTTTCACTACTAATATTCTCTTAATCTTATAGGTTTCTTGCTTAATAATAATATTAATTTGTATTTTAGCATTTTATGGTACTAATTCTAATAATAAAATATAGAATACTAGGTAAATTTACATAGAATCTAATAGTTTTAATTTATAATTAACTTCTTTAATCTTTTTTTCAATTTTAAATAATCTAATTCATAGATAGTCCATTTTATAATTTAGTTATAATATTTTAAAGTTTTTTTATGAAAGGTAGACCTTCCCTCCCTTTTTAAAATTAAATCTCTTCTAATTCTTTCTATTATATTATTCTATATTAATTTCTTCTTGTTATTTTATTTCTCTTTTTAAATAGATATATATAGCTTTTATAGTGTTTATCATTCTTTTTACCATTTCCACTACTAGTTGCTTATATCTTAATTCTTCTAGTATTCTTACTTCTTATCTTATATATATTATAAAGGATATCATTCCTATTATAAAATATTTTAATATATTATATACTAACTATATTATTAGTAATAGTCCTACCTAGTTATCTTACATCTAGTTAATATAACTCCTTAGATATTATTCCAGTATTTAATTTATTTATTTTATTTATCTATTAATCTAAGAATAATAAGCTAAACTTAATTATTATTCTTCTTCTATTAAATCTATTATAAATTTCTAAAGTTTTAATATAAATACTAGTCCTTTATCTAATACTATTATTTCTAGTATATTATAATATTAAAATACTTATTATAGTAGTACTTTAGCTAGTAGAGGTACATCCATTTTCTTAGTTATTAGTATAAAATATACATACTTTATTATTCTATTAACTATCACCATAATTAAGTCGTGTCCTTTTAAGATTAATAATTTAACTATTAGATCTATTATTATCTATTACTATAAATATTCTAACACTTCAAGCAGTTACATCTATCTATATAATTAGTATCTTATAATCTTATTTTTCTAACATATATTATATTCCTTAATGTATTTTTTAATATCCTTAATTATTTTTAGCTAGTAATAGTTCCTTGATATTTTTTCTAAGATATTAGTAACTCCTAAATATCCTACTATTAAATTATTATAATATATCTTGATAATTTATTCTCTAATTATCTTTAAGATATAGATTAAATTATACTAAAATATAAGTCCTATTTTATTACTAGTTATTTTATTATATTTAATTCTATTATTAATATCATCTAGTATTACTTAAATTATTCCATCTATTACTATTTCCTTGATAATAAAATCTTATAGTTCTAAATTTATATCTACTTCCATTATTGCTACTAGAATAGCAATCTAGGGATTATACTCCAAATTATTCTCCTTATTTTCCTTAAGTAAAGCTAATTCTAGTTTTCTAACTTCTTCCTTATAGTCTAGTTATCTACTAAGAGTATCTACCCTTTCATTATCTTTTTCTTTACAATGTTCAATTATAAACCAGTATTATAATAATATTTCTAACTATCTTATTTATCTTTAAATCAATATTTTAATTAATAAGAAATAAATAAGATTCTTATAATCTATAATAATTCTGACCATAAACTTTATTCTTTCTAAGTAAACTCTTCAATATTAAAGTGCTTATACTATAGCTAATAGTTCTTTATTATAGATATTATAATTAAATTCCATATTAATTAATTTCTTTAAGTAATAAATAATTACTTATCTTTTTCTATCTAGTCCTTCTTATATTAATACTGTTTTTATAGTGTAGTCTAATACATCTATTTCTAATACCACCAGTAGCCCAATATTAAATTAAACTAATATTAATGTTATAATAAGTTTATCTTTTGCTTTTTTAAATACTTTTTATTATTCTTTATTTTATTTATATAGAACCTTCTTCTTTAGTAGTTTAAATAATAGTACTATTTCTTTAGTGTAGTCCTATATATATCATTAATAATAATTTATTATTTTAATAAATAACTATAATTCTTTAATATTTCTTAGTATAAACTAGTCCCTAACTACCTGAACTTTTTCTTTATTAGTTTATATCTCTTCTTAGGTGATCCTATATTCTAAAAAATCTATTTTTTAAATATAAAATTTATACTTCTTAAATTTAATTTATAATTTTACTATATATAATATCCTTAATACTAGTTTAACATATCTAATATAATCTTCTAGACTATCTAAGAATATTATAATATTATTAAAATAGACTATTATAAAGTCATAAAAGTAGTCTTTAATAACTAAATTAATATATTATTAAAATATAATAGATGCATTTATTAATCTAAAAGATATAACCAAATATTTATAATACCTAAATTTAGTTCTAAATATTATTTTCTATTCTTCCTCTTTTTTGATTTATAGGCAGTTATATATATCTATAATATCAAGTTTAGTAAATTATTTCTTTCTTTTAACTCTATCTTAAATCTTAGTAATTAATAATAAGATATAAATATCTTTAATTATAATATTATTAAGTTATTAATAATTAATATATAATTATAATTCTGTTATTCTTTTCTTTAATATAAATAGTACTAGGTATTCTATTAGTAATTATAATAGTTATATATATCCTTTTTCCAATATATTATTAATATACTTTTTCAAAGTCCTATCTTCTAGTTATAATATCTAATAGATTTTTTATAGCTTTAGTTCCTTATTTTTAATAAGTAGAATAGTATAATCCTATTTACTATATTCTAGTAATATCTTATATATTCCATTAAACAAGTCTTTATATCTTTTATAATCTTTTAGTAATACTTCTTCTTTACTTAGTTCTTTAAGTTAGTATTCTCTAGTTATTTCTTTTACTAATTTTTTATTATCTTTCTTTATCTATCTTATAACTTCATCTATTAAGTCTTCTAGCATAATATTATATTTTAGTATTAGCAATTTATCCTTAAATCTTATCCTTTTTATAGCTTTTACTCTTTTCCTAAATTTCTCAAGCTTTTCTATAACTTTAGTAACACCACTATCTTTCTCATTAGCTAGTCATTTGTTCTAATAAAATAACACTACTATTACTCCTTATATAGTAATTATTAACTCTATTAACCCCTATCTAGTAGTCTTCATAATCCAGGTTCTTATATAATTATATCTTATTAGTTATAATTAATCTTGCTCCTAGTAGATCTCTAGGTTATATATTCTTAATTAAGATATTTTTAGAATAATATTATTATATCCTAGTCTAATAATATTAAAATTAATCTGCTTTTTATACTATTTTATTATCATAATAAGCTAACTACTTTCTTTAATAATACTATCTTCTATTAATTTCTCACTATTAAGTCCTATTAATAGAATTAGTTCTAGTTTCTTGACCCTAAGTAGTTCTAGCTGCTTTTTAATTCTTAAATCTATATAGTTTCCTATAGCTCTAGAGTTTATTATTACCATTAGTTCTTTTCCTAATAGATTAATCTTAATCTTAAGATATTTTTCTCATATTGTTACTTTGAGTTCTTAATTCTTTTTATAATTTTCTAGAAAATTATCTAGATTATTAGCTTCTTCTATTAGCTTTTTATTTAATAGATTTATCCACTTCTTTAATAGTCTATAGACCTTATTATATTATTCTAATATTTATTATTTTTATATAATTTTCTTATACATTTTTATCTTTATATTCTAATACTTAATCTTTTCTTTGATTTTTTACTAGAATCCTTCAAATTTGTTATTAGTTATTACTTTCTTTTTCTTATCTTAGGGATTTTCATTCTTAATTAATTCCTATTAAATTTTCTTGCTAGTACTCAAGCTAGGTGTAGGTTTTTAGTCTATTTAATCCTTAATCCCTGATAACTAGTTCATTTCTTAGTTCTTATTACTCTAAGAGAAGAACTATTCTTTAGTTTATTATTTTTTTTCTTTTTTTTCTTTCTATTATCTACATTTTACTTATAGAAGTCTATATGGTCTCTTTATCTTTAAATATCATCCTGCTCCATCCTTATCACTATAATAAATTAAGCACTGATTATTAGTATAAACTAATTAATAAATTATTCTATAACTAGGATAATTTATTAAGTAATTTCAGTAGTAATATTTATATTCTTCTAGTATCTCGTCTTTAGAGTTTATTACTAGATTATATATCTTAATTCTTCTAATTATTAATTCTCTAAGGATTTCTTGTTTAATTTTAAGGAGTTTATTTTTACTACTAATATTCTATTTAGATGTCTCAGGTATTTCTTCTACCTATACATCTTATTTTAGATTTTCATAATCCTAAGCATGCATTATTTCTATATAGATCCTTGTTACTTCTTTTATTCCTTTGAAACTATTATAATCACTATAACTATTTTTATTTATATATCCTACATTATTATTGCTAATATATACTTCACTGTTATGCCTATTATTATAGTAGATAGCCTTTAGCTATCTTATTTTACTAGTTACTTTCAATTGCTGTTTTTTTAGGCTTTTATATTCCTTTACAAAGTGTCCCATCTTATCATAGTTGTAGTATTTAACTTTACTTTTATCATATAATTACCTTGGTCATTCCTTATAAGTTATTATATTTAATTCTATGGGTATAAGTCTATAAAGATCTTATTATCTTTATCTCTAATTGGTCTTTTTTTTTGAGTTATGATTTATCTATTTATTTTTATACTTCTTTTCTATTCTATGTTTGTATAGTCTATTATTAAGTTTAACTGCTATATCAATCATGTTTATTAAGGTTGCTAGTTATTTTAAGATTCTAGTAATTTCATTTTTAATATTGTCCTTAAATTCTGAATAGAATTAATCTATTTTAGCTTTATTATTCTATCCTAGGTATAAACTAATCTAATAGAATTATAAAGTATAATTTAATATAGAAGTAATTTATTATAGTTATTATATCTTTTATACTATCATGTTTCTCTTATTAATTTCTTTAAATATTAATTTAATTCTTTATATAAATATAGAATAGTCTATAAATATTTTATTAATATTATTATCTTATTCTTCTTTAGTTTCTTTGAACTATACTTAAATATATAATTTAAATTAGTCCATTATATCTTCTTTTAAGAAGATAGATATAACTAGAACTTTATCTACCTCACTTTTAATAAGATAAATGTTTACTAAAAAATATAACTATATCTAAGCTAGGAATAATTTCAGCTTCTTTCTTTCTCCTATAAATGGAGTTAGTTTATTAATTTTTAGCTATAATTAATATCCTACTACCTAAATTACTTTAAGTTCCGTGATTTATTATTATAGCTGCTAGTTTTACTAAGCTAGTTGCTAAGTAATTATAATTAGTCCTATAGCAGTACTTATTAATAGTATTATAATTATTCCTACTATTATTAACTTTTTTTAATAGGGTAATACTTCCTTAGTATAGTAATTAGCCCTTTATAATAGTACTTATTTTATATTATAACCCTAGGTTAAGACGATAGTTCTTTTATTATAAACCTAGATCTACTATAGTTATCACTAGCTGTATAGAGCTATAATATAATAGATTAGACCATATAGAGGTCCAATAAGAGTTGTTTTATAGTTGAACATCAAATAGGTAATAATAATAATGAGTTAGTAATATAATTATAGTAGAAGAAGTCCCTTAAAGTATTATAATACTTTAAGTATAATTTGCCTTGCTGACCCTTTTAGTATATAATTAAAGTAACTTAGATTAAAGAACTATGCTAAGTAGAAACTAGGTATAGAAATAAATATATTTATATAGTTTTCCTAGTATACACTTCAGTATATACTCCCAGTATATACTAGTATATACTATAGTATACATTTATAGTGTATACTGGTATACATAATGCATGTTTTTAGTAAGTATATACTTAGTCACATGTCTCCTTATATCAGCTATAAGTCTATATACTTAGTGACTGCCTTGCGTGTCAGTGCGTGTAAATAACTAGTCATAATATTAGCTATTTTAACTAAGCACCTTTCCTTCATAGTACTAGTTTCTGCCTAGTATCATGCAAGTTGGTTTCGTAACAACAGCAGCTTATTATAACATCTAGGTAGTTATTATAGCTATTAACTAACTTATATCTGCCACATCTCTGTATAAATAGCACTTATATATCTACCGTCTATTAAATCTTCTTTATTTCTAATATTCAACTTATAAATCTAATGGAACCTAAACATGTATATTTAAATCTATTTTTTTATTTAAGAAATATAACTAAAATTTAATAGCTATTAACTATATATATCTCTTAAAAAGGAATTATGTTAAAATAAATATTTAATTTAATAAATCTCATAAACCTCTATCCTATAAATTCTATAAATTCTATATATCTAATAAACTCCATGAATCTAGCTAGTCTGGTTAATCCTATTAATCTAGCTAACCCTCCAATCAATCCCATGAATTTTATAAGGTTAAAAATAACTTAACCTTCACCTTGCGCTGTTATAATTAGTTAGGAATATATATATAATATTCTATAATATAAAATAAACCTAAAGAAGCTTATCAATCGCCTTGAACAATCTATAAACTATTTTAGTTTAATAAATTAAAATAAAAGAGTTGCTTATAACCAGCTTAAAACCAAATTCACTCAGCTGAAATTAGTGTATGCTGAGCTAATTAAACAGAAAAATATAAAAAAATAAATACTTTACTTAGCTTACTTGGTTAATAACTTTTTTAAAATCCCTATCCTAATACTTCTAACTAATTTTAAGAAAATTCTTAATTATAAAGATTAGATTAGTTTATTATAGTTATTGTTTTGGTATATTTTAATATTATTTAATATATTAACTATATAATATATTTACTTTATAATATATTATTATTGCTTAATTTTTATATTATTTAATATTTTTATATTATTTTTTTGCTAGGAATAATTATATTATTTATTATAACTTATCTTAGTTAAGTTATATTTTCAATAAATAATTCTATTAGTACTTTTAGATACTATACTATCTTCAATCAGAACTAGATAATGTTGCACTAGATGGTGGATAGACTTATATATAAAAGTAAAGTTAACTAGAATATAAAAGCATAAATCACTTATTATATATTTTACTTTATTATAGCTTTAATTTTTAACTATTATAAGTGCTAAGAGGTATTAAGTTATATATATATTCTCTTATATTAATAGTTCAGAATAATCTTAAAATTTGGGATTCCCTTATAAATATAGGTCACTTTAAGCTATAGTATCTCATACCTTTCTTATTACTTTTGTCTAAATCTACAAAATAATACTAGAGAAAAGTAACATAAAAGGTACAAAAAACCCTCTACCTTATATCAGATATAATTCATTTATCCTTTACCCAACCAAGCTTATTTTAAATCTTCTAAAAAGATATAAGACTAGAAATAAGTAAAAAGTTTCTGGCCTAAATTTAAATATTAGCCTCTCTTAAGAAAGTTAAAAAAGAAAAAAGATATTTATATAGCAATTTGTACATCTCTTAGCTAGTTATTATCTATAAAAGCCTTTAAAGCTCAACATAAGCTTATAAAAGCTTATATCCAAATTCTATCTCTCCGCCATTAAGCTTAAAAAGGGATAGTGATTACTAAAAAGCTAGAAAAACTTTATTATAGATTATATACCGAATCTTTAAATAAATTAGAATATTTAATAGGTAAGTATTTAACTCTCCTTTTAATGTCAATGACTAAGTTTATTTAGGCTATTATTTCTTGTTTCTTACTATAAAAAATTATATCTAAAATAATACTTTAATATATATATCTTAGATTATTTATTTCTTTTTAATAAAAAGATCCAAGATGAGATTCCAAATTATTAATTCTAGTTTAGAGAGATCTATGATTATTTAATTATTATAATTTTTTTTATTTTAAAACACCAGTAATTTTTTATATTAATATTTATTGTTAGATTATATTTATATTATTATAGCAAGAGTGAAAAAAAGAAATAGTTATATTATAAAAGGAAGGGTCTTCTTTTTTTTAAAATTTTTGGGTGCTATCTTCAACATTTATATTATTTTCAGCTTTAATATTATTATAAATTAACTATCATTTACTAATCTTAGCTAAAAAATCACTTTATTTTATCTCCTAGTATTCTAGATATAAATAATTATATATATATTCTCATATAAAATCCCGAACGTCTTCATATAAATATCTCGATTTACTTATTTATATTTTAAATAATTTTATTTATAGACTATCTCTCTTTCTTATTATCTTATAAATATTTTTTTATATATATAATAATATATATCTATCAGCTCATGTAGTTATTTACCTTTATAAATAAATATCTTTTTGACTCTTCTTATATTAAAGTAATAAAAATTCTATATAAACTAGTATTAGAATCTCTTCAGGTAAAGTCTCTATTAGGTAATAGTTATTTAGATCTAGTAGAATTAGGTGATAGCTAATATAGTAGTTTATACCTTCAGAGTAATAACTAATATTCTTTTTTTTTTCTTCTAAAATAATGCCAAGAGGACGCTATTATAAATATAAAATAATATAAGAATAATATTAATATAAAAATAATACTATATCTCTTAATATTAATTTTTAGTTATAATATATATAAAATAATAAAAATATAATTCTAGAAGATTTAACTCTGTCTATCTAATATATCTAGCTAATCTAATAAATTTATTATTAGAATTATTATGATATAGTAATATTAATCTTTAGATTAGAATATCCTAGTATATATAAGACAACTAGTGCTTTGAAGTATTAATTAAAAAGAAATCTTTCTTATGCAGTTAGTAGTCATTCTTTTAAGCTTATTAGCTGTAATCTTTATGTAAAAATATAACTTCTTAGCTAACCCATAGCAATGCTAATATTAGGTATACTAGTACCATGTATCATGCTATAGCTATATATTATAAATTCTATTAGAATAATAATATATTATCTCAGTCTTATGATTTATAAGATAATAATCTTTTATATTTCCTTATTCTAGATAATTTCAGCACAATATCCTTATTATATATATATTTATAGTTTCTAGTCTAGTATATTTTTAAAGTATATTTTATAACAAGAACTATAAGCTAATTAATTATATTTTATTTCTCTAATCTTATAGGATAAGGATAAGATTTATAATAAGTATCTATTAATCTATCTCTATTATCTTATTAATTAGAAGATTACTTTTAATAATTAAAAAATTATAAAAGTTATAGAATTAGATATGATTCTTATATCTAGTATAGAAATAAATTATATTATAAAAATAAAAAGTTAAAACTTAATATTAATATTAATTATATTATAAATAATAATAATTAATTTTTAATAAAAAATAGCAAGAAAAGGAATATCTATTTAGTAATAAATACTATACTAGCTAATTACAAAGTCTAGATTAATATTAAATAGAGTTCTAGTTAGAATTTACTTTAGTAGGATATTTATAATAAGATAAAATATTCTAAGTCACTATATAAGGATTTAGAGAGATAGTGCTAATAGACTCTTATTAGTAAAAAGCATTACAAACTTAATATATATTATTTGACATATCTTATACTATAAATATGATAAAAAAACTGCCTTTTTCTTAAAATTTATACTAATATTCTAGATACTATTATATTTAGAAATAGTTTTATACAGAAAAGTAATTATCTCTCAAGTAAAAACAGGATTAATAAATTACTTTTGTAAATTATATATTGCTATTTTAGCTTAGTTAGATTTCCTTTTAAAATCTTTATTTCCTTCTTCTAGATGAATCTTTAGAAAAATATATGATACTATAAAATGGCAAATAGCTTGACTTATAAGTTATGGTGATATACTTAGAAATAATAAGCAGCTTATTATACCTTAGATTGCGTGTATTAATATATACAGTTAAAAAGTATTTGATTAAACTATAAGCTATTTAGTGTAATAGTAGTTAAATTAATTAATTATTATAAATCTATTAAGTACTATATAATAAGAAGAAAAAGCATAAGAAAGAAAGAAATGAAGCCTTGCATGCATAGCTAATATTTATATAATTTTACTAAGGCCTAATTAGAAAGATAATTAATAATTATTAATTAATTCTAATTCTTAAAGCTTTAGCTCGTGTCTAAGGCTGCTATTATTATATTACTAATTCTGATTTAAAAAATTTCTTATTATTAATATATAGTAAAATCCCGGTTTCATGTCTATTTATATTATATTTAGTATGAGAGAGGAAGTCTTGATAATAAAAAAATACTATTAATATTAAATATTTTATTATAGTCTAAATACCTTTATATTAAACTTATCTCTTATTAGATATTAGTTAGTATCTTTGCTATAAAGTATAAATAACTTAGTTTATTTCTAGAGTTTATATTATAATATTTTTATATTTTTTGTCCTTAATAATATGTTACATAAAATAAAGAGTAATATTTATGTTTATCTAGTCTCTCTTATATATATTAATATTTTATTAATCTATAATCTCTTTAAAGATTTTTACTAGAGCTTTACCAAGGGTATGCTTTTTAATATAGATTATTATTATAGAATTAAAAATTAGGAAAAGCTGATCGCGTATGAAATCTATATTAAAAAAAAGAAGCTTAGATTTTTCTAGGTATTTAAAAATAAGGTATCTTAATTTGAATTTTTTAGTCTTAATTCTTTTAAGAAAGGTAAATTTTATACCTAAGAATTTATCTAGAGCAAAAGAAAGTGAATCTAAATTAATACTTTAGAAAGTTAGCTCACTTTATTAATATAGAGATTTCCTATATATTTCTATCTTTAATATAAATATATAAATTTAATATAGTAGACAAGCCATATTTTATTATATCAATAGAAGAGGCTGACCAGAGGGTTCCCTGATATTAATTTATAATAAGTATAGAATTAGTATTATAGTAATTCTGAGCTAAATTAGATACTTATATCTATTAAATTAACTAGTTATTTATATTATTAAATATACCCACACTATAAACAGTATGGGTGCGCTTAGTAGTATAGATAACTTAATTTAGCCTAAGTAGTCTTAAGCTAATATTAGACCAATTAATCTATAAAATTAAAAAGAGGTATTCTAAATTAAGAGCCTAGGTTTTCTTATTATTATATACACTTTTCTAGAAGATAATCCTATAAGGCTTTTAGCATTGGTGGTGTAATTATCTATTATTATTAAAAAGGATTTAGTAGTACTCTCACATTTCTAAATTATTCAAGCTTAATTAAATATAATAGATTACTTTCTAGCTATAATTAGCAATATATATAATTTAAAATATAGACTTATTACTTTTTAAGCATATTATATATAAATCGAACTATAAAATATACAAAAGATAGTGCTATCTTATAATATAGTACTTATCTTTTTACAGCTTTATTTTTTTCTAGAGAAAAATAGAGCTATAAAAAGACAAGTATAAGATTATATTATATTTTAATAACTAGTAAGAAAGAAAATATAAAAAATAATAAGATATCTAAAGTCTAAGTAGCAATATATATAATTTATAAGTATATTAAATATACAAAAATGTAATATCTTAAAAGAGAAATTTATATAAGCTAAAATTATTCTAGATCTAACTATATATAAACTAATAAGTCTTAGTATTATTTTAAGAGAAAAAAAAAGAAAATATAAATTATTACTTTAAAAGTACAAACTACTATATTAGGAATATGCATTGCTAGATTGTATAGTTAAAAAAAGAAAAGCTCTTTATAAAGATATAAATATGTGAGAAAGACTAGAATATTCTAAATTAGTATTTTTAAAGAAGATTAGACGATTTTTAAATTTATCACTTATTAAAATATTGACTTTTTACTTTATTAATTTACTACATTAGTATTATTTAAATAAAAAAAAGCTACATAGATATTGCTTATATAAATTATAATATCTTACTTTATATTCTATATTATATTATCCTTATAAGTATATATTACTAAAATAGCTAGCCCTAGATCCAGCTTTAAGATTATCCACTAGAAAAATAGTGGTCTAGGTCTACTATAATATAAATAACTTTATAATATTATAACAATATTTTTTTTTAATTTAATATTTATAACAAATAAGATTGATTGTAATACTATTACCTTTAAATTTTAAGAAATTAATCTAAGAATAGGATAAATAAATTATAATAATTATTTTTCTCTAGATAATAATAAAATTTCTATAGATTTTTTTCAAGATTGGGCTACTACTTTATGTGGACTAGACCTAGAAACTCTAGAATTTAAGTAGATTAAGGAAGAAATTAATAATAAGCTTTTAGATAAAGAATTTCCTATAAAATAGGATAAATAGTTAGATTTTAAATTTTATAAAAATTATAAGCCTAATTCTCAGGGTTCTAGTATTAGCTATAAATTTAAAAATTCTAAAGATTCTAGTATTAATAATCATAGCTATTAGGCTAAAGATAAAAATATCTATAATTATTAGTTTAAGAATTATAAGGATTCTAGAATTAAAAAAAAATATTATAAGCCTAATAATTATGAGGATTCTATTAAAAAGTACTATAAGCTTAATAATTATAAGAATTCTAGTATTAAATAAGAGTACTATAAGCCTAATAACTATAAGAATTCTAGCATTAAATAAGAGTACTATAAGCCTAATAATTATAAGAATCTTAATATAAAAAAAGAGTATTATTATCCTAAGAATAAGAATTTTAGTATTAAAGTAGAGTATTATAAGCCTAATAATTATCTTATATCTATAAATAAACTTTTAGCAAACGTGGAAGAAAACTTTGATATAGAAATAAAAAAAAATAGACAAATTATTGCTTATAAAGAGCATAGTTAGTATAAAAAATCTATTATTATTGTATATTTCTATAAAAGATATTTTATAGCATATTTAAAAGCTCTTAAAAGATAATTATAATCTTAAAATATATTATATATTAATAAAATTATTAAAACTTTTCAAAAAGTCTTGGGTAATTATAAGAGATAAGAATAATACCAAGATAATATTATAGCATTTAGGTTAATTACTTATAGAATTAATCTTCTATATAAGCTAGATCTAATATCTATAATATAATTAATACTTAAAGACTTTTATTCAGAGGGTTTTATAGAGACAAAGTGGAGTAATAGTATATAGACTTAGAAGAAACATAAAAGAATATATAAACTCTATAACCTAAAAAATCTAATAAAAGAAGATACTATAATATACTAGCTTGTAATTAACTAGAAAGCTGCTTATTAATAAGCAAAAATAAGAGAATAACTTTATTATTTAGTTAGTAAAGATCTATAGAACTAGTACTAGAAGAATTTAAATATAATTAATAATATATATTATAAGGCTCTTAGAGCTAAAAAAAACAGAAAGGTTATTATATAGGTATTGGAAGATAGCTCTAAAAAATTAGGGCCTAATAATAAGAAGGATACTAGTATTAAAAAATATAAAGAAGATTTATTTATTAATAATAATAAATATATTTTTATAAAAAAAGAATATAATTAAGTTAAAAAAATATCAAGACTAGAATAGAGATATAAAACTTCTAATTAATATATTAGTAATTAATAAAGCATTAAAAGAAATAAGCTACTTAATTATTTTAATAATAAATTACTATTAGAAAAAACTTAACTAGAGGGTTAATTCATGTCTAAAAGATGTACTAAAAAATAATCTATTCATAATAGAGAATAATAATATAATAATAAATATTATATATAAATTAAGATACTACAAAGATAATAATTAAAGCAATATATTTATACTAAGCTATATAAGCAATAACTAGGATATGCTTAGATTAAGACACTATAAAAATAATAGCTAGAGTAATATACTTATACTAAGCTATATAGGCGATAATTAGAATATGTCTAGACTGAGATATTATAAAAATAATAACTAGAGCGACATATCTAGATTAAGCTATATAGATAATAGCTAGAATATACTTAGACTAAGATATTATAAAAGTAATAGCTAGAGTGATATACTTATACTAAGCTATATAGGTAATAGTTAGGATATACCTAGACTAAAATACTATAAAGATAATAGCTAGAGTGATATACTTATACTAAGCTATATAAGTAATAGCTAGGATATATCTAGACTAAGATATTATAAAGGCAACAGCTAGAATAATATGCTTATACTGAGCTATATAAGCAATAATTAGAGTACTATACTTATACTAAGCCTAAAAGACAACAGCCAGCTAAGGGATATATTTAGTCTATAATACTATAAAAGCAACCACTAGCCAGGGGATATACCCAGTCTACAATACTATAAAGGCAACTATCAGCTAGGAGATATACCTAGTCTATAATATCCTAATCTACGACGCCATAAAGACAATAACTAGCTAAGAGATATATTTAGTCTACAACACCGCAAGGGCAACTACCAGCTAGGGGATACGCCCAGTCTATAACGCCCTAGTCTATAACACTATAAAGGCAACGACCAGTTAAGAGATATATTCAATCTATAATACCGCAAGGGCAACCACCAGCTAGGAAATACACTTAGTCTATGACATCTTAGTCTACAATGCTATAAAGATAATAACTAGTTAAGGGATATACTTAATCTATAATACCACAAGGGCAACTACCAGCTAGAAAATATGCCCAGTCTATAATATTTTAGTCTATAACACTATAAAGGTAATAACTAGCTAAAAGATATACTTAATCTATAATACTGCAAGGGCAACTACCAGCTAGAAAATATACCTAATCTATAACGCCCTAGTTTATAATACTATAAAGACAATAACTAGCTAAAGAATATATTTAATTTATAATACTATAAGAGCAATCACTAGCTAAGAATTAATATACTCTGCCTATACCTATATAATAATAATAACCAGTAGATAAAAGTTAATATATCTATATAGAGAGGCTATATACCTAGTTAACTTCTAAAATAATATTTATAAATTTAAAGCTAAATTTAAAGATATCTTTGACAATATAATTTTTTTTTAAAAGTATTTTTAACACTTAAAAAACTAGATTTATATTATATACTATACCTTTCCTATATTATTCCTATAACTTAAATCTAGTATAAAAGATTCTATTAGATTTTAGTCTAAAACTTAATAATATAGTTTAAAATGTTTAATTTTATTTATATTATTTCTATTTGTTTAGTTTTTAACTAGATTGGATTAATAGTTAGTAGTAAATAGTAAATTTAAATTTTTTTTATATCTCTAGCTAGTAATATATTATTAAGATAATTTAATAATGGATTAGAGAGATTCTAAAACACCTTAATCTTTATTAAATTAAGAACTATATTATTTTATATTTTATTAGCTATATTACTATAATTTAAACTAATAAATAACTTATTTTTATATTAGTTAATTTCTAATTAAATAATTTTAATATCAAAGCATACTATTTAGACTCGTCCTATAATTTAAAGTTTAAATAAATAGAATTCTATATCTATAACTACTATCTAGGTATATTAAGTTTAAAATAATAAATTTTATAATATATTTACTTTAATAAGAGATAATTTTTATATAAGCCCTTGTTTATTTCTAAAAAAATAATATTAATATATCTTTTAAGCTGTCGAAAGCTTTCTATATTTAGAAAATTTTTAACATCTAGAAAGCTTTTAGTATTATTAATTAATAAGATTCTATTATAAGCTGTGGAATAACTATAATACTTTAAAAGATTTCTGTTTTAAATTTTAGAAATTAAAACCTAGAAGATTAGTATAATTAAATTAGTATAAGGAAGATACTATATACTTAGATTAGAGATTTTAAAAAAAACTAAGTAAATATATTAGCAGTGCTCGTCTTGCTATTTTTTAAGAGATTATTAAAATAATATTAGTAATATATAAATATATTATAAGCTATGACTTATGATAGAAGTATACTAATATATATATCTATAAATTAATTAGTATAATTTTGCAAGAAACGCATCAAGCTGTTTCTCTGTTTGAGGGAAATATTTATTAGATTTATTTATAAAAGTGAAGATATATTATTATAAATATTCCAGATGTAAAGTAAATCTTTATACTATATTAGCATACTTCTATATAGAAAGCGTGAATTAATATATATGTTCAAAAGAAACGTAAATTAAGTGTAAGCAATCTTATATTATAAATTATATAATTTTCTCTTATTAATTATAAATAAATATAATAATCTTTTATAGACTATAATATATTAATATTAACAATTATTTCTATATAGTCTATTGTGATGTTACTTTCTATATATTAAATATAATAATAATACTAATAGTTAGATTCTTTAAATGTTTTAAAGTTATAAGAAAATATTATAATTTGTTTTTCTATTTTGGCTAGAATTAGATAATATTTATATAAATAGTAAGGTAAAAATTAAATAGTCTTTAATTTATTGAAACATTAAATTAAATATTCTGTATTTATTTCCTTTCATTTATTTATATAAAATCTTAGAAAAAAGCCTTTGACGATAAAATTATTATTTATAGACTTAATCTTAGTAGATTTAAAAAAAATAAATATATTTTAGTAAAAGATATATATTTTAAATCTAAAGATATTAACTAATAAATAATATAAGATAGATTTATCTATATTTAAATAATATAAGTATGAGACCTATTAAGGAGAAGAAATTTACTTATTACTATTACTAGATACTGTATTAATTATAATTATATTATATTTATTATCTAAATCTTTTAGAGTAGTACTGGGACCTTATAAGAATATAATTAAAAGAAAAATATTAATAATAATAATAATATTACTTTAAAAATTCATATTAGCCGCAGTATTTATAATTAAGAAGTTTGCCCAAGTAATCCTAGTATAGGTGATTTTACTTAGGTTAATAGTATATCTAAATAAAGAATAAATTATAAAAGAGGATTACTTTGATCTATAATTCTTAGGAACCTATAGTAGATACTGATAGAATAATATATAAAAATATAAAATATATAATCTATACCACGCAAATATAATAAAAAAATATATCTATATTATATATACAACTTTAAGCTCGCAAGTCATCTAAGATAAATATAGAAGATAAGTCTATAAATTATACTAAGTCATAGCTCTGAAATTTTAAAACTAATAAAGCTTAGAGTGCTATAAATAGACCTATAAATAACTAAATAATAATATTTTCTTTACTATATAGTATTACATTTTATTTTTATAGATTTTTTTATTTTATAAAATACTTCTCTTCTGAAAGAAACAGAGAGATCTTTTAAAATAGCTTATATTTCTTTAAAAAGTCTATCATAATAAGTAGCAATAGGATCTGTTTTTATCTTCTCTAATTTTTTTCTTATTCTTATCACTGCTAGTATCTTTTTTATTATAATAATAAAAAAGCCTGTATTATAACTGATATTAGCTTTATATTATATAAAAAAAGAGCAATATACTATAATAGAACTATAATAATAATTATTTAATTAAACTAGTAATAAACTTCCAAGAACTGCTTTAGAAAGAATTTAAGAGCTTTTAATCCGGGAGTAGATACTTATATACTATTAGATAATATACTACTATTAGATATCTTACTAAAAAAGTAATTAGCATATTATATACTACAATATTTTATATAGAGTTACTACTTACAATTCTCTCTTAGTATTATAAAAATATATATTAAAGGTAACTTATCTATTTATAAGTTTAGATTATCTAAAAAATATAATATTAATTATATAGAAAGATCTTCTAATAGGATCTGCTTTCATCCAGTTATTAATCTTAAAAATATATATACTTTTTTTAATTTAATCTTATTTTGCTTTATATACTAATTAATATAAATTTTAATAAAGACTTTGCAAATTATATTAAAATTCTTTAACTAGTAAACTTATTATAAATCTTAGTATTTTACTTAAGTAAAAATAATTTAATTACTAATTTTATAAAATAGATTTATAAGCATATTTATATTTTATAACTAGGAATAAAATTTATATAATAGAGTAAGAGAAGACTGGCGCAGGGTAAATAAGGAAATTTATTTAATAATCTAAGGCTGCTGTGTCATAATTAAATATAGAAATCTAGACTAATCTTAGTGGATATATAATTTATATAATATATAATAGCTAAATCCTAACTAAGGATTTATAGTATAGGATTAACTTATAAGCATCTATATTTGTAGATTCTGGTGTATAATTGCTTCTAGTTATATATATAAGCTAAGTGAATTTTGTATTTATATATTGTCTAGATCTTATCTAATTTTTTAAGAGAAGTAATATATATATATTAATTTTTTAGAGTACTTCTCTTTTCTCTTTCTTTCCCGCTATATTTTTTTTTATAACTAGTAGCTACTTAATTAAGGGCTACTTAAAAATATTAGTAACTGAGATTAGCTCCTAGAGAATTTTTTATAGGAGTTAGTCTTCTATTATTTCTAGTATACTATATTAATAGCGCAATGCTGGTAAAATATATAGTATAGTATATAATAATATATAATACTGTATACCACTATATAATACTATATAATATAATATAGTAGTATATAATAATATATAATAGCAAAGATATGTTAAAAAAGCAATTGTAAAACTGTAATATTAAAGGAAGGATTAGCTTTAGATGATGAGTTGTATAATTTAGATAATCTACTATAACACATGAAACCTAACTAGATAAAATATAGCTTATATTTAACTATTCACTTATTCACAACTATAAAAAATTATCTAAAAATAAAAAAAAGCGCTAATCTAGTCTTGTATTTATAAAATTTAAATAAAGCCTATATTAGTATTATAACTTTTTCTAGTAAAGAAGCTGCTATCCTCTATAAATAATATAATATGGCTAAATTAAAAATATAAATAGAGATTAACAAGTCTGGTGATGAATAATGTAATTATATATAATAATATATAATACTACATACTACTGCATAATACTATATAGTAGTATATAATAGTATGTAATAGTATATAATATTATGTGATAGTATATAATAGTATATAATAGTATATAATAGTATATATATAAGAGGCATAATATATATTAAAAAAAGCAATTATTAAAAATATAATGCCTATTATTACATCTGAAGTTTAATTAGATTTTTTTTAATATATTGCTATCTAGATAAGACAGCTATGTAAACTATATTTAATTATCTAATTAGAGTTGTAAGATGGCAAGCTAGTGTTATATCTAAAAAAAGGTGCTAATATAGCTAAATAAAGAATAAATAATTAGAAGGCTAGTAGGCTTACTTATTCTATTTTTATAAATTTTCTAAATTGATAGTATTATGTTGAAATAATATATATAAAATAACTAGATTATAATTGACGACTTGTCATTATAATATATTTAACTAGTTTTCTTCTATTCTTACTTACTTCCTGCATAAATTAAACTATAGATTATTAGTAGATATTTATCTACTAGTTTAAGGGCTCTCAATTCCTCCTAAACTGAGTCTATAGCTGGCTATTATTTTTATATAAAGCTTCTTCTATAATAATATATAAATAGCTATTCTATGCTATATATTCTCTAATATTAATATAAGGATTAAGATGAGTCAAAGATACTTTTATAATAGTATTTAAATGTACTTTCTATATTTATAGATTGTATATTTACTAGTTATATAAGTTATGTAGATTTTAGCTAAAAAATTTAGATATTTTAATAATTTTTCTATAATAATATTTTTGATTTTAAAATAGTAAATTATATAAATATGATATGTAGCGTGTTGTATTTTTAATAGTAGTAATAATTTTAGAAGTATATATTTCTTTTAATTTCTAATGACATTTTAATCTCTAGTATCTATTTAAGCTTTCTTATAATATACATTTTTTATTATAAATAAACTCAGAATACTTAAATATCCTTTTCTTGGAGTTTTAGTCTTAAAATTATTAATATATACTATCTAGCAAAGAAGACGTATTAACTAGTGCTTATTATTTTAGAATTTATATAGCAAAATCTAAAAATATATATAAATTATAAATAAGTCTTATGTTATAATCTATATCATAATAGTTAAATAATACTACTAGTTATTCTAGGCACCCTTAATAGTTATAAAATAAATATAAATATTACATAATTAGAGGCATTGCTATTATATTAATAAGATTATTATTCTTATTCTAAGGAATACTTATAAGAAACTAATAAATTATATTTATACTCACGCTAGGCTATCTTATTATAGCTTTTATAATTTATCTTACTTATCAAACTGCATATTAAGCCCACTAATTAGATACTTTATTTAATGATTTCTTTACTTGTGAATTATAATAGATTAGTACTATAATCTAAACAAAGAAGCGCTAATAAAAGAATTATCCCTTATGCTAGAATATTCTTGGAATAATCTTTATATTTATAAAAGCGCCTTTTTGATTTTACTCTCTTATATTAGTATTATAATATTTTTAGTTAAATAAAATATATAACTATAAGTATAAGCCTTTTGATTTTTATATTTTTTATTATTTTTATTTCTCCTCCACAAATCCTTTTATTAATATAAAAAGCCTTTTATTCTCTTATGTTAATAAGTCTATTAAAATATTTACTGACTAGATATTTACTATTTTTTCTAATAAATAGATATCTATTTATAAAACTATACCATTTTTATTTACTTTCTTTATTAAAAATAGATAAGTATTTATTCATGAAACAATGCCACTCTTATCTATTTATTCTATTAAGAATAAGGATATTATTATGACTAAAGCAATAAATTTTATTCCTTTAAAATTAAGTGATGATGAGGATAATTATATATCTAATTCATTTAAATAGAAAATAGAAGAGGATGATGAAGAATATAATAAAGAAAAGCTTTTTAAAGCTAATCTTATGAGTAGATCTTATCTAAATTTTTAAAATATTTATTTATAATTAATAGAAATTACTAGAATTTTTTACTAAAGTTATTTAATCTAGATATTGATACAAGATTCTTAGAATAAAAAAAAAAATAATAAATTAAAACAGGAAGTCAGCTATCTAAAAATAGTCCTAGCTTTATATTTATAATTATAAAAGCAGTACTACAGCATATTCTGTCTATAATATAATAAATTTAAACCATTTTAGGAAGGATTAGATTATGGCTATATTATATATAAAGATTATGTTAGAAAGTATAAAAATTGCATTTTTAGTCAGCCTTATCTTAAGTATAAGAAGTTTATTTAATTTATTAAGAACTTAATTCTAACTCTCTAATAATATCTTAGTTATTTATTATTCTTATCTTATAATAATATAATTATAAAAATTATAAATATCCTGCTAGCTATTTATAATTAGTTAATACTAGCCACTAGGAAATATTAGTATAGCTATCCAATATTACACTTAGTAGGGCTATTAGCTAATAGAATTGTTTATATTATACTATAATAATAACTTATAATCTAAGTTAGGATCTACTAGCTAAATAAGTACTCTTAGAGTCTATTTCTAGAAGACTAAATATACTTATACTATTTATGCATATATTTATATATAAAAGTTAATAGTAAAATTATATATAATAGTTTATAGTCAAAAGTGGCTATATAAATGAGTATAGAGATAGGTAAAAATTAGTTTAGAAAAAACATAAAATTCGTCATATTACTGAGCGGCTATATAAATAAAAAAAAGATCCTACTTGCGATCGAATATTTAAGCTAAAAAAAGACTAAATAAGTATATAAAAAGTTGCTATCCTTTAAAAAAATATTAAAGAGATTTATAATAAAGGCTAGAGCAGAAAAAATTTTTATTAGACTTAAAAAGAAAGGAAGAAAAGTTGCTATAGATAATTATAATAGATAAGAATTTCCTAGAAAAAGAGTAATAGTAATTCAGATATATTAGTTTATTATATTAAAATATATATAGTAAATTATTTATTGCTGTCCATAAATATGTTTTACTAAGTATTAATATATTTAAAATCTATTTTTACAAGAAGAATACTTGTATTTTCTCTTTATATTATATATTTCTCTTTAATATTAATAAAAGATTAAAGATAATAAAAAACTATTTCTATAGTAGTTAAATTTAGATTCTTTGTCTATTTAGATCTTAGATATTTACAGATGTTTGTCTTTAATAACATTATTTTTTTTATATATTCTTTTAAAGTATACATAGCTCTGAAATTTAGTGTTATAATTTTCTTCTAATCTCTAATAACCTATTCGTATATAATATATTTTTAATTCTAGGAATATTTCAAGCTGAAGTCCACAGGTATATATAAATTACGGAGACTCTAATAAAAAGAGTATATTTAGAGTGATTTACTGTTATAGAGGCCCTTGGTAGTTTAGAAGTAAATAATATTATAAGATTAATAATATCTAATCTAATAGAACTGTTAAAAAGATAGATAAAAGAACATTAATTATTTAATCTTTTTCTTTAATATTAGCTTCAAAGTATTGTATATAGCATTCTGACAATTTAATATAGTATTAAATAAAGCTATAAGTATAGTTATAAACTGGGTTTTAAGTATAGTCTTAGGTAATCTTGACATTATTTTCTATATTATAATATATTTATATATTATATATTTCTTTTAATTTTTAATAATTTATTTATATCTTATGATTTTTTAAGCTTAAAAATGTTTTATACTTCTTGTTATAAATATAATTAAATATTTTTTCTTTAAAATTTTAGTCTTGAAATAGCTAATATATATCTAAAAAAAAAGTATATTTAGATTATTTATGACTATTACTTATTATTCTAAAGTTTAATACTATATATATTAGATAATAAATGCATGTGAATCATAAATAAGTTCTTTATAATTAGAGAGTAAATATAATACTAGTGGAATCTATATAATATCAAATGTAGCATTAAACTAAATAAAAATAAGTCTTGGGTTATATTAAATATTTAATACTACTTATTAAAATCTTATAAAATTAAATAAAAATAGATTAAAAGCTATTAATAAAGTATTTTCTTATAAATTATTCTAAGAGTTATAAGACAGAAAATAGTTCTAGCTATAAAAAGCTAGGTAGTCTATCTAGATAGATACTAAATACTAATAATATCAGGCTAATTTATAATAAATAGGTAAAGGCAGCCATACAAGCCATATTAGATTAATTAATTAGATATCTTATTTATATTATAATATAATAAACTATTATAGAGATAGGCGCATGCGTGTTATGTGATATATAGTATATAATAATATATAATATTGCACACTACTGACTATTATATAATTATATATAATATAATATAATACTACATACTAGTATATAATAGTATATAATAGTATGTAATAATATTAATAAAGAGTAATCATTCTTATATAAAATATTCTCAGAATAATCTCCATATATATTTGCTTTTCGATTTTGCAATAAGAATGTCGGGCTATTAGTCACTTTATAGTATAGTTATCCAATATTATATTTAATATAGAGCTAGTAGCTAATAGAATTGTCTTGCACTATAATAATAACTTATAATTTATAATTAAATATATAATAGATTTAAAAGCACTATACTTGTGCCTTAAGTTATATTTAATTACTTTTTTAGATATTATATATTACATTCTATACATAGTCTAGAGACTTAGAGGTACTATAGCCTTTACTTTAAGATTATATAAATAAAAATTTATATCTAGATTCTATAGATATAGAGAATAAGATTCTCCTATATCTTTAATATAGACCCTACTGCTAAACTGTTATATATTTTATAATTTAAAATATATAACTTCTTAATAATTATTGAAAAAGTTATTTTTAGAAATAAACACCTAAAAGTATCATCACTTTTTTTTTAAAAAAAAATTAGAGGATATTTTCAAGTTATATATCAAGATTTTTCTATTAAAATATTAGTTATTACTAAGAAGAGTAAGCAGCATACTAATTATATGAGAATATTAATTACTAATATTCTTGCCTTATTATATAATATTAAACTACTATCTAAATTATAATATATAAATAATTATTTAGATAGATAGTTATATAGTGATTATTAAAATATAAAACTTACCTATAATATTAATCTAGATTGTTCTGCTAAATTACTATATATTTATTATTTAAAGTATACAGATTCTTAATAGCTATTAATCTTTATAAATAGCTTTACTATCCCTTAATAACATATCACTTCCAGCAGCCATTAGAATTATAGAGCTAGATAATGCCTAAATATGGGCTGTTAAATAATAAGATATAGGTGAAAAGTTATAACTATACTTAGGGGTTATTATTAGTTATATCTATAATATAGCTAAATTATTACTTAAATATAATTACCCTACTAAATATATATAATTGCTTATATACATGCCCTTATTATAATTATATTTTTAAGTAAAATTAGGACTTATAGTAGTATATATTGGCTTTTTATACTATAGAATATTTATATATATATTCTTATTATAATTATTTAGATAAGACTAAGATATTTTAAAAATAATATAAGAAATAATATAAGTAGTAATATATATACTTCTATTAAAGCTTTTAGATAAGTATTAAGTTAGTAATATATGTGAGATTCTCTTATATTTACCTTATTTATAAATACAAGTATAATAACCCTTCAACCTTGAGAGTATATATAATTATTTATAAATCTAAATAGCTATATGAATGCTAAAATTATAAATATATCTATAAGCAGAAATTAGACTTATAAAAGCATTTAAATAAGTTCACCTGTTGAGAGGGATGCTATAAATTTAAGGTCTTATTAATATTTAAAATATTAAATATCTTTCTATATTATAAATACAATGTATTATGATATTTATTTTTATCTAATTTTTATTTAAATATTCTTTTCCTTCTTCTTGACAGTTTAAATTTAATTTTTATAATTATTACATTTCTAGCTAATATAAAAACAGCTAGTTTTAATAGATAATTACTATATATCTAATATTATACCTAGTATAGATTTATTTTCTAGATAAACTAATAAACTTATTCAGTATTAACAATAGTAATCACCTGTATACTAAATTAGGAAAGAGAAGAGAAGAGAGCATAATTATTAAAGATGTAGTTCTGCCACTTCTTAACTTAAAGATATTTAATTTCTACTTTACTCTACTAAATATCTCTTATTTTCTATTTTTACTGCTATGAAAATATTAAATTTACTTATTAAACTTGACTATTTAGACTAGTTTTCTAAATCTAAACTAAGATATACTAGCTTTAATTATAATAAACTTATTAAATATTACTTAATAATTTAATAGATTACTTAAAGCTTTAAATTTGACTTGTTCCTATATATATCTTAAAGCAATAAATTTTCTAAAATTTTACTAGATATATATAAATCTTTAAAGGATTTTATCCTTAATTTATTTTAATTTAGTACTTTATTATTTAGTTAAGTTTTATTTATTTACTAGGTTCTTTATATTCTTGGAATATAAATCCTTATAATTATATCTTTCTATATCTTATATTAGTATCTTGCCTATTAGTTATACTAATATATTATAAGAAAGCTTAAAGAATAAGATAATTTCTTTCTACTCTTTCTATATAATAACATAAGTAAATAATCTGCTTATAATACTATATACTAATGAGATTGCATCTAGAATGAGTATAATCTAATTATACATTTTATTATCTAGTTTGTATATAGAGTAGAGAATCTTTAGTTTTTTCATATTGATATAGGGTATATAATTAATTTATTAAAAAGTGTACTTAGATATATTAAATCAACTTTGCTAATTATATATAAGCTTAAAATTCTAGAATTTAGATTTAAAAAGTATTATCTTTATTTAGAGAAGATACTAGAATCTTTTGATATTAATATATTATTTATAGAAGATATATATTATAGCAATATAATAAGTTTAGTTATTATAAGAATATATAATAATTATATATTATTTCTAATTATTATAGAATATAAGTAAGATCTATAATAGGCCTTATTAGATTCCTAATAAAATAATTTTTATAAAATAATAAAGAAATATGCTAAGATAAAATATTTAAAATATAATCTAATTGAATTTACTTTAATAAGATAAAATTTCTATTAAAATTGTATATGAACTAACCAAATATAGAAACTCTGATATCTACGTAATTTCTATTTATTAGTAGCTATTTTATAAGGTCTAAAATATATTAGTATAAATAACTTACAAAAATCTCTAGATTTCTTAATCAAAACACATAATAATTATTCTATATATTATAATAATATAGATTATTACCCTGCCCTTTATTTTCTTCTTTTTATAAAAAGTATTATAATTAGAAATAAATATTAGGAAGGAAGAAATATTTAAGAAGAAAGAAATAACTAAGAAGAAAAAAATGACAGAGAAGAAAAAGATAATAGAAAAGAAATAAACACAGATAAAGAAGAAAAAATAAGAAATCTCTTATATCTATATAAGGAAAGAAAGAAGAAATATATATAAATTATCTTATATTTTTAGAAATTTCTTTTTATATTTACTTTTTATCAGAGATTAATTTATTAAAAAAAATTTTAATTTATTATTATCTAATTATTAATTTATTATCTTAATTTATTATATTTATATAATAATCTCTTTATTCTAATACTAGTAAATTAATTAAAATTAATAAAATAAATTAATAATATTAATAATCTAGATTATTCTTTTTCTTACTATATCTTTGATGCTATTATAAATTTTATTATTTATAGAAACTATTTATCTATTAGTCTCTGTATAGAAGGTAGCCAAT
Source organism: Talaromyces albobiverticillius (assembly GCA_023721895.2). Lineage (NCBI taxonomy): Eukaryota > Fungi > Ascomycota > Eurotiomycetes > Eurotiales > Trichocomaceae > Talaromyces > Talaromyces albobiverticillius. The sequence goes on along the minus strand of JAMBUR020000001.1, from coordinate 3,035,201 downwards.
ATTAACTAACTTATAATTAATATCTTATTATTTTTTATTTATTAATTATTTATAACCTTTACAAGATTTATTAACATTAGTAATTTCTAGATTCTTTTATATTTACTATTCTAGATTATTAATATATTATTTTTATCTCTAAATAGCATATAAATATTAAATTTAAATATCTAATAAGATTAGATAATTAATTAAAGCAAGATATATAGTATTTATATATAGTTCTAGATCTATTAAAAGTAGTTGACTTATCTATTAGTATATTCAGTCTATATTAGCTTAAATCATTAATTATAACTCTTTATGCCTTTAAAAATGTACTTATATTTATTATTAACCTACTAAACCATAAAAATCTTTTTCTTTGATTTTCTTACTTTATTTATTTTAATAAGTTTTTTAAGATATCCTATTTAAGCAGTGATTTCTATTCTAGTTATAATTATTAATATTTAATTATAACTTAATAAATTAATTTATAGACTATAAAATCTCTCTATAAATGTCCTAAATTAATAATTTCTATAATTTATAAGCTTTTTAGTAAATCCTAATTTTAATTTAACTAGTAAAGAAACAATCTTAGCCTTTTTTTTTTATTAGTATTCCATTATACTATAATAAATAAATAGTTCTAAAATAATAATCTAAGTCTAAGTCTAGATACTTAAATATAAATAGTTATCTCTCCTTGGACTTTAATAGATTAGATAAGTAAAATTATAATTAGAATAGCTAATTAATCTTAACTCTATAATATTTCTGCTCTATATTCTAATCTAATTATAAATATATTCTATATAATTACATAAAATTACTATAAAGCAGTTAAGTAGAAAAGAAATAAGACTTCTATAAGAAGATATTACTATTCTAGTACATTCTAAGTATATAGATAATGCTATAGAGTAATAAATATAAAGATGCCTGCTATAAAATGTAATTTTAAAAATAATTTATACTATAATCATTTGACAACTATAGTTAAAAGAAGTGTTGCCATACTAGCTGCTACTTATACCTATTTAATACTATTTTCTTCTTAGAATATTAAAACTTATTAGCAAACTAAACATTTTAAATAGATGGGTTAGAGAAATTTGATGTTTTATATTAACTAAAATATAAATAAGATTTTATAGACATATTATTATACTAACTATTTAATATAAATAATAATAAAAATTAACGCGAAGATCTAAAATATTAGAGATAAAGATAAATCTTCTCTTAAATAATAATAAGACAAAATTAATTACTGCTAAGTTATCTACTTAAAATCTAATAGCTAAAGCTATATTAACTTTAAAGATATTATAAATTACTATTCCCACTTAGTATAAGACTTATAGAATAAATAAGTAATATAAAAATAACCTAAAAAGTCTTCTATATTTTATAATAAAAGAATATATAAAGTGTTTAAGAAAAAAGTACCAAGGCCTTTATAATAAATTAGTAATAAATTAGATTAGCTAAGCAAGAAAATAAATTCTATACTAGATTTTATAAATTATACTTATTATAATTAAAATTAATATTATACTAGCTACAGTAATTATATAGATCTAAATGGAATCCATAATTTCTCTATTCTAACTTATAGATATATCTAGTTTATTTATAACTATCAGCAGTTAGACTAGCGCCTAGTTAAGTTAGCGCTATCTTCTATTTTTAGATATTCGAGTATTTGAGTATTTGAGTATTTAAATATTCAAATACTATAAAACTTTAAACTGCCCTTTTAATTTTCACTTTCTTTACTTTTTAACTTTGCAATTCATCTTAAGTGATTTTTTATTTCTTTTCAACTTTGCATTTCATCTTAAGCGATTTTTCATCTTTTTTTAACTCTAATCTCTTAATAATTAATTTATATTTATAATTTAAAAATAAATTTATGTGAATTTAATCATAAATAAAGTATAAATTGTTAGTGGAAAATATTATACTAAAAATTGAGAGAATTTTATTATAAATTTAACTACAAAGCTGTTATTCTTATTTTTAATAGAGAGTATACTTAGATTTTTAAATTGTATAATGGTATTTCTAGACTTAGATAGGTTAATAAATTAATAAACCTCTATTTTAAATAAGTAATAACTTAGACTTATATAGATCTAAGAATATTTAAGAATAAGAAATAATTATAATAATTTTTTATCTTTAATTATAACTCTTAAATTAACAATCTCTAAATTAGTAATTAATAATTAAAAATTAGAGCTTGTCTAAAATCTGATTTTATTAATTTTTAATCTATAAGTACCTACTAGATAAGGATTATATAATTATTTCTTTTTTATCTATATAATATTTATTAGAATAAGATAAGTTCTAATATTAGTATTACTCTATTAAATTATATTTTGCATTAATAAGACTATAAAATTAGTAGTATAAAACATCTTCTTATTTGCCTTGAAGTATTTAAAACTAAGTCACCTCTTATAATAATTAACTTATTATAAAAAAATAAAAAACTTTAAGAAGAGATTATTTATTATTAAAAACTTTTAAGAGTTTTAATAAATATCTTTAAGAATACTAAGCTTACTTATTATATTCTTCATAATGTATTGCTAGAGGCTCTATTTTTACTAGACTTAATAGATATTATATAAAAGAAAACTACTATTGCTTAGAAAATACTTAAAAAAAATCTAAAAAAAATATTTTATAAAATTTATTTATCTAAAATATAATTATTTAAATTTTTTAGAATTATACTGGACAAGATAAAGGAGAAAAATTTTAATATTATTTAATAACTTCTAAATATCTAATTATAATTAAAAATGGGGGGGTTTAGTCTAATAGATATCTTTTAAGCTTCTTGAATCTAAAAAAGAATTTTTTTTATATATTTTTTTAATATAGTAAAAATCTTATAGAGCTATTCTTTACATTAAATCTAATACTAAAATATTATATAAAGATATAAATTATTCTTATATAGTTTATTTTTATATATTTAGAATTCAGCATACTATTGTTTTAGTCTTATAATATTTATTCTTTTTATATTAGCTTCTAGTTAAAAAAAAATATTTTTATTTTTCCTGGTAGTTTAAATAAAACTATTTTTAATTATATTTAAAAAATTATAAAATATCCTTGTACTTAATTTATTTAAAAAAATTCTAAATAAATAATCTTTCTTCTTCTTCTATTTCTATTTATAACTATCTATAGCATCAAGCATATTTTAGATATTAAATAGCTCCATTTCTATGCCTAGAGTCTTCTCTATTAAATATTAAAATTACTATAATTTATAGATGAGGTATAATATACTTAAATAATCTAAGAGCATCTTGTAATATTTAAATTACTATATTAATTTATTTCTATTATTTATAGTTAATATTTTATTCTTTACTCCTTTTAAGGATAATAACGCAGATTACAAACTTATTATAATAAATTATAAACTAAAAATAAATACTTATAAATTAAAAATTAATACTAGACTAGTACAATACTAAAATCTTATTAGCTAATTTTATTTTTAATATAATTTCTTAAATACTTACAAAAGGCACCTTTTTAATTAATTACTTTTTAACTATTTATCTTATATTTAAGAGGGAAATAATAATTATTAATATAATTCTGTCCATTAAATACTAATTTAATAAATAATAAATTTATTTAGCCTTTGTATTATTATACTATATATATAGCTTATAATTATAATAAGATTAGTATCTATTATTCTTATTAATTAATTTTCTACTATACTAAGATTAAAAATATTCTTAACTCTATACTAGTTAGTATATAACTAGTTAATCTAATTCAAATAAGCAGTCTAGTAGTTTAAATAAATAGTCTAGTAGTTCAAACAAGCAATTTAATAATTTAAATAAGCAGTCTAGTTTAAACAAGCAGTCTAATTCAAACAAGCTATATTACTATAGGATTTAATAATATATAATTTTTTTAGCTAAATTAAATTACCATCTTGCTGGAAAATTAGATTATATTTAATTATTATTAAAATAACTTATAGCTTATTAAAGCACCATTAAATATTTCTTAGATTGATGATATACTAGCTATTTTAATTTACTAGAATAATAGTAACATTTTTATAAATATCACTGATAAGTTATTATATATTTACTATAACCCCAAAGTTCCAGCTAGAAGTTATTATAACAGAAATATATTATTTATACTAAATTTTAACTAAAGTAAATTTTATATTATATAATAAAGTGCATATTCTATATTATTCTAAACTGCATTATCTTCTAGAACTACATTAACTATATTTTCTATATAGATTATATAAGTGTCTTATCAAATTAGCTTTAAGTTAGGCTATTTTCTTAGCATTAGATATATTAGTAGCGTTTCTATATTTATAAGGCTCCTATCTATAATATACTCTAGTAGTAATATTATAATTATATACTTTCCTATAAGCCTGACTTGTATATTATTCTTAATATTATTTTTAATATTATCTTTATTAATTAATAATACTACTTATACCAATAAGATATTATAGAATATTATTATATTTATATCTAAAACTTTAATTTTTGTTATTTAATTATAATTATTTTATTATATAAATTAAAATAGCTAGCTAAATAGATATAAATTAATAAGAAGCAAAACACACAAAATTAACTTTTATAATTAATCTAAAATCTATATAAACGCTTCTCTTACCCTATCTATAGTTATAATTTAAATAAATTTATGCAATAAAAGAAAACAAGTATATTATAAAATTTTCTTAAAGCTCTAAATTATTCTTAGGCTTTATAATCTAAAATTTTAATAAATTAAATTCTTCTAACAAATAAGAGTCTAAATAAAATACTAATATTTTTTTTAAGCTTTAAAAGAAAGCTAAACTAGTATACTTACCACTTCTAGTTAAAAGATTTATAGATAACTCTAGTAGTAAAAATTCTAAGTATTAACTATTCTTTATTTATAAAAATTCACTATAAAAAAAATATTAAAAATTTTAAAAAAAATTTATAAAAAATAAAACATGCCTTGCTTTTAAAAAAGACTTTTTAAAAATTATAATTATTATTAAAAAATTATTAACTAGAAAAAAGAAGAATATAGCTAAAAATCTAATTAAGATATTATATACTAATCTTATAAATATTCTATTCCTATTTCTTGAAAAAGAAAATATATTTTTAATATATAAAAGAATAGATATAACCCTTAAATAATTAGTATATATAATAAAATTAAAAAAGCTATAAATTGTTTTTTTATTTAAAAAGATCAGTAATATGCTATTATACTTAAGTGTTATTAATTCTTAATAGATTCTTTAAGGGATTTTATATATTTATAAAGAATTTAAAGTTTTTTATAATAATATAAGCTTAGATAATATTTTTTTAACTTTAAATAATTAAATTAAGATTAGTTGATTTATACATTTTACTTTCAAGATATGTATACTTACTAAATAAACTTTAAATAATATTACTTAGCTTTTATTTTATTAATATAAAAAGAATAAAATATATAATATTAAGTATCTAGGCAGTATAGTAAAGAAGATTATAGAGTCTAGTAACTAAAAGAAAAACTTAAACTTTATTATTCTTAAGAATCTAAAAAACTAAAATAATAATATTTAAATTTTTATTATAGCAACTTAGACTTTAAAACTAAGGAAATTACTAAATATAAAAACTTAGATACTTTTTATAAAAATATTTACTAAAATTAAATAGCATGACTTTTTAATCTATTTTAGCAGCTCTAGATATCTAGTCCTATTAGTCTTTATAACTAGAAAAGCAATCTAATATTTATATAATTGACTAATATTTAAATAGAGCAAAATTTATTAAAAAGAGCTTGAAGAGAATATATTATAATAAAACTCTTATCTAGACTTATAGAATTTATTTTAGATAAAATTAGAACTACTTTTATAATCAAGGATATATTCTATAATTTATCCAACATCTGTGCGTGAATCTAATTAGTTTCATTAATTAAATTAAACCTATAACTCTTATCTGCTAGCTCGCATGTAATTTATTTAAATTTCTATTTCTTCTACTTATTATTCTTAAATATTATATACTAGCTTTTATCTATAAAATAGAACAGAAATCCATTTTGCAATAGCCTGAAATTTAAAATAGTCTAAGATATATTAGCCTTAAGATTAAAAAAATATAAAGTATTCTATCTAGATAGATTATCTATAATTTATAATACTTATATAATAATTATTAATATTAAGACAAGAGTTATAGAATTTTTATTATAAAATAATAGCTCTTTAAAAGATAAAGAATTTTTATTATTTTAATTATATATATATATTAATAATTCTTCAAGAGAGATAGAATTTTTATTATTCTAATTATATATTTATATTAATAATTCTTTAGAAAAATTACTAAGCTAACTTGATCTTATATTATTAATACTTATTAATCTAAAAAAATAAATAAAAATATCCTTCTATATTATTAGTGATATTATAAAAACTTATAATATAATTTATACATTATAAATAGTATTAATATAGAGATAGTCTTTGTTACATTTATAAATATTATTAAATAAATAATTATAATATTAATTTTTTATTAGCTCTTTAAAATTTATAGTAAACTTTAGCTTAGAATTATTTTTTTAAGGAGCTATGATATTATTAATATATTATATAATATAGTCTACTAAATTATTTTTCCGAGCTTTATTAATAATATATAAATTTAGTAGTTATATACTAGTCAGGAATTCATAAGCTATTATCTCTTTGCTATTTTCTTCTACTATTAACTTTATTATATTTTTGTTTTAAAATTCTAATATAAAAGCTAAAGATACTATTTAATATTATTTTTTAGACTTTAAGCCTAGCACATGAGGCTTAACTTTTTTTATATTTTATAATAGTATAAATGTACTTAATAGTAGAAAGTCACGTATTACTGCTAGAAATAATTGCTAGTAAGCTAAAGATATATAGATTGATTCTCTTCTAGTTCTATTACTTATATAATCTTGAAATAATTATATCTAGATTTTACTAAAGTTTTGTCCCTATTAATAATTAGAGAGGAAAGTTTTATATATTATCTCTTTAAATTTTAGTTATAATAAGCCTCAAAGGATTTTTAAATATACTCTAAAATATATTATATCTTAAAAAAATATATAAAAAAATAATATATATTTATTAATGCTAAGAATATTATTTAGTAACTTTTAATGGTAATAGAGCAATACAACTATTATAAATATAATACTATTATTCATTAACGCTTTAATTTGGTTGACATCTAAGATAGAATATATAGGAAAAAAAGTCTTAAGCATATAAATAGTCTTTAGGTTTAAGATAAATAGCTACTTCTCTCTAATAATTACCATGTACTAGCTATATATATATTTTAAATAATATAAAAACTCCTAAACTATATCAGATAATTACTTTATATTAGATTTTAGACTAATAGATAAGACAAATTTCTAGTATTTTATCTAGTAGTAGTCAACTCAAACAATCTAAATAGAGTTGATACTAAATGCCAGTAAATAGTATTAAAAGATCGAACCTATTTATAAGTCACTTATATTTTGATCTTAATTATTATAGATTTAAAATCTTAAAGTTTAAAAGTCTTCTTATCTATTTTTCTTTTTTATTAATATTACTGAGCCTCTAATATTTTAAAATCTACTAATAAATATCTTTATTATAGAATAATCTTGAATGAGAATACTATTTATATATTAATCTTTTAAACTTAAGTAGTAGATCTAAAAGATATTAATAAAACAATTAATAGGACTCTATTACTATTCTTATTATCTGAATATAATTTAATAATCTACTATTTATTTAACAAGTACTGCTCTGTTACTAATAAATAATATTTTTTATATAGTATCTTAAGACAATTTAGAAAATTTATTAAAAATAATAGTATTATATCTCTTATAATATTATTATTTTATAATTTAAAATATTCTAATTATTTGATAAAAATATCACAATTAATTATTACTGGAATATAATTTCATAGATTAAGATAGTCACATTCTTTTTTATAGAATATATCAACTAACTTGTTCATATGTTTTTGCTTATAAAATTATATAATATAATTAAACTTAAAGTTAAAGATTTTAACCTTTACAAGTCTAAGATAAAATCTCAACTTTTCACGGAACACTGCAATATTGAAAGCCATTGATATGACCTTCAAGTCTGCTATATCTGAATGGTTGAGGCCATTGCTGTATCAAGAGGTAGCTCTTTCTAATAAGAAAAGCTATAATTATTATCTTAAAGTTATATTATAGGCTATAAATGTAATCAAAAATCATACTATAGAACTCTACAATTTATAATTATCCTAGTTATTCCTTAAAAGATATCTAGAATATTTTTATATTTTAAAGTCAATTCTTTATATTATTAAACTAATTAACACTATTTACTATAAGAAGGCAGGTATAGTACTTAAAGTATTATCTAATAAGTTACTTGCTATATTATTATATAATTATTAAATTTATTGTTCTGCATATAAAATATTTATTATTTACTATATAGACTCTTTTATACTATTTCCTAAGTAGATTTTTATAATATTTATAATTTAGTAATTAATTAAAAATTAAAGCAAATACACTTTCAATATATAGAAGAGAGGGTGGTGTATTTATATGCAGAGAAGAAATTAATTTCTATTTTCTAATACTTTAACTATTATTATTTTTATTTTTTTTTATATTGCTATTATCATTCTTAGTATTTTTATAATTCTTTTTATTTTTATTTCTTTTAATATAAATAATAGATTAGATTTACAGTAATTTATTTTTTTATTATTACTATTAATCTTAATAAAAATAATAAGAATAATATAATATAAAATAAGAATAATATAAAATAATAACAATATGCCTATATAATAATACTAGCCTTAAGCCACAAAATTAAAAGAAATTAGAAGCAAATTAATTAAGCTAAGGAGTTTTTACTATGGAGAGGGCATCTCTTAAATAGTGAAAGAAGCAACTAATTAATACTCATGCTTATAATCTACTTTATTATCTTTTTTTTCTATATAAATTAGCTTTCTATCATCTTTTTTATAGATAATCTATTATTTATATTCTTGTTGGTAATAAAATATAAAAATATAACTATAATATATTTAATTCTATTTAATACTAAAACTACTAAGTCCAATAATATCTTAAAATATAAATATTCTAATAAAAGTATTATTAAAGTAAAAGTACTACAATTTAAGTTTATCTTTTTTAAATAAAAATAACTTCTGGATTAGAAATTATGGTATTTCTACTCTAGTTATAAGCTTAGAAATATTAATTGTAAGACTACTAGGGAAATTAATTTCTATTCTTTCTTTATTTTATTTAGTATCGTCGCGAAGAGACCTTTTAAAGTATTTTTATAATTAATAATCTATAGTAAGATTACTAGAGTAGTTATTTATAAATAGAATAAAGTATAAATACTTTAACCTACTTAATTAAAAATTAGTAAAATTTTTTTTTATAAGAAATAATAAGCAAAATAGTTAATTCCTAGCAACTCATAATCAGTTTTGATCTTTAAATATATATTATTATAAAGATAAAGGTAAGTCTAGCTTATTTACGCATATAGCTAGGTAAATAAATCCTAGTATTATATAGTAGAGTTCTAAAGGAAGTTCTCATGCCTATTTTAGTAACTAAATATTTATTATATTACTTACAAGTGATTTCTTTAAGTTTTTAGAGATAAGGAAAGATGTTATTAAAAAAATAAGAAGTTATTAGAATATTTAATAGAATTTATATTATCTATAGAATAGCTAAAAGATGGTTATTGAATTATTAATTTAAAAAAAAAACAGCTTATTAATAACTAAAAAGCAATTATTACATTTTATTATCCAGTTTTAATTAATATATAAGCATTTAATTTATTAACCAGAATAAGGAAAGTACAAGCCAGCCAGCTCCCTATAATACTCTCATTAAACCTATAGAATAGAGAATGTTTTGTCTATATTATATAATCTTAATAATTCTAGCTAGCTCTTATTAGAATTTTAAATTAAAAATATTAATTTTTATTTTAATTCTTAATTTTTAAGACTACTTTTTAAATATAAGGGCTCTGACTTGATATTTTTAATCTTCTTAGCTAAAATTAGATAATATAAAGTATTTTAAAGAATCTCTCCTTTAGTCGTCCTATTTTTCTACTGCTCACTTTTTATTATATAGTCTTCTAAAATAGTGCTGATTCTATAAATGATTTTCTAGCTTAACTATTAAATTAAACTTGATAGAGTATACTAGGTATTAATAATAATAGTTAAAGTTATTAGTCAAGATTCTAAGGTATACTTTAATATAATTATACTACTTTAATATATTAATAAATTAGATTAGGTGGGATTCTATATTAAAGTTGTTGTCCTCTAAGTAAAATAGATAGTAGCCTGCCTTAATAAGAGCATTCTAAAATATAAGAAGATTATATCAAAGAAGTGTTTTAGGTATTTTAATATACAATTAGCAATATTAAATCTATTTATCTTTATTATTACATTACTAATCGCATTTAAAATAGAATTTAGAAAACCTGCTTTCTTCTATGCGATTAAATATATCTCGCATACATTAGTATATATGATACTATCTATAATACTTAGGCAACCTAGATAAGTAATTAATAAAATCTAATCCTATAATAATAATATAAATATTTTACATTTCAATATTAACCCTATAAATGATATATTTCTCTTCTAATAGATGAAGAGATTCGCGGTAGATAATGTGTATATTATTTATACAAAGGCTCTTTAAAGCTTGAGCTATTTATCTTCTCTTATTACTTTATAATTTCGCACATATTAAAAGCAATTTAGTTAATATATTACATTTAGGCATCACCTGTTAAGTGTAATGAAAAGGTTAGTATACTTTAGTATTTTTAGTATTCTTAGCGTTTATATTAATTTTATAAAAAGCTTAAAATTTAAATCTATAAAGTGTATACTTCTTATTTTATAATTATTTTTTTTTTAGCTCTATTTTTATATTCTGATTTTTTAGATCTTCCTACTTTATAGAAAGACTTTTTATTTTTTCTGATATTTTATAGACATTTTATCATTTTTTAAATTTAAATTTATTTTTTATAGGAAGACTTTTCTATAAGGACTTATATATTTATATACTCATCTCTTTTCTATTATTTATATAATCTTTTTAGTTCTATATCTCTAGATAGGAGGCTGTACTATTAATATCTAAAATTGGATGTATATATGACTTGTTAAATTGTTATTAATCTTAATATTTAATAAGTTTTATTTAAGCAGTTTTACTTTTATTATTATTTATAATAATAAGTATATATTTTTATAATAATAAGATACTACTTACTAGTTTCTATAAGTGCTTATTATCTATATTTATAAGCTATAATATTTTCAGTATATCTTGTATAATATTCTAAATATATAAAAAATTTATAAAAAGAATCTATACTTCTTGCTTATTTAATAGAATTTTTAATTATTAATTTATTCTATAGCTATAAGAAAGAAATATCTCCTATCTTATAATATATTTAAATCTTTTTAATAATATAATTTTTCTTAAGATTATAAGTAGTAATTGCTATGACTTTTTTAATAATATCTAATATATTATTAACTAAAGAATAATTAAAAAAGGCCTTATTAGATAATGCTAAAGTAAGAAAGTATAGTATTAAATTAAATATTAATAATTAATCTATTATATATATTTTATAAAAAATATAAATTAGTAGCTCTTATTGTTTTTATTTAGTGAAGCTTTTAATAAAAAAATACTTATATAATAAAATAAGCATGACCTTGCCTTTTATAATTTTAATAATTAAAATAAAGTGCTATATTAAATTAGCAATTATAATAATATATAGGATATATTTCTAATCTTATAATATGCTACTATAGCTTTAGCTTAAAAAATAAGATTATACTTTTCTAGATTACTTTTATAGGCTTTTTAATAAATTATTAATTTATAAACTTTACTTATTTTAGCTAAAGTAAAGCAGTAAAGCAATATGTTATGAAACCAACTTGCATAATACTAGGCAGAAACTAGTACTATGAAGGAAAGGTGCTTAGTTAAAATAACTAATACTATAACTAGTCATTTATACGCATTAATATACAAGACAGTTACTAAATATATAGGCTTATAACTAACATAAAAAGATATATAATTAAATATATACTTACCAAGAATATATATTATATATATTAATATACATCACAAGTATATACTACAGTATATACTAGTATATATTAGAAGTATATATTAAAATATATATTAGAAAAACTATATAAACTCACTTATTCTTATACCTAGTTTTTACTTAATATAGTTTTTTAATCTAAATTACTTTAATTATATACTAAAAAAGTTAGTAAGGTAAATCACATTTAAAGTATTATAATACTTTAAGAGACTTCTTCTACTATAGTTATATTATTAATTTATTATTACTATTATCTATTTAACATTTAATTATAAGACAACCTTTATTAGATCTCTATATAATTTAATCTATTATATTATAATTTTATATAGCTAATAATAACTATAGCAGATCTAAATCTATAATAAAAGAATTATTATCTTAATCTAAGACTATAATATAAAACAAGTACTATTATAAAGAGTTAATTACTATATTAAAAAAATATTACCCTATTAAGAAAAACTAATAATAGTAGGAATAACTATAATACTATTAGTAAGCATTGTTATAAAATTAATTATAATTATTTAATAACTAGCTTAGTAAAACTAGTAATTATAATAATAAATTACAGAATTTAAAATAATTCAAGTAGTAGGATATTAATTATAGTTAAAAGTTAATAAACTAACTCTATTTATAAAAGAAAGAAAGAAGTTAAAATCATTTCTAATTTAAATATAGCTATACTTCTTAATAAATATTTATTTTATTAAAAGTAAGATAAATAAAGTTCTAGCTATATCTATCTTTTTAAAAAAAGATATAATAAACTAGTTTAAACTATATATTTAAGTATAATTCAAAGAAACTAAAGAAGAATAAGATAATAATATTAATAAAATATTTATAAATTATTTTATATTTATATAAAGAATTAAGTCAATATTCAAAGAAATTAATAAAAAAAATATAGTAGTATAAAAGATATAATAATTATAATAAATTATTTCTATATTAAATTATACTTTATAATTCTATTAGATTAGTTTATATCTAAGATAAAATAATAAAGCTAAGGTAGATTAGTTCTATTTAGAACTCAAAAATAATATTAAAAATAAAATCATTAGAATCTTAAAATGACTAGCAACCTTAATAAATATGATTAATATAATAATCAAACTTAATAACAAACTATATAAATGTAGAATGGAAAAAAAGTATAAAAATAAATAGATAAATTATAACTTAAAAAAGAAAACTAATTAGGGATAAAGATAATAAGATCTTTATAGATCTATGTCTATAGAGTTAGATATAATAACTTATAAAGAATAACCAAGGTAGTTATATAATAAGAACAAAGTTAAATGTTATAACTATAACAAGACAGGATACTTTATAAAGAAATATAAAAGTTTAAAAAAATAGTAACTAAAAGTAACTAGTAAAATAAGACAACTAAAGACTATCTATTATAATAATAGATATAATAGTAAAGTATATATCAGTAACAATAATATAAGATATATAGACAAAGATAACTATAATAATTATAATAACTTCAAAGAAATAAAAAAAGTAATAAGGATTTATATAAAAATAATATATATTTAGGATTACAAAAATCTAGAACAAGATATATAGGTAGAAAAAATACTTAAGATACTTAGATAAAATATTAATAGTAAAGATAAACTCTCTAAAATCAAATAAGAAATCCTTAGAGAATTAACAACCAAAAGAATCAAGATATATAATCCAATAATAGATTCTAAAGATAAGATACTAAAAGAATATAGATATTATTACTAAAATTACTTAATAGATTATCCTAATTATAGAATAATCTATTAATCAACTTATATTAATAATTAGTACTTAATTTATTATAGTAATAAAAACAAAGCAGAATAATATCTAAAGATAAAAAAATTACATAAACCTCTATAAATAAAGTATAAATAGTGGAAAGAAAAAGAAGAGAAGAAATAATAAACTAAAAAATAATTCTTCTCTTAGAGTAATAAAAATCAAGAAATAAACTAGTTATTAGGGACTAAGAATTAAATAAACTAAAAGTCTATATTTAATTTAAATATTAGCAAGAAAACTTAATAAGAATTAATTAAGAATAAAAATTCCTAAAATAAGAAAAAGAAAATAATAACTAATAATAAATTTAAAAGATTCTAGTAAGAAATTAAGAAAAAAATTAAGTATTAAAATATAAAGACAAGAATATATAAGGAAATTATATAAAAATAATAAACATTAGAATAATATAATAAGGTCTATAGATTATTAAGAAAATAAATAGACCTATTAGATAAAGAGCTAATAAAAAAAACTAATAATCTAAATAACTTTCTAAAAAATTATAAAAAGGATTAAAAACTTAAAGTAATAATATAAGAAAAACACCTCAAAATCAAGATTAATTTATTAGAAAAAGAATTAATAATAATAATAGACTCTAAAGTTATAGGAAACTATATAGACCTAAGGATTAAGAAATAGTTAAAATTACTTAGAATCAAGAAACTAGAACTAATCCTATTAACAAGACTTAATAGCAAGAAATTAATAGAAGATAGTATCACTAAAGAAAATAATTAGTTTATTATAATAATAAAGTAGTATAAAGAATAAATCAATTTTGATATTATTAGATTAGAATATAATAATATTATCCTAAAAACACCTTGGTTAAGGATATATAATCTAAAGATCTACTAAAAGTAAGACTAATTATAACTAATAAGATATAATTATATGAGAATTTAGACTATAAAAGCTACTAGATAAAGATCAATAAAGCTAATAATTACTATATAAGAAGTAATAATAATGCTATCTTATCAGGATAAATAACTAGCTAATAAAAAAAATAATAGTATTACTAAAGTCATAGAAGAGCTTGAGAAATCTAAAAAAAGAGTAAAAGCTATAAAAAGAATAAGATTTAAGGATAAATTACTAGAGAAAATATTAAAATATAATATTATGCTAGAAGACTTAATAAATAAAGTCATAAAATAAATAAAGAAAGACAACAAGAAACTAGTAAAAAAAATAACTAGAGAATATTAACTTAAAGGATTAAACAAAGAAAAGATATTACTAAAAAATTATAAAAGATATAAAAACTTATTTAATAGAATATATAAGATATTACTAGAATATAATAAATAAGATTATATTATTCTACTTATTAAAGATAAGGAATTAAAGCTATAGAAAATCTATTAAATATTATAACTAGAAGATAAGGCTTTAAAAAAGTATATTAATAACATACTAGAAAAAAATATATATAATTATTATAATTATTAGTAAAATATCTAGTACTATTCATACTAAAGAAAAAAATAATAGAATTATAACTATATATTAATTATCAATAACTTAATAATATCATAATTAAGGACACTTATATCTTACTATTAATTACTAAAATTCAAGATAAAGTCAAAGGAAAGAAATAATTTACTAAACTTAATATTATAAATATATATAACTATCTACAAATCAAAAAAGAAGAAAAATAGAAAATAGTATTCAAAACTAAATTTAGATATTATAAATATTTAGTTATGCCTTTTAAATTAATAAATATACTTATTATATTTTAACAATATATTAATTTAGTTATCAAAGACTACTTCTATAACTTTATAATAGCTTATCTCAATAATATTATAGTATTCTTAGATAGCCTAGAAAATTATATTAGACATATTAAACTAATATTAAGAATATTATACATAGCAAAATTGCAAATTAAACTTAAAAAGTATAAATTTCACATCTAAGAAACAGATTTCTTAGGACATAGGATCACTTAAGAAGAGATATAAACTGATAAAAAAAAAATTTAAGTAATTAAAAACTAGTCTATACTAAGAAATATCAAAGAACTATAATTATTTATTAAAATAATAAACTATTATTAATAATACATACAAGACTACACTAAAAAAATAGTATCACTATTTAAACTACTAAAAAAGGAGATTCTATATAAATAAAATAAAAAATAATAAAAAATATTCAAAAAAATAAAAAACAAACTTATTATAGCACCAATATTAGTTTAATTTAATATTAGGCTACTAGTAGTATTAAAAATAAATATATTAAACTATATTATAAAAATAATATTAATACAAGAAAGACTAGATAGAAAAAAATAAGTAATTATTTATTACTTAAAAAAACTAATTAACATAAAACTTAATTATAATATTTATAATAAAAAACTATTAGCTATAGTGTGAGCATTTTAATATTAAAAAGTCTACTTAGAAAGAATAAAATTTATAGTTAAAATTATTATAAATTATAAAAATCTTATCTACTTCTTATTAATTAAAATATTAACTCAAAGATAAGTAAAATAGTTAGAAATATTATTATAATACTAATTCATAATTAAATATTACAAAGAAAAAAATAATAAAAGGGTAGATACTCTTAACAGACAACTAGATTATAAGAAAAGAATTAGAAAACTAGAATTAGCCCTACTTAAAGAAAATAAGAAAAATAATTTAGAGTATAATCTCTAGATTACTACCCTAACAATAATAATAAAAGTAAACACAAACTCAGAACTATAAGACTTCATTATTAAGGAAATAGTAACAGATAAAATAATTTAAATAATACTAGATAATATTAACAATAAAATTAAATATAATAAAATAACTAGTAATAAAATAGAACTTATATTTTAATATAATTTAATCATATCCCAAAAATAATCAAAAAACAAATTATTAAAATATATTATAATAACTTAACAGCAGGACACTTAAAAGTCACTAATATCTTAAAAAAAATATTAAGAAATTATTACTAACTAAAAATAATTAAGGACATTAAAAAATATATTAAGGAATATAATATATATTAGAAAAATAAGATTATAAAATATTAACTATATAGATAAATATAACCATTTAAAGTACTAGAATATCTATAATAATAGATAATAATAAATTTAATAGTTAAACTACTAATCTTAAAAGGACATAACTTAATTATAGTAGTAGTTAATAAGATAACAAAGTATATACACTTCATACTAATAACTAAAAAAATAAATATACCTCTACTAGCTAAAGTACTACTATAATAAGTATTTTAATATTATAGTATACTAGAAATAATAATATTAAATAAAAAACTAGCATTCACATCAAAACTTTAGAAATCTATAATAAATCTAATAGAAAAAAAATAATAATTAAGTTCAGCTTATCATCTTTAAACTAACAGATAAATAAAATAAATAAATTAAATACTAGAATAATATCTAAAAAATTATATCAACTAAATATAAGACAACTAAGTAGAATTACTATTAATAGCATAATTAGTATATAATATATTAAAATACTCTATAATAAAAATAATATTTTTTATAGTATATATAAAATAAGAAGCAAGAATACTAGGAGAATCAAGATACAAGTAACTAATAATAAAAATAATAAAAAGAATAGTAAATATCATAAAAACTATATACATCTACTTAGAAAGAGAAATAGAATAATAAGAAAAAATTAATATAAAATAATATAATAAAAAAAATTAAAAAAGACCTAATTTTAAAAAGGAAGGAAAGATCTATTTTTTATAGAAAAATCTTAAAATATTATAACTAAATAATAAACTAGATTACCTATAAATTAGATTATTTAAAATTAAAGAAAAAATTAGAGAAATTAATTATAAATTAAAACTATTAGATTTTATATAAATTTACTTAGTATTCTATATTTTATTACTAGAACTAGCACCACAAAATGTTAAAATATAAATTAATATTATTATTAAGTAAAAAATCTATAAGATTCAAAGAATATTAATAGTAAAAATAATAGGAAGATAAAAATACTATTTAATAAAATAAATAAAATATAATAAAATAAAAAGTATCTAAAAAGTTAAGGAGAATCTTGTAAATATATAATAAATAATTAAGAATTTCTATAAGAAATAGCTTTACCTAAAAAAGAAAAATCTAAAAATAAAAAATTATCTAGTAAAAGAGAATTAAAGAATTTTAATACTAAAAAATTATTAAATATAGTATTTAATTAATACTTATTTAGAGAAGTTAGAATAAGATCTTTAAGATCTTTTTTATTAAGAATATTTATGATATTAGTATTATAATCTAATATTTTATTACTATATTCTCTAAGAAGTTTTTATTATTTATAAAAATATTAGATTTTTATAAATAATTTATATTAAGCCTCTATATATTTTTTAAACTAAAGCTTAGTAGATTTAAGATTAAATTTAATCTTATTCTTTTTTTCTCAAGACAAGATTACTTATAATTACTATAGAAATAATACTTATATTTTTAATTATTTTAAATATATAAAGCATAATTCTAATTCTTTAAATTTATAATATAAAATTGATTTAAATAATTATAATAGAAATATAGATTATTTATAAGAAATCTATTCTTAAGAATATAATTAGCTTAATAATAATACTAAAAGATTTAAAGATTTAATTTAGATATATTAATATATTTTAAATACTTATCTATAAAAAATAAAATTATGCTGAGGATAAGGGTAAGTCTTTCTATTTATATTTTTAAGAATAAAAGTTTTAAAAAAGGAAAGTAATATTATAAAACTAATTTATATAATACTAAGTAGAAACTAGTATTATAAAGGAAAGATGTTTAATTAAAGTAGCTAATATTATAACTAGTTATTTATATATACTAATATATAAGATAGTTACTAAGTATACAAGCTTATAGCTAATATAAGAAGATATATAACTAAGTATATACTTATTAAGAACACGTACTATATATACTAATATACACTATAAATATATACTATAGTATATACTAGTATATACTAAAAGTATATACTAAAATATATATTAGGAAAACTATATAAACTTATTTATTTTTATACCTAGTTTTTATTTAGTATAGTTCTTTAATCTAAATTACTTTAATTATATACTAAAAAAGTCAGTAAGGTAAACCACACTTAAAATATTATAATACTTTAAAGGACTTCTTTTATTATAGTTATATTACTAACCTACTATTATTATTACCTGTTCAATATTCAACTACGAGACAACCCTTATCAGACCTCTATATGGTCTAACCCATCATATCGCAGCTCTACACAGCCAGTGACAACTATAGCGGATCCAGGTCCGTGACACAATACTAAAAATGCTAAAGTGACTTATTATTAGTTTATATATTTTTTATAATAGTTAAAATTATCAGCGCACTATAGATGTGTTAATAAAATAATAAGATTATTTAATAAAAGATAAAATTTATCTATTTCTGCTGTTAATAATAGTGCAGCTATAATTATCTTACTATAAATATATTAAAACATATAAATATACTAGATATTATATAGTTTAGGTAAAGGGAGCTTATAGTATGTATAGCTGAGACCACCTTATATAATATCTTAGGCCTTTCTGAATAATTCCAAGCTATAGTAAAATTTTATCTAAAATTATTTATAGTTTCTATAGTTAATAGCACTCTTAGGCCATCTAGATTATATTTAATTAAATTTATTTTAATTCATCTATTTTTTAACTTTAAATTTTATACTAAGAAACTTTTAAACGATTAATAGTCTAGAGAATAGGCACTAGTTAGATAGAATTCCTAAAATTTATTATAATACTAAAGAATATTATCATATTAGATATTAATCTTTAAATAGATGACTACCTTTAGAATAGTATTATTAAACTATTCTAAATTAACATAGTAAGAGATATGGTCTAGATTTTTTATCTTTAAAAGTATTACTAGAATTATGTTATAGATAGTATATTATAGAATAAAGTTAAAGATAATAAAATATTATTATAGAATAAAATCAAAATAGACTAGAAAGTTATTACCTAAATAAAAAGTTGTTATTTACTCTCTTTTTAAATCTTGCTATATTTTATTTTAGATTTCCTTAAAAAATATTATTTTAAGTTAGAGTAAAGTTAGATGAACCTGGGTTAAAGCTGAGATAAAGCCGGGTAAAGCTAGGTAAAGCTAAGTAAAGCCGCACTAACTAAAGCAGTAACAAACTGGGTGAGCACCAACATCTTAAAGCTGTTGTATGTTTTTTTTGCCTTTTTCATGCTCTATTTTGATGTATAATTGGCTGTTGATCTGTTTTTGCTAAAATGATTGGACGTTTTGTGGGTGAGCACCAGCGAATAGCCGTTGGATGCCGGTGACGTTGCTGGCGGGAGCCCTAGCCCTAATATTCACGTACACGCCGACTAGTAGTCTTTCAGTTGGGAAATTGAAGCTGAATCGCTGTCTGTATGGTTTTTGCATTAAGGTCTTGTATTTTTTCTAGTTTAAGTTGCCTGACTTGTAGTACGTTCCCTACCTGTATTAGGGTTTAGGCTTGGATAAACTGGTTATTGTTGCTATGCTAGGCTTCTTCTCTATACTCATCTAACCAGAACTACAGTGGGATGGCAAAAGTGTTAGCACCCTCGGGGTCCCTCCCCTACATCATGCGACGTCTATCAACAATTATTCTAAACATCTAAAGCCCTCCTCGTAGCCAGATTCTATTTTCTTCATATAACTCTTAGGGGATCTTCAAATTATTTTAGTTTTCCTGATGTAGGTGTTGTATTTAGTTCCGGAGCCCCTTCGAAGGGGTGTTAACACGTTTGTCCAGGGACTGTACCTATCGCTAAGAATTTGTCCTGTCTATTGGCCACTTCCCGTGTAGTCGGTAAACGGACGCGGCTGCCACAATGTAGTGCGTCCCAGATGCCAGAATGCATCCTGCCAGGTGTTCCAGAAATGGTAACCCCACGGAATAAACCGAGAAACATATTTCACGCCCAAATCATCAAGGGCATGCTGGAGGCGCCTCGTATCGTCGTACAGGATATCATATCCTCCGTAGGATAGGAAGATGCCGCGGTCCAGCAGATCAGGGTCCGTTGCAGCCATGGATTCGTTGACAAATGTGCTCAAGGGGTGCGGGATATTGCTGGAATTTGTTGTTGCTGCGCCAGAGAGAAAGCCATAGTAGCCGAAATACGATGTGTAATGCGTGTAGAAATTGTAGGTCAAAAACGATCCCTCAGACAGCCCGACAAAGGCACGTCTGTCTGAATCATTGGTGACCCTGTAGTTGTCCTCGATGTAGGGGAACAGATATTCCCAGTATAGTCGTGCGATGGTTGGTCGTGTTGGGACGTCGTGTAGATACAGTGCTTCAGGGTTGGTGGTGCCAGGCAGGATTCCATACCAAGTTGGCATCACAACCACGGTCGGCTCTATATAGCCCTCACCGATCAGTCGGTCCATAATATTGTTGATGTATCCTTGGTTCTGCCAGTCTCCGGCAGCCCCATGGCCTCCGTGCGATAGATATAGTAAAGGATATTCCTTGGTGTAATTGTTGGCGTCGTACCCTGGAGGAAGATATACGACAAAGTCATGGACGCCGGGGGATGGACTGATAGATCCATTGGAGGGGTATAGACCCTTTTCAATCGTCCCTTTGCTAGCGTTGTTCCCGTAGGGTAGCGCGTAGTCTTGGTTGAGTGACTAGTCATGGTAGTATTGGAATTCAGGATCATAGGGCACCTGGAACGTAGACACAAGCTCTGATCCTGGCACCGTTTCAAAGGGTGGATTGGTGGGATCCGTGATCTCTTGTCCTGTAGTTGTGTTGCACAGGCTGGCATTGGCACAGTTGAGCAGGAACGAGTACTGGAATGTGCCACTAAAGAAAGGTCGAGTCCAAGTGAACTCTCCCGGGATGGTCTGGTTCATCTCATAGTATGAACCAGTAAGGGGATCCCTAGGAAAGTATCCTGCCTGATACTCAGACAAGTCAAAGTCCGCATGAGCCCAGTACGAGGTTGAGTATTGGTTCGTTAAGTGCGGCAGGCTTGCAATAATAACGCTGTCAACACTGGCGTTCGAGTAGGTGATGGTCACCTCATAGCCGGTTGGCGGCTGACTAGTCTTGGTCACGGTGACTGCAGCTGAGGCGAGTGTTGCCCCTAGGGCAAGGAGGAGGAGAGCTACCATATTATGAATAGTCGATATAGTAGCAAATTTGGAATAATGCAGGGAGTGGCATTCTCAACAGGGTTGGACAGTCGGCTTTATAGCAGTAATAAATCTACAACCTAACAACCACGCCACTCATGAAATTGCACAGCCGCGGGGAATTCCCAGTCTTCACTTTCCTCCTCTTTTCCCCTCTCCTTCGGATGATGGATGATGGATATGATTCCAAGGTTGCGCATTACAAGGTCGAATCACAGACATCCAAGCCCCGCGTGGATATCGGCCTGTGCCGACAGTTATAACCATTCTGTACGAGCAACAGGATGATCATCATCTATGAAAATAATGATTGGGAGAGCAGGAGACATGTTGGATAGCTCGATGGCCCTAGGGCTATTGGTTCTCTATGGCGTTGGGGTGCAGGAGAGTTGAGTTGCGGGGAAGTGGAGAAAGACATGATGTTTGTTGTTTTAATTTCTTTTCTGCTTGGTTCCCATCTGTATCTCGCGGAATTACCGGTGAAAGTCTCTGTAATGGGGATTTGCACTGGTTGAAGGAGAAAATGTCAGGATATTGAGCGTCAAGCCGGCTAAACCCAAAACAGTCTAGGTGGGTCACTACAGTATCCACTTCTCGCCAAGCTTATCAACCCTCCAGCTCCATCGTCATCAACCTGCCAGCGAACAACACCAGCTATATGCATATTCAGCGGCTTAGAATGGGAAACAATGGTGAACTACGGGGCATCTAATGGCTGTGAAACATGTAGGAAAAGGCGGAAGAAGGTAGGAAAGGCATGGAGACTCTCTTGACACTGCTTGAGCTAACCGCAGTCAGTGCGATGAGCAACGGCCAGTAAGACTTCCATCCTTAGATGATACTGCGAAATGTGACGACCAACAGAACTGCACCTCCAGACATGTATGCGCTGCGCTAAGGCACGCAAAATTTGCTTGGGCTACAGGGACGACGGTGTACATTTTCGTCATTATGCCCCTCCTCGAGTGACCCCAAGTCAGTCGTATTCACTTGTGAAAGGCATGGACGAGCAATCCATAGATCAACACGCTTTGACCACATTCATAGGCGACTATGTGGTCTCGCCTGCCAACCCAGTCTTATCTCGCGGCTTCTTGGACGGACTATCATCTCTTCTCGCCAATGCCAAACCTTTATCGGATCTAGTGCAGGCCGCGCAACTTGTCGCCTGCGCTAGTCTCGGCAATCGACAGAATCTACCGAAGCTGCTGGAAAAAGGAAGACAGCAATATGTGACCCTGTTGCGTTCCTTTCATAACTCTCTCACGTGAGATACATGCGCCCTCGATCGAAGCTCTCGTGACCGCCGTTCTACTAAATTTGTACGAAATCGTGAGCAGCAGCGAGATCAACTCCGGGCAACATGTGGCCCATGTGCGCGGAGTGAGCGCTATCCTACTTGATAATGCCTCGCCTTTTGCTTTTTCCGCCAGTACGCATTTATTCCAGGTCGCAAATCCTCTTATTTTCAAGTAGCCCCTTCAGGTATGTACAGTGCGGTTTCATATGTGTAACACCTCTCCCTACACCATTTTGTGTTGATCAACAATTATTATAAACACCTAGAGCCCTTCTTGTAGAACTGTTATATTTTTTTATGATATGACTCCTAGGAGGGCTTCAAATTATTTTGGTTATTCTTCTGAATGTTGTATTTAGTTGGGAAGGCCTTCTGCAGGGGTGTTAACATATATGAAACCCGAATGTCAAGACGCTGATGATTAGGATGCAAATGCTCATCTCACCCAGTCATCGCAGTCTCCAGGCGTTCTCTGTGCCCCAGGCTCCGACAAGACTGTACAAAGCCTGGATTCGATTCTGGTCCAGTGCCACCCGCTGTTCGAAAGAGCCAATAATCTGCTAGAAAATCCAGAGTCCCCACAGAAGAGTCTGCAGCACACCTTCGAGTACGCACTAACAGTTGAGGAGTCGTTCGCACATTGGATTGCGAATAGTCTTGATTCATGGACGGCCACTATTGTTGGCACTATCAGTCAGTCGGATGCAAAGGCACCCATTTGCCCGTATTTCTGGCCCGGTTCTGTTCACGATTATCTTGACGGTATGTCACAATTTGATTCTCGAGGGAGAATCAGAATCGGAAAGACAACGTTAGCTAACTTGCAAAGTGTATGTTGCGGCCGTGATGAACACATATCGCAAGACTCGATTGATGCTCCTAGACATCCTTATTCAAATGGCGCGGAGACTGAACCAGATAGAGGCAGTCCCACAATGGGAGCAACAGGCTCGTGTCCTGATTGAGGATATTTTGGCATCCATTCCATACCATCTAGCCAAGGATCCACGAGAATATCTAGGTGCAATCACCTCCGGGATAACTCCGCCTATGGGCCGCCCGGTGGGTGGACTGGTTCCCCTCCATCCCCTCTTCGTACTGGCGAGTTTTTCGATAGTGCCAGAGCCGATCAAAGTTTACGTACGTCAGTGTCTCGCCTGGATTGGCCGACATATGGGCATTGGACAGGCGACTTTGATGGCCAAAGTAAGCTTCTGGAATCATTTCATCTCAATCTCACCAAAGCATATCCTTATGTTGACCTGCACAGGGAATTGAAAACGTCTCTTTTCAGCAGATGGCACAAGGCCATGTTCTCATTTGGGCTGGCATGCTTCTGCAGCCTTCCGACGATCCCAATAGCCAAACAGCCAAACGATTGACCATCGACTCTTCTTGAATGATGGCCCTTGATGCGTCATTGGACTGATAGAGCTCATGTCCCAATGAGGTAAGTTTTGCGCCGACCCCTGAGAAGCTTCGGTGTAGCAAGCGTGTTCCAATGTGCGAACGACTCCTCAACTGTTAGCGCATCCTCAAAGGTGTGCTCCAGATTATTCTGTGGGATGTGCACTGTGACATCACCGAGCCGAACACTCTTCTTCGCTCTGACCTTATCCGAACAAGGATGCTTCGAAGCGAGCTGGCACTACGGTGTCGGCGAGCTGCTGAAGGACGTGCGAATACAGGAGGAGCAGGTGTGATTTGAGGCTTGCGCCAGGAAAAGGAGTACAGGAGTAATAGTGGAGTTCAAATGTTTATTGGTCCTTTCAAACAATGGCTGGCACTGGACCAGAATTGAATCCAAGCTGTGCATAGTCTTGTCAGACCCTACCTTGGAAGAGGAGGAAGGTCAATATAAAATTGATGGTGTGTGTGGGCCTGGGGTGGCGCCGGCGGGCCGTAAACCTTAAACTCATGCACGATGGGATGCAGTAAGAGGCTCACGGGATAAATGTGCACAGTATGTATTCATTGATATATACCACTCATCTGATAGAGGAGGATAATTTTGCGCCGTACCAGGCCGCCAATAAGCATCTAGGATCCGGCGCAAAGCTAGCCCTAATAGGCAATTATATGATTATCCCTTCAGGAATCAGAACATTCTCGCTCCGCCAAAGCTGGATCTGAAAAGCTATTTAATCCAGTGATGATGCCCCTTCTTCCAGATCTCTCGTCTTTCTTGTTCATTTGCCTCGCCTTCACGCCAACTGATCAACTGATTATTGATCTGTGATCACCATGTGGGATATCATTCGAGACTCGGCATTTGGTCAGTGTCTACGCATTATGAGCAGCAGACGAATGGCCAAATACCCAGAGGAAGATGCCTTGTTTGAATTGCCAGCACAGTATCTGGAATCACGCAGCCACGGCGATTTCTCTTCGAGCAATACCGAGCCAAATACCGACACCGAAGTCGCGCCAGAGAAAAAGGGTGACCAGGCAGGAGTTACAGTCATCAGTTGGTATTCTGACGATGACCCTGAAAATCCCCATAACTGGTCATTTGGAAAAAAGCTTTGGGTGGCGATCCTTCTCTTTGTTTATACATTCTCCGCGTACATTGGCTCCTCGCTTTACACCTCTAGCGAAGATGATATCCGCGAAATCTTCGGCGTCAACGACACTGTGGCCTCGCTGGGACTGACGTTGTATGTGATTGCATACGGCATCGGACCATTGCTTTTCTCGCCGCTGTCGGAGATTCCTGCTGTAGGGCGTACGTCCCCGTACATTGTCACCTATTTTCTCTTTGTCATTCTTTGTGTGCCCATGGCCCTCGTGAATAACCTGGCCAGAATTCTGAATCTTCGTACCTTGCTTGGTTTCTTTGGTTCTCCGTGTCTTGCTACGGCAGGGGCCAGTTATGGAGATTTTTATGGAGCGAATGAGATGCCATACGTGATTGCGATGTGGGGTGGAGCAGCGACTCTTGGTCCGGTATGTTGGCTATCTATCACATCAGCCTGGGGTGGCGTTGGAGCTCATGGGAGTTGCTTTGGCTATCGGCTCCGACTATGGTCTTGATGTTCTTTACTATGCCGGCAACCTCATCAGATAACATCCTCCTGAGACGAGCTCGACGCCTCCGCGCAA
Organism: Talaromyces albobiverticillius; assembly: GCA_023721895.2. Classification (NCBI taxonomy): domain Eukaryota; kingdom Fungi; phylum Ascomycota; class Eurotiomycetes; order Eurotiales; family Trichocomaceae; genus Talaromyces; species Talaromyces albobiverticillius. The sequence continues at coordinate 3,008,414 of JAMBUR020000001.1, read as the reverse complement.
ATACAGGCCGCTCAGACCTTAAATCTGCATCTGAAATTCGACAGGCCAAGATGAATGCCAGACAAGTCACCTTTAACGCTCTCATTAAGCCGTGGGAAATCAATGCTGCAGATCCGGCAGTTCTGTTCTCGACGCTATATACGGCACTCACATATTGCATCTACTATTCCTTTTTCGAAAGTTTCCCACTTGTCTACAATGATATGTATGGCTTCAACCTAGGCCAACTAGGTCTTGCTTTCTTATCTGTACTCTGTGGACTCGTCGTCGCCGTCTGTGTATTGTGCGCCTATTTTTATTTTATCCAACCCAACCGCCTTCGCAAACTTGACCCTGTTCCACCAGAAGCACGGATCTGGCCTGGATTGTATGCATCGTTCCTGATCCCAATCGGCTTATACATGTTTGGTAAGTGCACTCACGTCCGCCAGTCTTGCGTCTATTTCGATTAATAATGTGGCTGACTCTAATGGCACAAACAGCATGGACCGCCCGCCCCTCGATACACTGGATTGTCAGCCTGATCGGTATCGCCATCAGCATGTGCGGTGTTTTCGTCATCACTCAATGCATGTTCATTTACTTGCCATTCACATATCCGCGCTATGCGGGCTCCTTGTTTGCAGCCAACGGCTTTGCGAGGAGTCTTCTGGCGGGTGCCTCAGTCTTATTTTCAGGCCCAATGTTTGATCGCATCCAGGTGTCTGGGGGAGTGACTTTGCTGGCGAGTTTCAGTGTTCTCGGCGTCTTGGGAATGTTTGCTTTGTACCATTTCGGTGCGGCTTTGAGGAAGCGAAGTCGGTTTTCGGGCTGGTAGATGTACCTGCGTGGTTCTTCGCATTTTTTCCCAGACACAATGACGGGGGCTACGTCTGAAGAATGATGAAAGCTATAGATTCATCAATAATTATTTTAGTTAATCTGGGCGCCACGGCCCAGTACCATACTGTGAGAGAAGGATAGAAGATATATGAGGCATGAAATGTGATGTCTTGTTGTCCAAGCCTATCCATGCAACATGAGCTGTAGAGGATATTTAGATACAATTCGCCCTCAATTTCTAGTACTTTGTTATTTACTTTCATTTTCTTCCCTTAAAAACCGTAGACACCTCCAGTCTCGCCGTTAGTAATATTATAGCCTCCACCACAAGCCTCAATACTGGTGCAGTTCTGGTTCTTAGAGGCAATCATCATGTCCATGAGATAGTTGATGCCCGGGGCGCGGTATGTATCGGGCTCCGTGTACAAAGTCTCATTGATGGTGAAGACGTAGTTCTCTGGGTTGGGCAGGGTATACTTTGGCCATGCGGGCGTCGACGGGCTCAGGCTCTTGATTATGTAGTTGGGGTCACCAGAGTACACGAAGCCAATCCACATGGTCGTCATGATGTTGGCCATGTCGAGCAGCTTTTCATAGTTGGGGCCTCCGATGGGCGGGACCGTGTAGCCGCTGCCATCGAGATCGTAGAATGTGAGAGCGACCTCCGAGGCGTGAGTAGATCCCTGCAGATTGGTGTATCCGTTGGGGACGACGTTGAAGTGGTATCTGTAGACGCTGCTATTGAATGAAGCCATGGACAAGGTGGTCAGGCGCGTCGGTGCATCCATGATGATATCCGAGCCAACCGCGCATGCTCGCTTATCTGCAAATAACTTAGTACATATCTTTTGCGTGACCCTGTCATGTCAGGGATTCTTACATTGAGATCCAACTGAGGAACTTGCCGGTGGTCGCCCGTAATACGTGGAGGGTACTCCAATTTCTGGGATATCAGGGTAAAGCCAATCAATAATGGAGAGACTAGTGTTGTCGATTGTCAACATCTCGTCAACCAGATACTCATTCAAGTCGCTCGTCGTGTTGACACCTTTGGGGCCAACTGTTGTTCCTTCATCGAAATTCGTGCCAATCAGGTAAGGCACTCTGGCAAACTTGCCCGACTGCAAAAGGACGCTGTTGGGTTCCGGTATAAAGTCGCCGTCCACAGCAAACATGTATTCCCGCGGAGCGTTTGACTCAAAGGGATTAAGGGTTTTGTTACCGAATATCGAGACGAGTGTAGTATTGGAGACTTCTCGGAGACACTGGAGGCTATCAGTAGAATTGCCACAACCAGCAGCATCCACAAAACCGTCATAGGTAGGTTGCCACAGAGCAGTATTGGCCGTAGGTGCAAACCAGACAGGAGCACCACTCTCGGAAATGGCACCACTGAACAAGTTACCGTGATCACCTCCATATGCGAGAAGCTGAAGCCCTACAGACTGCGCACCAGTGCTCTGGCCTTGAATAGTGACTCGCGAAGGATCACCGCCAAACGCTGCAATGTTTTCTTGGATCCAAGCAAGGGCCAATCGCATATCACGAAGGCCCAAGTTTGTATCGAGAGAATCTTGTATCTCTTGGCTGTACATGAAACCCCAGGGGCCGAGCCTATATTTAGTCCGATTAGTGATGTGCCAGAACCATCTTGAGAATTGAGCCGCCTACCTAGAATTCACTTCTACTCCAATGATGGGGTGTCCGATGTAAGCAGAGCGCTGAACAATACCCGTCTGGTTGAAGTCTGGAAGGTAACCGATGCCTCCATTGGAGAAACCACCTTGCGTAAAATACACCTTTATATAGGAAACGTTCGCGTCAACACAGCTCAAACCTGCCGTTCATGTATGTGCAATAAGGTAGAAATTACTTACGAGGACGGGCAGATTCTCAAGAGTGACATTGGACGGGCGGATAACTGCCAAGTACAAGCAGTCCTCAGACATCTAACAGCGATTGTGGTCAGTCGTATTGAACGTAAGTGTTTAAATTAATGGAGGCTTACGTTCTGAATCTGTTCGATCGAGGTGTTGTTTCCTGCAAGATTGTATTAGACAGAAAAACGACCTTATAGGGTCGGTTTAAGAGGGGAAACGCACCAGTGGTGATACACTGTTTGGGGTAGTCGACAACTACTCTTTCCCCAGTCCATGTTGTATTCAAGCCCAGAGGCTGTCTGAATCTCAGGTCCCCAATCGGAGGCTGCGCGTAGGCAACACCATAAAAGTTGTCCGTATTGAGAACTGGATCATTGAACCCGACGTACGTGCCATTCTTGACAGTAACCTTTGGCGCTCCTTTTGCTGTGTTGTTGGTGGGTTTGCCAGGAGCTGCTGCCACAAACGCAGCAGAGCTGAGGATGGACAAGAGCAAGGTATCCAATGCAAGTCGCATGTTGAGAGGTACTGTTATCTAGTCTGCCCCATCAGAGAGGCAGGAGGGGGGGATAGCCTGCCTTTATCAGCTCCAGGAAGTCATGTATAATCTCTCTGCCAAGAAGATTAAGATTTTTTTAAGGTACGAAGTGCGGAGGTTGCACCAAAAGTATGCATACTAGCTAAAGTTTGAATAACTCTAGCCCTAACCACCATCCGCAACTGCATTTATTGCTGAATCGGTTCACCTGTTCAAGCATTGCAGTTGTTTATGGCTATCTAACATAATACCGCCCCAAGAATGACAGATTGGTCCAAACGGTCCAGATATATCAGCCGCGCGAAGAACATTGTCGAGTTCTGTTGCTATACTGGGTGGAACTTACAGTAATCCGTACCCGGAGCGATCGTAGAGAAGGCTATTAGCCGATACACGACCGCCGTACCCATCCGGTTGCGCTGGATGAAAAGCACCTGTTATCTGGTCAGCTGACAGTGGCAGGACGATGAAGAGCAGTCCTTCCCACAAGCAAAATTTATATCAGACTAAAGGCTCTTCGGTGTGGAGTTTGTCCTCCGGAGCCCCAGATTGCGGGGAATCCCAAGCCTTTTAATGCTCCTCCATGAGTGATTGCATGGACCCGGAATGAAGCTTTGCCGGACGGAACATATAATAAAATCCGACGCTGATCATTAACCAAAGCAGGATGGATGAATATATCAACACTCACACTTTTTTTTTCCTCGTGTGGAGAGAGCATACAGTGTGTTTTCGCCGAAAAGCTGGTTTACTGTTCGAATGTCCGATTTTATAAGTATATAAGATGTAAACAAGCCGGTATGAGAAGCCCATAACGAGAAAGGAAACCTATTTGGCATATTCCAAGCTCACCATGTTTCTTCTTACATTAGGGCTGTTAGGGCTTCTAGGGCTCGCTTGTGGCGAGTTAAACCCGCCATACTACTCTAATCTGACATGGCAACCTGCTCGCACGCTCTCCGATTGGGCCAATCTGACTGTTGAAGCACGAACCGGAACGTTCATTGGGAGCCTCAATGATACATACCCCAATGTCCGACAATTCCTACGTGTTCCATTTGCACAGGTGAGCACATTTTTCTTTCGATATTGACATTAAACCAACCCTTTCCTTTATCTAGCCGCCTCTCGGTGATTTGCGATGGCTCCCACCACAGCGATTGCAAGACTCACCAAAAAGAATTGACTCTACTCGCTTTGGCCCAGGTTAGTATTGATCATGTATCCATATAACGAGTCTTCGCTTAACGTTGTTGTCCATGGTAGCATGCCCCCAATACGTTGCCTCCAGTGATGGCATGTGGTCCGAGTATGAACCAACCAGTCTATTACTCAGTGTTGGCGAAGCCGATAATCAGGGATCGACAGCCTGGTCATCTTCTGAAGATTGTCTCTCACTGGCTATCTGGACACCTTCTGACGCCAAAAAGTCATCAAAGCTACCTGTCGCCCTCTTTGTCACTGGCGGTGGAGGCGTCACTGGAGGTATTGAGGTGCCGTCCCAGCTGCCATCTCACTGGGTCTCACGTTCGCAGGAGCATATCGTGGTGACGATTAATTACAGGCTGAATATATTCGGAAGTAAGTGATATTTCTAAATATGCTCCCCTCACCCCTTTTTTTCTTTAAACTGATTTACCACGTGCTCCTAGACCCGAAATCAAAGGCTCTTGACGAGACTTCCTTGACTTTACTGGATGTGCGAGCTGCAGTGGAATGGGTCTGGGAGAATATTGAGGCTTTTGGGGGCGACCCAGAAAATATCATGGTAAGTCTGTAGCCACCCATTCTACAAGCGAACTTTCTGACTGTGGCGTATAGCTTTGGGGACAGTCTCAAGGCGCTGCTCTCACCCATTTATATACACTCGCGTTTCCAGACGACCCGTTGGCAGCAAAGTTCGGCGTTATTTCCCAGCCTCCAACAGTTACTATCAACCTCACCGAGACAGATGACGTTTACCAAGATTTCCATATCGTGGCAGAAGGACTTGGATGCAACTATGGAGACGATGTGGACGCTGAGCTTGAATGCATGCGCCAGATTTCCTGGGTCCAGATTGAGGAGTACATCAATCGCTATGATAGTACTCCATCGATAGCTTTTACCAATTACATCCGTTCGTCTCACACACTCCAAGTGTTTTGACAAGCCAGCTTTGCTAACATATGTTGGAAATAGCGGATGAAAAGCTCATTTTTTCAAACGAGGCCGAGCGTTACTACCAAAGAAAAGTCGCCCGAGGACCAGCTATCCGATCAGACACCTCTCGAGAACAGGCCAACACAAACGAGTCCGTGACGATGGAGGTAGAGGGCGAATGGATCTGCACCGCTTATCAAGACTCTATTCTCCGTGCGTCTTTAGGACTTGAGACATATCGATATGAGTGGGCAGGAAATTTCTCGAATATCAGTCCGGTGCCGTATCTCGGCGCCTTCCACTGGTCAGATCTTCTAATGATTTTTGGCACTTATATGACTGATGCTGGCGAAATCTCGGACTTGGAGGTCGAGACGTCGGAAACAATGCAGGACTATATGCTAGCTTTTCTGAAGGATCCTTCAAGTGTCAGTTCTACCGTTGGTTGGCCAGCATTTAACGCTGATGCACCGGATGGGGGGCTTATCCTCGAATTTGGAAATCAGACGGCCGTGAGGAATATCACGGGCGACTTTCTTGAAGCTGGTTGTTGGAATTCTTCAATTCCGTTTCCGATTTATGAAGTCGAGAAGAGAGCACCTCGGAACTGGGTGGCATGATGGAAATGCATGTCTAATCACAAGGTGATAAGGTAAAGATATACTGATGGATTCTAAGTGTGGTACTGTTTAGTAATGAATAATCGTGTATCTACCTTGCTTGTAAAAGGTGTGAAAAGAATCATTGGATATGAAAATATAATCATTATATATCTATGGAAACCATATACTATGATATTAACACTCCTAACCTGCGGAAAGATATGTGGTGGTATTTGATGACATCCGTTTAAAGATTAGAGATTGCCCATTGCCCACCTAGGTGACCTATCAAATGAATATATATAGAATTGGATTAATATGACGAAACATAAACATGTTTCCTTTTTGGGGTGGCGCTGCCGTTGGTAAAAAGCAATTGAATCAAAGGCTATAGCTACCATTGTCCATAGCCGGACCCAGGTATTCTCGAATATGGTTCCTCGGAATCGAATGGTGTCGCACCGGGGAATTGTGCATACGAATTGGTGTTCATGGCTCCGTTCATCAGGTCAAAGCCAAGCATTGTTGCTTGATTTGTATGGTTTGAGAGAGAATTGTCCAGGGTCACAGGTGCACCAGGCATCTGGCCTGATCCAGAAACACTATAGTTGAGCGGAAACGGTAGCGGAGGATCCTCTAGAGTACGATCTTCCGCTAGTAGTCTCTGGTAATATTCTCTCTTTTTCAAAGATATACAATACCACCGATTTGGAGTCTTATAGTGGCCATTACTCGCGGCAAGGAAAAGCTTCTGGACGATGGAATCAATATAGTTTCCGACATCAAGACTTTCCGGTTTGATGATCATTCCCAAGGCTGTAGAGTGGGCCGCATGGTATATTTTCAACAGCGATGACAGCGCTGCAAAGACCCGGGAGAAAACGATCTCTGGAAAGATGCGCACTTGCAACACATCGCTGGCGAGGAATATGTTTAACAATCCCTGTGCCGCATCGATCCACTTTGCTGAAATATCAACCCAGGTAGCATTAAGAGGTGCGTTTGATCGGGTGTGCCGTTTGTCCTTTCCTGGGGGAGAGAGCATGTAGAACTGGCGATTCAGGGCATCAGGGTCCCGAAAGGCCTCACCATTTGCGGCTTCATATACCACAATGTGGGCGTTATAGTACTCCAACATCATCCAGCCTATATCAATTAGCGATAGGAGTCGTTTCAGAGTGTATGCGTGCATAATTAGACGTACATGTCGTGGATTCTTCGACTACTTTATCCTTCCAAGACTGCATGCGAGAACCAAAATACTGCAAAATCGGACACAGCTGAGGCCTCTCTTCGGGTGATTTATACCGGGTCGTATCTGGGCTAAAAGTCATCATGGTTTCATCGAGAATGCGCTGGAGTTGGAACCAGCAGGCCAACTGTCGGTTCTGAATATTGGCCGAGCTCTCAAGAAGATGAGTGCAGTCTTCGAGAAAGTGCGTCCACGGAAGCATATTCCGGCCGCCAGACTTTATTGCAATGCTTGAAGCCCAAGATTACTTCAGTTACTCATTGTTCAAATGATTCGAGACCAAGACAAAACGTACCTAGAAGCAAGATGATAGCAAATTAAAATAGCCCTTGCCTGGGCGGCCTTGTCATTGAGGGAAAGCTCTTTGTCCTTTTTATAAAAGCACACCTGCAGCCCGAGCTCCAATGCCATGGTACATGCGATATGGGTGAACTGGCAAAGCTTAAGGTGCATCCTTGATGAAGGGGAATACTCAAATACTGCCGCCAAAAGGATAGCCTGGATCAGTTCCAGAGACTTTTCTCCCTTCAAGAAAAATGCACGAGCATGTTTAGCCAGTAATTCCTGGTGTAGAGTTTCTGCTACATCCATGCCCAACGTGACGGCGGATGCTGCCATGATGGAGAGAAACAAGATGGGCTTTTGTCGGCGGAGAATGACGGCATCCATGTCAGAAGACGATAAGATTATGGGAAAGAAACCGGTCAAGTTCTGAGCAAAAAATGCTGTCAAGTTCTGGGCAGTGGCCAGCGACAGCACCCCACGATCGATGATATCCATGTCCACCAATGGTCTGTCCCCCAATGGTCTGTCTAACTGATTGAAATCATTGGTCTCGGCATTTGTCTCATTCATGGCATTCTGGTGTTTAATCAAAGGACGAGATTGGATGCCATGTTGATCATTTTGAAATTGCGGGCTTTCCTCATCTTGGGCACTCTGGTTGACTCTGACATCATTCAACAAAGAGCGCATCTCTGCTAATTCTTGCTCCAGTTGAGCTATTTTGGAGACTGTTCGCATACGCGGACGCCTTTTTACAGGCGGCATAAAGACACATTGTCTTTCTGTCTTTGAACACCGCTCACACTGGCCAGGATTTGTCGGGTTTGGCATGCAGCGTACTTTCAGAGCGCGGCAGTTCTCACATGACTTGTTTGCCGGTGCTGATGGCAAAGCGAAGCTTCCCTCCATCTCAAATAAAGATAATACATGAATAGATTTCCATTGAATACTGAAGGATCGTGCGTCAGTAACTTAGTCTGGATGTGCGGGGAATGTCCCCTGATGACTAATAAATGCCCTCTTGTCACAGACAAAGTTTGCACAGTCTAAAACGTTGAGTATTATTGCGTACCCCATGGGGTTGCAGTTCAAAATTGGCGTTTGCAAATTTGCCCAGAAAGTCTTGGCAGTGAGTGTGAGTCTTGGCATTTTTTGACGCTAATTTTTTGCTTCTTATGGAAAAGGCATACGATGTATTCGTGCGATTTCATACAGACAAACCATAATGTATGCACTAATCTAGGGGCAGGCTTGCTTCGTTTAGGGCTTACTTGAGCGCTAGCTTTTACCTAGGCATTGGTAAAGAGCCCACGGAGTACCGAAGACCGTACCTCGTTAGGGCGGCGGGCTAGGCTTTCGCTACACCAAGCTAGGTGCTTATCAAGTGGCTCTTCCTAAGAGTTTTTTTATATTGGAGGCTTGGAGCTGATCGGAAAAGCGCCTGGCTATTAACGATAGCGCGCCATCCCCCTAACTTCCGCAACAAGTTTTATATTGCGCGGCTAGCTTCGAAGCCTTCATGAGCTGAGCTGAGCCGAGCTGAGCTGAGCGGGCCCCAACAATGTTGGCTATTAATCGTATCATACGCCATCCCCAATCACAGTCTTTTGTTCTCTTTCTTAGTCACGCTAGCCCTAATTAGGAAAATAGAGTGTCGATGACATGTGCCGACCTATCATCACTGCTCCTTGTCCAACATCCAACTCTTTCGCCAACTACAAATAATAACATAATTCCCACCGTTGCTTTCCTCCTCATATTCTGTATATATACAGGCTGGTTAAGGAAATACCAATAAATCACAATGGGGGCCCAATTTTCCCAGTTTTTCCCTCCTCGCCCGACATTCCAGCTCGACAACATCCCCTCACAAAAGGGGAAGGTATTCCTGATCACGGGCGGTGCGTCCGGCATTGGTTTCGAGATTGCCAAAACCCTCTACTCCAAGGGCGGCAAAGTCTATATCGCTGGCCGCTCCCAAGAAAAAGGCAAGGAAGCTATCGAAGCTATTCAGCGCAGCGTGCCGCAGAGCGAAGGCGCGTTGGATTTCATCCTGCTCGTGCTGGATGATTTGACCACTATCAAAGATGCAGCGGATGCATTCCGAAGCAAAGAGTCCAAGCTAGATGTACTCTTCAACAACGCCGGTGTCTCCCAACCGCCCCTTGGCAGTGTCTCCAAGCAGGGAATTGAGCTTCAACTGGCCACCAATTGTCTCGGGCCGTTCCTGTTTACCAAGCTATTGCAGCCACTTCTCAGTGCCGCGGCGACGGATGCAGCTCCAGGTATTGTACGTGTTGTCTGGACGAGCAGTCAGGTTGCAGAGCTCTCATCTCCGCCCGAGGGTATGATAATGTCAGAATTGACAACGCCTCCGAAAGACCAAGTTCGTAATTACGTGAATTCCAAGCTGGGTAACTGGTTATTGTCAGTGGAGATGGCACGTCGTTTCGGATCAGAGCAGAGTATCGTGAGCGTGGCTCAGAATCCCGGCGCAGCAAACACTAATCTCTTGCGGAACGCAAAGATGATGAAAATTTTGTCCTGGCCGCTACTGCATAGTGCTGATCTGGCTGCTCGTACTGTTCTTTATGCCGGTTTGTCTGAGGACTTGCGATTGGAAAATAACGGGGCATATGTTATTCCGTGGGGAAGGATTCATAACGACGTGGCCCCGAAATTGGTGACTGCAATGAAATTGAAAGAGGATGGTGGAAGTGGTCTGGCGAAGGAGTTCTGGGAATTCTGTGATGAGAAGACTAAGGAATATTGTTAATATGTCGATTCATAAAGTACAAAGCGAGGCGTTTGTGTATTTATTATAGAATAATTTTATATGTCTCAGGACAGAAATCGTTTGTACAATGCTTCATTCATGTACCTAAGATAATGAAATATTAAGCACTCTAGCAGACAAGAGAAGTTCTAGCTAATCAGAGCAGCAGATCGATCTTGTTTCAACAATATAACCCGCTTTGATTTACAAATCAAGAGTTTGATCAATCAATCAAATCCCCCAGTCATGGGTATTACAGTACATATCTGAAATGCGGGTTCTGCTTGTCTGTAAGATCTTTGAAAGCAAGCCTGTCTCGCTCTCGCTCATCCAACTCGACAGCATCCCGTTTTTTGTTTTCACGGTATAGAACGACATAAAGCGCTGACGCACCCACTATGGTAATGCAGTAACTTTTCAAACAATCATGTCAGTCAATTGAATGAGCAATAACTCAAAAATACAACCACGTACCAGATAATCAACCCAGTCCACAATTCGGGATAGTGCTTATTCTTCGTCTGGCTTTTCACCAGTTGCGGTCCAATAATATTGCCAACGCAGTACGCGACGAAAACAGCAGACGCTATGAAACTCTTTTTGGTTTCACCGGCGACATTGCCAGCGCCCAGAGATATAGTCAGACTGACCACAGGACCAAAGAAGCCAAGCAGAGAGTAGCCTGCCACCGGTGTAACGGGTTTATAGCCCCAAGTCGACTTCCAGATCATCACAAAGCCTGCTATGACTGGTAAACAGCAGAATACAAGGCAGAATACTCGAATGTTTCGGTAACGTGAGCATAACCATCCTGAAAATGTTATGCCAATGGCTGATAGTGCGCCAAGTGGGAACTGGAAAAGAATGCTTTCAAGAGTAGAGTATCCAAACGTCGAGACTATTAGTGGGCCGAAGCCTGAGACTGCTCCGTTGACCGTGTATCTGTCAATAACAACAGGTTAGCTTTTCTAGATTATTATAAAATAGGATGGGATTTCGTCGGAACAACTAACGCGGCGGCCATGATGATAGCAACCAACCAGATTTTAACATCCAGGGCTGCTTCTTTAATTTGATCCAATTTGAGAGCCGGATTCTTCACTCCAGTCTGCCCAGCTCTCAACCGCTCAACAGCAGCAACTCGCTCCTCGGGGGTCAAGAACCACGCATCAGCAGGCGAATCCGGCATGAAGAAACACCATATCCCAAACAAGGCCGTCAAACACCCTGCAAAGACATAAATGTATTGCCAGGGAGCCAAATTGCCGCCTTCAATCTGCGCAAAGCCGTAGTTGAGACCGCCTCCGATAATTATGAACCATCCAGTGCCTGAAAACCACCAACTTTGGCGTAATGCTTGCTCTGACTGGGTGTAGTAGCCACTAACCGTGGTCATGAATGCAGTTGGGATGATGGATTCGGTAAATCCTTTTCTCATTAGTACGGATATAAAAGTATGTTAAACATGATGTTTGGTGATGGAGATAACAAACCCAAGAAGAACCGTTGCACAAACAGACCCTGCCATGAGGTAACTCCGGCAGTGGCTGCACATATGATTGCCCACATAAAGACCGCCGGGCCCAAGACGTATCTTATATTAAAGTGCTGTGCCGTGTACGTCATTGGATAAGAGCCAGCAAGCTGGCCAAAGTAAAATATCGACGTGGCCCAGCTGAGTCTTGAGGAATCCGTTACCGGTGGAGTCACCGAGTGGTCGATTACCGTTAATTTGAGATCGGATGTCATGCCGAATAGTGCGGCACTTCCTAGAATGGCCTATATAGACAAAAGTAAATAAGTGGCCGGACTCGTAGTAACCATTTTCACGGCTCTTTAACCGACCTTGTCCCAATAGACCAATCCGTACCCTTTATATGTTATCAGTTATTTGCCACCTAAGAAGGATGAAGATAGATGGAAAGACATACCAATCACCATGGCAGGCATCAAGAAGCAATCAATCTTGCGCAGAACCCGCCTTTGCAATGCCAAATCGACCATCCTCGACTCTTCTCCTAGCATCTCGGTATCACCAGTGACGGCTGCTGAAGTTGCATTCTGTTTTTCCGTAGCAGCTCCAGGTACTTCTCCTGCATTGTGCAGATCGGAGTTGGAAGCCATATTTGACGATAATATCTTTTCTCTGAGATGGCAGAAGAAGAAAAAAAAATTGACTCCTCGAAAAACTCAACGTTTTGTATACAAAACTTTTTCTTCGGGTCTAGCCTCCGTTGACTGCTTTGGGTTAGGGTTCCAGAGTTGAGGAGAGCAAGCGAAACTCTAATTGGTCAAAGCTCGAATGCATTCATAATACCCCGAGGAGATTATTATTATTATTTCGTAAGATACGTTCATGTGGTCGGATCAAGGGATTAGAGAGTGGTGATCAGTGATCACTGATTTGTATCGTGCTCCAAGACTGGCTTACGATGGGGAGTGCTGGTCATGAAGATAGCCCAAACTGGTTCTAGTAGCGAGTCTTTATGCCAAGTCGAGCGCCTGACATTTCCCTGCAAATCATCTCAGGCCGGCATCGCGTCTAGAGAGTGCTCAAGCCTCATGGTGCACAGTCATGGATGAATAGAGGAACCTTGGAAGAGAAGGGAGATCAATATAAAATTTATGGTGTGTGTGGGCCCGGAGTGGGGCAGACCGACACGCGGGCGGGCCGTAAACCTTAAAACTGCATGGGATGCAGGAACTTTAAGAGGCTCGGGATGAATGTACACACTATGCATTCATTGATATATTATATACCACTCATATTCCTTCCCAGGCAGTGATTGAGAGAAGAGGTTTAAAAGTGATGAAAGGAACTGCTGAAAGTGCGTCATGTTGTGGATTGCGACTATTCAACTGCTATGCAGTTACTGGTAGCCAACTTATACACAGCTCATCAAAAGCACATTGTTGCCACAAGCCGGCAACCTGCTCTGACGAGTATGGAGATGAGAAGTTGGCAACAAAACTCTAATTAAATATTATTGGTATAACAACAACGAGTCTCCGATGAATGCCATATTCTCTTAACCCATCAAGGATAACCCCCCGCTCAGCGGTAAAGGTCCCCGGCGTCTTCTATCCACAGGTCGTATCGAATTATATATATCCACGCGTAAATCAGAACAGCTTCGAATTGAACGGCGGGTATGGAAACGTAAACATCGTATGCTCTGCATTATACTGCACAGTGCTAGATAGCGTTTGGGGCGAAAGGTCAAGGTTTCCATTATTCAGGTGAGGCGGAAACATGTTGTCCCATTCGGTCTGATATAAGAGGTTAGTTGGTCAAAAAATCTAAGTAACGAAGAAGAAGAAAACTTACCCAATCAATCTCTGGCATTGACATATCTTCCGAGCTATGAGGAGAACTTTCACTTGTCATATTTGGGGGCGTGGTTGTTGCTGCAAGGCTAGTTGAAGGGGCCACAGTCCAGTTAGAGGGCAGCCCATGCATGGGTCCCTGTTTAGGGGGACTTGTTTGGCTAAACGGCGATACAGTTTCCCTTTGATTTCCAAATGAATGATTGTGAGACTCAGCCAGGGAAGATAAGCTTGACATGGGCTCGTGGCTTTGGAAAGGTTGAGTGCGGCGAGCACGGACCTGATCTACAATACTTTGCTGTGGGTAAAATGTGGCAGGTCTCAGGTCGAAATTCGCCATTGACTTGGTTGCTTGCGAGACAGAATCGGCCGAACCAAGAGAAGGAGGCTTTGTTAATTCCAACTTTACGTCGTCAACTTTTGCTGAGTACTTAATTTTCCTCAAAGTTCGATAGACTTTCATGCGATCACGGAATTGACGCATAATCCGGTGAGCCTTGTTCTGTCGACGTTCGATTATTTGTCTACGGGTAAGGTTCTGCGGTTGATAAGAGTCCTCCGCCTCGTAAGTCTCCACTTCGTACACATAGTCCAAACAGCGCCAAATGCGGTCCGCTTCACGGCGAAGAGGATGGGCGCTAACATCGACTAAAAGCAGGAGAGCTGTGTGGAAGTTATGGTATGCACGACTATACCAGCGCCATGGTGCCAGTTCTGGAGCTGTTTCTAAAGTGACTGCATCCTCTAGCTGTTGAGTGCCAGTGTTGATGATGACTTGGACTATGCGGTCCGGCATCCTAGTCATCCAGCTATTGTAGAACTTATGAAGTAGCATGACATGCAGGCGGTGCAAATTAAATGACATGGTCACCGATGTAAGGCGCTGGAGAGGGGTGAGATCGCTTTTGTTGAAAATGGGGCCGTATCGTTCGTACATTTCTTTGCGAGATTGTTCGATCTTTGCAAGGCCACCGGTGATAGTTATTGTCTTCCTCTCAAGACGCATTCTGTCAAAGAGGGTTTGTCTGATTATCTCCTGGCATTCGAATCGTATGCAGGTGAAAGTCATATCGGTCCATCCTCGGGATCCTTCTTTAGCACCTGCGGCGATATCATCGTCATCGAGATTGAGTGGAAATTTGGTAGTGAACTCATCACTGCGAATAGTTGCGCGAGGGCCCTGTGATTCCGCAGTGCGAATATCAAGAAAACCAAGTTGATACCAGATGAGACGCCTTACGTGTGTCTCCACTGGCCCGTAGTTGTATTCTGATGGATCACGGTGCAGTCCCATGCATTCAGCAAGCCTGATAGCCGCTCCGACCAAAGCAGAATGAGCCCTAGATACCGTGTCACGACACATCGGAATCTGACTAGTTAGCAACAGCAAAATAAGAAAAGAGGGTGCATCTACTAACCAGATACATGACAAAAGCCTGCAATGTCTCAGTTTTAGTGGTGCGCAGAAAATGGGCCTTCCCGAGGGCAGACTCTGTCCCCAATTGAAAACTTTCAATAAGGGTTCGCTGATCCACACCGAAGAGATTTAGAACATCCGCAGGGGGCATACTGGCGGCTGCAGTGAAAAGAGTAGCAAAGACAATAGCTTGAACCGAGGGAATTGGTTCAATTCCTTGGGAAATCTCATCCCATAAAAGTTGATACCGAGCTTCCAATGTCGGGCGATGAACAATTCGCGCAATTGGATGACAAGCTTCCCAGTATTGTTGCAGAAGCTTATCCGCTGCCGCCTTAGTTGGTAACAGATTGAGCAAAGAATATTGTTGCGAACTTGATCCAATCAACATGTCTGAACGAGGGGCAATAAAAGTAGGACCCGCCTGCAAAAATGGGAGTTGGAATCCCTGATTTGCAAGCTCAAGCATTTTCGCCACCTCGACATTACCGTCATTATCGGGGATATCTTGACCCAGTAACATTTGTGTCTCCGTCTTAATTCTGACAGTAATTTCCTCCACCAAGCGAGGGCGTACAAGTCCACCTAACCGGTCTGTCATTCGCATCTTGCCGATTTGGAGGCCCAAATCGACCATGAGGTCGTCTGCCTCGTCATCATACATGGCGTCCATAATCGCTAGACCTGTTGGCTGTAATAAATCCACTTCTTCTGTGGCCGGCGCAGGCGAAGCGTTTGGGTCCTCCATGGCGGTTTCACTCTCCGCTGGCTGTGTCCCATGGCTGGGTTGTGATACCTCTTCTTCAAGGGAGCGTTCCAGCGTGCCCATACGCTCCTTGAGCTCTGCCAATTTCAATCGAGTTGCAGAGTCAAGCGACGGAGCTAGGAAAATACAGTCTCGTTTGCCCTTTGAACAGTTTGTGCATGGATGTAGACGATCGCATTTGAGCTTACGCCGGCGACATTCCAAGCAAGACGTTATCATCCTGTTGCGCCGTCGAACTCTGGAAGCATGGGCCCCAGTGGCTTTGGAGGCTCCATCATCAACCTCTATATCGTGGACGTCGTGCGAGGCGTCCATCTTCGTCCGATAAATAATCTGTGTACGGGAGCGCTTACAGCCTTACGGCCGCAACGACGGGAGCGGGGACGGACGAGACAAAGATCTTCTTTCTCTCAACGAACGAGAGCCAACTCCAGGACCCTGCAACACGTGTTGGTCCTTTGTCGTGGCTGTTGTGCCCCTCCAGACCCTTGCTTTAGTGTCTCGGATGTTCGCTAACAGCGCTTAAGAGCCGCGATGCTGCTGCACAGGAGTCGCGAATTTTGCCACCAAACGGTATGTAACACGGAATCGGAGAAATACCCGGCGAATTGTTGGTGAAGCTCCGACGAATATAAAATCTGTTGCGCCTCGCTCAAACTGATTGCTGTCTCTGGGATTCTGTTACAGTTACGAATTGAAGAAGAAGAAGAAGAGAAAAAATGATCCTGGCGACCAGACACAGTCGCAAATGAATGCAATCCGGTCAGAATCAGCAGGCGACCACTTGCAAGTTGGTAAGGCTGCCGCTAGCCCCAAAATAGATCCGTTGTAAGAGCTAAAAATCAGCAGCTACAGAAGAAGACGCTTGATTGGTCTGTGACCGCGGTACGCAACGAGTGTGTGAGATTCTTGATGATCTTCTTCCCAAAATAAATAAGATTTTATTTTATAGATGCATTAAAATTAAACTATCCTATGTTTTTTATTATATCAAAAGAAGGCTTTTGTGATTGGTCTGCGATTGCGGTACGCGAAGCGTGAGCTTCTTGATGATCTTCATAAAATAAATGATATGTTATTTTATAGATTCATTAAAATCGAACTATCTTATCTTTTATACAGTCCTTCATTATTATATCACTCATCGTCCATAGTCCGTACCCTGACCGGCCGTTCTCCAATTGCCCTTTTCAGATTCCCAACAATCTCCTTCCTGCGTCGAGTACGCTCCTTCCACCCATCGTTATCCTGGATTGATAAGAGATCTAGTTGAAAGTTGACACTGCGAAGTCGACTGTGTTTTGCCGAGCCATTGGTGCCCGGTTGGAATCGGCTGGCAGATTCCGGAGTCTGATAAGCACTGGGTCTACCATCCGAGCTGGGCGTGGCAGGTACTCGGAAGCCAAACTTCTTCACCGGCGTGGAAATAGGAGATCCCTCGCGACTAACAGGGCCGCGAATATTGACTCCCAGTTTCCTCATTTGTGCCTCCAGGACGTCGATATCACTACTCTTGCTCTCAGCCATGTTCATCATCGTGGCGATGGTAGATGTCACAGCCTCAACAGTGGGTTTCTTAGTCGCTCGTCCGGATCTCTTCGTGCTAGAGGAGTCTGCAATCCTTGCACGCAAGAGTGAGATTTCTTGTTCTAATTCGGTCAATTGAGAATGAATTGTAGTGGACGCCTTCCTTAAATCTTGCTGAAGACCCGCCTGTTCGGCCGATAAAGGTTGAGCACGGATGGAAACTGTATCCGTATACGAGTCTAGAGTTTTCTGAATATTCGCGCACTGATCACGAAGGTTGAAGATGTCGTGGCTTAAGAGTCGTTGGCACTCGTTGAGCTTTTCTCGCGCGGTCTTTAGTCGTTGGTCCTGAAGACGATCTGCCAAGAATTCCAAAAGATTGTCAATATTTTCAATGTCAGATATCGAAATGTTTTGGTCCAAAATATCAAGTGGCGTATCACTGAATATGGTTTCTTGCCATTCAGCAGAGTCAACCACACGATTCTCGTCCTCGTGTAAAAGATAGGAGGCGATAGAGCGCGAATTTAAACCTAATGTATCCACCATAGAGTTGATATCACGATAAAGCCTCTCGATCTGACCAGGAAGACCAGGCTTGAGTGACTCTCCACTGTACTCCTGTCGTGGCATAAACGGATCTAGTGTTGGAGCAGGATCAAGCGGCCGTTCCAATTCCGCACGTCTCAACGAATCCTCGTCGTCTGATGATAAATGTTGTTGCTCAGAGGCAAGACGTATGCTCTCAGCAGCTGCTGCCTTGGATTCTTCCTCTTCTATGAGGTCACTTTGGTTAAGGGGCTCTTCAAATCTTGAAATTGGAGGTCTTGCCGAAGTTTGTCCCAGATTACCAAACATGGCTCCCGCACTAATCGGAGCGCTCGTCGATCGAGTCTGTTCGGGACGAAGGAAGCCTCTCCTTGCACCTGGGCGTACAGGGCTGGGAGACCGAGGGCTTTTTGCGCCGCCTCGGGGTTTGGGAGGTGGTATATTGGGCTGTGAAATCTCGCCAAACAAAGGCCTTGGCACCTGCGGCTGAGGATGCTTCTCAGGCACAGTGACCTTGGTAAAGAGTCCCCCAGGAGAGTCTTTTAGAGATCGTCCACCAAACGAACTCTCCGGAGACGTTTTGAATCCAACAGATTCCGATTCTGCAAGTCCATTGGGAGGACTAACATCGTGTGTTATTTCCTCTCCGCTGTCTTCAAAATCGCCATCTGAACCTTCCGAATCATGTGGAAGCGATATAGATTCTTCCTTTATAGGCAAGGGAGGAGCAGCAGCCTGCTTTTTCTCCATTGGCTTCGAGAGGAAATCAGGAGGTAGTGGTATTTCTTCCTCCTTGGTTGCCTTCTTATCTTTTGGCTTCGTCAAGAAATCAGGAGGCAATGGTGCAGGTTCTTCTGCCTTGGGTGGCTTTACCAATTTTCCTAAGAAATCAGGCGGAAGTGGGGCGTCATCGATGTGATCTTTCGGGACAGTCTTCTTTTGAGTGAAATCTGGAGGCAAGGGAGCATCTTCGTACGAACTTTTAGAAACATTTGACGAAGCCGATGTGTCACCTGGCCCATATACTGCTCTGCTTGTGGCATCCGGAGGCAGAGGTGCTTCAACCTCAACGCTCTTCTCTCTTTCTGAACCGAAAGACGGCACAACGGTTTTCTCTGAGAGAGAAGACAAAGGACTGAGCGGTGTTGTTGTAGTAGCACTACTGCCAAAAATCGACGTGGAGCGACTTGTTTGAGCGGGTGCAGGGATGGCATTTGTTTGTGTTTGGTTGCCAAATAGAGTCCCGGTTGTCTTGGGAGTGAAAGAAGCTGAAGACTGTTCAAATAATGATTTCGGAGGCTTCTCTTGCGATGGTGTCGCAGACATATCTTCTGAATCATCCATGGATTCAGTTGGAGGACTAATTTTGTCAGAAACTCCAAGTGCATTGCCCAAGGATGAACCAAATGAAAATGCCCCTGATGGCTTTGCAGATGTAGGTTCATTATCTGCAGCAGACTTCTCATCACGTTTGAAGGTAGATCCAAGAGCAAATCCTCCTGAAGGAAGACCGAACGCCGGTTTAGAATCAGGAGTGCTTTGTTTATTGGCAAAAGGAGACTGCGTGCTGGGAGACCCAAATGCTGGCTGTGATGGTTTTCCGAATGGGCTATCCCCCGTTGCTTGTGCGAACGGACTTTCTGCTGGTTTAGATGGAGCCAGAGATGAAAATCCAGTACCTTTTGCGAAAGAACTGAATCCACCTCCACTTGAGGCAGCTCCCGTAACAAAGCTTGATTGACCTGAACTGGATGATGAAAAGGCACTGAACCCTTTACCCCCCAAGCCGCCTGTTTGGCCGAATGTCGATTGGGAGCCGCCTGTTCCAAGGCCGAAGCTGCTTCGACCAAACTGAGTCCCATTTTGGCCCAAAATGCCAGTGCTTCCAAAAGCGGTCCCTGAAGGTTTATCAGGGATTGTAGATCCAAAGGTAGAACCCCCACCGAGAGCTGACTGTACACCAAACGCGGGTTTCTGGGAAGTTCCTATAGTTGATGTCGAGCCAAAGGCGGGCGTTGACGTTGGCACGGAAGGCTTCCCAAAGACACTAGGCTGAGCCTGTGGTGTGCCGAACCCAGTTTGACCAAAAGACGGTTGGCCAAATGCTGTTTGCGTATTCTGAGCAGCTGTCAACGCGGTAGCAGGAGCTACCGGAGAAGCTTTAATTGGAGTCTGTTGCACGGGGCCTGCAGTTAAAGTGGTTTTATACGGCAGGCCAGCTTCAATCGCTTTCATGAAAAGGAACCACCACGATGAAAGGACACCTTCATTTGTGAGTACCATGACATTGGGGAGCGGTGTCTTGCTTTCTTTTTCTGCGTCGTATGCAACGGTCTCGGTGCCTGTTAAATCAAGGCCAATTCCGATGGTAGAGGTTTCCATAGCCTGTTCATTCATAGGCAATGTTGCTCGCTTTGTGTCATCGATTATTGAGGTTGTGGTAAAGACGCCTGCGCTAGTCTCATCTGCTTCTTTGAATGGTGGCGTGGCCCTTGTAACCAAGCCAAGGTCGGTTGAGGCAGTGGATGAAATAACCAAAGCGTCCTGTAAGCCCGGATCGTAATTGCTGAGCCGAGCTATAAATTGATATGCCGGGGCCCTATTGAGACCAAATGGCGAACATAGCATGGGCAACTGTCGGTACAAGAAAGGGGTCGGGCTCTTTGGACGCCGTTCTATAATATAGTAGTCCGAGTCAGGGATCATGCCGTTCTCGTCTTCGCTTTCATTGGGAGTATAAACAGCCAAAAATATGTGATTTTCCACCCATGACAGTGAAGACACTAAGCAAATCAGCCTCTGTAAATTAAGAAAGACATACTAAGCCATATAATAGAAGAATATACTCACCGTGTTTGTTGCCTTCTAGGGCCGGGGGTCGGGGGATCTCCGCTTTCACGACACCGTGAGGATCCAACTGGACACAGCTCCCATCTGCGAGGCCAGCAACCATCTGTTTTCCCTTATTGCTCCATGCAACAGAAGCGACTCCATTCCTGAACACAGGCCCGGAAGGACCATTGACCAAGGAACCTGCCTTCAGATCTGCAAGTAAAAGATCGCCATTGACAGTAACCAAGGCGACAAAAGAGGAAAGAGATTCGCTCTCTGGTGCAGGATTGGGAGCTAAGGAACGAAGAGTGCCGTTAATCTGAATGGATATCTGAGGTTGAGGATTCCCATTGCCAAGGCTCGCCGCATCGTAGACAACAATCTGATTATGTGATTCTGTGGCCACAGCCAAGGCACTCTCGCCAGCACAAAAAGCAACGTGTGTCGGACGACTAGGCAAGGAGATCTGTCCTTGGTGCTGAAATGGTTTCGTTTTCGAACCGGATCCGGACTTCGCAGAAATCGCATCGCGAATCGACTTTGTCGTAGCCAAGACAAGTCCGTCTGGGCCACCGCCAACGACCAATCCTTTTGTGAAAGAAATCGTCAACAGAGAGCTTGTGGGTTGAGGGAGGGAGTCGGCAGGCCATGGCGTGGGAAGAAATTGAATGTTGCAATCTTTGTTAACCCCCAGGAATCCGACTTCCTATAAACAGCAGAGCATATCAGTAAAGTGTAGACAAAGAGGATAATAGACTAAGCGCGTATAACGTACCGAGGTGTCGATCTCAGGTAACTCTGGACCCGATTCTGCCTGCGCTGCCCCAGCAGGAGCACCGCCTCCAAAACCGAACGACATCCTCAGTATATGTAACTTAGCAGGGACAGGGCGTGTCTTGTGTTCGCCTAGAAACAAAGCGCGCTTGGGTACATTTGGAGATGAAAAGCTTCCAGGCGGCGACGGCGAGAAGGAGCGACGTTGGTGTGGCTGATGCTAAAGAGCTGAACGATCAAAAATGTTTATTGACCTTTCCTATAAGCCGGGACAAGGAAGCTTGAGCGCGATGATGAGATTAGCACGGAGCTCAAGTAGGTGAAGATACAGTCGACTTTGTCGATATGGAAGTGCAGCCTCACGAGCGCGGTCTAGGACGACTGGCGCAGAGGAAGGTGCTGGTGGTATGGTCGGGGATATAAAGAGCTAACCAAATTATCATGACCGCGTTCTTGTTTGCCGCTTGCCGCCAGGGTTTTTGGGTGCCTCGGAATTCAGGCAATTAACAGCAACAACAATAGAATCGAATCAAATTGCATAGCACAGTCTCTTAAAAGCCAGAAAATATTAGGATGAATTCTAAATTATAAGCTTAGGAGACTTTTATATTGAGTAGAATATCATTTTATTGCTGAAATCGTGATCTCGTTGGGTAACAATAAATTAATGCCATGATTCTAAGGCCGCAACTGATAGGTTCCTGCTTGGCAAAGCTGCCGGAGCTCCCTCTCTCTCTCCGTCGCGCCTCATCTCGTCCGACCTCCATCCTCAACTTAGCAACTGCCCTCCACGATTCCCTCCACCTCCCTCATCAATATTTCTCACATTTAGAAGCTCCCCAGACGTCAATACAGCTGACACAGAGCACTGAGCTGCTAGCCACCATCCCCCGGAGATTCATTGCGTCTGGCCTGTGAGCCCTGCCGTCAGTCAATATGCCAGGCTTCGACTTCACCAACTACAACCGCAATGCGGCCCTGCACGCCAAAGGTGCTCCGTTGCCAAAGGCTACCAGTACAGGTACAACTATTGTTGGGTGTATATACGACAAGGGAGTAGTGGTAAGTTGAATATCCATATAGCTGGCCAGATGAGAGGCGGGCTCCCATTACAGGCAGCAGCATCATCAGGACCATCAAAGCTTCTCCAAGACTCATCCGACTAAAATAACATTTCAAATCATAGATTGCAGCAGATACACGAGCTACCAGCGGCCCTATTGTCGCCGATAAAAACTGCGAAAAGCTTCATTACATCTCCCCCCAGATCTGGTGTGCGGGCGCTGGTACAGCCGCCGATACGGAATTCACAACGGCACTCATCAGCTCCAACATCGAATTACACGCCCTGTCAACCGGCCGACCCCCGCGCGTAGCCACTTGCATGACCATGTTGAAGCAGCACCTTTTCAGATATCAGGGACACATTGGAGCCTACCTGGTAGTGGCCGGCGTTGACCCGACCGGCACGCATTTATTCACCGTGCACGCCCACGGTTCGACCGACAAGTTGCCCTACGTAACCATGGGATCCGGTTCACTTGCTGCCATGTCCGTTTTCGAGTCCATGTGGAAACCCAACCTTGACAAAGAAGGCGCTATTGCTATCTGCTCCGAGGCCATTTTGGCCGGTATCTTCAACGATCTCGGTTCCGGTAGCAACGTTGACGTGTGCGTGATCGAGAAGGACCAGCCCAGTCAATTGCTGCGCAACTACATTAAGCCCAACGAGCGTGGCCAAAAGCAGCGCGATTACAAGTTCCCGCGTGGAACCACAGCGTGGCTCAAGGAGAAGGTTATCAAGAAGGAGGATATTGGCAAATACGTTACTATTCAAGAGCTGGGCGATGATGAGGATTCTAATGTTGTTGAGAAGATGGAGGTCGACTCATAGATTTGTCTCTTATTAACAATGTACTCGTACTGATAACGGTTAATTTTTGATTCTTGAAGCATCAGATTTAAAGTTATCTAGGTAGACTACGTAGGCTACATCGAAAGAGCTTCTTTTTCTACTTAATTCCAGGTCATGCTATGCAAATAGATATGTTGTAGGTTCTACTTATGTAATGCATTTTATCTGAGGAGCAGTAGGCACAGATGCACGACTGCTCAATATATATCTTTTTATCTATACATACCTATACATATATACAAATATCAAATAGTACACCCATCTTTTTTTCTTCGCATGTACAATTAAGGGAACATCAGCGCACGCATTCGAAAAATGACCCATTAAGCAAGGCGCGGACCGCCTCTGGTTCTTCATGCCGGCGCACAACACGCATAATATAGTCTTCCTGGACCTTTGACACGTGTAGGCCCTCCTGGACAAACCGGGTGATGCCACAATGGTACATGGCGCGCGCAAAATTTGGTTGTACGGGGCCGTTGTGGAGGTTTAAGTAGCGGTAAAGGTATGATACAAGGTTGAGAGCTGCTCTTGGGCTCACTTTGTCCGATGCCGCAACGGATGCTGCCAGGAGATGGATAAATGAGACACAAGCTTGGGGTTCGAGATATAATTGTTTGCCCTTGGATTCTAGCCTCAGGATGGCTTTGACACGTTTCGTGTTGGCAACGGGTTGTTGTCTCCTGCTTGCCATGGCTAGGGCGATCTTTAGGGGTGTATGGAAGGATATTAGGAAGATGATTTGGCGGATTTTCCTGTTGTCTTGCTCGATCATTTTGATCATGTTTTGAATGAAAGTGGCGTTAGTGACGTTGACATCTCCTATCATTCTCAGATGCGAGGACAAGAGATAATGCTTGGTCGAGTTAAACACCTGTTGTTGCAAGGCAGCCTGCTCCAGAGTGATCAGTCCTTCTTCAAGTTTCCGGAAGGACTGCAGAGTTGAGGCATTCTTGATTCGTTTGTGGCTGAGAAGCGTGTAAACCTTACTCAAAACTTGATTGCACGGGACGTCAAGTTGTTGAAGGCCTGTGATCAATTTCGGCAATAATTCTGTCCTATTGCCATGGAATTGCCACATGATACTTGTTGTCACGTTATCGAAAAGTTTCAATATAGAGACCCCGGCAGCATCTACGTTTTTAGAATGCAGATAACTTGGCTGGGACCGGGAAAGTCTTCTGTGTGGTGTAGTATTCAGTGTGCTCCAAATCCAAACCCTGAGGGCGACCCTCAACCCTTTCGACGCTTTCAAGTGATTAGCTTCCTCTAGTTCAGACCAGGCATGTGACGAGAGTATTGCCGGTCTATCGATGTGCATGAGACAGTTCCGCAGTGCCTTGAAAGCATGGGCGCGAAGTGGATCCTCGCGTCTTGAAAAGGCCAGGTTCTCAGCCATCAGAATGATGTATTTCGTAGCAAGACCTGCATCTAATCGGCTCAATAGATCTGGCAAAATCTCGGCGGAGTTACCTCTGTAATTAACGGAATCACCGTTGTTGACAAGGTATTGCAGTAGTATATTGGCAATCGGGCCTGCGGGCAGTTGTTCATAACGGTGATACGTTACAATAATATCAGTTGCAAAGCGCAGAGAGGCATCGTCGCCAAACATCAAAGCTCGGTCGAGAGATGTCTCCAATGTGTCGTCGTCGAGTGCCTTTCTAGAAGACAGAATGTGCAAAACTCGGGACGACATTGAGTGAGAAAGGATTTTCATGGATTCATAGTATGTGACCAAGATTTCCCTGGCTAGACTCAGATAACGATGGTCGTTAAACGACATCAGCTGGTCGACCCATGGCTCAAGGAGACCATGATAAATTTCATGAAGCTTGAATACACTGCATGACTGCAGCGATCCCCAGATGCCGTAAAAGGCTCGAAACAAGGTTTCCGTCTGTGGGTGGTGGTCAGACCGTCTACGGCCACAAATCGACACCGGTAAGAATCGTAGAATCTGACTGATCTCCATGATTGGAACAAGACCTAGGCCTATGGCTTTCGTAGTAACGTCAATGAGCATATTTTTGGAGCTCGCATCAAGGCCAGAGGCGCTGAGACGTTGGAACAGGTCTGCGTAATTGCCCACTCCATATACATTCAGGCTCGTATCACTCATAAACGCAATCAGGTTTTGAACACTAGATGCCTTATTCGTTGTAGAAACCAATTGATAAAAATGGTCGAATATCATTCGGCTGTATTCCGGTTCTTTTCGGAGATCGAGCTGGTACCATTCCAATGCTTCTTTCACATCTTGTATGGTTTTGCATCTTGTCAATGATGATTCGAAGGTGGAATTCTCAGCGATAACCGGATTGACGTTATAATCTGCAGTTTGGGAAGATGCAAACCCCGGGCTGTCTACATGAGCGAGAAACGACGGGCTGGGAGGGGCAGGAGGTTGATCGGAATACGAAAAGACTTCTGAAAAAGATGTTAGCAATAACTCAGTGCAAAGAAATTCCAATTGATCGCTTACCCAAGGGCTCAGGCCAGCGCGACGACCATGGCGAATCGTCCCATTGGCGAATGTGGCCCTTGCCATTGGCGCCGAACAAATGGGCGACATTCGCAGCAGAATCAAATGAGCTTCCGGTACCAGCCAAGTCAGTGTTTCTTCGTTTGGCGAGGCGCTTGCTAGCTTCCAGTGGCCCAGGAACACGACTTCCGTAACGACGCTGGCCCTTCACAAACCTCTGGAAGGTCAACGAAAGAAGCTCGTCGCTGATCCAGACATAGTCGAGGCGAGACGGCACACGCTGTAGCGCATGCCTATAGGCATGGCCGCTTACAGACATGTGAGGACGGAACAATAGAACAATTGGCCAATGTTCGAGGCGATGGCATTGGTGGAAGGCTGTTGGGATGAACGGAGCTTCGAGTGTTTGTGAAGGAACTGCCGGGATGGCTGAATTCGGCTTAGCCCGAGTTTTTAAGCACCTGCCACAACCACCACCTCTCCATTCTACATCACTTCCTTTAATTCCTTTACTTCCTTGAACAAATAAACGGTTTTATGTGGAATGGCTTACAAATTCTGAACTAGGCCTTTTCACGCCGAGAGATTTTTCATAACCAACTTCGGGTCCGGTCGAATATTCAGTGCATCGGGTTTTCCCCGTGAGATCGAGATCGTCTTAGCGACTTGCATTTTTCTTTTCTATTTTAAGCTGTCAAGTCACGTTCGTTTCGTTTAGTGACAACTTGGGGTAATCTGACAGGAAGACAAGCATGAGCACCAGAAAAGTTCTCAACTTGAATGGCTGCTGTGCCGTGTCTAGGTAATGAGTGGATAGACAACTGGGATCGTCTAATGAAGAAGGCTGTCAGAAAGATGACACGACTTGCATTAGTTTACTAGGCCAAAGAGAGAGAGCATTGCTGTCACTTCTTGCAGTAGTCTGTCTTAGCCGAGCGATACATGGGTGTCCTTCTCTTCGGCAAGAAAAGGATCAACACATGCACCTTTATATGATGAGAATTGGCTACCGAAATAGCTTTTGCACTGACTACTTCTACATGACTGGGTTGACTCGGATCTCACATCCCTTTTCTTTTTCCCGCTTGTCTTTCTTTTGACAAAGAATCATCGTCATTCCTTCATACCCTTACCTGGGCTCTCTTTCAGCGTGCATCTCCGCGGATATCCAACAGAAGGAATCCTGAGGTACAACCAGCCTTCATGATCTTCGTGATGAACGAGGACAGCAATAAATCGCTGCAATAATGGAAGCCGGATTTGTTCATTCCCAAAAATCGGTGAGCAAGTTCTCAAAGTTAAATAGATTAATTGAAAATACGACAAAAAAGAAAGCATTGATATACCTACCGTACTGCCGGGATATGCAGTAACCATGAATTTATTAGAATTGACTGCAGGTGGACGATTGCAGCGGTCATAATATAGTTTGCTGGCATTTCCAACGAGACTGACTATGTAGATGGATTGACAACTCGGGTGACCACCCTTGCATCAGCCATGCAACCAGCGAATTGGACAAGCAGAGGAGCGCCATTGGGAACGAGACCATCCCGACTACCTGGTTACACTATTTGTCATTTTGCAGGGGAGGCCTGTAGGCTGTAGGCTGTTCTCGGGGAGAAGAGATGGAGGAAGAGATGACGGAAATGAAAAAAAAAAAAAGAACAAAGAGCAAGAAAAATACATTCCCGATCGTGTTGTTCCACGACTTAAACGAGATACGTTGGCAAATCTCCGATTCGTTACCGATTTGATGCGGGCAACGGATATCGAGATGTTCATATCAGAAGATGCCCGGATCTGGTTATTCCACGAGTTATATTGCGTATGTGTATGCAGCAGCATGCTTGATACTGTCATAGCCATCATCACACGAGTTGTCTGTCGTAAGTATGTAGTTACACGCATACAGCCCGGGTGATGTGATGCATGCAGGATGCGATGCTTACGGGCAAGGTGTCCATGCTTGGGGACATGACCTCTAATAACGCTTCCATGGGAAATAATTACCATGCACGCAGCAGTAAGCGCCCTACGCAAGTGTGCATACAGTAGTAATTCTCAGTATGGAGTTTATTACCCCTCTAACTACTCCGTACCATGTAAAAATTACTACTACATACGTATGAATCATGATAGAGTATATAATCAAGGATCAAGCTCCACCCAACACGCTTATGCATGCCACGAACTTAGTTCAAACGGCCTGGTTTTGTTCCTATTTTTGAGGAATCAGAAAAAAAACTGCTCGGGAATCGGGACGTTGATGGTTGGCGGCTAATTCGCCGGTACTGGTGGACGGAGAGTACTCCGTATATGTACTCCTATTAGCCTAATAGATCATAGATTGTGTTTGTGTTTGTACTATGAATAGTATGACCATGCAATGATCCTGATCATGAAACTTGCACTGGCACAGCAGAACCCCTTAGCTGCGATGAGAAGAAACGAAGAAGAACACGTCGTCAATCCTGTGGGATAGAACTCCCTAGAATAGCTAGCAAGCCAGCCAGCCAGCCTTGGAAAGGAACAGTTCCAATTGCAACTAAAAAAAATAAAACAAAAAATAGATTACACAGGAAAAGAAACTTGTCCTTATACGTAGACATGGCCGGGCCCATCCCTGTTGGCAAACCGCTCTGCCGGGTCTGTCCCCATTCCGCATTCCGGTCCCCGGTTTTGGGACGAAAGATGGCACTTCTTTTCTTCTTCTGCCTTGTCGCCTTGCGGCCCTGGCTTCCCCTTAAATTTCAGCGCAGGGATGATGCTGGCGGGTTGGCCTGGGCGTGGATCTGTCTAGTATCTGCGCCGTAACGCTGCCGGTACGGAGAACTCCGTGTGTTTCAAGGGAGAGTATCAAATGCAAGTACAAAGTACAGACTCCCGAGTAGACAAGAATCGAAGCAGACGATAGACATCGAGTATCATCAACCGGAAATAAACAAGTAACAGTTACATACTTGAAGTCCGTCTGACCGCTGACCACGTCTTTTACGTTAACTATTGACTGACTGACATAAGTGCATTACCAATCAATCCCTTATTAATAAATAATATGCCATCCTCACGCTAGATGGGCTCTGCATATAGTTCAGTCGGGATTAAAAGGCGCTGTGTAACTGCACTGGCGAAGAAACAGGCCCGACCGGAGGGAACCTGGCGGGGGCCACGGCTGAACTAGGGCTTCCCGTCGTGAATTAGCGGGGGCTCCATTTTTTGGGTCTTGCACCTAGTCAGTTTGCCTCTTGGGCCTGCAATGGAACAGACTCAGCAGAGTCATGTGCAAAAAGCGGTCTATCGGCACAAAAGTCTTCTCTGCCCGGGTTTCCTTTATTTTTTTTTCTCCCTATTCCCATACCGCAAGTACGTACAGAGCACCCCAAAGCAAGCAAGCAAGCGCACGGGCCTGGAGGATCTGAAGAGCAGCAAGCAACTGGTTGATCTGGCTGTGTGTTAGTTAATACATAGTTAGCCTGCCTCGTACGGCCGCGTACTAGTCAAACACAATTAAATTGAAATCTCAGAATTGGGTGCGAAATCCCAGCATCCTGGGCCCTTGCTCTAGTTTCCGGTGTCAGTGCAGGGGCTTTAAATAGGTAAAAAACGGTGCTTAAGCCGAGAACTAAAACCACCTACGGACGACGGAGACACGTTGGTATGGTTTAGAATTCAGTTGGAACTGCAACTAAGCTCTAGTCACGCTGAACAGCACATACATAGTACGGGGCATAGAAGACTCTAGAGTATTTTGGAGCATGCAACGGTGTCATTTGGCGCGCGCGTTGCTAGCGGGCTGTATTCATCATGCACGCCCAGATTGCTCTGCAGCAGTGCCATGTACTACGCCGTTCTTGCATGGATGTAATTTTGATATGTTGGATTAACTTTCCGAGGTGCAACTCCCAAGGATTCGGGAAGCGTTCACAGCCTTCTACCTCAGCCTGTATTCGTGACTATGAAAGCTATACATTGTATAGAAATATAGCAAGCAATAGATGGCATGAGCTTCATATCATGGCAATCTTATTGACGAGTGGCTGAGATACAGGCAACGATAGATTAATAGGATCCTGGGATATTGCTTGGGAATCGATGCCTGTTGGCCCGCCATCCCTAATTGGCACTAATACAGTACGTAGTAATACTGTCCACAGGTAGGCATAGGGTCATCAAGTGTCGATCTTTTAAAGGAGCTTTCCACGATGTAATCATGCATGGGTGTAGCTACGCTTTATGGCGGGCGTCCAGCTTGACTTGCCTTTGCTTTGGCATTATACCACCGGAAAAGCCGAGAATAAGGCCAGTGCGTCCACTGCCCTATTGCACGGATGGGATTCTTGCGTAGCCTGTCATAATATGGCCCCATGGATCATAATATGATCATGGGTGCCGTCGATGCGGTATGCACTCTAGGGCCTAGGAGAGCGAAAATATGACAGCTCAGAAACATGAAGAACCAGCCAGCCAGCCATCAAGCAAATCCGACACCTTGGGTCTGAACTCTGAAGTGTTCTTTAACCTTTCTTTTTCCCCCACTTTTTTTTTTCTTGTTTGCTTTTTTCTGTCTCTCCGTGGAATCGGCTGGAGAGGGACTGGCTTTTTTGGGGAGTGTGCATGACCTGTACCAGTCTCTCGGGTAGGCAGGCAGCTAGCTAGAGTGATAGACACTAGACAGTGCAAAATACAAGCCGAAATAAACATTAATTTATTAATATTCTGGGTCCCGGTGGTACGTATTACGACTCATGGTCCTTGACAGCCTCCGCTTTCACTCACCCGGAGAACCAGATCCACGGTACCTCCTCCTATACTACAGCAGTGCTCCACCAGCCAACTTGCTGCTAACGAACCAGCCAACGAACTAAACCATCCATCGTTAAAAGCCAGAGACGAAACCCTGCCTGTTGGGCTGTATGCATTTTCCACCTGTCAAATATTATTAATCTTTTTGTTCCATGTACGATCTCTGGCTTCTCTGCTCTTTTGCCTCGTTCCCTCACCACCACCCAATCAGCTAGCCTCGCCTATACTCTATTATAGCCTTGCCGGAAATGGCAATGACCCCGGATGTAAGTGATTCTCTTTCCTGCGGATTTTTTGCTGCGGGTTTTCTCTTCGCTCCATTCCTTGCCTGCGTGCAGTTATACAGTTTATAGTCATGAACCATGTATCTAATCGGAGAACAGGACTCGTCTACCTGGTTAGTCCAGCCCAATACCAATACATCTGGAATGGGAAGAAACAATACCTTCCAGATTATTATTTATACGTTCTTTCCTGGATCGAATGTAGAAGAGACGACACAAAAAAGAGACGCTGGCTGACCTGGTGTTAATTAGCGAGACCCAATCCCTGACGGAAAGCGTCACTTCATTCCCAATGGAGAATGGACGAACATATCATAGATATCACGAGGGCTGTACGTTTTGACTCGTTCTTACTTTCTGTTCTACCGCTGACTTCTACAGTATATCCATACCCAAATGACGAGCAGGAGCTGGACCGTCTTGATATGCAACATCATATCTGGAAACAAATAAACGAGAACAAACTGCATTTTGCCCCTTTACGAGACCCCAAACGAATCCTGGATATTGGCACGGGCTCAGGGATCTGGCCGATAGAAATGGGTATGTCGACTCTACTCCACTTCTCAAAATGCACGATCCATGTTCTCTCTTTCTAACATATCCTTAGCCGGCCTTTTCCCCGAAGCAAGCATCACCGGCACAGACTTGTCACCCGTCCAGCCCAACGAAGTGCCCCCAAACGTCCACTTTCTGGTCGAAGATGCAACGGAAGAGTGGCTCTGGGACGCCAACTACTTCGACTGCGTCCGACTCAACAACATGGCCGGGGCACTCCCGTCATCTCGAGAGGTAATCCAAAAGGCCATGCGCGTCCTCAAACCCGGCGGCTGGCTGGAATGGCACGATATTGACCCAACACCCAGATGCGACGATGGCACAATGCCGCCGCCCGATCTCGATGGCGGATTCAGCCAGTATGCGCTGCACGACTGGCTCGAGTTGGAAATCAAGGCTGCTGAGGAAGTGGAGCCCTATCGACAGTTCCTCATCGCCCATGGGCTGGCGAAGGAGATGAAGGAAGAAGGGTATTTAGATGTTGATGAACGCATCTCCAAGGTCCCATTGAACCCCTGGCCAAAGGACCGTCGCTTGAAGACGCTGGGTGCCTGGTACGAGGAAAACTGGATGACGGGCTTGTCGGCATACACGTATAAACCGTTCATCGCACTCGGCTGGACGAAACCGGAAATTGAGGTGTTTTTGGTTTCGGTGCGGAAATGTCTTAGCAATCGACATTTCCATGCTTATAATAATTTCCATGTGGTGACTGCGAGGAAACCGTTGCCTGGCGAGCGAAAGCGATAACAAGGGAGGGGAAAAAATAGAAAAGCAAAACAAAAGGCGTCGCATTAGCGAAGTCCCTATCCTATCCACATCATGATATTTGACTGCATCACACTCAGCGACATTTCTACATGGGGTACTCCATACCTACCTACTCTCATACTGAGCAAGCAACGGCATATAAAACAACAACAAAAGACCACGGCATTTACGACTTGAAAATCATAGTCGACGCAACCTCACGTTGGCATCAGGCGTTTCAGGATTCATATTACTTACAGGGTATTGGGAATTTTTCTGCATATATCCCATCGCATGTACACGGAGGGACAGGCGTTTCAGGGAGTTTATTTTCTGTTATAATTGTGTTGTGTGTTTCGGGCAAAACATTTGGAAATGGATACCCATGATTCAGCAACTAGTTAGTTAGCTAGTTAAACTTTAGATTTCTGAAAGGATAGGATAATAAAGGTGGCTAGTTGGAGGTTTTTACCTAGGTATGGGCTGATTATCTGGCATGTCAAATGGGCATCAAAGACGCAGGATGCTAAAGAGGGTGCATATAAATAATGAAGATGGTCCTGACTTTAAAACGTGCAAAAGAAAGCTTCATCTGATATCTAGGCAGAACAAGCGATTCTGGTCATGGTGGTTGCTGTCATGTGACCCCCTTGCCCTACCTGGTCTGTAGTCTGAATTGGAATATGGGATAGTTAGATATGCCATGGCTGTGTAATCACAAGTCCAAAACGTGTAAATTTGATTTATTGTATGTACATCTATGTGTCTATATATCTAGTCTATCTCAACTCGATACTCCATCCCGTCCCAACCCCCATCGGCCAACTTCACGCATCGCTTCCTCGCCGCCCTCCGTCAATCGTCCATCTGCATTCGACGCGTTGGCATCCCCAAGTACGCCCGCCACGCAGCTCCATCCGTTGCGCCCGCCACCCCAGCGGAGCACTTCATTCTTATACCGTTCTCCAGCCTGGCGATCAAGGGACAGCTTGCCCGCCTGGAATACGTCTTGCCAAATCTTGTTGGCGATCGCCCGATCGAATATATAACTATAATATGTGGCGCCGTAGCCGTATAGATGTCCAAAGAATCCCTGCCAGGATGTGAGAGGATTGGTGTCCTGGGGGTCTGGTAGCGTGCAATGCGTAGAAAAGACTTGGTGGTAGATACCGGTGCTATCGATGGATGATGGATTTCCGCCGTCCGCTGGGAACGCATGATAGGCTTGATCGACAAGGGCCATGAGGATTTGCGCTTCATTCTCAACTGCCCCGTAGATATTTCCGTTTGCTGCACGATCTGTCGCCATGCTTTGCATCATACTCTCCGACAAAGGCTGGTCAGTCTGCCAGTGTCGTGCATAAAGGGAGAGAACTTCAGGCGCCGTGGCGAAACTCTCCATGAGCACAGACGGCAGCTCGGCAAAATCAGTCGAACATCTTGTGCCAGAGATCGACTGCAGTGGCGTTTGTCCAATCACGGAATGTACTGCGTGTCCCATCTCGTGGAATAACGTTCTCACACTATGTTCGGAAAGTAGTGTGGGCGGTCCATTGCCAGATGCTGGTGGCTCTGGGAAATCACAGACTAGAGCAATCGTAGGTAGTTGTAGAAGAGTGTTGGATCCTGGAACCATTGCCGTTGCCATTCCATCGTTGGGATGGCATGGAGGGTCCATCGACGCCGATTCAGCAATTTCATCCGCAGATATTTCACGTGCACATCGGAGCGTAAAATGAGCTGGGTTTGGACTCTTGTTCGGTCGAGTAAACAAATCACAATATATCACAGCAATGTGCTGCCCAGACTCGTCAACCACATCCAATCGTCGAACATCAGAGTTCCATGTTTCTCCTGGAAGTGTCTCCTGTGGTACCAGTCGCAGCCCATACAGACGATCCCATAAGCGTGAAAGACCTTGCATCACGGTGCCTAGAGAGAAGAATTCTGGAACTCTGTTCAACTCACGGGACCTTCGAGACATGGAATACTCCATCACGCGCTTCTGAACGTAGTATGCATGATCCCAAGGCTGTAGTGGTGATGTTCCCTTGATACTCTGTAGTTTGGACAGTTCTTCTTGAACCGGAATGCGATTGTTATCGATAAGTGTCGTTAAGAAATTGGAAACTGCCTCGGGCGTTTTGGCCATCTTATCACTCAACGTCATATGAGCATACGAAGAATATCCCGACAATTTGGCCAATTCTGCTCGTTTTTCAAGAAGCTCTTCCAGCCGATGTATTTGTCGCCTGCTCGATGTTCGCGTCGCCATATAAACCTCCTTCCTAGCTTCCTCCTTGTGAATAGATCTAAGCGCCAATCTAGGTTCCATGCCCCAGGTCGGGATGGGGACGCTGTTCCACCTTGATAACTGATGTACAACCACGGGATCCAAACCCTGAACACTGCTCTTGCTCAACACGACATGAGGTTTCGCCGGTTCTGCCCCGTTGACAAAATCAGAGCCTAGCTGACTAATATCATTAGACAAGTTGACAAAGCGTTGGCGATCTTTCGGAGGCATGTGGATTGCGGAATTAGAAAAGTCTTTTATCAGTATCTCAGCAACCATTTTCTCGCCTTCGGTCCAGCAGGATGTTACTGCGGGGTTAGCTGCGGCAATTTTCAACTGGTCATGCAAGCCTGTTGTCGTGTTAAGGATGTTCATATACTCGAACATAAGGGCGTAGGCCTGTGTAGCTGCCTCCTGTATCCTCGGGTCTGGATGGTTGCCTCTGACGAAATCAGACAAATCAATAACTCGACATAGCAGATCACTTAATCGATCGAGGTCCTTCGCCATCGATTTGTATCCCTCCAGCGTAGACGCGCCCAAAACCTTCGACACGATGCGTTGGCATTTCTGCAATGACGTTTGCGCGAATTGGCGGAACCCTTCAGGACTGCTGAGGTATTGGTTTTGCACGATGCCAGTTCGTCTGGAGCTATTTGCCTGACGCTGCGAAAATTCTCGCCAAAACGGACGCGAATCGAAGACTCGTCTTAGTGTCTCATCGTCGCGCTGCTTTGCAAACTTGCTCGCTGTTGCAAAGTCAACGGAGGAATGCCGCTGATCAGCAGCGACGGC
This sequence comes from Talaromyces albobiverticillius, assembly GCA_023721895.2. Classification (NCBI taxonomy): domain Eukaryota; kingdom Fungi; phylum Ascomycota; class Eurotiomycetes; order Eurotiales; family Trichocomaceae; genus Talaromyces; species Talaromyces albobiverticillius. The sequence goes on along the minus strand of JAMBUR020000001.1, from coordinate 2,973,036 downwards.
TGTAGCAAAAGCTCGCTCGGGTTTGGAACGCTGCAGACGCTGCAGACACACGCAGCAGGTCCATGGTCGAGATCGCACCGTATGCAGCATCTTCAAAAATCGGGGTGCTGGTAACCCCTCCAAATTGCATGGCGGTGGTTAGGAAAATATACAAGAGGTGACCCTGTTTTTTGCTCCTATCTTTTCCCGCCCGAACAGCCGAGCGGCCGCAATAGGCTTGGCTCCGGTCCTGCCCTTCCCGATCAACATCAACGTCAGTTCCGCAACGAACTCAAAAGGCTTCAAAAGGCTTCTTCCACGACTGATTCTGCACGCCGTCGCATCCATTGGCCATTGACCTCTTTTGCATTCAAGATGTCATTCCGGCCAATGCTCCAGCGAGTACGTATTTTTCCTATTTTCCCGCCGCTGTTGGCATCGGAAGGGCATGAAAGCAAGATACTAACCGTGTACACAGCGAGCTGTCGCTCCCATAGCGGCGACTTTCCTTGCTGGAGGTATAGCTCTATACCCTCGAAATACTGCGTACGCCGAGAGTCCTCCTGATGCTGTACGTACATTGTGCCTTTGTAGAAGCCTTTGCTTCTCCCAACCTTTTCGGTGTTTTTTTTCCCGATCGACTAACTGTCTCTCAATAGAGAAAACCTATTTACGACGACTACCCTTCCGACTCAGTTCCTGTATTGACGAAGAAGCCCGTTGCCACTCTTCCTCCCCCCCCTCCTCCTCCCTCAAACGCACCTTCAGCAGAAGCTTCTAGCGTCACCGATCTTTTGACGGCGCAAGTCCGCCGAGCCCGCCTCTTCATCTATGCACACTCTCTTGCCGCGGAGAACGGTTTCAATGACTTCCTGTCTCGCGTGCTTCGCGTAGAAAACGCTTTCACCAACACAGTTGCATCTCTCGCACCATCTGCCGAATCTGGTGAACGACTTCTTCCAGGAGGAGTCTATGTTGTTGTGTCAGCGATGGCTGGATCAATTGTCTCTCGGAATCGCGGAATCATTTTACGGACAGCGACTCCTCTCACATTCGGTACCGTTGCCGCCTGGACTTTACTGCCTGTGACCATGCGCAATATTTCTGATTTGGCCTGGGAATACGAGAAGAAAGTACCCGCCGTGGCCGATAACCATCTCAAGGCCCACAACTACATTCAACACGTTTACACAACTGGAGTTGCCCACAGCAAGATGGGCCGTGTCATGTTGGAGGATAAAATCGGAGACGCACGAGAGTACCTCGAGGAATGGGTCAGAAAGGGCCGATGATTCAATATATGATTGCTCTTGAGCACGGCGTATTTGGTACGATCATTTCATTTTAGTCTGATCGTTTCTATGCCCTATGTAAAATCTATCACTCTACCAAGGTCTGTGTGGATTGTTTATCATGTTTCAAAAGATGTTTTTCTAGACTTCAAATTTTTCCTTTGTGTGATTAGTTGGCATACAAGGCGTGTTTACTTCCTAGGTATATGAATGCAATATTTGCCATTCCACCGGTCTAGTTCACTTCTGTAAGCGGTCGGCCGAGTACTATTTAAAAAACGAATCATATTTATTATTACAAAGATGCAAGTCATAAGGTTACTACGTCTGTCCAGCAGATTCGCTTTCTTCGCCGCCCTGCGCTGTATTGGCTGAACCTTGCGGCGGGCCTCCAATTTTTGGAGGTGGTGCAAGCGGCGTACCTTTTCGTGAAGGTGCAAAGTCCTCCTCTTTGCTCTTTTTCTCTCCCTCGGCAAAATATTCATCAAATGTTTTACTAGGCGAGATGGCTGTATGGCGATTCTTTCGTCCTGCTTTGCCTGATCGCGGAGGAGCGGCGTGGTTCAACGCACCAGTAGGTGACGACAATGGAGGAGGCGTAGAAATGTTTGCAGGAACAAGATAGCTTTCCGTAGCAGCTGCTGGGGATGTGGTGGCAGCATATGGCTCCTTTGGTCGCTCCTGGCCGTCCTCCCTTGTCTCAAAAACAAGTTCACCAGGACCTTCAACCTCCTCTCCTAAGCCCACAGGTAGTCTGTGTAATGCTCCATATCCAAGGACAGCACCTAGCGCACCTTCTCCTCCCCAGCCTCTTGTTGGCACCAGTTCCACTTCTCGAACAACATCGAACTCGCTATTGTATACCCATAACACTAGACTCCGATTGAGGTGATCCTCCACCAATTCACCCAGTGCAGACTCTCCTCGCAGTGTGCCGCTTGGCGATCCTAATATATAATCAGAGTGCTCTAACAGGCCTGCTAGATAGGCGGGGCTAAGTGGTGAAGGTATTGACAGGACATGCCAGATGTGTTGTGAAGCGGATAATGGAGCGAGTTGTAATGTAAGGCCCAATGAGGGATTCTCTTTGGACACTGGTATGGAAATAGTGTGCGACCTTTGGCCCTATAAGCTGATTAGCGCATTCCCATACAGATAGAGGTATACAGTTGTTGCTTCTTACCTTTGCGCTCCAGATTTCTAGAGACACGCTGGAACCGGCGCAGTTGCGGACTTCTGTGACAAAGAGGTTGTGATCAGGTTCTTCCTACAAACAGAACTTGTAAGTGAATGGCATATAAGAAACTAGGGGCTCAGATTCGCACAATTAGATGCCCGTTTATTCCAATGATAAAATCAAACCACGGCTCCAGTGGCAGGTCAGCATCCTTGTTGCGGAGTATTTGAAAACCAAACGAGTTGTCACCGGGGCCGTTCGCATTGTGCTGCACACCTTCGCTGTCGAGCCGTCCGATGAACCTATTCAGCGCACCAAACATGGTTCAAGAGAAAGGAGTTCCTCCGGTAATTCTAGAAAATAATCTCAGATATTCTTGCAAGTGCCAGGACGTGCTTCGGCTCCTCCCCGCATGGATATAGAGAGCTGTCCAGAACGGGAACAGACAGGCAACAAACAATGCAAACATGTAGCTTCCAACGGGCAGGCGCCCATGGGCAGCTTCTTCAAAAGTCGCTGCGCAGCCATGAATTCTGCCATGCCAACAAAAAGCCCGTCCAATATAACAGCCTACTGCAATGAGCGAGGCGGCTGAAGAAGTAGCCCCTCCCGAGGTGCACCATTATAACGACATAAGCGAAGTTCCTTGGGACATCCAAAAGTAAGGCCCAACCCAATAAATATTTCAACAAGCACTGAGCTGACTTGACTTCTAGCTATTGGCATCAGCGACACCGCATCTTCTCAAAATATGAAGAAGGCGTCTGGCTGACCGACGAGGCCTGGTTTGGTGTCACTCCAGAGCCAATCGCAAAGTATGTATTACCATTTTTCTCTACCCACGCCCGTGCTAACAGGTCATTTTAGTAAGATCGCAGAGCATATAGCAACATCTACCCCGAAGGACAAAGCTGTTCTGATAGATGCATTCGCTGGTGCAGGTGGTAATAGCATAGCCTTTGCCAAGTCTGGACGATGGAAGCGAGTTTATGCCATTGAGAAAGACCCTGCTGTGCTGGCTTGCGCCAAGCACAATGCTAAAATATACGGGGTTCAGTCACAGATCACTTGGTTCGAAGGTGACTGTTTCGAAGTACTAAAGAATCTATTGAAAGACTTGGGGCCTTATAGCATTGTTTTTGCTAGCCCTCCTTGGGGAGGTATGATATTTCGGTTTCCTACATTTTTGTCTGTTTGCTGGATGCTGATTAGCCCTTAACAGGTCCTGGATACCGGTCAGATGAGATTTTCGACTTGAATTTGATGGAACCGTATTCATTGAAACACTTGTATCAAGAATACTCACTCTTCTCCAAACACATAGTTCTCTACCTTCCGAGGACCTCGGATCTCAGGCAGTTGGCTAAAATAGTTGACGACGGGGAAAAGATCCATGTGAAGCACTACTGCATTGAGGGTGCTAGTAAGGCACTTTGTGCTTACTATGGGGATTTCAAAATGACAGCAGCGGATGAAAACTGAGTCGTTGGATCTTGACGTGCGTCTACAAACAGACACGAAGGAACTAGCTAGGCACTGCCAGCGGTACTATTCTCGCGCAGCTTTCTATTCTGATAACATAATATAACTATTGCCTGGTGTGGTTGTCTAAAAATTATACCCACAGAAAGCCGCCAGCACAAATGACCGTTAAACTTTGCAAAATTCCCTACGTACCTTTTTAACCTAGGAAGGTTATTTCTACCTTCGGAGAGAGAGCGTAGGTCCTATGACTCTTTGCTGGATTCTCACTGCGGCCTTGAACGAAGATCTACCCTATGAAAGAAAAGGATCGAAGAGATGTCTTATCTAAAGCGATGAAAAACGATCAATACCAACATAGAAACACAATTATTTATATCTCACCGCCAGCACTTTTGCCGGCAGAACGACTTCGGTACTACGGCGGACTACAAGGACGTACTGTCTCTTGGCCAACCAGAGGCTGATATTCTAAAAGCGGTAAGCCACAGCCCTCGTGCAAGTTCTGGACTTGTCGTCCGCCGTACAAGGTAATCGCAGGTGGCTCACCAACTATTGTATTGAGCTCCGCGATCACCTCACCCAAGGTTGCTTATACTCTGACATCCCTCTCAGCTACACCACAGATCGCTTAGGTCGACGACGACGACGACTACGCGATCCTGATGGATGGTTGAAACGCTCAACTCTCACTGCAGCTGAGGCGGTTATCCTCACTCGAGTCTCAGACACACCTGCCGAAGATTGCCCATCATGCCTCACGCCACCGAAAATGGCGCCAACGTCCCCGACGATCTTGATTTTCAGAATGTTCTGGCTCAGATCAACGCTCCAGATGGCGGTTCATTTGATTTTATGGGACGGGATCTAGAAACCGGCGAAAAAGCGGACGATGCTATCGACTTCGAGGATTTTGACGACGATGACCTCCCTGAAGAAGAGGGCCCCAGTGTCTCCGCTCCTCAAGTGTTGGAAGTAAAACAGGAGGGTGATGTGGATACAGACAATCTCTTTTCGGGCGATCTTTTCGGTGATGATGATATCCCCGCTGGACAGGAAGCTGGAGACGAAGTGGACGATTTATTCGGTGATGGATCTCTATCTCCTGTCGCTGACCACGCAGACACAACGGACGATTTGTTTCTAGAACAAGGCCAGCTTACCGGGATAGAAGAAAGCGCCGCCTTACCACCTCTCGAAAACGCACCAGACGAAGATGGCGACATCGACCTTTTTGGCGAGGTTCCGGAAGGGCCTGTCCCAGCTACAGAAGAAGATATGGATCCGGCGACGCTGAATGCGTGGAGAGAACAACAAGCGCTGTTTGCGAGATCGGCTGCTGCCGCAGTTCCTGGACCTGACCACATACCTGCTCCGCCTGAAAATGACGAGGAACTACTAAAGTCCTTATGGCCCAACTTCGACCGAGACTCCTTCCCACGATTCGTTGAGCTTTTCCGTCATAAGAAGGCACACTATCTTGGGAAACAAGCTACAAAGCCTCCGAAAGCCGTTCTGCCCACTAAAATCAACCTCGAATTTGGTTTAGATCAAGAGCGGATCTTCAAAACTGGCGGACAGGGGAACAAGCGTGCGTTTGATTTCGAAAATCAGGGATTAGTTGCACTACTGCAAGCAGATGATTCTCCCGTGGAATCCGAGGACGATTTCGATGCTGAATTTGACGATTCGGAGGTTCTCCCCGGAGGCGTCACCATGCAAGATCTTCGGGTCCTGTGTACTGATTGGGACGTCAAGACTGAGATCTCAGACGTGGATATGGAAGAAGAACCTGTATTGCAAGAGGCACCGGCCGTACATATTGATGAGACTACATGGTCACTGGATATGGAGGACGTGCAGCCTAATAAAAAGCGCAAGCTAGGACGAGAACCACACGAGCTTCTGAAGCTGTCTGACATTGAGATTCCTCTTCTTGATGACCCCACACGCCTAACTCAGCAAATTTCCAAGAAGATTGTTATCGATATGAATGATCCTCGCTTGCTACTTGATACCAGACCAGAGGCTGTGTTGCAAAAACCGAAAACTTTGCCCAGTCACGAACGGGATGAAATAGACGTCAATACTACTAAACGCCTCAACCAACGCTATAACATCTCCAACGACGATGCCTATGATATGCTCAAAGAAAACCACCAGAGCAAAGTTCGGAGCACACTGGGTAATGCCGCCCTCGAGCATAGCATGCCGGCTTTACGGTTGCAATGGCCATATTACAAGACCGAACTCTCAACGACTGAAGCTCGGTCATTCCATCGTCCCGCTCTATCTTTCCGGCCGATGGTCAGTTCCTGGTTCAAGAATTCTCCTTCTGTCAAACGCAAGCATCAGAAAGGGAAAGATGCCAAGACTCTTTATAATTCTACCAAATCCATGTCTATGGGAGACAACTCAACAATGCTGTTGTTAGAATATTCAGAGGAGGCCCCCATGATGTTATCCAATTTTGGCATGGCAAACCGCCTTGTCAACTACTACCGTCGAAAGAATGCGGACGATGCTACTCGTCCAAAGGCTGAGATTGGTGAGACGAATGTCTTGCTGCCTCAGGATAAGAGTCCGTTTTCCATTTTTGGACAAATTGACCCAGGAGAAACCACACCCGCCATTACCAACACCATGTATCGCGCCCCCGTTTTCAACCACCAACCAAAGTCGACGGACTTTCTGATCATTCGAGGCACTACCCAATCCAATGGGTCTGATTACTACATAAAAAATCTAGAGAATGTTTATGTAGTTGGCCAGCAGCTTCCTTTGACAGACATTCCTGGGCCGCATTCACGAAAAGTTACAACAGTGGCCAAGAACCGCCTGAAAATGCTTACTTTCCGGTTGATGAAGAAAGAGGGAAACATGCAAGTCTCGATTAACCAGGTCACCGCACATCTTCCAGGATCTTCTGATATGCAAAATCGACAAAAAATGAAAGATTTCGTTCATCATGACAAGGACACCAAAATGTGGGTTCCGATCGGAAACATCCCGGGCTCGGAAATTATCAGATCTTGGATTCAACCAGAAGATGTTTGTCTGCTAGAGGCTATGCAAGTCGGACTCCAGCATCTTCATGATACTGGGCACGATAACGGCGCTGAAGATGAGGACGATGAGGGCGAAGGCGAAAACTTCGAACAACAAATGGCGCCATGGCGTGCTACTCGTAACTTCACGATGGCATCTCAAGGCAAAGCTATGTTGAAGTTGCATGGTGAAGGTGACCCGACTGGTCGTGGCGAGGGTTTCAGTTTCATCAAGACATCGATGAAAGGCGGGTTCCAGGCCATTGGTGAGAGTGCACAAGAAAAAATGGAGAAAAGAGAGCAAAAGGACTCTGGCGGACACAGCTACAACGTGGCTAGACAACAGAGGGCATATGAACAGTCCATTCGACATATTTGGGACGCCCAGAAAGCTAGTCTGTCATCCCAAGTAGAAGCATCTGATATTGACAGCGATCTGGATCAAGATGACGAAGAAGAGTTCAACAAGCCTACGCCACGAGAAGCTGCGACACCGTCTTTCCGTCGTGACGATGAGAGCATGAGTCAATTTAGCAGAATGAGTAGTCGCAGTCAACGAGGCAAGGTCTTGAGAATTGTTCGAGATTTCAGGGACGATAACGGAAACGTTTATCAGAAGGAACAACTAGTCTGGGATCCACGTGTTATACGGAAATACATGCAGCTACGACATCGTGTTGAAGCTGTTAACACCCAGTTCGTTCCACTCTACAGTTTCTTGATCCCGTTGGACGATGCTAACAGGTCTACAGGCTTGCCGAATTACAGCCGACAGGCGATCCAGAGGTGGATGCACGCAATAAGAAATTGTAAGAAGGGCATACGAAAAAAGACTGTTCTTTACAGAAAGCTAACTTTTAAACAGACTGGAAGCTGAGCTGACACGACTGAACCGCAATAAAGAGCGACGATTTGCTCGCGAAAAACAAAAAGGAATAGGCAGGACCCCGATTGGCGACTCTGAAGAAACAGGGACACCTTCAAAATCCGGTGGAACTACAACGCGGAAATGTGCCAACTGCGGTCTTGTTGGACATATCAAAACAAATAAAAAGTATTTGCCCTTTCTCCCTTCTCATTGACGAAAGTGATTTAATTACTAACTCCTTATTCCAGACTTTGCCCCAAGTTAAACGGCAGTGCGCCGCCTGACGACGGCGTCAGCGAAACGGCATTCTCCATGGTTGCCTCGTCCACTTTCTAAATGAGAAGTTCATAACCCAATCATTTTTCCTTTTTATTTGGTTATCAAACCATCATCATAATCATTTCAACAGGCGTTCAACATCTTTTCTTTTATTCCTATCATTGTCTGTTTCTATTGTGGTCTTCTTTTGCATATACCATTGGTATCGGACGGATCGATGGGTGGAGTTTTTGTTTGTCGATTTATCTTTCTTTTTCCCTCTTCAAACATTCTCGAAGATGGAGCATGTACTTACATATTTTAGATGAGAGAAGACCTATTCATGTCAACTACTTTGTATTGATGTGTTGGTAATAAATTATTATGCATTGATCCATATTAAGGTATCTGATACGTATAAAAATCAATCCGTGAGAAGAACAGTGCTTGGCGATTGCCCGTTATGAATATGACATTTCCTATCGATAGGAAAAACAAAAAAAAAGCTCTCTACCTATATAGGTAATGCGAGAAGGAAAGATAAAGACATCCGTGGATGTAAGAAAGAAAGACACGAGCCAGTGCTCTTTTGGGTGGATTCCAGCTCTCGGGATGAAGCGCACCGTATATGATATTTTCTCTCCTCCAATTCAAGACATGATGAATCCCATAAAATAGAGTACTCTAGAAACGATCAGACAAGAGACTCCTACCACGGTCTATTTCTAAAACGTCCCTGACAGATTTTGGCCGGCGCCAGGTATAGCCCACGAAAGCTGCTTTGGTCCGAAGATCTAGAGCTGTTGGCCCAACAACTGCATCTCGAAGGATTTTATCGCGTGCTCTTTTCTTATCTTTGTTCTTCTTTTTTATGGCCGCGTTTTGGTCCACATCAACTTTTTGGATGTCGTCTCCTGCCATTTTGGACACCGGCGGATTGGGACTGGGCAGCGGTGCACCTTCCATTGGCTGGGGATTTGCCTGTGGAATGAAGGCGTCTAGGAAGTCCAAGTTCTCCCCATCAGAGTAGTTGGGGTATTCCCAGACCTTTGCTTCCGGGACATATGGTGGACGATGACGGAGCATATCTCTCCAAGGAATTTGACGGAAGAATCGGTGGGCTTTGATATCACTCGCATCATCACTATAGACGTGACTACCTCTATAACGAGAAGTCCTAGGATCTGCAGCATTGGAATAAACCGGGTTGTGCATGCCATGCCACAAGGCACAGTTATTGATCTTGTATCCACTACTAGATAACCTGAAGTCTTTCCTTTGCAGCAGCTGTCGAATCAAGTCAATTGCATGGTATGATACTATAAGATCACTTAATCGTTCCTCGGGGAAGCCCAGAGTAAACCTATGGTGCTACAAGGCGTTAGAACACATTTGGTCAAGGAAATATTGGAATGCTAACCACTATATATTTTTTCGTTTCATCCCTATTCTCTCGGTAAAAAGGGGTCACGCCGTAAAGGCACTATTTTCCGTCAGTCTCTTATGTCTCTTTGTCGGCTTAGGGTGTAGATACCTCGTAAAGTATAATGCCTATACTCCAATAGTCACATCTACCATCATAGGGTTCTCCGAGTATGATCTCAGGTGCCATATACTGACTCGTCCCAACAATACTTCGAGCAAAACGTCTCTTTCCGTTCCGGTCACGCCAATCAAGCATACGCTCACCATCTGGAGGCAAACTCGCATCTTTCCAGCTTTGCTGAAATAGGACAGACTCCGATAGTTGCGATTTCTGACTCTCGGATTGATCTTCAGTATCTCCCTGAACGTCAATGCCTAATTTGGAAATCAAGGAGTACCGATGGTTATTAAAATACGCTTGGTTATGTGACCAATGGCCATCAAAAGCGAGTCCAAAGTCAGCAAGTTTCAGATGCCCAGAAGCTGAGATTAGAAAATTTTCTGGCTTCACATCTCGATGAATCCAACCCAGGCGATGAGCTTCCTCAACGCAGAGGATCATTTCCGCCACATACCACATGGTATCTCGCTCGGAGAGCACTCCATGCCGAACAAGAAGGCCAAAAAAGTCGCCGCCCACCTCATACTCCATGACAAGGTAGAGATGACTAGCATCTTGGAAGCTAGCAATGAGAGGTACGATCCATTTTGATCTTTCAGACGCGGTCAAGAATTCTCTTTCGGCGCGTATATGACCTTCCTGGGAAAGACGTACCATATCCGCCTTGCGGATAACCTTCATTGCATATACATTTCCCTGCGTTCTTCTCTGAACATTCCTCCGTGATGTGAAACCATCTGATGCATGACTTGATTTTGTCGTAAACAGCCGACCATATCTACTACCTCTGAGTCCTTCAAGTGCTGTACTGGAGTCCCTTCCTCGATTTGCCGAGTTCTGTCCAAGGCTTTTTTCTTTGACTAGTTGGACAATTCCGAAACTTCCCTGACCCAGGACTCGAATGACTTCGTAACCTACACTTGAGATGGTATCAGGATTATGAAAACGATTTGATCGAGTCCTGAGAACTCGAGACTGGCGTAGATATTCACTCTCCTGAACATTCCACGCCTTACGCGCCGCAATTCGTTCTACGTTGGAAAATGGTAGTGCGCACAAATGTTCGTCAAGCTCTTGCAACCTCTGATTACGACTGTCCTGAGTCACATCTATTGAGTTGAAATGTGTCTCGAAGAACACTTTTGCGGCTGCTGTCGTCTCTACCGTGACTATAGACGGTGTGATCTTGGGCGTGGCGGCCGATGGTATTGATGGAGCAGATCTGCTGGACTGAGCCCAAACCTTTTGTGCACAATCCTCATAACCAGAAGAAAATACGGTAAAGGGCGTCGACACACCATCCAAGGAGCTACAGTAATCAGTCTGACTGAAGACAGGCGAACCCTCAACTGACGGATCGGTGCTTCCTAGTATTGAGCCGTCCCATTTGTTATGTGATACAACTGGACAAGAGCCGTCCATATTCACAACCCCTGGTCTATGTTTAGCCCTTGAACGGCGGATCACAGTGTGTGGTCCAAAAATTGACAGTTTCTGCGACAACCGGTGAAGCAGAATTGGATTTCGATCAATTCGATTGATTTGAGCGTAAACATTATGTGCAATTTCATTGCGCCCTTGAGACGACCCATCTGTTTCTGGAAGAGAGGCATCCGTATGTGAAGCCGAGCACGCTGTTTGATAATCGTCGAGTTCCACTGGCGTCTCGTCGGAGTACTTGGAAGAGTACATTGAGGCGTGTCCGGCCTGTAGGATGTCTAATTCTCGATCTGAAGAATTTGTAGAGCACGGGGAGCTGATACCCATGGAGTCACTCAATCCTGTAGCTAAACAAGATCAGCCTCTATCCGACTGCCCCTGGTTGTGAAGCACCTACTAGAATGCTCGTAGTTCCCAGAGCTCCATAATCCGAGCCTTGACAGCAGTTTTGCACCGCTTCTTCTGAGCTTCGAAGCTAGTCTGCTGGATGGTTGCTCCTTTTGCACACTGGTGCGTGCTATGGAAGGCGGTCTCGCATTGTCGCTAGGTTGTTCAGGATACTCTCTGACGACGACTAGTCCGTTGACCGAAGTTGCCACTCTCAAGCGACCTTCGGAAGTTTTTGTCTTTCGCTTCATCATCGTGGGCGCTTTCGTATGTATACTGGAAGGGGCGTACCAAGGGTGTAGTAGCCGAGTATATATAAATAAACCTCGGAAGCACCTATCGATGTTTCAGTGTCGTCGATAAAATGAGTGTTAGAGAAATGACTGTATGGGTTTGAATTCATTGAAGATGTTCAAGAGGTAAGCCTCAGGTTTGTTCCTTCCTTCCTTCCTTCCCAGTCTTGCAGTACGTGCCTGAGGCAGACATCTTACTCAGAAGAGAGAGATATAAAGATACAGTCATCATATTGAGATTTTCTATCGCACATGATGTTTCCTAAAATTGGTAATCGACAGAAGGAAAAGAAAAATAGACACAGTACAAATTCAACTTTTTAACATATGAAAACAGAAGGGAAAAAAAGCATGAAACAAATGTCACAACTAACTCCGTACGCGATCTGGTATCCTCATCCTATTCAAATGCAACAGATTCTTCAGAAACACACAAAACATGTCGGATATTCTGAAACCTGAGAAGAAACGTCACTTCAAATGATGGCTAAAGACATCAGGGATGGAAAAAAAGGCCCGTTTAGTAAGGAAAGATATCACACAAGGCATCCAGAAGAGGAAATTTATTTGATTTCCAACAGCTTGACGTCAAAGGTAAGTCTGGAGTTGCCTGGGATACCAGGAACACCCTTCTTTCCATATGCGAGATGAGCCGGGATGGTAAGACGACGCTCGCCACCTGCAGCCATACCAGCAATGCCGATATCCCAGCCTTTGATAACCTCGCCCTTGCCAAGCTTGAATGTGAAAGGCTTGCCCTTTTTGTTGGCTAAAAATTAAGAAAGTCCCGTTAGTTATTCCAGTCTTGGATGTTCATCTCGAATCGGTACCGAACTTACAGTCAAAGACCTTTCCATCATCGAACTTTCCGATGTAACGCATAGCGACGGTGTTTCCACTCTTAGCAGCTGCTCCCTTTCCAAGCTTCTTGTCGTCAATCTTCACTCCCTGAACTTCCTTCACGCCCAATGTGCCAGTTGTTTTCTCGGAGGCCTTCTTGTCCTGGCTGGTGGAAGGAGTTGGGCCCTGTTCCAAGTTTTTGGCGAACTGAACTTTCTTGTCTGTCTTGGTCTCCTTTGCATCTTTCTTGGCCTCAACTGGAGCAGCGTCGCCGTTGTTCTTCTTCAGCTTTTTCTGCTGCTTCTTATCACCGTTGATAGCGGGTGTCTTTGAGGCTGACTTGGCCATGAGATCGTCAAGGCTGGCATCTTCCTCGGCAGCGCGCTTGTTCTTTCCTTTCGCAACCAGTTTGGGAGCTTCGGCCTCATCTTCGGAGTCGATCTCGGCGATACGAGGATCATCCAGATCGTCGAGGTCATCACTCTCTTCGCCACCGTTAAGGAGGTAGTCCAAAGCATCCATGTTCTCCAGCTCATCCTCGTCAGGTGAGAGGTCATAGTCGTCATCATCCTCATCCTCATCCCCCTCATCATCGTGCATATGGTCGTGTCCGTCGCCAGCAGGAATGAGGAAATTACCGGTAATGTAGACAGTGTGTGTACCGGAGACCTTGAAAAGAATTCGCTCATCCTCCGCAAAAGTCAAGTCAAGAGGTTGTTGGTAGTGCTATTACACTTATTAGCTCTAATTCTGAATTATAATATGGGAATTATGCGCGCAAAGAGGCCACTTACCTTGTCAGTATCTAGGGTGCAGACAACAACCTCATCAAGGTCAAGACCCTCCTCATCATCCTCTTCGTCCTCGTCCTCATCACCAGTAGCGGGGGCCTTGCCCTTGAGGAGCTGTGAGATGACTGATTTGATGTCAGTTTGCTGGTCCGAGTCGGAGTCTCCGCCCTCCTCCATGGCGTCCTCCAAGTCCTTGAGCGCGGCGGCTTCCTTGCGCTTCTTAGCCTTTTCCTTGTCGCTGGGTCCACCATTGAGTTCATCGTCATCAGAGTCTTCCTCGCTGTAATCTTCATCGTCATCCTCGTAGTCCTCATCATCATCTTCGTCAAAGTCCTCAGGAACGCGGACGACTTTAAGGGTGGATCGGGAAGGTTTGTTGGTATCAGCGTCGTCCTCATATTCAGGCGTAGCATCAGGGTCAATAGCAGCCATGCTTATGCGCAACTTGATACAAATTGATTGTCAGTAAGACAGCTAATGGTAGTTATTCCAGATGATTTAAACTCACCATGGCAGCTGCACCACGAGGCAGAGAAGGCACCATGATGCCGCCCGGTGGCACCTGGACCGAATAGAAAGCGACAGGCTGAGCCATTGTGAATTAGCAGTTACTTTTGATACAGCTTTTTTGTGAAAAAAGATAAGATGCAACTGTATGAGCTGTAAAAATGAGACAAAGAAAAAAAGAGAGAAAAGAGAAGGAGGTGCTGGAATTAACAGGCCCAGATAGGAAAACAGAAAAAAAATTTATGGATCAACAAAAGTGAGCGGAGATAAAGGCGGTAAGAGCTGCCGTGGTTGCTTGGGAGAGCTTTTCTTTTTTCTATGGGCCCCACCAGCCACAAGCCACTCCCATGGAACAGCACGAGGAAAAGATGGCAAAAAAAAAAAAAAGCTTTATCACTGAATTTGTGACTTCACATTGTTATACAAAAAATGATGTTATGAGTATGTACTATATATGCATATGGCTATGCAATGTCTATATAAAAAGCGGGCATCGCATCATGTCGAGAACTCTGGCGTGGGCAGCCCTCTCTCCTCGAACCCAGCAGTAACAGAGCGCTGTACAGTTTTCAGAGCCTCATCCCACGTGGTTTCAGATTGCGAGCTCTGCGCCTGTTCTGTGCCTCTCGTCGCGCTGCTCACTCCATCGGACTCATTTGTAACCAACCATCCTAGCCACTCAGCAACCGAAACAGCCTTTTCCAAATCCCGTTCCTCGACAACCACGCGCTTGAGGTAGAGTGCCAACGCATCTACGTCCTCGACAAACGGTGCCTCCGTTGCAAAGGCGGAGAACCAAGCAGCCACTGCTTCTCGTAGATCCGGTAGCGCTGTCAACTTCGTAGACGTAAAAGTCGGTCGCTCTGGAAGAGGTCCCAGGTTAATTCGCCTCTCAGGAACCGAAGAACTAGATTCAGCAGGTGTGGTTGGTCTAGCAGCGACTATTGTCTGGCGGGAAGACGGTGCAACTAGGTTTGACTGTTGACGTAAACGTTTTTGTCGCTCCTCTTCTAGTACCTCTGCCCGGATATCATCAGGGAGAGCCGACAGAAAATCCTCTGATATCTCAGATGTCTCTTCAGTGTTCGGGACAGCGGTTGGCTGCGTCTCATTTATAGCATTTCGAGTTGTACTAGTTCTGGAAAAATTGAAGTTCGATTGCATTAAACCTGAACGAGCTGGTTTCACGGGATTGACAGACGATTTAGGTGGTCGACCACGCCGTCTTTTAACTGGCGTCGTGGGCCGCTTGAACACAGGCGCTGCGCGTGGCGGCGGAGGCGGAGATTGGGGAGCTGGGCTCTGAGATTGCTCGGGTCTTAGCTCATTTGTGGGCTGCGCGTAGTATCCTAGAATTTCTGATTGAATGTCCTCCGGCAGAGCCTTCAAGATTTCAGGATCTATCTGTGACTGCGAGGGAAGCTGTTCCCCTCCAGAGGTTTGCTGCTTTGGTGCCGGAGATGGAGAGGTCTCTCGGCGCGTAGAAGGCTTGCGTACCAACATGGATCGTATGTCAGCTGGTAATTCTGCGACTACTTTGGGATCTGGTTGAGTTGGCATGATGAATTGCGTCCCAGAAAGGTTCAAAGGTTTGAGTGAGTTGTCGAATGCAGGTCGACTATCAAGCGATTCAACAGCATCAGCACTGGCTCCATCGCCTTTATGAGGGCTCTCGAGCAGATCCGGGTCAGGTGCCTGAATCGATCTCTTAGCAACTGGAGACGTTTTGAATTTCAGTTGCTGCTGACTGCTTTCAAGACGACTGCCGGTTGTTGATTTTACTGGTTCCAATTTAGTCATCTGGATCCCTAACCCACGTAGATCACCGGGACTGAAGCCAAAGCTTCGCAGCATGGCAATTGCCTCCTTGCTAATGATATCAGTTGCATTCGTCGCGACACCGAGCAGGACACTCTTATTAAATACGTCGCATTTCCCATGACCAAGATGTTTGACTGGTTCCAACGGCGCATCTGCAGAGCGTCTCATGATGCGAATAGTGAGTTGTTTGCCTTTCACTAAATTCTCAACTAAACGGCGATGGAGTTCATCTGAAAGATTCTGAACAAAGTCTTCGGCCTGAGTCTGGTTGATGAAACGAATGCCCCAGTTTATTTCTGCAGATACGGACTTCCGCATTGTCTGTATTCCCACTTCTGTCTTGTCAATACCTCTGGCATAATCCCAGAGCTTAGCGCCAGTTTTGGGACCAAGGTGAGAAGTCAGTCTTTCGCGTGATAGATCACGCAGGTCCTTGACAAACTTGACCCCTATCTCTTCGAGTTTGCCACCCAAGCTGTAGGCAACCCCCGGGAGATCTTGGACTGTCAAATTTCCCATGAAATCTAATACTTCGTCAGGCTTGAGCTGAAATTGTCCTGCAGGCTTGGCTTTACGTAGTGCTACTTTTGCCTGTAAAATGTTGCCTCCAATACCCACTGATACAGCACATCCAGTCGTCTCTTTGATTGTGTCTTTAAGCGATGTCGCAATTTCATCGGCTTTGGCTTGCTCTCGATAGATTGAGCCTTCAGAGATACCACGCCCCTCGGACCCACCGGCCTGCAGACATTGCACAGTGACATCAATAAGAGCTTCGTCGATGCTGACGCTCTGCACAATTCCGTCAATAGCAAGGATGCAACTGTAAAATCGACGGCTAGCTTCTTCATAGGCAGGAAAATCATAGGACAAGACCTTAAGTTCCGGGCATTGTTGCAGTGCTCCTTTCATCCACATTCCATTTTTGATTCCGAAGGCACGGGCTGGGTAATTACAACTGGCAATTTCGGAGCCACTTCCGGTCCCGTGAGCGATGGCGACCGGTTTGTCGACCAATTCTGGATGATGCTTTTGTATTGATACAGCAGCGAAGAAGCTATCAAAGTCAACATGCAAAACGTATCTGCGTATCCCAGGCATACGTCGTTTGACATTTTGATCTGAATTTCCTTTCTCCTGAGTAGCTGCTTGCAACTTTGCTTTAAGTTCGGCTTTCCAAGTTGACAGATGATGAAGCCGAGATTCTCGATAATATTGATTTAAGAAATCTGGGTTAACAACGCTTGACTGCCTCATACGAGGATCGGAAAGAAGCAAGGCGTTGTACTCTTCAGGAGTCATTCCTGGTTTCACTGGGATAGTCTCTCGCACAAGCTGGGCTTCAGCTGGAACAGCACCGGGGTCCTCCGCTTCAGTTTCCAGTTGACCAAGCCCCTCGGCCTGGTCTTCAAGAGCAGGTGGTGGATCATTGTCCTCAGTCTCATCATGCATATTGTTCCTAGGTACTTTAGGCGTCGGAGAAGCTAGAGTCGGGAAATCACCATAGTCGGTGTCTGCGCTGGACTTGGGATTACTTGATGCAACTTCAGCCTTTTCTGCTTCCGGTGACGCCGTCATATACTGGTGCTGCATTTCAGTGTTTGCGTTCTTCAACTGTGACGTATACCAACTTTTCTCGGTTTGGTCTTTGTAGCTGTGTTGTTGCAGTTCGTTGGTTTGAGATTGCAATGCGCCATTTTCAAATGTCAGGACCTTCTGCGAAGCGCCTTTATCAACCACACGATAGTTATCCCATGGGAGTACTCGACCTGCATTAACGCTGTCCACGACCCAAGCCGGCTTTACAATGCGGTACTTGCGAAACTCCTCGCGCTTCTTTGGCGTCAGAGAACTTGCGATTATGTGAGTAGCGCTAGTCTTCCCATCAAGATATTGTAAAAAACCCCCACCATGGCTGACTATAAGGTGATGTAGGTCGTTCAGAGAAGGCTGGGTGTACCCATTCACATGGGCTACCACACCCCGAAAGATCTGGGGATTATTTTCGGAATTTGCGCGAATGTCGGCATCACGGTTTTGCAGCTTCAGCTTCTTCCGTCGAAAATAATCGCCGAAGCCCCCAAACGCGGAAGCCTCGTACTCCTCTCCATTTTCGTCATCGAAGGTATCTTATGGCGAACAGTTAGCTGGTTAGGACCGGAGATAAACGTGACGAGTAACAGCACTTACGACTTTGGATTCTCTTGCGAACTACCTCAGAGTTGGCTTGAAGCCGAGAGCCCATGTTCACGCCAGCGCATGTTCATTCTCAGGCGAGTAAAATACATATAGATAGACCAGTTGGTCTCGATGTACTTGGAGAGAGATGTCCGCCCGGGGGATGACGTGTGGCGACAAAAACGCGCGACACGAGGTCACGTGAAACTGTAAAGCTTTGTAATCGCCTTACCCGTAACGTAATCGGTAAGCCACCCGCCCATGTAAGCAACCCGCCCACCTCCATCCGAGAATGCGCTCTATATTGATTTTAACCCGAAATTTCAACCTAAAATAGTAATTATATACAAAAAATTAATTATTAGTACAATTAGAATATTAAGATAATTTATATCCAAGAATATTATAATTACTATACCAAAATTAGTAGCATACACGTGATTAAAAAGCCAGAAGCTCTGGTTTAGTTAAAATAATAGTAATAAGTTAAGATACTTTAACTAGCCTATTTATAAGCGCCTAAGCTTCCTCTCTAGTAATACCTTGCTTATAAAATATTTACCTTTTAAATCATACACATTTTCACTTCTCTTTTTTATTTACAGCTTATAAATTATAAACTTCTTTCTATATAATAAGAAGCTCATAAATACTTATTTTATACGCCTTTAATATGTAGTCAATTGCTTTATTAATAACCTTAAATAAACTTTATATACGCTAACTAATTCGCTGCTTAATTATACTTAACTAACGCTTAAATTGACATAGATTTTAAGGTATTTATAAATAGAATAATTATAAATTGCTAGATAGATAAGAAAGTAGTATAAGGGTCTTTAATTAGATAGTAAATTGTTAATAAACTTACTTTAAATCTAATAGCATTAATTCAATTACTTTAAAGCCATTCTGAATAGTCTCAGTTTTATATACTATTATACAGGTCTTTAGAAATGTAGTAAGAAAGTTAATTTTATTAATATAATTAAAATTAAGTCTTATCTACTACTTAGCAAGCTTTCTATATTATCACTTTAAAACTATAAAATAACTAACATCAAGAGGCTGTAAAAAATATAAGAAATATAGAGACATATAGATTAGAATAATCTTATTCTTAGTATATATATAATTAAATTTAGTAATTAAATAGCTTTTATAGCTATTAAGAATCAACATTCAATATTATTCAATTATATAGCTATTTATATAAGGAATAAAGTGATTAATTAGCTAATCTATTCTAATCTTATCTATTATCTACCTATTATTATTAATATTAATTTTCTAGTTATCTAAAAGAGTCTTAAACCAGGCTTTCTAGAAATATTTAGTTACTTTAAAGATTACATATAAGGGCAGGGCCTAACTAGTAGAGTTAACTATCTTAATTATAATTACCTATTCTTGATTACTAAATTATAGTAGATATAGATAGTTATATTAATTATTTCTAGTAATAACCTTTACACTTGCATAAAAGCTTATTATAAAACTAGTCTCATTAAAGTTATAAATATCCTCCAATAGGATTTTATACTTAGTTATAATCTTTTATATATAATCAAAATATTCCTCAATTATCTTCAGATCTTCGCATTTAACACGCTCATAGTTATATCTCCGTAAGAATCATATTTTTAGCTCTAAGTAGCATTGAACTAGATTATATACCTATTTTTTACTAATTTATTAATTTTTATATTAAGAGAGAAGAATATTAGCTATATCTCATATTATAAAAAGTTAGGGAGATAATCCTTGCATAGATAAATCTAATATCTATTTAATAAGTGATTCCTCTTCAGATTTAGTCAATTTATAACTATTAGCGCATTTTTCACCTTTATATTATACTCCCTTTAGTCGATCTCGGAGAGTCATACGAGGAATAGAATAGATCTTTATAGCTTCACAAATACTTGAGATATTCCCATTTTTTAAATCAGAAATAGCTAATTGAATCTTTCCCTCTATCTCAGCCAATTTTTGAGGATTTTTCTAACAAATTGGTGGCATAGCAACGCGTTGAACTTATGAAGTTGATTATCTAACGCGTATTCGGATGGAGGTGGGCGGGTTGCTTACATGGGCGGGTGGCTTACCGATTACGTTAGTTGATGGAGGGAGCCCCTAACAGGCCGCTAACAGCCCCCGGCGGCCCGCCCCAAATGGTGCCTATTTGCATGCCCCGGGCACTGATCCGAAGCCCTAAAAGGTTATCCGCAGCGCTTGATTAGGCGCTTCGGACTGACAGGAAAAATATCCGTGCCTGCCCAAACGTTTTCCGACATGACCATCTTAAAAAACAATGGCCTGTCCGGACGGTGGGAGTCAACAAGTATTTGGGCACCCTCCAATATACGATGACCGAGCAAAAGCCGATGCAGGAAATGTGTAGGAGTGCATACACAATGGCAGAACAAAAGGTGGCGCTGAAAATGTATCTCAACATAATGTTCATCGCAACGGGTGAAGTGCTGGCGGTTGACATGCCCCCACGAAGAGGTGGCACCCCCAAACTGATCCCCCCAATGTCGAGTGATCCAGTGAGTAGTTCCACTTCCCCAGAAGCATAATCATTAAGTCCGGGGTAATCTACTTTTCCATGATGCTTTTCCGAACCGTGGAGGCGGGGGTTATCCATGGACGTTTTTGATATAAAGCCGATGAGATGTCTCCTCTTGTTGGCTGTCACTACCAGTTACCTGGCAATCAATGCAAATACCGAGACATCTCCCATCAAAAAATTGAAGATTCTCTCGTACGGGCCGCTCCGTACATAAACAATGGCAGCCATCATACAGAACACGCCATCAGAGACCCTCTACGGGAAACACTCTAATCTTGTCAATCATATCGAGACGGTCGAGCCAGAGGAAACAGAACCGGAAACGATAGACAGTCTAATCCGCCATCGCGCAAAACTGCTTGGAGACACTCCGTTGGTATACTACCCTCATTCCGGAAATGAATATGTGGGCTATACCGTCCGACAGCTAGACGTGTTTGCTTTCAGGGTAGCAAAAAGACTTGCTTCGAGGCTTCCACCACGAACTTCATCTTCGGAAAAGCCCATTGTGGTGTCTTTCTTAGGGCCATCGAATCTCAATTACCTCGTGACTTCCTGGGCTTTGTCGAAACTGGGTCATTCAGTTCTTCTTCTATCGACACGCATCTCCCTAGAAGCTTATGCGTCTCTGCTTGAGAGGACAGAATCAAAGTGGATTGTTATAGATAAGGAGTTTCAGGACACAGCTGATGACCTGAGCAAAAGGGTTTCTGGCTTACAGATTGACTACATTGCTCAAGAAGACTGGTACAATTTCGCGATCGAGGAAGACATCGATACTAATCTGACTCCTACTCTGGACTCGACACAAGAAGGGAAATATGTATCGTGGATTATTCATTCAAGCGGATCGACAGGGTTGCCAAAACCTATCTTTCAAACCCACAAGGCCGCCATTGGGAACTATTCTCAAAACATGAATATGCGAGGCTTCATCACTGCTCCTTTATATCACAATTATGGCATAAGTTGCATGTTCAGGTCTATTTATTCTTACAAAAGCATCCACTTGTACAACGCTTCCTTGCCACTGACTAAGCAGTATTTATTGGGTACGATCAATTCGAATGATTTCGAGGTCTTTTACGTCGTGCCATATGCCCTGAAGCTCCTCGCAGAGACAGAAGAAGGCATCAAGGCTCTGGCAAAGTTCAAGCTCGTTTTATTCAGTGGTTCTCCATGTCCAGACGCCCTCGGTGACACACTAGTTGCAAATGGTGTACACCTTATTAGCCAATACGGTTCAACCGAAACGGGTCAATTGTTGACTTCGACACGACCACGAGAAGATAAGTTATGGGACTATCTGCGACCAAGTGAGGCTGTTAGGCCATTTTTGCAGTTTGAGGAGAGATCCCTCGGTCTATTCGAGTTGGTTGTTCGTGACGGCTGGCCATCAAAAGTGATGTCCAATCGGCCTGATGGTTCTTATGCCACAAAGGACCTCTTCATAAAACATCCTGAGATCGAGGGTTACAAATATTGTGCCCGTCTGGATGATACCATCGTACTAGTGAACGGCGAAAAAGTGATTCCTCTTGCTCTTGAAGGCTCGGTGAGACAAGACCCGGCAGTCGCGGAGGTGATTGTTTTTGGCGCACAACGAGCCAGTATCGGTATGATCGTGATATTAAATGAAGAAGGCGCGGCACTCTCCAGAGATCAACTTATTGAGCAAATTTGGCCCCGAGTGGAGAAGGCCCAAATTGATATGCCGGCCTTTGGACAACTCTCTCAAGACATGGTTGTCCTTCTTCCGCCGGGCACTGAATATCCGCGAACCTAAAAACGTACAGTAATCAGACAAGCAGCTTACCGACACTTTGCCGATCTGATTGAAAGGATATACAACGACCAAGCTGCGGGCGAGCGTTTGGCTCTTTCGGAGCCGGAACTCAGGGAATTCCTGAAAGAGCAGCTCGAAAGCATTCTGCCTCTGAAAGCGCGCAGTCTCTTGAACGAGGACGCAGATTTCTTCAACATTGGCATGGACTCATTACAGACCACCCAATTACGCTCTATAATCATACGCCAACTTGACACGGGTGGAAAAGAGATTGGTCTCAACGTGGCATTTGACCACCCTAGCATCAATTTGCTAGCCAAACACTTGCTGTCACTGAGATCTGATTCTGGCGCATCAGACAGCAACCAATCTCTCGAAGATACCATGCAGACTCTGATTGAGAAATACTCTACTTTCCAACCGCACAAACCACTTCCAAATGGCTTGGATGGACTTTATGTCGTTATTACAGGTGCTTCTGGATCGCTTGGGTCTCACACAGCTGCCAAATTGGCACTCCAAACTGATACTCGTGTTATATATTGTCTGGTACGAGCAGGGTCTGTTATGGAAGCCTATGAACGTCTGATCAAATCACTGCGTGAACGACGGCTCTACGACAGTCTCTCAGATGCTGCTCGCAGCAAGCTTGTGGCTCTCCCAGCGGACTTGTCTGACCCGCAGCTAGGGATTGAGAAACACATGTACAATACAATCACCTCCCAGATTACGGATTTAATCCATTGCGCATGGTCTGTTAACTTCAACTGGCGGCTGGCTAGCTTTGAAAAGGATAACATCTCCGGAGTGAAGAACCTCATTGACCTCTGTCTGAGATCGCAACGGCCTACCCCTGCCTCGTTTAATTTCTGCTCGTCAATCAGCAGTGTTGTCAACACAGTTGAGAATGAGATCCTGGAAGCCCTGCCCAAAAGCTTGTCGTATGCCCAAGATATGGGTTATGCTCAGTCGAAACTTGTGGCAGAGCATATATGTTTGAAGGCAGCCGAACAGACAGGTCTGCGAGCACGCGTCCTTCGAGTTGGTCAAGTTATCGGAGACACACACAATGGCGTCTGGAACACAACCGAAGCAATCCCACTCATGATACAATCGGCCAAGACCATCGGTGCACTGCCACGTCTTGACGAGACGCATCGCTGGCTACCTGTCGACATCGTAGCTGACACTATAGTAGAGCACACATTCTCTACTTACAATTCCGGTGTAATCAACGTCATCAATCACAACAGCTTCCACTGGACGCGCGATCTCATACCATTCTTGCAGAAAGCAGGTCTGAAGTTCGAAGAGCTGGAAACGGGTCAGTGGCTGGAGAAGCTGCGTACGTCCAACCCAGATCCAGCAGTCAACCCACCCATCAAATTGGTGGAATTCTGGATGACGAAGTATGGATCAGTCGAAGGCCCAAAGAAGTCATTTGTGTGGCACAGTGACAAGGCAAGGCGATATTCCAAGACACTTGATGAAACTAGTGGCCTAAGTCAAGATGATGTGTCGAAGATGGTTCAGTATTTCGGTTCAGTTTGGTAGATCTTTTCTTCTCTTTTTATATTTTCACTTAGATGCACAGACATGTTACAACAGACTTTTTTAGAGTATCAAAGAACATTTTTGAAGATCACCTTGCATATTTGTTTTGACGTTGGTACAGGACTAGTCTTCAATTATCACACTGTTCGAATTGTAGAAGATGAATAACGCACATAGGTATCTCAAAAGTATCATCAATAATTGGTATAAAACTAAATATACATGTATAAAAACAAGTTGATAATTGAAACAACATTAAATATATATGTTTAGGACGAGGAATTGTTCTTTCGGGGGTATATTTTTCCATGCGTTCATGGGAGCTAGGGTTAAGCTTCACTTCCAATGTACAGCGTAAATGGATTTCTTCCGGAGTCTGGTTTTTGTTGTGTTCAAGTTTAGAAGTTGATGTCAGATGAATCGTTATTAAGACTTGAATAAGCCTGTGAGAAGTAACATTAGCACCTCTTATGGATAAATAGCAGAAGCCGCAAAGAAGGGAGAAAGGGAGAATGCAGACCCAAGAATCCAACTGGGTCCACCAAACAGACCCATCTAAACTATTTAGAAAATCAAAGTCATCTCCTCCAAAGAGGTTGGAGCCTTCCACGTTTGAAACAGCTGCGTTTCCCAGATATGAGAACGGATTATTGGGGCCGGTACTCATAGCCGCGGCCGGCTGATCAAAGGTCGATTCTTCTGCTTGATATGGTCTATTCTGCGGTAAGGTTTGCTCCAATTTGTTGTTTTCTATCATGGGTGGTTTATTAGGTTGTATATTTGTTGCAGAAAGTTGTCTGTGCACTTCGAGTCTCAATTCTTCCAGAATGATGCCGTATCTTCGACTAGGACAATTCTTACGGGTAGCCTTTGCCAAATGAACCTGGCATTTCTCCGCCAGGCTGAATAGGTCTTGCACATCATCTGTTGTGCCAGAGACGCTGGGGGTCGTTGTAGGAGATGACTGGTGTTGTTGGATTGTGTAAATGTATGCCACGATGATGGCACAAAAGCAGATGTAATGTGTGAACCAGAAAGACTCCGGCATCGAGCCTTGTTCAGCCAATGTATCTACCCGCTGCATCACATCTTTGGATGCTTCAATGCAGTTTTGCACATGAGTTGTAACCAGGTTAAGAGGAATCAGGGGCCGGCGAGTCAAGTCAGTAAAATCGTTGAGGACGAATAGTCGAGTTGCGTGTATCATGGCATGGTTGTATGCAAACTGTAAAACGTGACTTTGCCGACAAAGCGGTGGTATTAAGCTAGAAGCTCTAACACTACCGAACAAAGGGTGAACACTTTGTTTCCATTCTTGTAATTCGGCAACGAGTTCTATTGCTGCCTCGTACGGTGCCACTGTAGAAACCGCTTTTATTGGATAAACTCTCCGGGAAATCTCACCCATTATAAGTCCAAGCCTGGGGATCACCTGTCAGCATGAGGTTTATGTTATAGGGAATATTGAAATGTTATCTGACCTAAAATGCAAGATAGATGCAATCATCATGCCATCCATAGCGTCTTGAATCCGCGGTGGTGATTCCAAGAACATATCTTCGTCATTCACTTCTTCTGGGAAATCCTGATCAATATCTTCATCGCCTAGCAGTCGTGGCCGTCCAAACATGACACTCAAGTATTTGTCTAAAGTATAGGCGCTCCAGAAAATACGCTTGCGCAACTCCTGCTCTACATATGCCGGCCCCCCACGAGTCGTCTTGGACAACTGCCTTCGGTGCAACCCTAGGGCTGTCACCAGTTGCATGGTGGTACCAAACATATACCAGCACTGATTGGCTCGCGAAGAAGATAACAGGAACAGACACATTCCCAATCGCACTTGAATTGTTTCCAAGGCTGGTGGGCCAGTCTCAATTGACATCATATGTCTGGCTGCAGCATACCATCGTTCACTAGAGATATTTTTGACACTTTCAGTACGTAATGGTCATTATGTGGACGTGGATAACCACTTGATTGGACACACACCTGTCGCTTTGCGGATGAATTTCATCATTTCCGCTACTTTGCTCTTCACTAAGTGTTCCCATCGCGAAAATCATATAGATCACACCGACTTTTGCTGCTAAGTGACTAGGCGTAGAATTTGACGGCAGTATATTTTTCTCGTAGACCATATCAAGCAAAGCCTCTACATTGCCTCTATGTAGGAAACGATATGTCACAATTGAGTAGTCAAAGTATAAGGCTAGTAGCCTCTTTGCGTGTTCCTTAGGAGGCAGCTCCAGAGTAGACCAATCGGCTTTATCAGAAAATGGTCGATCACCGAATAGTAGCACGGGCGTGTTCTTGGAAGGCTCATTTCCTGGAATTTTGGGCGTTGCCGAGATATTATCTTGCTTCAAACGCCTCCAACTCCTGGAGAGAAAAGATATGCCTGAGGAAGGTCCCAGATAGTTACCCTCGAGATCGGTAGCTTCCGGTTCGGGGGAGCTGCTTCTGGGTGACAAGACTACCAGTGATTGCGAACTCCCACGTATCTTGGTTTGGTTTGGACTTGATGATGACACGAGGGGTGAATGGGGAGACACGGGGCCTCTTCGGCCAAACGAGCTAACCGAAGGCGTCGAACGGTGTATGGCATGCTGGCGATTCGTAGAAGATGACGCTGGGCCGGGGAGCGGAGATGGCGGCGTGCCTCTCGTATACAAGGCGTTATACTCGCATGGGCGCGACAGCTTGGTGCAACGACTGCATGGCAGCGTCCCAGAGCATCTGGTTTTTTTCCTAGTCACTCTGTCAGCAAGGGGGATATCGAGAAGCTACTGAATTCAGTGCAATTGAGCGACAGGAATCTGCGCGGGGGTGGATACACTTTGCACGAATCGCAGGCTCGAGTTATTTTCCGGCGCTCAGCAGCCTCTTTGGCCAGTGATTCAGAGGCCTTTCGTTTCTGGCCCCCAGAGGTATTGCCGTGCATCGCATTCGAGAATACAGGGGCGGATTGGTTTCTGGTCAGTCATCTAAGGTGAGTTGATGCAATGATGAACGAGAGAAGATGGGTTGACGTGATGGGGAAGGCGCAATTAACTCTGACTGGACGGAAGGCGGGGACCCCGCTCACCACGCCGTAGTTGGTTAGCCGTATAGATCTATATAAATCTGCCTTCGAGGGCGTTTCTTGCCTTCAGAAAAAGAAAAAGAAAAAGAAAAAGGATTTTGAATATACTGCTTTACTCTTGTGCTATTCTTTATCCCTCTAAGTCTTTTACCCTGTTTTTGATGCGTCCAGCTCGACGTTTTGAGCAATTGCGAGGTCGGCTAGAAGTCCGAACTACTCTACAGCACCGTTTACAGACACCACTTGACAAACAACAGTATAGAGGGCTCCTAGATAAAGATTGTTCTATTCATTCAGAACGAGTAGGAAGGCTGTGGTGAGCGATTAAAGACCAGATACGAGAAACTACGGGCAAAAATGAACAAAGAATCCTTTCTCGAGTTGATCGACTCGGACAAAGAAAAACATATCGCATTCCTGCAAAAGCTCGTTCAAGCCCCCTCTCCGAATCCACCCGGAGACACCACCAAGGCTGCAGCTGTTATTTCCGATTATTTGCGGGAGCATGATGTGCCTTTCTCCACGTTGGATGCCAGTGAAGACCAGCGAATGCCAAACCTCGTTAGCGACTTCGTTGGGGCTGCAGGTTCCGGACCACGAGTTGCCATGAATGGGCATATGGACGTGTTTCCCGTGGGAGATGATAGCTCCGGCTGGAAACATGGTGGCCCCTGGTCTGGGCACAACAATGGTGTTTCAATCTATGGTCGAGGCACAGTCGACATGAAAGCTGGAACCGCCGCTTCCGTCATTGCATATGCATACCTCTATTCGTTGAGAGATAAGCTCCGGGGCAGCGTTGCACTAAGTCTCGTTTCCGATGAGGAAACTGGTGGGAAACTGGGAAGTCGATGGCTCCTTGAATCTTCCAAGGAGAAATGGGGAGGAGACTGTATGATTAATGCTGAACCTGGAGGCCTCCAATCTATCCGTTTTGGAGAAAAAGGAAGTCTTCGAATTACTTTTTCAGTCAATACAAAAGGGGCCCATGGCGCATACACACACCTTGCTGAAGGCGCAAATTTTATGGCCATCCGCCTTATCAATGATCTCCGAAGTATAGAGCAAATACGGCCAACAGACCTGCCTACCGCCATCTTTGATTACCTTCAACGGCCCGAGGTAATTGCTACCTTGGAAGCAATTATGGGCCAGGGGGCAGCTGACAAGGTGCTTGTGCCGACTCTAAACATCGGCATGATAAATGGGGGTATAAAAGTCAACGTGATTCCAGAAAAGTGCACGTTCCAAGCAGACATCAGATTGCCTATTGGGCTGAAGGCAGAGACGGTTCTCGAGCATATAGACCATATTCTAGCTTCCTACCCTGATGCAAGCTACATGGTCCAGAGAGCAGCCAGTAATCCAGCGTCGTACTGCGATGCAGAACACCCCATTGCCGGAGTCATGGCTAACATGGCGGAATCAGTGACTGGACAACGACCTGTGCCTATTCCATCGCTGGGAGCCACTGACTGCAAATTCTGGAGGTATCTGGATATTCCGGCCTTTGTTTATGGACTTTCACCCGAAAGCATGGGAACAGAGAACGAACATATTCTCATTGAAGAATTTCTAGCCGTGGTAAAAGTCCATGCACTCACGGTATGGGGATATCTTGGAGCAGAGCAAAGTTGAAAGCAGCATTCCCAAGTACGGCGCTTTGATACCTAGATACCACCTGGAGCAGACCCTAGAAACGTGACTGACAATTGTTTGACCTTGGACGAATTTTAAATGAACACATGGTGAAATACATTCTTGAAGAAATTTCGCATTTTTTTTTTCTTGGACAAAATCACGAAAAAGTAGCAATATCGGAAAGGAATCATATAAAGAATGCTTGTCCTTTTACCTTACGAGTAGTTTTCAGTAAAAGGGTCCTTCGAAGAGATCCATCGTCAGCACATCTCAGCGGCATGGGACTTGCTTTGAAGTCGCCACCTGGCATGGTCGTCTGTTTCCTCTGAGCCATGGTCGAGTATCTCTACCATTATGCCGATTCCCTAATGCGGTATATTTTCGGCTCGCCCGAGATCATTCCGATATTTCTTGACAAATGACGATCACCACCAGTATATGTAGACCACAGCGTCGGTGCCTTTTGAAGCCGGAAGGGTAGTAGGCGTGAAGATACTGCAGCCAGTATTCATTTATCAACTATTCACAGCTATTCAACGAACAGCCAAGCCTGGCTACTCAAGAAATCATATCTACGACCCGCCATTAGTTCAATCACAGTCACACTGGTCGATGTGAGATAAAATTGCCATTCCCAATCCAACTTACCTTGGTCGTATTCTAGATCGCTACCTGGCGCATCAGACTCTTCAATAATGGCTTTGACAGTGTCGGTAATTGAGTTGTAGCCGTCCTGATCTCCTGGCACATCGTTCTTCCTGGTGCCTTGAATCACTTGGACTAGCTGCTCCAACTGATCATTACTGGCTAAGCGAACGGACTGCAAAAGATCCTCTAATAACTTATGGTAGTATCCAAGGGATGCCTCAGTAGACTGCAATTGTGCCGCTGTATTTTCCAATTCGCTTTGGTTTTTTGAAGCGTGTTCTTTGCGACGTTTATCCTGACTCTCGTCATAGATGCATTTCCGACCGTGAGTAGCACATTCTGAGCAAGGATTGCCGGTTGTGCACTATGAAAAGAGATATGGTTAGATTAGGCTTTGAAAAAAATCCAAGTTATTCTCCCTATGTCAACCAGATGCCATGAAGATTCGACAATAGCCTGTTGAGCGTACCTTTGTCCGCCGCCTCTTGCATTCTAAACAAGCCATCGATGCGCGCTTGGTCTTTCCATCCTCGGCGTTTGACGGTGGCGATATTGGTGCGGCTTGACGGTCGACATGTCGGGGCGCAATCAAGCGGTATCCCTGCGTTCGATCCGGTCGCCTATCCATGGCTGTCTTCGGTGGGCTGGAGGTGTAGATGTATTGTATAATGTCGAGGATAAGGGTCCAAATATTGGTAAAGGGGGCGTCAAGTCGGAAAATAGGGAGAACGCAGCTCCAAGTCGATGCTGACGTTAATCGAGGCAGATGAGGAGACCAGTGGCGGCATTCAGGCCAGCGACCGCATGCCTTTTAACTCTTGCCTGGTCCATACGGCGACAGAAAAGAAATGTTGTCACTGCAAACGCGGCTTGTATTCTTGTGACGGCACAAAAACAAGTGTCATCTCAATGATACAAGATGTGCAGCGTGCGGTGGGGGAAGGATTGGGGGGGGGGGGGGGATGAAGGAGGCAGGCTGTGTGTACCAAACAGGGCCTACAGGCATCGACTCCATCGTGTCTTGTCCCCAATCGGGCCACATAGACCGGGTCAAAAATCCGACAAACCAGGGGCAAGTAGACCGGACGGGTGTTAACTAAGGGACATACAGACTACAGTACATAACCCTGTACGTAGCCCTCGAGCGCCATGCTAAGCAAGTTGTACTATGTCGCTTGTCGTTAGTGAATTCCAAATGATGGTGGTTGCGACGAGTAAAACATAAGCACGGTACGGATACTACTTCCGTGCAAGCACAGGGTTTGATAGGTCTGTCCAGCATCTCCTCGGAGCTCCGTATCAAACTACGTAGTACGTAGTGCTGACAGCCATCTTGTTATACGCACTTCGCAACAACCGTGCCCTGGCCTGTTCATATAGCCCAGTGTTGGATGAACAGCATTTGCCTGGGTGTGTATAGATGGAGCAGCTATTCTCTCTGTCAAGGACTGAGCTGGTCTGGCTGGCATCGAAGCAACTCAACGACGAGACATGTTCTTTCTAGACCTTCGTTTAGCTTACAGATACTGGAGTCAGTCTCTCAGTCGGATACCATACCTGCTTGTTGTCTCTTCCATGCTATCTATCAGGAAGGCATTGAACAGGACAGAAGCCAGCCTTAGAAAGCGGGTTAGCATCTGCTCGGTCATTGTCAAGACGTGCGAACAAGATCGAGGCGAGACGGGAGTATTTATACCCAAGATTTTACGTCTAAATAAGCGTTTGGAAGGCCAGTCAGTCTGCCAAAGTAGTGTGCCCACAGTAGATTCGATTTCGGATCCAAAGCGTATTTGTGGACCAGGTCTTGCTCTGGGGAGAGAAAGCGTCATGACGATCGAAAACCAGGCGCCATTGTGCCTGTGGCAGCGCAAGAGGGCTCTTCTGGCGCCTCATCTAGTGGTCATTGGATAGCTGGTCTCTTATGCATCTTCACTACGTACTCGTCACAGTGCTTCCCCCACCCACCTTATAATATAAAGAATAAATGTATAAATTCCTACTACTCGTGCAGGTGCTGCAACACCGCAAGGGGTGGGGGCGCGGAAGGCACGAGTAAATTATTAGTGACTAACATCTGTGTTGTCGGATTTGGTTTTGGAAGCTCCTGCTCACGTGACGCGGCGTGGCTGCTTTTTTCGGGATTTGCTCGCGAGCTCACTCAGGAGCCTCGATCGCTCATACATCACCGCCACAGGATGGCGATCAGCGACACCCCAGGCCATCCTGGTGCAATCGGTGCCAGTACCCTTCTCCCGGGTCGGCGTCGATCATCAAAATCTACAGGCCTGCATCGTAACCAGTCTAGCGCTAGGAGTTGATCCTAGGCTCTAGCCCACATAAGTCACAAGTGCCATGGCAACTAACTATCTTAACAGCTAACTTTATAGGTTTGCTAGCTTCATCAGTTTTCGTCAGAATGGCGCCGCTGCAGAGATACCTTGCAACCGAGCAAAAACCAGACATCAAATATTCAACTACACGACCTTGACAGACCTTTCACTACTCATGCCACAGCTTCATATCATCAATTAGTTACTATGAGATACTCCGTGTCCACTATTTATCCTATGAGAACTACGAATGCGTGGCAGGCTGCGGCAGGGCACTCTTCCCTTCTTTCAACAACGTGAATATCACTTTGAAGGCCGTCGCTTAATGCAGTAATCCATTATATCAAATGACTGGTCCTGATGTCCAGCAAAGAGAGATGCCAGAGCTCGATGAACTTTCTGCGCCACCTCTTCAGAGGATGATGGTGTACCGTGGAGGCCACCACCGACCAGCAACGCTCGGTTCTCAGTTCCGCGCCTGGTTGTAAGTGCACACATGACCCACTTCCAAGGTTGTCATGAAAGTCGTTTGTCTTTTTTTTTTTTTTTAACTATTTTGGAAATTAGCCGGCTGGGAACACCAAAGTCGAGCAATGGGAGGGCATGTGTAAGGGGCTAATGAAGTCTATGCGGTTGGCCTATGGGCAGATCGCCCGGGTGACAAGGAAGTGCATTTCCTCTCGTATCAGCCTGTGAGAGAAGAGTTCGCCATGGGAGGAACCATCGGAACCACGAGAAGGCTCCCTATATCCGGATGCCACTCATCAAACATATCAGAGGCTAGCAATGCAAACAAGGACGGTTATATGAAAGTGTCATGATTAATCAAAAGTAGCTTCTTACCGACGCGATACGCCTAGGTCTACGTCTCAGGCCATGGCGGCCGGAAGAGCAGCAGCTACAGAGAGCTGTATTTTTCAAAATAGAGAATGAAAGACTTTCGTCATCTTTCCCGCACATTCTTCTCTCTCGAACTTATTTCACCCCTTCATCACCGGCGCAGTGAATACAGAACCAATATACTCTCTGTCCTGACTCCTGATTTTGTGTCTATGGTGTAACAAAATGGTTCCTATTTACCGCAAGAGTGGAGAACGAGCAATACGTTGTTTTAAGCAAAAACACAAAACAAAAGACAAGAAACAGCCGATGCTGCGGAAAGGTCCGCCTCGTCTGCACGGTTGGATAGCGACCCTTGGGTGGCCTCCGCCGCATAATTCCTGAGAGAGGGAAGCAGTACCGGCTGCTATTAACACTAGCTCTTACAGTAGAGTGATCGGAACATGTTAGTCGGCGTCCAGAGTCCCTCCGACTCCCACGGTACAACCGCCACTCTATCTAACCATGCACGGGATGAGGGCGAAGGGGGTACTAACTTCTAAGTATGAGGCCACCAGGCTGGAGTACGGAGTAACAATCCTTTTATTTCCGTGGAACAATACGGAGCACACAACATAACCCCCTACTCCGTAGAGGGTTTTGATTCGGTATGAGGTGACGGGATTGTCATGGAAAATATATCCCGGCCATTCACATCATCTAACTCTGCTTAACATTCTGGACTAATTCTTGGTATAGTCTCCACCTCGCCTACTCGTGAGTGCCGTCTTCCATGACCGGCCGACGCAATACAGTGGTATTACGTGGATCGAAGAAAAATCTTACTAGTACCTTGAAGATTTACGACCAATTCAACAATGACAAAATACGAAATATTCACGGTCACAAGGGATTTATTGCTTTTTTCCTGGATAATCCGCGTGTCAGAAGTCAGAAATCCCTTCGTCTTCATCTCGATGAAGGGAAAACGGAAAAGGAAAAAAGAAAAACAACCAGGATGTGCATTGTGCACGCAGTGCCACGCACATCTGCAGCCAAGAAAGACTACGTTTTCGCTTGTACTACTGCGTATGAGGCTTGAGCAAGGCTGTGGGAAATTGGAAGATGAAGCCGCTACTGATATCCTTGTTTAGGTTCCGTATCAGCTACGTATTGGGAACGCGTCCAATGGCATGTTGACTGCTTAGTACAAATACGTAGAACCGCATATCTAGCCTAGTCTCTTCTCTCGTTTTGCAAGGGTTGCGTATTTTTGATTCTTGCAAGTTCCCAAATCCAGATATTCCCTGTCGGGATTGGCTCAATTCCTATATAAGCACTAATGCAACGACATGTTACGAAAAAAACCTGCCAATGGGATCACATCCGTTTCGAAGTTTTGGCTAGCTAATGAGTCATGTTTCCTAAGGCGTCCCATCAGAGGTCAGTAACTGCAAAGAGAGAGTCGAGACACCTGCAAAAGCCGTCATGACGAATGTACAGATTTCCGGTGTCGATTTTTTATACTGAAATTTACGGAGATACTGAAATGCAAACAGGTTAAAACATGTACATTATCGACCTAACCTATTAACTAGAATTCCAATTTATCCACCAACCCGATGAAAGCTTTGTTATTTCCTTCGCCGTGGAGCAGTGCCTCGACATCAACGCGTCCTGCAGTAATGTATCGCTCACTTATTCCAATATTGACCCTCTTCGACAGAAGCTCCTTCAGCTCCGCCCGTAAACCTGCCATCTCTGCCTTCGTGATACTGCCGGCTTGCTTCTCCTTTTGCGAGCGACCACCACCGCGACCGCGACCTTTGCCGCTCTGTTTCTCAAATTCCTCGCTGTCATAGTCCACGCCTAGCTCCTCCGCCGCATTACGCAACCAATTATCTTCTGACGAGAGTTTCTCTTTGGCCAGATTGGATTCGGTGATCTTCTTAGCTAGCGTCATCCGCGGCTTAACGCGTGAGATAACCCGACGATCGAGTTCCAGGGATTCGAGGGGATTGCGTTTCACGGATGCATCCGGTTCCGCTTGTGCATGAACCTTGCCAACAAGGCGAGCTACACCGACAACTTCGTCTGGCGCACAGATCAAGACGCTCTTACCGGAGGCCCCTGCGCGAGCGGTACGTCCGGAACGATGAACATACATATCCGCAGTGCGAGGTACATGGTAATGCACGACCATGTTGATCCCTTTGATATCAAGGCCACGCGCTGCGACATCCGTAGCCACTAGGACTGAGCTGGGATCAGAGTCTGGGGACGAAAACCGTTCTACAGACCGTAGACGCGCTTTCTGTTCCATACTCGAATGTAGAGCTAATGCCGGGATGCCCAAATTCTGCAGCAACTGTGACAAACGACGAACTGACGATATAGAATTGGCGAATACCAAAACACGGTGACCAGGATGGTAGAGTAATAACGTGTAAAGATAGAGGTCCTTTGGAGAATTGTTAGAATCTCGGCTTAATGTATTTTTTTCCTGTTTTAGAGCTTACCTTCTCCATAGCAGCACATTCCAAAATCCCCTCTTTCAAGCCTTGGGCCATTTGAGAAATAGGGTTCACGTCAATAAATTTCGGCCGCTCCTCACGGAATTGAAGTTTCTGTAACAGATATTCCATGGATTCCTTCTTATTCAATAAATCGCTGCTGACATATTTGCTTTTCCCGGTTAGCTTCTGTTGCAGCCCCTTGTGGAATGTCGCTGAGAAAACGAGAGTTTGTCTCGATGATGTAGACTCCTTATCATCTTCTGAATCTAAGGGACTTTCTTCCTCTGCTTCTTCATCGTTGTCTTCTTTTCGGTCAAGGGCGTCTAGAATTTCTTCCAATTCCTTGTAGTGCCCATCACTGAGCAATCTATCGGCCTCGTCAAGGACCAAGTATTTCACTTTGGACATTCTTTGGATTAGACCGGTTCCTGAACTGAGAATCTCCCAAACTCTTCCTGGCGTGCCGATTACGATGTCAGCGTCGGTCAACAATCGTTGTTGCTTCTGAATTGCCAGGCCACCAGTAAGAAGTGCAAGTCTTGCATTTGCTGCCGGAGTATGTGTGTTGAGGTCTCCGATATGTTTGGCCAGTTGATGTGCCAGCTCCCTCGTTGGGGAAAGAATTAGTGCTATAGGTTCAGACGGCTGCTTTTTTTTCTTCTCTTTCACATCGTCATGCTTGCCTCTAGCATCCAAGTAATATTCGAGAATGGGTATGCCGAACGCCAAGGTCTTTCCAGAACCAGTGGATGCCTTGCCAACAACATCATGACCAGCAAGAATTTCCGGTATGACCGCCTTCTGAATCGTACTTGGTGTCGAGAATTTTAGCTTAGAAATGCTCGTTTGTAATGCCGGAGATAATCCCAATGAATCCCATGCAGAAACATCTACGCCATCCTCTTCTTCATCTTCGAGAGCAGTAAACGGTAATGATTGTATTTTGTCGTCCAATCCATCTTCCTTTTCGTTTGTGTGTTGCTGTTTCTTAGCCTTTGGCTTTGCTTCATCAGCTGCTTTCTTTTTCTTTTTTTCCGACTTCGGCTTCGCTTTTTGCTTTTGTTTTGGCTTCACGTCTTCTTCGCCATCACTGAAGCCGGACCATTCATCAGTGTGCTCAACCGGGGTCTCCTCGTTTTGTTCTGTTTTCTTGAGTATCGATTTCGTCGGCTGGTCCGTTGAAACCTGGAGATGAGCAAGTTAGCACAATAGTCTACCTATGAATGATTGACAGTCCAATCAATGCTTACCTTGAATTTTATCTGGCCCTTTGTTTTCGGTCGAATGATGTCAACGCCGTCTATTTCCTCGAGCCCAAAAAACCCGCCGACATCTCCCAGTCGGTCTGGGAGCTGAACTTCCTTCCATTCGAGGTCGTCGATGCCGACAAAATCCTCCGAGAGTTCGATTGAATCTTCCTGAACTTTTGCCCTTTTGGCCGCCTTTTTAGACTGCGGCCGGCCTTCTCTTTCGCGTTTTGTTCCCATGGCGAAGTTGTCCTGATGTTGTTTGGATTTGCGGCGTAGATAAAGCTTGCATTTTCTTCCGGGCAGAAAAAAAATATGGGCGCCGCCGATCCGCTTTAGTTCTCCAATCTCCGCCGCCTTTCCGATCTTATCAGCAAATCTTTCCACCCCGCCAATAATTTTATCGCAACGCAAAAAGAAAAGAAAAGAAAAGAAAAGAAAAAGGCGAGGCAATTGGAATAATTTTGAATGGGGTTCAAACAAATTGCGACATCATCCTAAAATCCGAAAATGGGAAAAGCATCAAAAGATAAACGTGACGCCTATTATCGGCTGGCCAAGGAGCAGAATTGGCGAGCACGCTCAGCTTTCAAGTTAATCCAGATCGACGAGCAATTCGACCTCTTTGCTCATGCAGATCCCGATAGTGTCACTCGAGTGGTCGATCTCTGCGCAGCTCCAGGAAGCTGGAGCCAGGTCTTGAGTCGCGTGCTGATCAAAGGGGAGAGCTTCGGACGGAGGGCATGGCTTGAAAAACGTCGTCGGGACAAGAAGGCCCTAGAACGACTGGAAAAGAAAGGAGACATTGAAGGAGAACAACCTCAAGATGAAGAAGATACGGAAGACGAATCTACAATACTAAAACCACGGAAAAATGTTAAAATCGTTGCAATTGATCTTCAGCCGATGGCGCCATTGGAGGGGATCACTATGATGAAGGCAGACATAACTCATCCATCTACAATTCCTCTTCTCCTGCGCGCTCTGGACCCGGAGGATTACGATGGGACATCAGAAAAGCAGGATGCAGCTCAATCAAGCCTCCCATCACGGCACCCGCACCCAGTGGATTTGGTTATCTCGGATGGAGCGCCGGATGTCACAGGTCTTCACGACCTAGATATCTATATCCAATCCCAATTACTATACGCAGCTTTAAACCTAGCCATCGGGGTTCTCCGTCCCGGTGGTAAATTCGTGGCCAAAATCTTCCGAGGTCGAGATGTTGACCTCCTATATGCACAGCTACGAACTGTATTCGAAAAGGTTTCTGTTGCTAAGCCGCGCAGTAGCCGTGCAAGCAGTCTGGAGGCTTTCGTTGTTTGCGAGGGATTTATGCCACCAGGGGACTTTGATTCTGCCCATGCGCTTCAAAATCCCATGTTTGGAGGTGCAGCTGCTCCTCGAGTCAATGAGGATGGCACTATTGGCTCTGATATCCCAGATGAGACGGAGGGTGAGAACCAACAAATTTCACTCACGCAGCATACTTCACCGAATAGTGTACTGCTTAATGCAGGCGACGACGTGACTACTAGCCTGGCTCTCGATCAACTTACCCTCGCTGAGCAACTATCATATCGCCCACCGCACGAATCTCGCTGGATTCCTCCCTTCATTGCTTGTGGTGATCTTTCTGCGTGGGACTCTGATGCGTCATATGCCTTGCCCAAAGGTTATGTCAGTCTTGACCCTGTTCAACCTCCAACGGCACCCCCATATAAGCGAGCATTAGAGATGAGAAAAGAACTAGGTGGAGCTTACGGCAAGACAAAGTTGGGAGCTATTGGCCGAGCTTAGAGGGA
The DNA here is from genome assembly GCA_023721895.2 of Talaromyces albobiverticillius. Taxonomy (NCBI): domain Eukaryota; kingdom Fungi; phylum Ascomycota; class Eurotiomycetes; order Eurotiales; family Trichocomaceae; genus Talaromyces; species Talaromyces albobiverticillius. Next base: position 2,935,124 of record JAMBUR020000001.1, on the reverse strand, counting down.
AAAGTGATATATTATGGCCCAAGAGGGGATAGAGAGGCATAATGAATGTAATGAGTATGATGTATATACCAAATTTCATGTCAAATCTAGATGCGATCTAAGGCTGTTCATGGCAACGACACATAATTTCAAAAATATGCAATCGCTATGAAATTACAAAAATTCACGCAACGTCGTACAAAGCTGAGTAATATAACCACAGGAATGACGGTCGTCTAATACACTTCCAGAACATATCTTTCTTCTTCCTTCAACTTCTCAATCTCCTTGCGAGGCTCAACCTTCTTGCCCAATGCCTTGGCTTCCAAGGCAATTGCTTCCTCCAAGACCTCAGTGACATCAGGAACTGGCCAGGTGGGACCGCAGAGGTAGAAGGCACCTTCTTCACGGACATAGGCTTGCGCGATCTCAGGGAGAGTTTGACGCATACGATCCTGGATGTAGATCTTCTGCGGTTGGTCACGAGAGAATGCTCGTCCCAACAGAGTGATAACACCTGCAGCCTGGTAGGCCTCCCACTCCTCACCATAGCAGTATTCTTCACGCTGGTGACGAGAGCCCATGTACAACAGAACGGAACCAATTTCCTTGCCCTGTGCCTTTTCCAAAGCACGGTGTTGTACAAAGGCACGGAAAGGTGCGAGACCAGTACCTAGACCGGCCATGATGATTGGCTGAGTTGATCGAGGCGGTAGTTTCATCACACTTGGTTTGACGCTCACAGTGATTGGAGCTCCAGGTTGAAGTCCGCTGAGGTATCGAGTAGCCTGTCCGAAACGGTCACGTCCCCGAGGATCGACCCAGTTCACGACAACAATCATCAACGCCACAGAGGTAGGCGTTACCTTCTGGCAAGATGCAATCGAATACTCGCGACGCTTCATGGGGCTGACTATGCGCACAATATCGTGGAAGCTTGGGTGAGCAGAACGAAATTCAAGCAAGATATCAGCATAGGTGACAGTGTCAACTTCTGCACGTCTCTTGAACTCAACCGCTCCCTCCGGTCCACCTAAGGTCAAGAGCTCCTTCTTTTCCTTATCCTCGGTGGCAAATTCTGCCAAGGCTTCATAGAAGCGTTTGGGGGGACGACCGAAAAGATCAACATTCTGTATCAAAGCTTGGTAAATTGTGCGGTTCTCCAAGATATTCTGATCTTCCCTGTTGGGAACTTCAACAACCTCATCAGGATTCAAGCCGTAAAATTTGATAAATGTCATGACATCCTCTGGATCGTTCTCTGCATGCACGCCGAGAGCTTCACCGATGTCATACTTGAGGCCGGAGTCACCGAGGTCAAACTCGATGTGGAAAATGTTTCGATCGTAAGTGACTGGAGTCAATCGTCGGTTCTCTTTGACATGAACAGTGAATGTCTTCGTGTTAACGTCTGGACGTAGTGCATTCTGGGTGCCAAACGACTCCTTGAATGCGAGTCCCTTAGCGGCAGTCTTCCAGTCCTTGAGCAACGAAGCTGGTTCCACTTCATTCTTCTCAAAAGGTACGAAACTGGAGGGAATAATATCCGTAGGCAGTTCTTGGGCATCAGATGGAACCTCTGCTGTGCGCCATGATTCAGGAATCTCGACGTTTCGCAAAATACGATCAATGTCCTCTGCTTGAATCAAGATGTCCGCATCTCGGATCTTCACAGTATCCAATGAGGTTTGGACGGAACGCAAGACAGTTGCTTGGATGGTAGCAGATTCGGTGGCAGACTCGCTAATCTCGGATGTATCCAAGAGCGAAAGCACAATACCTCGCTTGGCAATTTGCTGTTGGAAACCGACAGGCAATTTCTTCTCCAGCTCGTCGTCCTTTAGCCCTGGTGCTCTCACGAGAACCTTGCCATTGTCCTTCACAGATGCAAGAACATCAATGTCAGTCAGAATTTTAATATCCCCAACAAAAGCGACATCTGCGGTGGTGACTGGATGTGGTGCATCCACAATCTTTGTACTTCTGCGAATATCAGTACGAACCACACCGCCCTGGAGTAAATTGTCGTAGGCTGTGCTGGTGGTCACGTTGGCGGCGGAATCTTTCGAGAGGGCCGACGCCAAGGCGGCAGCAGCGCTGAAGGTCTGGCCATCATCCAAATCCCAGAAAGTGAACTCCTGGGTGCTGGATTTGTCGAACAGCTGGAGCGGGCTTGCCTGTTGCACATTTTGCAGGATAGGCTTGTCAGACACGCGTTGAAATGCGGCAGCTGCATTGATGATGGTCCACTGGTGGGAGAAGTCGTATTTGAGGTCAATACAGGTGGGGACCTCACTGCGGTCGACAGCAAATGTCAAAGCCGTGAGGACATCATCATATAAAGGTGAATGGACACCTTCTTCCTGGACGGACTGCTGGTCGCGGACTTGACCGAGAACACCCACGGTCTTAACGGTCTTTGGCAGGATCCGCAAAAATTCTTCCTCCACGAAAGGTCTGTAAACGCGGACATTGACCACACCAATGCGTGAACCCCGTTTGCTTAGGGAACGAGCAATCTGAGAGGTCAGGGATGCCTCCACAGTGCCGAATACGACCAAAACGGAGGTTGGCTCGGCATGACCGTGGTATTCGAACAATCGGTAATCAGTGCCCAGCTCGCCATTCAAGCCTTGCAGAACGTTCAAAACTTTGCCCTGGTCGTCCAAATGTTTTGCTCGGGTATCGCTTTCAATTTGTTCCTGAACAGCCTGGTAGACGCGTTTCAAGCCAGACTGGTCCATGACATCAATAACGCGGGTGTTGTCGCGACCTACACGGACTCCGTCATAGAGGTGAATAGTGGGCAAGAAGGTAGCAACGAGGGTTGAAAAAAGTGCCATGTGCTGCGCTTCATGCGCAGAGGAGCTGGAAATGAGCCCGAGTCCAAGGTCTTCGGCCAAATTCAATGCAGTCGCATAATCCGAGACTAGTCGTTCGCCAGCATAGTCGACGGCCGCAACGTGGGCAACTACGGGGTTAGCGACGGCATAGAGCAAAGAAAGTTGCTCCAAGGATGATCGCAAATAGGTCAATGTAGCGGAAGAGGCGAGGATGCTTTGAGGAACATGGCGTTTCTTCAGATCAAAGTCTCGGGAGAATAAATAACCCAAGGCAATTGAGCCAGCACCCTGGCGGGTCTGAAGCGACTGAACAGCAGTGACTTCGCCATTCGCATTCTGTTCACCCTGGGCCACCCAGTGTTTTACAGCCGAATCAAGGTCGAACGACTCCGGGGAGTATGAAAAAATCTTGTCGGAGAGAGTATATGTAACCTGCTGGATGAGATCCTGAGCAGTGGTATAAGTCGGGCCAGAAATGGCCTGCAGCTCTGGAACACTACCCATCCCGGCGTTTCGAGATTGAAGAATAGTCAAACGTATGACAATGACTACAGAAGAAGAATCAAAGTCGAGATCGCAGATTCTCCAGAAATAAAAAAGCCAGGGACGCCTTCCGTATTCGGGCTAGCGTAAATCACGCAATTTCTTATCGATAAGCGTAGTCCTAATACGGTTTAGCGGCGAGGGATGCGCCGGGGAAAATGCCGACCCGCCGATTCGACCGAGGCCGGACCAAATTGACTGCCTCAGGAGTCAGGCCGCAAAGGGACCCAATTATGATCCACGCTAAATAAAGCTAAGCAGCCTAAGCTACGTAACCCACCGAACTGACCATCGTAAACTTCTCGAAAAGCAGAAGGGATTGATCAAGTCTTGATATCTTGCCAACAAAGTCAAACTCTAGACCATGGCCAGCAATGCAATCGGGGTTGCCCTGTTGGGATCCACGGGGTTGGTGGTAAGACTTCACTGCACCGCACCAGCATTCGGCGTCTTGTCGCATCAATAATGGTGCGATTCAAGCTTTATATCGCAATGTTCTGGTCTGATCTTTTGCTTCGTCCAGGGATCGAATATACTGAGCAACCTTCTCATTCATCCATCCGTGGCTCGCGTCGATACCGTATCTCGCAGGACACCTGTAGCTGCTGGATCATCGAATATGAAATTGACCACATTCGTCGATGCCGATTCATCTCGGTGGGCGAGTCAAATCTCGCAATTGAGCCCGTCACCTTCCATCTTCTTTTCGGCATTAGGAACGACTCGCAGTCAAGCCGGTGGACTGGAAAACCAGGCTAAGCTCGACTTGGGCCTCAACATCGAGTGTGCAAAAGCAGCTCGTGATGCTGGCGCGAAAGTCTATGTGCTTATATCGAGCTCCGGAGCCAATTCAGCATCCATGATTCCGTACTCTAAACTAAAAGGCGACGTCGAAGAAGCAGCGAAGGAGCTTGGATTTGAGCACACGGTCATTATACGGCCAGGATTGATTGTCGGCCAGCGGGAGGACAGTCGTCCAGCTGAAGCGGTTTTACGATTTGTCGCCTCTTCTTTCGGCAGGCTGCACTCATCACTTAAAGATAGCTGGGCACAAGATGCCAATGTAATTGCTAAGGCTGGCGTCAACGCTGGGCTCAAAGCTCTCGCCGGCGACGTTCCTGCTGGCAGTGAGAAAGTTTGGCTTATTGAGCAAGCGGATGTTGTCCGTTTGGGACGCGATGAGTGATTGTATTCCTATACCTGCCAGAGCTATATCGAGTTTGTCATTACAGTTGAGTATGTCTATTATAATATATTTAGTTACGGTTGCAAGTTGGAGTTGAAATATTAGATACCAAAATCAGAGATTAAAATATGCAAATATAAATAAACATTAGAGATGTTAAAATATCTTCCCACTACAGCATCAAGCTTAGAATTCCATATGATAAAAATATATCAAGACCAACACCAATTTTCATGGACGCAATTTCTCTTGATTCACCTTTTTGCTTTTGCGAGTCCAACCTTTGGCACTTGGCGGCTTGTCGACCCCGCTCTCTGGAGAATCCTTTGACGTGTCGCGTGTTTGGTTCACATCTCTATTACCGGGGCTAACGTCCAGTGGGTTGCTTGTTTTGTTGCGCTCAGCAGATTCTCTGCCCGTGGCTTCGACCTCAGCCTCGGGCGCCGTATTAGACGGGTCGAAGGGGGCATCGTGGTGGGCTACCTCGTCATCGGTGCCGGACTGTGTACCTTCTGCTCTCGATGGGTGGAGTGTGTCTCGTCTACCTAGACGATCGTCATTGCTCTGTTCATGGCGCTCTGTCCAGCATACCGCTGACGTTTGAAGGTTCCGGCGTAATTGTATAGAGTGAGACTGCAGCTGGCGAGGACCGGTGCGTCTCGAATATATAACCGGAACACTCTGACTCGGCAATGCTCGTCTGAGCACTGTTTGACGGAGAGAAGCGCTCATCTCGGTGCCAATTTGTATGAATCTGAACATATTTTTGCCTGAATGGAGACAATTGAGTTATGAAGTGTCCTCTTTACAAGCTACAGGGAAAACAATGCCAATTCTTTCCATCAAGAATGCTTTCTTACGCATACGCTTCACAATCATCTTGACGTCATGAGTAGCTAGAAGCAAACATAACAAACACCAATGCTTGGCGCACGCTAGTACGAATTGAGTCATCATGGTGTATAAATTGTAGATAATTCTAGTAGAAGAGGGCAATAATCTCCATCGTAGTGGAAGAGAGGGGAATTCCTAGTTAGTAGTAAATTTTGCTTCGTATGGGATAATCCAATCCTGCGAGACCACATACCATCGCAAGTCTGAGCAATTTAAGAGCTATGAGGCTGTGGAGGGAGAACTTGACTACGCTTACAGGGGGGACAAAGCTGCTCTCTCCACCCCGAAAAGGAAAGTCCTAGACAAGGCCGCAGTCGTTGGACACCGAAAGAAAGTGTTATGACTAGACGTGCCGCTTGCCACGTCATTCCAATGAAAACACCGGAGGTATCAGCGTGTTCAGGTTGAGGCTCATATCACATGTGAGTATGCCGCAAGGCTTGGAAAATGTCAACTCTATTCAAGGGTTAATACGCGTACAAACCAGGGTCCACGCGCAGTCAAGGAAAGTAAGCGATGATCCGAGCCTAGGACAGCTGGATGCATGTTGCCGATGAATGATATTGACCAGGCAGCTTCACGGATTATGAGAAACTGCATACTCAGACTCCGATCCTCAGGAATGCAGTGAGCATACATCATGTGCTTGAAAATAGCTGCACGACTATGCATCTAGTCTTTGTATGTGCAAACACATATGCATGTTGGGATCTCCGCTTGGCCCCTCCCAATGCTAGTTAAGAGGAGCCTGCGTCTGCATGATTAAGACGGGGTATTGCAGGTTGTATCACAGCACGATTCGCGTTCGTGATCCTATAGCCGATGACACGTAATGGGAACTCAACAGTGATCAGACCTAAGCCTTGTCATGAAAAAGAAAGGCCGATGAATAAACATCAATACCGATTGGTGGCTTTGACTGATAAGAAGCGGTGAGGTAGTCCGACCACTTGGACTTGAAAACATTCAATCTTTGAGCCAGTCCATATCAAAACACTTCAGCATCAACAGGGGAGACCCTATGCCCCTAGTTTAGCGTGTAAATAGTCAAAGCTAAATCATTGGATGCATGTCGTGGGGCGAAATTATGCCGGCAGCATAAGCTGGAAACCAATCCCTGGCCGTACATCGATAGCTATGCTAATGCACTAGCACCTTATTAAAATGCAAGCTATGCTGTGCCACCTTATTTGTCCCCAGTAATGGCCTAATATGCGGAAATGCGGGAAGTCCCGTTGTGCCTCGATCACGAGAGTCAAACATATCCGATTGCTTGGGAAGGATGATGCATGTAGAGTCAAAATTCAAATCTTAACATTTTCAATATCGATGGGTGGAAGTTTGGTGTGTTCTGTCTCTAGAACGGTTCCAAGTATTATGATGGCGGTGGATAGCTGGAAAAAGCAAAAAGTCTCAGAACCCCAACATGGATTAGTAACCAATGTAGCAATCTAAGACAGGACGAAGGATGCCAAAACTTGACAAACTTCGGATAGTCCGTAGCCCGACGCACTGTGGCAAATTTGCGAAGTGGCACTAAGAGGGTGTGGGTATTTGCTCTGCTTGCATGATCAAGTTTTGTCTTTTTTGTGAAAAGTGACGACCTCGCATTGCATGCGTAAACAAGGATACGGCCAATGAAAAAAACCTCATCGTAATGAAGGCTTGACGGGACACCGGGCTATGGGAATAGTACGATGACACCGACGGGATTCATGAAGCAACTGACGATTCGTAGCAAGCGGGGACAAAGATTTTGCACCGGAATGCAGCATGATGTGGCAGGCTAATCTTCATCTAACCCAGTAATGGCATTGAATGACTCAACTCTCGGCTTATTCAATGACGGGAAAACGCATCTGAGAGATTGACAACCATGCGTTCTGGACCAGACGCAAGTTGCCACGTCAGAGAACATGGAAGCTGTAGTGCAGTTGCATGAGTGAACCGCATAGCATCATGAATTGAAGGTAGGATGCACCCGAGTGATCCGGGATCCTAGCTAGAAGATGGTAAGACCGTGCACCTGAGCAAAAGTCAATGCGGGATAATTCAAGTGCATTTGTTGCTGATCAGCTGAAAGAATTTGCCTGCCACGTCTGGGTTGGGTCATTTCAAGGGTTCGTCATTGGTCATTAGTCAATGGTGGCACGAAGCGAGTTGCGAGTTTAGGTCGAGAAGTCAAGACTCCTGCCGGGATCAAGGAGGCTAAAGCGACATTGTAGGTGTGACATTAGATGAAATGGCAAATGAAGATGCTGACAATGACCGCATAGTGCGGACACGCCGTTCATCATCCTCGCTGATTGGAGGTGAATAAAATTGCCATCACTTCGTTCAGGACACGCATCGCATGCATGGACCCAAAGGCCGATGTTGATATTCAGGATTGAGCAAACTCGGTACGCGTTGCATTGATTGTCAAAATCTATTGGAAACGAGCTTCTAAATGTCAACGGGAACTAAGCCCTAGTTTGCCATCTGCAAGCATATTGCAGCACACTTACTTGTTTGGGAAGGAGGCCATCAAGACGAACCCTCTCGCGAACAGCGGTGGGGGGTTGGGCCTGTCTCCATGTTTGCGTAACAGTAAAGTTTTTTTTTCCCATATCGATGTCCGGAATGAATTCGGTGGCATCGTATCCTCCAATCGTCAGCAGTTGGGTACGGACTGACCTGAAATGGGGTTCATAGCGAGGAAGAAAACTTAGACCTCCCAAGGCCCTAGCGTGTGCACAGTCATGTCACAATAGACAGGGATCGGTCGATGACAATATCTGATGTCAATGATGAGAGTAAGCCATGCCCAGTGAATTGACGGTACGACGGTCGCATTAGGTCCGAAGACTAAAGGGTTTGCCTCAAACTGAGGGGTATTCGGATGCATAGGGACAGAAAGAGTGGACAAGATAGCTTCCAACTTTTCCAGGGATGCATATACTAGGCAACCGGTGAGACGACGGTAGCGATCTAGATACCATTCGGGGTGAAGTCTTGTGACGCGTCCACTATCAGTGCAGTAGACCAAGACAAGGGCAGCATCGATTGCACAACAAAGTGATAGTCGTCTAATCGAAAGTAGCGAGCATACGGTGAACACGCGTCAGTCAAAAAAACAAGAACAATCCCGAGCCGGGTGCAATAGGTCGCCCTTCTGAAACATAAATATGGCGAACCGCTCCTGAGTTTTCGTGTTGACGAGTTCATTATTCCAGGTCAGTCTCAGAAAAGATCCTGTCAAGACTTAAAGAACAAATCAAACATCAATTTCTTCTCTCATAACCCTCGGTCTGAGACAACAAGCATATAGTACTTGTCGAATTGATCTCAACGAATATCTCTCCTGTTTCAACTGGTAGAAGGAGGAGCACAAGCGTCCATTGACGAACCAAATCCCTAGAAGCCCCAATATATTGCTTCATAACTCCCCTAAGTAAGTGGTGAGGCAAAGATGAAACCGTGCAAGTGCTGATGAGTGGACAAGAAATGTGCTTTTACAACCAAAAGAAGTTCGCTTGCGGAGACTGGAACTGGACGAATTTTGCCCACCAGTGTAACTATGAGTACCGCACCGGCGAGACATGTGGCATGAGACTGGTAAACTTCACCGAATTTGAAGCAAAGCAATGCCGTCTCTGTGAAAAAATCGAAACCAAGTTTCGTCGTCGCAGCCAAGAATTGGAACGATTGGACCGTTGGAGACGGGAGGGAGGCAGCCTGGTGGCCACGATGAGCCGCACACAGCAATTGGTCAGCGATCTTGAAAAAGAGATCTGCCAGCTTCAAACCGAAAGGGAAAGCAAGAGGAAAGCCCTATCTTGAAGAAGAGAGCGCAAGCAACCTTCTCCGGCAGCGGAATCTCGCGGAAATTCTTGCGAGCACGGCCGATGATTGGGCTCTTTCTTTGATTGAGGGCTGAATTTCTGTTTCGCCTTTCTTTTTGTCATGTCGGGATTTCTGGGATGAAACATTTGCTCCGATGGCAGGCATGTTTATTGCCAGAGTTGCTGAGGCCAAACGGCCGGTGCCAGACGAACTTGGGTCTTTTTTGTTTTTGAGGGGGCTTTTTGTAACATAGTAATCAAGGAATCAATGTCTTCCAATAAAACTTTTCTTTTGTGGCATGCTTGAGTACCTCCGATGACTCCTCGCTCTAGGACTCGTTGCTTGTAAGCGCCCTCTAATCCAAGAGCGGGGCGCCCAATATCAACGGCACCACACGGGGCCGACGCTTAGGATGGCCGGCGGTTAATGGACGAAACCGTTTTGTCTGCAAACCGAAGCCTCCGAGAAGGCAAAAATGGTAGACATGGTTGAAAAATCCATGGACAAGTAAGTACTGAGGCACAGATCAGGAGAAAAGGGCGTGCAACATCAACGCGGGGAAGCTGTGAGGCCTGAGAGTGGGTCGCCGTCTGGCGAGAAACAACAACATACGACCTGCTTGTCTGTGCACGTGAGAACTGCACACTTTCCTGTCCCTATGCGGATCACGTGGGAAAACGACGTCCCTCACTCCAGATGGAATTCGTCAGACTGCCAGTGGGTGCTAGCATTGTCGAGCACAACTGATCCTCAAGGTAGCTCTGTGATTTGGCCATACTGAGCAAGTATTACAAGACAACGCCCCTCGTTTCTGCGATTCTGCGAAGAAATCCAGCAGGTACCAAAATTCGCTCGCGACACTTTTTGCGAACGTTTGCGGACTATTTATAAAATGTCTTTTGCATGCAAGTGGAATTGCATGGTGGCGGACAGCTCGCGTTAATCGAAGAGCCCTTGTAATAAGACACGCTATCAGTTGACGTGGAAGTGTCTGGCTGGGAGAAGCCAGCATCGGACAGCTTGGATTTCGTGTTGGACTACATATCTACGTCGTAGACAGACCTATCGGAAACTCCAGTCGATCATTACAGGCGTGTGTGGTCTCTGCCACGTCACATTTCATGAAGAAATGCCTCTTGTGATAGACAAATCAAACATGAACAGCTCGGAACGGGGGCTGCAATCATTATACCAAAGGCAAGAAATCACAAGCCACGTTGGACATCAAATTAATACTGTTCAAGGTCTTGAATTCTGAAGAAAGACTAAAAAGGGATCTCTATGCTCTGTTTAACTCTCAGTCTCCTCGTCCTTAGCCAGTCCATGCTGTCTCAATAATGCGTTAATCTCATCGGCGCCCCAAAGATGATGGTAGATTCTGCCGTCTTTAGTTTTTCCAACAGTTGCAAATTCGACTGTAAAGAAGTTAGTAGAATGCCCGCGGATCCGTTGGATGAGACTGCCAGATTAAACTTACTCTTCTCACTGCTCAACTTCGTTGAGTCCATCGTCTTGCTCAAAACTTTCACTGCTAGAGCACAGGCCTCCTTGAGGTCACTGTCCTCTTTATAGTCTTGTTTCAAGAGACTTTGAGCTGCTGCATTGTTGGCACCAGCACTGGTCGCCTTCCAACCACCGTAGTTGCCGCTAGGGTTACTCTGGTATAGCTGGAATTGTCGGAGGTGATCGTAACCAGCATAGATGAACGAAACGCCAAAAGGCCGCAGACCGCCATGCTGGGTATACCCCTGCTTCAAATCACACAGACGACGAACAAGTTGTTCACATGGGATCTCTTCGTTGTAAGTTAGGAGGTATTGTTGGGCAGCCTGGCGGGCGTAGTTGATGAGAATGTTGGCATCGGCAGTCATTCCAGCGACAGCACAGATCATGTTACTATTGGACATGGCTTGTTAGCCAGGGGCTCGCAACGAGTGGATGGGGAGCTTTATGAAATTGATTTACTCACTCGTTTAGGATATAAAGCTTCTCTGCCGATGTATCCTGTTCCAGGAGCTTGCTAGTGACCTTCCTCTCGGCGGCAAGCACAATTCCATCTTTAGCTAAGATTCCAAGAGCTGTGCCGGCGTGAGAAATAGCTTCGAGGGCATATTCGACCTGGTAGAGACGCCCCTCAGGCGAGAAGATCGTAGTCTGTGATGCACATCTCTGTCAGCAATAGCCAAAATACGCAGTGCCCGAATACGTACCCGTGAATCGTAGCGTCTTGACATTTTGCTGAAGGTGGAAGCGGCCGATCAAAGATTTAATGTGTAGAAGAGGCTTGAAGCAGAGGTACACTATGAGATGGATACCAAAGCTATTCTCAGAATGATGGATGGAAGTTGCGGAAGCGTAGAAGGCGGTAGCTGTCAAGCTCCCGAAGGACAGGGCAGGCAGCGGTCGCGTTCGCCAAGCTCGGACCACCTCGTGGATCAGCTCTCCCGCATCAAAAAATGTGGTGATGCAGAGCCTTTACAGAAGTCTCTAATATCTCGCCAAATTGTTAATTCAAGGTCATCTCAGATACTCTCGAGCATAGACTCTTGGTTTCTCCGAATATATCTGAGTTCCGCGTGGTTTCCCTCGGACCTATTGAGAACAAAATGCTGAAATCGACATATACACCTCCGCCTCCGTTACCACCTGGCTGGACAGAGCACAAAGCTCCAACTGGTAAGTTTTCCGAACTGGAGAATATAACAGACAAATTACGCTGCGAAGTGAAATCTAACGAATTGTTACAGGTCACTCATATTATTACAATGCAGCAACTAAACAGTCTACCTATAAACGTCCAACTGCGCTTCCTGCGGCGCAACCAACAGATTCTACGCAAAACCAACCTGCGTATAGTCCGGAAACCCTTCCTCCATTTTCCTCCACTCCCTATGGACCGCCAATAGGAGTAAATGAGCCGCATGCATCTTTTAGGAACAACGCATTCCCGCAGCATCACAGAGGGTACGGTGGTGGCAAGGGTTATGGTGGTCGACAGAATCGTGGATTCGACGATCGCCCAAAATCAAAGCACATCATTCCCGGTTGCACTCCATGGCTCTTGGTGAAAACAAAATATGGACGGCGGTTTGTATATAATCCAGAAACAAATGATAGTTATTGGAAGTTTCCGGAACATGTTATGAAAGGCGTGATTGAGTTCGATCGTGTGGAGAGAGAAAAGAAAGAGCACGACAAGCGCGATGCCGAAGCTCAACCATCACCTGGCCCTAGCCAAAAAGATGAAGAAGAAGAAAAAATACCCCAAGCGCAAGATGCCTCGGCGCAAGCTGCTGCCAACGAGGAGGAAAGCGACGAATATGAGGAAGTGGAGGTGACGGACGATGAAGAAGACGAAGAACAACTGAACAAGCGACCCCGGGTGGAGGGCGAAGAAGGCGACGATGATCGACCATTGGAGTTTAATGAAGAAGATATCGAGTATCAGCTTGCGGCCATGGGCGAAGAATACGGATTGGATCCCGGTGAATACGGAGAACCTGGTGACGAGGGTTGGGAAGAGGGTGTGGAAGGGCTCTCTCTGACCGACGAAGAAGCGACTGCACTCTTCTGTGACTTACTTGATGACTTTCGTATTAATCCGTTCACCACCTGGGAAAAAGTCATTGAAGAAGGTCGCATCATTGAGGATACCAGATATACCGTGTTGTCAAATATGAAAGCACGACGAGAAGCATTCGTTGTCTGGAGTCGTGATCGTATTCAGCAGGTAAAAGCACGCAAGAAAAAAGAGGAGAAGAAAGACCCGCGGATCAAATATATCGCCTTTCTACAAGAATACGCCACACCAAAGCTATACTGGCCAGAATTCAAGCGTAAATACCGAAAGGAGGATGAGATGAAAAACACACAACTGTCAGAGAAGGATCGTGAGAAGTTTTATCGTGATCATATTGCACGCTTGAAACTCAGTGAAAGTACTAGGAAATCGGACTTATCAGCATTATTGAAGTCGATTCCCTTGCAACACCTAAACAACTCATCGAGTACCGAAGCTCTTCCTGCTGCGATCTTGACTGATTTACGCTATATCTCTTTATCTCCCAAAACTCGAGATCCCCTCATAGAAGCATATATATCTACTCTTCCGCCTGCCCCTGAAGAAGAGACCGCCGCTCTATCGGCGCAAGAGCAACAAGAACGTGAGCAAAAACGGCTTGAACGAGATCGAAGGGAGAAAGCGCTGGCTGACAGAGAGCGCCGGGTTGAGGAGGAAAAGTGGCGTCTGAAGGGGGATTTGCTTCACGGCAAGAAGCTTTTACAACAAGAAGAGGCCGAAATCCAAGAAGCTATGCGAGTTAGGGGCAAGGGGGGCTTAAAGAGTTATCTAGAAACTCAAGAGGGAAACCAAGCCAGCAACGATCCAAACCAGTGATTTCTTCAATTAGGCTTAGCGGAATGGGTATATTTGATTGGGGCACAAGAAACTAATCGAGATATCTGCTGAATATGACAATCATCAACCTTGTATAATACACAATTGGCATTACAGTAATTGTCACATAATACTTCCATTGTAGATATAAGGCACATTACTACCGAAATCTCCAATCATCCCAATCCGCATCATCTTCGTCATCTTCACTCTCATCGTCGTCCTGCTGCGTGGTTTCTTGCGCATCAACTGTGGTGCCATTACTCTCCACCAAATTCTGTGCCCTCAGTTCCTCTCGCTTTGCCTTTAATCTCTTGACTCGTTCCTCTAATTGCTCCATTTCCTCAAACTCTTCTTCCAAGTTCCGGGCTGCATCTTCCTTTTCGCCTTCAGCATCTTCCTCTCGTATTCTCGCTTGTTCCTCCTTCTCTTTTTGCTGTTGAGCAGCAAGTTCGTCAGCGGTTACTGGAGCAGCCGAAATAGTAGCAGCGGCTGTTGCAGCTGCAGGTGCTTGTGGAATAAGAGTGGGTGCAACAACATCGCGTTCAAAGGCTGCCCATTCATCTTCATCGACTATCTGGGCGGGTGCTGGAGTTTGTGATGTGGTAGATATTATGGGGATCTTTCGATCGTTGAGACTATTCGCACCCTGCTGGTCGATCTCTGCGCCAGGCTCTTCACCCTGCAGGCTGTCTTCCTCTGGGATATCTTCTGGGCCCTGGGCTGGTTCCGTTTCGTTGTCGTCGCCTTCTCCTAACGTCGAGATATGAGCAGGTGTTGTCGGCCTTGACTTCTTGTGTTTGGACTGTATGGAAAGATCGGTTCCCTCTATCTTGCGCTTTTTTGTTACCCTTGGTCCAGCGCTCCCACTCTGTGCAGAGGACCCTCGAGATGCAAGTTCGTTTCGGAGCAAAGACCGCACGTCAGCCATTCTTGATATTTAGGAATATTTATTTCGTGGTGGGTAGTATTTCGGTGTTTGGAACTGAAACGCATGTATCCAGCGGCGCTGCAACCTCTATGACGAGATAATGTGGCGCGGCAAACAAATTAATATGTGGCCGTGCTCGTTATCAGCCGCTTCACTTGTTGCGGTGCCAAGACGCCAAGGCTTTAGCGTCGGGCGCGCTTATGTAAGGCAGTTCTCCGCATGGGGGAAGTCACATGACATTCCGCTAGGCCGTTCTCATAACTCGCGCTTGCTAATCGAATTCCAACCTGTCCGACTTCCCTCTGTCAACGACTCATCACGCCACCCCAGGTGTTACGAAAATCCCGATCGCCATACACTATTGTGCGACCGCTTGTCAAATTGCGCAGACACAACGAACGCTCTTAGTAGCCCGTATCTTCGTGCAGACATCTAACAGTCCGATACTGCGCCAAGCATTGGATTGCGCGACACCCACCCACCCTTCCAAAGTACCGAGGACAGACCGCATTTAACTACACGTGGTGTTCGCACAGAGAAACAGCTGTGAATTGAGTAGTTTCTGGCCTGTTGGTGGGTGGTGGACACGCACGCGCTTAGGATTGCGATTTGTATTGTTTTAGCCACTTGATGTCGTAGAGGCACTGGGTCAGCTGCTGGTGTTTGTGCTACTAGAGCTGGCAAAGCCTCCTTATTACACGTAGAATTATTACCTTTTCTTCATTACAACAATCCACTAGTCATGGCCGGTAAGCATGCTCATTCAATGGCTCTATTTGCCACTTCTTTGGGGAAAGCAGGATAACACTGCTAGATGAGAGCCACCATGGTTCCTTCTATCGCTTTTGAGAAAATGCGCTAACAGAAATCCTACAGACGAACCACGCAGATCAGGACGAGCCACCAAAGGCCAGCATAAAAATCTCGATTTGATACAAGACATGCCGGCGAAGAAAGCGAAATCGAAATCACAGTCCAAAGAGAAGTCTGCGAAACCGTCTGCCGAACCCACACCGGCTCCGAGTGAGGAAGAAGAAGAGATCATTCGATGCATATGTGGCGAATATGAGGAAGAAGAGGATATCGAGAGAGATATGATCTGCTGTGATAATTGTTCGGCATGGCAACACAATGACTGCATGGGCTTGACGTTCCCCAAGGGCCAGGAGCCGGACCAATACTTCTGTGAACAATGCAAACCTGAAAACCATAAAGAACTATTGGATAAGATTGCTCGTGGCGAGAAACCGTGGGAAGAAGTCGCACGACGGCGACAACAAGAAATAGAGGAGAAAAAGGCCGCGAAGCGTCGAAAGGGCAAGAAGGGCAAGAAGGGCGGCGCGAGACCAAGCGATATCAGGCCCGAAAGCAGTGCGCCATCGACCCCTGCTGCTGCTGTTGCTGCTTCAGAAACACCTGTTGCGCTGCCTGCACCACGGCTATCGGTGGAAGGTGACAAGACCGCGGCTCTCGTCCCTGAAGAGGCACAGCCAGATTCGAAACCTATCAGTGCTCAAAAACGAAAGTTTGACGAACACAAGGAACCTTCTACACCTGATGTTGTGAGTAATTTCAAATCAAACTCAACTGTGTCATTTGATAACTAACGAACAAACACAGGGTCCCAAACAGAAACAGCAACGATTATCTGAACAGAGGAAGTCTGTTGAGAAAGTGATCAAACCATCACCTGCTGATTCTCGAAAGCCTAGCCTTGCTGAGTCGCATCCGGAAATAGCGGAGAAGCCTGAGGACATCACTAGCGACGCTCGAAGAAAAGTTGCAAGCCATCTAATAAGCTTATTTACGGACCAGATCAAAGTGGCACAGAAACAAGGCACGTATAATCTACCGTCTGGAAAACTGGCGGAAGATGTTGGCCGGCCTCTAGGTCTTGCAGTTGAGCATGCCATGTATATCACTATATGCGGCGGGTCTGGTGAGCCGAACGAAGCCTACAGAGAGCAGTTCCGTAGAATCACGTTCAATGTTAAAGCAAACTCTTCGTTACGTGATCGCCTACTCACAGGAAGTCTGGCTCCCACTACTCTGGCGACAATGAATTCTCAAGATATGGCCAGCGAGGAGCAGCAACAGAAAGATGCAGAGATCAAGAAAGCGGCCGAAAAACAGCATATAATCATGAAGGATCAAGGACCGCGGATCAGGCGCACACATAAGGGTGAGGAATTGGTTGATGGCGATGGCCAAGCAGGTACATCGGAATCAATCTTCTCATCAACGGCCGTTCGCCGCCCTACTATCGACGAGAATAATGCTCCTGAAAGCCCAACTAGTGCAAAGGGACCATCTGATCATACACCCAAACTTCCGGCTGAGCAGCAACATGTTGCGCCGAATGGTGATGCTAATCGTTCCCATTCCCCAGGCCCGCCAACCCAAGATGGCTTGTTTCCCGAGGTACCTGCTCATTTACACCAGCCTTTACCTGTAGGCGGCAAGGTCCAGGCGGATGAAGAAATAGACAAACTCCTCAAAGATGAGGATATGGACTCTCCTCCCTATTCATCCAAGGACTATCAGGGCGGTGGTGAAGTTTGGTTTGGAAAGCTATCCATGACCTCTCTTGCGGAATTCAACTCCACTGGTAGACACGTTGCCGGTGCTGACCTTAGTGGTAGAATACCTTGGGATCAGCTAGCACCTTCGACCCTTGTTATCGATGGCAGGATCGATGTGGAACTAGCCAGCAAGTATCTTTGCGGATTGCGATGGAGTAACTCGACTGATGTGACGGTGGTCGCAATAGCAGCACCCCATCAGCCAAATCAGCGCGCAGAGTTCGACAAGATGTTCAACTACTTTACTGAACGTAAGAGGTATGGAGTTGTGGGAAAACATTCGTTGCCATCTGTGAAGGATACATACGTCATTCCTATTGATGCCGGAGCGAGTCAAAAACCCGAGTTTATCGAGTTGCTGGAGAATAGTTCGCTTGAAGATCCGATTCCCGATCGAATTTTGCTCGTCGTCTTTGTAGTCAGAACCAGCGACGTTACGCCTTCCGAGCAATCGACACCATATCATCCTGGTCAGGCACCTCCAATGGTTGTTCCAAGCCCATTGAATTCCACGCCTTTCGCTCAAGGCAAACCGCAGTATGCTTCCCCTACGCCAGGCTCACGGCAAGGGTCACAGTCAATACCATCGACGACTCTAGCCGGATCGCTCTCTATGAACAATACTGTCACCGCGCCATCTTCTCAATTGCCTCACCCCCCAATCCAGCCGCAACAGCCACAACAAGGACAAATACCTTCACTTCCACCCCAGCCTTTGCCAGCTGGACATGCAGCTGCAGCTCAGGTTCTTGGTCCTCAAATAAATGCGCCAGCAGTTCAAGAGCTTCTAAAAAATGCTCCTTTGGCGGACGTTTCACAGTTGAACATTGTTCGTGAAATCATCGCCCAAAATCCGGCTGCTGCCAACGATTATCAAGTCTTGATGACTGCTATCACACAGTATACTAATGGGAACAGGCAGGCAGCGCCTGGGTCATAATTTCTCGTCTGTACGACAATATCTGCTGCTTCACTAGGCGGTTTCCACCCATATCGAGGTGGTAGGAGACAATGGCTACAGAAACGGCGCTAGGAATGAATTTGATTATATGCAATGTTTATTGTTTTTCATGTCAACGATGTAATCCAAGTATGATATCCCTTGTCTCATGCTTTTTTTTTAATCTTTCTTGTCTTTCTCCTCTTGTCAATATGCGATCTATTGCGTCTCTTTTGTGTTATGCAGTGCCATTTGTAGTTGTTACTGCAAAGCTTGTTAGTTAGGTATAGGGGTGTCTGGGTGGTGACTACGCGTGTCAAGGAAAAATTGGCTTGTGCTTTGATTATATGTATTGTACTACACGTGTAACTAATACAAAAAAAAATAACATGGAAATTGGATTGAACTATGCGAGACGCCTGCGCTATGCGGTTATATAGACATTTTAATGTAGAAAAAAACATTGGAATCATAAAAGCGAGGTAAGTCGTTGAAGGGCATATAATGAATGCATTACCATCTGTTTCCTCCATAACCACCACCGCCTTTCTTCCTATAACCACCTCCACCACCTGATCGTCCGTACCCTCTACCGCCACCACCTCCTCCTCCGCGGCCGCCCCAGCCCCCATCGTCGCCATATCCATCATCATGTCTCGCCGGGGGAGGTCTTCCCTTCAACTCCTCGCTGAGCCTCTTGAAGGTCTTACGCATGTCGGAATAACCCATATGCATTTTCCCATAGAAGTGGTCCGCCAGTCGACGATCATTATCCAGACGACTTAGATACGCACCGCATACGTCGCAAACTTGCAGCTTCTGGTGACCAGAGGGTCCAGATGTATCCGATAACGTCTTCAGTTCGCGTTCGCAGGTCTCCTTCTGGTGTTTGGCTGTGCGGATTTTAAAAAGTTCGTTCATTGCGAGCGATACGGAGCCCATTTCACCAAGCACTGAAACCTCGAGAAGACCGGAATTGATGGTCTTTGCGTGTTCGGATATTTGTTTGAGCTGTAGAAAAGTATACAAGTTAGCTAAAAGAAAAGAAATCAATTTCAGAAGAGAGTCACTATACCAGATTGTTGGTTTGACGAATCTCGTCGGGCGTCTTCTCAAGCCGTCGTTGGGCAGAATCAATGCGCCTGTCGCATTCGTCGATATATTTTTGCATGTCACGCATATAGTCATACTCGAAGCCCCATTTCGCTTTCTCGCTGGAGGAGGCAGCGTCATATTCCGCCTTCAGTCCTTCGCTGTGGACCTTAGGACATGGGCCCAAATCTTGCTTCGTATTGGTAAATTGATCGTGCGGACACGTGCCAGCAATGTACGATCGACAGACCTTCGGATCAGTGATGGTGAGTTGCGTGTTTCGAGACGCTGCTCCTCCCATGAGCTGGTCGGCTGCAATCACAGAAGATTAGTGAAGTTGCTCGTTGGAGTGGGAAACTAAACCTACCTCCCATGAGCTGTTCCAACAGCTTCCTCTGCTCTGCTGCCATGTTGAAGCAAATGAGCGTATATAAGTTGACAAAAAACTTGTTTTCCCTTTCTCCTTTTGCCCACAAACAGCCCTCGCTAGCTAGCTTCGTGGAAACTTGTTTGCCTGCCGACTTTGTGGTGATGGGAGGGACTTTGAGGTTGAGTCGCGAACTTGATACTTTTTTGGCGCTAGTGGCGGCCGGGCTGGTCTTGGCCAATCAGAAAGCTGCATGGAGCTCTGCCATAATAGCAAGCAATGTATACAATTGTGTGCAAGCTGGAGCTGAATAACATCAAGAGTGTAAGTTAGAGTAAATATAATTGTTCTAGCTAGGTTTGAAAACACAGAAAAGAGACCGATGTAGTGCACGCTTCTTCTGCCCCGGATACTGCGCCGAGCGGGTAGTTTAAGTGTAAAGCGGCTCTCCGCGATCTGTTGTTTAATTGATCAACGAACGACCGATTCTACACACAACCCATGCCATTCCACACGCAATAGCGGTCTATTGCTAGTCATATAATGTTGGAATGAAGTGTTCTTTTTTTTTGCTCACCGCTCTTGCGGTGTTCGTCGCTCATTGTCTCGGTGCTACGGACTACCACGAACAGCTTGAGCTGCAACCGCTCCCTGGTTCATCACTGCTTGCCTCGTTCAATTTCCGCAGCAACTCGTCCGCCTCTGCCTTTGAGAATCAACATTTTCGCTATTTCCCGAGGTCTCTTGGCCAAATCCTGCAACATGCGCACACGAAAGAGCTGCACGTCCGCTTTACCACAGGCCGCTGGGACGACGAGAGTTGGGGAGCTAGACCGTGGGATGGCTATAAAGAGGGTGCAACTGGCGTTGAGTTATGGGCGTGGATTGACTCCACGTCCCAGGAAGAGTGCGTCTCAATCATGTCTGCTATGCTTATATGGCTCTATATGCTTACATGTTTCTTTAACTATGCAGTGCTTATGCGAATTGGATCTCCTTGACCCAATCCCTTTCTGGCCTCTTTTGCGCTTCTATGAATTTCATCGATTCAACTCGTACTACAAGTCCGGTCGCTTCTTTCGAGCCTTTGGGAGACCACCTAGACTCCGATCAACTACATCTCCTTCATGGTACACTGCCCGGTGAGGTGGTTTGTACAGAGAACCTCACACCCTTTTTGAAGATGCTCCCGTGCAAAGGAAAGGCGGGTATTTCTAGTCTTTTTGATGGGCACAAACTATTTGATGCCTCGTGGCAAAGCATGTCTATCGACATCAGACCAGTGTGTCCCTCTGATGGGGAGGAATGTCTGGTTGAAATTGAACAGACTGTCGATATGGTTCTAGATATTGATCGATCCAAGCGTCCTCGGGGTATGTGTCTGATTATGTGAATAGGTATCATGAAGCAATTACTAATATGAATTCAGATAATCCTATCCCCCGCCCTATTCCAGCGGAACAACTAGCTTGCGATCCAACAAAGACATATAACTCTCATGATACTTGCTTCCCTTTAGAGAGAAAGTCCTCGGAGGCTGGATGGACGCTCTCCGAGATATTCGGTCGTCCTATTAGAGGACACTGCCCTTTGACCGATGAAGACGGCTCCAGCGCCAAAACAGTGTGCTTGAACGTGCCCAATGACAGATCCGTGTTTACGACGGACGGTGCAACGGAGACCCGTGATCCCAACGGCGTTTCCAGGTGCTATGTTCTGTCAGCCTCTAACGACTTCGACCTTGTATTACCAGAAGAGGAAGTTAAAACTCAGGTCCCTATACAGCAGGGGGTTCTACACGCCGAACGAACTATCATTGGACATGGACAGGAACAAGGCGGTATGCGAGTGATTTTCAGAAATCCATCGACCGTTGAAAGCGTTGATTTTATCTACTTTGAGTCGCTGCCTTGGTTTATGCGTCCTTATCTACACACTCTCCAGGCTACCGTAGTTGGCAATGATGGCATTTCACGGGAATTGCCTGTTTCGGAAATTATCAAGGGGATCTACTATCGACCTGCAGTCGATCGTGAAAGAGGTACGCAACTCGAGCTGGTGCTCTCGGTGCCAGCCGATTCGACAGTCACTCTCATATACGACATCGAAAAGGCCATTTTACGGTATAACGAGTATCCTCCAGACGCAAATCGGGGATTCAACGTGGCACCTGCTGTGATCAGAATCCTCGATCGAGGAGAAAATCGGCCATCAGTGTACCTGCGGACAACAGGGTTGCTATTGTCCCTTCCAACTCCAGATTTCAGTATGCCGTATAACGTCATCATTTTGACTAGCACTGTCATGGCGCTGGGATTCGGAGGCATTTTCAACCTCTTGGTCCGACGCTTCGTCCCTGCGGACGAACCAGCCTTACGCGCCCTCAGTCTGAGATCTCGCTTGGCAAATAGACTTGTTACGCTACGCGATCGATTTAAGGGTAAAGGCTCGAAATCAAAGAACTAAAATTTGACTAAAATTTCTTTTGCAAAGAGTTGGGAATCAATCAATAGGAAATGACAGAACTTTCGAGTTGTACATTTGTTCCAGAATAGATGCATAATAATACATGTGCCTCGAGCCTATTGCAGGCTCATTTCTTCTTGAGTTTGCCGTTTTCTCTTATTTAGTGAGCCTATGAGTGGTGCCATAAAGTCAGTTGAATGTCACAATTGAAAATAGAACCATCACTATCAAACACCTTACCGATCAATAGCACCCCTCAGAAACGACTCCGAACCAGGCTTGCGTCCCATAAAGCTATGATCTTCCGTCTCACAAGTCTCCTTGAGCGTACCATTCTGCAGTCTCTCGTCGGCATAACCACCGCATTCAGCCACTCTGCTAGCGGTATGCGCCTCTGCGGCGTCCTTTTGGTTGCGCAGCCCCAGAAACGAGCCTGATGACTCTGCTGGGTTTAGTACGGACGTGTGTCCTGATCCTTGGTAGTTGCTGCCATGTTGTGCGCTGCTGTTGCCAGTGACATTGTTGGCTGGGGTGGGCACTGCACTGGCACCGCCTGCGACGTGGGTTTTGGTGTTTTGATCTTCGACGGCACCCATCTTGTCTTTGTCCTTGTATAGATATATATAGATATTTGGGATATGCTTGTGGATCAAGACCAATGTCTTCTAGATGATTATCGAGGTCCACGAGGTGGTTATGTTGTATAGATATAGGATGCTGGAGTCGGCACATGCTATGATATCATCATGACCCAAGAGACAGTCCCCTGTCCAACCAGCGTGTCGTATTTATTTTCTATTCAAGGACCAAGCAGAGTAAAACATGTGCATCGAATTCATTAATACGATGTCCATAGATGTATATTAATATATAGCTAATTCATACGTGATGCTATCGTGTTCGCCAGCAAATGACATATACATACTAATACATATTTCCAACTGCAGGAAGGGTATCGATTATTGCGCCTCGCTGGTCTCAACTTGCTCTGCCCAGCTCCCTTCTATTGGAGATAGGGAGGTGTCGGGAGAGAGCACTCGTTCGATTGCAGGGGACTGAGCCTTGTCTCCATTATTCGCTGGTGTAGCTTCTTTAGACGCATTGCCTGGGAGGGATGGGAACTCGCTTTCATTGTTGATTCCCGGTGCTGACTGCGGCGCTGCGCGGTCATTGACGCTCGAAGAATCACCCCTGCCACCTCGCCCTCCTCGTCCTCGGCCACGGCCACCTCTACCCCGGCCGCGATCTCGAGGACCAGTTGGAAGTTCGTCGAAGGGTTCTGGGCTATCGCTGTGTTCGCGCCTTGGAACGCCAGAAACAGCACCATGCATGCCACGGCGGTATTGACTGCCACCGCCTCGACGGCCATTGTAATCTTCTTCCTTCTTCTCGGCATCCCATTCCCGCCCTGTTTGAGCGCCAAGTTTGCGCATCCTGTTGCGCTCGCGTTCGTTGTCCATAGCTTTGCGATTCACTAGTTCCTGACGCCGTTTTACGGATGCAACCCTTTCTCGTTCCTGAAACGAGGCTTCATCGGCCTCTGCGCGAGCGTGCGCGGCTGCTTTCTTAGCAGCGTTGAGCTTAGCAGCTGCCATGCGTTCAGCCAATTCCTCCTCAGTGAGTTTTGGCTGATATGAAGTTAGCTAACAATTATTCCATTTTTCCAGAGGCGTCTTTCATTTGTAAATGCCATACCTTTCTGACTCCGCCAGTACCACTGCGGTCACCCCGGACCGCCTGAACTCGCGCACTCTCTGCCTTCGCTTCTGTTTTGCCTTCGCTTTCGTCCCCCTGCTCCACCTGCTTTTCGGAAGTCGAAGATCCAGCATCATTTACTTCTGCTTGTGTTGTATCTTCCTTGGGAACATGTTCTCTTTTAGGCCCCGCGTCTCCGCGACCTCGGCCACCACGTCCTCTTCCTCGACCCCGGCCACGACCACCATCAGCAGGCGCATTCCCTCGACCGCGTCCTCGATGGTATGTCGTAGTCGGAGCCGGTTGTTGCGGTGTAGTTTCCGTGGGCTGCTCTGGTTCAGCGGGGGTGTCGTCGACTTGTTGAACCTCTTGTTGGCCTGTGATAGGAATGATTTCGTCGTCGAACAGATCGTCTGCTCCACGAGTCTGGGCGAATTCGTCAACTGCAATAGCAGCATCCGCCGCGTGGTCGGCCATTTTCTCTGTACGTCGGAATCGAAGCGCGAAAAGAAACGGTCCGGAAGGATTGTAGGATGGACGCCCCTGTCAAATTAGAGGAAATGATTCGTGCGGACGAAATTAATCGCAAAGTCCAGGAGGAATGCAGCGGTATATATATATATACGTATATATATGCGTGTATAGTTATTTATTGACTGCCTTGAACGGCGCAGTATGCGGGGGTGTACCGACTAAAAAACAAGGCGCAAATAATGCATGTAGATAATTCTGGATTGTCAAAAGATAGTAATAAAGAATAGATGGTATTGTAGATGAGACGAATAGAAGAGCAAGCAAGAAACAGATAATATTTTCTGGATGAATCCTTGCGATGGGATATGATGACGGAGGCAGGGCCGCCCTGGCCAAGCGTTGTTGCCCCAGGCCCACATTTGCCTCTTAGATTGCTATATCTGACAGCCATCAAGTCCACTTCTCAACACTTCAGTTCACAAATGTTTTTTCTTTCAGATATGCATATATGTCCTGTCCGTATATTTTTTTAATGCTAGCATTTATATGATATCCACTCAACAATATCAAGAAAATTAACTTTTTTTGGCAACCTTGAAATACTACTAGAAATCCTGGAAATAGCACGATGAGCCAGTTATCTCTCTAGGCATCGAGCTCATCTTGAGATATGGCAGGAAGCCAAGATGCTTAAGGCCCAATGGCCATTTCCCTTGGGCGATCGACACGCAGATTCAGACAGATCATCTTTCAACAACTTGTCGGACTTGGCCTGCATGGTGAATGCGGTGTAACCCCATGCCCTACCTGGGTACATATATATCCGTGGATATTACATGTCTTGTCTAAATATACGTACAAACTGTTGCATCTTCATCAAATAGCTCGTTTGACTAATTGCGGCAACTTGACAATGACAGTGTTGGATACTCTTCCTTGCTCGTTGCCAACAAGAGATGTTCCTCCAGATATCGATCCGGTGTCAATATGCCG
The DNA here is from genome assembly GCA_023721895.2 of Talaromyces albobiverticillius. Lineage (NCBI taxonomy): Eukaryota > Fungi > Ascomycota > Eurotiomycetes > Eurotiales > Trichocomaceae > Talaromyces > Talaromyces albobiverticillius. The sequence continues at coordinate 2,909,918 of JAMBUR020000001.1, read as the reverse complement.
TCTGTTTGACGAGAGAATCAACCAGTTAGACGAAGGGGACGTTACCGAGGATGCTATGTGGAGGGACATGTTTGCCTTGAGCAGCACTCTTCGTACTTTCTATTCTGCCTCAGTCATAGTATCTATTTGGCGTTCGTTATCTCAAGATCGAGGAGCAGCCGATTTCAAGCTCCAACATGAAACTGCATTTGTGAAAAGAGACGGGCCGCAGATCTCATGGATAGAAGTGTCTTTTACATTCAGTATCGGACTGCCCTTGGCAGCTTCATGTCTAGGATTTCTGTGTCTCGTCCTCGACAGCGATGATAAATGGAAAATCTGGGTCGTGGGCACTATACTAGACCAATTGTCCGATTTTGGAGACGTTGATCAGCTCGATCCGGTCAAATCAGTTTTGAATACCCACTCAAATGAAGCTAATGACAGTGCACAACAAAAGCCCCATTATGGCTGTGTCATAATCGGCGGTGGACAGTCAGGGCTTTGCACAGCTGGCCGCCTGCAAGCTTTGGGAGTTTCATACATCTGCGTTGAAAGCAATGACCAAATAGGTGACAGCTGGAGATTACGATATGATTCATTCAAGCGTATGTATTTCCCCGTCTAGATAATCTCATGAACTTTATTGACTGTTCTATCCTTGTCTTCTTTGAAAATTCTAGTGCACACCATCCGGGAATCGTCTCATCTTCCCTTTGGCAGAAATTTTACTCCTGATTACCCTGAGTGGTTATCAAAAGATGATCTTGCCGATGCATTCAAAGCATGGAGTGAGAAATATGGACTTGTACGCTTAGTCAAAGCCATTAGGAATGAAAATAGTCTCGCTGATGATTGTTGTCCTCTATTAGACGCCTCATATCTGGCTTTCAACAACACTCGAGTCGGCATCATGGGATGACTCATCGAGAAAATGGACAGTGAATCTACGAAAACGGCATCCAGGTTCAAGAGGAGAGTCCGAGTTGGTCACCGTTACGAGCTTACATGTCGTCTTGGCCATTGGTGTAAACTCTGATATACCTTTGTTTCCGGAGTATGCAAACAAGGTCAGATTCCTTCTTTCTCAGGTCTAAACCTAAGTGCTGACTAGAACAATTTAGCCCGATTTCCAAGGTATTACAATGCACTCCAAGGACTACAAGAATTCACTCGACTGGAAAGGGAAGCATGGAGTTGTGGTGGGCACCGCAAATACAGGCAAGTCTTGCTTTTGATCTTTACTCTTCGACGGTTGCCATGTTTTTCATATCTGACTCTCGAATAGGGCACGATGTTGCCGAAGACATGGTCAACGCTGGACTAGCTTCAGTTACAATCATACAACGGGGCAAGACCTGTGAGTACCACCTGTGCTCGTAGAAATTGCAATCTCTAACCTAGTTAATAGTTGTGATACCCCAAAGGGACTATATAAAATGGGCAGAAAGTATGCTATGACCCCCGTCTCCCTTGTCTTATACGCCTAACGCATCATCTCTTTATTTGAATCTAGCACACTATGACACTCAAGTAGACATGAAGACGGGCGACATACGATGCTTCGGATACCCAAACGTCGTCAGTCGCAAACTAGGTTTGCTTCATAGTCACTTACGATATATCAATCAGCCTGATTTATACTCTGATCTCGAAAAAGCCGGTTTCTTGCTTGAGAAGTATGAAGACCTTACACGCTCCATTTATGAACGCCTTGGGGGGCATTACATGGACATCGGGGCGTCGAAGAAAATTGCCGATGGATTGGTTTGTTTCCTATCTCTAGATCTATATCTAATTGCAATAATGCTAACATTTCTCCCAGATCAAAATGAAAATCGGCTCTCTACCAGTATCATACACCAAAACCGGTCTCATGTTTGATAATGGCAGCCACCTCGACGCAGATGTGATCGTCTTCGCCACTGGCTTTCATAGCAACATGGGCGAATCAGTGCGTAAATTCTTCGGTGATAAAGTAGCAGACAGAGCAGGGGATTGTTGGGGCATTGATAGTGAGGGTGAAATCAAAGGGGCCTTCAAGCCAACAGGACGTATGATTCCTTTTCTTTCTTATCCACTATATATATCCCACTCTCTGCTGACTTTTTTGTACGGTTAGAACCAGGTTTATGGTATATGGCCGGTGGGCTCAACCAAACAAGGTTCTTCTCTCGGTTCATCGCTATGCAAATCAAGGCGGCAGTTGAAGGAAGAAGCTTGCCGGTTTTTGATGCCAAACAGCCAGGCATGTCACAAGCACTATAAATATTAATGGTGGTATTGATTATCTGTTTATCACAACTTGTTTAGAATGAACACGTCTCTGAAATAATGATCGCCGATAAAATGATTCATATTGAGCAACTTGGATGCAGCGATAATAAACAGAGTAAACAAACACCGCGCTTGGTAGACTCGTCGAAAATTCGGGTATATTCACTCAAAGAACAACACGCCATGCATAGTATACATGCATGTAGATTCAAAGTTTTTCTAAATGCTCCCCCTGGAAAATAAACGGAAAAATAAACAAGTGATACTAGTTCTTTGTCTTGAATAGGGTGGTTTTGAATCGAGGATGGGTTATGTCCGTCAGACTTCTCTCCTAAAAGACTGTCAGTAACTGCGCGTATTTCATAAATACAATACCAATAAAATGCATACCAGGTTGGCTGCTGTCTCTCGACGCTTGGAGTCGGTACTTCGTTTCTGTCTCCAAAGGGATTGTTTTCATCATCGTCCTCCTCAGACTCACTGGCACTTTCCAATTCGTTCAAGTTTACTTTGTTATTAGAAGGGAAACCTGGTATGCTCGTAGGCCTGGCCGGACGAGGCGGTTTAGGGGGTCCAATTGTTATGCCCGAGAAACTTTCATCAATGCCCCGAAGGTAGATCTGGTCGTCCTCACTGTCGCTGTCATAGTCCAAGCTCTTGTCGAGTACCTCAAATGACATCAATCCAGTAACAAGTTCTTCGTTAGCATGGATCAAACTACCAAGAAGATCTCCGCTTTCGATATTCTGGATGTAGCGTAAGATCTGGTGTCGTAGATTTTTGCATCTGTCAAACTGGACCATGACTTCTTCATCCTCGCTTACTCGGTGTGTCTCTCGGTTCACTAACTTTAAGGCATTTTGAAGATTCGTGCTGGCGACTGATGCAGAAGCAATCGTTTGCAGAATCTCCGGTTTTTCCTTTTGCATATCGAAAGGCTGAGTGTGGGATTTTTGTTTGCTCTTTGAACTCGAATAGCCAAACACAGACGACGACGAGCGTTTGGATTTTTTGGACTTAGGAGAAGTGAGTGCCGTTGAAGGCCCTTCTCCTATTGATACTGAGACTGAGTGGCCCATCGGCACTTCCGCTGTGGGCGCTGGCGCGGTTTCTCTAAGCACTTTCGCCTGAGCCTGCTGTGCTGGTTGTTTCCTCTTTGGAAGCTGCTTGTAAAGAGCCGTAATCCCACTCATGCCCGGAGTATTTTTATGAGTTGCTGCCCATTCTCCAAAAAGCTGCTGACATTTCTTTCTAACTTCAGGGTCTGACACGGAGTCAGTGGCAGCGATTCGAAGGCGCTCGAGTAACGGCTCGTCCGCAAAACCACGCAAAAACCGTTCGCCTGCATTTTGGATGAGGAAATCCAATATTGTCAAAGCCCGTAGTTGCCGGTGGAGGTTGCCGTACTTCCTGTATTTGTTTGTATTAGAGCACGCCTTGCAGTCGGACTCTTCAGACTCACAGCTTTTTTCGTAACGCACGACTGGCTTCTGTTGGACCGGTGGCCTGTATCTGGACAACTTCTATCAAATCAACGATCCCACTCGAGTCGTCGACTTCATATTGCTCGCTCGTCAGACTCTCGATCTGTACGGTAACGGCTGTGTACGGTTTCTAGAATTTGAACCCGTGGTTAGTCTGAATTCTTCTCCTCTTTTCATTTGAACAAGAGAGAAATTGCAGGTATGGTTCTCTCTACTAACATCTGATTTGAACATGGCGGATGATTCTCGAGTGTTATGTGTAGATAGCCGCCGTGCATATAGTCACGGAGGATGGTATTGTTAAAAGGCGTTAATAAATAGCAAATTAAAGAAATAGAAAATAAAACAAAGAAGCAGGAGCCGGAGTTCCTGCTAGCAGAATGGGTTGATCTCGAGGAAACCTCGACTTCTATCTGACACTGCGTCAAGACCCTCAGGCAGCTGTTCCAGGGTGACCAGTAAAGATAAACAATTGAGTCACGGCACGCGCCTGAAGCTGATGATCGATAGTGTCTTGAGCGACAATGTGGAAGACACGAAGCCACCAGTCAGTTCCCTACACAAAAGTTAAGAACAGAATACGAGCCGCACAAAGAAACGAAGCTTGGAAGGAAGGTGTTGACTGATCGCCGTGCCAAACACTGCTAAACACCTCTGCCGTCATCGACCCCTCGCAAGTGAACCAATTCGGGTTAGTGCGGGACACTTTGGACTCTGGACTTCGCCGATTGGCTGAACCTGGTGCGCTAGTCCTTTTTTAGACACCCTGACGTGGAAAGCCTCAAGACTCAGGCCGGCAACATTCGTATTCCCTCAACTCAGGCCTTTTCTTTTTTGCTTGCAATATTTATATACTCCTCAGAAGGCCCCCTGTTTCCAATTGACTAGCTGCAAGCTCATCCTGGCCTCAAGCATCATCGCTCGCCGCCTCTCCGCGACTCTCTCCCATCTCCGATTCTCTGCGAACATTCACAGAATCACTGCAAATATGACTTACGAACACGAACGTCGAGTCGCTGAGCTCGCTGTTCAACGAGCAACTTTACTTACGAAGAAGGTTTTCCACGAGAAAGCTAAAGGGGAATTGGCAAAGGACGATAAATCCCCCGTCACAAAAGGCGACTTCGGCGCACAGGCCCTGATAATCCAAGCTATCGCAAAGAACTTCCCCGAGGACGAGATTGTAGCAGAGGAAGAGTCTAGCGAATTGAGACAAGATGCTGCCTTGCGATCGGAGATCTGGGACTTGGTGAAGGACATCAAATTGAGTGACCATGCCAGTGATGAGCTTCTTGGCGGTTCATTAGCGAGTGAGGAAGCAATGTTGGATGTGATTGATCAGGGAAAATCTGCCGGTGGACCAAAAGGTCGTATTTGGGCATTGGATCCCATTGACGGCACAAAGGGATTCTTGCGAGGGGGACAATACGCCGTGTGTCTTGCCTTGATAGTGGATGGTGATGTGAAGGTAGGCGTCATTGGATGCCCCAATCTTCCAGTTAATGATGCAGAGGCTCTCACGTCGAGCATTGGCAGCCAGCAGTCGGACGAAGAGGGCAAAGGAGTCCTTTTCTCAGCAGTCGAGGGAGAAGGAGCCGTGAGCCGGCCGCTGACAAGTGCCGGTCTTTTGCCCAGCAAACCTATACTCATGCGTCCAGTTCCAGACGTCTCTCAGGCCGTGTTTTGCGAAGGTGTCGAAGCGGCTCACTCCAACCAGGGCGACAATGCCGCAGTTGCACAGCGCCTTGGAATTACCGCCCCTAGTGTGCGATTGGACTCCCAAGCCAAATATTGTTCAATTGCGAGGGGCGCCGGAGATATCTATCTTCGTCTACCAATGAAGAAAGACTATCAAGAAAAAATCTGGGATCACGCTGCGGGAGATCTCCTCGTTCGCGAAGCCGGCGGCCAGGTGACTGACATTCATGGCAAGCGCCTTGATTTCAGCAAGGGACGAACCCTGAAGGATAATAAGGGAGTGGTAGCCGCCCCTGCTGCTCTTCAAGACCAAGTTATAGATGCAGTGCAGGTCGTCTTGAACTTGAAGTAGACCATTCTTTATATGATACCTGGAGGGGTGCCATAATCCGATTCCTTTTATTGCGGACAAATCCAAGAGTATCCGGTGCCTACCGGAACCTACAATCAAAAAATGTACATATAATCCTCGGGAAGGTGTCGGGGGTTGATCTGGACAGTATGAAAGTTGGTGCCTAAGAGAAGGGCCAAAAAATCGATCATGATACAGAAGACTCTAAAATACATATGAATAAAAAAGCAGATCCATGAATAAATATACACCCAAGAAGAAATGCATAACAAAAGTGAAATGCCAGTGACGTCTACTTGATCTTCTTGTTCTTGAGTCGGATCGTCTCCCCATTCACAAAGATACCCTTGCCCTTGTATGGTTCTGGTTTCCTCCATTCCCTAATCTCAGCTGCAAACTGAGTCACGACTTCTTTATCAATACCCTCGAGCAAGATCCTAGTCGGTTGTGGGGTTGAGGCTTTGACGCCCTTTGGGATACCCAGCTCAATCGGATGCGAGAAGCCGACTTTCAAGGATACGAATTGCTGGCCTGGGTATTCAGGAGTCACTGTAGTCGCGTTCGATTCGACAGTCGCCCTGTAACCGACACCAACCAAACTGAGAATGCAAATGTGGCCTTCAGAAACACCGAGGATGTAATTCTGCAGATGAGCGCGTGTCGTTCCTATATGACAATCAACATTTTTTAGCTTCCGATCTTTGCGTTGTGACTTGGAAAAAATCTTACCCCACATCGCACGTTGGTGAGGAATTTCTGTATCTTGAACTGAAATAGTGGCTTTTCGCGCGGTTTCGTCGTGGTTGATATTCACAAACGGAGGGATGTTCAGTGTCATTTGGCCTGTATTTGAAGGTGATCAATCAGTAGATGAAAACTGTGAGCGTAGCACGTATATCACGAACCTAACGGGCCATTGACCTCAACAGCTAGCTTTGGAATCTCCTTTGATTGCCCACGCACTTGAGTCTGGGGAAGATCGATGAGTTTCAAGTTGACCTCTGGGGGAATTGAGACGGGTGCACCGCCGACACGAGACCGGGCGGCAGACGTGGTTGAAAAGCATTGCGCCCTCGTTGGTTGCGAAAGAGCTGGAACAAGAAACGTAGGGACTGATTTTGACCGAATTGGTTGGTGTAAAAGCTGCACCAGGCAGCGTTGCGAGGCGGCGCAAGACATGTTGTTGTTGCGGTGTGATGGATATTTCTTCGTCGGGGAAGTTGCTCAGCTCCGAAATTATTTGGATAGCACATCACGTGACTTATACTGCATGTAAATACCCTAATTCCAGGAATGGCAATCATCTTCGCTTTTATTTCTAAAATATAAGAAAACTTTTGGGAGGACCTCTGCCTATTTCTAGATGGGAGAATAACCGAAATCAATGCATTTCAAAACGTTGGGTCGTTGCAGTCCTGGTGGAAGGTGGCCTCCCTTCCTCTTTAACCTCACTTTCCCTCTCCCACCATTCTCTCCTCGCCCAAAAGACTCAGATGCTCCTCTTCTTACATTAACCACCATTCTTTCTTTCATATCAATATCATTCGTCCATCCCTGTCTACCTTCGCAAAAGCCACTACACCCACACTGACTTGGCCATATTCAAAAGAGGTCGTTATCCCTGGCTGGAAATTCACTTTGACGCCGAGAAATATGTTGCTGAGGCTATTATACGTCGCCCTCTTCTCTCTGGCGACTCTTGCAAGAGCCTCGTTCATCGATATCTACCCAGCATCCATACGAAAGGGTAATTACTATTACTATTTACTATTGACTGTTGCAAATCACGTTGTGAGACTGATCATCAATTATAGCAAGTATAAAGAGATCGGTGGAGAGCCCCGACTTGGTGAATGTAATTCACTCGAGACCAAGTCAACATGACAACGTCTTCTCCAATGCAGCTCAACTGCTGGAGTCGATGAAATCGTCTCCATCATGCAGTCGAATTGCAGCCATGAAGCTCCTCACATCCTGCCAGGGCCTTGGCAGCTCGGAAAGTCATGGAGGAGCCGAAATTGTGAAGACCCTGGACCGAGTAAAGTCAATATACGCCGCACGACTTGCTCTGTGTGAGCTTTCAGGGGCCGGTGCCTCAATGCCCTCCGCGTGCTCATCAATCCAGATTACATCTGACCGAATACGTAACGATTCTTCAGGGGATTTGAGGGATGCTGTGGATGAGTTTCCGACTAATGTCGTCGAAGGGTGCCTCAAAGGGCTCGAGTCAAGGCCGCAATGGTGGACGAGTTACTCCAATAGCCGCCAAAATGCAATTGTAATCTGCCAGGCCGCACGGTTTGAAATTGAAAAGGAGGATCTCCTTAACCTTCACCAATCGTTGACAAGGAACACGGCCAACCTCAACGCCGCCTTGCGCGCTACTGCTTCCGAGAATGCCCAGCAAAAGGCATTCATGGAAACGGTGTACGAGCTAAGAAATCAGCTCATGACGGAGCTCGAGGAAGACCGCACTCGGGTGAAAATGACATTTACCGGCCTCCTTCATGACCTCGAAGGCGTTGTGGGCACCAGCATTGCAAAAGTTTTGTCGCACTTAGGAGACGTCGAAACCGAGAGCACTGCGCTCAGTCAGGTACGGCATGTGCGTTGAACGTTGGAATTATTGGCTGACTATAACAGGGAATACAATTTTCCATTGCAGATGCCGAGGACCTACGAGACCAAATAAACGCTATATATAATGATCTTGAGCGGCGGAATGCCGAGTTGAAGGATTTACAGAGTCAAAACATGGAATCAAACCATCAGTTGGCCCTTTTCGTGCAATCTTCACTGAATAATTTTCAAGAGAGGGTCTCTGGTGTGGACACTGCTTTGGTACTAAATCAAATTTGATACAATTGATGATTTTACTGAGACTGCTACAGAAATGGTTAGTTGAACGTTTCGCAGTAATCCACCATCAAGAGAATCTTATTCTCGAGGTTCGTTGTCTCCTAATTTTTGAATATAACCTAGCATATCTAACCACAAATCAGCGACTGCACGCATTCGAGACGCACCTGGACAAATCCGAAAGTCGAGCGAAAGAGCTACTAGAAACTCAGACACTTCATGCCAGAGCTATCGAGACGCAGGCCCGTGCCCACGAAGCTCTAAGCACCAGCGCCAAAGTTGTGTTTGCGATACTTGAAAAGGCCACTATTCGTGCAGCCAGCCTTGAATCTGTGTTGGAGGAGACAGCGGATAGATTCAACGATATCCAAAATCTAGAAGGCATTTTTGGTGGAAGAATATCGGCTTGGACTCTCTGTTCTTTACTATTCTCCATTATTGCGGTCCAAAACCCGAAGGTTGCACTAATAATTCTGTGCTTTGCCGGTAAGTGATGTGATGCCACCTTGAAAAACGACTCTCCTAACAATGCTTCAATTTGCAGGTCTTGCTCTGGTATCCAAAACTATTTCATACATCACCCCTTTCCCTTTTCCGAAAATTTTCTGGGGTAGCAATTGAATGAATCTCAGTCATATACACTCGATATATCTGATGAGGACGGTCGCATAATCTTTTCCCGACGCATGGAATCATTTTATTTCTTAAGATATATAGCATATGTGGCGCGATTGGCAATTTGGGGGAGTTGATTTACAACTTTTTATACATTCATTCCATCATACATGTATCTATTTATTCGCGACTCATATTTAACATACTATCCTGCATAGCTTAGAATTGGATATATCTTATTATTTTGCAGAACGAACTCAACAAGTAATACCACTTTTCTGAGAATCGATTTCTAGCCTCCGTCTGTAGTCTCCAACAACGAAAAATGAGAACTGAGAAGCATAATTCAAGTCTCTAGCCTTGAGAATCGCTGTGAAATAGGCTATATAGCTTTTACATTCCATGAACATCTATTAATTTGGAGTCAATCCTAGTTGTAATTATTTCCTAATTAGGCAATTTCTGCACTTTTTTGGGTAACGGCATCATGGCAGCAACACTCGTCTGTGCAACGCATTTCAACGCAAATTAGTTTATTTTCGCCTAAATACCATTTTCTAGAACACGCACTTTTAGGAAAATGAAGCGGTGTCCTGACGTTGGCTTTAACGTAGTATCGTGCTACTGGGACCCGCACCCCGCTTACTCCAAGCCCCTTTCTTGGTGTTTGCGGATTCAGGCTAATATGCACCTTTTGCTGAAGAATGTGGATGTGGCGGTATGGACAACCAACGTGGTATATAGCCGGGGCCCTCATCCAGATATCTTGTGGATTTGATCGGTCTTTGGGAGAGAAAGATTGCACCACCTCATATGTATATACTCAGCATGCAGAGACTCGCTGCACTAACATCCGTCTTAGTTTTGTGCATTGCGATATGGAAGTCAGCAGCTTCAACTTCTCCATCTCAGCAGAGTAAATCGTTTGCCGGAGCAACGGTCCTTTTTTACAATGATGGCGACTGGAGGACCCATGAGCAGACGCCTAGTGCATTGCTCGTCAATAAAATAGCCACCTACAACGAGGCCGTTGAGACGTGCGCTTTCTACGGTGAAAAGTTACTTGACTGTGACCAATTTGGCACTTTTTCCAACGATCTCTCGTATCAAAATTGGCTGCAAAATATAGAGGAGTCGTTGCTTTGGTCCTCATGCAACCCCAACCACCACCCAGTGGACATTCACGGAACGGTGGCTGCGAATGAAAGCCAGATTGACAACTCACAAGAGTTTCCATTTCTCTGCACCAACACGGCTCCTTTTGTGAAGCAGGTTGACAACGACTATTCTACATTCCCCAGAGTTCAAACACCTACTATCGAGGGGGTATCTTTCCAAGGATTACGGGACCACATGGCATATCGATTCCTTGGGATCCCCTTTGCAAAGCCACCTGTTGGAGACTTGCGATTTGAATATTCTCAACCACCCGAATACCCTAAAGGGTCCGTAGTCAATGCCACTGAATATGGACCTGCGTGCATGCAAGTAGGCGATTTCGAAGGAAACTCTGCGGGCTTGAATCCATGGGGCAATAGCGAGGACTGTTTGTACCTTCAAGTCTTCACGCCAACCATCCCAATCGGAGAAGTCCCATCCCAAGGCCTAAAGCCTGTCATGTTCTGGATGCATGGAGGCGGAATGATTAACGGCGCAGGGAGTGACTCTACTTTTGACGGGGATAGTCTCGTCAGTCGCGGTGACGTTGTTTTGGTGACCATTAACTACCGCCTAAACATCTTCGGCTTGCTGACTCTTGACGACGGTGTCGTCACTGGGAACTTTGGATTATCAGACAAGATTACAGCGTTACAATGGGTCAAGAAATATATTGCTGCTTTTGGAGGCGATCCTGACAATGTCACTATATTCGGTCAGTCGGCTGGCGGAGCATCGGTCATGGACCTGGTATCAACCCAAAAGGCAAAAGGACTTTTTAAAAACGCTATACCACAGTCCCTGGATGGACCTGTTGTCAGTCAAAGTGCAGTTGCAACACCTGTGTTGCCCTACTTGGAACCATTGTGCCCTAGTCTCTCGGTCGAATGTTTGCAGAACATTCCGGCAGAAAGCCTACTGAACATCAGCACATATTCTGGAACCTGGGACACGGTCATCGACAATGTGTACATATTCGACCAGCCAGCTACGCTTATAAGTGAAGGAAACGTCAACGCAGCCAATGTACTCATGGGATTTATGCCTGACGAGGCTCAGTCTCTCCTCGCGACGTCAATCTCTCCCAACATGACAAATGTCACCAGCTGCCTTGAAATACTAACCGAAGACGGCGCAATTAACTCTTCCCAGAGCACCGCTATAGTCTCATCTAGATTTTGGGATGTGCCTCGGTACTATTCTGACCTCTACAATGCCACCGTCAACATCGGCACCGATAGCTTCGTGATATGTCACGTAGAGGAATTTTTCGCCGCCGCGTCAACGCCAGCAGGGGACCGAAATGCTTTTGATAGTCTCTGGGTGTATTCACACCAGCGTGCTTATGCGCTAAGTTTCTACAGCTTTTATGACCTGTGTACATTCCCCGTTGGAGAACCGGATACTCCATATTACCGCTGCCATTCAGGCGATCTGTACGAGGTGTTTGGAACATATTATATTTTTGACCAGCCCGTGAGAGTGGAAGAGGATATATATTATACCAATATGGTGCAGGATATCTGGACAGCGTTTGCAAGGACAGGCAATCCGAATCCGGACAAGGCATATTTAGAGGTGAGGGGTTACAATTCGTCGCTGGAAGTGTTTGAAACATTCACCTTTGAGGAATATGAAAAGATGGACGGCCAAATAGCGAATCTGCAGTGGCCGAGTCCCTGGTATGCTGAATTGCCGGATCGGGAGCATTGTCGTCTGCTGGGGATAACTTTTTAATCCCGGTTTCAAATGTTGATCGAGTTGGGCATTAAGGGAAATTTACGTAGTTATGAATTGTGTGTATCTCTTAATGGAACTGTTGATTGGCATGAAATAAATGGTATTAAAGAGTACGTACGTACTTTAGCTCTTGTGGTATAGTGTTTTTGTGGCATAGTCAGGGCTGTGTTCCTCAACACATTCCTCAACACATTCCTGAAGAATCTTCTAGATTTTATCTAGGAATGCAGTATTCTAATTTAGGCAGGCACGTGGACGACGCTGACACGGTCCCCCTACGTATAAATATACTATGCCAGCTGAAGCAGATATTTCAAAAACGTGGTACACAAAGTTTATCCAAGATGCCACTCAGCAATGGCGAACGCCTCATCCTAGACACGCATCGAAAGGAGCACAACGTTTTCTTTATAGATGCGCTTCCACGAGAGAGTCGGCCAGCTGGTCACGCGAACGTTTTTGTGTCAATTGATAGAATCAGGAGATTAGACTACCTTTCTTATGGGAAAGACAGCAATACCCCATATCCCGACACTACTTCACCCTGGAGAATAGAAGCTAAGCTTTACGCAAGCGAATTAGTGAAAAGAGCCAAGGATTGTGTTGCTAGGAATGAAGATACCTGGCGGCATGCATGTGAGCCCATTGTGTTTCGTCGCTTGACCGCTGACCTGGCATGGTAAGAAACACTATGGTAGAAACCAAGTTGCTAGAATATGCAGCTGATTATTCACAACAGCAAGAATTGTCACAAGCGAGTATGGCGCTCAGAAGTTGAAGTTACCGAATAACGAGGGTCGAGCAGCAAAAGCACTCCGGACACGTCAACAGAATCGTGGTCCGTGTCAATGTCCTCCCCAGACACTGTGGTATGCTGAGTATGTCATTCACCTTCTTAAAAGTAAAATATTTTGCAGGGACGATAGGGTCGGATTGAACCAGCTATTCATATACAGAATAAGCGATCCAGTCCAGCAGCCGACTCAGTTGGCAGATCTACTCAACCAAGTTAAAAAGCCGGATCGTATCAACGGGCTTCAACAGACTCGAAACTTGGAAGATCTACTCCGGTCCAAACTTCCAAACGGTAGGTCCGTGGGGGATCATCTACACAAGCAGCCATACACTCAGACCGGGAAGCCTCTGCTCTTTCCTTTTCTGGTTGTAGAAGCAAAGGCAGGTAATGCAGCCGATGATTGGCAGTCTATTTTTCTTCAGACTGCATTCCCCATTTATTCATATCTCAATATGCAGCAAAGCCTCAGGACCGCCACCGGCCCCAGGTCTCATTGGAGATCTGGCCCGCTTGTCTGGCTCTTCATGAACAGAGGCGAAGACTGGCGCCTTTACCTGGCATATCAGTCTGCCCCTGATCCCAGAATGCCATCTCGGTACGCGCCACATGCTACGGTACGTTCATTACAGTCTGTTTGACATGATATCATACTCTGACTATGGTGCACAGAATATCGTTCAGGCCTGGTCAGGATGCATTACAAACCGGGATGCAGCACTTCAGTTGATTCTTATCGTTGACTACCTTGCTGATTGGGCTCGAGATGTCTACAGACCCAGTGTTTTAACCGAGCTCCGGATTATTGCATCCCCTGATACAGAGATTGCCTCGGTTTTTACTGATACAGACATATTTTCGACGAGAGATATCACAAATGGTCCCCACACAGTTGGGACTCGACGTGAGTCCCATTTAAACAGCGAAAATAACGTGAACTCTGTTTTCATGAACCTGGACACGCGCCATGGATCTGTACGACATATCAGCCCAATTGAGTCACGATATAAGTCACTCGTCATCACAGCGGATAACGTCCAAACCTTTCTGCGCTCCATGAATGAGAATATACTCGTATCTTCATCCGCCAAGTCTTGAGCTTGCTTCATTCAGTGACTACAAACTTGGACATTCTAACTCACGAGGAAATAAATGCAATCGAGGACTCATGGACGGGACATCTACGACCAAACACCCAATTCAACCTGAAACACATGAAGTATTTCACGGTTCATGGGGTAAACTACTATCTTTCTCCTACCTGGCAGCAGGTGCGAGAATTTTGCCTCGTGGCAATCGCCGAAGATGCTCTCGATACGCTCATCAGGAGATCCGAATTGAAAGTCGGAAAGGGGAAAGCAAAAACGCCAGTTTATCTAGAAAGAGATGATGAGGCCATTAGATGCAGCATAGTGGATCGTGTCAAGATGTTGAAGAAGTCATCCGCACGGCATAACCTATTGGCAGCAATTACAAGATGTGCAGGCTATATCAACACCTCGGTGGAGATGTCATCACCAAGGTACTGGTTGAGGCCAGGCGAGACACTCGTCTGGGAACTTGTGAGCAATACGTATAAATTCCACAAGAGAGGAGATCTGGAACCCGAGCTGCCATTCCTTCGCATTTCTAAATCCCTCGACATACAGACGGTAACAGACGATGACCATGGACCCCTTCCAACTGGGCGTCATCTGCAGGTCTCCGAGGAAGGAGCAGTCCTTATTCATGGACGATTCGATGGTCTGAAGATTGAAGAGAGGAGCCCATCTTCACTATGTGTTTACCTTGTTCAAGCTCCAACCGTTCCACCTGAGCAGGCAGACCTTGCGCGGATTATAAAGAGAACATTCGAAGATCGCGACGTCTACCACACGACCAGATACAATGGAAAATTAAACTTGAAAGCAGACAAATGGTCTCAAGACATATGGAACTTGAAGAAGCCATATGGTCTTTTCTTTTCTTATGGCGACGAAGACTTTTTGGACTGGCTCAAAAACATGAACATGCCACTTCCAACTAGAAAAGGGTCTCCACGAGGGTCGCACGACACAGGCCGTATCATATTCACTCGGGAATATTCACCCTGGCAGGATCCGCGCCGATTCATTCACAACAGACCGTTCTTCAATAAGAGAGACAGACACGTGAAGCGGCTTTTCGCCACTGAAGCCGCGGCATGGGTATCAATTGCGAATGGCAAGATACGCCGCGGTATTTCTTGCTGCAACTTCTGCGCTGGAGAGTACTCTCCCCTGGGGCATGACTCGCAGGACACCTCCAATGACGGATTTTTATGTGACGAATGTGAACGGAGCCTAGAGGTGTTCCATCAAAGCCAGATATTTCCGCATTGGGTATTAACAATACCGAACCGTGCCTTGGAAGAAGGGATTAATGGATATGAATCTTCAGGCTCTTCAGATTCAGGCTTTTCGGGTTCTGAAATTTCCCATAGAAGACAACGAATCAGCGGAGATGATGGACCGGCTGAGAATGAGCGGTATAACTTGCTACAGTGGCATTTTTTGATGCATTTCCTGCATGATCCGAGACTAATGGACGGACGAATACAATATTCTACTAACACAGATGACTCGGCAAGGAAGCGGAAGAGAGACGAAAGATGAGAGACGACGATGATGAAGAACTGACAGATAAAGGGTACTATATAGATCTAGACACAGATGGAGTTAGGCGTTTCACTTACTTATAATTTAGAACTAGAATGGATATCAACTACTCTCTGCTGCCCTCTACAGTGGTTCCACACCTGCCGCCCGTTATCACCTGACGCCCACTTTTTTACATATAAAATCTATAAAACCTGCTATTTTTAAATGCTTATAATACACCCAATTTTAAATATTATTAAATAGAATTTTAGATATAGATTAATAAGATATTAGCCTATTATATTTTATTTAAAAAGGGTATTTAAAAACCTTTTTAAACTATGTAAAATGAAAATAAAAAAGATTCTTTTAAACAGAAATAAAATCCTAAATAATATAAATAACATTATTATTTTTTTTTAAAATAAGATATAGAATAGAAATAGAATATATTTTAATAAAAATTATTTTAATTTTTAGATGAATTATGTATAGAACTTAGCTATTATTATAGATTTTAAATTTAATCTAAAATTATTATTAAAGCTTAATAATATTAGAAATATTAAAAATATTAATATAAAATGTATATAAATATATTAAATAATATATAAAATTATATATAATACTATTTTTATTATAAAAAGTAAAAAAATAACTAAAAAAATTATAAAGAATAATTTTTCAAAAATAATTCTTTTAAAATATTATAAAACCTAAAATAAACAACTTAAATTTATAAAACTTTAAAATTATATTAAAAATAAAGTATATTTATATAATAATAAATAAATATATATTTTTTTTACCTAATTTTATACTAAAATTTAAAAAAAATCTAATTTTAATTTTTTAAGTTTATCTAGATAATAAACTAAATTTTTATGAATTTAATTTAATATTATATAAATATTATTTATTCTAAATATATAATTAGGCTTTTATTTATTTAAATTATATATCTAAGATTTTATAATAATTTTAAAAAATTTATAAAATATTTTTTATTTATATAATTAATTTCTTAATATTAATATATATTAATATAATAATTATTATAAGTATAAATTTAATATTTATTTTATATATAAATATTATTTTTTTTTTAAAATAATCTTTTAAAGTAGTTTATTCATACTTATAAATATAGAGATATAATTAATAAAATTTTAATTTTCTTATATCTCTATTTAAAATTAAGAAATAAAATTTTAGTATACTATTTTTAAACTATTCAATAATATAATATCTAATTTTCAATAAAAAATATATAATAAATAAGATTTTATAAAACTTTAGAAACTTTAAAATAAAGCTATTTTAACTTAGTATTAATATATCTATTTATTTATTTATAAAATATTTTAATAATGATAAAGTAAAATATAATATCTAATTTACTCATTTTTCAAATTTTATTAATTAATATTTAGAATTGGCTGTGTTATAAGCATTTAAAAATAGTAGGTTTTATAGATTTTATATGTAAAAAAGTGGGCGTCAGGTGATAACGGGCGGCAGGTGTGGAACCACTGTATAGCGTACAGATGGCGCTTCCTGAATTCCTAGGGTTGTCATTATATCATTTGGAAAGAATATTGGTACCTACTCATTACCCAGATACTTCTGCCGGCCTGTTATCATAATAAAATCCCATTGATGCAATCTAACTACCCAAAATGCTATATCATATCCACGTGCACAAGTTTGCTTATATCTCTGAAGAACGAACAAAAAACAAGGCAAACAAAACCGAAAATGCATATTGTATGCCGTGTCGAGACATTAAACAAGACTAAATAAAATAAATACTATTGGGGTATATATAAGAACGCAACAAACCGATATAATCCATCAACTCAACACCTTCACTTTCATCCACTCACTCGTACCCACACCAAGATTGAGACCATTGCGAGCCCACCACTGACGAACACGCTGCTCAGCGCCAGACGTCGGGTCAGCATCTTCCAGAGCCTCCTCGATATCGCAAGTCTTGAACTCGACACGCAACCCGCTCGTGCGCCACCATTCAAGGACATCATCGTGACCGCTTCTCGTAGCACCAACAAGAACTTGGTTGTCGAATATCATCTTTGCACCTTTGAGTCGGTACCACAATTGCAGTACGTGGATGTGGCCATATGTACTGGCGATGCGCGCCACGGACTCGGCGTGCGTGTACGGAATACCAGATGCGTCCCACCAAGCGAGTGATTCTGTTTTGCCGGACTGCGCGGCTAGAAGAACTGATTTCCCAACTTTGAGAGAGACGGACTCTGACGATGATGCTGCATTCTTCCACCACTCCAAAACGTCAACGCGTCCCTCAGCACTGGCTGACTCCAAGGCACGTTCAGTATATCGTAGGGGCAGTCCAGAGGATAGCCACCAGTCCAGAATGTTTATGTGTCCGGCTCGGGAAGCGCCATCCATAGCGTCCGCGCTGTGTTCCTTTGTCGATGAATCGGCAGAGTCGCGCCACCAGGTCAGAATAGTCGGGTTGCCGTAAATGGCAGAAGCAAGATAGGGCAGGTTCGTAAATCGGGTGGTCGTGCTGTAGAGACTGGGGTGTTTTTCCAACAAGTATGTCAAAATATCGGTTCGCGAGAATTTGATAATTAAATGGCATGCTAAATTTGGCAAAGGTGTGTATGGGGTAAGTTCCTTGATTTTCGAGGTGATAGCTGTAAAAGATCCACGGAGGATTGTGTATTCGAGTGATGGAGGCGCAGACATCTTCAGGATATGAGGTTGCCACTCCTTCGGAACGAGAAGCCTTGTCGGGATGCCCACTGCTTTTGCAATTTCCCAGTCTTTTAGGTGATCTTCGAAAATATTCAGCCACAGCTCCAGTGGTAGTGACCTGGGCCGTCCGCACTGGGATTCATCGCGGTTTTTAGCAGCTTGTTGAGCAAGTTTGGCGATAACTATAGAGCTGCTTTCTGTAGCCTCGAGCTTTCCTTCAATGGTGTCTTGTTTCGATTGGCTTGCCATGTGTTCATCTGAGTTGATGTCCAGCCCAATAGTGTTTTGGAGCAAGTCCTCAAAGAGACGTTTCCCTTCCCACGGCAGCTGTGTCAATTCCTCCGGTCCAGCAAGGCTCCATAAAAGAGGCGGTATCCTCATGATCCACGGCCAATTTCGGGAGAGCTCCTCCAGTTGTCGCTCAGTTAGCGGGTTCGTCCACTCCGAGACAGTCATTCCCGGGACGAGTAACACGGGCTTTTTCAAATCCCATCCTCGAAGCAACGAAAGCGTCAACGTATGTGTGAGACCATACAACATCGAACCCAGTGTCCCAGCATCAATCGGCGCTATGATAAGAAGATCCGCCCATTTGCACAGCTCGGCCGCCTTGGCCCTCAACCATCTTCGCGATCCAGTCTTATTATCAAACGTGTGGCTATCCACCGAATCCATGTAATGCGGCACCTTGTTTGCTCCGGTCAGTATCGCGGAAGATTCTTCGTCGGTAATCAGTCGCAGCTCGATATCGGGACTGCGTATTAGCGGCGGTAGGAAATT
The DNA here is from genome assembly GCA_023721895.2 of Talaromyces albobiverticillius. Lineage (NCBI taxonomy): Eukaryota > Fungi > Ascomycota > Eurotiomycetes > Eurotiales > Trichocomaceae > Talaromyces > Talaromyces albobiverticillius. The sequence goes on along the minus strand of JAMBUR020000001.1, from coordinate 2,890,817 downwards.
AGCAGCAAATGAACTCTCTGTCGACATGAGCACTCGTTTTCGACGTTGTGGCTGCTCCGGCGGCGGCGACGACTTCATCATTTCCAGTGAGTTGGACGTCTCGGAAAAAGGAGATTCTGCTTCGTCTCCAAAAACCTCCCGCACGCGCAAACGATGCGCCTTTGGCTCCTTTGACCCTGCCACATGCTCAGCTCTCAGGCTGATTGCCATGCCAGAGGTATCTAATTGGAGTGCGCTTCTATACCGCCAAGGTGGCGATATCCGGTATTGTTCTTCTTCCGAATATACACTCCGTACGGCGGTAAGAAACGACGGTGCTGGTTGAAGGTATATATATGTGCGTGTATTATATATAAATAGAAATATCGCGTTCAACAAAGAAACGAAACGAAAGGATAAAAAAAGAGCGCGAAAAAAGCACCTAAATCACTATCGCGTCGTGAATTTTGTACAGCGAAACGAACTTCGGAAGAGACCCTCCGACCCACGATAAGCGAAGCGAAAGGAAAAAGCAATTAATTTAGGTCCGAAAGTCGTAGAGAAAGTCAAGTTGAATCGTATGTTTGCTGTCTTGCTCACGCCACCGTCCTCCCCTGGCTCGACTGAAAACAGTGAAAGAATAATGCTGGATGAACTGGTGATCTCTTGATTTCGGGTTGCCACCAATAAGCACGCGCTGATTGGCCGGCGATACCGAAAAGCGGGGCCAGACGTCAGGCGAACGAAATATGAAGTCGACAACTTCTGTTCATTGTTTGTGTCTGTTTTCAGATAAAATAGCGAGTATATACCTAGTTCAGCATATACACAACATCACAAGCGAGACACGTCATCTGATGCTGTTGCTGTCCACGGCAAGGCAGGAAAATTGATTGGTTCCACTTTCTGGCACAGACGAATGCCAGCAAGCCTTTAGTAATAGTATGCAATGCATGCTTTGTTTTTCTCTGTAGTAGTCATATATTACAGGGGTGTCCCTTTTGTCTTCTAAGTATTCTATATCAATATCAATCCTCTATATCCACGGACTTCAGCTATCGGCGAGCCAGATTCGAGAAGAGTGTGTGTTGTCGCATCAGGATACTCGCAAGTGCAGCGAGCACAGTAACACCGAAAAGCGTAAAGAAGATTGCCCTCAGTGATACCATGTAAGCCTCCAAAACACCCTGACGCCAGTCAAATGGAACCTTCCAGATCTCGTCCAGACTATCTCTTATACGGGGGATCAACTCGTCGGCCTCTGGTCGGTCACCAAATCGAGCCCACAGTCCCTTTTTAAGCACGTTCTGAAATGCCGCCGAAGCGATGGTAATTCCAATGGTGCTACCCGTACTGCGGAATGCGTACGAGGCAGAAGTAACGACAGAATGATAGTGGTGGTCAACAGCCGAGATGAGTGCGACCAAGGTGATGGTAAGCATAGCCCCGTAACTCAGCCCGAGACCAAAAAGACCCAGCATAGGCAGCCACGACGGAGAACTGAGCTCAAAGGTGCAGAATAGCGCAGAGCAAACAACCATCAAAGTCATAACCACATAATTCAGAGCCATATATCGTCCGGTAACACGCATGATCATCCCCGAGCCCAGAGAACCAATGGCCGTACCAAGGGCTTCCGGCACCAAGCGGACACCAGCAGCTGTGAGCGAGTAGCCCTGGATTTGGAAATAAATCGGCACGTAGTATAGTAGGCCGAATACTGCCATTGTAGAGAACCAGTTTGTCAAGCAGGCAAACCCTACTGTTCGGTTCAATAATAGCCGGACTGGAATCACGGGTTCAGATGCAATCTTGTCTTCGACGTAGATGAAAATTCCCAGAAACACGGCGGATAAAGGCAAGCTAGTAAGGACCAGCGGATGATTCCAGGGCACTTGGTTTCCACCTGCGTTGAGACCCAGAAGAAGCAGTACCAGGAAGACAATCAATGTAAAAGCTCCCAAAAAGTCTACCCGTTTGATGCGCGACCTATCTGTCTCCTTGACCGGTACTTTCACAGTGAACCATATAAGAATAGTGGAGAGAATGACAAAGGGCACCTGGATGAGGAACGCCCATCGCCAACCCCATGAATCATTGACTACACCCCCGAAGATACCGCCCAGTCCCATACCGGTGCCATAGCAGATATTCCCAAGGCCTTGCCACACACCTCGTCGCCGGAGCGGAACAAGATCTGAGGTGACAAACGTTGAGATTGCCGTCAAGCCGCCGCCGCCAACTCCAGCAATCACACGGCCGGCCACGATCATCCATTGCTCAGTTGCAATACCGCATATCAAATTCCCAACGCCAAAGAAGACGTTGGAGAAGATGAGCCCTGCTCTCCTCGAGTATATGTCTGTCAGTCTGCCACTGAGCGGCTGAAAAGCGGCATTAGAGATAAGATACGAGGTCGCAATCCAGGACAACAGCGACAAGGAATTAAAAGACGAGGAGATGGGCGCGGACAGCGTCGCGACAACAGTCGCATCCAGCGCTGCGAGGAACACGCCCAGCCAAATGCTCCCGAGAACAAGAATCAATTCCAGAGTTGTCGGTTCCTTGGCGATTGGCGTTCCATCTATGTCTTCTCGCTGGGGCTGTGCTGGACGCTCCTCGCCCTGGAGGAGGGGAGTCTCCTCGGTCGCAACGGGAGGAAGTCGCGTGAGCCCATCCCTCGTCTGCCCCGTGTACTCGGAATCATCTTCTTCAGCGGACATTTTTATACGTCTAATCCTCAAGGATGAAGCTTCAGGGTCATGCAACTGGGAAAGCGCTAGTTAGGGAAATCTTTGTTGTTGATGACGATGACGCTACCACCAAGTTCCAAGCGGCTAAGCGTCTCCACTTGGCCTGATGGCTGATTGCGGGGAACCTCCGTCTGCCGTCGTACTTTACACTCGATCCATGTCATCCTCCAGCTAGTGTGCATGCTAGATGTGTAGTAAGATGACAGGGAGGCGAATGGCAAAAGCACACAACGTGTCCTGACTCCTGCGAGTGTTAGTTGGGGTTGGCGTTGATGCGTATTTGTATTTAATACGCTATGGGAACCCGAGCAGAGAGATTACTCTATGTTAATTGTCAGTTCAAGTTCAATAATAATAAATACGGTAACTGCCGTACAGCGATGCCGCGGGGAATGCTCGGTTCCGATTCTCGCAGCATGCAATTGCGCAGCCCCGGAGAGAAGGAATCCGTAACTTACCGTACGGGACGGTTACAATGAGACCCTGTTGCGCTGACGATCCAATGATGGGCTCTGTTTCCCTAAGCATCACATGTCTTTTTGGTACCGATCATGTCATGTAGTCATACGGCGTCATACCACTCCGTATTATTATTGTATACTAACGTATATATCCTCGGCCTCCCTGTTTGAGAGCATGCGAGCAAAAGGCCAAACCTAAATCCTGCATAATTTCTCGAGCAAAAACATCTTTTCTTCCTCTTTATATATCTCCATCTCAGAGAGCGCTCATAGTCTACGAAACTTCGACTGCATCCTCTCTATGGACCAATTCGCATCTTCAAATGGATCTACTCCCTTAGGCAACGGTGCCAACCACCCGCCTAGACAGATTGTCAGGCTGGGTCGTATGACCAAAATGTATGTTCATTTCTTTTTTTTTTCCTGCTTGCGCGCGCGTGTGTGCAGCAAAATATCCCCTATTTATTTATCTAAATATTTGATCTCGTCTGACCCAAAACAGAGGTGTTCCGATAATCGCCGTGATGGGGCTCGGCTATGGGATAACCGTCATTCGGGATGCGCAGAAACGCGTTCAACAGCAATCCATGCAAGAAGAAGAGCGTCTTCGTCGAAATTCCCAGTTGATGGATGCTTATGGCGATAAAAGCAGTCTGGAAGACATGCAAAGGGCATTGGAACACTACCACAAAGTAAGCCGCTCTCGCAATGCTCATACATACTTCATCGGAACGGAACGGACGACTCCATAAAGACGGTTAGCTGACTACGACCTTCTTTGTTTTTAACAGAATTGAGTACTGGCTTCTCCAATAGCATTCTTTCTTTTTGTTGTCATTTTGGGGATATTTCCATGCATTTGTCCCGCGTTGGCATGATTCTGATGCATATTTGTCCGTCAATCACATAACGACCACTCTCGTTACCAAGGTGGACCCGTCATCCAGGCCGGCCCGATGACTTATTTCTCCACCATATGAGCTGTGTTCTTCTGGTTCATAAACCTCACGGCTATGATATTCCGAAATCAGCGGCTCGAGCCCAACCTTTCATAACCTGCCTTCCGCCGATCCGCCCATCAACCGATACCAATGTGACGGCCTTTATTCGCTCAATTTCGGTCTGTCGGTAATTAAGGAATGCCTCTACTGAGGATCCACTTCAATGTTGATATACATTCGACCCATTCTTCCTATTAGCTGATGTGAATTCTCCATACCACTGCTGGTCGAAAAGTAAAAGTGACGTTAGGCGTTAGGAGAGTCAGGAGCATAAAGAGCTATACTCGTTGAAAAAGACGATAGGAGTTCTGCGGGTTCAACCGAAGAATGGAGTCATGGAGTACTGGACCCATAGTTGGTCATCTGTTTCGTTTTTAAAGCACTGTATATATTACAACCAGTCAGCCAATGCATTTATTTTTCTTATGTCTTGAATAGAAAGCATGCCCTCCATAATCCCCCAATGCCTTCATCAAGTGACGGCGCAAAGACGTTGTTGATGTAACAAAAGACCGAGTCGGTGTCTTTACAATCTAGCTTTTTACGTAGGAAGTTGACCACGGTTTCAAATTTTTGAGATGCAGAGATCTTGAACACAGTTTTCCGCAAGATGGGTGCTGATGGGAGGGGCTGGAATCGCACGGTGACTATTTACAAGAAGTCAGCAATCGCCAAACAAGTTGGGAGAAGCCAATCGGTTATCATAAAAGATAGAAAATAAAAAGTTAAAAAGCCAAAATAAAAAGATTGAGGAAGCACACCTTTGCCCACATCTACAGCTTCTGCATCAGCCAACGCTCGATGTGCATCCTTGGGCAATCCGGTCAAGACGACAGAAGCCGACATGGTCAAAGGAATATCGACTCCATGGTCTTCATCCGGGATTGGAGCAGCCGTGTTTCCTGTCATTCGAGCTGTGTCCGCGCCGGAGTCTCGTCTACCAGAAACCAAGGTTCTTTGTGCTCGTGCTGGAGAGGCCGCGGGCTGCGGGGAATCGCGACGTGAACCGTCGGATGGAGAAGAACCGGAGTCCATCGTTCACTTGTGTCGGCGGGGACTTTATTGAATATCATACCATACTACTCCGTATTCGTAGGGTGTATTCCTGATGGTTTTTTCTGGCATTGCAACAACGGTGGCAGGCAGTCACACAAGAAGACGTTAGTTCAGGCACGGGACAAACTATCGGCCAATCAGCGCGCCGGAACCCTAGATACGTCATGCGATCTCGCCATTTCACGTCTTTTTGGCGGTAGAAATGCTGAAATTGTGTTATGAGTGGTTCTATATGAGAAATATGGACAATTGGCATGAATTGCATTTCTCAGAGGACGGCATTTAACTACTGGAGACAGGAAACCAGTGCCTGAAAAAACAGGCATCCGATCTTGTCAGCCTGAGCTGTATCGGAGCGGAGCACATGACCTCCCCTCAATTTCCGATAGCTTATCGGAGTGCTATATATGACGCTCTCTCCATCGCCGTCGCTGCGGTCCTCGTCCTACGGTTACTCACTCCTCATTGCTTCTCCCAACTCAGGCCATTCGACGTGTCTGCCAACGCAACTCCCTGCCCTGCCCGATTTGAGAGGTCGCTGCCAGACCTTGCCGTGCGTCATTTATCTTCCGCTTTGTTGCGACATACCCCGCTTGCCACCGACGCTTTCGTATTCGGCGCTCTCCAACTAGAAGAGCGAAGACAGAACAGAGAAAAGGAAAATACAACTTTTTATACAACTTTTTTTTCGCCCGTTAGCACTTATTGCACCGTTTTATCCACCGTTATTCAAAATGAGCAGTCCCAAGCGGAGAATTGAGGCGGATGTAAGTCTTTTTTATCTTATCCTTTTCACATGAAAATGAACAATACTGATTCTTCCGTCTCGTGGAACTGTAGGTTATGAAGTACGTTTACAAGTATTGCCGGATTTCGGACCCCAGAACTTACGTATTCGACGTTTAGGATGCTGATGAGTGATTATGAGGTGACCTTGGTCAATGACAATAGTGAGTACCTCCGGGCCTGTTCTATAGTTGGCCTACATACTAATTGGCTATACTAGTGTACGTTTTCGCAATCGAAAGAATTTTTCATTAAAATCATGCGCATCGTATATTTACAATCCTCCTACCACTAGGCAAGAATTTTATGTGCATTTCAAGGGCCCCGAAGAAAGTACGTATGATTTTTTGCTTAATAACAGAAGGCGCAGGGATGCTGATTTTTTCTGTAGCACCATTTCAAGGCGGCCACTGGAAGATCCACGTCGAGTTACCAGATCAATATCCCTACAAAAGTCCCAGCATCGGCTTCGTCAACCGAATTTTCCACCCGAATATTGATGAGCTGTGAGCATTCCATGTAGACAGTCTCTTGGGAGGGATCACGCAACTAATTTTTTTCCTACGAAGGTCTGGTTCCGTTTGTCTGGATGTTATCAACCAAACCTGGTCACCCATGTACGATATGATCAACATCTTCGAAGTCTTTCTGCCACAGTTGCTGCGCTACCCCAACCCGTCCGATCCGCTAAATGGAGAAGCCGCGGCATTGATAATGCGAGATCAGAAGGGCTACGAAAGTAAAGTCCGAGGTTAGTTCATCTTTCTCCATTCCTGAAAGAAATTCTCTGAAAATCCTGTCCACAGACTACGTCGCCAAATACGCGAGCAAAGACGCAGCAGAAGAAGGCGGCGAAGATACCGAATCAGAAGACGAACTGAGCTCCGTCGGGAGTTACGAATCTGGCGGCGAAGAGCCTGCCGGTACAATGGATGACGTTTGATCCTGATCGATCATCCCGATGGACAGATATGAACGAAGCTATGCATCTAGTTTTTTTCTTTTCCCTTATTTGACTTAACAGCAACGCCACTCCAACCGGGCAATTCTAATCTCACTTGGACAGTACTAGCGGGCGCTATTGAAGGCGGAGTTTTTCTTTTCTTTCTCTTCCCTTTCCTATCCCTCTTTGTGTGGATAGTGAAAGGGCAAGGGCTGCATGATCGACTTTATTGTGACTGGTTAACTTAAGGTCAAGATCACAGGAGTAGTATTTATTTACGTGATGTATCTTATTTAGTTATGGGACTGACAAATATTCAAATATTTATTTTTTGTTTTCATATGTGTCGGTCACTTACACCTAACTATTCTCACACAACGCTGTGCCTCCTACACAAGCACAATTCCGATGATCATTTGCTTCTGAGTGATGAAAAGCAGCTTCAGCCGGGCAATCTTTCGGGCAACTTTGTCTCACTGAGCTTTGTCCCTTCTCTTTGTTTGCCTGTTCTCTCGCATTCTCTGTCATTCTGATTCTGTTCACGGGACCACAATGGGGCGTCTTCCCCTGCTCTTATATTTTCCCCTCCACTCCTTCCTTTTCTTTCCCTCTTTCCATCACTTTCCTTCATCATGACAGCATCTTTGAAAAAGATCATCTTGTTACCAAATATTCAATATCGTCACCCAAATCATTTGAAGCTGGATATCAAAATGGCTACAACCGTTTCAAAATCAAGATATCCACAACAGCTGCCGTGGACAAGTTTTTACAAGCTGAACAGAATCCAAAACAGTACAAAGGTCAGTGATTCTTAGCAGCAGGCTTCCTTTCTGCTTCGTGCTAATATTACATTGAACAGCATCAATGAAAGCCTGAAAGACAATGCATAAACTGCTCGAAGCACGCCATTCAGGTCGTTGGAGAAATCAAAACATTCTGGACGTTCACAAACAAGAATCTTTCCCAGTTCGAATTCTTGGCTATCAAATTTGGTAGGAAAATTCCCTGATATCAACTTTTATTTGATTCGCAGATAACTTACAGAGTCGCACAGGCCAAATCACGAAGTAAATGGATTACTTCCAATGTCATTATGGGTTCTTCACAACCTATAACCACACGTGGCTCCTTCAGCATATGCACACTAATACCCACTCACCCGGGCAGAGCGGCTTGTGTAACTGGACAACATCTCTTTCCATTACAGCAAAACCGGCCTAAGGGACAATTCGGGGGCTGCCAGGTCCTCGCATCTCCACACATGCCCTCCACGAAGGATAAGAATCTAGTCGTGTGACATATAATCTGGCTCGAAGGTCGGCCAAAAGCAGTTCCTGCTTTTTCGAGCCATCTTCCATCTGTGCCAACCTCGGAGGAGTTCGGCATTGCAAGCAAGCTACAAGCATCCACAAAACTATCCAGGCATTGAAAAGATCTTAGAAGACCATGACTTTCCAAGTATCCATGGTCACGCTTCGGGGGAAATCCATACAACATCAAAGGAAGCTTCAACATCGTTCGAATGACAAAAGCTGGATATCCTAGGGCTGGGAGGCCATTCATACCTTCTATACTATCAAGCCAACGTCTCTGAATTGCTGCCAGCAATACCACAAGGAATCGTGCCGAATGAGGGCACGCCCCACAATCATTATATTAATTACACACACAATGGTGGCACGCTTGGTACAGAGCCAACCCAGACAAGCCCAACCTGTCAGCAACTTTGGTCGAATCATGGAGACAGAGATTGGTACACAGTTGTTTGGTGAAGGAAGATGTACCCTGTGCCAGCATGAGGGACCTGAGTGTTGGATCTACACTGAAAAAGGTAGACAACAAGTGAAGAATGCCGGAGGTGCTGCACTCGTTGCCGTGCAGAGCCTAGGAATACTGGATGTACAGTATCTTGACCAAACGACGACCCAACAGGAAAACGACGACTCCGCCTTCTCCAACCTCTCGATCAAGTTATATTATCCCGAAGGATTCGGTAGGTCCAGGACCTGGATCTGGCGGCCATGGTATTTTGGGTTAGGGTCATTGGCGAGTGTAGAGTGCATTGAATGGCACTATGAAAAGCTAAACTAGTGGTTTGCACCTTGGTACGGCAGCAACGTGCCAAACATTTCGGATGGCCCTGATTCAACCGCTCAATCCGACCCTTCTGGAAGCACCGTTATGCAAGACCCGGCACACGAAGATCCTGGCCTAGGTTTAGGATCTTCAGAGTTCGCCGACATCACTTGAAAAAGATCGTCTTGTTACCTTCAAATATTCAACATCGTCGCCTAAATCATTTGAAGCTGGGCTTACTGGGCTCTCTAATATAAAGTGTGATACAACCATTGAGGTTATCTACACGAACTTGGATATTCTTGTGTTACAACATGAACTTTTCGTGGAGGAATTTGTGGCGGTTCAATAGGCCTTAAGAAGAGTCAGGAACCCTCTTAGCAAAGAGGTTTTGTTGTATACCTTTGCCTGCATAGTACGTTTTCAGCAGCGACGAGTGAGATCTCAAAATCTAAAGAAAACCGTTCATATCAGACACGGTCTCCGGATAAAATAGTCAAGACTGTATGCCTGTATCATGATAATATCTTGGCGGTTCCTTCAGATGTAGATATAATCACATGGCGTCAAACACATATGAGTTGCCTGTGATGGTAGCGGCAGACCCGGGTGGAGGAACGCTCTGGGGTGCTGAACCCTGTCCATTTACATGAACATGAAGCCATCTCCCGGCGCAGACTAAGATAGAACTCGTGAGCTCATATGCCATAAAAGCAACACTTAGGTACTCTCTGTCAATTACCTCATACCATGCAACACCATTCCCTGGGATCGTCTTCTCAACCTTCTGGCCGCATTGAAAGCATACATCTTCATCCTCAGGGATTATCTGATCAGATGGAAATTTGGCATGCCAGGCTTTGGCTGCTTTAACATTCTCCTTTTGATCAGTTTTATCATAATGAAGAGAAGAAAGTTTGTCCAACTCTGCAATCCGTTCTGCGCGAGTTAGTGGCCATTTAAGTGGACAATCTTCTGCCAACTTGTTCATTATATCCCAGGCTTCCATAGCTTCTATTCAGCGTAATATTAGCCTGGGGCAGAAAGCCTGCTGCGTCATCTGTATCTGTAATGACCGTAGGTGAGGGTGTTGCAGTACTTCGATGTGGTCTGGGTCGAGTACGCATCACTAGCACGTGCGAGGATCGTGGTCTCGACATAGCCGTCGAAGCAGACAGTCTATCTTAGTTGTGATTGTTGGAAGTGTGAAGAAGTTATCCAGCAGGATGATGGATTTTGTACTCGCCGTCATGTGATCGAGCATCAACCATGGATCATCTCTTATGCCTCAGGCAACGATATAGGGAGTATATAAATCTGATTGATTAGGTACCGTGACAATAATCATTTAATCACAAACAAAAAGTCGATGAGCTTTCTCGATGGCAATTGACAGACATGAACATAAGCAGGGAAAACATCGGAGCTGAAAAAAGGAGTCCAACACGGTCCACCCTTTGGCATTACTATACAGGTATTGTATCATGCATGAATGAACAAAAACAGAATGTGCAAAAGGGAGACGAAGTAAAGAGGAAAAAGGAAAGTAGAGAGAGAGAGAGAGAGAAATATGTAGATATCCCAAGCAAGATTGTAACCTCGAGTCAAATTTGAAATTTGACGAATCATGAGTAAATCAGTCGTCCATAAACATCAATCATGGAAGCTGAGGCGTAATGAGTGAGAGGCAGAAAATGAACTGCCGGTTATGTTTTGATGTTGTTGTTTTGTTCTCAAAGAACATTCGATATATCACAGCGGTCGAGGTTGACTTTCAAGTAACTTGCAAGACGCCAAAAATGTCACCGCCATCTGCAGTCGAAGCTTTATTCTTCTTGCGTCGCGGCGAAACGACGACTTCGCCCCAATTATTGGGCACAGGCGCCAAGTGCTTCTTGCCGAGGGTCGACGATGACGAGGCCGTGTCCCTCACGGCATATATGCCTTCTTGCCCATCTTCATGTACAGTAGGAGTAATATCGTCGCCTGGTGCTGGTGTTCGTACCTCGTTGCTGGGTACTCGTGAAGAGCTGGGTGAATGAGAATCGTTGCTTCGTAGGGTTGCTCGTGGCTGCAAATGAGGCTGGGATTGCAGTGCCCAGATATCGATTACCGTGCTGATTGACCGAGTCAATAATTACTATTGGAAAAAAAAGAGAGAGGGTTATTTGACGTACTCTGATGCCCGCTGGCAAATAGCTTCCAATGCTTCCCTCTCGCGCTTCAGATCCTCGGGATCTGACTGCTGCTGATTTGGATGGTTTATAGATCCATATCCGTATCCACCGGGGTACAGATCATCGTCTATAAGTCGAGCATGCTCAGCCTGTTTTCCGTCAGTTTGGTCATGCTTACAAAATGGCAGATATAACTTACCTCGCTCTCTTCCCGGCGTCCAAGGCCAAGACAAGACTGACAAGCACCCATTTGCCAGAACTACTGGCAGGGGAAGCGTTGCGCCAGTTCCCCCTTATTGTTTCTTTTTTGGTTTGTTTTTCCTTTCCTGGATAACGAGCACGAGGGCAGGATCGATCGATTGATAAGGATTTCCGAAAAAACGCCCCCAAAACAAATACCTACCCTATTTCATTAGACGCGGGCGAAAAAGAAAAAAAAAAGCGCAAGTCTCCAACGCAAGCCAATCTCCAGGCCAAACTCAATTCATCGCATAACAAAAAGGAATGTATGGGTATCGATAATATGTGTCTCTCTATTCATTCATTGTACATCGGCGTGGGTTGATGTTGCTGGGAGATGACGTTGCGGAAGTTGCGCTTGTCACGAGCGGGTGGCAGGAAACTGGCCCGTGCGCTGTTGTCTTCCAGTTCCTCCGAAAGACTACGGAGTATGCTTATCACATATCCTAGTCAATTTATACAGGCCATATAAGCAGGATTAAATCAGTCCATGGTCTTCCAAGCTTAATTTGCCAGTATAGTACACGCTTCTTTCCAGTTGCCTTGCTGTTTCCAAACGCACACTTCAAAGCTGGAGTCCGACTATTCCTAAAAAGGCAAAGCGGGGATCTCCAAATTTCAATATTTCACAATCACATTCAATGTGATATTCTCACATCTCGCCAAACACAGCATTGATACGAAATGTTTGAACTACCAGAAGCAAAGCGGTATGCTCAATTGCCGTTGCATAACCCCACCACCCCCCCCCTTCAACAAGAAAAGCAACTAATGAATAACCCGCCATTAGAATCCGTCGCAATGAAATACTTTCCCCGTCTTCTTCAACTAGGAGCTCGCCGGAGATTCCAGCTGATGATGAAGAAGCCCGCGCCAAGCTTGAAAGGCTTCTAGCCTTTGATACATTTACGCCAGACACGAATCAATATGCGGAAAGCGAAAACATAGCTCATAATCATGAAGATGAAGCAGCAAACGACGATGAGGAGCAGGAATTCGAATTTCGGTTATTCAGTGCACTTTCGAAAACCACAACTGCAGATGCAAGCTCAAAGTCAGGGAAACACAAGCCCGACAACGAAGACATTCCAGGTGACGATATCAAGACCCAGAAGCTCAAAATACGACTCCGGTCACCAACACCCGTCGATGTGCCTTTAGGAGAGGGGCGCTTCGTCGTTCCATTTCGAGGATGGGACTATTATTTTACAAAGCCAGAGCTGATGCACATATCCACACACGACCCGGCTCGGCTAGAGGCGGAAGAAGCAAACAGACGAAGACAATTCGAAGACATCGCCGTGACAGGGGCCGAGGTACTACATTGGGCTCAGACAGAAAAGACACCAGGATGCCATTTGCCATGGCGTGTGATGCATCTAAACCCGAAAGCACACAAGGTACCCAAGTCATTACTACGAGACAGCACGCAAATGACAACAACAACGTCTCTTGTAGCAGCTGCGGAAACAATGAAAAAGTCAAATCCAGGAAAGAAACGTCGCATCATTTTGCGCACTCGTGCTGCCAAGGTTGCTGCTGCTGCCACAGCGGCCGCGGCTACAGCAAATATGAGCGAGGCCGAGAAGCGGAATAAAAAAAACCGAGAAAAGAAAATAAGAAAACGACAAAGAGAAAGGGAGAAGAAAGCTGCGTTGGCTGCCTCGAATGGAGGCGATGTTGTTGTTCCTGATGCAGAAGACGCAGATTCTTCGGATTGATATGATAATGATACCCCCCTGGAGCGATTTTCTTTTTCGATAGCATTGCCACACTTCTCGCTACGTTGACTAGCTTTACGATGATTGACTGAAATAAAAGGACATTATCACATCTATTTATTTTAAGGGAAAGCAACTGTATCGATGGTTTGGTATGGAGCACAAAATTCCACCTCATAAAATCGTGAAAACCGTATTTTGGCCAATCTCAAAGCAAAGTGAGATATGCATGCATAAAAATGATAGAAAAAGCCACCTGATGCCTATTTACGAGTCATGCTCATCTACCAATCTCTGGAACTCGGCGACGTGCTCCTCATTTATCGCGTAGGTATGTTCCTTTGTAGGGTACTGTCTATTCTTGACTTCGGTGCGATACTGGTCAATTCCCTTCTTGGCCTCGGCCCAGACGTTGGCATACTTCTTGACAAATTTCGGGAGATGACGACCCGGTGCAAAGTTACCGGTCATGTCAATCTGCACCAGAACCTGTCCGGAGCACCCATCACCGGCACCGATACCAATAGTGGGGATGCTCAATTTCTTGGTGAGGATGGCTGCAATCTCTGCTGGGATGGCTTCGAGAACGACCATAAAGGCACCTGCCTCTTGCACAGCGTATGCATCTTCCAGAAGCTTGAGCGCGCTGGCAACGGATTTCCCCTGTGCGCGGAACCCTCCCAATGCATTCTGGCGTTGTGGCGTCAGGCCGATATGCGCGACAACGGGGATGCCTGCAGTCGTCACCGCCTTGATGGTGGGTGCAAAGTCCACGCCTCCCTCGAGCTTGACCGCTTGAATGTGGGCTTCCTTGACGAGTCGGATTGAGGACTCAACTGCTTGCTGGGGGGAAACTTCGTAAGATCCCATTGGAAGATCGCCAACCTGCATTGCAGACAAACGGAAATATATTAATAAGTGATACATAATAATTCATAGTGATGCATGTATCATGCATGTCACCGAGCTAGCGACTGCAGTCTTCCGAAGAAAACCACGAGAGAACAAAAAAAAAAAAAACGGTTGAGACTCACAACAAACGCCGATCTGACCGCCCTTGTCACACTTCGACAGTGTAGAACCATATCATCCAGGGTAACTGCATTGGTATCATTCATGCCCAGAGACACCATAGCCAAACTGTCGCCGACAAGGACGACATCCATTCCGGCTGCATCGGCAACAAACGCGGAGGGAAAATCATGTGCCGTGAGCATGGCAATGGGTTCCCCCTTTTTATACATGCTCCGGAGTGTAGACGTCGTCACTGGCTTTCGTATCTCATGAGACGACGAGGGCCCCATGGGCGCGTGAGAGCTCCATCGTACTTGCGTGGTGCCGAGGGTGGTGGGGGACCGGGATTCGGAGGTGGTTGCGGGCTTGGATAGAAGAGAGAGCTTTGTTGCAGACAGCATATATTTTGGTTGCTGGCTTGTTGTCCGCAGCGAAGACGCCAGTCTTCGCACTGTGCGAGACGAACTCATACCGTATTGTGGTGGGGAAGAGAGAAAAAGGGTACGGTACAGAGACACTCAGTATGGGGTATGTACAGTATGATGTCACAAGCGGCAGTGGCAGCGTCAAGTGGTCGTGGCACTATTTCGATGAATCGGAGAAGATATGAGATGGAAAGGAAAGGACAGAGGGTGACTCATGATGGCCAGCGCGGTATTTAAAGGGCGAGATATGCGAGAGAAGAGTGCAACTGTCCGTCCTGTGCTGGTATATGCCGCGTAGGATGGAGCATCTTTTTTTTTTGCAGTCTTGCCGGGCCCCGTTTGTCGCGTCTGGATGCGGACTAGCGCGGGCCGGCAGGTGGTCCGCGCTGGAATAATCCGGTCGTCCCACCCTGGAATTTCAGGCTGCAACGATATATTGCCAGGGACAGCCGAGGCTTGTTCCCTTTTCGGGCTAGCGGGTCTAGATGTCTCCGGCTCCCCGGGCTCGCCTCCATGCTGTATGATCTGCATAATTTACAGGGATAAGAGCGGTTATTAAGTATTGATTGGATGAGGTTCTTGTTAGATCTGTTTTGGATTTCATTTGGCTGGCGGGATATACTTATAGTCTCGCTCAATATGACTGCTGACTGTGCGGCTCACTTTTCCACATGAACTATGCAGGGAAAGAAGGAGCTTGGGAAAGCAAAAAAAGAAAGAAAGAAAGAATCGGTTAATTGACAAATCAACTCGATTGCATGTGAGTAATTATAGAAACGAACAAGGGGATAAAATATAGGGGGATATAAAGGATGGGTGAAGAAACAAAAAGGAAAACGCCTTGAAATGCTGCGAAAATGTAACAGCGGAATGCAAATGGTAACCGCTAAGTTGGGGAGAATCGAAGTAAGAACAGAAAGAGAAAGAGAGACAGAAGCACGAATGTTTCAATACAAAATCAACAAGTAGAATGAGATTCTCAATATAAGAAGGAATCCATCATGACAAACAATTCACTCGCATAGCTATAATCACAATGCCTCATGCCATCATTTAATATGCTTCTTTCGCTGGACGCTTGAGCTTTGCTAGCAAGGCGTCCAATTCAGTCCAGTTCGATAGCGTCGTCGCAAACTTGCGGTGCTTCCTAGTCATTACGTGCTATCAAAAGAGGTCAGCATCATTCTCGTACGTATCCCAGGGCAAAAACCATACCTCATCAAAATCATCAAACTTGTCCCGGCAATTCTCGCAATAGCCAGGTTTGGGATCGCGTTGCTTCTCCTTCACAGGCTTTTTCTGGGGTGCACCTTTCCGGTCCGCATGGCTGCCATTATCTTCAGATTGTGTTGTGTCTTCCTCATGGACGTGACCCATTTTCTCTAATGGGCGCTTTGTGCCAGCGGAAGCACCAGATGCTGCTTTCATTGCCGGAGCATCAACAGGCCTGTGCGATGAAGGATTGGTGCTGGTTGCTAAGCTGCCGGTGCTTCTCTCCAAGACTTTCCGTTTCAGTTCGTACACCTCTTTACTCAATCCTGCCTTGGCTCCCGGGGCAGCAGCTGTGGATGAAACCATTTGTGAGCGGATCGCAGAGGTGACATTGGAAGGCTGTACCCCAGAAGCCGCTGGCTCGCGAATTGTGGGCCAATGTGCAATTTTGTTCAGTGGGTTCTTGACCATGTGGTTGATCGCCCTCATTCGAGGGGCAGCAGGTCGGATCGAGAATTTATCAAGTGTTTCTGTAGGGCCGATGGGTGCGGTATCCACATCTATTTTCGTACGAACCTCTGTGGGTTTTTCATTATCCAGGCGACCAGCGTGCCCTAGGCTCTGTTTTTGGTGTGCCTTTTCAGTGTCTGTTGTCCTGTCTGCTTTGACAGATGCTTCAACAGCCGGCGCGTTTTCCTGCCCCTCCTTTTCTTTCATACGGTCCAGTTCCTTCTGGGTTGGAGCTTCCTCAACGAAGGGACATTTGCCAAGAGGAGCGCTGCGAAACTGTGGCCAAGATCCATCTTGTCTTTTTGCCACTTTCTGAAACTCTCTCACCATGACAGGCCGAGTCTTTTCGTCCATATCGTGAACATATATAAATGGACCGCGGAACAAAATAAGATCCTTCATCAGTTGAGCGGGGTCGCGATCAGATGGACCATGTAAGCGCTCATTCCGAAGAACCTGCGAGAGTTCTGTCTCTCCACGACCCTTGGTGCTCACAGAACCGGTCCGGCCGCCGGTAAATGTCGCGGGAGTATCTGGTTCGTGAATAGCGGCCAACATTCTCTGTAGTTTCTCAATAGCCCATATCTTCATGCCCATTTGGCGTGCACGGTACAACACGTCTGTGTTATTTCCTTGATCTCTTCGATTGTCGTTTCTTTCCAGTAGAACCGGGTTAACAGTCTGTATTGGGCCTTCAATTGACGCTTGGTCATTCTCTGATGTTTCAACCGGGCTGTGGACGCCGACATCAGGGATAGGACGAGAAGTGACAACATGTGTGACTGTTCGAGAGAAGAATCTTTCCTCACGCTATAGAAATACATTTTGATAAGTAAGAATAATTCTTCAATAATGGCTTTGTCATCGGGATCGACCGGCGAGCAATAATAGCAAGAAAAGGGAAAGGGTTGACACTTACAGCACCTAATGCAAGCACTTCCCTCAGACTTCTGTTACGAACATCTGCAGGTAAACTGTCAAAGTAAAAAACAAATCCAGGAAAGGCCTTTCTGTAGTGTCTTTGCCATTGTCTGATGTTATCCAATTTCTCGGCGGAAGCTTTCTCATTTTTTGAAGACCTCTGTTGAGACGAGCCTGCTTTTTGATCCCTTACTGCCATCAATCTTTTCTCAAAGGGAGTTGCCTGGGCATTCTGCTGCCGTCGGGGGAGAGAGAACAACTTGTTTTCCTCGGCGAGGGTCATTTGGTGAGCACTACCGCCTCCACCTCGTGCCTTTGCAGGGGAACCGACGCCCCCCATGTCTTGTCTTTTGGGGGGAGGCTGGCCAAAGGCCAGATCCATCTGGGACCCCGTGCGAGCACGCTTGACAGCAGCCGAGTTGTTCATCCGGTGAGGAGAATTGGCGGCATTGGGAACATTGGCGAGGGGTGGCCGTCGTGAAGTCATAGCGAAGGAGGTCTGCGGAGAAGGAGGTACAAATATCGCTGCCATATGGTAACTGATATGTTCAGATGGCAGATAAAGATGTCAAACAGGAACACGACACTCAAAACGAGGGAGGGGTACGGGTTCGCTGGTACGAGAAGAGCACGCGATGTACCACTCGCCCTCGAAGGATCAATAAGACTCTAGTGAACCATAATGTGAAGATGACGAGACAATTGACACGTTAATGCTGGGAGGTAGTCAAGTGAGACGGGAGTGACTCTAAAGGCTGTCCAGGTGGTGGGAGAGCGAGTGCTGGAAGCTGTGTGGTTGGAGAGGAAGAGATCTGAGTAGTGAGCGAAAGGCAAGCTTGTTGTTGGTGGAGCCTCCGCGATTGTTTTGGCAGAAAAGCCTTAGCCCGGACAACCAACCGTAGCGCGACTGGGCCGGCCTCACCTCGCATCTATGCAGGCGCGCAGCAACACATTCTTGGCCGCGTTGTTTGCTACGTGCAAATTGTATGCTATAATACTACGTGTTAGTACTGGAATACTCTGCTCGTCTTGAATTTATCTCACGTATACTCGTGTGGTATCTGGTTTCAGTTCTCCAACGCGTTACGGCATTGATCAATGCGATACGTTTCAATCGAATTCCTTCAAAGGCCTCCAACAACTAACTAAATTTACAACTGATAAAAATATACGCCGGTTACATGCATTGGAATACAGTGTCTAATATACAGATATAGTGGGGTGTCTCCTTTTGTACGACAGGAATATTGTTTGTTCATGAGCGAAGTGCCTCGATGTCATCGATCTATTTAAATGTTAGTATCCGATGCTTCATCTTCATGGAAACTTGACAATACGTACCTCTTTGACAGCCTCCGTTGTCAGCACAATGGGGTTTTCATCGCCCACGCAAACGCTATCTTCAATGCGGATGCCGATGCCGCGGAAATGCTCTGGCCATCGCTCATCGTCAGGGACATATATGCCACTACCAAAGGTTAGCTCACTGATTCTCTTCCGTTTCGCTTCAAGGTCACTGGAACATACGGCTCAATGGTAATGCATTGTCCTGCCTTCAAGTTGACATTTCTTGGGTAGCCTGCACAATCATGCACGTCCAGGCCAACATAATGGCCTAGATGATGTGGGAACAGGGTCCTTATAGCCTGTCGTAGCTGTTAGCCGGCAGTTATTCCATAGGCAGGATCTGTCATTATCATACATCACCAGAGACGTCGAATCCCAGCTGCTGTAGTTGGTCTTTGAGACTCTTTTCTGCGATCCCATGAAGACGGTCGAGTGATAAACTTGCAGTTTCGCGGCAGAGAGATACACAACTTCTATGCACATTCAACACAGCTGTGTACAAATCACGTTGTGGTCCCGTGAATTTACCATTTACTGGCCATGTTCTGGTGATATCTGCAATATAGCCACCATATTCCTGTGAAGTTGTTAGATACGAAGCGAGTATATGAAAAGCTAGCGAGAGTACATACACCGCCTCCATCTACAAGCACGAGCTCTCCATCCCTATTATTATTGTCAGCACTAGTCATTAATTCCATAAGACGTAGAATTCGTCTACATACCGCAAAAGGTCATCGTTTCGAGTGTAGTGGATGCTAAGAGCGTTCTATCTTCGGTTAGTGACAGTTGGTCATTGATGTTGTGGTGATCACATACTCGTCCTCCACCCACTACAGGGACAAAAGCGCTGCCGCTACAGCCGTTCATCTGGAATTGATACTGGAGAAATGAGGATAGGTCCTTTTCAGTGATGAAGTCCTCGCGCATCGAGTCTGTGAATGCTCGTCCCGAAGCTCGCCCAGCTTGTCGCAGATTAACCACCTCGCTTTCACTCTTGAACGCCCTCAGTTCGTTCAATATCGGGCGGAGGGGTTTGACTTTATGCTCTTGGATGATTTTCTGAATGTCCGACTGTGCTTCGCTGCCGTATAAATAGCGAGATATAGAGGATCCTGCAGGAGTAAGAGATTTGATGTCTGTATAGATCTCTGTTGCCTCGTTTAGGAATGGGAGGATAAGTTCCTTGATCTGTTCAATATTGCCAGTCTATTGTCCATCATTAATACCGTCCTAGTCATATAAGAGAGACTTCCTCACCTCATCCGCATTGAACACGTCTATTGCTGCTTGAGTGCCCGAGCGTGCGCCTTCCCATAGTTCCACCTTTGGATCCTTCTCTCGCACGTAGAGGTAAAAAAGATGGTTGTCTCCAGACCCATCATTCACTTGTTTCCATGAGTACAGGTCAAAGTCTGAGGATCGTCATAGTACTCACCAATCATAGCCAATGCATCAGGTTCATTGAAACCTATCGTCCCAGTCTTAGTTATACAACCCAATTGTCTCGTAGGAGCTTGATGCGCATACCCGTCAGGTAGAAAAAGTTCGAATCTTGGCGGTACTCGTAGAAAACACCGGCAGCACGGTATTTGACATCGGCTGCAGCCACGATAGCAATGGCATTTTTGGGTAGTCGATTGGCGAGCCTCGAGCGACGATGGGCGTATTCTTGAGCGGTGATTCCGGGCGTTACTATCTGAACTGTCAGCGTACTGGACGAATTGTGATTGAAAGGGGGACGTTGAAGATTGGAAAACGACAAATATAAAATAGCGCAAGGTTGGATGTCAAACGTACATTCGCCGGCGTCTAGCAAGTGAGGATGGGTTTCATGTAGAGGTTGGCCGAATTGCAGCTCCGCGGCCGGGATGGAGGCGTATGTCCTCGTGCGCAACGAACTCCGATTGTGATCAACAAAACAATTGGACAGCAATGGACGTAATCGGGAATTGCAACGCTGTATTTGTGAAACCCGACGCCAAGACTGATGCAGGAGCGGTGTGCGTTTTAACATGGTGGAAAAGACAATAGATACTAAATAAGTAGTTTGCTTCTAAACGGAAGCTGCGACACTTCGGACCATGATGATTATTCTGATACGGCGGCCTCAGGCAGAATGTTGGTTCACGCTAAGCCCTTACAGGCAGTCGAATGCTATCGAGTAATCACATCAACGCTCATTGGCCGATCTTCCCGATCCTCCACACTAGTGCGTTTGTGGCAGTTGGTCGCTTCGGCGACAGAGGCCAATCAACGGGCATCATCGTCGCCTCAGGCACTGCTCCGCGCATGTAACCCTTTAGAGGCATGGCCGTACGCTCTCCTCTAAGGCATGGCGTGCTTCATCATTCACTGAGTCATAAGCCAGAAATTATGCTAATAAGCGGGCTTGCTTGAAGCATAAATAGGCATATATGCCCATCATCCATCCATTCTTGTACTCACCCCAAGCACAATCCAGAAAAAGAGACCTTGAGTGACTCAATTACAACCATGGGCCGAACACTAACCTACCCCAAAAAGAGTCTGAACACAGTCAAACGCTATGCTCATCGAGGTATGTAGTCGCCTTCAGTCAGTGGTTTCCCCTTCGGATTGCTAACTCTGGTATTCAACACTATCAGCAACGTACGATGTCCATGCTATTCACTCCATCATCAACGCAAGCCAAGTGCTGCATGTTTCGTTCAGTCCGGGACCAGAAGACCCATTCCCAACCACCATTCCCATGATTGGGCAGATGGGGTCCTTCGAGTACCCTTCTGCTGACCTGGGCGAGCCCTTGGACTGCTACATCCACGGCTATGTCAGTGCTCGTATGGCCAATCTTGCCCGCACCTCCGAAGAAGGACTGCCCGTTTGTATCTCAGCCTCAAAGGTCGACGGACTGGTTCTGTCCCTCACGCCTTTTAACCACAGCTACAACTATCGCTCAGCTATTCTGCATGGCTACGCCAAGTTGGTCACGGACGAGGAAGAAAAGCTATGGGCTTTGAAATTGATCACGGATTCTGTGGTTCCAAATCGATGGGATAATAGCCGTACTCCACCGGACAATGGTGAAATAGCCGCTACTTCGATCTTGAAGGTCAAGATCGTTGCAGGGAGCGGCAAGATTCGCGACGGCGGAGCTTCAGACGAGAAGAAAGACTATGAGAACGAAGAGGTGACAAGTCGCGTCTGGACAGGTGTCGTCCCCGTTTATGAGGTGCTCGGAGAGCCGATTCCGAATCTTGATAACAAAGTAGAAACTGTTCCAGAGTATATAAAGTCCTATGTTGATGGGTACTCCAAGCAGAGCCAGCAATATGCAACGGAGGCTGTACGTATCAAGCTACCGAAGGAGGAGGAGCATTAGGAACTAGTAAGAACTGGATTCTGCCTAGGTACATTATCAATAACATTATATTTTGTTTTGTGGTTAATAATTGTAGGAATATATACTATGGCTGCGAGGTATTATATATCCGCGTACAGTAACTCGACGCGGGGTGCGGGGAACAACAATCAGCTCCGAAAAATCCATGGATCATCGATATAAATTCCAAGCTCGCCTCCAAAACAACACATGGCCAATACATTAAAACTATGGAATCCTGTGCGAACGTTTTAAGGACAGACAGTATCAATTCGTGGTAACAGAAACACCCACACAAAAGACCGGGTTGACTCATCATCAACAAGGCAACCGCCGAGTCGTACAACAATAGCCCCTCATCCATTCTTGTGCTTCAAATGGTGAGACGCAGAGCGAGAGATAATAATCGACAAGAAATCTATTTGTTCTTACAATAAAGGAATCTTACATCACCTCGAATCTCTACCTCCATTTATTTTTCCGTCTGAATGTCAGCCATGCCTCCAATCCCCGCAGCGGATCTTCAGTCTTTCTCTGAATATCTTCAGAGGAGCACAAGGATCATCGCCCTTCTCGGCGCCGGACTATCGGCATCATCTGGGCTTCCTACGTTCAGAGGCGCGGGTGGCATGTGGCGAACCTTTGATGCTATGGCGCTTGCGACGCCTGGAGCGTTTGCGGAGAATCCAGGGTTGGTGTGGCAGTTCTATAGCTACCGGAGGCATATGGCTCTGAAAGCCAAACCCAACCGAGCACATTACGCACTTGCCCAGTTAGCGAAAAAGAACAAGGATTTTATAACCTTGAGCCAAAATGTGGATGGTAAGTTCTACTTTCCCCTTGCCATTTGAGCATTTATTGATGGTGTCGTTAATGCTCTCTAGGATTATCGCCCCGAGCAGAGCATCCAGCTGAACAATTGCACCTGCTTCATGGCTCTTTGTCTGACTTCCGATGCACCTCTTTCTACTGTAGCTACTCGACAAAAGATGACTTCACAGACCCTCTTGTTCCAGCCCTTGCAATTCCGACACAGACTGTACAGCTTGAGCCTTCAGAGGACAACGAGACTGGCGAAGAAGCAACCAAGATGCTGTACAACGCAATGGCTTCTGCTAAGAATGACCAGGAAGAAACAAAGAAAGAATTGGACATCTCGGATCCCTTCGTTCCGCTACCCAACCTGCAGGTGGAAGACTTGCCTCAATGCCCGGAGTGCAAAGGATTGCTTCGACCTGGAGTCGTCTGGTTTGGTGAAAGCCTACCCTCTCACACGCTCAAGGCAATCGACGACTGGATAGAATCCTCACCTCAAATAGACTTGATGCTGGTTATAGGCACTAGCTCCAAGGTATGGCCTGCGGCAGGATACGTCGATATTGCCCGGGAAAAGGGTGCCCGAATTGCTGTTGTCAACATGGACCGGAACGATGCTCCTGGGGGAGCTTATGGTCTGGAACCAGGCGACTGGTTTTTTGAAGGTGACGCCAGTGAGGTTGTCCCCGAACTGCTGAAAGGCGTAATTGAGCAGGATTAATATTGGACATGAGTGAATATTCCTTATGACTCCTTTCGTCTATATCGTTGCTTTGCTTTGCTTTGCTTGCACACTTGATAGCGTTTTCGGATAAGGTGCGCCATTGGATTTTCGGGCTTGACAGATTTGTGATTTCACATTGTTACCATCCAGTTTTTATAGGTAGATTATCATATTAATATTATTAAAGAGCGAGGTCCTATGCTGATCATGGATGATTAACCGCGGTGTATGGGAGTTAGCGGCCGTTGCTGTGGCAGTCAGACCCAAACAATCAACGCCGCCCGCTATCGATAACAAAGAGAAAATTAGTTACCATCCAACACCAACGCCATCTCTCTAAACAGACAACGCCCTACACACAAGATAAAGTGTTGTTGTTTTTCTCGGAGCGCGCTTATTGCTGTCGCTCTTTTATGACTGCGCCTTTTGTGTCTCGTTTGAACTTGCGATTCCATTCCAACGAGTGGATACTCAACTGCGACCAAAGTGAGGGGCAACAGAGATACCTTATCCAAAAACACAACCCCATTTGTGTTAGTCTTGTCTTCACCTACATTCAAATTTCTGAAGATTTATGTTATTTCTCTTCGAAAGACGCGTGAACTGAAACGATACGACAATGGTGAACGAGGTAACCCCTGCAAAGGGGCCCTTGTCCTCGGCGAAAGCAAACGAGCAGAAGCAAGACGCCAGCCCCAACCCAGAGTTTGGAAAGCCAACTCCTTTGCGATCGGTTCAACAGAAGCCACAGATTCCTTTCAATATCCCAAAGAACAATCGTCCCCGCGTTGAGCATCATCGCCCTCCAAGCCGCGTGCCCTCTGATGGACCGAATACCGCAAACCAGAGCACATCAAAACAGTCATTTGATCCATTTAAGCCAGTGATACCTTCTACGTATACTAGCCAGCGGCCTACTGTGCCCTTAAGAGGAGACAATGATGTCGTCGAGATACAACGTCCGTCGCAATACACGTGGACGACGAAGCAGGCCGCTCCTGCCATTTACTCGTCGAAACCTTCGGCACCACCAACCATGTCGAAAGCTTTACAGAGCTTCATTGATCTCACAAAAGATGATAGCGGCTCTAAGAGCAACTTTGAACAACCAGCTGGACATCAGTCTTACCCACGAGAAGATTTCGGATCTATGAACTCCTATTCCTACATCGACTCAGCAAAGGCACAAGAAAACATAAAGGCTCTGCTAGAAGGGGCTTTTGAGGATGAAGAGGATAAGCCTCGAACGCGCGCTAGGAAGAAGAAAGTCGAGGCAGATATCAACGATTTGGCTGCCAAGCTCCAACAGGTTTCCGTTGGCTCAAACGCCGAGGATAAGAAGGAGGAAGCTGAACAAGAGGACGACGACGAGGAGGAAGAGGAAGAAATTGACGATGGTACCCGAGAGGGACTGAAAGTCAAATTACTGCCACATCAAATTGAAGGCGTCGCCTGGATGTGTGAGAAGGAGAACGGACAGAGGAAGACGCGGGGCGTTTTGCCAAAGGGTGGTATTCTTGCAGACGACATGGGTCTGGGAAAGACCGTCCAATCCATCACGTTGATACTCACAAATCCTAGACCTCCTCCGCAGAAAAAGGTTGACGGCGAGAAAAAAGACGCTAAGAAGCAGTTACCAGACGGAGTTACTAAGGGCACATTAATTGTCGCCCCTCTTGCCCTGATCAAGCAATGGGAGTCTGAAATTGCAGACAAGGTTGAAAAGTCGCATAGAATGCGAGTATGTGTGTATCACGGAACTGGACGGACCAAACACAGCAACGATTTGAAGGATTTTGACGTGGTCATCACAACATATGGTACCCTCAGTTCAGAACATGCCACCTCTGGAAAAGGGCAAGGCGGGTGTTTCAACGTTCATTGGTATCGTGTCATTCTTGATGAAGCACATACAATCAAGAATAGAAATGCAAAAGCCACACAGGCAGCTTGTGCTTTGAATGCACAATATCGGTGGTGCCTCACGGGCACACCGTTGCAGAATAACTTGGATGAACTACAAAGCTTGATCAAATTTCTGCGCATCCAGCCCTACGACGAACTTGCCGCATGGAGAGAGCAAATCACCCAGCCTCTCAACAACGGACGCGGAGGTCTCGCGATCAAACGCTTGCAGGTGTACCTGAAAGCTTTCATGAAGCGACGCACCAAAGACGTCTTGAAATTGAACAACGATCTAAAACCCGGAGACGATAAGGCAGGAGATGGCAGCAAGCCGAAATCCTCGACGGGCTTCCAGATCGTGAAGCGTGAAGTTATCAAGATTGAAGCCGATTTCACTGAAGCAGAGAAGGCATTTTACGATCGGTTAGAGAAGCGCACAGACAGAAGACTTTCTCAAATGATGGGAGGGTCTAAACTCGATTATGCAAGTGCATTGGTCATGTTGCTTCGGCTTCGTCAAGCGTGCAATCACCCAGATCTTGTCAAAAGCGACCTGGCCGAAGACAAAGATATTCTGCTAAATAACGGCAACAAACAGCCCAAGAATTCATCACAGGATGAAGATCTTGATAAAGTGGCGGATCTTTTCGGTGGTCTTAGCGTTGTCAGCAAAAAGTGCGACATCTGCCAAGTGGACCTATCAGCCGCGGAATCAAAAGCTGGAGCCAGCAGATGCGGCGAATGTGCGGACTTGGAAATTGATTTGAAAACGGACAAGAAAGACAAGAAGAAGAAGGAGAAGAAACAAAAGAAGAAAAGCTCCAAGAGCCACAGACAGTCCAGTGCGACAAAGGATAACTCCGAGACCCGTCAGGCTCGTGCCAGAAGAAATCGACGAGTCATTGGAGACAGTGATGAAGATGAAGACGACGGAGAGTGGGTGGTTCCTAAGGATCAACGATCTTCATCAACAAAATTAGGCAAGGCCGGCGGTTCTGATGATGAGGATGCTGAGGGTGGTGGAGAGTGGATTGGCTCAGAGGACTCTAACTCTGAAGACGACGACGCCGAAGTTATCAGCATCTCGAGCTCCGACGATTCTGCAGATGAAGATGAAGATGACGAGGACGAAGAAGAAGAGTACGAAGAGGAAGATGATGGACCAGAAATTGCTCCATCCACCAAGGTCCGAGCCTTGATTCGAATGTTAAAGAAAGAGGCACCTGAATACAAATTCATTGTCTTTTCAGTGTTCACACAAATGCTCGACAAAATCGAGCCTTTCTTGAAACGCGCAAATCTTGGCTATGCTCGTTACGATGGAAGCATGAGGAATGATCTTCGCGAGGCCAGTCTCAACCAACTGCGAAACCGGTCTAGCACACGGATTCTGCTATGCAGTTTGCGGGCTGGGTCATTAGGTCTCAACTTAACTGCTGCCAGTCGAGTCGTAATATTGGAACCATTCTGGAATCCGGTAAGCTTTATTTTTCTCTACTGTTTCAAAGACTATATCACTAACCAGATCTGTCTAGTTTGTGGAAGAACAAGCAATTGACCGTGTCCATCGACTAAACCAAACGATTGATGTGAAAATCTACAAAATCACCATCAAGAACACCGTCGAGGAGCGAATCCTAGACCTGCAGGAACGAAAACGCGAACTCGCAAACGCCACTCTTGAAGGAAAGTCGGCTGCTGGCAAGCTCACGATGCGTGACATGATGGCCCTTTTTGGCCACGACGCAGAATCCCGGTTTGATCATGAGCGCGGTGCCCCCGACCTTATGCAGAAGACGAAGTTGCTCGTCTCCAAAGATAGTGACGAAGAAGACTACTCCTTGCCTTCCAGTCAGTCGAGTGTTCCAGATGTAAGGCGAAAACAGGCCCAAAAGCCTGCTCGGGAGGATGATTCGGTTTACGGACGGAGATGGTAGATTTCCTCTCTTTTTCTTCTTTCGGAGTATTTGTGTGTTGTCTTTCTTGTTTGATAAATTTTCCATTTTTATGGGTATAAACGGTATGGATGGGACCATAGGATTGCGCTGAGTGATGCAACTCGGCGCCTAGGGTTTTGGGGAGGGTGTTCATTCTTAGTTTCTGCTGTACTTATTATGTCAGTTTCTTTTTTCTATCATGATACCTGCGTACATAATTAAAGTGCATAATCTTACACATGTCAACCTGGAGTTGTTTCTTAGGGCTATCACAACACCGCATCAAGTAATCAGTCATATGTTATGTAGCGAGACATTCAGACCACGTCAAATCCCAAACCCTCTCACACCGAACTTCACACATGGGCAAAAACCTCTCTCGCATCATCTGCAACGCCTCTTCCCAAGTCTGTATCTGCATTGCCGCAGCCGTATTCAGTATAGCCATCAAACACCACTCCGATACAAGGCTGCCGGGACTCGCGACTGAGGCGGTAATGAACATGGCCCATAGTTTGAAGTCGTGACCAAAAATGTGTGCATATTTTGTGTCTTTTCCTTCTTCGTCTGTTTGGCCTGCTGCTTCGAGACGTGTTATCCACATATCTCGCAACCGCGTAACCAGCATGTCACACAAGGGCGTACCCGGTGGCCGTTCATCGATCATCGCTGCTGTGTAGAGGAGTATTACCAGCCGAATGATTTCATGTGGTGTATGATCAATGTCATTTCCGACAGTCCTACTTGTAGTAGATAGCAATAGCGTGTACTGTACAGCAGTTAGCCAAAAGCGAGTCTCGGCTGCATTACTGCTGCCTCCACTATGCAGACTCCATATCTAATCGATTGCGCTCTCAAGACAGGATATGCAGGATCTGATTGCTTTGCCTAGGTCAAGAACTTCGTTGAGTCTCTGGAGCCCTTTGCAATGCAGTTGGCCATTCGCAGGTAGAGTTGGTAGATATAGAGATGGGAGAGCATGAGTAGAAAAGTAAGGTCGATGGAATGCGTCGATGGAGCCGTAGAGGTCCGCTCTGTGGGATTGATGTTATTTTGGGGGAATCGGTTATAGAGACATGTATACGTACCGATATAGTATTCCTATAATTAATGGATCTGCAGCCAGACTGCTCAGGCCGCCCCGTGCATGAACGAGTTCCGTGAGCCCTTTCATATGTATTCTCCATTGGTCGTGCAAGCCACTCGATTTCTGACTGGCGTTAATAAAGTCAAGATTAAAATGGTGTTTGTGGATGAAAACAAATACCTGTATAATAGCTATAGTTGCAATAGCAACCAACGTGGCATTAGAAACCCCATTCCTCTGCCCATCAGAAGAAACTCGTCTATTGACTATCGAAATAGCCTCGTTCAGATGCTTTACACCTAAACGCTTACCACCATAACAGGTGTCTGTATTTTTATTGTTGGTGGGAATAAAGAAGTCGGCAAATCCAATGAAAACGTGCAATAGAGCACTATCATGAAAGGCCATGGGAAGCCAATATTCAGCCATGGGGTTGAATCTCGCTTTTTCTTCAATGGAGTAGAGTGCTTTTGAGACTGACGTAGAATCTTGATAAATAGTCAGTGATATGTCATACGAAAGGATAGGTATAGGACAACATACAATACTTTAGCAAATCATACATATACCCTTCTATTTTGAACGGTGTCGTGTCAAATGGGTCCACACTATCAAATCGCAGCACACTCGAGATAGGATTATTTTGAACTGCAGGAATAGAAACCGTATTCGATAGAGGTTTCCTTTTCTTCTTCTCGCGCAGATGAGTGGCCATCACCCGTTTTCGTATAACTGTGCGTAATTCATCTTGGTCGTCTGTAGTCTTCCCTCGAGTAACAGGAATGAAATCAAAACTATCGTCATGTTTATTGTTTGCGTTGTATTTGGGGCTCCTTATGTCTGCTATTTTGTCAGGCATACACTTCTTTGGTCTGCCTCTCTTTCGTGGAGCCTTGAGCTTGACGGGACCCTGGTCATAGCGAAACACGCAAACGTCGTCGGTATGCTTTTCACTAGAGGATACCGTGAATATAATTTCACTGGGTGCCTGGTTGCTTATTGTCATCATACACGTGTCGCAGTAGTTGTGGGTTCAACAGATCGATGGGTAGGAAAGGGTGGTCGTTGGTTTATACGCAATGCCGAACGAGGGCTGTGGAGTCCCTAAATTCGACCCAACAGGGCAAGGCACGGTCTTATCTCCGTAATCCGAGGCGCCCAAGATGCATGCACTGATTTGAGAAAAATATTTCTACGAGAAAGGCCGTTTCCATTCTTCCAAAGGCAGTGCTGGGTTTGTTTTTATTTCCTAAAATAATCAAGATCAGCTGTTGGTGTCAAACAATGAAGGAGGGGCTTAGAAGTTAGGGCTAACTTCCGAATGAGGGTTGTGGAGCTGTCAAATTCGACCCAAAAGGGCAAAGCGTCTATTCCCATCCCATTTTACGATCCTCTGAACGAGGCCAATCTACGCTGAATTATAAATCAAAAAATGGACTTAGCATCTCAGAAAGACAGAGAAAGAGGTATAAGTACGAGGTTTGTCGTGCTGTTTTGTGGCTGTCAACTTTGACAATAAGCGCTCATCTTTCTCCCCTTTCTTTACCTTGACTATATCAAGCTTCAATATTTACAATCAATATCTGAATCATGGCTCCATACACTTTCGAAACAACTGCAGATCAAATTGCTGTCGACTGCTCCGAAGCCATCAAGGGCAACACAATCCTCATTACTGGGACATCTCCAGGCGGTCTTGGTGCTGAGTTTGCACAAGTCATCTGCAAGTACGCTCCAGGCCTTCTCATTCTTGCCAACCGTGATGTTTCCAAAGCATCGCAAACCGCTCAAGCCATCTCCGAGCTCGCGCCGTCGGTATCTACTCGCATCCTCAAACTAGACCTCGCCTCCCAAACCCAGATTCGCGAGGCTGCAAGGGAGGTCCTCGAGGATTACCCGGAAACAAATATCCACGTACTCGTCAATAACGCTGGTGTAATGGCCGGTCCTTACAAGGTCACTGCCGACGGTGTTGAGAACCAGTTTGGCACAAACCATATTGGTCATTTCTTGTTTACCAATTTGATTATGAAGAAACTGGTCTCAAAGGATGACAAGTTCCCAGCGGCACGGATCGTGAATGTCTCCAGTAATGGATATCGGCTTGGATGGGTGAGGTTCGGAGACTGGAATTTCGATAATGGCAAGACTTATGACCAATGGAAAGCCTACGGACAATCCAAATCAGCCAACAATCTCTTTTCCATGTCCCTCGCCGAGAAGTTTGGCGCAACAAAAGGGCTTGTTGCAGTGAGCTTGTGCCCAGGTCTTGTTTCTTCCACCAACCTGAGCAACGCATTGAGTCAAAGTGAATTCCTAGCACTGGGTAATAGCTAGCCATCATTATTTCTTGTGAAGATAAACTATTTGCTGATATATCTTTAAAAACAGCCCAAGCAGATCGAGCAGGAGGCCACAGTCAGTACTGGATAAGCGATTTCAGCAAGTACGCAAAGACGAAGCAGCAAGGGGTTGCCACGCATGTGTTTGCGGCGTTTCACAACTCGATTTTACCTACCGGTAAGTATCCATCTTTTCCTACGTTGAGTGCCAAATTTGAGTGCTGATAGCTATGCAGTCAACAACGGCTTCTTTTTACAGGACAACCAGGTGCTCCCTCGTGAAGACGTGTATCCCTGGGGCAGAGATCCTATCGATGCGGCAAAGCTATGGAGATTGAGTGAAGAGATTGTAGGACAGAAGTTCGATTATTGAGATATATGCACAAGTGTCGTGTAAATCCATAGACTCATCTAGATATTTAGATATATATAGTATAGACTTACCAATCAGAATGCCCCAGTCACGTGGCTCAGCCGAAGGAAGCGCGAAGCAGTATGATTGGCTGGAAGTAGCAGAAGGCCGCTCTTCGCCGAGATATGCGCCCCACCATGCAGGCCCTTCAAGCTCCCCTATTGGCTGAGACCCCCACTTAGTGTCGGCACTCAATCTTGTTTTGGGGCGCGCGCTAAGGCCCAATCAGCTCTAGTGTTGCAGCAGACGCCAAAATGCGCAAACCCCAACGTTGTCCCTCTGCCTCATACGTAACTGTCAACGGCGCTCCAAGAACAGCTCTCGGTAGCGGGCCATTGTTGAGCACTGACGCGGAATGTGCTATTAATATTATTATTATTATTCTCAGGCCTTCATATGGGCCCTGGCGCAGATGGTACGTACAGCGATACAGTGTGCAATACCAAAAATCTCCCCGCGGCTCTTCCTCACCATCATATGGCGCAAATGCCTAGCTCTGGCCTTGTCTAGAACAGCCAAACTGGCTCTGGGCATCAAATCATGTAATACGAAGACCATTTACCTAAGTGGTTAGTCAGAGAGCTACGCACTCAGTGTCACATAGGGAAATCTTCACTGTAGCGTGCGGCGGAAGGACTAAACCACCACCGCCGCCTTCCTCCACCGCCATCCAAGCTTCCCCTCTCATCCTGTCTATCAGACCTTGCTCCCTGCTTCAACCCGAGCATAACTGTCCCTCGTTGCCCTCTATTTTGCTGCTGCCCGCAAAAACGAATTTCCTCGTGCGAAAATTCATTCCTCCGCCCTTTTTCCGGGCCCCGCATGCTCTTTTGTGAGGGGCGATCCAAGAAATAATCATTACTTAATCCGGTGGCCTTCCACTCGTCACGACCTCGACTTTTTTTCACGCCCTTGCTGTCTCCCTCGATCTCGGAGAATAGCGCCGATGATTTGAATAAGGCGAACATACATCTTCCTTGAGCTTCATTCGCTGCCTGTGTCGCCGCACACTGCGAAACAACGTCGCCGATTCAAACCTGACTGGATGGCTTGAAAAAGATCTTATCGGAGCACCCCCGCCACCATACCCCATGCCTGGCTAAATATATTTTTTTTTTGCTCAACCTGCCCTCTACGAATACCTCTTGCATCCCTGGGAACTTTTTCGCAACTAGGAGTAGAATGGCATCTCCACTGCCGCACGGCGACTCAACACCCCCCGGGCATCCTACAGAATCCGCCGCTGCACCTCCAGAGTCGATCACGCCGACTACGCCATCTGATCCCAGCCAACCTCCACCTGCTGAGTCGAACCCTCGCTTTCCTCACCTCAGCGATACGCCAGACAGAGTCTTCCCCATCAGGTCTGTCATCTCCGTCGATCCGACTGCCTCAAACCCCCCGGTGTCTCAGTCGCCGCCACCACAATGGCAACAACCACCATTCCGACCTTCATCTCCAGTAAAAGCGGGGACACGAGAGTACTCCTCCATTGATCAGACTGCCGGGCATGATTCGAGGGAGCAAGAAGAGCCTACGCAGGCGACGTTTGTGGATTCATCCTATGACAAGGCAAGCGCGGCGGGTATAGTGGAGGATAATAAAGAGGCAGGACAGGCGGCAGGGCATCCAGTGGTTGAGAATTTCTCTGCGCAATTTTCTAGCGATGGGAATAGCTTGACATCAAGTACCGACGGCGGAGTCCCCGTGGCTCAAGATGATCCTCCGCGAAGCACAGACGTTGCGCACGACGAACCAGAGTTGGTCACTTCTCGATTTCAACATGTCGTTACTGAGGCGGGTCATGCCATCATAACAGGGCGCGATGGTGAGGATTTTCAATTTTGTGAAGACGAACCGATCCACATTCCAGGCGCAGTGCAAAGTTTTGGTGTTCTAGTTGCACTCGAGGAGGAAAGAGAAGGGAAGTTGGTTGTTCGTGTTGCTAGCGAGAATTCCGCAGCTTTGCTTGGATATACCCCGAAACAACTCTTTGCCCTAGAGAGTTTCACCGATATCCTTACCGAGGAACAAGAGGACAACCTTCTAGATCATGTTGATTTTATTAGAGACGAATCATGCGATCCAAGGATACATGGGCCCGAGGTTTTCATTGTGTCTATTGCAAACCCTGCTGGTGAAACTAAGAAATTTTGGTGTGCCATGCATGTAAATGATGCAAATGATAAGCTTGTCATTTGTGAATTTGAATTTGAGGACGATCAAGTTCTTCCATTGAATGTCTCGGGGCAAACGACCCCAGAGGAGCCTTCTGATACCTTGGGGATTGACCCAACACCTGAAGAACTTGAAGCCAGCACTGTCAATATAAGCCGTCCCCTTAGGGTCTTGCGGAATGCTCGGAGGCGCAAAGGCGAAGCAGCAGCTATGAAAGTTTTCAATATTTTGTCTCAAATCCAGGAGCAACTCTCAGCTGCACCGACACTAGATGTGCTTTTGAATACGGCAACAGGCCTGGTGAAAGAGCTTACTGGCTTTCACCGTGTCTTGATTTATCAGTTCGACAGCAGCTGGAATGGCGTGGTCGTCGCCGAGCTCGTTGACCCTCGCGCTACTAAGGATCTCTATAAAGGGTTGCATTTTCCTGCGTCTGACATTCCGAAGCAGGCCAGAGAGTTGTATAAAATCAATAAAGTCAGGTTACTGTATGATCGCGATTTGAGCACGGCGCGTCTCGTGTGCCGGACTGTGAAAGACCTCGAGACACCTCTAGATATGACGCATGCATACTTGAGAGCAATGTCTCCCATTCATCTCAAGTACCTGGCTCACATGGATGTTCGCGCTTCCATGTCTATCAGTGTGACTGCTTTCAACGAGTTGTGGGGTTTGATATCTTGTCATTCGTACGGGGCATTGGGGATGCGGGTTTCTTTTCCAATCCGCAAAATGTGTCGGTTAATTGGTGACACTGTCTCTCGGAACATTGAGCGACTGTCCTATACATCTCGTCTACAAGCCCGAAAATTAATTAATACCGTTCCGACCGAAGCGAATCCTTCGGGATACATTATCGCCTCGTCCGATGATCTTTTGAAGCTATTTGACGCGGATTATGGAGCTCTTTCAATCCGCGATGAAACTAAAATCTTAGGCCGTTTGACTCAAACAGCAGAAGTACTGGCTCTACTAGAGTATTTAAAGATGCGTGAGCTCAACTCCGTGCTTGCAACCCATGACGTGAGCAACGACTTCCCTGATCTACGGTATCCTCCCGGTTTCAAGCATGTTTCAGGCTTGCTATACGTGCCTCTTTCTGCCGGAGGCAGGGACTTTATTGTCTTTTTCAGACGCGGGCAAATGACCGAAATCAAGTGGGCGGGAAATCCATATGAAAAGGAGATGAAAAGAGGAACGACTGCCTATCTAGAACCTCGAAAGAGCTTTCAGACTTGGCGTGAGACTGTTTTGAGTCGCTCGCGAGAGTGGTCAGAAACCGATATTGAGACTGCGGCAGTTCTTTGCCTCGTTTACGGAAAATTCATCGAAGTGTGGCGTCAAAAAGAGGCGGCCATGCAAAGCACTCAACTAACCAAACTTTTATTAGCCAATTCAGCTCATGAAGTGCGAACTCCTCTCAACGCCATTGTCAACTATCTAGAGATAGCTTTGGAAGGGTCCTTGGATGCTGAAACTCGTGACAATCTTGCCAGGTCTCATTCTGCGTCCAAATCTTTAATTTACGTTATTAATGATTTGCTCGATTTAACCAATACCGAAAAGGGGCAGAATCTTATCAAAGACGAAGTGTTTGATCTCCATGATACCTTTAAAGAAGCCACCGAGATGTTCGAAGGCGAGGCAAAACGGAAAAACATCACATACAACTCTAATCTTTATCCCGGTCTTCCAAAGTCGGTACTAGGAGATCAGCGCCGAGTCCGCCAGGTCATAGTCAACCTGATTTCGAATGCTATTCAGCATACTGAGTCTGGTCACGTATCCGTTGAGATCTGGTGCTCTCCGATTCAGCCTGAGCACCATGAATCAATGGACGTTGAAATGGCTGTCCACGACACTGGCACAGGAATGCCCCCGGCCACTGTCGATGCACTGTTTCGCGACTTAGAGCAGGTGTCATCTGAAGAAGAAAATTACTATTACGAGAAAGAGGATGCCAAGGAAGATCAAGAGAAGGGAGAAAGTGAAAATCGTGTTTTAGGCCTCGGTTTAGCCTTGGTCTCTCGAATCGTCCGTAATATGCATGGACAGTTGAGCGTGAAGTCAGAAGAAGGCAAGGGCAGCCGCTTTAAGATTATGCTGAGGTTCCCCCTGCCTACGGACGAACCAACGTCTACTGGTGTAGAAGGGACTGATGTAAAAGCCGCAGACAGTCTGACCACACCGCCGTTGACAGAGGGTGAAGTGATGCTGGTGAATAGCAATACACGCCCTAAGAGCGATCACCGACGACACAGCGCGGACAGTAGTCGGAGCGGTGGCAGTCTTGGTAGTTCTCGCAGTGGTCGAAGTGAAGCCGATCGTCTGATCAGTGCCATTCAGGAACCAGCCCTTGTAAACCAGCCACCAGAACCAAAGAAGCTGAAGTCTGTCAGCTCTGATGATGCAAGCAAAAGTCAAGATGTCACCTCACCGGTACAATCGACATCCAGTTCGTCAAAAGAAAACAATTCCGGTCCAATTAGTCTTCCCCAACCGGCCGACCTGACTCACATGATGCCCCTTGGATCCCCTCCTCTTCCTGGCCAAGAGCCAATCACAGACTCAGGCATACCGCTGAGCGCCCTGAGGGTCGACGAAACTCAAGTCGAAAGACCGCCAACGCCACCGCAGCTTTCTCGACAAAGATCAACTTCAGTGGCGATGTTATCCGAAAGCTCCCATACGGGGATCACATCACCATTTGCGGGCCCAGACCTAGCTCCGTATGATGCCCTTCGTGTTCTTGTTGCTGAAGATGATCCTGTGAATAGCAAGATTGTGCAGAAGCGGCTGGAACGATCTGGGCATACAGTGCACTTGACCCTAAATGGAGAAGAATGCGCCATTGCATACCGTGCGAACCCAGAGGCATTTGATGCGATTCTTATGGATATTCAGGTTCGTATTTTCCCCAAGATCTTGGATGAAACTTTACTAATTTACGCGCAGATGCCTATCGTCGACGGTATGGATGCCACAAAGATGATTCGAGAGTTCGAACAATCTTCTCCCGACTACACCATGTCTGACAAGGCCAAGCACCTCGGGCGAGTCCCCATATTCGCTGTTTCGGCCTCACTAGTCGAAAGAGATGCACAAAAGTATATTGATACTGGATTTGACGGATATATTATGAAGCCAATTGACTTCAGGCGAGTTAACTCTGTCTTCTCCGGTCTGCAGGCCGACGGAGAGAGAGAGGCACTTACTTATGTACCTGGCAATTGGGAAAATGGCGGTTGGTTTGAACGGCCGAGCTCCAAGACACAAGCGGAGTCGACCCCGTAAACTTTTTTTTCTCTCTTTTCAGCTGGAGTTTCCTTCATGGGATTCGAGTCTATATAGGCTTAAGCGGTCACGGAAAACGCGGACGGGGTTAACACGATTTCTTTTTTTTATTTAATGTTTGACCATACACTGTACAGTATACGAAGTCATGAAGTGTGTGTGTATATATACCTATTTACTATACCAATTGTACATATAGAATACGAAGAATACATTGGAAAGATACACGGGTTTGTCTCTCAAATATTTAGTAGATAGATATATGCTGGGATAATGGTATATGCAAGATGCTCCGCTTTTCTCCGCTAAACCAAAAGGTATATGCAAAAACAATAAGTAAACAACCAGAAGAGAAAAGTATTCACAGTTAATAAGATTCCGGCAAATCCCCAAAACTCGGAATACTATCCGAACACGTAAAATTCGGCTGATACGCCAACTGAGGCAGAAAACCCCCTGCTCTGGCCTGCTTATAACTCCATTGCGGCGCCGACTCGGTCTGCCACGTCCAATAGAACCAGCCCATGGCAGTCTCGAAGGCGGCGAATTGCGCTTCGGCATATGTTTGGAGCCATAGCTTGTAGTCGTCGCTGTAGTCGGAGACATCGGCGTTGGCGTCGGTGCAGCTACATTCATCGCTCTTTAGGTAGCAGTCTGGTGTTGAGGTGCCGTCTAGAGTGCCCTCCCAGCGTGTGCCGGTGTTGACGTTGTTGAGGTAGGTGGGACAGTCGGTGTCGGACATGGAGAATTCGCCGCAGATTGTTGGGCCCCAGCTGGTTTTGTCAGTTCATTTTTCTTCTTCTGGAAGGTAAAAGGAAGAACATACCCCTCAGTTGTACTATTCACCTCCTCAATCATGGGCAGCCACGAATCGCAGATCAGGCTGATCTTGGCAGTGTGGTTGAGGTCGATTTCATTGATATTGAAAATGGTGTACTGATGCGTGTCCAGCAGCATGTTGGATGGTATGTCACTGCCCTTCATCATATACTCCCATTTATCCAAGTTCAAAAACCCGTCGCCCATGGCCACTTTCGCTTTGACCCCATTCCCCTGAACGATGTCCGTGGCGTTGACTGTCCAGTTGAGAACCGTCGAGACATCGAGGTCTAGCAGTAGCGGTTCATTGGCTAGGCCGTATATGGCGACGACATTCTCGTAGCGAGGCTGCGCAAAGAACTGGGAGAGTTGGTTGTGAACGTCTAGCGAACGCTGGCCGTTAAGCGTCCCGTTAGTGCCATTCAGCCATCTGATTAGTCCCTGTCGACCACTATGATTATACCCGTTCTGACTGCCGGGCAGACCGTGGAGGTCGAGATTGACACGCAGTCCGTATTTGCGGCAGTACTCAATAGCGCGAAGAAGATACCTCCATGAGATTTGCTTGACGTATGGATCGTCGTCGTAGGTAGTTACTGCCCAG
Source organism: Talaromyces albobiverticillius (assembly GCA_023721895.2). NCBI lineage: Eukaryota > Fungi > Ascomycota > Eurotiomycetes > Eurotiales > Trichocomaceae > Talaromyces > Talaromyces albobiverticillius. Next base: position 2,852,713 of record JAMBUR020000001.1, on the reverse strand, counting down.
TATGAATACGGGATACGGACATGGTCGAGTCCAGCAGCTGCAATCTCGGCAAAGTCTTCTTCCTGGATGAAGGTCGTGTAGTGATTTTCAATGGTGTTTTGAGCGTCCGATCCAAGCTTCTCAGTTAGTGTCCATTCGTCAATGACGCCGTCGACAGTGGAATAACTCGAGAAAAGAGACGGCGTGATGAATGGTTCAATGGATAGCCAACCCCCAACGTTTACTCCTCGAATAGGCGTGGTCCCGTAGGGGAAAGTCTCGTTTAAAGGTGGTACATTACTGTTTGGTTGTGTAAAATCATCCCACGTTGAATTGAGTCCCATTATCGACAGCCCGCCAACCGTTTCGTTCGTGTAGGTGAGGTTGAAGTCTCTCGTATCGTACCATGTGAATGGATCAAGATATGTTCCTTTTGCAGAAGCCTATTCCAACGTTAACACTTATAAAAACAATTAAAAGCGAGACGGGATGCTTACCGGAATGCTACTCTCCGAAATAGTAGAAAGGCTGGAATTGTATGTGCCGTACGATGAACTGCTGCCACTGCTACTAGATGATGACGACGAAGATGAGCTGGAGCTCTTTTTCCTAGACTCGACAATCGCGACGGGTATTGCAATTGCGAGGATCAACGCGAGTACACCGGCAATTATCCAATTCCTTTTCCTTCTCCAGAAGGGGATGCGATTGTAGTCGTCGTTGTGATGATCTTTCAGGTCCCGGCTGTACATGGAGCTATCTCCTCTTCCACCATTGTCGTCGCCATCATCGCCATCGCCATCATCATCATCATCATCATCAGCGACATCAAACGCATCGACCGTATCAACTGGTTCACTACGACGGCCGAAACGTCGCCAGAAGAACAGCTTATGGCTTCGTCCTTCTTCCATGATCGCACCCGAGACAAGGCGGCGTTTCTGGTCCTGTCGTGGAGAAAAGTGGTCGGCATCGTCTTCATAATCGTCATCATCATCATAAACTTTCCTCTCTCTGCGATACTCTCCTCTTCGGTCTGATTCTGGTGGTGGTTGACGTCGACGTTGTTGTCTTTTTTCAACTCGAATAGTATCCCGAACAACTTGGACATCATCATTCTCTTGAAAAACGTCGTCTTCCGCAGCGGCAATATGTCGTGTCCTCTGCCGGCGTCGCTCTCTCCGATCCCGGTCCCTTTGCCTTTCTCGTTCCCGTTCGCGTTCTTCTTCCTCGTCCTCTTGCGCTTGCGCTTCTTCCCTTGCTCTTGCCTTGTCTCTTGCATAATAATTGTTCAACTTAGCCAGCGCATCCGCACTGAGAAGCTGGGATGCACTATTTCCTGAATCTGTACTTGCATGCTTTTTCGCTGCATATTCCCGATCTCGTCGTTCCCTGCGGCGTTGTTGTCTGCGTAGTTCTCGATCCTCTTCTTGATCCCGTGCCTTATCTCTGTCGGTATCATCTCTTCTCGCACCGTCTTCTTCGTACCTATGGCGCTGTCTTCGTTCTCTTAGTGGGGGGCTTCCTTCTCGAGGGGCACGACTGGTATTCCTTCTATATCCTTCTCGATCGAGTCTCTTCTTCGGTGACGTCGCAGGCGACTCTTTGGCCTTGGTTGTGGTTCTCTCCCGTGTTCTTGTTCTTCTGGCATAGTCTTCTTCTCTAGGTCTCTCGTCTTCCCCCCTAACCAGTCTGGGTGGCCTCGTGGGCGTACGCGGTGGTTCATCGATTTCTCGTGATGATTCCTCCCGCCGCCTCGATTTTCCGCGTCTGGCCCGAGAGTAGTCGATGTCATTATCGTCATCTTCCTCTACTTCCACCTCATAATAACCTTGCTGTTGGTTAGTTCTGGAAGAGGACTGCCCTCCGCGTCGTGCGGAACGCTGCTGTTGTCGTTGTCGTTGGCGGCGGTAATCATCATCGTTGCGGTCGTCCTCGTCACCACCTCGACCTTCAATTCCAGCGTCGTCGCCATCGTAAAGTCGTTGATCCTCTTTGTTATGCCGTCTATGGCGAGAATTGTAATAATTATTATCACGCTCGCGATCGCGATAGGTGCTGCGATCACGAGTGCGCGAATGACTGGGCATTTATACGTTTGTTCGCTGGGCTGCACACCGATGATATGATCGTATCTTTGCTTCGTAGAGACTAAATCAGTTGAATTCGTGAAAAGAAAAGAAAATAAAAGCTGCCCGAGACGAGCGCAGGAGAGAAGGAAGGACAAGCAAGTGTGCATGCGACCAGCGAGGTACGTAGCCATACCTACTAAACCACCTCTGACGCGCGTCTAGTTTCCACACGCGTGATCAAAACAAATAAAACAGATCGGACAGATATCAGTGCAGCTGATTGACATCCTCTCTCTCTTTCCCCCCTTCCGTTTTATATCGCCATAATCTTCGTAAAGTCGTAAAAAACCAGCTTTTTGCTAGAGAGAATCAAAATCTTTGGCGAGTTAATCAAAGATCATCGTCGTGCCAAGCATTGCTGGGCAGTGCAGGTTAACTTAAGGTTGAGCCCGTGAATCGGAAATGCTGCCGGCCCGGGAGGCTTGCTCGGCCGTTGCTGGGACAACGCCCTATGCACATGTACTTCTCGAAGACTTCTGGATGGAATGGAAGCAGCACTTGAACACGTTGATTCACTGTCAATTACGTGCAAATACATAGTAAGAAGTTTAGTAAGCCCGTCTAGGAAATTCTATTACTACTACACTAACTAGTAGCTCGGTATACTAATAATACCTATGCTGGACGCTCCCTAAAAATACAATAATTAAGTAAAGAGAACGAATAAGGGAGGGGAAAAAATACATAGACAATCTCGAAAGGATGAACAATTCAGGGTATGTAAACGGAATTCATCATGAAGAGGAAACATGTCGCCGTCTCGCGGGACTTTGAAGAATAAGAAAAACCTGTATGAAGAAAGACCCGAGAGCGACCTCCCCATGCATATGAACAAGTCAACAACAAACTCCCGTATTAGTTAAGATCAAGATACCAAGCATCGGGTATCAAATACCAGGTATCAATGCTACATTATCAATCGATGACGACGACTGCGAAGGAAAGTATGGATGAATGAAATCGTAATGACCATGAGAAGGGTTGCCTTCTCTTTGAAAAATAATATCGCGCTCGCTTGTCTGATCAATATGAAACTGCGTATGTATGGGCGGGTATGTAATGTATTCGAGAGCATGTTAATTGAGAGGAGTCGTTTTTATGGTGAGATGATGTTTTCGTCTGGAGGACAGAAAAGAGAAAGAGAGTCGTATCGAATTTCATCCATCTGTGTCTAGCATAATGCGGCCACCTGGATGTTCATAGCAAGCTATTCCTCGGCTAGTTAGAGGTTGGCTTGCTGACTGGCAATCAATGTGTCGACTTTCCCCAATATCATCAGCAGTGGTATCGCCACATCTATTGATGATTTATGTTTCAGCTGGTTATGATGTGACGAGCACCCTCTTTGCCGAGTACTCCTGGCTCCGTGGGTTTGGGGCTACGTTCACGGCCCTTTTTGCGACTCAGGAACGCTAGCATGCCGCTGTTTGGGGGCTTTTGTCCTTTGTTGATGAGGCCCTCATACCCTTCGGCTGGAAGAGTAGAACTCTGATCCGCAAGCTCACTCCAACTGCCAGCTTCTTCCAAGACCATCTGAACACCGCCTCCCTTACTCATTTTGCGCGTGGCTCCTTTCTGACGCATACCGGGTGGTAATGGCGGGAGTGGTCTGCTGAAAGAAGGTGACGTCTGCGGCAAAGGCGGAGGAGGTGCCGAAGTCACTGATGGGCGGGTTGTTCGAGACGACCCAGACAAGTGCTCTTCCTCAGGGAATTGGGCCCCAGAAGCTGAACTCGTGGTCTGATTGGGAGCAAAATGCTTATTATCGCCATGTTGGGGAGGAGAGGTTCCGCTCATCGAGTTTGATTGTGATATTTGTCGCGAATGTAACGATCCAGACCCGGTGTTTGTTCCCGTGGAGGGTAGTTGACTTTCAGGGTCACAGGCTTCTGCCAATGCAGCAGCGGCGTGGCTAAATAGTCCATTAGTATCATGAGCTACTATTTCCTTCCTCTTATTATTTCAAGACAGAAAAGACAAAACATACCCATTATATGAAACCTGAGTGTAGTCAAAAGGCTCGAACATGGTTTCAATGATCCGATGGAGCTCATCTTCACGGATCTCCTTGGCCGTGGCATCTTCTCGAAGTTCGGCACGAGGCTTCTGTCTCCGAGCTCTTGCCTCCAGCGGAGCCTCTTCTAGGAGAAGCTCCTCCAAATCGTACGTGGCATCGAAATTGGTCTTATCACTGGAAGGGGTGAAAATCGGGTCAATCTCCTTTCTCTCTAAAGCTTCAAAATCAATTTCGGCAAAGAACGGGTGTGACGTAAAAGTCTCGAAGCCAGTTGCACCAATTCGCTTGCTGCGGTCTCTCTCCAGAAGAGCGGACATGGCTCGTAAACACGGAATCGTGACGGCAGGGTTGGTGACATAGTATTTGGGCTGCGCTTTAGTAATGGATTCGCTGAGGGATTCCTGACTGCGGCCTTCAAACGGACGCTACAAGATGTTTGTCAATTTCACGTAGAGCGATAGTATTCATATATAGATGGGTATATACCTTGTTAAAGATGCATTCATAGAAAGTAACTCCCAAAGACCACCAATCAACTTCGCAGTAATATCCACCACCTTCGTAGACTTCAGGCGCCAAGTACGCTAACGTGCCAGATTTGCTCGTCAATGGTCTGCCGGGCTTGAAATCAGAAGCGACATTCTAATATGGCAAGTCAGTTTCAAAGATCCATGTCTCGAGAATGCTTATCACATACGAAATCGGCCAAATGGACATGGCCTTGAGAGTCTAGGAGAACATTGTCTGGTTTGAGATCGCGGTGCACGATGCCTTGCGAATGAATATATCTCAGCGCACAGCCCAGTTCTGCCATCCAGAAACGCACGGCTTCTTCGGTGAAGCATTTTCTCGAAATGTGAAAGCGTAGATCACCGCCGTTCATAAGATCGACAACGATATAGCTGCAGGATGTCAGCAAAGTCACCACAGAGATATTACATGCAAGGTGTGGAGATAGGAAGCGTACATGTACTCGATATCTTGGAAGCTGTACCGCAAGTTGCACAGAAACGGGTGGTTGAGATGTTCAAGCATGCGTCTTTCCCTGATGATATTTCGAACGCTTTCCGATCGTACCACTGTGATAGACTTCTGTTAGTAAAGAAAGCCCGTTCCATTATGTTACAAGTTACATGCCTTCTTCTTTTCGAATGTATTTGAGGGCAAAAGTCAAGCCCGAGTCCTTGCGTTCCACGATTCTGACTTTGCCGAAAGCTCCTTTGCCGACGACACGGAGTAGACGGAAGTGATTGAGGTTGACTGTAGCAAGAGGCCATGTTAGATATTATAATTTTTCTCAAAGTCTAATACCAGAGCGAAACTAACCTTCATCGGTGAAGAGCACCTGTTTTCCATTAGAATTCCCCATCCTCGATGCGGGGAATAATGTGTACACGCAAAGGTCCTAGTTAACGAAGAAGTTGTGGGTGATTTGCGTCATTACCGTTGATTGGAACAGGATAGTTTCTCCAGCTCAGGAACAATGACTTTCGAAGCCACGCAGACCGTAGAATTTTCTGGATTGCGAGCGTATGGGGGACGGAGGTCTTGGCTTGTAACCGATCAGACTTGCGGCGGTTAGTTCAGGCCCGGGAGTTGACGAGTCCGATTCTCGAGTGATGAGTCTGGTTTTTTTTGGGGGAGTAACGACTGGATAATATGATCGGACTGGAAAAAAGGAATGCTCTTGAAATCCTTCGCGGACGTGGCAGAATTGAGTCCGTGAGTCCGTGACTGCTACCGTAGGGAAACGCTAGCGACGGGAAAGAACGAGGATGGCGATGACGACGACGACGAAGACGACGGCAGGAGTGTACAGTCGCGACGGACACCCTGTTGAATGCTGAATGGCGAATAACGAATATGAAGCCAGTGAGCAAAGCTGCGAGGGGGCGGGGGTGTTTTGTTTCGCCGGTTTTTGGTTTGTTGCACGACTGAGGTTGCGTTGCGTTGCGTTAGAAAATGGAGCCAATGAGGTGGGAGGTGCAGGGCAGGAGAAAAAGCAGGCCGTACAAAGACCGAGAGCAAAGGCCAGCCCACGTCCAATTCCAATAGTTCGTTGATACTAAATGAAAAAAGGGGAGACGGTGGAGGAGGGCCGTGGAGAGAATGAAGTTTTTGAGGGGGTCAGTGTCCTCGGTGCTGCTGCAGCATAGAAGATCTCTCGAAGGGAAATTTCCCCTTATTGTCAGCTGCTATTGCCCAGTGCTGCTTAACTAAGTTAGGAGGTGCGGGTAGGCTGGATACAGAAAAGTATCCCGACCACGCGGATGATTAAATTATTATTAAGTACGATTTTATTCTACGACCTGCACAACACTGCTCCACTGACACGTGAAGGCTTGCTTGCTTGCTTGCTTGCATGTCTTGTCTGGCCGTTTGTATCACGATCGCTGGGCCATTCCTATCATCATCGCCGCCCAACAGCCGTTGCAGTATTATTATTGAGCGACTGGGTTCATCGACACACGCTGAAACCCCGTGCTGCGCGCCTATGTTTCAGGAGCCCAAGTCGCGACAGCTGCTCAATGGAGAGCGTTCATTCGGTCGATTATCCGTCCGCCCGCCAAGCCATTAGCGACCTGCAGCCATTCAGCACAATGAATAGCCGGATACCAGATAAAGTGGCAGAAAAGAAGACGTCTAGAAAGATTTAAATTGAAATCGGGGCTGAATGGATTAAATTGATTGCTGCTGAGTCGCTGACGCCTGACGCCCCCAAAGCCGGTCAATCACATTTGACATCAGGCTGTCAGTCACGTGGCAGGCGTCCAACCACGGGCCTTGACCTGGCCAGGCGGCGTGCTCTTTGACCTCTCAGAATGGCTGGCCAGCGTCTACTCTCTAGTAGTGTCATCGCGAGTCTTTTGAGGCGCAAATATCCGAGTGGACACAAACAAACAACCATCCGCACACAGAATGGCGTCTGCCACCACAACATAGACGTCAACCCTAAGGTCCTACAAATTAAAAGGCTAGCTAATGATAGCCTATGGACAAATCACTTCAGAGTTCGACTTTCTCTCCGGCATTAGGGGTAGTGCATGCTTAGTGCCGTGACCATCCCACTTTCCGAGTCCGTTTCAGACTTTAGGCCTTATTGTTGGCGAGCCCTATATCACCATAATATAGTATATGCTGACTGGGATATATACTAACTGGTACGTACGTCCGTACTACAGACGATCAACTACGTAGTTTCGTACGAATCCAGTATCCTCTCGCACATCCCACACATGGTCCTTCGTTCCGTGCGACTGACTCGTGAGATAGTAGCCTTAGTAGGCGCTCAAAGTATAAAGAGGACGCTTTGATCCGTGACACAGCTGAAATGAAGCTTTGACGTCTAACCTTCCCCTCAAATCGTCGCCCAAAGCACGTAGACATATTGCCGATCAACGGTCGGAATATAAAGCGTCTGATACTACGGAGTACTATTTGATAAAAGCGGTAATGGCAGTTCTTGGACCGGCCTGCTTATCTTAGTCATGACCGAATATCAGGATTATTGTACCTGGAGATAGGTCTCAGCGAAATCATAATATATTAAATATTACATCCTGATATTGGCTTGTTTCTTTGTTTGCTCTCCCTTCTGTTCGTAGAGGCTTTGTTATTTTGCTCCGGATTTGTAGACCATATACTCGGTACCCAATGCAAGACATGATGCAAATGGTAGTTCGGCAATAAGTATATCGTATGGAATGAGATGAACTGAACCGTATCCGGCTTGACACAGAGTGGGAGTTGAGACTTGATTCCGCTACTTGAGTTCAATAGTCAATCGGGCGTTCGACTTCAACACGCCGCACAGACTCTTCGTACGGGCGTTGATGTGTTGTATCAAGCAGTGGACTCCATCCGATTCCGTCGTATGCCTGGTCAAAAACCAGGTATCGGATTTAGCCATCTGTCCCGTGTTCATCTTTCAGATCACACCTTTGAAGGACCAAAAGAAAAAAGAAGGAAAGGAATGAGGAGAGAAAAAAGGTATAGGTAAATGCTTTCACCTCCCAATGCAATCGCAACAAACGAAGCACGAAAATCCCTTTAAAAAAACATAAAACGCCATAATCATACAAAGTTTATTTATATCTCCACCATTCTCATATTCACACACATGTTTTTTAACACCTCCTTGTGATTCATTCCCAATCGAAAGACAGTAAAAAGAATCACTTCGCTTTTCCACCCTTCGTAGCTTCTAGAAAAAGCACCTTCTTCCGCACGACGGGATCGTATTTGAGCATACTCAGCGGGCGATGCGTTCGCGGTCGAACCATTGTTCTGTAGAATCCAGTCATGGCCATTGAAATGAGGCGGACGGTGATTGTTCTTGATTTAGCTGTGAAAGAGGGAGTAGGTTAGCTTTTTTGACCTCTTGTTTGGGGAAGGTTTTTTTATAAAAAGAAGAGGCAATAAAATATACCTTTCTTCGCCATTATTTATGTCTTTGAGGAAAAAAAGAAAACTGCTTGAAAAGAGGTCTTATTGCTTTGAGGCTGTCACGACGGTTCGTGGTCATGCGATTCGGAGAGCGGCTTCCAATTGAATAACGCTGGCAATGAACAGAGGATTTCGAACGTGCGGGTCGACTCTATAATTATGTGTCTGCGAATGACACCCTGTCCCGTCGTTTGGAGGCAGATTGGGCGCTCGATATTTGTTTGATGTCGCTGGTTTAATTGATTATTTGATTTGATTGCTCTGGCGCCAAAATCGGGAACTCGGCCACACGTGACTAGACTCACGTGAGCTTTTATACGTAGTTGGGGTTAGCGGCCTTTTCACCTCTTAGACTCTTCTGCTTCAGGCTCTTCTCTCGACGTGACACTACTTAAACGTTTCAAGTTGTCAACCTCGTTCTGCTTCTTTCTCTTCCCTGCACGTTTCTTATAACTTGGCGAAGTTTTACCAAGCCAAAATTTAGACGACGCTTCTCAAGATAGTAGCTGCATTCTAGATTTTAAAAGTTTCTATATCCTGGCCACTTCTTTCTTGCAATCTTATCTCTATTTTACAACATTGAGCGGCTTTACATACTCCTCAATAACACCAAATCATTCTTTTTATTCCATATATCAGAAATATCATCTTGCGCTAATTAACACGCCAATCAATTGGCTGCGTCTTCTAAGCTACTTTTACTAAACTCGGAAAAGCTGCATATTCCGGCAGCCTCTTTCCTCAACTTGAGGCACCTCCATCGACCAACCACTTGCCATCAAAAACACTATAAATCTTTTTACCAACCAAATGCCTCCTCGAAGTAATCTATATCTTGGAATCCCTTCTTCATGGCATCATACACCGCGTCGCGGCACTCGTCTGCCATCTTGGCCGGCCCACATGTCAAGACACCCAGGCTGCAGGAGCTACCCTTGGCTTCCGCAACTTCAGTCAGGACAGTATCACGCACATTAGGACGACCATCCACGAAGTGAACATTGGCGCTGCTGGTAGTGGCAGCCTTCTTACTCCCCTCCTTGGACTCAGGACTGGCACTGTCCGAGTCAGAGTCGCTGCTGCTAGGCGAAGCCTTGAATGAACAATACACCGTCATCGTGATGTCTCCGTGCTGCAGAAGCTCTTGCACTTCGTCGCTGAAGACTTCATCAACCATTGCTCTCTGGCGAACAGACCAGACGAGCTGAATTCGCGACGTCTTGGTCTTGCCTTGCTTCACGCGGGCAACATGATCGATGAGGTAGGGCACAGCGGCTGTAATACCTGTTCCGCCCATGATCATGAGAACCGTTTCGAAGCCATGCAGCGGTGCTACATGGCCGTATGGACCTTCAAGAAGAAGCTTGGGTTGAAACACACCCTTCGCCTTGCGACATTGATCGCGAAGTCGGCGCGTCCAGCCATCGTAGGGGCGGATATAGAAGATGAGCTTGTGGCACTTGTCGGAAGCCGAAGCGTTCTCTTCTTCAGACTTTCTTCCCGTAGCAGAAGTGTATGCACCAAGGGTGAAGGGATGGTTCTCCCAGCCCCTCAGGGCAACTGGCTGATACAAGAAGTAGTGCTGACCTGGGCCGGGTCTCGGTGTGCTCGCACCTGGCGTCATTTCAACCTTGATCATATCGCTTTCCTCGCTGTATGTGACTGTCGACGGTGTTCCTGAGATGAATTGCTTTCCAAATCGAACGTTGAAGTTGCAGTATGCAATGCGAACGAAGCGCATAAACCAATCGAAACACCAGAGCGCAACCGGTGCCCAGAGATACCCGTTCCATTCAGTGCCGTCGAAGCTGGTGTGTCTGATGGGATAGAGTTAGAGTGGAATTTATATGAAAAAAGGGGCCTGTGATAGCAGAGACATACGCGAAAAGAGCATAGACCAAGACGATAGCAAAGACGACGTGCATCGCAATAAACGTTTCGTACCACCGCCGGCGGAAAAAAGTCAACGACTGAAACAGCATGAAGCACATGAGGATAGTAGCCTGGGAACATGTTAGGAAGGGCGCAATTTCAAATCAAGTCAGATGAAGCAAACTCACCACCACGCCCATATACCAGTACCACTGCTGCCAGGCACTATTATATCTGCCATCTACCATGTGTCAGAGTCTATTGGAACCGCCAGGACACCAGGAATGCTCACCGTATACTACAAATACCACGCTGTAGTTGATTGAGTGCACTACCGCAAAGATGGTGGCCACCCAAGCCACATGGCGGTGGAAGATGTTGAACGACTGGACGTTGAAGTTGGTCGCCCAGAGGAAGATGTTGTTCCGGCCACTGAACAGCCACAAAAATGGCAGGCAGGCATAGGAAAGGATTCCAGTACGGTCAGAAGTGTACTGCCAGTTTTGTTGGAATAGATTAGGGGTTCTAAGGTTCATCATGGTTAGTAATTTTGAAAGAAAACTCCTTGCATGTGGTGGGAAGCTTACTGGATATTTTGAGAGAAACTTTCGTAATCCACGCAGCCCAAAATGATGCTGACAGCCCAGAAGCCAAAGACAATCAGCGTGTCCACTCGCTTGGGAATGGTGTGGGAAAACCACAATTGCTGGTGGTTGGAGAGGGCTGGAGCGAAAGTGGCCGGTGCGGTGATGTGCGTCCGCAGAAAATGATATACGGATGCCAATGGAGCAAGAGCCCCTTTCCGGGTGTTTTGTATACCATTCCGAGCCTCTATATCACGACTACTATGGGCGCTTCTCATGCTGAAGAAGACTGTCCAGGCCTTGGATATCATGCCTAGGACTAGGACACCTCCCCAGTATCCCATCAGTCCCCATCCAAAACGCTTGTCCTTGGGGATGGCATAGTCATGGGTTACATAAGATTTATAGGCTATCTTATAGTAGGAATGGCTGAGCAGGACTGGAGATTCGATGGTACCGGTGGTTGTCGTGCTGTTCTGGTCTGGATCGATTGTGGACAGAGAGTCGATATACTCGTCCGTCACGTTGACTTCGATTGCAGTCAAGTCCATGAGAGTCAGGCTATTCTGCTCGCACAGGCTCTGCCAGTACGGTATTGTTGCCTTGAGCTGCTTCTTGTCACACCAGGCTTTCGCACTGGCATATAGGGAAGTCACCTCCACCGTGCTATTGCACGGCCCAGTGGATGTGTCGCTAGAACCACCATGGCCACGCTTCAAAAGGCTCCTCCGTGATCCATGGGGAGTCACCGCAACCGAAGAAGAGGAAGAGGAAGATGCAGAGTCCGTGGAAGAGGAGGAGGAGGATCCATGAGAAGTCTCTCCACCACTGGAACTCGACGAAATGGTGGTACTACCTGCAAAGGTGTATGCCGTCAGGGTGGTATAGATCGAGTAAAAACAGTACTCGTCCAGACTGGATGCGGCATTGTGACTTGACGAGCTTCCACCCTGCCCGGCAAGGACCGGAGCACTGGCTGAAAGAAGAGCCAGAAGCACTGCTTTGGAGAGCATTTTCTTTGCGCCGAGGTCGCCAGAAGACGATGTTACTTCAAAGTTCTTTGACCCTACTTATATGGTATTCCGGATAAAAGAAATCAGTCCATTTCTTCAAGGAATGCGCGTCCTCTCTCCACGGGAAGATTGGGTAGCATCGGGCTTGATTCAAGAACTTTTCCTTAGCATGTTCTTGGCAGTATAAATGAAAACAGGACGAAACAAAGCAATACCAAATGGATACACTCCGATCTGATTGCGCGTTCATGGCTTATGGTGGTGGATATTCTCTTGCCAAGCGTCAAGATACCATATGCTGGGTGGAACGCCAAGTAATTGTATTCACTGCTCGCCATGTGGCTTCGGAAGTGAAGCGGATGCCAGGACGCAGCTAATTGCAAAACTTGGAAGTCGGCTGTCATCGGAGGCATACGGTGAAGGCTGTTGCGAGAAACATGTCCATGATGATTGGATGAAAAAAGGAGCATGCTCGGAATGGAGATATCAGGGCATCCACAGTCACATGACAAAGTTTTCCACACAGATTGATAACTCAAAAAGTTCCCACAATTTGGCATTTGCTCGCGTGCCCAGACATTTTCTCGGAGATTGATAACGAAAATTTACTGATTGTGGCAAGTGGAAACAACGTAATCTGATGGGGCCGGGGCTCCACCGAATCCCCTACTCGGGATTTCTTCCAAATGGACCCTTAAAGGGCACATCAACCGTTTTTAATCTTTGTCTTGGCTTTCCAGATCTAGGGTGAGTTTGCGAGCCAAGATGTCAGACTCCACGAACATGTCAAACGCCAAGGAGGCATCGCATGGCTTTTATATGATGGTTGACTCATGTCCCCGCGCATCGCCATCGGCAGAGGATACCTTGTCGGCGTTTGCCGAGTCAAAAATCGGACTGACCGGCCCTCGAGTATAGAATTATGAGTCAGACTCATACGAGCACCGCGATCCGAAAGTGGCGGACGTCGGATGAGAGAAGGAGACACTCGGACCATGCGTTGCTTCGGTATTACGATCCGGATGCTTATGTTCGAAAGGAGTAGGAACTTGGAATACTACACAAAAGTTGATTAAGAATCGACTATGTAAAATCTAATTAACATTTTGACTAACTAGTGAGTAAGCTCTAACTGATCTAATGCCAGACTTTGTGCTAAATATTACCCAATCTGGTAATTTTTAGAATCTCATTACAACCTCATCAACGTCCATCTCCAGCTCATTGCATCCACACTTGAGTACTGAGAACTTCCGCCAAGCGATCCATCCCCGTGAAGAACTCTAACCATCACCGCGATTCACCTCTAACTATAGTCGGAACCATCATGGATTGACTTATTTGTTAGGCGCCACCATCTCTGTTTCCACGGGGACCGGGTCGTGGAACATGGTCGAATTGATCTGGCGGACTGCACTGTCATCCTTGATGTTCATGGAGTCCAGCTTTCGTGAAGCAATTCCCTTGAGCCCCGGTACACGGGCTAACAAGGACCAGAACCGTTGTGAGAGCGTGAGGCCGCTAGTTCGCTCTTCGTACATCATCCATGAGACACAGGCGATAATGAAGATCCAGTACACATTATAGCTGATAACAGAACCATAAGTGCCAGTATTTTGCCAGCCCAAAATAGCCTGGAACACGTCCCATCCGTTGTCGGTTTCGGGGTTGCAGCAGTTAACATGCCATACTGTCTCAAGGATATTGTATGAGCCCGCCCCGGAGCCCTCTTCAGACACATCACTACCTACGCCCACCTCAAACTGGTAGTACTGTAGACTCCAGATAGCCTTGGAGAACATGCCAGCGGCGATGAGATAGAGCACGCAAGTCGAGGCGATCAGGAAGATTTGGATTGACATGACATTGCCACCGCGGTAGATCAACCAACCAGTGAACAAGCCCGCAATGATGCCGGTGATGACGGGCAGAGGGAAGGCCGTTGCTGGGTATCCGAGCGATACACCGCCAACGAAGACCACAGCCTCAACGCCTTCACGCATTGTGGTGATCAACGGCAGGATAAACATCACATACCGCCGCCCCCAGTCGCTGCGCATCCAGCGGGACTTTCCCTCACTCTTCTCAACGAGTGCTTTGGCAATCTTCACGCGCCACTTCTGCTTGGTTTTGTTGATACGCAGCAGAGCAAGACCCATGATTGTGATCATGACCTGGTAGTGTCTGGATTAGCGGCTGTTCTTATGGTATAAGGCTATGGAATTGCACTTACCGTGGCGATGAGATAGAAGATACCTTCCCAGAGATCTTCAGAGGTAGACCACGCATCGTGGCCCAAGCCGTAGAAGAGACCGATGAAGATGGCGCCGATGCAGAGACAGATGATCACACCCACGATGGATCCGACATAGACCTGCTTTCGCAGACGTTTATAGATGCTTTGATCTTGACCCGGCTGGCCCAGACATTGCTTGAGGAAGGACAGAAGCACAGAGACAATGATGATTGCTTCGAGACATTCTCGAAAGACAATGAAGAACACCTGCACGGCGAAAACGTCAACCATGTTGGGCAAGGGGTACGTAGGAGATGGAGTGGTGAGAAGAATCGAGCATGATTTCTTCCCCTTCCATGTTTTTATTTTTATTTTTATTTTGCCCTCTATCCTTTCTTGTGCCTATTGCTGCGATAAACGGGGCAGTTCTCGCCAAGACAGCTCGGAATGAGCTTACGTACCGTGGTCCGTCGGGATTTTGGTGGCGTGAGCCACTTTATCAATCTTACGGCATGGTATCCATCTTACCGGCATTTATCTTATCAATCTTAGCGCCTTTTCCCACTCTGGCCCACCACACCCAACACGGAGTTGCTGCAAATGGGGAGAGGTTGCGAAGGCCAAGAAGAAAAAAATAAGAAAAAATTTTTCCATCGTCAAGTTATCAATCAGTCCCCACTGCGAGTCACGTCCAAGCCTCGTCCTATATCGGATGAAAAACAAAGAGCGAGGAAAAATCGGATAGGAGGCGACGCGGGAGGAAAAGGCGACGGATCAATACAAGAACGATCCCCAGGCCAGGACTCTTCCTGCAGTCACTTCAGCAGAGTCAACAGTCAGCACTCCAGGTTACCCATTGACCTTTGCCATGTGGAAGCTCATTGCCTTTCTGGGAGCTCTCCAGTACCTACTGGGCTGCTGCCAGGCCGAAACACACACCTTCGACTGGAATGTGACTTGGGTCACAGCCAATCCCGATGGCCTCAAGGACCGTCAGGTCATTGGCATCAACAACCAGTGGCCGCTCCCTGTTGTCGATGTGAATAAAGGAGATCGGGTTGTGGTCAACATGTATAACGGGCTAGGGGATAAGAGCACCTCAATCCATTGGCACGGCATGTACCAAAACGAGACCAATGATATGGATGGCCCTTCAATGGTCACACAGTGTCCTGTTCCGCCTGGCTCTAGCATGACCTACAACTTTACAGTCAATCAAAACGGCACTTATTGGTATCATTGCCACACTGACTATTGCTATCCTGATGGATATCGGGCACCTCTTGTGGTGCATGACAATGAATCGTACTTCTACGATTCCTACGATGAAGAGATGACCTTTACCATGAGTGACTGGTACCATGAATTGACGATGGACCTCAAGAGCTCCTTCTTCTCATTGTACAACCCCACTGGAGCCGAGCCAATCCCTCAGTCATTCCTGTTCAACGAGTCTATCAGCCAAAGTTATCCCGTGGAAGCCGGCAAGACCTATCTTATTCGCCTAATCAATACGGCTGCATTTGTGGGTCAATACTTTTGGATTGAAGACCACACTATGCGCATTGTTGAAATCGACGGCGTTTACGTGGACGAGACAGAAGCAGATTCACTTTATCTCTCTGTGGCCCAGCGATACTCTGTCCTGGTGACTATGAAGAATTCGACTGAGAAGAATTACGGCATGGTGATGGTAGCCGACTCCTCTCTGCTTGATACCATTCCGAGTGACCTCCTACTCAACCAGACCAACTGGTTAGAATACAACGCCAGTGCTCCACACGACAATGTGATCCTAAACGTGACTGACTCTACGGAGATTTACCCATTCGACGATATCAACCTTGTGCCATCTGATCGTGTGGAGCTCTACCAAAATCCAACCAAAACAATCGAAGTTACCGTGATCATGGAAGATCTAGATAACGGCAAGCCGTATGCACTTCTCAACAATATCAGCTACACCTCACCCAAGGTGCCGACACTTTACACTGTTAAATCGGCTGGCGACTTGGCGACCGACGCAACTGTTTACGGCGACTACACGCATAGTGTCGTGCTAGACAAGTACGAGGTAGTGGAGATTGTGCTTAGCAACCAAGACACCGGCACCCATCCATTCCATTTGCACGGTCATACCTTCCAAATGGTAGACCGATACCCACCATACGGCGAAACCTTTTATGACTATGACGCTGGTACTGTGTTTGCCACTTACAATGCCTCCAACGCTACCTTCCCGGAGTATCCTGCGCGACGGGACACCTTTGTCCTGCCCCCTGGTGGATACTACGTGATTCGCTTTGTTGCTGATAACCCCGGTGTCTGGTTCTTCCACTGTCACATTGACTGGCATTTGATGCAGGGGTTGGCCATGACCTTTATTGAAGCGCCACTTGACATCCAAGAACGCGTTACTATTCCTGACAACCACATCGAAGTCTGCGAGGCCGCAGGTGTCGCGTATGAAGGCAACGCAGCCGCCAACACGGATAATTACCTGGACCTAAAGGGGCAGAACACACCACCGGGTTTCATTCCGCCTGGATTCACGACGCGCGGTATTGTGGCGCTCGTGTTCTCGTGCATTTCTGCCGTTTTGGGCATGGTTGCGATATCGATTTACGGTGTTTCGGATCTCAAGTTTACCATGACAGAGACGGGGTTGGCTGGAACTGGAACGGGAAGCGAGGATACGCCAGAGTATCGTGATTAGCTTGAGTACTAGATTATTACGTGAGACATTATACATCAAGGCGTGTACTATTGCAGATAGGTAGCCACGCACCGCCATAATTTACACCATATTTCTTAGTTCCAAGCCTTTCTTATCAGACTCATGAAATTTACCTAGGCATAATTATTTCGTATGCACATTTCACATAACTAAGACATAATCGCATCAAGCTCCCCTCCACTACGCAGTCCCAAGCTTAGACATACATATGCATGCACCTGGCCGCGTGGACTCGACGTCAAAGCTCAACCATACGCCTAATAAAAATCTGCTAGAAAAAGTCAGTGCTAGCAGCAGCATATGACAGCCCTTGAAGATCCCTCGCAAACTATGTCATTAACTAGTGTTGATGATTGATGGTGGTGTAACAGTTTGCCTATCAGCTGATGCCTGCCTATGATACTATCTTATCGGAAGATCAGCTCACCCCGCATTTTAGTATACTGCGTTTTGTCAGAAGAGATGGAAAAAAATGTTTGCCTGCGCCCTATAACAAGTACAGTGCATAAATCTAGGGAGATAGATAGGCAGGCGTGTAAGAAATACATGTCAGGTAATTACATAGTCGTCAGCAGACCTGACCACACACACCACACAGAGAAATATATATGCATCCGCACATCCATACATAAACTAATCGGCAGTGCATAATACGAGGTTAGCGCACCTCAATCACTAACCCGGACTTACTAGCCACAGCAGAAAGCGAAAAACAAGGGTAAGGTTCAGTATGCTATGTGAGTCATAATACGAAGCCGAGCTTTGTCTTGTTAGGACGCCGGGGAGAGCCAACTGGCTGTATGTGGTGGGGTAGGTAAGCCTACCAACAGTCCAACTGCCAACAGGGAGCTTTCCGTCAATACGTACTCCACGATTGTGCATACATTCAGAATGAGTCACAAATATTCATCTCTATGTGCTGGAATGGGTGTATCCATTGATCAATAATTGCTTGAAGGTACAGGACTCTGTAAGACAACTAGTCGAGATGGATATTCTAGATTCTAGACATACAGTCTATGCATACATGGCTCTGATTTGATCGTAGTTCAATAGATTCAATGACCAACTAACTAAATAGCTAACCAATACATAACTGTTCATTCACGTAATGTTCATCAGACATAGACATAGATATTAGACAAGACATAGGAAATACAAGAAGTAGATAGCTCGACTCTGATTGGAGCGGGCGGGGCGGCCCGCAGCTAGGCCCCGCATATCATGTGCATGACTCAGGCTCCAGTCCAATCGCAAATTCTCAATTGCATCGACCGTCAATGAGATTTAGGGCAATTTGGTATCAAAATCATGAACCAAAGACTTTTCTCGTCTTATGCGCAGTCATGCGCAGCGAGATGATGTCTGTTTATCGACATCGACATTGCCTGCTGATGCTGGCGAGGGCCAGTGCAAGACAAGCTGACTGAAGTATAGGTCATCGGCCTGTTGTGTATAACTAAGTCGCGGATGACCATGGGCGGTTAACCGGTTGGAGATTGGCGAAGATATGACGACACAAAACGATGTTCAGAAGTAACTCGATTGATCAAACGTCAAACATCAAGCATCGGCTTCATTCAGCGGATGTATGAGCGGCGCTCTTGGCGGTCAATCTCGTACAGGGAGCCGCGGCTGGGTGAAGTACGACTGGGGGAGCTGTGACGGTAGATAATGACACGGCGACGAGGGGCGCGCTCAATGATCTCGGTGACTGTGGACTCCTCGGCAGGCTGCGAGTAGCGTGGGCCGACGGGGTAGGTCCGATCGTAGCTGATTATGGGGGACTGCTCGCGACGAGAACGCAAACGCATGCCTTCTTCGATGGCTCGCAGCAGACGACGAGCGGATTTGTGGTCGCGTGGCACACGGACGAGGACAGACTGATTGCGCTCACTGTCGACAACGGAATATGCCTTGCCCTGCTTGCTGAAGACGTAGTTGGCAACATCGACGGCGAGTGACAGTCCGTGTTTGCATAGTGAGCGGCCCTCACGGTATGTGTCGAGCGCATCGATGCAACGAGTGCATTTGCTGGCGTGTGCTTCGTACTGGGTCAGGACGTAGGTTTCGTCGTCGCCCAGATCACGCACTCGCGTGACCTGATCGTCGTGACTGATGGTTTCGAGGAAAGGCATGGTGGATGATTGTCGCTGGTAGTCGTAGAAGGAGTCGCTGCGAGGTCGAGGCCGTATTCTTCTCGACTCTAAGAAATCGTCTAGTGATAAACGGTCTAGACGAGGGAGCGACAGCTTGACGGCTGTTGAGGATCGATTTAAAAAAAGGTAAGCTGTCTATAAGACAGGCAGGCAGGCAGGTGACCAGGAAGGTCAAGTGAAAAGCAGTAAGAGTGTTGTGTTGCAGGATGTATGCAATGAGGTGGATGGATGTGAGCAGTAGCCTTTATATATATATGAATGTATGAATGTATGAATGTATGAAGGTATGTTTGTGAAAGTGGAAGATAAAGAGAAGACAATGAGGAGGGATGGACTGGTTATAAGCTTGAGCTCTGGTGGTGTATGGATGGTTTGAGAGCAGACAATGATATGGTAACGGTACGGTAAACGGCGGGATGCATACACCACGATACGGCCAAGGCTAGGCTGATTCGTTCATGTGCCATACTTTGCAGGCAGACACCATATTTTAGTTTACCGGCCATTCCTGATCGGGACAGCGACGGTTACTAGTGAGTCACTTGTGGCTTGCACGGCCACCGAGTCTGTGATAGGATGACGGTGGTGGTTGCTCTATCCTTAGAGATGTCTTCAGCCTCAGCGCTCAAGCCTCTGTGGCAGGAACAGCGACCGTGCTCTCGATTTTTAATCAGGATATCGTATCACGGCGTATGTGGTATACGAATTTCCGCTTGGCGTTCTTCGCTCAGCCACATGTTCCTGGATTGAAAATCTGTTGATATTGATATTGAATTATCGATCGTATCATCACTGTCTGCTCGTACACTGGTATTGCCATTGTATAACGCGCTCAATACGCAGTCGTAAATACCGATTGAACAATTGTTTCCCGTGTGGGCGCTGATTTGCCCGAGCGAAAAAGCATTGGCGACTGCTGAGACAGCGCGTGTAGCAGGTATTTCTGGATATGTTCGCACGACTTCGATGGGAACAAGGAAGGAAGCATCAGGAAGTCCAAGACGTCTTTTCAGCCTCGGTCAGTGACGCTAGTCTGGACACAGCCTAGTGCGGGGTGGCTGTGTGGTTCTTCCGTTCCGCAGCAACTTGTTACTTCAGTCTAAGGGCCTCTCGGAGATTTGATCCCGTCTTGGTTGGGTGAGAGAGACGCTGGCTGTGCCGCATAGACGCGTTGCAGATTCCACGGCCGTTCATGGGATACAACGTGGGCGGTGCATGATAGGAGGATCCAGTGTATCAGGATCTCGCACTATTTAGCCGCCGCCAGGAGACAAGCTTATTATAGCTCTTGCACGTGCGGCCATGATACTGATACAGCATAAACGAAAATAACTACATCTTTTCCCGGATCGGAATTTTCCTTTCGTTTCACCTGTTGTTTCGCACCGGTCCTGTTGTTTCGGGCGACGAGAGCCTACCGAAGTTAAGAGCAAAGCATCGCCTGAGACGGAGATGTCGCGATGGTACAAAAAATAGCATCGCAATTGAGGATTCAATTGAGCAATGGAATCGCAATCCTCCAAGATGTCGCACACTGTTTCATCGCTCGGACAGTCGTCATCCATCATAGAAGTGTACGTAGTTGTGGTGGTGATAATCCGAGTTGGTGTTGAGCTATATTTGGCCGCGCTCGGACATTACGTCAAGCCTGACTCTTTTTCTCTTTTCTGCTGACCCGGAGCTTTTTCGTCTGTCTTTCGCATTTTGCAGTGCTTGACTGCTTCTATCTGTGGCTTGACGTTGTGGCTAGGCTTGTGGCTGGAAGGAATACGAAGGAGACGCGTGACCCTCCATCATCCCCGCTAACGACAACTGCCAGATTCTCCTTAAGGAAGCAAGCACGAGAAGTCTAAAGTAAGACAGACTGTCATTTCCGCCGGGAATTGCTATCAAGATCCCGAACGGCTAACGTGTCTTGTTCTAGTTCTCCTGCTTGACTGCTGACTTGAGGCTCTGAGGCTTACGCTAGACCCCGATCTTCGGTTTATGGTGTTAGTTTTCAGCTGAAGTGTGCCTGCCAGTCCACTCTTTGTTTAGAAAGCTCTGCTCTGACTGGCTTTCTAAGTTTTTGCTAACCCTTTTTTCCAATCTGCCTCGTCTTCATTGGTCATTGCAACCCACCAGCGATAGGCAGACTCCCGTTGGCCCCTCCTGACGACGCTGGCCAAGCTTCACAGGCTTCAATTGACATGATCCGACGTGAGAAGGAGTGTTATACATGAAGACTGCCCACACGGCCGGATAGATTCTATTCTATTCCGCTTGTCTCTCTCCAAATCGATGCTTTTCTCCGGCAATCGTCCTCCGTCCTCCGTCCCCTGACCTGCTAATCTGAATTGACGCAGCATGCATGCGTCATTTTCTGCCCTTACACTAACAATTGATTGCTAATCCGCTTACTATTGACTGATAAAGTTAGTAATCATTTACTAGGGGTGGCGAGAAGTCATGCAGGTGACTGATAGATAGTCCTGGTCTGGACTACGGAGTCACAGATTCGAAAGATGCTGCCTTGAGAGTGCCTTTGTTTTGAGGTATCATACAAACCTGTCAGAACATGACAATGTTTTGTATCGTTACATTCTGTTCTGTGCCGTTCCTGGTTTTTCTCGTGCCTTTTATCATACGCAAGTCTTGGCCGGTTCATCACATCGACTTTCTCAGGGTCAAGTCACCTGCCGGCTTCGTCGTGCCGGCACAACACTGTTTTCACCGCGGATCACTCGAGAAGGTTCCGCGTAAGACATACATCACGTGTATCTCAAGTTAATCTCAGTAGGAGCAGGATAGCAACCGTGTCCTTTCATTGAGTTGACTTTAGTCTTGCCGAGACTGATTATGACCACGTAACTACCTACCTTTAGGGTCGACTCTCCATAGTCATACTGTATACTAGTCTCCCGGATCTGAGTACAAGTCGATGTCTTGACTGTAGGTGGACAACTCTGTATCAATGCAGTAGATCAATGTGGATCATAACTACTGCACGCATCCACATCAAAGTACATGCATACTTACAGCCGGAGCCGCAGCCCCCCCACTCAATTCAGCTCAATCACTGCTTCCTGAGTATGAATTCAATCTAGTTCTATAAAGTTTATGGGCCAGATAATACTTGTGTATGATTGGTACTACATCACTATCCTTGTGGCCTTCATGGTTGGATATTAGAGTGTAATTTCAGCTAAAACTTTCTGTCTTATATTGATGGCTATGAAACTAACTATACGCTACGGAACATTAAATATGAAGAGGAGAAGGAATGAAATAGCTCTACTAAGCAAGCTTCCTAATGCGGTGCCGCTTGAAGCTATCCCCAAATCCAGTGCGAGGTTAGGGCTGGCTGCTGTAACCCTATCCCAATATCTCCTAATACGGCAACTGACGTCAAACCGAAAACCAGACTAGACAGTTGGAGTCGACTCGTTAATCTCGATTTTGAAAGCATTCCTTGCCATGCCATAGCTCGATCTCACTGCTTCGCTCGCGTATACTCTCATCTCCTTCTCATATGCTGCCGTCACCCCGTCTTTGTATCCACCAGCTTCGCGCAGCAATCGCCCCAGCAAAGCTGAATCCCTAACGGCCGTGTTAGCACCAATACCACCAGCCGGTGTCACGGCATGTGCTGCATCTCCAATAACTGTGACCCGAGGCTCGTTAGGCCATTCTGGCACACCGGTCGGTGTTGAACAAGTGATCTTCCAAAAGGCAGCTTCCGATTCATTCATCTCATCGAACAAAGGCTTAAAGTCTTGATACCAGTCTTTCGTCAAAGATTTGGCAATGTCAGCTGCTGTCTTGCCGACAATCGAGTAGTCGTTATTGGGCACCTCGATAACGCCCGGTACAGCAGCCAGAGTCCATCCAAACTGAATATTGGGATCATCCATATCACCCGAACGAACGTTTGTGATGATCGAAACCCGACGTCCGGGGTTCGACTCATCAAGAAGTCGAAACACACCTTCCCCCAGGCTTTTGAATGCTGTTGTCGGTGCCTGGCCATGTATCCCCCTTGCACCGGTATCGTACACTTTGAGACGACCGCCAGACACCTGCTTAGCAACGAGCGACTTGATACCTTCACCCCCAATGAGTAGATCCCCTTCAACAGATTTCGTCCCGTCGACAAAGACGGCTCGAACACCATCATCTGTCAATTCGTAGCCAGTAACATGCTTATTGAATTGTATGCGATCTTCGAACCCCTCCAGGAATAATCTCCTCATATCACCCCGAGAAACGCCCACAATCTTCCCATCGCGTGACCCAAGGGTCTCCCCACCGGGACTCTCCTCTAACACGTTGCCTGTGACAGCGTCAAAGCTTACAAGGCCCCTGCCACTTGTCTTCCCGCATGCATCATAAAAGCGCTGAAATCCCTCTGGGCCAAGAACGGCTTCGATGGCGTCAAGACCCTGAGATGAAAGTCGTAGTCGGTAACCCTGCCCGCGGAAAGCGAGCGATGCATCGCGCTCGAAAATTTGAAAGGGGATATTCGACTGCTGCAAGGATTGCGCGAGCAGAAGAGAGGCCAGTCCGGCGCCGGATATAAGAATGGGTTTCCGCGTCATGGAGAATATATCGCTAGAAGTACTGCAGAGAAAGTTGGTTATAGCAATAAAGAGAATTATTTTCAAAGGACTACGAGCATAAATATAAAAATGAAGCACAGTTGGATTCCTCACGATACAGTAAGCAAGCATGGCGGATTTCTAAGCTAATTATTGCGTGATCAGATAAGTCAAGCCTCAATCTTTGTCACCCACTAGAAAATAGTAGTTTGATCTTTGTCAGATAGTTAAATTATTACCCCGTGATGTCTAAGGCATTCCACTTTCTAGATTAAGATGTGATGAACTACATTTGGTAACTAGGTGTGGCTCTATCTAAATTCTTGAGTACCTACTTACTATGTGAGGAATGGAGGAGGATACGAGGCTGGTGGTGAGGGGTAATTCGGAAACTGACATTCCACCATTATTCTTATAATACCTGGCCTGTAACTATATATGAATATAATTGACCTAAAATGAACAAACATAGCATTATCCCCCCAAACTACCCCCCAGAAAACCTCTCCGAACCCCATTTCCACGCCATCATCACCCAGATCAAAGACTACCAAGCCAACCACGGCTCACTAATCAAGGTAATCGGCCGGGAGACAAAGTACAGCGTACTCCTTCATCCCGTCGGAACCAGTGTGTTTCCGACCCTGTTTCCTCGCAGATTGTTTGATCAGGCTATCCGGGACTTACAGCCGGTATACAATGAATTGTACTGCAAGCTGGCGGAAGATGAAGAGTGGCTATACGACGTAACGGGACCGTTGAGGAAGACTGAGCCGTTGCTTGATGCGCTGTGGAGTGTGTATGAAGAAGTCACAAGACGGCGACAAGAACAACAAAATGCGCAATATGTAGAACAGAAGGTGCATGCGGGCATATTCCGGTCTGATTATATGCTTCATATCGGCCAGTCTGATGGTGATGATGAGAATGACGATGAAGACGAGAATTGGATAGAGAGCGCGTCGCTGAAACAGGTGGAATTCAACTCATACTCTTGCGCCGGAGGATGCCATGCAAACAAAGTCGCTAATATGCATCGATATCTTGCTCGAAGGGGTGTTTATGAATTTCCTTCAAGTCAGGAGGACGGCCAACAAGGTACAACGATTGCTCCGTCATCTCTGCCCAAAAACGATACAATAAATGGCATTGCATCCCTGCTTGCGTCAGCACACAAGACATACGGAAAAAACCCCTACAGCTCGACTGCCTCGTGCACAGCTGTTCTTATAATTGTCCAACCGAACAATTTCAACATCGCCGATGAACGACCCATTGAATACGCCTTGTGGAACTGGAAGCTGGACAACGGCGACGACGATCCAATCCCTACATACAGAGTTGAATGGCAAGACGTGCTGCACTATACAGTTCTCACTCAAACAGGTGAACTACTTCTATTCCCACCAGAAAAAGGAGGAGGCTCGAACAGGTTCGTCGAGGTTTCTGTGGTATATCATCGCGCCGGCTACGAGCCGCAGGAGTATACCCCCGAGGGAAAAGAGACTCGCATCAGACTCGAGTTGTCGCGCGCAATCAAATGTCCATCTGTCCTGGGCCACATGACCACAGTCAAAAAAGTCCAGCAAGTCCTCACCAACCCCGGAGTTCTGGAACGCTGGCTCACGGCAGATAAAGCGAATATGATTCGAGAGACATTCATAAATATTTATCCACTCGACAATACTTCGCCCCGGGGCATTGAAGGACGCAGAATCGCAATGACGGCGCGGGATGTGGATAATTACATCCTCAAACCAGTCTCTCTTGAAGGCGGTGGACATAATATATACGGTTGTGATATCCCAGATTTTCTCAGCACTCTCCCTCTGTCATCGGATGATTCGCCGCTGTGGTCGGCGTATATACTTATGGAAAAGATTCGGCCTCCGCAAAATATGTATAGTGTGCTGTTGGCTTCGTCGAGGGGCCTTGTGGCTGATGAAGTTGTGTCCGAGTTGGGCATTTTTGGTGGTTGTCTTTGGAAGAAGACGTCTGGACAAGAGGATGGAAATGTCGACATGATCGAAAATAGGGTTGCGGGTTGGTCGTTCAAAACGAAAGAGTCGAGCCTGGATGAGATGAGCGTTGTCAAAGGTTATGGCTGTTTTGATACCCCGTTCTTGATCGATTAGTAGTATCTTTCATGAATTGGAAGAGAATAAAACATTGTATTCTTTGGTCGCGCGCGTAAAATGGTATGATTGAAACTATGTTCCGCAAATGTCAACGCCATGCAATTACGTCTAATCGATGACATGTATAAAGAATCATCCGAAATCTTAACCAAACGTCTGATCATAGGAAAAGGAAAATGAAGTCCGCCATGGATGTATGCAGTCGTAATCCACTAATAATTTAAAAAAATAATATCTCATCCAAATCCTCAATCTATAAAACATAACTCAATAACTCCTGCCCTTTCACAGCCGTGGCAATATGCCATGGTAACGTGTTATGCTGTACATGTAAAGTACCCTTGGCTCGAGCCAGAGTCGCCAGGTCACGGTAATTGCTGAGTGCTTCCCTGAGTACTGCTTCGTGAAATGCCGGGGGTCGTGACGTGTGGACTAGATTCAATGACATGGCTGCAACCCCCTGGCTGTCATTTGCGCCTTTCCGTCGCAGTAGATATCCACTAATAAGTGCCGGTTTGTATTCTGTCATATAAGTCGAATTGCTTAGTCGGTGCGATAAGATGACTGCCCATGACTCCTCGCATGCATCGATGAGGACGGCGTCGGAATCCGCGTCAACGACTCCAGATGGTGTATCTGTCGGCGTCACTGCGCTATAATTAATGTTGCCAACTCCGCCGCTGGCTGGAGTCGCAACACCGAGCTGATCTGGCGACGACACACCGCCGTACGGCGTAGTAACCGGAGTTGATGCCATAGCATTAATCGTGTTGACTTGGAACTGACCCTCAGGGAGGTCTAGACGGAGACCAGGTGCAATGTTGGCGCTGAAAAGAGTTAATTCGACTGGTAATTTCTTTGATTGATTATACCGTTCAGCGAGACCAGTCCATGCTGATAATAGTTAGCTATTTTTTCCTCTTTCAACGATCAATAAAAGTATTGCACGTACCGTCAATTTCCTCCTGATCGATAGGCTCCGTCCTGACTAATAAGACTTTCCATCTAGTCTGTGTTCGTTCCATAAGGTCTTTCGTAGCCTCCCAGATTTCTTGACGTATGTCCGACATTATGCGATTGACATTCGAGCCCCGAGCACGCACACAGTACGACATGGTAATCTGGCATGACCCCGAATTGTCGGACCACGCAGCACTGATCCAACGCTGGTCAACACTACGTGATATAGCAACATGAAGACATCGACCTTCTTGAAAAGGGGAAAACTGTTCCGATGTGACTCTGAAATTAATTGTCTTGGGGACAGCGGTTGCTAGCACCACTGGCGGCGCGTAGCCTATAATACCAGAATTGGCATCCTTTGGTGGACATCGGCTGTACACTTCAAGAGCCAGATTTAGATATTGGGACTGAGTGGGAACCACCATCGACGTTGGCGAGAATATAAAGTTCAGCGGTACGATTTGTAACACGAGCTCGTTCAACTGACTTTTGGCATAGGCTTTATCGACATCACCAATGTATTTATGAAAGAGTTGTAGAAACGTCGAGCAGATATCCGCAAATGCTGCTCCATGCGTAAACGGGTTGATAATGTAGATGACAAAATTTTCTTTGATCGGAGGCGCTTTTGACAATGCAGTCCCTAAAAGGAAATGTTAATAAACAATTAGAGCTTCCGCATACTTCTCCATTTCGAGCAGATTTCATACCTAAACCTTCGCAGAGACTGCGCAATGATTGTATTGTTCGCACATATGACCCATCCCCTTTCGCAATGTTCCACAAGCCTAGACCATTTTCAAATGTTTTCGATTTATCGCCTCTGGCATGTTTGCCTAGATTACAGCTGGAGTAGAGGAGTTCTAATCGCGTCATGAATGCGTCCGCCTCATCTTTCACAAATTGTGGGCAGATACAATATGCGGAGACATCTTTCTGTCCACTTGCAGGTGCCAACCCAAATGTTTCCCAAAAGGGCATTGACGTCGGCAGAACTTCCAAGAAGTCCCGTCCACGGTGGATACGTAAATGCGCAGGCGCTAGTTTTGTAATTGAGCCTTTGATCTCTCTGCGCGGAGGATTAGGCCGTGCCGATGGTGTTTCGGTAGTGGTTTGTATTATGTCGTGTAAAGAGACGTATGTTTTCAGATCCAATCTCTCGGTCTCGCCTATTGTCGTAGTATCCTCAAGGCATGTATGAAGATTTATAATTTCGTTTTCAAGATCTAGGACGGATTCCCAGCCTTCAATGTTATGAGTTAATGATGATTGGGTAAGCTGATCAACCACCAATTGTGCGACTTGCATCTGGTCTTCTTTGCGGCTTGGGATGGGACAAATTTGACTCTGTTTGGCCGAAAAGTACCCTACCAATGACCAGTCGGTGAAAACAGAAAAAAAGTTCCCTAAAAATATTGAAGTGTCTTCCTTTGAAACGTGGCTTTCTGCTTCAGATGCAATAGAAAGTCTCTCCATGGAGGAAGTCGTTGATTTTTCCGCTTCAGAAAGCGGTCGCTTTCGCTTCAAGCTCGTTGCTATGACTGGTGATATGTCGGTTTCAGAGTAGTCATCGTCGCTATCGAGACTCGTTTCATCGCTGGATACTGAGGCAGCCCGCTGCATGGACTGTCCCGAATCCCTTCGACGCGAATCTGCTACCCCTTCTTCTAAAAAGCCTCGAGATCCGGACTTGCGTCCTTTAGGAAAACCAATGGTCGGGATGCCAGGCGCAGAATTGGTAGAGTCGCCATTGCCATTATTTGCAGTGAAAAAGAAACGTCCGGCGTTGGCATATTTCTGATCCGAGAGGGTCAGGCCTTGCTTAAACGAGATTGCATTGTATCGACTCTGCTTCCGTTCGGAATCTGAATTAGATGGTTTAGGGCTATGTTTGATATCATCAGTTTGTTCCGCATCCTTGCTTGAAAATAGCATTTTCTTGATATCGACTGGACTGAGAGGAGCGTCCATAATTTCCTCGATAAAACCTAATGATGGATCCTTCGACGTTGGATTGTGAGGTTCATTATATAATTGCTGTGTTTCGATCTTCAGCTCTGGCTGGACCACCTCCATATAACTTGGAGACTGTGTTTCCATCACCTGTTCTACCATATCATCCTTTGGTACCTCCTCATCTGCTTTAACCTCTTCTTGAGGTACATTGCTTTCGGCGGTTTCTGTTAGTGATTGTGATGGTGGTGGTTGTTGTATTGTGTCTTCTTGAGGATGCTCGGCTTTGGAGTTGTCAGCCAGAAAATCATCCATTTCATCGTCATCAAAAAAACTGAAATCGGCATCTGTGATTCCTTTGGTCCCAAAGTCTTTATCGTTCATCACGCCAAAAAGCTCGTCATCATCATTAGTGTCGTAAAGACCAGATCCAACTTCGAATGCCTTAATATCTTGGAGAGAAGCCTTGCTACCTGGACCTCCGCCCATATATTCCTGTTGTTTTACAGAACCTTCCGCTGCCGAGGTGTGCGATAATCCTATATCCTGGCCATCAGCTCCAAGAACATCGGAGCCCGTTGGTACGATGCCCGATGCTAAAGCTCCATCTGGCGGCGTTGGGTAGACAGCGCTTGCACTTTGTAGATCTGGATAGTGGACCATCCGAGCAAGGCTCTCAATTTTTTCCGGAATTTCGGATTTTGATGCTGAAAGTACTTTATTTTGACTCGTTTCTTGAGCCCCAGAAGCTATATTCGTAGACTTTTCATGTCGGGATGTAGCCGTTTCTAGCCAATTCTCGGCGAAATGCAATGGATCTTCGGTTTCAGCCATTGGATCAAAGAGCTTTTCGGAAGTAAAGGTCGTAGAAACTTTATTTCTCCTGAAACAGTACTTAGAGGGCCAAAGAATTCGCTTCAAAGGAGATAACGATTGACCGTCATCCATTTGACGTAGGTGCTCAGCTGCAAGTCGCGCATAAAAGGGCTCTGAAACTTCTACTTCGACCCAATGTTCATCTTCGGAAGAATCGACGGGAAGTCCAATATTGCCTATCCATTCCAAGACTGTCGCCTTCCAAACTCTTTGTTTTGCTTCTGTAATTTGGCGTGCAGCGGCATCATTTTTCGCCTGTTTGGGAGCAAAGGCTGTTGAGAGCGTCGTATCGGCAGTGATCAATCTACCGACTGTTCCGTTAGGAGCGAGCCAAATATCCGTATTGGGCTGAACATCGGCCGGACTAATCTTGGTTAAACCAGGCCCTCCTAGGCGTGAGATGCCCTCTTGATAGACAGTATGCAGGGCCACGACAATTTTTCCAGCCGGAGCAAGTTCGATTCGTAGGGTAGTCAGAGCGGGTACTGAATCCACATCATCATTGACTATTATCGGATTATCATAGAAACTCCGCTCAATAGCCGTGAAAAAGGTCCGAGCGCCCAGAGGGATCGCATTTTGACGCTTGATGAGTTGAAGTCCAATGGCCCCAGCAACAGCTGTCATGAGGGAAGCATAGATAGCCATAGAGTTACTGTATGCATCGCCAGATCTGGGTCCGCTCGGACCTGGGCCTGGTGCTCTGGGCTGCCCAGGTGCCCCTCCAGCTGGCGTTGATACATCAGCAGAGAGGGATCTAATGAGATCTGTAGCGGTGATACTTCCCGAAGCAGAGACTTTTATCCAGAGGTCAGTGGTTTGTATTTACATTATATTTTAAGATTCAAACTCACCTTTCAGTGATGAGGCTCCAACGGTCAACTTCGATGAGTCCCGGGTAAGCGGAAGCAAGCTCTCGAAGCCCGGAGTCGGCGAGAATATCCACAGACCAAGGCGTCGAGGATAACAAGAAACCAAGCAGTCTAAGTTTCTTAATTGGATTTCTAAATCTTTTAGCCTGCTTAAGTGTCGAAGAATGTTGTAGCCGTTGGTTGGGGCAATTTCTGAAGATGGATTGCCAATGGCGGCTTCTTCAGTATATATTCTCCAATATATTACAGAGAAACCGTTCTGCGCGATATTAGTTGTAGAATAGTATTGAATGAGACATTGCACTTACAATGGCACTGATGTTGGTGATGGCATCGCCGGGAAAGTCCATTATCATCGCAAGAAAGGCTCCCTCGCCAAACAAACCAGGCTACCCACTAAGTAGAAAAGAAGAACGTCTGAGCCGTATACGATCGCATTTCCAGCGACGTAACTGGCGCAAATCATTGGAAAAAGGGGCAATGCAATAGGAGTCAGAGGGGTTGATTTTTCCAACCGTAAACGAAATGCTTTAGTTCTCAGCGCACCGGGCAAGCGTCTCCATATTTAGTATTTTCGGGGGGAGAATGGCATAGGAATGGCTTCGACTTGATCCACAGATGTACTGTCACCATTGAGCAGGCATAACAGCGATGAGCGATGAAAAGGAGGCGCTGGATGTGTTCAGACTGACAGTTTTGCGTGCATGTCCGACTGCTCGAGGATCATCGGAAGGCAAGAACGCACCCAATCAGCTTTATCTGGAAACTCGGGGGAGCGCTAATCACGTGGAGAAGTCTTGGCGTGTCGTTTATCGGGCCCTACTTTTTTTTTCTTTTATCTTCATGTTATCTCCGTCCGAGAGCCTCCAAAAAAAATAAAAACTTCGTTTTGAACAGCTTATTGTCTCGCAACGACATCCGGAGGGAGGAGGTCTGGGTCGCCAAAATGAAAATTTCAACCCAGTCTTCTGTTCCGGTATATACCATCTCCGGCTCTTCAACCGCAAGACCTCTTCCAGAATGGCTCGCCAGGCGGAGAAAGCGCAGTCTGAAAAACGACCCGGAATTCGCCAATCGAGTGGAATTACTGCAGGATTTTGAATTCGAAGAAGCAAGTCAATGCATTCGTGTGAGCGAGGATGGACAATGGGTTATGAGCACAGGTGTGCCTTTTTTCTTAAGACTTGAGATTTTCATCTTCGATCAATCGTAACTGAAGAGTTTTCCTCTAGGAACATACAAACCGCAAATTCACACCCACTATTTGCCTCATCTGTCATTATCCTTCGCTCGCCATACAATCTCGCTAAACACTACTTTCCTTTTGCTTTCTACTGATTACTCGAAATCCCTACATCTGCAGGCAGACAGGTCCCTCGAGTTTCACACACCATCAGGATGCCACTACACCACGAGACTCCCGCGTTATGGGCGGGATCTGGTTTATGATAGACAAGCAACCGAGGCCCTTGTCCCTGCCGTAGGTGTCAACCAGGATGGGCTTGGTGAGGTCTTTCGATTGAATCTAGAAGCCGGTCGCTACATGCGCAGCTACGAAGTCGACGTTGGTGGAGACGATTTCACATCTACCGGTGGCGGCGCGCTACAGGGCGGTATCAACACTGGTGCAGTTAACACAGGCGCTATTGCTGAAGAAAGTCACAACCTTCTTGCTTTCGGGACGTCGATTGGCACAGTAGAACTATGGGATTCTAGGGCTCGAGGTCGGGCTGGGATTTTGTTGCCACCATCGCAGTCGCAACCGGGAGAAGCACGACATGAGATTACCGCACTGGAGTTTCACAAATCCGGCCTTACGTTAGGGACAGGATCGTCAAATGGTCTCATTCACTTGTACGACTTGCGATCGCCGGTTCCGTTCCTAAAGAAGGACCAGGGCTACGGATATCCTGTACACACGCTAAAGTTCCTCCAATCATCCTCAAGCACGCGCGATCAGACAGTGGAGCCCAAGATAATGTCTTCTGATAAGAGGATTATTAAAATCTGGGACCCTCGAAATGGGTCGCCATGGACCTCAGTAGAGCCGGCGGTGGATATCAACAGCGTCGCCTGGTGCCCAGACAGCGGAATGATATTAACAGCGAATGAAGGCAGACAACAGCACGCATTTTTCATTCCTCAGCTCGGGCCGGCACCTAAATGGTGCTCCTTCCTGGACAATCTCGTGGAGGAGATGGCTGAAGATCCTAACGATCCTCAGGCCTTCACAGGCGGCCAGGCATCTTCAGTTTACGACAATTACAAATTCTTAACAGTGCCTCAACTGCGAACATTGAACCTTGAGCATCTCATTGGCAGGACAAACTTGCTGCGACCATACATGCACGGTTATTTTGTTGCTCAACGCCTGTATGAGGAGGCTCGTTTGATCACAAACCCGTATATCTGGGAGGAAGAGCGTGCCAAGAGAGTCAAAGAAAAGATTGACCAAGAAAGAGAAAGCCGTATCCGAGGCAAGAAGAAGGTTGCAGTCAAAGTTAACAGGAAACTGGCCGAGAAACTTCTCGAGAAGGCAGAAAAGGCAGAGAGACGTAATGCCAAACGTGTCTTGGAACAAGGAGGCGATGAAACAATGGCTGAACCAACAGCCGATGGAGAACGTAAGGGATTACTGGGTGACAGTCGTTTCCAGAAACTTTTCGAAGATGAGGAATTCGCTGTGGACGAAACCTCGTTCGAATTCCAAATGCTCAACCCTAGCACTACTGTTGAGAAACCTAACAAGAAGGAGCGTGGTTTGACGGCAGTAGAGCAAGAAGAGGTGGATGAACTTCCAGGTTCTAGCAGTGACGAGGACGACGATTCCGAGAACGACCAAGGCAAAGAAGCATCCAAACCAACAGAGGAAATCTCATATAAACGCAGCAGGAAACCTTACACAAAGATGCAAGTGTCATCCTCGGCAGGAACGACCACAAAAGGAAAAGCAGGCGGCACAGGCCGAGACCGATCCTTTGGGTCACTTGCACAGAAGATGGGCAACAGGATTGGCAAGGATAGGAAGCCAATGCAGCGTGGTGTGGTTGGTGAAAAGGAAGTAACTTTTGCTCCGACATCGTCTTCCTCAAGATTCAAATCACAACAACAGCCCCGATTCGATTCTGGAGATTCAGGTGCTGGCTACAGAAATAAGGCACGTCGAAGTGCATCAGGCAATACATTCCGTCGGATGTGAAATTGGGAATAAACGAAATATTCCTAACTCTGCTTTCTCCACACGCTACAGACGAAAGTAACGAGGAGACCCCATCATATAACCCTGATACGGCCGACGGGAATAGGCCCAGGAACGAGACGTCCCGCTGTGTCGTGTTCTGGAAACCGAGGCTACACAGACCTGAGAGGAGTCGACCAGTATATTAGCTCTCTCAAAAGTGGCTGAAGAAGACTTATTGTGGGCTTTGTATCACCACCCCAATTGGCGTACTGGAGATTGATGTTTAAAAAAAGTTACATAATTATCAGATAGAGCCAAGATACCCATCATTTAGGTTCTTTGCATGCATTAAAAATGAAATGATATGATATTACTGATGCTATACCAACGTTTTCTTTGTAGAGATAGGCGGATTGCGTGCCCTAGGCAGCAAAGATTGCTCTTTTACTCACTCGACAGAGTGGTATCGAAGCTTGTACAGTCCTCTGCGCGGATATTTATTGTTGCCTGGTTGGCCAACAACGTCTAAAAATGGCTAGTTGTAATTGAGGTATAAACTTGTAAAGCCATGTGGGTGGACTTTACAAAATAACAACAAAGAATGCTAATTTTCCTATCAATTTTAGCTGCTTGATAGGCAGCTGAATTGCGGGCAGGAACTTTTCCAAAAAGGGAAGCCCTTAGTAGGCCCCTCTTTCCTCTAGCTTCGCCCTACCACTAACCTTGCACTCTGCCCAGCCCATTATACATCTTGTTCGTACCAATATAGTTGGTTGATAAAAAAACGAAAGCAAAAAATGAAGCGACCATACAATGGCCCGCTCGATGACAAGTTTGAAAACTTGGTCAAAGAAACACTAGATCTATGGCACGTGCCTGGCGTAAGCGTCGGTATTATTGATGGGGATAAGACGTGGTCCAAGGTACGTATGATAACAAAAGTAAATCTTGCAAAAGTGAACTGGAAATACTAACAAATGGAATCAGGGCTATGGCATTGCAGCATTCCCATCAACGCCAGTGACCCCATCAACGCTCTTCTACACCGGCAGCACTACCAAGGCATTCACCGTGGCAGTCATGTCGACCTTAGTAGAGGACAACGAGAACTACCCCCAAGTCCAATGGGATACACCCATCAGCCATTTAATCCGGGATGACTTTGTCTTGTCAAATGAGCATAGTACCCAGCATATCACCATTGAGGATGCCCTATCTCATCGCACGGGCTTGCCCAGTCATGACAAATCCTATAGCAAGAATATGCCTATTCGAGACGTCGTCCGCTCTTTACGTGACCTCCCTTTGACTGCCGAGCCTCGAGTCAAGTACCAATATTGCAATCTCATGTATATCGTTGCTAGTCACATTATCGAGACGCTCACAGGCAAACGGCTGGGCGACTTGCTGACCAATCTCATCTGGAAGCCATTGGGGATGACATCCACCTTTTCCAGCCTGGAAGATGCTAAAGGTGCCATGGAAAAAGACCTTGCGCGTGGATACTATTTTGCTGATGGAGGGTATCACGAAGTTGAATGGATGCAACTCGAAACAACCGCTGGTGCAGGTTGCACAATCTCTAATGTGCAGGATTATGTCAAATGGGCGCAAGCCCTTCTTAAGCAGGCGAAGCCTCTATCACCATCAACATATAAAGAGATATGGCGGCCGTGTATGCTGATGCCACCCGACTCCGAGTCACCATTTACAGGTCCCCGTGCCTATGCACTCGGCTGGAGAATTGGTGTATACCGTGGGCTCCAATTTTTTGAACACACCGGTGGCATGAATGCATTTGGAGCTCAATTTATTATCTTCCCAGATATTGATTATGCTGTGATAGCCTTGGCGAATACACCAGGGACGTCAAACTATTCTGAACAGACTCTGGTTTTCCATCTTATTGATGAGAAACTTGGCATACCATTGGAGAAGAGATTCAACTGGAACAAGAAGTATGCCCCTTTTGCTTTTATTTTCCCTCGCGAACCAAGGATACTAACTTTCTTTTCCTTATAGAAACTTGGCCACTATAGAGACAGAGAGAACAAAGGTCAAGGATGCAGCGCAACTGTTCTATCCATCACTGCCATCTCCTGCTCTTCCTACCACTGTGTCCCTGGCCGAATATGCTGGTACTTACTGGCATCCTGCTTACCAGAATGTCACCGTCTATCTGGACGAATCTGGGTCGTTGCTCCGCGCCGATCGGGCAGAAAGTTACTGGCCGGAATATATGACTTTTGAGCATGTCAGTGGAGATTACTTTGTAGTGAAATCAAGGCATGTTGAGGATTTTGGTGCGTTGTACCCGGACGTTTATCCGGCAGAGTTCAAGGTAGGCGTTGATGGCAAGGTGTGCGAACTTGCTATAGGATGGGAGAAGGGTATGGGGGAGGAGAAGATTTTGTTAAAACGCAGGGAGAACGTGTAATAAGTCAGAGAAAGATGGAAAATGCAGAAATGGATGTATATAATAAATATATGTATATTTTTTGCTTCTGTATAGGTATCAAAAACTATCAACCGCCCCGAATTTGGCTCATTCGTTCATTCATTCTCTTTTCCCAAAAAAGAAACAATTAAAAAGAATAAAACATAAATAAATAAGCAAAAAAGGCAAAAAGTGGGACAGAAAACCCCCATAACCAAAAACGAGACCACACCCAAAACACCAAAACCCAAGATGCAAAAGATCTCAAAATGCGGGAAACAGAAGTAAGTGCAAAGAAAAACGGTGAAACAAGTAATTGCAAATATTGAAACGTAGTAAAGGGGGAGACGAAACGCTGAAAGCATATTATAACGTTGGGTAAAGTCCAAAGATGAGGTACGCAGTACCCAATTCAGTCTCGAGACAGTCGATATCAATATATATATGTATAGCTCTTGACGTATAATGGGGGAGAGCAAGATCGATGCTAGATCGAAGTGAATGGAGATTTGTATAGAAAAAAGAAAAGAAAAGAAAGGCAAAGGAAAACAATGTATCCAAATTCTCAGCTGTCGACTGGTCTCTTATAAAGTGAATCATGATGATTGGAGAATAGCTTTGCAGCGGCTCATTCCGAGTTTATATGCGCGATGTTATTGAAGGTTCGTTCCTAGGAGCGAGTTTCTTTCGAGTGGTAGTGTGTAGTTTCTAATGACATCTGTAAGCTTCATAGAATTCGGTGAAGGATGTGCGAATCCGTGATTTCGCGTCTGTTATTTTGGGACCATAAAGGTCGTGAAACGCGGGATTTTATCCGCTGCGTTGACTCTGGATCCCGAGAGTCGGGCGTCAACACTGGGACAGTTTTCTCACGTAGAGTGGTCCAAGTAGCCGGCAGTAATTGGGAAATGTCATCACAGCCTTCTTATTGCCATGGATGAAAGCTCGGCATACCAGCGCCTCGTCGTCCGCTACCCCTTCTGGAACCTCCGGCGGCCGCCCCTGAATCCCCACCAACACTGCTTCGTCTACCTTCTTCAAGACTCCGCCGTGAGGCACCGAAGTCGCTCATTGCAAAAAGCAGTGGCTCGTCTTCGTCAAAGGCCGTTGCATGCTGGACTAGGGAGCGACCGGAGCCGGAGCGACGGCTAGTTCCACGTAGTGACGTGACGCTATTACTTCCGCTTGCGCTGCCCTCGCGCTCTCGTTCTCGCTCTGTCAGATGTGCTGGTATTGCACTGCCGCGTGGGAAACTGCTAGATGTGGAACTGTGAGATTGCGGCCCTCCAGAGGATCCTCGTCCTCGGCTGTGCGAGAATCGAGCTTGGTAGGGGTGGTTTGATGATGTCGATGTGGCGGCAGCACTGGATCCAAATCCTCCGCGCTGCGTGTTGAATTCGCGGAAAGGAAACGATGCCTGTAGAGCAGAATTACCGGTGTCATCCGATGGTTGCGTCACGCCCGTAGTTTGCTGTTCGGCATTCGCATCCATAACCTCGTACTCTTGTTGACGCATCCGAGAGCTTAGGCTTAGATGAGCTCTATCTTCAGCCCCTAGAGAGAGGCTTCGCATTCCAAAAGGAAATATTTCTTCGTCATCACCACCACCATTACCACCGGTACTAATCCGACGATTTCCAGCAGCAGAGCTTGAACGTCGGTAGACGGGTGCGCAAGAGCCAGGAGATGTAGGAATATCAATAACATTGGCACCCGGTTGAGTGGGACGATATGTTGTTTCATCATTGGGATTTACTTCGGGCTGGAAATGTTGCTCGACATCGGGCTGACGAGGAGAAGGTTCTCGCTCCCTATCGTAGGTCACAATATTATTGGAACTTAATCGGGAGCGTATCGCGGGGGTATGAGGTGTATGAGGAGAGATAGGCTTCCCAGGAGACGAAGCTGTGGATATTGACGTCCCAGCAACCATTGGCGGAACACTGGATAATTGTCGACTTGATGAACTAGAGGAACGGTGGAGAAGGAATGAGGATGACATTGAGTCAGAAAGAGCAGCGTTGGTATCACGCATCCTTTGGAACCGAGTCAACGCGGCAGACGTCCTGCGGGTTGCAGCATCGACTGCAGCTGCTTTGACGGGGTTTAGAAGATCTTTCTTCAAGTCAAGCATCTTAAGGAAGTCGGATATATTCTCATCGTCCGTGTGTAGAGAGTCACCGCTGGCAGCGCTGGGATCTGCGAGTATTCCGGAGCCAGGCGGTGCACCGGATGATGTTGCGCTTGCTTTGCCGCTTGAAATATTATCTTCTTCAATACGTGCCGTGCCACCAGATGATAGTCTGCCACGCCGATGACTAAAAGAGCTGCTGTATCTTGAAATAGGAGCAGGTTTCGGGGATCCTGAAGCGGATGATGGTATTGCTTGTTCAAGACCTGACTTGCGTCCTGCTGAGGCCGGCACTGTCGGCGGTGGCATAGCTCGAGACTCATCTAGACTTGATGCTATCACTGTTCGACCGGAACCCGATCGCGGAGATGCACCGAGGGGAGGGTCGACGAGTGATGGCGATGCCGACAATGGCGGAGCTTTAAAGGGTTGTATTGAAATAGAGGGGCGTCTGGCCATGTGGCCGGTGCTTTCACCAGCCAGACGACCTACTGGCCCTACCTTGGCAGCAGATAGCAATTTTCGCGGAGGGGAAGACGCTGAGGATGGAGAAGTGCTTCCTAAGTTTCGTGCAGCTCGCAACGTTGATATGGGACTTGCACCAGTTGTTGGGCCTACTTGGTGGAACGTTGAGAGACTGCCGTAGGCCTGAGAACGATCGGGATCTAAACCTCTTCGCCCTGAGGGAAGGGAGCCTGATTCTTGGGCAAGCGGTTTGCTTGGTTCTTCGGAAGGTAATGAGGGTAAGAAATAATTGTCATCAGCGCCCATGAAGCGTGAACTGAGGAGTGATTCCGAATCATCGACGCGGAATTCAACATTAAGGCGGTAGGTTACTTGAACTGAGAAGGGCCCGGCTGGCGAATCGGTGGTACCAAAGGAATACGTATCCACGACTTTGTCAACCCCTGATTGTAAAGAGAGTGTTAGGCTGTCATTAGTCGAACTTAGGTCAGCCTCACGGGCTTCACGGATGCGATATCTGATCTTCAGAGCAGGATTTGTGCGCATGATTCCAGCACGTTTGACGATCTTCCAAGCCGGCAATAATCTTGCATACGCATGTAGGGACCGAAACAAGACAATGCTTTTCTTGTAAACCGTAGGCAAAATAGAACCCAGATCAGGGGGCGGCTTTGTTGAAGACTCGCCCAGCTCAACCTTCCATCTTTCTAGAACAACTTCCTTTGGTCTGGCCCTCACTGAGGAATTCTGCGAGGTTGCCAATGCTCCCACCACATCCCAACGCTTTCCATTTTCATCTATGAGAACAAGAGTTTGACTATTTGTCAAGGACTTTGCATCAAGAAACGTCTCAATTATCATGGGTGGCGGTCGATTATCGATAGCATCGCAAGTCCTCCATTTCCGAATGCTGTCCCGGTATTCATCGGTTTCGTCTAGATCCACATTGAACTGATGTGATGAAAAGAAAGTGAAAGTTAGTCCACCCGTCAATTTAGCCTTTTAAGGCGCCAGGGTGCTTTAACTTACCCAACGGTTCACTCTTGGTGTCTCAGATCCTTTGACGAAGGTTGGAGGAAGATCGGCTCTCGCGTGGAGGATAATCAGCGCAGCTTTGGTGTGATAGTTCTAGATGAGCACCACTGGTCAGCAATCGCACAAGAAAACAAATTTATCAATGTGCACGCAAAAAGAAACGAACCGATATAATCTGGTTGAGCTTCGCCATAGCTTCCTTCCCGGGAGCGGCGGTGTCGGTTCCTGCATCTATTCCTAGGCCTCTTGTTGTGTCCGAAGGCTGGCCGGAGGGCTGCCGGTCGTCATCTTGATCTCTCGCACCATCACCTCTTCCCGAGCTTGGCGACGATACGCTTGGTTGTCGTGCCGGAAACGGTGATCGTGGATGTTGATGCATTTTCTGTGATAAAGCTGGTGATGGACAGTGCCGATAGGGTGTAGTAGAATCGAAATGGGTCGGTTTACCCACGACGTCAGACACTGGATATGGAGGATATTAAGAGCCAAAACGGTTATCAAGCAGGGTAAAGGAGAAGTGAGGTCTGGGGAAAAGTGGCCATGCTCCCTGGGGTGGTGGATAGCAGAATGCGGCTTTTGTTTCCTAAGACAGGGAAGTCCAGACTTTTGAGATGGCACACAAAGAGAGAGGACAAGACGAAAAACGTTAATCTATATAGTGCATAAAGCAGACATCGTAACAGGCTGGTCATTCAGGCAACAATCAGAAGGGCGAGTTGTTAGTCGTAGATAGCCTCACAAGAGCTTCTCCGCATCAAGAGCTGCGGACCCAATCACGGGAGGGCAAGAACAGTGCCTCCTCACAACGTGAGAAACGGCACAGTTCAGAAATCCATGTCGGGGAAAGAAAAGGGAAATAAGGCCGGGTCAGGGAAAGGAAAGCCGAGATGAAAGGGTCTCTCTGGGGGAGAAGAAAGAGAGGAGAGGAATATGCCTTGAGATAAGAGAGGGTAGGGTAGGTAGTCAGGGAGATGGCACTAGCCTGCTGGGGCCTCTTGGATGGGGACCGCAACCTGTGACGCACACTGGTGACTCGACGCAGGCGCGGGCGGTCAAGTGGCTTCCCGAATAAGCTATGCTCACTAAGGCGCTAGAGCCTAGCTGGCCCACTGATTTCCTCAGCCTGCCACAGTGCTTGGGCGGGCTTGCTTCTACACAATCACAATCACAATCATCGGTGTCGTGTGCGTTTTCAAGAAATGCTACCGCAATCGTGGACAAGGATGTATACTACTCAGCAGGAAAAGAGGCGAACAGTCTGCTGCTGCACGGACGGAGAATCATGTTACAAGTGCGAACCGGTAATCTATTATCGATATCGTAATATTGCGCAAGGCTGATTGAATGGGAGTACCCGGTAAGGCAGCGTCCCGTACTGGACTTACGCGCCTTGGCTGGGGCAGATCGCATAAATACCTGGATACCCGTACACCTCATACACATGCAGCCAACGCTCCTGCCTGCTCCTCGTAACAATACATACGCAGGTAACCAATTCGCACAAACGGATTGACTGCTTCCTCAATTGACTACCTATCACGTGAACCATCCTCCAACTAACGTTTTTATTGCTAACCTGACTAGCTAGTCACCTAAGGTCCCTAGTTCATCTTCTCGGCGCCAAACGAAGGTTGCTCCGTGACACTTGGATTCGATAGATAGCGAACTAGAACATGTCCTGTGAACTTCCAAGGTTTGCGACGTACCCATCACCCATGTCCACGATGTGCAGGTCCAGCCTGCCCTGCATGCAGAGGCCCATCGTCCTATTAGGCAGATGCCCAGTTCGTTCTAAAGCTTCCGACTGGACGCCCCGGGTTCTGAGTCGAGACAGTTTACTGCATAATGGGCGTTTGTCACCACATGAAGGAGGACAGAATTAGGACGGATTGATTGATCACAGTTCTCATGGAAAGGCACTACGATCCACCCGGCATCAATGCCTCACGTAGTTGATGATGGCGTTATCTGTGAAACAAGCGGCATCTTCGTTGTCGTTGAATGTTTGGTGCCAGGTGTACTATTATTAGTTAGGTAGTAGTCGACTATAGAGGTGGACGATTTTAGCTGCATCGCGATTGCTTCAGAGGGAATGGCGGTCATCCTTGGCCTGTTGCTTAGCAT
This sequence comes from Talaromyces albobiverticillius, assembly GCA_023721895.2. NCBI lineage: Eukaryota > Fungi > Ascomycota > Eurotiomycetes > Eurotiales > Trichocomaceae > Talaromyces > Talaromyces albobiverticillius. Next base: position 2,810,786 of record JAMBUR020000001.1, on the reverse strand, counting down.
GTGTCGCCGGCGATTTTCAGACGAGAGCGGTCAATCAAGGTTCATCTTGCATAACAAAGCGCATACAACCTTTGAGGCCTTTGGCACATTCACGTTGGAGCCATATTCCCAGCTCGACAATGATCGTAGCTCACCATGTCGCCCTTCTGGTGTCAACTCCAGGCTGGATGCCGAGACAATGCCATGGTATCTGTGCCATGAATCTGGCAGGTGGTAACTAATGATCGGATCGCATCGAGGGGTGTGGCTGCCGTGATTGGCTGCCCGCGATCCCGATAGCTTCCTTCCCCCAATTGTCCTCTGATCGCCAGTCCCTGCATCATCCATCGCTTAAGACGAGCAAGTCCCGACCAGAAGTATCATTCGCATCGCTTTCTCAAACCGTTTCATCCGACTCATCCACCACCGTTCACTCGAACCCGACCCGAAACCGCGTTGACTCAAGATTTATCTACGTGTCTCTATCTGTCGCCGATAGCTGTATCGCCACCCCACATTTTCAAAGTCGAATTTGATATACTCAAAACTACCATACGCGTCGCATCCTTACGGTTTCTCAGCTCCCTTTCGTCCCTTCAGAAATCTTCTGGCGGCCGCCGAGCTCCTTTAAATACGCCGTGGTCCCGTGTGATCACAGCGAGGAATTTGCTCCGAGGCTGATTAAGATTTCTGCCATCTTTCGATTCAGTGGCACATGAGTAGCACGCTTTTGAAGTATTTTCTCCAGGATGATGTGGACAGTTTCAAGCGTTTGCTGGCAAACGTCAGCAATGCGCCGGCTGGCCAGCGTTCGGCGGGAGGAAACATCACACCGAAGATAGGAGGAAGTCCATCATATGGCTCGTCACCAAGCAACGTGTTGCGCAACAAAAAGGCCATCGGAACATCCCCGGCTGCTTCACTTACCGATCGCGGAGGATACTTACGAGGAAATCCAAGTGTCTGGTCCCGTACGCAAGTGAATGCCCGCGACCAACACGGACGCACTCTCCTCCATCATGTCGCTTCATCCCCGAAACCGACCGCTATTGATTTCGCGAATGCCTTGTTAGACCTACCGTTCGTTGATATATACGCGCAGGATCTAGAGAGCGGATGGACAGCACTACACAGAGCTTTATATTCTGGAAATGTAGCTATTGCGCATGCTCTGATGCAGAGGGACCTTCGAGGTGCTATCGATTTCAGTGCACTCAGCAATGCTCAGCATTCGTGTGGAAGCTTGATAAAGATCAAAGACCGCGAAGGGAACAGTCCTTTTGATATTTATGGTGCGACCATCATTGGCCGCGATATCAAGCAAATCGTGACTCTAGACGGAGCGTCAGTGGATTCGCTAGCAAGCGATAACGACCCTTCGTCTGCTGAAAACTCTGTTTATGGAGGTGATATCTCGGAAGACGGAGTTTTTTCAAAAGCACAATTGAAGCCCCGGGTCAACCTGCATGCCGACGAGGTGTTCACATTTGGTAGCAACAAGAACATAAATCTTGGTCTAGGGGATGAGGATGATCGACATTTCCCAGAAAGAATTTCCCTCAGTCGTCCAGATCATTTGCTTCAACGCTTTTTTGAAGAACGAGAAGATTCTTGTGCCCATCAAGGACAACATGTGGAGCACCAAGAGAATCTTCCCACGTTGATAGCATTAAAACCCTTCTCAATCCAAGATGTTTATATGTCCAAACTGCACACCGCAGTTTTGACAAACGACCCTGAATCAAATCTTTTCATGACAGGTTTTGGACCTGGTGGTCGACTGGGTACGGGTGATGAAGCCACCAGATTTCATTTCGTTTGCATTGAGACAGGAGGGCTCGTCGGGAAAAAGGTAGTATCACTTGCCCTTGGCCAGGATCATTCGATCGCTATTTCGGAGCAAGGTGAGGTCTTCACTTGGGGGAGTAACAAATACGGCCAGTTGGGTTACAACCTGCCGCGGGCAAACAATAGGAGAGAGACACCAATCCAAAGTACTCCGCGGCAGGTCTTCAACCCTTTCAAACGTGAAGTTATACTTGGGGCTGCTGCCTCTGCGATTCATTCCGTTGTTTTCAGCGCTTCGGGTCTCTATACCTTTGGGAAAAATGAAGGTCAACTTGGTTTAGTTGATTCCGATGCTCGCTCCCTCGAAACCCAGGTTACTCCTCGGCGTGTTGGGGTATCTCTATTCAATTCTCCTATCCGTATGGTCTCAGCTATTGACAGGGCTACCGCTGTCCTTCTTGAGACTAGCGAGACTTGGGTTTTCACTCATTATGGCTATTCCAGAGTTGTTTTCCCTCTGGATTTTAGTTCATATTTTATCAAAGAAAGTTTCCTGGCGACCAGGTACGGTAACACGGCCAATCGCATTACTAAGATCACCGCTGGTGGGAATACTATCTGTGCGCTGTCTACTTTCGGAGAGGTCTATAGCGTCCAAGTGAACAGTAGACCTGATAACACTTCCATTACTTCTTCAACTACCAATCCCGCGAAGATTCGAAATTCTCTTTCGACACCAGAGCGAATTTGGTCTGTAAGGAAGTCTCACATGGCCGCGTATGATGTTGATGTTGGACAGGATGGTTCTATCATTATTTGCACAACCTCTGGATCGGCGTGGAGAAAAGAAAAGAGAACTAAAATTAAAGATGTTAGCTCGAAAGACTACAAATTCGTGCGCATATCAGGTCTTTCAAGAGTTACTGCAGTCAGGAGCAACGCATTTGGTGCGTTTGCCGCCGTCCAGAGAGACTGTGATGTCACGAAGAAGCAAATTATTGTTTCTCCGTCCTCCCTTTGGAATGACCTTTTCCAACTCTTACCGGTAAAGTCTCTGTCGGATACAGTGGAGACTGATGTGACAGGCGACCCGACTACTGTCAGATACCAAATAGCCAAGATGAAGATGGCAATTATGTCCTCGCCTGATATCGAATCCCAAATTCAGCGTATTATACAAAGCAGCGATATGGATAAACTAGGACATGTCGTTTGGTTGAAAACTACTGTATCCGATGTGCGACTCCCTGTTCACGAGTTCATTCTAGCTGGTCGCAGCCTCGTCGTGCGAACAGCATTTGTCGAATTTCGACGAACAAATCATTTTTCCATTCCTGACTTTATGACTATTGGATTGGCCGAGAACGGCAATCTTCAGATGCTCCTGCAAGGATTTGATTTTCTTTCGCTGTTTAATCTTGTCGTATTCCTTTACACCGATGATGTGCTGGATGTATGGCGTGATGTAAAGCATGACTCAGTCAATGCCTACCGGTATCGACAGATTCGTACTGAGATTATGCGCATTGCCACAACTTTAGATATCCGGCCTCTGGAGCGAGCTGCGAGAGTCATGGGAGAACCATCTCGGACACTGAATCAAGACATGGCGAAAGCCTTGAATGACCCGACGTTTCTTGAAAGTAGTGATGTTACGATACGATTAAAGGATGCCACAACTCGAGCACACAGCCAGGTTCTCTGTCAGAGATGTCCTTTTTTCCATGCTCTTTTCTACGGTCGATCTGGTGGAAGATGGCTCGATTCAAGACGCCAGGATGAAGCAATCACTGTGGATCTTCAGGATATGGATCCTCATGTCTTTGACTTTGTCCTTCGTAATCTATATGGGGATACAGAAGATGAACTTTTTGAGGACGTGAGATACGACAATCTCGATGACTTTATTGACCTGGTTCTTGACGTAATGTTCGCTGCAAACGAGCTCATGGTCGATCGGCTAGCTCAAGTTTGCCAGAAAATGCTAGGGCAATTCGGTGAGCATTTGAAGATGCTTTGAGCTCTATGAATTGATTGATTACTTACTATTTACTAGTGAATACTCGTAATGTTTGTCAACTGCTTAATGCCGTTGCGCCGTGTACGGTCACGGAGTTCAAGGAAGCTGCATTGGAGTATATCTGTCTTAATCTCGAGGCGTTGCTCGAAAATAGGTAAGTCCCCTTTTCCGTGAATTGCTTTCTTCATCTAATGAATATGAAGGCTACTCGATGATTTGGAAGAGGACTTGATGGACGAGTTAGACGAGATATGTCAAGAAAATCAGCTTGCACGATATCCCGTCTCTCGTGGTCGCAATTCAGAGGAATTTTTATTTGAAAGATACCCGGAATTGGTCGCCAGTTTTGAAACTGATAAGCAGAGGAGAATCGACTCAATGCGTCTAAGCTCACGCCGTGACCAAGACGAGTTATATGACGAGAAGATACGAACAGGAGCGGTTGACAAGGCCACACCATCACCATCTGTCCGTAAAGCGAAGATCCCCCAGTCTGGTGACCCGAGATCTTTTGGAGGCAGTCCCATACTGAAAGCGCGACAATCTATCAATGACCTCATGTTTCAAATGGATGATGAAACTGCTGTGTCGCCGAGCCCAGTTCGTAGAGGCAAGGCACCTATGACCAGCTCGCCTGCCGATGATCTAGGTGCTCTTTCACAACCCTCAATTCTTCCATTATCTTTAAGCCAGGGAGATTCTTTGGGTGAATCAAGCTTTCTGGAGGATAGAATCGGGTCTTTGGAACGTGGCCTGACGGGACATTCTACATCTACTACGCCAACGATACAACCGGACTCTCCCACTCCGTCGAGTTTAAGGGGAGCCCCGTGGGTGTCCCCTGTCGTTTCAGGTGATAAGCGGAACCTCAGAGATATAATGGCTGAGACTTCGCAATCACGTATCTCGAATCTTACCCTTGGCATGGAAGATCGTCCAAGCAACCAGTCAGGGGCTAGCTTCTCTCAGAAAATTTCACAAAGAGAGCGCAAAAGACTGCAACAACTGCAAGTTCAGGAAAACTTGGTTGCACAGCAAAGAGCGGCCGATGCTCGACTATCGCCGTGGCAAATGGTTGACAAGAAGGCTACTGCAAAGACTCGCGAGAACAGCGTCGAAGACGTCGCAAATATATCAAAGGCAGCACAGAAGCCCGCTATGACGCTGCGCCAAACAGTGGCGGGGGCATCGTCAACCCATCCTGATCCACGACCTGGGCCATCACCAAAAGGTCAAGGCCGAAGTGTCTCGCAGCCTATTCCTGGGCCCTCAACTAGCACAAAACCAATCCCAACAAGGGCAACTCCGGCCATTTCCAAGACAAAGCCATCACCGAGCTTGTCTCCTATCCCAACACAACCAGCTATAAAGTCCATTCGCCATACGCCTCGTCCTGAACGATCTGTTCCTGGCCCTGCAAGTCAGGCTTCTCTAGCTTCGATTCTCGTTCAACAGCAAGCAGAGAAGGACGAGATCCATGAAGCGGCAACTGCCAAGCATAATTTACAAGATATTCAGGCTGAACAAGAATTCCAAGAATGGTGGGATCAAGAAAGCAAACGCGTGATGGAAGCTGAAGCTGCCGCCGCCGCCGTCGCTGCTCAAACGACGAAAGGCCGACAGCATCGTCGTAAGAATCGTGGGCAACAGCAGCAACCATCACAGCGGCAAGCTCAGCAGCAAACCCAGCAACAAACTCAGCAACAACAAGGGGACAACCAACCCCAGCAGCAACAACCACGACAGCAACGGCAGCAGCAGCAGCAACGTGGCTCGGAGAAATCAACCGAACCTCCGCGCTCTCGTGGGAAGCATAGTCATCGTCGGCCTCCCAAGAATGTCCAAACGCCATCTGCTAGCTCCAATCGTGCTGAACCCGTCAATAACCAATAACGAATTTCGAAATCTTGGTTGATTTTGTCATGACTTCTGACACATTCCTTGACATACGTATATATTTCTAACTATTTGACGTTTGTATGATACCGCCTTTTTTTTTCCCATCTAGTAATAGACGTTTTCTTCCCTCTTCTACTAGTTCATGTCTTTTTCTCTTTTTGATAGAAGATAAATAAACCCAAGACAAGAATATATATTGGCGAGCATTTATTAAACATCGTCAGTCTTCTAATATAAGATGTAGATAACTACGTATACGATCTCACTGTGTTGTTTAATCCAATAGAAAAGAAACTCGAAGTATTCATGAATGATGAATACCTAGCTATATGAATATAGTAATAACGATAGACTCGATCCATAATTATAGAACGATGAAAGGCGAGGAGGATAAGAATAGGCATGTATTGTATGTAAGCATTATATTTGACGCCCATTGAACTGACATGCGGACCGAGGGGTCTCAAAAAGTGTGATGATTTATGTATGTCCTTGAAGGGAAGGGGAAAAAAAGAAAGGTATTAATAAGAAGAATGGTAATCCGCTGGAAAAAGAAGTACCCAATTTCAAAACAACGAGGAAGTTGATGTATGCCAAACAACAAGAAGAAAAGATCCTAAATCCGAAGCACCAAAAAAAGAGTCCTTTGCGTGTGCATGTGCGGGTGTGTTATGTACGATTAATCAATAGGGGGGTAGTAATAATGATAATGATAATTCTTCCAACTCAATTATCCAGGACTTGCAACTTCGCCTCTGCTTTCCCACATCCGACGAAGGAGCATTTCTTGTTCAGTGGCAAAGTAGCCTTCACGGTCTCTATTACCAGATGTGCCTTCATCTAAAGGTCCTCCTCCGTTGACAGAGGTAGAAACACTAGACTGGGTGGTGTGTGAATTGTGATTGTCGGGCCGAGTCTCAATTGCTAGACGGTCTGCTGAATCTGAAGAAGGGTCGCTGGTATTATTAGCCGTATCGTCTTGGTCTTGGAAATAAACACGGCCTGGCTTCGATGCCCGTGGGCGGCTATCTGTCGATTCCACAATGATCCCATTATCTTCGGATGCTCCCTTTGCTCTCCTATTATGCGGAGTTTGTAGAAATTGGCCTGTGGTCAACGACGGTGCGGATTTTGAACTTTTTCCAATGAGCCCGCTAGTAGACGAGGAAGAATTCGGCCTCCCTGTTATGTTCCCTAAACGCTGCAGTCGATAAAGACTGTTTTTCGCTGGACTCTGGAAGCGTCGGACCACATGTAATTCCAAAGATATCTTCTCGTATGCTTTGCGAGCATGTTTGGCCTCGCTTTCATGTGTTGTCCCAACTCGAACACTTCCTTTAACTGCTCCTCGACCATTCTCGTATTGTCCATTCCGTGAATGTGAAGCGGCCATGAAAACGGGGTCGATTGTAGCCTGGGGAAGAGCCGGCGATCCCTGCGCATCAGGAGGTGATGTAGTCAAAGCTGCTGTTCGCTGAAGCCATAGCTTCTGTTGTGTTCTAGACGGGGGTCCATCTCCTGGAGGGCGGGGTTGCGGAGAGGTAGCCTTTGCTTTCTTGGTGCGTTCTGGAGACGGTGGCGGTTGAGGATGGTAATGTGGCAGGAAAGAAGACGGTGTATTAGGATCGGAATCTGTTCGTGAAGTAGCATGTGCTCCGGCCTGGGGATTGATGATGAAACGCGACACGCCTCCTTCGATCGACGATGAGGTAGTTTGAGGCGTCGCAAATTGAGCCTGAGATGTTGGCACGGAGCCATGCCGTAGTGCACTGTGGCTAGAAGCAAGGTTCGTCAAAGACTCATTTCGGCGGGCAGTGTCTATTGCAGTTGCCGTACCGACGGCTGATATTGAAGACATTGCGGGCGGTGCCTTGGATATCCGAGATTGACTTAATAAACGATTTGCTATGTCTTCTGGCTCTTGCGTTGGTTGTTCTTCTTGTTGGTCATTTGATGAAACTGATGACGGCCGCTCGTAGTCCGAACCCTCATGGTCAGAGTCCTCGATTCCCTGAGGGATTCCTTGAGGGAGGCTGTTGATGGAAGACTCAGGCAAACTCCTTGACTGCGGTATTTGGGGGTATGGGCGTTTCACGAAAGTTAATGGATCTACCAAAACTTGACTGTTTTCGGCGCTGTCTTTGGCAGAAGCTACAGCAGATCCGCGTCGTGTGCTTTCTGGTGACTGGGTGCTGTCCTCCCACTCTGCCTCGGAATCGGAGTCGCCGACCAGCTGGAATCCCACTGATTTCTTTGGACGTCCCTTTGCTGACTGGGGTCGGTCTGTCACGAGCGACTTCTTGGAAATGATGGCCGATGTATTGCGATGAAGGGACGGCGTGGAGTAGTTTTTGCGCATGGAAGAGGTATGCGGCTTGTGTTCGCCCAGAGAAGTGTTTGTGCCCTCCCAGCGGACATGGGAGCCTGACCCTCGTGGACTTTCAGTCGGTGTAACGGGGGCGGACTTTTTGCGCTGATGATGGCGGGCGCCTGTACCGATCATCGTACTGTCGGTAAGGAAATGCGTGGTTTGAGCATTCTGCAGCCTCTGCAGCTTATTCAGGTTTTTACCGAACGACGGGTTACGTCCGTGAGCACGATGAACAACGTGAGCGCGAGCTTTGGGTGCTGGTGCTTTCTGCTGGGGTTCGAGTGCATCGGTCGCATTGGCCGGGGACGTGCGTGTCGTTATGATCGCGTGGGATGAAACAGAACGGCGGGCCAATCCAGGCCGTTTCACCGGGGAGGAGGTATTATTGCTGTTTAGCGGTGACATGCTGATAGAAATACTAGACCGAGGCGCGCAAGGCACTGATCTTCTTGCTGCACAATTGCCTCCACACTCTCATGAAATAGGCAGTCTCTCGACCATCGATGCCGAGTATTCACCAAAGAAGGAAAAAGCCGTTTCTTTCGGGTTTCTTCGTTCTTTTTTTTTCGTTTGTAGCTGGGGCCAAGCCTTCTCAAAACCGGCGGTGATTCGGCTGCACAGGGTTCATTATTCGATCACTGATGTAGGACGGCGGCTTGGTGCACGGCAATTGGCGGACAACGCGCCGGGGGCTGGGCTCTTTGGGTCTAATGAATGTGGCTGCTGCAAGTCAAGTCATTCGTGCATGCACACCGCATCGACTCCCGAGCGATATTGAAAGATAGCAGGACGAGGAGCAATGGTGATGGATAAAAATACGGTCGATTGAGGTTTGCAAAGGAGAGGAAAGATGTGGGGGGAGAGAGGAAGGTGGCTGAGGTAATCTCTGGGACGGAAAGTTGACGCATCGTCCAGACCCGGCGAGACCCATCACTTGCCCTACGGTACCATAGCCGACGGTTGCAGCTCTTTCTGTTGTACTTACTACTGACCTGGCCATGCCCCAATTCCTGCTTACTGCACTAATAAAGAAGAACGTCTGGATCCAAGGCTTCCAAAAATTAGATAGATAAAAGGCAAGTCGCTAACTTATTGCTGTACTGTACATCAGGCGTCGCCAATTTCCGCTGGTTAAAAGAGAATCAATGAATATTCGATGAGCAAAGGAATAACAGTGTCACGCAGCTACAAGGGTACAAAATCTACTATTATACTCAATGCTGGTTGGTATCATATGCTGCAAAAGGGAATGGGATCGGGAAAAACGAACCGAGGAAGGACGGTGAATTTCAAGTTTATGCGTTCAAAGATCTATTAAACTCTCCTCCACTACCGGTTTTGGAGCAGCGGCATCTGGTAGCTGTGAGTGCAAAGGGTAGGAAGCACCGGCGTGCGCTCCAGGGTACGCTGGGTAAGACCCTTCCACTCCGGTGCCGGGTGGCTGCTGGCCATAAGGTTGCTGATATAGTTGCGGCGGCGGGGGGTATTGGGATGCAGGAGGCTCGTAGTTGGCCTGTTGGGCGGAAACAGGTTCCTGGGGTGGGTAACTCTGATATTGAGGTTCACTATGTCTCTCTAACGCGTGCGGTGAGGCATATGCTGCTGGCGTGCTTGTTGTTTGGGAGAATTGAGAATCTCGCCTGACTAATTGAGGTTGGTGATATGGTGGCTCTGCCTCGCCTTGCGGCGTGGGAGCCACTTGACCGTGCCCTTGGTAGTAGGCACCTGAAGGTCCTGGAGGAATTGTGCTATATTGACCCCCATATGGTTGAACATCGGCTGCTCGTGGTGAATGAACTGGATTGACACTATCCCGATTCCATCTTTGACTTGACGTGTCTCCAAATTCGCTATTCAATGTTGGATAAGGACTGGGACTTCCGACTCCTGGTGCAGGAGTGGCAGAACTGTAACTGGACGCAGTATGCTGGGGTTGGATTTTCGGCTTGTATTGATCAGGAATTGTGTTGGAGAGATAATAGCTTTCAACTCCACCGGCAGTATCGGGTGGATTCTGAGCCAGTGCAGGATACTTATTGTAGGGTTGTGCACCTGGTGGTGCTGAACCGTACGGTCCGATGTTATGATGTGAATAAGCACTTGACAGGCGCTCCTCAAGCATGCGGTCGTAATATCGCACAACACTCGAGAGCTTTGCGTGTAGGTCCAGAAGTGTATCTTAAGAAGTCAGTATGATAAACACATTTACCTGCCAAGGAAGAGATTAAGAACTCACCATGCTTGCTCATCGCCTCTCCATAAGTGCGTGCCAACTTTGGCCGGAGAGTCCCTATGCTTTCATAAAGCTCTTGAATTTGTGGTTCCCGCAAGATAGTACCTGGAGGTTGATGTTGAAGACGATCCACGAGCGTCGCAAATAAATTGATATTTTCCGCCTCAACTGGACTGAGTTCGTAGGGATTCTTAGGCAGCGAAACCGATCTGACCGCACCACCCAGAGGTGCATCTGCAGCGGTTGAACTCTTCAATGCTTCGGTGTGTTTCTGCTTCTGTTCTTCCACATCCCTCAACGACGCTTTAATGGCGGCTTGTAGGTCGGCGTCTTCCTGCTCGTTGGTTGTTGGAGCCTTGTTTTGGCTTTCAATGGCGGGCTTTGGCTGCTTTTGTTGGGGCACATAGCCGGACGTCCCACGTCCTTCGGCTTCTTCAAGACTCATTTGTAAAGCCTTCCGTAAATCATCATCAAAGCTGGAATCAGCCCGAGCGGCTCTCGGTTCCATGGCTGCGTTTGACTTTGTTATAGAATGGTTCTTAAATGCTGACCGCTCTGATATACTAGCCGACGGGAAACTCTTCGATGTAAGCTTGGCGTAACACCCGTCATCCACGCGAACAGGCTGCAAGATTCCGAGATGCGGCAAAGGTAAAGTTTTGCTAGAGCACTGCTGGTCGAAGACATTGCCGCAATTCCGGCAATGGTGCTTCCGATTCGTGAAACTGAAAGCCGTTCTACATCGCATACAGACGTCGGAGTCGATCCATTCTGGTGGCTGTATAACGATAATAACCTATGTTAGACCATACTCCATTGATGGACAGTTCCAGAATTAAAGCCAAGACTTACCGCGCTACTGTCAAGCATGCTGCTGGCGATTTCACTCTTTGGTGGAAAATTGAAACCTTCATTTTGCAATTTCCGATACGTCTCTCCGAGATAGGTGAGTTCAAGCCTTCCTTGTGCAGCCAACGCCCAGCTCTGAATCAGTTCCAACATCTTTTGTTTGACTTCGTGGTTGAGAGAGACGCTATCGGATTTCAGAAGAGAAACCAAATTGTCCATGAATTCGCGCGACGCAATTTCGGAGAGAAAATGGGAGCCACCGTTTTTGACGCATGTATCTGTCAGCTAAATCCGGATGTCAGTTCATATTCCTTAGGTTGCTAGGCTGGAAGCGAAAACCTTTAAAGTGGCAAGTTGTATATTAGGATTCTTATTCTCAAGTCGGCGTTTCAGCGATCGCATTGCATCTCGTGGCTGGACACTTTTCGAACGAATGAGATCGGATATCTCCAAGTTCAAAGAGATATCCTCCCTAAGAAACCCGCCAAGTCAGAAGTGTTCATCGGGTAACAGCGGCTCGAACTTACAAAGACGACGATGTAGCCTTTTCGATTTGCTCATCGAGCGGAGAAACAGATGAAAACCAACCTGCCATGGCGACGGCAGCTGTAGAGCTCGATATCAAACGAACAATATCTCCTCGTGTCGATTAGTCTGCAAGGGAAAGCTTCGGAAGTGGGATGACGTTATTCAACAACAGTAGCTGTGAACAGGTTTGGAGTCGTGAGGATCGACGCAATTTATCCTCTGGCTATAGTCTCGGGTAAGATATTTTCACAAATACACTGTATCAGCACAGGCAAAATTGATAGATGTCAGTTGTTGCGGCGGAAGAAGGTCGATGGATGGATATACTGTTTGTTGGTGCGGGCAACCTTCGCTCTGTACGGGACCTTGGCATGTGGAGACGATGCAAACACCGTACTAAGCGTACGGGCCAGTAATATTCGCCGTAATCTATAGTTACGCTCGTTCAATGCTGTAGCCTGGCGTTTATCTGCTTTTTGATTTGAAAAATAAAATGAGAGATTATTTATTATAACTGTAGTGAGTAGTATGGAGTAATAGAAATGTATAAATTATTGACATTATGCTAGGAATACGCATCGTATGCCTGCTGAAAGATGATCTCACCGTGTATGTCAGCACTTAATCACGTGATTCGTGTCACATGACAATATGGCCAAATACCTGAAGATAGCTACATAAATGCAGTGCTATGGCATTATGGCCCGCTGAGGCCCTTCTGAGGCCCTTTCCTTACACCAGACTTGGAATAGAGAATAGAGAGTCAAAGGGACCGACAACTTCTGTATGTTGGGATAGCAGCTAAGGCAAATTTGGTAAGCGCCGAGGCACGCAGGCAACGGGCAACCCCACAGTAATCATTGCTTTTAGCCTTTTCGGGCCAGACAGGGAGAGCGGGACCTGGGGTTATGTCAGCAGCCGCCAAACAAATGGGTGGCGTCATAGGCTAAGGCGGTGTCTATGCGATCCATTCAGACCACCACTGCGTCCCTTGTTGGCTGACATCTAACGGAAAGAAAACCTGGTTGCCTTCAAGGTACAACGATTCCATCAGACTCCGTCAACAAGAAATACGCGGATTTCCTGCTCGTCCTCACCGCAAGGACATCCCCTCGTTTACGTCGACCGACACGATTGCTGCCTCCACGTGTTCCAAATTGAGGAAGTGAGGGGCGTTGCTCACGAGAACTTCGGCGCTTCAGAGAACATTATCTGTGCCAACTACGCCGGTTTTGGCTCAATACAATGCGCGATACAATATTCATACCATCTAAATAATGCCATCCGGAGCAACTGTGCTGCCAAGCGCATTTGGCTCCTCCGCATCAGGGAATCGTGGCGGCATCATCGGCGGGATGCCACCCGCCGGCGGACGCTCGAGTTGGGCGTACTCGTCCCAGAATGGCGCGCCTATAACACATCGATCTCGAGACAGCCGAGTACCTCTTCCATATATCAAAGATCTTCAAGATCAAGCTGCTCATTTAGAGTTTGATGAGATGAGTCCGGTATTTTTCCACTTTCAAGTTGAAGTTTTGGCTCTGCTGCTGACGGGACTAGATGACGCTTCTTTTAAGTACCGCTGCCGAAAGTATAAAAAAATGTCAGGTTCTGGTTGGTGAGGATCAAGTTGGACTTGCATACGTGCAATATCTTCGGGCATCTGAGATAGTCGTGAATCTTATCCCTCGCCATACAGAGTTCCGCATGCTGCCCTCGTCGCAGTTCTCAAGCCTCATGTCGGTGAGTTACCCTTGAAGTCTCATTTCTTGCGATATCTTTATTAATGTTGCAATTAGTCTATTAGTCAACAACAATCAGCCATGGACACTATCAAACAACGAATTATAGAAGACAACTTAGCAAATAATTTGCCTCGCAAAAACTCGGATGCTGCAAGCAGCACTACCTCTTCCGGGGATTATATTGCATATAGACCTCCAAGTGGATCGCTGAGGATGCGGAGTCCAGCAGACTTCCAAAGAGGCGGTGCGTCGCAACAGAATAACGCTCAAAGACCGAACGGCACAACCCCCAAGGCGGACGATGTGCTTGCTCAACGTTTTGCCAGATTAAGCGTAACCCAGAACTCGCTATCCGCACACGGATCCGCAATCTCAGATACAAATACATCCGGCACGCCTAGGCCTTCAGCCGGGGTAGTGACCGATTACCCGCCTCGCCCTACGACAAATTCTATACCCAACACGATAGACACAGCGCTTGGCGTTGGCTCTTCAAGGCCATTAGGCCCCCGTGCTATGGGATCAACACAATATGGGATTCCTCAGAGAAAACCTCTAGATACAGCTAGCGTGTCGCTTCCTCGAGCTCCTAGCCCAGCTTATAGCCCTATATGGTCAGCTCCGTCACAACCACAATCAAACCCGCCTCGCAAGTCAACCGATAGCATTCAAGCTACCAATACGAAGTATCTACAACTTGCTGGGTCCAGGGTGAGCAGTCCTAGCAGGTATGGGGGCGATGATAATCCTTACAGGTCCCGTACACCTAATGGGATCCACCTTGCTCAAGAAAACAAAAGCAGTTCTGCCGAGTTGCCGCATAACACAACAATACGGGCCCAGCAACTCTTTGAGTATATGCAAAAATATAATGTACTGATAATAGATGTGCGTCCACGCGAACTTTACGACAGTGGACATGTATATGCTCGATCTATTATATGTATCGAGCCTGTGGTTTTGAAAGAGAACGTATCTGCAGAAGAGCTCGAGGAACGTCTGGTCGTCTCTCCAGAACACGAACAGTCGTTATTTGAACGGAGGAATGAATTCGACTTGATTGTATATTATGATCAAAACACTGACTCGGTCAGTTATCTTGCCGGATCTCCTGTTGGAACTTCGGCACCTCACCTCAGAGCCATATATGACACTTTATACGAGTTTAACGCATACAAACCTCTAAAGGATGGAAGGCCTCCAGCATTATTGGTGGGAGGTTTGGATGCTTGGGTTGACTTGATGGGATCCCAGTCCTTGGCAACCTCTTCTACCGCAGCAATAATGGGATCACTACAAAACATACGTACCCAGCAAAAGCGCGCGCGACCCATTGGTAGAGTTGCAACGGCTAGTGCCAATTCGAGCCTCGAGATTCGTAAACGACGTCTTCGCGAGTTTACGCCACTCAATTCAGAAGAATTGAGAACTTGGATGGAACGTGCCAGAAATGAAGAGATCAAACCGAGTACCTACGAAGGCGATGAAGCAGACATACCAGAAGAAGCGGACGACAATGCAAGTCCAGAAGAACCCCCGTCTCCATTTGTCCACAGTTATGAAGATTTTCTCAGGCGGTTCCCGGAACCACAGGCGATCCAACAATCGATGGTTGTGCCGGAGCCCAGACCTGTCATCCCCTCAACGCCAAATTATGCTACGCCTGTTCCAGTAGCCCCATCGCGACCACCCCCTGCAATACCACGACCAAGTTACGGAGGTGTATCAGATGGACGCCAGATACAGCCTACTTTGGCACGTCAAAATTCAGCAGCCAAGACAGCTCTCTACACACCTAGCTCATTTATGACAAAAATCAAGCTCCCTCGCACGGGACTGACAAACTTTGGCGTGACTTGCTACATGAACTCGACACTCCAGTGTTTAAGTTCTACGATAGTTATGAGCAGGTTTTTCATTGACGACCGTTTCAGGTATTATGTTCAAAAGAATTGGAAAGGATCTCAGGGCGTTATGCCTGGTCTCTTCGCCAATCTGATTCGTTCATTATGGAAAAATGATGTCGAAGTGATCATACCCACTTCGTTTCGAAATTTCTGCGGACGCCTGAACCGGGAGTGGGCTATTGATCGCCAACAGGATGCCAAGGAATTCTTTGATTTTGTGGTCGACTGTTTGCATGAGGACTTGAATATCAATTGGCAAAGAACTCAACTGCGTCCACTGACGTTTGAAGAAGAAATGCAGCGTGAAATAATGCCTGTTCCGAAGGTATCGAAAATTGAATGGGATCGGTACTGCCACCGTGAAGAATCATTTATCTCTTCTCTGTTTGCCGGTCAACACGCGAGTCGTCTAAAGTGTACAACTTGCAAACGAACATCGACGACTTACGAGGCATTCTATAGTATCAGCGTGGAGATACCCCAAACTGGCAGCGGCGATATCTACCAATGTCTACGGAGCTACTGCCAGGAGGAAATGTTGAGCGGTGACGAGGTTTGGAAATGCCCATACTGCAAGTGTGAGCGGGTTGCTACCAAGCAAATCATTATTACACGTGCACCTCAAATCCTTGTGGTTCATCTCAAACGCTTCTCTGCATCCAAAACCCAATCTGCTCGAAAAATCCACACGCCTGTCGACTTCCCGCTTCATGGTCTCCGCATGGATAATTTCGTGATACCTTATCCCGCTTCTAATAATGAAACTGTCGACAAGGCAAATGGCAACGCACCTTTACTCTCGCCGACCACACCACCTTTTACGTATGATGCATATGCAGTTCTGAGGCATCTGGGCTCCACACTTAGTGGAGGTCACTATATTTCTCTCGTGCGGGACGCGCAACGACAGTGTTGGCGCAAGTTCGATGACGATCGAGTCTCGGACTTCAACCCACGAGAGCTGCGATACTCTGATCGTCTTCAAAACGAGCAAGCATATATTCTGTTTTATGAGCGTGTTCCTGGGAAGTAAATGAAAGTCTCTCCGTTAATTTTGCAGCGTTTGCGTGTACATTGATTGTACCATTTTTCATCGCGTATACAAGAGATGGGGCATACATGGGTCTTTTTTTCCTTCTGTTGGATAAAGAAACATCATTTGAAACTTGAGCGCTTACAGCAAGCACTTGTATAAAATCTTTTTGTTTATTTTTGGCTATGACATGATGATGGATTGCATATAGTTTTTCTCTCTCTATTTTTATACTTCTTTGGCATGAATAAAGATACCAGTCATATTTTTAATATCAAGTTCTCCCCGCGCCGCTGCATAACCGGCACGGCCCAACTCTGTTAGACATAAACTAAGGCTGCAAGAACATGGTGACTGGAATTTGAAAATAGAGGGTGATCAGTTTCCTGAATCCTTGCATACGGGTATTGCTTTGGATATAGTTAGAGTGACGGCAAACAACGCTGTGGATCTCCGTCTATTGAGCGGTCTGTTTTAGAGATAAGCTGGGGCAAAAGAATTCAACACATGCATTTGGCGCTAAGCATACCGCTACTTATTCTGCCGGCAGAAGGTAGGTCTATGAATATTATTGGCTTGGAAGGGGCAGATATGAAGACGGTGTGTAGCGGGTATTGACAATCATGCGGTGTGTTGTTCTCTTTTGAACCGAAATCACGAACCTCGGTGCCAGTCTAATTTGCCCGATATGGTTAAATTTGACCGAGAAACACACCAGCCCTGATTGGCCGATGGAAATCTGGAAACTCAGAGAACTTTCTGGGGCCAGTTGACAGGCTGACAGAAACGGATAATGGGTTCCGATAGGGAATTCATAGCAGCAAGGGAACCTATAATTACGTAGGGTACGGAGCATATACTCGTAGTATACTACGGAGTACGGAGATTGTAGATAGCCGGCATGGATCATCTGGAGGAGGAGCTGAATCATCGAGAGCAAGGATGTACAGAACTGTGAATATTACCGTACGATGTGTGTATCTGACATGCCGAAATAAGGTTGACTGAAGAAACTCTGTAGAAGATGGCGCGTAACAATACGGTACTGAAATTACGGACAATCAGGCTGACAGACTCAGTCCGAGATCTAGTGCCGTGCCTGGGGCCTGGGCCGAGGGTAGCAACCAACCAGCGTGACCGCTTTCTCATCCCGATTTTCTTCTCCCGCCCATTCAACAACAAACTAAACACCTATCACAATCCCACCACCTGTCACGATATCGCCTGTCAACCTCGCTCGGTTCCATTTACCTCTACTCTCTGGTGAGTCGCATACGAAATCTGATTCCCAATGCCTTTGATCCAGCGCCAACACCCATCTATCTCTCTATCTATCTATCCCTCACCTCAACAAAACAAAGCCGTTGAGTTTGTGTCGAGTTGAATCGGTCACTCTTGAAAATGTACATCTCGTCATTATTGCCACAGTCACTAACAAACCGACCTGGTTTTTTCGTTTTGTAGGGTCCTTTTTTTCTCTCCTCCTTTTCATACATTTCCGTCTCAATATTCACAATGGCCGACAAGACATTTACTTTCGAGGAGGTTGCGACCCACACAACCAAGAAGGATCTCTACATGGTTGTCCATGACAAGGTCTACGATGTCACCTCTTTTATCGATGAGCACCCGTATGCAACCCTATCTCCTCTCTTTGTTACCGTCCCGATTCTGTTTCGCTGAGGGAAGAAAAACATCATCTGACTCTTATCTCGTTTAGTGGTGGTGAGGAAGTTCTTCTAGATGTTAGCGGTCAAGATGCCACCGAGGCTTTTGAGGATGTTGGTCACAGTGACGAAGCCCGTGAGATCTTGGAGGGCTTGAAAGTCGGTGTCGTTGCGAGAAAGGTACGTCAATATTCGCAGCCATCACATTCTCTCTGTTTGGGAAATGAATTGAAACATTGGCTCTAACATGATCTTTTTACTTGTCTAGCCCGGTGACCCTGTTCCCAAGCCTTCCGTCTCTACTGGCTCTGGCTCTGCCAACAGCTCCGGCTCCGGCGGACTCGGTGTCGGTCTCTACGCTGTCATCCTGATTGGCGCTGCTGCCGCCTATGGCGTTTATCAATACCTTCAAGTCGCCGCGGCCGAGCAGCAGTAATTATAATCTTATTGGAGACTTTTGAATTTAAGCACGAGGCTATAAACTTTCATTTGTTCGATTCCCTTTCTACTTCTTGTAGATTTGCTACACGGCATGTCTTTTTTTTCGACGCTTTTTTTAAAACAACGGGACATAGAAAGATGTTTCGATACCAGAAAGCCAGATGGGAAGAGAGAGCGGGGAGGGGGTAGCTCATTCAACCCCTTGTCTAAAGACAGGAAGCATTTTAGATGGTTCATGGTTCATCTATTGCTGGCTTCTATTCGGCTTCCTCCATAAGAGGAGCTTTTTTCCATTGTCTTGATTCCCTACTATTTCATTATTATTTTTTTAATATCTCTGTCTCTTAACATGACATCATTTCAACATATGCCACAAGCCTGGGAGATGGGATCTTTTGTCCTTCATGCTCTTTCTAAACCACTGTTTGATGTTTTGGATAAACCATTTCCTTTCAGATCCAGTTATCTTGACCAGTAATCTCGACTGATCAAAATAGCCATGCCCAATACAGTTATCAGAAGACAGTAGTGAATGGACGTCTCTCATGGATGTCTCAATAGATTGTGCGGAAGCCGTCGAAAGCCCTGGATACATTCGAAGCAAGACACAGAATTAGAGGGACTGGGGTTCTCCGTCCAGAAATCGTAACTCAAGCGGGAATAGAGAAAAGGGATCTATATACCCAAACAGGTAATTTTCCTACATAATATAACTAACCGGCTGCCCCGTTTTCCACACCCCATGGTTATACGTGCTGGATCCACCGAGACAATAGTATATATGCATAGGTATACCAGAGACAACCAGAATATTTAGTAACTGTTCATTCAAAGCTTCCTGCTGAACCAAGCCACGACGGGTTTATGATAATTATTTATATAAAAATACAGACAGCTCATGATATTCGGCCATCAAATTCCCATCCAATACCCTCAATCTCCGAGCTATTAAAGCCAAAGATCATGTCATCAACCGAGACATTCCAGGGGAACGCCTGTTGTTGGTAGTCAGGTCCATAGGCACCACCGCCTGGAGTAGGTGATATTTGCATGTTTTGCGGGGTTTGGACGACCATATTATTATCATTCACGAATGCTGGCGAAGGGTACCACTGATTGGCAGGCGCAGGAGCTATCTGCGACGATGATGAATACATCATAGGTGGCTGCTCGCTTCTGATATATGGTTGTGGTGGTTTGCGTTGCTGCTCACGGAAAAAGCTTTGGATAATGGCATCAATATCCAGGTCGGACGCCACATGCTCATTCGTGGCATCATAAGTGTTGAGAACTGACTCGGTATTTTCACCGATATGGCTGCTAGATTGATGGGGTCTTTTGTTATTGTTAACGGAAGAGATTGTCCGCTCACTTCGGCGTAAGCTGTTGTTATTATTATCATTATCATCACTTCTGATAATGGTTTGGAGGTCGCCTGCAATGTCACTTTCTGCGATGCTAACGTTCATTCTCTTCATTAGGTTTTGGATAATGACATTAGCCCTTTTAACAGCCCAATTGGTCTCTTGATTTTTCTTGAAAACGTCCAAGCACTTTGCGAGACACACATGGGCCTCGGAGCCGGATTCTCGCTGTGCGGCAATACGCACGTGGATTGTTGCACACACGTACGTTGCATAAGATATTAGATACGGTGCCCTTTGGATTGAATATGCAGCATCGTAGGCGACCACGATGTGGACTATCATTTTGGCTGCTATGGCGCACACCAAGAACGAGTTTATAGCGTTGGACGGGCTTGAGTGGAGGTCTCCGTCAGACACAAAAGGTCGATGGAGCAATATAAGAAGAACATTATGCATTGCACTGTGTGAAGTCCCTCGTTAGCATATATCAATATATGAGAATAGACCTCTTACTGTAAGGAAAGAACATGCGGAGGCGCGGTAGGAAGAGATGTATTGGACGGATCATAATTCAAGTGAGATGGGAGATCGGTATGCCACTGATCGAGGTTTGCATGCAAGGACTTCAAGTCTTCGGCGAGCTCCCTGGCCGTTCTTTTAGAACTTCTCTCGCCATATACCTTGTTCAAAATGCGATTCATTATTAGGCTTAGCTTGCATAGCTCCGTGAAGGTGGAAACGCTATAGGCCGGAGAGCCAGGATGACTTTGAGTTGTAGAATATGCGAATGGTTTCCAGTGTTCAAGTTCTTCGTAATGATCGAGAAAGGTAATGGAGGTGCTGCACTCCTGCTCCTGAAGGCTCACAGGTCGACCTTGATATAAGCTTTGGATTTTATCAACCACTTGCCATATCGTGTTAGTCGACTCTTAAGGACCAGCATGCTTCTTCATTAGGAATAACATACCAAAAGCGCCCCAGAACACTCGCCTACGGATTTCAAGATCCTCATCTGTAAAGTTCCGGTAATTCGATAATCTAGCCCCATCGACATGCATCCCCAGGTCAATGATCATGCGAAAAGCCGTTCCGGCGTATAACCATGCGGCACTCCTCTCATCACCCAATGCGAACAGTGAACTCGCCATTACTAAAAGTCCTTGAATTGTGGTAATATCACTGCGATCGAGGGCCCCTCCGAGCAACTCTCTGACTCGCTGTCGATACAACCAGCCAGCAGTCCGGACATCGTTAGGATCACGGCGGACTTCCCGGCGAGAGCTAAATTTCGAGGCACCGAAATATATGGCATTCAAAAGCAGTTTGGAGAAGTAAGGACCTCCGCATGCCATATCCCGCATGAATGCAGGACGATAGGTTATGAGGAAAGCATGGTGTTGACGATTCCAATGCAAGTCTAGGAGATGCATGCCGAGCTCGGGATCTACTCCGTCAAAGTCCAATTTATTCTCTCGCATATTGATTATCTCCATATGGCCTAAAAGGTCAGTCGGATTATATAAAAGGAACTCCGGAGACCTCTGGAAACATACGTTGACATGCTGCCTCTGCCATCAACCCTTTCTGCACCCATACTGTGGACACTCTAGGTATAGTAGATATGTTTTGCTGGACTCTGCGATCATCTTCAAAGAGTGTACTAGTTGGGCCATGATACCTCGGTTCACCTTCAGCCGATATCACAAGTCTTGATTCTACATCTGGTTGCGGGTGACTCGTTATAGGAGTTGCGCTTCCGATCCTCTCCAAGGGCGGATGCGCCGGGGGAGTTGGCACTTCAAATGAGTCTGATGGCTTCCTCGCCACCATATGTCTTTCAAAGGGGCCATGAGGAGGATTTGCTTCAGAGAGGTCTGCAGACAGAGATCGAGCGCTTTCTCCGTCATTTCGTTGAGATTGTAGGCTCGCTACTAAAGACTGTTTCAATCTATTGTTTTCTTCCTCGAGTTGCGATATACGGGAGTGAGATGGCCTAGCCCGCCTGGGGAGTTCTTCATAAACGCAAGGCTTGCCATATACATCGCAAGCGTTGCATGACGGTTGTTTGTTATCGCACTTGATCTGTAAAGAAGTACTTAGACACCCTCCTATATACAATGGCAGAACAACAGGCGATGCAGGAAATGTACGGGAGGGTGCCCCAATACTTGTTGATTGGTGATAATTCAACAAGTGCTACTATTTGGACGCCCTCCCATGCATAACAGCAGAACAATAGGCAGCGCGGAAAATGTATGGGAGCGTCTCCAAGATGGATATATCTGTCTTGCCACGCGCCCTCAAAACGGATCACTCACCTTCCGCTGGCGGCAGAAGCGGCAAGCTTTTTGGGCTCGCCGACTACTCTGCTTAGTCATTTCGAGATGGGTCACCTTGGCAGGAGGATTTAGATCTGATCAATCGATAGGCTTGATACCAACATTCCCGTATTCGCGTTCGATATGGGAGAAAATGAGTTTCGAGGATGTAATAATCCC
Organism: Talaromyces albobiverticillius; assembly: GCA_023721895.2. Taxonomy (NCBI): domain Eukaryota; kingdom Fungi; phylum Ascomycota; class Eurotiomycetes; order Eurotiales; family Trichocomaceae; genus Talaromyces; species Talaromyces albobiverticillius. The sequence continues at coordinate 2,788,461 of JAMBUR020000001.1, read as the reverse complement.
GTTCTTGATCAGACGGAAGGCGAGAAGCCGAAGGAGTGGAGACCGACTGGCCAATGAGGAAGACTACCTGTTTATAAGTATATACAGTGGGGGTGCATATATTATCTTTCTTAGTTTCTGGTCTGGATTTTGCATTTAGTTAAAAATTTCTCTTGTAGGGATGTTAGCACATTTGCATACAAGCTGTGGTTCAGAGCGGGATGAATTGAATGCAAGGTCAAGTTCTGTTCAAGTTTGACTACATAGCACCTAAATTTACCAATATAAGGGTTCAGCCAATTGGATAATTACCGAGTATTATGTTAGACTAGTATGTCAGTTTTATTTTTAATAGCAAGTTTCTACTAGCAGGCAATTAACTACTATTAGCATAATTAGAGTGATAGAATTCATGGCAAGGACAAAGTCTCATACATGGCGGCTCACAGAGCTGGTATGCTATGGTAGCAGTGATTGGTATTTTAGTTCCATGTCAAACACGAAAAAGTATCAATTTACCTATGCCTATATACCTAAGATCCTTAAATATGTGATCAAATTAATATCCATACAAAATAGATTCACAGTCTCCCAAAAAAGAAAACACATTATGTTCATGAATTGTCGAACAAAATATTAAGCCTTGGGCTTGGCATTCTCGTCTTCATAGTACTGTGCCTTTGGAGTATACACGTGTGTGTTTTCCGTGGATGAATTCTCCGACTCCACCTTTTGGCTATGGCCAACGGCGCTGTGCTCGTGGTGGACAGCAGGAGCATGGGAATCTCCCTGTCGAGGCAATTGACGAGCCACCTTGACAACATCAAAGATACTCTTTGACTCTCGGAAAATAGTATCCATCTCCTCCAGAGACCGTCCGGTGGTTTCTGGGAAAAAGAAATAAACGATCGGGACGAAAGAGGCGTTGATGACAGCCCAGATAATCCAAAAACGGCTTCCGAGATTGGTTGTGCCTGGTGGGGTGACTTGGGCCACGATGAATTGACAGAGCCATTGTGTTGCGTTGGCTACGGCAGCGATAGGGACACGGTGTGATAATGGTGCTAGTTCGATGGCGTACAGGAATGTTTGTCCTAGGAAACCGATGGGGTAAAAGAAGTCGTACATGTAGACGAATACAGTTGCGGCAGTGGTGGCGGAGGTGCTTCCTTGGCCACTCGTTCCCGCAATGATAGCCGTGCATAAGGCGAGGCCTGAGCCGGTGATCATGAAGAGTTTTCGACGCCCAAAACGGTCGACGAGGAAGAGTGGGATGAGTGTACAGCAGGATTGGAAGGTTGTGAGACAGGTACTCAGGAGTTTGACTTTGATACCAGTGAAACCCAGGTTTTTAAAGATGGTACTTGTGTAAAAAACCAAGCCCGAGATACCGCACATCTGTTGGAACATTTGGCCACATGCGGCGAGAAGTGTGCGGTGAAGGAGTCGCTGATCTCCGTTCTTGGCCATGTCCTTGAGACTACCTCGTACTAGTGACAATGACTGTTCGATTTCAGTCATGATTTCCTGGATTCTAGGAGAGTCTTCATCTTCATCTTCCAAGGCGGCAAGAGCGCGCTTTGCCTCCTCGATGCGTCCCTGCTTCACCAACCAGCGTGGGGATTCCGGCATGATGAAGATGAAAGGGATCACGAAGATTGAGAAGATGACGGGGAAAATCAACGGAACACGCCACTGAGCTCCTTTTGAAGAAGCAAAGGACAGGCCAAATGATACCCATTCAGCAAGCGAGATACCACTGCTGATAAAACAACCTTCGAGCAAGACAAACGCGCCTCGGTGTGCAGTAGCAGAACATTCTGATTGCCAAACTGGGAGTGCAGCACTGATGGTACCGATGGCAACTCCGATAAGCGTTCTTCCAGTGGTGAATTGTCCAAGGCTGTATGCAGAGGACTGTAAGGCCAAGCCGATGATTGAAATAATAAGTCCAATGAGAGTCGTGCGTAAGCGACCAATGCGATCGCTATAGCTAATACATAGTAAAGAGCCAAGAACAGCTCCAAGGTCGTATGATCCTGTAACCACACCCTCGATGCGGGCGTTGTAGGTCTTCTGAGCTCCTGTTGTATTCACTGTATCCAGCTTCGGAAATTGCTATTTGCCGTTTTGGTCAGTCAGTATAAGCTCACCCAGGTAGATATAACAAAAGAAAAAACGTACATGTACGAACGATTCTAAGCTGACGATGCTTCCAGTCGAACCATTGTTGTATCCAAATAAAATAAAGCTAGGAGCGACGATGAGCAAAACCAAGGCTGTCTTCAATCGATCTCCTCGCAGACCCAGAAACTCAGTCTTTCCAGCCATGACTGGATGTATATATATTTTTGCCTGGGACTCTTAGCTACTTGCGCAAAGAAAGGAAGTAGTAATGGCAAAGGTTGGCGAAAGAGTTGGGTGAATGGGCATAGCAGCAACTTGGTATTTATTATCTGAAAATGTCACAGCCATGTGCGCAACGCCCCATGGGGGTGCGGGGAGAGTGCCGGCATGCCGCGCACCCCCCGGCACATGGCAGCACCGCAGCCAAATTCGACAGTACCAATACAAGGGTTCAGCGAATCGGATGAGCACCGATTACCATGTCAGACCCATTTTTCACGGTAAGTTTCTACCCGCGGGCAGAAAACTTGCCGTTAGCTTGATTAAAGCGGCAGAATTAGTGGTGCGGGTAAACACTCATACACGGCGGCTCACCGAGATGGTATATCATGGTCACAGTGATTATGGAGTCAGGACAACATAGCGCCCCCCATAGCATGAAGAAATCAAGTCAGCGGCGAGTAGGAAGACGTAATTTTTTGCGAAACACGGAATAGAGTTGGTCCTCGGTGTTATATCAATAGGCCGCCGTTCGTTCTCCTTATTGCCGTAGAAATGTTAGAATCAGAGAGCCCAGAATACATTTGCTTAATTTACTTACCAGAAAGCTCACCGGCAAATGAAATCTAATTTGCTTAGAAAGCTTCTATCACCAGCTGCTCCAACCAGCGTTTCTAGAGCCATGTCAACTCAATACAGCGCCGTGACAGTGGCGACGATTCAGCAGCCACCTGCCTTCGATGCATTCGCCAAATCTCCTGCCATACTCAAAGCGACAGCGCTTCCATTAGGGGTTCACCAGCGCAAACGATACCGACTACCATCGGTATTGATGCGATCTGGGACTTCAAGAGGCTTGTTTGTACACCGTCATAATCTTCCACAGTCACAATCGGAATGGGGGCCGATTCTCATCGGCGCTATGGGGTCGAGAAACAATGACCCTCGACAGCTAGAGGGCGTGGGAGGTGCCACATCGACCACATCAAAGGCTGTTGTGGTTTCAAAATCTAGCCGGCCGGGAATCGACGTTGAATACACATTTGTGCAGATCACAGTCGGCCAGGAGAAGGTTGACATGACAGGCAACTGTGGTAACATGGCTTCTGGTATCGCTGCGTTTTCCTTGGAGGAAGGTCTGGTAGCCGCAAAGCCCGGTCAATCCGAGGTAAGTGCTGCATTTTTTTGATGGACAATATGCATGGTATGGCATGATTCTAAGTGATTTAGTTGACGGTCCGAATCTTCAATACCAACACACAATCCGTGCTCGAAGAAACGATCCAAGTCGACGACGACGGTCAATACCTCGAAGACGGAGAATACCAAATCAGCGGCGTAAAGGGTACCGGAAGTAGCATCAAAGTCTCGTTTCTGAATCCCGGTGGAAGTATGACTGGAAAGGTCTTTCCCACAGGCAATCACCAGGACGAGCTGTTGGTACAGTCCACTAGTATTCCAGAGCCATTCACCGTCAGAGCGACGTTAATAGACGTGTCCAACCCGTTTATCTTCGTTGATAAGAGCTCAATGCCGCCCGAATACCTCGCGAATGACCCCGATTCCGATCTTGCTCGTGATATAATTGAATCCGTTCGTCGTCAGGGAGCCGTTCAGTTTGGGCTTGCTACAGATGTCGAGTCTGCCGGTCTTCGAAGAGGTACACCCAAGATTGCTCTAGTTTCAGAGTCAAATTCTCCGTTGTCCGGAACTGGTCTCAGCCCAGATTTCAAGGTGCTTGCCTACAGCATGGGTAAGGTTCATCCAAGTGTTCAGCTCACTGGGGCTGTCTGTCTCGGAGCTGCAGCGCGTATCCCAGGCACAGTCGTTTCAGAGGTGGCATCACCCAAACAGACTCTTTCCGAACTCGGTGTACAAGAGTTGCTGAACGGTACAGCCCAGGGACTGGGCGTGCCCAAGGCTACTCCCATAATAATTGGCCATAACAGCGGCACAATCGATGCCGATGTCGACTTGGGCCCAGATCAGGAGGTGAACAGCGTCACAGTTTTCCGCACGGCACGGAGGTTGTTTGAGGGCATTATTCTTGTTCCAATATGATCCTGTCTCGTTATAATTGATTTCATAGATGATTGTATAGAATTTGGCGTATGGACTGATGTTGTTTGAATGTTCTAAGTTGAAGTCTTATCGTGGGTGACGCCTTCCAACGTTGCAGGCCATAAGGAAGGAGGGGCCGTCACGCTTACGCTTACCGAATAGGGCAATGTTTGGGTAATCACGCTATCAGAGGAAACAAGCTAGTCTACAGACACAAGAGACATCTAAATAAAGAAATAGAAAGGCTTATGAATTATCTGTATAGCAAGCAAATCGCTGACTTGATAATTGGTACCTATAGCAAACAAGTGTGGGGCCTAAGGCAGGGATATATAGCAGGGATGTAGCAGGGATCTTGCCGTCACCTTAAGGCTCACATTGTAAAACAAAATAATTCCTGTGTTTTATTTCCCAAGATTCCAATACTTTACGATATTTAAAGATTAATCTGGCACGCTATCTTCAAGAACTGGTAAACCTCACAGCACCCGACGGATTGAGGCGTTTGAAGTTTTTGCCGATCGTTTTCCATAGACTTTAGATCAGGCGCAAAGCTGAAACGTGTTTGAAAATATTACTATAAGCCTAATTGATGATGTATGAATAAAAAGACTAGCTCTTATATTGAGGTGTAGCCTGCAGCATCCCTATCCAGGTATATTAGGGTTAGGGCTTAAACCTGAAGTTTATCCATACCTGCCCGATTCAGACCATATATTCTGATACCAACATATACAGCGACTATTCTGCATCAAAACATCTAACTGTCTAACAATGAAATATGCTACTTACAAGTCTATATATATACATTACTAATCTCTGTTCGTCGTAGATGACAGCACCCCGGCAACCTGCTCGTACACAGAGAAAACAATACCTCCGCTCAAAAAGAGTCTTCCTAACCTCATCGTGCTTCCCTTCCAGTACCCTCTAGGACCTGACTCTTTGAAAACACCGGTAATAGCGTCTTTAAGGGTTGCCTTCTCCGTACCCTGAACTCGTGTCTTGACGGTATCAAAGGGCTGGGTAGCATAAACTGTAATAATACCGGCAACCGATCCAATGCCGAAAGTAGTGATGCCATTCAGCGGCACACCGTAGTGTTTGGCGTTTTCTTTTAGTATATTGTAAGAGCCCATGCGTACAGCTGATGTAGCAGATTGCTTTATTGTTGTTGGAACCAGACCCTGGTAGATACCCTTCAATCCCTGCTCGCGTATCATGAGTTGAATACCATGGCCAGCGCCACGGAATCGCTTCGCTCCCTTTGCATCGTCGATTCTGGGAAAAACCAGTAAGTAAAAATTTCACTTTAAGATTAGTTGGTATATATACGTACAATGCAGTCTTAATTCTCTCAGTAGGCGTGACAGCAACAATACTCTCCACACACCCTGCCATCATGCCCGCCAAGATACCGGACGATTTTGAAAGATTGCCCTTCTCATCTGCGAGGGCATTTTTGATCGAATCAAAAGTGAGAAATCGTACTGAAGCTTTGAAAGCTGTTCCTATGACTAGCGTCGAGCATCCTGTATATAGAGCTGCGATACCCTCGGTTCGGACAATGTCACGGATAAGAACCAGTGGATTCCTTGTTGTTGATGGAGAGCCACGGAGCTGGAGTCTCGTTTTTGCAAATTCAAATGGGTACTGTTTCGAAAATTGTCAATAATTTCTGAGACAATTTCTTGTATATATCCTGGGGGAGACCATACTGTACAAATGGCTTCGACGCCTCCGGCAACACCACCGGAAACTAAAGAAACGGCTGGCGACACATATGGCTGCAAAAAAAGATGGTTAATCATAATATTCTTAAACTTGCCAAGGCCATAGTCAAATTACATACCTTTGCCTTGGTCTGTATTTTAGGAGCTGCTGGAGCTGCTGGGGCGGGTGGAGCAGATGCTTGAACTTCGGCCATGTTGCTTTCGAAGCTCTTTAAATGCTGAAACAAACAGAAAATTGTATGGTAGTAAACCAGCGCGTTCTGTAGCCTGTCTATTCCGTGCAAAATAATTCAGATAAGTTGTTTAAAGGAAATCAAAATGCAATTGAGAGCTTCAAGATGGTCGATGGATGTAGCTAACTAGCTCTCTTTTTTGTCCTATTTCGGACTGATGCCCGGCGGGAAGTCTTCCTCCGAATGCTGCGGAGGACCATACGCCGATGTTAGACATGTCTCCGCAATGGAGTTAATCCATAGAAAAATGTTAGTTAACTCGATGATTACATATTCAAAAATAAAATTTGATGTTGGCGTATTCCGTATGCTGTCTGGCGTATGAAGTAGCGATAATCGGATATGACGGACCGAGGAATAAACACAGTGGCAAGTCACAAGTGTTAGGAACGCCCAAAATTATTACTAATACCCGAACTACACCGCCTGCTATTCCAAGTATCTGACAAAGTGTTGTGCCAATAGAAATGCTGCTTCTACTGGCAGAATATTTGGCAGCGGGAAGAGGTGCGGATACTTTTGTTCTCCTCCGGTATGTATGACCATAGCAGCGAGAGTGCACCGTACTTGACCGAGGTGTTTGAAAAGAAGATAATCACGATAAAAAGTGGTCAGAACAGAAATTTTTATTATAGGAGACCTACGGCCCTGAAGAGCTCTTTCTTCTTTTTTTCTCATGCTCATATCTCAATACTATGTCTCAGACCCTTTATATATCAGTGTGATTATTGTTTGACTCCTTCACAGGCACTATCAAATTCTATCATATATTTAATTTTACCATCCTCATATCGCAAATTTTGGCATTATCCCACTCTCCGTGACCGTCAAACTATCTCAATGGAAGTGTTGACTTGAATATGGTGACTATTTATATTCCTGTGCACATCATCCACCGAGTTCATGGAATGCGAGGCCACACAAGACGAGTTCAACGGTCCTTGATAATGATAATCCACTGCATCTAAGCGTGACCTGTCACCTTCAAACTGTGTCTCTGGCCATGGGCTCATAGGAATCTGTTTGGCGTAGTATCTGCAGGTATTCTTCTTGGTGACAGCGCAGACGGGGAAGAAAGCCCTAATCATCGGTAGACAACCACAGACGAGCCCGATACAAGGTTCGACAAAGGTCCATATCTCGCCATTGTAGATAGTATCTGTCGATATTAATTTCTCGGCCAAGTTTTCACGGTATATAGCATACTCACAGGTAATGTCATTTTGCTTGATCTGGGTTAATGCAACCATACGGTAGATACTGGCACCGACAACACTGCCCCCACAAACAAAATATCAATATATTTCCAAATTTAAAACAGGCAAGGCAACCACATACAATCCACCGAGTAGGAAGACACCCGAGAGCGCGACCTTATCTTGCCAGGGCCTCTGAAGATTCCAAATCATCGGCCAAGGCACGGCGAAAATGGCAAAGTCAAGAAAAATATTAATCCCCTGAATGCTTTCAATAAAGGCAAGTTGGTTATCACAGGTACCGGCGATTGTACTGTCCCATTGCCGGGATAGTGGCCGACACTGAAGGGCAAAGCCCAAAAAGGCAACAATACCCCAGATTATGCACCCTACGCAGAGTGCGTTGGCAACAGTCCGGAATTTGGCGGTAGCGAATATGCGTCGATAAAAGAGTATGATCGTGAGCTTGACGAGCGGACTGGTTATTGCGTAGGTGAACTGATTGGCAAGGAAAATCTGTATATTGGAGATGAGAAACAGCTCTGCCATAGACTGGGAGGGCAATTTCAACCTTGTTAAACTCCTTGATTTGCCCAGAATCCAGTGTATTTAGGTGTTTTCCACTGTTTCCAATTACCGCCCCTGATTTTTTGTTCGTCCATTAGATGGCCCCAAATGACTCGACATTGAAGAACTAAACACATGGTTAAATCACTCACAAAGAATCAACTGGATGAGCATGGCAGATATTGATACCAGTGACGCCAATGCCATCCAGTCATCCAGCCCTATTTTCACATGTTTGACGAGGCGTGATACAAAGCGCATGACTACGGCAATAGCAGCCAACGATGCGAGTGCAATGCCTATTCTGATTTCCTGCCATCCTAGGGCGCTCGGAGCCATGGTGTTTTAAGCTTAGAGATAGATAAATGTCTCTAAAGGCGGTCACTAACCATGGTATTATATAAAGATAAGCTCATCATAGCAGTCCTGGGCCAGTTATAAATGCAAGAACCTGCTCTGGGAGTTTATACTTCATCAGCTGGATCAGCCAATCGATTACTATTGCATGGTACGGTGCTTAAAAAAGCGGCAAGATCATGAAATCATAAGAAATCGCGTAGATTAAAAAGCATGCGGTGCGATACTATTCCCTGCAATAGGCGTTATCGGCGTTGAACTGGATGGCATGTAGGAGAAGATTGAGATAGGTGTGTTACACAATCCTGTGCTTATTGACCGAGACGGTTTGATCACCCGTTCAATGGCTATTAATACGAGGACCAGCGAATATATAGCCTTTCTATATGCATTCCCAATTAGTTCATTCAAGCTATCCAATATACTCATCAGCCGGACCCGGAGTGGCTCAACAACTCGAAAAGCGAGGGATGGTTTTTATTATTTCACTATCTTTCTTTCCTTTTGAATCCCCGAAGACGACTTGTGGATGGCTTCGAGCGTTTTCCCAGTTTTAATCTCAACCGGACGTGTGACTGATCAGCACAGGAAGAGTTACACCAAAGTCAAGGCAGCTGAAGACTACTACGTATGTTGTTAGACATTCTGGGGTACAGGGACCAACACAGCCTCTAGGCACCTAACTGGAAAACCAATCAGCAGACCCTCGTTTTTGTACGAGGAACTCTGATTCTTCATATAGAGGACGGCTACCTACATTGGAAACAGCATAAGCCTATCGTTTTCAAGTGATTAGTTGATCATAATTGTTGTGCCTTTAAATTACCAATACTAATCCGAATATATACACATCCAGATACCCTTTCGTGGGCACTGAGTTCTATCGTGACTTCAAGGTTCAAGCTCCGGTTAGGGTTTTCTCAAAACAGAGTACTTGGCATTCAGATATTAATTTATTTGCTAGCATCTCCAGTTGATAATCATATCATTGTAATCCCCAATAAATATGTCCTTTCCACTACCGTCAAAATCCACAGTGCCTTGAAAAATCAATACGCCATATCTGTTTCCTATTCGCCCCGAGCATAACCAGAAGACTTGATAGCTATGCTAGCTAATAACTTTTCACTTGGCAGTGCCTTGAGCGCCCCAGACATTCATGGCACTACTGCTAATATCTCGCTTGGCAGGGTCTACAGCACCCCAGACATTGGTACTGGTGCTGACATCGCGGCCGACCTCTGGTTTGCAATACCAATATCAGTTCTCATTCATTCATTCATATATCCCAAAGGTTGGTTCAAGGGTGCCATACGGACTGGTGCAGCCAGACCTGCTCCGAGGAGGAGGACAATGGAAGCGAGGTACTTTGAGTAGAGCATTTTGAGATAACCCCTTTATTTCTTTTATTTTTTTTTTTTGACTCAATGGATTGGTATAAGAAATTATTTGATGCCAATTCTTGACATTCCACCAAAAAGGCCTGTGCTGAGAAGATAAAAAAGCACAGACAAAGACAGATTGTGGTGAGGTTCTTATACCACGAGAAGGTCCCTTGGGCCGATGACAGGACGATGTACATTGTACATTCAACTACAACCTTCAATCCAGTTGTGAGACTTGAAGTCGTAAGCTGTGTGAGCCCTTGATTGGGTAATACCATGAATACTACCCGAATCACGCGCAAAAAGCATGATGTATCTATACAGCGTGTTACACACCAAGGGAAACATGCAGAAAACGGGACAAACGTTGCAATCTTCAGGTTTGTAGCCCGGGAAAAGAAGATAAAGAGGAATTAATCAGGTATACAAGTTTGAACAAACCTGCATAGAGCGAATTAGGTGTCTTTCTTCAAATGTCACATTCACAACCGCATTATATCCATTATACCCTGTCGAGGTTGAACCTAGAAACCATGAATTGCATCGGCGGTCAATCGCAGATATGATCCATTTTGGTCTCTTACACTTCCCCTAGGGCCTCTCTCTCTCTTTCTCTTTTGTATTTTGATTTCCTTTCATTTTTGGGGTCTCATTGTGTATATAAGAACCACAATAAGAACAACCCTACGCCATTCTACCTGCATGTGATTGGTTTGGATCATCTCTGAGATGCTTTACGGACATGTCTTCACCAAGCCCTAGCAACAAGTATCAGCCCCTCGCTGGTTTACAATCAGATGAAGCCGAAATCAAGCCACCATCCCTCGTCCATCGTTGGGGAAACTGGGCGTTTTGCTTGCTGATCATTGTTGCTCTGTCGATAAGTTTCTGGACTGGTAGGCAGTCTGTACTTACATCCTACCTAAATGAAAGCCATGGTCTGCTTGGTACATGATTCAAAATTCCCTCTTTATCCAATGGTACTCACAATCACATGCTAAAGAATACTGCAGTACCCCCCGGAAGAATTCATCAAGTCTGGGAACACAATCTCACCTTCTCCCAAGAGCCGACGCCCGAGTCGGAGGCCGCTTGGAACTTGCTCATACCGGGTATGATTCTTTTCTATATCGATCAGGAACAGGACTGACGGGAGATTAGTTGGTCGTGGATTCGTGCATCATCCTCAACTAACCCCGTTCATCGCTAACATTGCGGTCTTCCATCAACTTCACTGCCTGGTAAGGACTTGTTTTTTTAGTTGTGCATATTATGTCCTGTCAAACAATATGACCAACCTCAATAGCATGCAATCCGTGTCTCGTATTATACGAAAGTCCGCCAAGTCAGTGTTCTAGACGGAACAACCAATAGCGCAAACTCAACCTCGGAGTCTTTCATCGAGCAAATTGAATCAACCGTTGATGATGTCCATATGCGACACTGCTTTGACTACCTCCGCCAGGCTCTGATGTGTGCGGCTGACACTAATCTGGAGCATGTTGGTCGCGAGACACACATCACCACTGGCTGGGGGTCTGACAAGGTGTGCCGCGACTTCGGGCAGGTTTTTGACTGGGCAGAGCAGTGGGCCAATTCCTCCGATACGGGAATCTGGTAGATATAAGTATGTTCAGAGGTTAATGTAGAAGGATTGAAGTTGTAATAGATAGGCAGCGGCTAGCGTAGTTAGGGCTAGGCAACTCGCGCTTAGTTACTGCAGTTGGCTAGCATATATCAAAGATATTTAGATTTCTCCAGTCTTTCATCATAATCTAGATAAATCTCCAGAAAACACCAGTCAGTATCTGATTGTGGACTTTACCTTATCCCAGGTCCTTGGCAACGGTGGCTGTCATTTGCATGATTTGGTCTAGCTGGGGCACAATATAGGATGGGTAAGCGTACTATAAGTAAGCCCTAGTCTAGGGTATGATCCGGGACATCACTAAATCAATTCATAAATTAACTGCCTGCCTAATAAAATGTAGTGTGTATTATAGGGCGTGCGCCTTTCCACCCTCTTATCACAGAGAATGAGGAGACGCACCGAGAAGCTCACATGATTCGTGCAAAGGATTTGATTATGCAGTGTGCGTTTAATTGCAGAGCATATTATTTGACTGTAATATTGACTTGCTGTATAGTATATACGCACCTGTACGGCCCCCATGTCTCTATCTTGAGGGGGCGGGGAAAACGTTCTTATATCGCGTGCTGCGCTCCGCGTTCCATGGCTAGAGTAACATTGTTTTGTGCGTGGCTTCTGAGATTGCACCGACTTTTGCTCAGGTTTAACAGTCAAGAAAAGTGTATGTATAGCATCATAGAGAGCCCCGCCCGCGCTCCCTGTGGGAGGGGCAAATGTGTGTTTTCGCCTGAATCTATGCATACAGAGAGACAGGTGGGAAAGATTTCGAGTCTTGACTGTGTGATACAAAATGAGGAACTTGGCTGACTCTCTTTGTTGAGTAATCATCACGTGCGGCACATCAAAGAGGGCCTGAGGCATTCAGGCAATGGTGTAACAGAGGAAGGAATATCCCACCCAGACTCCTCTCCCTCACCATCACCTACCCTCACCTACCCTCATATAACTTGCATCCATTCCATCTGACTACACTACTGCACTTGAAACGACTCCAAAATGTCTTCTACTTACCACGTTCCATTGATCATTCATGGAGAGGAGGAGTCTGGCGAGACTGCCTTTGATGTCGTCAGTCCCTACACGAACCAGACCTGCTGGACAGCTGCCTCTGCAACCCCAGCCGATGCCATCCGCGCTGTTGAGTCTGCTGAGCGAGCATTTCCAGCGTGGTCAAGCACCAAGCCAACCGTGAGAAGAGACATTTTGCTCAAAGCAGCTGATATTCTCGAGTCACGACTCGAGACAAATGCTGAGTTTATGAGAACAGAGATGGGCGCCGACGTTGGTTCTTCGACTGGCTTTGTTGTCCCTCTGAGCATTAAAATGCTACGTGATGCCGCTTCTCGCATTACTTCCATTTGTGGCCAAGTTCCAGTTGTCGAAGCAGAGGGCCAGAGCGCAATCGTCTATCGAGAGCCCATGGGTGTGATTCTGGGTATAGTTCCTTGGTAAGGGGAACCACTCTATTAGGCCTTTCTTGTTTCTTTCATGCTAAAAAAAGTGAAATTAGGAATGCTCCATATGTATTTGCCATCCGTGCTGCTGCAAGTGCTCTAGCAGGGGGGAACACTACTGTGATCAAGTCGTCTGAGCAGACACCTCGCTGCTATTATGCCGTGGCATGCGCATTTCTCGATGCAGGGCTTCCTGCTGGATGTTTTAATTTGGTTTCAACCCGGCCTCAAGACGCGCCTGCCGTTGCCAATGCCATGATTGAGCATCCAGCTGTTCGCAAGGTCAATTTCACTGGTAGTACTGCAACTGGTCGAAAGGTGGCAGCCTTTTGTGGACAGAATCTCAAGCCATGTCTGATGGAACTGGGAGGCAAAAACAACGCTATTGTGTGTGAAGATGCCAATCTCGAGACTGCAGCCCTGAATGTCATGCTGGGTGCTTTTATCAATGTAAGTGTAATCACTGGACTAGTCTGCTTTCAATCAAGCTTACGTTTTATATATAGTCGGGACAAATCTGCATGTCGACGGATCGCATCATACTTCACTCTGCCATTGCCAAAGATTTCAACATCATCTTCAAAAAGATGCTCGAAAAATTTGCGAACCCTTCTGAGCCAGCCCCAACCATTGTCAGCATGGCCGCAAAGAAACGAGTAACTGATTTGATATCCGAGGCACTCTCAGCAGGGGCAGAAGTAGCACACGGAGCATTCGACGGTGAGATCAAGTCAGACCAGCCCAGCGTGCGCATGCCACCTGTGATCCTAGGAAACGTCAAGGAGAACATGCGTGCCTGGCAAGAGGAATCATTCGCTTCGTTCGCTGCCTATATGGTAGTTGACACCGACGAGGAGGCTATTCGCTTGGCCAACGCAGGCGGCTATGGCCTGTCGGCTTCTATTTTCACAGAGAATCTTCGCAAAGGGTTGGCAATGGCTAAGAAAATACAGTCCGGTGCGGTGCATATCAACAGTATGACGGTACATGATGAACCTGCCCTTCCTCATGGCGGCGTGAGGAACAGTGGATGGGGGCGTTTCAACACTGATGAGGGTTTGAAGGAGTTTTTGGTGACCAAAAGCGTCACCTGGATGGATTGATTGCATTTATACTTCCATATCTAGGCATACTATTTGATGGGAGATGCTACAACTATGGGGCTGAATTAGGCGTGGTGTCGAAAAATCGATTCCGCAGATGTTATGTTCCTTGAAAATCGCAGGTAAAACTTTGAAATGGTCTGATGGTTTCAACTATCTGGATAAAAGAGAGGAAGAGAAGAAATAACACAAAAGTTTACAAATAAATATGTAAAGATCAATCAAATTTTCCCACATTCCAACAAACAAACTGTGTAGTGCTGGTCAAATAGAAAACTTTTCCCTTTTAATTTTTTTATAATCTTATTTTTCAATTGCTTTCAGATTGCCTGATGCTATATTCTTTTGGTATTCCTAGCCTGTTCACGATCGGGAACTGGCACCCGTACGAACAGCTTCTAGGATCATCTCCTTGGCTTCTTCCAGGCCCTTACTCGTGCCCTTGATTTCGATAGCCTCGCCCTTGGCTTGGCTCTTGGGAACTTGAATGCGACATCCAGTCTTCTTGCGAATAGCGTTGATTTGGCTACCGCCCTGACCGACGACGAATCGATATGTCTTCGGGTCGGGAAGGATGAGGTATCCAGTTGCGCCTTGCTGAGTTGCAGATGCCAAAGCCTTGTCCAACGCGGCCTTGGCTTTAGTCACGTTTTCTGTCGAGCCTGACAGAACCCATGGAATGGTGGACGACGTGTCTTCGCCTGCAGCGGGCGCGCTCTCAACCACCTTCCATGAATGCGAGTCAGCAGCAGCATCCGGCTCGTCTGTAATCAATGGCAGAGAAGTTCCATTGGTAGCTCCCCCGCGAGAATCGACAGGAGAGGGCCTGGCTGGTGGCTGTTGGCCTGCATGATCCACTGTCACTTGATAGTCGTTTCGCAGACGTCGGAAGAAAGAGCCGTTGTCAGAAACAACGTGGTGCAGGTATTGAGGGACCTGAACGGTTTCACCCTGCTGCTCCTTGAGGAGGTCCTCAATGTGAGCCTTTGCCTCCTCAACTGCATTGCTTGGCCCCTTGATCTTGACATCGGTGCGTCCCGACCCTTGCCTGGGGATGTCTATCGAAATGTTAAATTTGCTTTCCAGATTGCGTCTGATATCGCCACCTCGGCCAATGAGCAGTCGGTGTTGTGTCTGAGGCACATCTAGCGTCGTCGTAACCTGGTCCTCTCGTTCCTTGACAAATGCATCTATGGCTGCAGCAATCTTATCAACAACTGCACCATTTCCTTCAAGTTTGATGACCTTTTCTTCGCTTTCTGCGCGAGGGAACTTGACAATGCGAGAAGCTGTGCTGTCGTCAGGGCCACCGGCTTCAACAATTATCCGACGAATATTGGCACCTCCACCGCCAATGAGGGCCTTGTGGTGCTTCTTGTCGACTTCAACGGATCTCGTTACGATCGAGTCGAATTCTCTAGCCCGCTGCTCAAGGATTTTCTTGGCGTCATCCACTTGTTTCTTCGTGCCCTTGATTTTAATTTCAACGCGGCCAGAAGCATCGGGGGTATCCTGAGCGCTGGGGACATCAATCTGAGCTCCAGTCTCGGCACGGAGTTTGTCCATCTCACGGCCACGCTGTCCGATCAAAGAAGGAATTTGACTTTGAGCAACGGAAACGGCCGCAGAGTTGGAATGATCCACCACCCATTGAAGCAAGCTCAAGATCTCATCTCTAGCGGAGTCAGCACCCTTGCTGGGACCCTTGACATGCACCTCATCGGGAGCCTGGTTGTTGCGTCCAAATCTGCCACCACCAACTTCGCTGGCTGTGTCTGCAACAGACTGGTCGTCATTTGCAGGAGAGGCCAAAGCACGAGGGAACTGTACACGGACATTGTACCTGTCCTGGAGTCGGTTCACCTGGCTACCCTTTTGACCAATCAAATCACGGTGATATTTGGCAGGAATCTTGAGGATGTGAGTAGTCTCATCCTCCAATTTCCTACCTAGAGCAGCAATTCTGATCTTTGCCGCGTCTGCCTTTGCCTTGGGTCCTTTGACTTCAACCTTGCCGTTGTCGATTTTGATGTCGACGTCAAATTCCTCCCGTAACTTGTTAATATTCTCGCCACGTTTGCCAATTAGGAAGTTGGCAAATTTCTGGGGGAACTCAAAGCTGGTGGTGTAGTCTCGTTCAAGGTCATCCTTCTTCTGTTGTTCAACAAAGGCGACGATCTTAGATGTGAGCTCGTCCACATCACCAGAACGTCCACGTAGAACGGCATCGCTTTCGATAGCTTTCTGGCCGTTGCGACCTTGTACCACGGCCCGAACGGGAATGTGGTCAGCGTCAGCGTGCTCTTCTCGTGCTATGTACTTGCGCACTTTATCGGCGTATCTATAAAACGAGGTTAGTATCGTCATATAACAAAGGAGGAATATACATGTTTACATACTTCGCAGGAATAGCAACCGACTTTTGTACAATGTTGGATTGGTCGCCCAGAGTGTTGATTAGATACTCCTGTGCAGACTGGAGGGCTTGTTCAAATGCTGCAAGATCCTCATTTGAAGGGCGTTGTCTGGGAATTTCGAACTGTGCCTCGGGTGATTGCTGTCCCTCGTAAACAAGGATTACTTCTTGGTTGTCAATATCCTCGGGAACGACGATATGAACACCATACTGGTCCCTTAGTTGAGGGGTACCCCACGAGCTCAAATGAGAATGGAAGTATGGGTCAATTTGGACGGAGCGAATTTTGGCTGGGGGATGAGCTTGAATGAGGTTCATGATGTCGGAACGAGCACGGATAGTGTTTTTCCCGTCGCGAGAGTACACCTCCCAGGTGACGGGCCCGTCAACAGCCTGAGGGAGAACGATACGAGCGTCGTATGCACGCTCCAAATCCCTGATGACCTGGCGTTTCTGGAGGTAGGAAGTGAGGGCTCTGGCGTGTGCAGCGGAGTGCTGCCGAGATAGATCGATACTAGACATCTGCATGCTTGTAGCCAATTCCATTGCGCGGTTGATACCGGCTTCAATTTGATCAGGCGGACCAGTGATGGTTAAAAATTCGCTATCGTCAGAGGCAGGGGGCAAAATAATTCCACAGCCCGTTTCTGCAAGGAATTCGTGGAGGGCTGTGTTGCTATCTCCAAGGATGAATTGATGCTGACCGCGGTTAATGGCCAGCTGGCGCAAGGTGAGCTGGTGCTGGAGTTCCGCAGCGCGGCGCTCAATCTCAGCGCGAGCTTCCTGGGCAGCGTTACGTTCTCCTGAAATGTGAATGTGTCGGTCTGGGTCTGCAACGAAGCGGATTTGACCAGGACCGGCCTCTTGTGGCGGTGGCTGGTTGAACCATGTGTCATAACGAGGCACTCGGATTTGTGCCTTAGTACGCTCCTCGATTTCATTGACATGCGAGTTGTGGGCCCCAGCAATGAAGGGAAAGAATTCCGGTGGAATCGATTTCAATCGAAGATTGATATTTGAAGCGCGCTCCTTAACGATGGCCTCGATTTCGCGGCGAGCCATCTCGGCTGCTACTGCATCTCCTTCTATAAACACATCGATGGTGACGCTGTCATCATCCTCGTCGCCAGGCGCTGAGTCCTCGGCCCTTGGCACTTGGACGCGAGCACCAGTTCGCTGCTGGATGTCTTGTACTACAGCTCCTCCACGACCAATGATATGGGCTCTGGCAGATGTTGGGATCGGTACACGGACGGATTGCTTGAAAAGAAAGGTGGTTAGTAACGATGATGACTGTAGATTCGGAGAAGTATTGAGTCATCAAGTACCTTTGAGCCCACTTGTTGCGCAACCTCCTTAAGAGCCTGACGAACAGCATCAACTGAACCTTTTCCTTCAAATATAATTGAACCATTTGGTCCACCACGCATGTCAACTGTGGCCTTGGATCGTGTTGAAATATCTCGCAAGATATCTCTGACGGGCTTCTTGAGCTGACCCCGTGGAAGCATTTGGGACGGAGCCAGGCGGAGTTGTTCTACATGCTTTCCGGGCAAGCTCATAATCCTTGGTGTATTCGAGAAATCGGAGGAAGCTGGAATCGCAGAAAAAATTAGTTCTGTTTTCTACCCCTTTTTTCTCTATTGCACCAGCACCCGACTTGAAAAACGTACCTGATGGTTGGGGAACTCCCTGTGTTCCATTGGGAGGAGTAGCTGTTGCAGCAGGCCTTTTTGCGCCCCAAGCAGTTGGCACATTGGCCGCAGCCTTCGATTTGGGACCACTTCCCAATGCCGGGAACAACTCTTCGGACTGGACATCGAATGCTGGAGCCTTTGTTGGCTTCGGAGCTGTCGGTGGCACAGCGGCGCCAGATGATTCGGAGGCCGATGCCTTGGCTATTGAAGATGGCGGAGGGTGCTGAATATCCTCCTCATCCACAACATCCTCCAAGGTTACGTTGTGTTTCTCGTCTCGGGAATGTTGCTCCGAGAGCAAGGCGGCGGGAGATTTCGAGCTCTGCCCGCCGTTGACAATCAAACCGGGACCTTCGGTAGCCATTGCGAAATGAAATTGGTCTCAAAATACTCGCGACAAGATATAAAAAGACGGTCGTCTTGAATGGCGCACAGGTAAATAGTGCGAATAGAAGCGCTACTAGGGAAGATCATGGTATCAGAATAATTCCTTGAGGAGGTGCATGTTGTGAAAGAGATACTTACTGTAATACTCTTGGAAAATAACAAAAGAAGAATCACTATATGAATTTAATGATTTAATGTAGCCAAAAACCGACTCGCGGGAGAGGCTATAATGAGATGAGGAATTGTGGGATGCGGAGAATTGTTGTGTCTCCGTTGGGCTAATACATCACCACGGTCGACAACCGGAAGGAGCACAGGAGAGAGGAATGGGCGGGAGGGTGAAAGAGAAGCCCGCGGAGGAGGGGGAGGCGGTCGACAGATGCGGATAGGGGGAGGGAGAAGAGAGAGAGAGAATTGATGAAGCTGAGGCGAGAGATCTCGAGGTTCTGGAAATGCGAAGAGGCCACCTGCAGGTTCTCGGAGTCGGCGCTTGGGTGGAGAAATTGGCCAATGGCGGCGTGCGTTAGTGCCAATTCGGCCTTAGGCTGCGATTGTAGTCACTATAGCGATGGCGTCTATAAACTAATAAACATGCTAGTTGACTCATGACTCGTAGGTGACTGACCGCTTGGGTCGATGAATATAAGATACTTGTTCTGGCACTTCTTACTGCATTGCAATTGAGTCTGTTATTATTATGTCTACAAGGCAGCTGGTCTGACTCTGGCGGTCTCGAAGAAAAACGCCTGGAGTCTACTAGAGTACAATGCTTATATTCCTAGGGTTATTCCATGACCGTTGTTGTTTCAAGATGACTTGTGCCTGGACATCTTTGCACAGTAGGAATGACTCAGAGGACCCAAGAGCGAGGATGGAAGATCTCTTGGTTCAGCATGTCACGTTGCTCTGGATCATGTGAAGAACCTTCAATGAACCAGACCATCGAAATCACCCCGTCATGGCATCAGGCTACCTGCCCAAGTTCGCCAAAATGTGTGTTTGTTGCCAGATGTTTACGAGGCTACAAGAGAAGGCCTCTTCGGTACCTTGTACGGCGAGTAAACAGAGAGGGACCCACTGACGTTGTTTTGATGTCTTTTTCCGGTACGTACCGCCAAATAGATCTTTCTCTAACAAAGACAACCACTAAAAGTATCATTCCTTCACGAAATATCCCCGGCACTGCAATCTATGATGACAACAGACTGGGACTCTTTCTCGTCATGGCAGAGAACGGCATGACTAATTTCGTCTTTTCCACCGGACGGCTTGGTGCTGCGATTCGATCGTTGGCAAAAGGCTCAATAACGGCTACAGATGTAGCTAGAATCTAGCTTGATATTCTCGAACTCTTTTTCCCCAATGACCAGGGCTTTGAACGGATGGAAGTTTCTTCAACACATGACCGCGTTTTGATAGAAGAATTGCGAGATCGAGATCTAGACGGTGATGTCATTGTCGACAGTGATGCTAAGAAGCCTTTCCTTGTCGTGGATTGTCGACCACGCGCCACGGTTGATCCTGGCCCAGAATTTAATTCATCAGAGAGTGATAGCAGTGGCGATATTTTTGTTGGTTTTGGAGTGATATCTTTCGGCGCACAGGCGGTCTTTTTGAAAGATGCGGTCTTGCCCCAAGTCATTCAGGACGCCTCGTCTTTACGTGGAGAGCGCATGGGCAGTGCCAATCTCATGAAGGCCCTTGGTCGAGATAAGACCGAGGAATGGCTGCGTGAAACCCGAAATATTTGCAACGAGTTGAACGGGACACCATGACGGATGTGCAATTTCTGCAATATCCTCGAGAAATCTAATTGATCCTCTCAACATACGCAAGAGTTTCAGATTGTACGCAAAAGACAACAAAGGTGGCGGTCGTCACCAGAGTCGATGGAAGTTAGTCCGATGGAAAAGATGATATATGCCGACTTGGTCCATGACAGCTTCCAGCCTCGACAAACCCAGACAGGGATTTCTGGATTTAGCAACCAATTAGGAGAAAAAACAAACCCGGCATTGACCAATCAAAACACATTGCTTGTCTAAAAGACAACGCTCAATCATTGCATGCCATGGACATTTGCACTTGGGGACCGAGGCCATATGCAGTACCTATCAGTATAGAGAGACTCTAGAAAGCAACCTTCTATGTTATGTATCCACTGGACTATTATACCCGCGAAAAACTGAGCAGTGGCCATCCATAATCAGTCACCGTGATAAAGAAAGGAGTACGTACTTCACTGGGAATGGCTGAGAGACCGAGTGGTGGGGAATTAATTTGAGTGCCTGTCTTCCTCGGCAAAACCGACGATTAGGAGTATCGCTGAAGTGAGGGCCTAGACTTAATAAATCCTCGAATGAAAAGGCCAGATATTTTATTTCCTAAGTCGACTTTGCAATTTTCCATGGCCGCATGTCAGATGCTGCGCCACTCACGTGTGATATACAGTTAAGCTAGGCGTATTGGCACCCCCTAAATTCGTCTGGGTGAAGCATCACTAACTGCTCCAGTGCTAGTTTGAAAGTCCCCCCTTTCTCCGCGCAAAACAAATGAGACGCTCTGCGTCATAAGATCCACCTGGGCTGTTGATTTCTTGCTTTGACCACTGAGACACGGTCTTTAATGACGACTTTTTTTTCTTCTTTGGTCTCTGTTTCGTTTGACGCATGGTTACGGAGTACTTGCTCCGTAATCAAGTTTGAGGCAACTAGCAGTGCACCAGAGTGTGCGATGAGAAACATAAAACGGAGAAATCGGATCGATCGTGAGCTGGTCTTCTCATGAGCCGCACCAGTGTCTCTGAAGCTCCCTGCATAAGAGTTCCGTTGGCTTCTGGTGCCCTTCCGCGAGGGCGCTAGCCCGGGCAAGCTATGGCCGCTCTGCATGGAAAAGCTTCGTCATCCCGATGAGACATGTTATTGTTCACCAAGTTGGGTGGCTCAGCTAGCTTCCTTTGCTTTTAGGGGGTCTAGAGACTAGGGGACTGCGTGTTCCGCGGTGTCGTGTGGAGGGATGATCCTGGCAAGGATCGTGATGCTATGGGCATCAATATCATTTGGTACGCCTGTGGAAGACGCATTTAGGCACTCCCTGTACCTATATATGCGTATGTATCTCTGTATTTCAGCACACTGGTCTGCCATGACGAGTCGGGCGGGAATAAAATACACAACGTACTACTAGTCAGGCCGTTTGTCAATGTCATTGTCGACCCGGCACTAATTTAATTGGCATCCACCGTGGCTGGCCGTTCAATACGGAGTACATGGCACGATGGTACACAGACTCTGCGGCGCTGAACTGTGGCATGGATTGCGTACCCATCCTTCATATTGTCGGCACGAACTGGCATTTGATCTATTCATTCATTAACCCATTGAGGCATTGACTCCCTGTTTTGGAAGAGCGAGCAAGCATGTAAATAGAGGAGTATGTGTATAATACGGAATTACGCATACCCGTAATTTAATCTATCGCTCCCGCCCATCTTGAATTTACAGAACTCTATTCCGTCCCTTCTAAAATAAAATAAAATAAATCAAACATGCAGCTCGATTAATTCCCCTGCACACGCGCCCCGGCTCTTTATCTCAACGGTGGCATACAGTACTCCAAAAGAAAGAAACCCCATCCTTCTGGCGATTTAGTTACCAGAAGGAACGCGATTCTCGACCAGCTCACTAATCGCTCGGTCGCCCGCTGTCTCCACGTGCTGTCAAAGTTTCGACGTATTTTAGTGCATAATTTCCGCACGGCCACCTCCAAGTCACATTGACAACACCCAGCGACACACTCCCGCACATACAACACCTCACCTCTTCGATCAACCACCCTATCCCTTGCTGCTTGCATCAACCGTTGCGGGCTTGTGCTCTCTCGCATCTCGCTCTCTTTCGACGAGTCCTTCACCGTCACTGCAGTGTATCCACGCCCGCTTCCCACAGAGACCCAGGCCAAGAGAGCCACCTGGGCTGCGGTGCTGCCCCTCCGCCTTCACAATTACCCGTTACGCACCAATCCCGGATCTCGATCAAACATCAGCAACAAAGCCCCCCTCCACATTGACCTTGACCTTGCAGTGGACTAACTTGCTGACATCGAACGCCCTTTACCCCCCATTTTACGGCATCAGCCGCTATCGATTGCTGCAGCTGTCTTGCAGCAATCGCTCTTTGTCTTTTCTTGACCATGGACCAAGAACGTTCCACAGGCTTCAAATTCCGCCGCCCAAGCAGCAAGCTGCACAAGGAGCCCCCGCAGTTCAATCGACCATTGAAAAGCCAGCAGAGCAATCCGTCGCTCAAGAGACATCCCTCTGCCCCCGTTTATCCGCGGAATTACACCGGCAGCCGAGAACACCTGCGCACTCGCTCCAATGCCTACGGGTCGTCGTCGTCGTCTTCGCTGGAACAACAGCAGCACAATAGCAGTGCAGGCCATTCACCCGTCGGTGAGTTTCTTTACTCTACGCATCGTTCCTCTCAAGGTCGGAATCCTTATCCTCTCTGGTATTCATTGACCAACGAAAACCCAGATGAGTTAACTGGCCCGCCTTTCGATGTTCGGGGAATGTTTAATGTCCTTGAAGAGGGTGGTGACCCGGCCGATCAGGAAAAGCAACAAAGCGACCACCTCCCGGCCGCCCGCCGCCCACCGACACTGCAGTCCTATCACACCAGTCCAGACCATCGTGGCAACCAGACTCTGCGCCAATCCGCCAGTTTTACAGCTTTGAATCATCCACGAATGGACACCGCGCTTCCCCAGATTCAAGATGCGCCGTCGAATTCGAAGAGGAATTCCGATGACGGAACCGGCACCACCAAGCCGCGAAGAAAGGGGACATTTTCGAGTTTTGTGAATAGTGTCTTGGGTTCACCACGCAACATTAAAATCTCTGCTCCCGAGAATCCAGTTCATGTCACTCATGTTGGTTATGATAATCAGACCGGCCAGTTCACCGTAAGGATTCCATCTCGTCTTTCTCTCAATTCTATTTTCTGATGTGCTGATATAAATAATGTTTGCTTTTTAGGGTCTGCCTAAAGACTGGCAGCGGATGCTACAAGCGAGTGGAATTTCGAAGAAGGAACAGGAACAACACCCACAAACAATGGTCGATATCATGAGATTCTACGAGAAGAACGCTGCTGGCGCAGGGGACGAAGAAGTTTGGCACAAGTTTGATCATGCTCATCCCCGACATGGCGAATATCCAGATGGTACCAGTCCCTCTCAAAGTCCTATTGGTGCCGCCCAAAGTCCACGGTTCCCCCAGAATCATCAGGGTAGCTTTGAAAACCCACGTGCTGCTCCGCCGATTCCGAAACCTTCGCACAATGTTCCGCACAATGTTCCTACGCCAATCACGTCGCCGGCTATGCTCCCTCATCGTGCTGCTCCAAAAGCCCCAACAACCGCTCCAGGAATCGTTCCCTCTCGACCACCCCCGCAGCCTCCTCTCGTATCAGCCAAAGCTCCGATCGCAACATTGCAACAACAGGAGCCGCTTACAACACCGCCCATACCTGAAGATGAGGAGGTTGTTGTCAACGCCCCTGTCCCAGATGTTGCTGTACCTGTTCATTCGCCTGTTCAGTATCAGCAGCAGCAGGAGCGTGCCATGGCTGCGGCACAACAGGCAATAACAGACAAGCAACTTGACAGAAGTCGCAGTCAACGCCAGCAGCAGCAGCCACCCCAAACTCCACACCTCGAACAGCAGCCTACCACCGCCACCACTACCCCAACAGCAACTCCACCGATCGCGCAACATCAATTTCCTAATGCGCAAGTACCAATTCCTCACCCCGCTCAACCACAACCACAACCACAACAACAACCTGTTGCCTCTGTCCCTCGGCCACGACCTCGTGCTCGTCAAAGCAATGCTTTCGATGTTCGAGCTAAGCTGCAGGCCATCTGCACGCCTGGAGATCCCACCAAGAAGTACTATAACTTGAACAAAATCGGTCAAGGTGCCTCTGGCGGCGTCTATACTGCGTACGAGAATGCCAGTAACAAATGTGTTGCTATCAAGCAAATGAATCTGGATTTACAACCTAAGAAGGATCTCATTATCAACGAGATTCTTGTTATGAAAGATAGCAAACACAAGAACATTGTCAATTTCTTGGACAGCTACCTGCATGGACTTGACTTGTGGGTAGTTATGGAGTACATGGAAGGAGGAAGTTTGACGGATGTTGTCACATTCAATATTATGTCTGAAGGGCAGATTGCCGCTGTGTGTCGTGAGGTATGTTCAAAACTCCACCTTATTCAATCGCCAGAAGACTTGGCTAACTTTATATTAGACACTCGGCGGATTACAGCATCTCCACTCAAAGGGTGTCATCCACCGTGATATCAAATCTGACAACATTTTACTGTCTATGGACGGAGAGATCAAACTGAGTAAGTCCTGTTTCTGCGACATCTACGAGGTTTTTGTGCTAACATCCATTCAGCTGATTTCGGCTTTTGTGCTCAAATCAATGATTCACAAAACAAGCGCAATACAATGGTAGGAACGCCCTACTGGATGGCACCTGAAGTTGTAACGAGGAAAGAGTACGGCCGGAAAGTCGATATTTGGAGCTTGGGAATCATGGCAATTGAGATGATTGAAGGCGAACCTCCATATCTAACCGAATCTCCACTTCGAGCTTTGTACTTGATTGCTACAAACGGCACACCAAAGATCAAGGACGAGCACAACCTTTCACCAGTATTTCGGGACTTTTTACATTTTGCATTGCGCGTTGATCCTGAGAAACGAGCGTCAGCTCATGATTTACTCAAGGTTGGTATTTCCCATTCCTCAACCGACTCTTTCACATATACTGACAACCTTTGATTTTTAGCACCCTTTCATGTCCGTGTGTGAGCCCCTTTCCAGTCTTGCTCCTCTAGTCAAGTCTGCGCGCATTAGTCGAGCCCAGGAAAAGGCCCAAAAAGGCGCATGATAATGTCTCCCTGTTGCGAATTTCCTTACTTCTTTTGTTTCTTTTCTCTCTCAACCTCTACGACCCAATTATACCCGTGCTTCCAGGGCACACTGAACGCATCAGCTCTGGTCTCTTTCTCTGCAGCTTTTATGTCTGTTCTGATTGTCTAGACGGAGAGTGTTTATCTTCTCCACCCCTCTATATTTCTCATCTCGTATCTTGTCCCAGAGCTGGTTGTTTTGTCCTTTTTATGTTTCAAACCATGAAAATTTCAACGAAAATTCTCCTTTCTACACCTCTTCTTTTCCTTCTCTGGGCGTCTTTCCGGCTGTTAATGCATGATGTTTACATATACACTTGGCATGTCCCTTGCACAGTCATCGAATGGGGGGTATACAGACGGCTTCTCGTGAGCCTAATTGTACTTATGTCAATGGTGTGTAGATATAGATCCTCAAAAGGTTTTTTTATGGGGTTGATGAATACCTCTTTTTATAGTAAAAGAATTATACGTAAAGACTAAGCTTGGCATGACAGTAATGTAGACGCATAGCGTCATAGCTCCCACTGCGAGCTGGGGGCGGCGCAACTGAATCCTGAGTGGCTGTGCGACTCTCCGCCTGCCACACTGCCTAAGAGGCCCGCACCGCACCTGATTGATTATTGTTGGTTAGGTTGCAGCATTTCAAGCCCTGTTATATCCTCAACTTTCCGTGACGGCGATTCACTTTTTATTATTATTTTGGTTTTATATTGAGAACCTGAGGAATTTAACACTGTTTCTATAGTCGCCTAGTCCCAACGAGATACATTGTTCCGACTGTTTTGCTCTGCGCGGGTCCGTGCCTATCAGCCTACATACGTCAATCAACTGGCAGACAACTCCACCATCCCTCACCCATCATCATCACCACCACCTTCAAAGTACAGCAACTTGCTTCGCGCTGTCTTTTCAAGCCCGGCTAGCAGTATTCCTGAATTGCGACTCACAAAATTCCTGTGAGAGAATTGATTAGGGTTGCGAACAAACCACCCATCCACCCGATACGCAGCACAATCAACCCCATATTTGAAGAAAGGCTGGGTTGCTCTCTGCTGGAGGTACCCGACCAGAGATCATGTTTCGCGCCCAGCAGAATGCCTTTGACGACGCTGTCGGTAGGTTTTTTGATCTTTCTCTATACTTATTTTTGGCTCATTAACTGACGTCTTACTTCCGTATAGCCAAGGCGACAGACGAGAACCTCACCTCGGAGAACTGGGAATTCATACTTGTATGTTAGATATTGGAACCGATGAATATTTCAACTGGTTACAAGGGACATCCCAGATCTGACTATAGTGCAGGATGTTTGCGACAAGGTTAACAACGAGGACTCGGGGTAAAATAAACACTGATCCGTTTTGCTTCTTAGTGTGCTCGACATTTTTGCTGACTCGTTTCCTCTTCTTCCAGTGCCAAAGATGCTGTTGCGGCCCTGATCAAACGACTTGCGAATCGAAATGCCAATGTGCAGCTTTACACGCTTGAGGTTCGTTTCCGGTTTTACCCCGCTCGGTTCAGAGGGTTTATTCAGTTACTGATCTACGATGTTTTGCTGTATTTCAGCTGGGGAATGCTCTTGCGCAGAACTGTGGCCAAAAGATTCATCGCGAGCTGGCTTCTCGAAGCTTCACAGAAGCATTGCTGCGCTTGGCTAATGAAAGAGTGAGCTTACCCCGGCTTCTCTTTTCTGCATATTGCATCGTATTGACTGGGTTCAGAACACACATCAACAAGTCAAAGCAAAGATTTTGGAACGCATGGAGGAATGGACAGAGATGTTCTCTAGCAACCCGGATTTTGGCATCATGGAGCAAGCTTATATGAAATTGAAAACTAGCAGTGAGTTGCTTTTTCTGAAAATATTCTTGGGCAACGAGCGTGGACTAATACTATGAAAGACCCAAACCTCCAGCCGCCATCGAAACCAACCAAACGCCAGATTACTGATGTTGATCGACAGAAAGAAGAGGAAGAGCTTCAAATGGCGTTGGCCTTGTCAATCAAAGACAAGCCATCTGATGACGTCGTAGCATCGTCGAGTTCCGGTCCAGCTGCAGCGGTTTCCAACCAGCAAGAATTGGCTGGTCAACCCATTCCATCCGGAACTACAGCGGCTACTGTCTCCAGAGTCAGAGCACTGTTTGACTTCCAGCCTTCCGAGTCAGGTGAACTTCAGTTTCGAAAGGGCGATATCATTGCTGTGTTGGAGTCGGTTTACAAGGACTGGTGGAAGGGTTCATTGCGTGGCCAGACCGGAATATTCCCGCTAAATTATGTCGAGAAACTCCCAGATCCCACGCCGGAGGACCTACAACGTGAAGCGCATATGGAAGCAGAGGTGTTTGGGCAGATCAAGAACGTCGAGAAGTTGTTGACTCTTCTCAGCACGAGCAGCTCGGATTTGAATGTTCGTGACAATGAGGAGATCACAACACTTTACCATTCCACGTTAGCCATTCGACCGAAACTCATTGAGCTCATTGGAAAATATTCTCAGAAGAAAGGTATATTGAAACTTGAGAAAAGAGAGTTTCTCGGCTTTTGCTAAATGTTATTCTAGATGAATTCACGCAACTCAACGAAAAGTTCATCAAAGCGCGGAGGGATTACGAGTCTCTTTTGGAAGCCTCAATGTCGCATCCTGCCCAGCCCCAATACGGTAGACCGCCTCAGCAAGCTTATGGTTATCCCCCAACAGGGGCACCACAAGGCTATCCTCCAGGCCCCCCAGGGGCTGGACAAGCGTATAATTCTCGGCCACAAGGTAGGTTGCACATCCCGTTGTAACCAGATGACCGCTGACTTGTCATGTGCAGATCAATCTCAAGCCAACGGCCCGGGTTTCTACGCTGCAGATAGTTCGCGTCCCTACCCACAAACTTCCCAATCACCAGATCCACGTCAACAAACACCAACGAATGGTCAGCCCTTTCAGCAACCACCTCAGCCCTCAGAGCCCTATCAACCTGTGCACCATCGCCCCCAGTCGACTTATGACCACCCACAGGAGTTAGGAACTTCAGTCTACGATTCACCTGTGGAACAGCGGTACCAATTTGCCCCTGGAACGGCGCCTCAGACGCAGCAGTATCAAACACAACAAGCAACCGAATACCCGCCTCCAACGGAAGAACAACGACCTATTCCGCATCACTTCCCGCCTTCGCAACAGCCTTCACAGCCCCCATACCCTACATCAGCAACGACACAACACCCCCCGCCAATTCCCACCACCAGCCCACATCCAACGCCATATCCAGCATTGAACTCTGGACAGCCCGGTCAAGCTTATGGAGGATATCAGCCACCGCCTGCTGACTCTGTAAATTCGAACCCAGCCTCATTTTATCGATAAACTGTTGTCGCCAACATGGAAGGAAAATAGCAAGGGAATTTGGTATTGAATGCTGCACCCAGTCTATGTTCAACCCATTGAAACCATCCTGTATTCATAAGAAAGTGTGAAAAAGGATTTATCTACCATACTTCCATTTCAGAAGCAGCTACGATGACAGCCTTCAACTTGAATTATTCGTTTGCTGGCGGATTTTGTTTGCTATTCAAGCAATTGAAGTACGATTTATTTTAATATATCATGAAGATAGTCCCAGAAGCGAGTTATTATGAGAAATGGCTACACTGTTTATTGCATTAAACACTTTATAATATACGTAGTTGTATCAAACCACGTGACTTTTCCATGTCCAACATAGGCGGCAACGGCGTGGTCGGCGTAGGCGACGGGCTGCCTTGCCAAGCTGCTGTGAACTACGAGCATTCGTTAACGACCTGCCCAGTCGTCCAAGCCATACCATTACCAAGACAGCATTCGCCATTCGCCCCTAGCCAAATTTCTCGTGAATTGGAAGCTCTGCAATCTCTCCGAAGGCCATGGCTTTTCGTGCAACAGCTTAGGCCAAACCCCGCGTTCTTTCCCGCGTGTCCGGCCGCCCTGGACGATGACGCCGAGCTGTCTCGGCGTGCCATGTAGGGGGTCCTGACAGCTTTTTACAATCATCATCGGTATAGGCTTGTGTCGATAAAATCGACTAGAAGCTTTTGAGGGAGGGGGGCTTTATGGGCTTGGGAGTCAGACCACCGAGGTCATAATGGAGGCCGATTGGGATGAGGTGTCGCGAACTGCGGTGCCGCCTCCAGGCCCGCATGTTCTCCCTACTATCGCAACAGCAATTGCGTTTGATGACATCCAGGAGCTATTATGGGCTGGCAATGAATATGTAAGAGGTTTTAATTGATTAATGTTTTGCAGCCACTAACTAACGTTGTCGTAATACAGGGTCGAATTACTTCTTTCTTTGGCCCCGAGCTTCAAAGGTACACCTCGATCCGAGCACATCCAGCGGCAGAAGGCTCCGTACGGCAGTTTCTTTTTCATGAAAAGGGTGTGATTTCTTTGTCGTCGAGGAGCGTTCATATGGTTACACGTCGGGGCTTGACGCAATGGCATATCACGAATACCGATATGACGGATCTTCGTTGCATGAGCTTCACCGCCCAAACGAACCGCATCATCGTTGCAGGATGCCAGAAATCAATGTTCAACATAGATATCGATAAGGGTGTGATCATCGACACGCTACAGACGGAGGCCAACTACACTATTATGAAAAAGAGTCGATATCTCTGCTGCGCGACAGACACGGGTTCCGTGAATGCGTTGAGCTTGGCGGATTTCAAAATTGTGAAGACGTGGAAGGCACACGGTGCCGCGATTAATGATATGGATGCGCGCAATGACTTTCTTGTAACCTGTGGGTTTTCGGTGCGGCACTTGGGTGCCCCAATCGTCGATCCGCTGGCGAACGTATATGATTTGAAAACACTGGCTCCGTTGCCCCCGATTCCATTCCATGCTGGTGCAGCTTATGTACGAATGCATCCCAGATTACACACTACCAGCTTTGTTGCTTCTCAATCCGGTCAGCTGCAGGTGGTAGATTTGATGAATCCTAACACCATCAACCTTCGACAGGCGAATGTCAATTTTATGTTGGGCCTTGAAATTTCACCGTCAGGGGAGGCCTTGGCAATTAATGATGCGGAATGCGCCATTCATCTATGGGGGTCACCTAGCAAAATCCATTTCAACGAAATGAGTAAAGAAACTGAATTTGCCGAAGTACCTTCACGGCCCCATCAAGTCGACTGGTCTCCAGAAACCCCATTGAGTATGATTGGGATGCCATTTTATAACGATCGTCTCCTTTCCGCATGGCCTAGTCATCTTGTCTTTGATTATGGTGGCCCGTCTGCATCAGTCGATCCTTCTATTATACCCTATCTGCGGCCGGCTGAATTGGGGCACTATGCCGCGAACCCAAAGAAAGGGCGACGGTATCAGGTAGAAAATACGCGCCAGTCAGCGTCTGCAGAACCAGCTCTAGTAGCACCCAAGTTTCTAAGTGAAAAGGCTCGTGAATCGCCACGAAGCAACCCCGATGGAACTGTCGGTGACGTCTCTAGTGCACTGGCTAGCGCAAAGATTGGTGCAGAGGTGGAGGAAGACCCCTTGCTCAAATACAGCAACGTTGAAATCAAGTACAGCAAATTTGGTGTTGATGATTTTGATTTCAGGTATGGTAGCATCCATTGTTTCAGTTCGAATACAAACTAATACGAAATAGGTTCTATAACAAAACTACCTTTTCTGGCCTAGAAACTCATATAGCGAACTCTTTCACGAACTCTCTCCTTCAACTATATAAATTCATCCCCTTGGTGCGAAACGTTGCACTACATCATGCCGCGAGCAACTGTCTGTTCGAAGATTGTCTGCTATGCGAAATGGGATATCTCTTCGACATGTTGGACAAGGCGAATGGACAGAATTGCCAGGCCACGAATCTCCTTAAAGCATTCAGTAATTCTCGAGAGGCTTCCAAGTTGGGGCTATTAGAAGAGAATTTGACGAACAAAGCCTTGTCGGGCGCTATTCAGTCAGTTAACCGGTTTATCTTGAACCAAGTTTCCAACGACCATCGTGCAGTTGCTCCTGAATCCGAGGACCTAGATCGAAATCTTGCCACTATTGCATCGGAATCCGTTCGATGTATGTTTTGTCGAAATGAGACTGTTCGACCGGGCAATGTCTTTGCCAATGAGCTTATTTACCCCGTTCCCGACGCAAAGCAAGTGCGACGACCTCCTCCAATCAAATTCTCTTCAATCCTCAAGTCTAGCATTGAGCGAGAAACTCAAAACAGAGGCTGGTGTAATCATTGCAGACGATACCAGCAAGTGGCTATTCGAAAGACAGTTCATCGCATGCCGCCCGTCTTGATGTTGAATACAGGACATACAACGCCCTACTTTCGCCAAATATGGAGCAGTCCCGGCTGGTTGCCTGAAGAAATAGGGATTGTTACTGAGAATGGACAATTGTTTTGTTTCGAAGGCGATGCACTTCGGAGCCGTATTCAAAGTAGAACTCCAGGTTTGATTATATATGAGTTGGTTGGGCTAGTCGCTGAAATCAACATCACCGAGCATCAAAAACCTCATCTCGTGTCCTTCATCAACGTGAGCGTATCTTCACGCCAGCCAGAAGAGAACAGCAAGTGGCATTTATTCAATGATTTCCTGGTAACTGAAGTGAGTCGAGAGGAAGCGTTGAAATTTACCGATCCTTGGAAAGTGCCGAGTGTCCTTGCATATCAAGTCAAAGGTGGAAGACATAAACTCGACGATTCGTGGAAGAACAATCTTGATACAACCCTGTTGTTCCATGAATGGGCCATGAAGTATGTAGTTTCCAGACCCCTTGTGATAAACACCTGTGCTAACACCTTTTTCTTAGCGGTGGCCGAACTATCGAGTCGTGCAATATACTTGCATCTGACGAACGGCCTCAACCTGGCACACCTGTTGCTCTTGATACAGAATTCGTTGATTTGGAAAAGGCCGAAATCGACGTTAAAGCTGATGGCTCTCAGGAGATGATTCGACCAAACAAAAGCGGTCTCGCTCGAGTGTCGGTATTGAGAGGATCTGGATTGAACGAAGGCGTTCCTTTCATCGACGATTACATTACCATCAAAGAAACAATTGTCGATTATGTGACGCAGTATTCTGGGATCAAACCTGGAGATCTTGATCCACGAATCAGTCAACATAATCTAGTGCCTCTAAAGGTGGCCTACAAGAAGTTATGGCTGCTGCTGAACCTGGGCTGTGTTTTTGTAGGTCACGGTCTCGCATCGGATTTCAGAAAAATCAATATCCAGGTCCCCAAATCACAAACCGTTGACACACAATATCTATTCTTCCATCCGGCTAAAAACCGTCGATTGAGTTTGCGGTACCTTGCATGGGCTGTTTTCAAAGAATACATCCAAGAAGAAACTACAGATGTCACTGAAGGCCACGACTCAATAGAAGACGCCCGCATGGCTTTACGACTATGGAAGAAATTCCAGGAATACGAAGACGCAGGCATTGTGACACAAATGCTAGAAGAGATCTTCTCTCAGGGATTCAAATTAGGATTCCGACCACCTCCTCGAAATGGAACCTCAACTCCTGCAGGCGTTACCCTGACCCGACCAGGAACAGCTATCAGCGCCGGTAACGCCACAATTGACAGTGGCCGGAACACGCCTGATGGCAATGGACCTGGGACAGCAGGAAACAGTACTCCGTCTACACCGCGACAGGCCTTTAGACGATCGAATGCTTTGACGCCCAGTAATGGAACGTTTGGAACACGCGGGCAGCCGGATTTCTTTGGCGGAAGCCCACTACGATAAGGCAGGGCTTCTTCTTCTGTCTTGGTTTATATAGACTCAAATAGTGGAGCTGCTACAGTCAGCTACCTCATCGCGCATCCTTATATGTTATGAATGCTATTGATATATATAGATCTATATAAGTTAGGCAAAGTAGGGAATATTATGTTGCTTCTCACTTTTTTAGATGTTCTACCTTGATTCAGAAACTTATTGTCATTCATTTTTGGAGAGTAACTTTGCTACTGCCCCTACAGTTTGTGTGAAACTGGGTACACCCGAGATATAATAGTCCATGAGAAGAACTCTAAGTGTTTATAAGTGATTGCTGATAGGCAACATAATGTCTAGAGGACGGTGTGAAACATATATGCACCCACACTGTATCTACCACCAAAGATAGTAGGCATGATAGTCCCGAAAGTGTTCCATGAGTTCTTCGTGAGAGAAGAACACTTGCTTTTCTAAATAAAGATAGTCTCCCTCATACTAGTCAAAATGAATCTCTTTTAAGCAACGAGCCTCTTCATAACGCTCAAAACACGGATGCCGGCAAGCACGACAGTAAATCTCTTTATGGATGTTACCAGTCGTTGTGTCGAGATATGGTAAGGTCAGTGTCACCATATAGCTTAGGAGAAGATTGTTTTTATAAAGAGTCCAGAACTCTTTCTCGTTGTTTGGCAGCTTTGATAATCTGGCAAAATCGTTCTCTTTCCATGTGGACTCGTTCACTGGGTAGTTCTCCAGTATATCTTTGTTCAGGATAGGAACCCATTCGCGTAGGTATGCAGAGTACAGCCTGAACTTCGCTTTTGCGACAAAAAGGGGTATGACAAATTTCTCACAGGGCGTGTAACAGAGCCGTTCATGATCAGTGCAATAGAAACAGCATCTGATAAATTTTGGAAGAAAGATGAACCCACTAAAGCGGCTGTCGCAATAAAAGCAGTTTCTTGTACAGAGAACTTTGAATAGATCATAGAGAGTGAAATGGCATGCAAATCTTGTCCTTAGGATAACACCGAGAGTGTCAAACGCATATGTTATAATATCTCGATAGCCTCGAACAGCACTGACAACATGTCGGGCACGACGATTGACTTGGCGAAATCTGAATAGGGACTGGATATCCATGAAGGCGCATATTTCAAGAACAATCTCAAGGGGCAGACAGTCGAACTGTCTAAGAGGTCTAAGAGGTCCAGGAGGAACGGGAGGAGCATCGGTTGTTTGAAGCATATCGTCACGAACTCGTTCATGGTCTGGGGAGTTCATTTTGACATTCTTCAGTTCAAAATCTCGCTGATTATAAGAAGCGAGGCGAATAATGTCATTCTCATTGGCCCCCTCAGGGATTTCGACTTCGTCGGACTGAACTGAACAAGCACCAGTCAACAAGTATTCAGAATCTAGTCAGCAAATGGTAATATAAAGGGGATACCGTCCATTTATTACGATTGCTACCTATAGGTACGTGACTCAAGGCAACAAAGAGGAATATCTAGGTAACAACATCTAGGCTTCAAAGACAGGGTTGTCGTTATATCTTTTGATGATTGAAGGTGACATTGTTGTATTTGTCTATTACTATGCTCTCAAATAGACATGTTGTAGCTGTTTTGTGGAAGGGAGAATCTGACGTAGTTGCGGGCAGAGCTCCACCCGCTTGGTTGGCCTAAACACAACACTGCCCCTCCACAGCATCAACACCATACCTCTCATTTGCAGATATCACGTCCAGAGCTCAGAAATTGATGCTCGTCAGTATCTGCAGAATCCAAATTACAGTCTAGACTACTTCGACACAGAAAAATTTCAACGCGAACGCTCCTATCATTTCGTCCGCTACATGCAGCACCCCGCTTCACTTCTCTGAGTCAGGAAACAACAACATGTCCCGCCACCGCGTCAAATCGCTCGAATACGATGACGACGATTTCGACGAAGAAGATGACTACGGCGCTGATCCCCAGGAGCAGGAGCAGCTCGAGGCTTACACAAATGAAGTACTGAATGAGCTCCGCACAGGGCAACCGCCAGTGACTGCCTCGCGGCAGGAAGTCCAAGAAGCTCTGTGGCATTACTATAACGACGTTACGAAATCGGTTAATTATATTCGAGGTAATTTGGAAATTCGTTTACTTCCTGTGGATTTTATTTGCTAATACGCCTTTGTTTAGGTAAAAAGGTGAAGGAGGTCAATAAAAAGAAGGAAGCGACGTCAAAACCGAAGGTTGCAGCGGGTAAGATACGTTCTTTCCTTTTTCTCTCTCTCTTCTGTCATTAGAAGAAACCTGTTAGGTGGCTAGGCCCAGGTGTAACTCGCTCTGTTCTATCTGAATATGTAAGTTGACTCTTGTATTTGCTTTAAATTCTGTACACTGACATTTTTTGGTGAGTGTGATTCCCTTTGTTGTTTCTAACAGGTATCTATTTTACCAGTGCCTTCTTCCTACCCCGCCGGCTACACGCAAGATCCTCTTCTTCAATGCCCGATCCCATTCTCAGCGGCCGACTTTTTCCGTGATACGCCGTGGTTGAACGTCCCGCAGCATCGAAAGGCAGATATCATTGTGGAACCACTATATCCACGACTGGGGCTACTTGGTGGTGCTTCACAGGAAGGGAAGATGTCCAAGTTAGCTGCCCTTGCAGCAGCACGGAAGAAGAAGAACACCGAGAAGCAAACGGGAACAGAGGTGCCATCGCCGTCTCAGTCCAATGAACAGAAGAAACCCGCTCCACGCTCATTGTCGGAAAGGCTAGCAGTGAACAATGCTAAAACGCCTGCCAGAACTGGAGGGCTATCCAGTCTGAGTCGTCCGGGTCGTGCTGCGGATTTAAAGAGCACACCAACTGTTCCAGACTCCGATAGAAAGACTGTCGCTCAGCCATCTGTGGACAAGGGAAGAATCGAGCAAGAAGCTGAAAAACGACATCCTGGGGAGAATATGGACTTGCGTGCAGTTCCTTCTACTTTCGCGGCAACAATCGTCGGACCTGAGCCTAGCCACCACCTATTCGGCAGCAGTTTTGATATGATGCATGTTTACCAACAGGATATGACTGAAGCCTTTGATTTTGCAGGACCAAGCCCCGATGATGTTGTTCTCAATGCACAAAGTGCATCCAAAGGTTTGCCTATTCGAGGACCGAGATGAAGCAATGGCACATTGACACATAATCAGGCCTTAAGTCAAAGCAGACTGGAGGGGCCAAACCCTCAGGAAACCAGAAGAAAGCGCAAGAGGATTTGGCGAGTGGCGTCAAGGCATTAACTGTAGAGCCGGTGAAGGTGAAGAGTAAAAATCTGGATGTTTTAGCAGAATATAAAAAGTCAAAGCAAAAGAAAGCAGCAAACTTTGTCGTTATTGGTAGGATTTACTTCAAGTTACTTCTGCTTTATTTTCCTTGCTAATATTATGGAACCAATAGGACACGTCGATGCTGGAAAGAGCACACTCATGGGCCGTCTACTTTCCGATCTAAACGCCATCGATCAAAGAACACTGGACAAATACCGGCGAGAAGCTGAGAAAATCGGCAAGGGTTCATTCGCTTTTGCTTGGGTGCTGGATCAAGGGACAGAGGAACGTGCTAGAGGAGTGACGATAGATATCGCAACCAACAAATTCGAAACTGATAATACTCGGTTTACTATTGTGGATGCACCAGGACACCGCGACTTTATACCGAACATGATTGCTGGCGCTAGTCAAGCCGACTTTGCGGTTCTCGTGATAGACGCTGGTACAGGGAATTTTGAGTCGGGCTTAAAAGGCCAGACCAAGGAACATGCTCTACTAGTACGAAGTATGGGCGTTCAGAAGGTGGTGGTTGCTGTGAATAAGATGGACATGGTAGCGTGGTCGCAGGACCGGTTTGATGAGATTGAGCAACAAATCTCATCGTTTCTGACAACGGCCGGCTTTCAAGGCAAGAACTTGTCGTTCATTCCTTGCTCAGGGTATCATGGAGACAATATCACGACACGCAGCAAAGACAAGAATTCTGCATGGTATAACGGACCCCTTCTGATCGATGCGCTAGAGACGTCAGAACCATTCTCGCATGCTCTTGACAAGCCATTGCGTCTTACTATTGGTGATGTATTCCGCGGCGGTGTTCAGAACCCACTCTCGATTTCTGGGCGAATTGATGCTGGGTCTCTACAAGTTGGCGATGGCATTCTGATTATGCCCAGTGGAGAGTCCGCCTTAATCAGGAGCTTAGAGACAGACGGAGAGCCCAGTGATTGGGCTGTGGCGGGTCAGAATGCGGTTCTGCATCTTGCAAACATCGACCCGGCTCATCTCAGGTCAGGGGATATCGTTTGCAGTCCCAACTCTCCGGTGCAGAATATTCAGAGTTTTACTAGCAAAGTGCTTGCCTTTGATCACTTGATGCCGATGCAGGTTGATATTCATCGCGGTCGGCTGCACGTCTCAGGTCGTATCAGTCGTCTAGTCGGCACGCTGGATAAAAGCTCTGGAGCTATCACCAGAAAGAAACCAAAAATTGTTTCGCCAGGCACTGTTGCCAGGATAGTTGTGGAGATGGATCAGCCTGTGCCGCTTGAGGCTCCGGCGAGAATTGTGCTCCGCGCTGCGGGTAATACTGTGGCGGCTGGGCTGCTGGAGTAATAGATTGATGGCGTATAACTACGTATGCTATCATAATAGGTCTAGGGCATAATACAACTATTAAGAACCAGTTGACTGATCAACGTACTGGATATGTGTTATTTCTCGATGCACGGCATGATTGCCCTCGTATTTAGGCAACAAAACAGTCATGCATGACAGCGAGCTGGCCCCCAGCGCATAACCCATGACTCAGAAGTAAAAGGACAGATATCTATACAGTACTATCTCGTTGCAACGTTTGCCATCGGCGTTTTGCCGGGGTGGCAATTGGCAAAAATGATTCCA
The DNA here is from genome assembly GCA_023721895.2 of Talaromyces albobiverticillius. Taxonomy (NCBI): domain Eukaryota; kingdom Fungi; phylum Ascomycota; class Eurotiomycetes; order Eurotiales; family Trichocomaceae; genus Talaromyces; species Talaromyces albobiverticillius. Next base: position 2,750,218 of record JAMBUR020000001.1, on the reverse strand, counting down.
CCGTGTTCGACAGCCCCGAAAAGAGGCTCTTTGTCGCTTTCTGATTGGCTCTCCCGGATGAGTCAGCGACATTGGGCCCCAGGGGCGCTGGCCAACCACAGCGCGAGAAGTAACCTTAAATAGCCGGCGAAAAGGCCAGCATGGCCCATCCGCAATACCAGATCGATTACAAGAACGAACTGCTTCGGAGCTTCCCTCTGCTTTTTTTTTCTCACCTTCCTACAACCACCTTCCCTCTTCCCCTTCCTCTCTCTCTTTCATTTCTCTTCATCCCCCTTTTCCCTTCTACACCTCGGTTTGTTAATCTTCCTCGTCAAGGAAGTGCCGAGGCGAGTTGCTCAACGAGAGCAGTTGAAGATCGTCGTCCTATTTCCCACACATCCCGTCCAACACACGCCATGAGCCGGGGATCACGGCTGGACGGCCAGTCCAAGCCTTTTGCTTGGACTACCGTTCTCTACCTTTTGCTCGTTTTCATCGCTCCCCTCGCTCTGCTGGGAACTGCCCATGCTTCTGAAGACCAGAACATCACAGACAACTATGGCACTGGTAAGTTTGACTCTGATGAAGCGGGAAACGACCAACTTGCATTTAACTAACTGCTTGCGTGTCATCTAGTCATCGGTATCGATTTGGGAACCACATACTCCTGTGTCGGTGTGATGCAAAATGGCAAGGTTGAAATTCTCGTCAACGACCAAGGAAACCGTATCACTCCCTCATACGTGGCCTTCACTGATGAGGAGCGTCTGATCGGTGATGCCGCGAAGAACCAATATTCGGCTAACCCTACACGAACTATCTTTGACATCAAGTAAGTCTCCATTTCCTTGAGGTGTCCGCTCTTGAGTTGCAGCGTGTACTAATAGTTTACTAGGCGTCTGATCGGTCGCAAGTTCGACGACAAGGACGTTCAGAAGGACATCAAGAACTTCCCCTTCGATGTCTCCGCCAAGGATGGCAAGCCCGTCGTTTCGGTTGATGTCAACATGTCGTCAAAGACTTTCACTCCTGAGGAAGTCTCCGCCATGGTCTTGACCAAGATGCGTGAAATCGCTGAGAGCTACCTCGGAAAGACCGTCACCCACGCCGTCGTTACCGTTCCCGCCTACTTCAATGACGCCCAACGTCAGGCCACCAAGGACGCCGGTACTATTGCTGGCTTGAACGTCCTGCGTGTTGTCAACGAACCCACCGCCGCCGCTATCGCCTATGGTCTGGACAAGACTGGTGATGAGCGTCAGATCATTGTCTACGATCTCGGTGGTGGTACCTTCGATGTCTCCCTCCTCTCTATCGACAACGGTGTTTTCGAGGTCTTGGCTACCGCTGGTGACACTCACTTGGGTGGTGAGGACTTTGACCACCGTGTCATGGACCACTTCGTCAAGCTTTACAACAAGAAGCACGATGTTGACATCACCAAGGACCTCAAGACCATGGGTAAACTGAAGCGCGAGGTTGAAAAGGCCAAGCGAACTCTGTCTTCCCAGATGTCTACCCGTATTGAAATTGAGGCATTCCACGAGGGCAAGGACTTCTCCGAGACTCTCACTCGTGCCAAGTTCGAAGAGCTTAACATTGACTTGTTCAAGCGCACTCTCAAGCCCGTGGAACAGGTTCTTAAGGATGCCAAGGTCAAGAAGGCCGACATCAACGACATTGTCTTGGTCGGTGGTTCTACCCGTATTCCCAAGGTCCAGTCTCTTCTCGAGGAATTCTTCAATGGCAAGAAGGCTAGCAAGGGTATCAACCCTGATGAGGCCGTTGCCTTCGGTGCCGCCGTCCAGGGTGGTGTTCTCTCTGGTGAGGAAGGAACTGGAGACGTCGTTCTCATGGACGTCAACCCTCTTACCCTCGGTATTGAGACCACCGGTGGTGTTATGACCAAGTTGATCCCACGTAACACTGTTATCCCCACTCGCAAGTCTCAGATCTTCTCGACAGCCGCCGACAACCAGCCCACCGTCTTGATCCAGGTCTACGAGGGAGAGCGTGGTATGACCAAGGACAACAACCTCCTTGGCAAGTTCGAACTCACTGGCATTCCCCCCGCCCCCCGTGGTGTTCCCCAGATCGAGGTTTCTTTCGACCTTGACGCCAACGGAATCCTCAAGGTCAGCGCCGCTGACAAGGGAACTGGCAAGGCTGAGTCTATCACCATTACCAACGACAAGGGACGTCTTACCCAAGAGGAGATTGACCGCATGGTTGCGGAAGCTGAGCAATTCGCTGAGGAAGACAAGGCAGCTCGTGGCAAGATTGAGGCCCGTAATGCTCTTGAGAACTATGCCTTCAGCTTGAAGAACCAGGTCAACGATGAGGACGGCCTTGGTGGCAAGCTCGATGAGGATGACAAGGATACTGTAAGTTGAAACAGACCCATTAATTCGGAAATGAAATCATGACTAACGCGGTAATAGATCCTGGAAGCTGTCAAGGACGCCACTGACTGGCTTGACGAGTACGGTGCTAGCGCCACTATGGAAGACTTCGAGGAGCAGCGCGAGCAGCTGTCCAGCGTCGCCTACCCCATTACCAGCAAATTGTACGGCGCTGGCGCTGGTTACGATGAGGACGATGAGCCCAGCGGCCACGACGAGCTGTAAGGGTTCTTTTTGCAAGAAAAATGCGGGTCAACTTGGGAGTTTTTTGAGTTTTCTTTTTTTATTAAAGTCATGCATATGATTCACCATTGTATTTTAAACGGTCGATTGTTTTAGATGGCAATCAGAGTGATACCTCGAAGACATTTTATATCAAATCATACATCATCTATCTATTTCATTGCCTCTCTTTTGCATTAAAAGTATATCAATGCTTATTGATTATTCAAAAAGTCCCTGACGACTTCAACGATAACCTGATGATCATGCTCCTGCTTCAATCCACTGACCACAATCACACCGACAAGGCCATCAAAGTTCTGCACTCGAATCGGAAACCCACCTCCGTGAATAGCATAATCGTCTGGCACACCCTCTGGAACAGAGCTTTTGAGGCCAAATTTCGCAGCAAAGGCTCTCTCGATTTGAGTGCCAACCGCACTTGGACCAGTTATAGTAAGTGCCTTCATCCGAAGTGCCCAAGTGCTAGACCCCCATCGCAACACAGCGTTACGCTTGCGTCGCACCCATTCTTCGTTATCTGGGGATGTGCCCGACTCGGTCAGAGCGTGGAAAAGGGTCTGGTTCCCATTGGCGCTGGTGATTGAGATCACAGCTGGTCTGCGTTGCGGTGCGGGCAGCGAGAGGATGCGACTGCGGATTGCGGAGCCGAGCTCGAATGCGGTAGAGGCTGTGAATTTGGAGAAGACGGCGGATGCGGAGAGTTCGTATTGCACGAGCTCGTCGAGCTGTAAGATCCATGCAGTGTTGGTAATTGCTCTTTGGATGCAAGACATAAGCACACGGGTTAACTTGCCTTGCTCGAAGGCTCTCCGAGGGGTTGCGATGTAGCCATTGGATTTGTTAAATGGGAAGATGTCTCGAGATATATATGTGTAAATATAAATGTAGATGTGTATTTGTATTTGGTTTATAAATCAATTGCGTCTTTACATGTTAGAAGTTGCAGAAATTGAGGTTCTGTGCTCTCTGTAGATGAGGGGATTGCGGGGTGGGTACAGTACGGCCGCGGCGAGGCAGCTCAACCCGAGTGCATTACGTATTTAGGTGCCTGAGGCAGGAGCTGCCAATTCACGTGTTAGGGCTATTTTCTTTTTGAGATTAGAGGCGAACGAGGGTTTATATATCGATCTATTTGAAACGAAATGAACACAGACTAGCTAATTTCCAAATTAGAAACTCTGTCGATCTCATGCATTAGCTCGTGCCATCTATGCCGTACTCGGGATACCTTCAGTTTGAGTGAGATTATAACTGCTAGTGGATCTATAGAACCAGACAGCTGGCATGTGACTATCAGAAAAAATTACTATTTGCCCTCGCTAATTACGGTATCTATGATCATTTTAACCGAGCACTCCGGACAACCGAGTACTCCGTAGATACCGAGAAGAAGAAGAAAAAATGAAAACAAAGGCTCATTTTTCCCCGAAGACGCCCACCCAATTTCTCCGAAGTGATACACCTATCTCCCTACCTACCCACCTTGGGTCCGGACCACGTAACAAAGTATCCAGAATTCATTGCCGTGTGCCTCTGTGATGGGCTATTGAAAATCCGAGACGGCAAATGGGTTGATGATTGACATGGATGGTGCCATAGCTAGCTGCTAGCTGCTGTCTGATGTCAATTAATGTAGGTCTATCTCTGCATGTGGCAATTTTATATACATCCCTTGTTGCCGCCAAACAATACTACCACCCACCCATGAACAGTATAGATACCCTTTTAGATAAGTAATTACATATAAGAAGAGCTACGCATATAATGCCAGCACATGCCTGCATGCATAGAATGATTCCAGCGCGCTCTTTGGAGGGGACAGACGGACGGGTTATGCGGGGAAACCTAGTTAGGGCTAGCTAGGTAGCTACGTGGTTCTCCAAATAGCTACACAGACCCCTAAAAATCTGTACAATACTCTGTACGATCTGTGGGTCACCGGATAAATAAAGCTACTGTATTATCATTCTAGATCCCCGTGGAACACTCAATTATGTATGGTGGATCCATTATTCGTTGTTTGCTTTGACCACGGAGAATCGGAGAAATACCTAGCTACGCCAGCTACCAAAGGCTTTTTTTTGAGGAAGGTATACAAAAAGGGAACAAAAAAGAAATGGAGATACACACAAAAAAAACTCATGTGTCCTTGTGACACTGCCTCATGATCGTACCTTAATCTTATTGAGGTAAGTCCAAGCATCGGTGCTATGATAGCGGGGTTTGTAGTTATATTCATAATACATATGCTCTAGCTCATACGGCAAGTGATTGGGTTGCGATTCTACCTATAAATACTGCTTGACTCGCTGGTCTTGATCTTGGTAATTGCGATTTTCACTTATTTATTTGGCCATCTCTCCGTCTCTCTCTCCTGCTTTCTCAACAGAATTTTGATTCTTTTTGCATATCTTACATAATTCAATCATCACAATGGCAATCCCAACAACGCAAACAGTGGCCCTGGTGAGGGAACTAGGTGGTCCAGTTGAATTCGTGACAGACTATCCAGTTCCTACAGCGGGCAACAACGAGGTTCTGGCCAAAGTCCTCTACACTGGTGTTTGCCAGAGTGGTATGCACAAGCTTCTCTCTCATCAATCAACAGCTTGTATAGTTGCTGACAATCAATCCTGAAAAACAGATCTACACACCAGAGCTGGTACAGCTGCCAGTGCTGACGGTACCCCAATCACCAATATCAAACTCCCCCACGTCGGTGGCCACGAAGGCGTTGGCCGCATTGTCCAAGTCGGCCCAAACTGTGACGAAAGCGTGAAACTAGGCGGCCTTGTGGGAATCCGTTTCTTGAGCAGAGTCTGTCGACGATGCGAATTCTGTTTGGCGGGTCAAGAACAATACTGCACCAAGAGCACAAATCACCTTCATCATGAAGATGGTAGCTTCCAGGAGTATATTGCTCTTGATGCGGATAACTTGACCATTCTGCCGGAGGATATTGATGCTAGCCTCATTGGTCCTGTACTATGTGCTGGTGTCACCGCTTATAAGGTTCGTTTCTAAAAATTCCTGCTATAGGTCTTGCATGAGGATATTGACTGATTTGTCAACAGGCTGTTCTTAATGCCAACTTCAAGGTCGGCGACTGGGTTGCAGTCGTGGGTGCCGGTGGTGGTCTAGGACATCTTGCTGGTAGGCGAAACCACCTTTCCCTCTTATTTGCACGACGGTCACCATACTTACACATGTACTTTTACAGTTCAATACGCACGAGCACACGGTGCATCCGTCATTGCAGTCGATACCGGTAACGACAAGAAAGAATATCTCCAGTCCGTAGGAGCCAAAGAATTCGTCGATTTCGCCCTCGTTCCAGACACCGTTGCAGAGGTCCGCAGGATTACAAATGGGGGTGCTCAGGCTGTGGTGGTTGCAGCTGGAAACGCCAAAGCATTTACTCACGCCGCTGAGATGCTTCGAGTTGGCGGTACACTCAGCTGTATTGGTATTCCCCCAGGAAGGCCCTTCATTGAGACCCCTATCTCGACTATCGTGATTAAGGGTCTTAAGGTCACTGGAAACTTGATTGGTTCCTTGAAAGAATGTATGGAGGCAGTCGAGCTCACTCGACGGGGTATTGTGATTCCAAAGGTCACAGTCAGGCCATTCCGGGATTTGCCTCAGGTATATGAGCAGCTCGAGAAGGGCGACGTTCCTGGACGTATTGTTTTGCAGGTCGCAGAAAACTGATTTAATGCATAATACTTATTTCGCACATCAAATGAATATCACAAAATTGTATGTATGTGCATAGCTCATATCAATCAACTAAAGTTGGAATGGCGATATCTTCTTCAATAGACGTTGGCGGCAAACTGAGACTTCGTAAGGATGATGGCACACGCTTAAATGTTTCGGCAGTTTTTTCTCGTAAGATGGAATCTAAAGCAAGATCTGAGTAGAGAAAAGGTTGTATTTTCTGGTACAAGCCGTGCAGAAAGTCGTACGGACCGAACTGCAATGTTGAATTTTCTGTTAGTGAAGAATTGCAGAGCAAGGTGTCCGCCAATGTGTTTGCTACTTCGTAGCATTTTAAAAGCTAGATGCCAAGTCAGCCTTTATATTCACTCATTTTATGGCAGTAGTTGTTCACATACCTGGTCACGCCCTAATGGTAACAAATCTTCCGGAGAAAAGCCACGCAGAGCGGTTAAAAGATCGCGGCCGATGACGGCAGGGAAATTAAAATTCAGAGTAGTTATGTCAGAGTCAAATGACAAGTAACCTGCAGAAAGGCCCTGTTGCCAGATCATCGTCCTCATCCATTCCCTTGTAATGCCAAGGTCTGCTAGACGTGTGGCATTGATGTCTTCCGAAGCTGCGATCTCCCGTAGCAAGCGTTCCGACTCCACGAGAGTATCTTGTGAGGTATAGTCACTGGCGCATTGATCGAATGTGACGAAGAGCTCGGCGAGAGCAATCATTCCCTTTACATGGGCATTGTCGATTGTTGTGTTGAAAAAATGGGCGGGTAATTTATACGATAAGGACGGCGTCAGCCCTAAATGCATACTATAGCCCCTAGAAGAAAGTTAATTTTAGAACATGGAAATATGTTTCCGTCGGCTCTTTACCTTTCTGATATCCATAACAGCGGGAAAAGAATTTCTCCGTTGTCTATTATCCCTGCAGCTGGTATCAAACCCTCGTTGTGTCTGTCCAGACCCAATAGTCTGGCGGATGTGAGAGCCTCTTGAATGAACATCAAGGCTGAGTTCCGTTTGTCCGTCTTTGCATGAAAAACATGGAGGAAGAATGACGCCAGCACCCAACGTATATCTAGGTGCTCTCGATACTGATACTGCTCTCTAATGCGAATGCATTCTTGTGAAAAATACGAGCTGTCAACAAGAATTATATCGTCTCCTATACAACACGGGACAGGTTCTATATCGAGCTGGGCCATGGTTGCCGCGCATAGAGCAGTTGCCAGACCGTATACCGACGGCTCTTCGAAAACAGGCCTGGATAGTTGTTGCACCAAGACATCGGAGCAGATAATAGGCCAAACACCGTATGATTGACTCTCATATTCACGGATAACTTTTGAGAGCGCCTCCTGGAGATAAAGGGAAGGGTCTATTGGCGATTCCGAGAAATTTTGCCAAGGAGCAATGACTTGTTGTAGACCCTCCTGCTCTTGGCTCAGCGCCGGTATGTCTTCGCCGCTATTACTACTGCCGCCGCCGTGGGATTTTTGTCGTTGTATCGAAGTCCGGCGAACCTTGGGGCCCCTCTTTTGAGCCGGTTTGTCGTAGGTGCATTGCAGCTGGCGGGCTGATGTCTCGCAAGTCTCGCATGGCCAAGCTCCATCGCACCGGACTTTGCGAGCGATGCAGGAGTCACAGGCCCTCTTTGCAGGTTTCTTCATAGACGATCGAGTACCTTTTGGGATCGGAGAAACAAGAAATCTCGCCGTAGCGGAAGCTGCAGGAAGCTGCAAGCAAGGAAAAGGAAGGCAGGAGAGATTCGTGGACTGTTTGTTACTAATTGGCAGGTACGTACCCCCATTTGCGGAGGTGCGGGGGTTTCCCCCACGGCCAACAGAACTGTATGAACCCCCACACTACCAGCCTAGCGCTACTCTATCCAGACCGACCCTGGACTTCTTCACAACACCAACAACTCACAGCGTTTCAAAACATGCAAGGAATTGTTCAGGTCCAAACTGACTCTGCCCCTGACCCTGCCACATGAATTTCTCTCGGAAATGATGTCGCACCCGTTGAGGCTATACCGCGTAACTCTCCCGATCTTGCAAGCTGGCAACGGTAATGATCTGCCTGTGTAACGAAACAGACTGGGTCTTGGAAAAACAAACAAAAAGTCATGTGGTGCATTCGTGAATCTAGAAGCTGAGCTTTCAGACTTCTCGTACTTGGTCACGTGGGAATACGGAATTACTCCATGACTTACTGCAAGGGATCAGTCCAGCTGTGCCTTGTGGTCACACAATCCGAAATCACTTCGTATTGGTAACTGTATTGTTTGTTTTCATTTGAACTTTTTCTAAGCCATGCTTTGTCTCTGGCTTGCCTTCCAATTTCCCAACAGTCAAATATCTAGGTAGCCCCGGGCAAGTCACTCATTACTAACATTTCGCATAGTTGTGGCTGGAAGGTGGCTTCGTTGCGCGGTGGCTACCTATTTAAATGCCAGGTCTTCTTAGACAGACACAACTTTTTGACATGCTTGACTTCTATTTCTAGCGGTCAGAGGCGTGCAGGACTTGCATTCCTATCTTCGCATGGAATTGGGCTGATCTCCCGAGGTACCACATTCCAGCTCATGCACGTCCTCATCCGACCCAACCAGCAGACGAGAAACTCATGCAAAGAATCAATATATTGACGCCAAGGAATCCTTAATATGAAACCACATTACCCATGTCTTACTATATGTCTCGCCCCGGAGTTTTGTTGCTTTGCTACACTGGGCACGTGTCACGTCCAATGACCAAGAAACCAGTTTCCCATGGTTACAATAACAGAACCAATGTCTTAGACTATTCGCTGCTTGGGAAATGTAGAGGCTCAAGAATGATCGCATCGAGCAGATGCCTAGACTTCTTTCGATGCCGGTGTGAACTATAAGAGGGAGCTGAAGTCTCTATGACCAGCACTCTATAGCTTCCTTCATTCAATTAAAAAATTTTCTCTCATATTTCTCTGTTCTCAAAGACTTTGAAAAACAATTGATCTTTTAGCACATCGAGAAACAAACCTCTTCTATTAGCTGTGCCGAACTTTCAAGATGAAGTTCCTCTCCACCACCCTGATTGGCACCGCCATCCTACCTCTTGCGCAAGCTATCGGAAATGCAATAATCCTCAACAACTGCACAGACACTACTGCGTATGTGTGGTCAGTCTCATCGTCAATCGACAACGCCCAGACACTGGAGACTGGTCAATCATACACCGAACAATACCGGCAGGATCCCACGACCGGCATCACACTCAAGATCACCGTAGAGGTAGATGGAATATACAACGGCGCTCCCGAGACCGACTACGCATACACCCTGGACAACGCAACGATCTGGTACGCCATCTCAGACGTCAACGGTGACCCCTTTGCGAACAACACAGTCGCTCTTGTACCCGGAAAGAGTGCCTGTCAAAGTTTTGTTTGGCCCGACGGTGTACCGCCGTCGGGAATTCATACGTCTTCATGCAGTTCAGATGTGGATGTGCAGTTAACTTTGTGTGCATGAAGATGATAAGTGCTGTTATATAATGACTACCTATGGCTAAGGAATGAAACGGGAAAGCATAGCAATGAGGGGCGTCGATCGGAAATGAGCAAACCAAGTAGAATGTCATGGCGTGCAATAGAAAATCAATGAGGACACGGGAAACTTGAGATAGACAGATTTGTTGCCATCATCATCATTACTCGTTATTATCTTCCTCGCCGGCGTTACCTTCGATATATTCCTCTTCTTCATTCGATCCGTATCCTTTCAGCTTCCTCTTCAATTTAGTATTCTCAGCCTTCAAGATTTCCAGTTCCTCCTCGTATTTCTCCATCATCTCAGCGCTGATGTCGCCCATCTCTTCGATAATCTTAAAGACACGCCACAACCGCAAGACGACGACGAGAGAGCCCAGCTCCTCGACAACACCTCGCAGAGCAACATCAAGGATGAAAGCCAGCACGATAACCACGGCATCAAACGTGTGAAACTTGGACTTGAAATAGCCCAGCCCAAAACTCAGCACGGAAGCAATCAATTCAACCATGAACAGGCAGGAGAAAACCAATCCGACCAGTCCTAGCGCTTCCTGTGCCAAGCCCCATCCACGATCAATATGTTGATGTTTCTCTCGTAGTTCACAGACTCGAAGCTCAATCAAGAAGTCGGCAAAGATGCAAGCCACATCTACAGCGACCATGAACAAAACAAGGTAATGGCCCCATTTTGACGAGAGAAATGATCGGGTCTTGGCTCTCAGACCAGAGAATGCCGTATCGTCATCGTGCGGTGGGTACTCGTGGTAATAGCGTTGTGAACGAGTGTCTTGTTGGCGGCGGTGGCTGCTGCTGCTATTACTGCTTATTCCGAGTCCACGGGCCCCTCTTTTAGACCAGGATGCCAAGTTTCCAATGAAACCGCTGCCGTGGGTGGATGACGAAGAGAATGTGCTTTTGTTATTGTAGCTGCTGTTGAAGGTCTGCTGTTGTTCTATATCTACAGTTTGGTGGTCGCCGAGCAGAGGTTGAGAGGCATCATTAGAGGATGCCATTTAATTGGTAGAAGGTGTATGTACAGGTCAAATATGTACAGAGACAAATAACTCGTGTGTATTAACAATAACAATGATGATGGTCGTTGCTTCAGGAGGCGGAGAAGGAGCAGTACTGTACCGCTCGGGCCAAACAGAGTACAAACAAAACAAACCAAATGCGGGGTCGCTGCGTAGTCCGTAGAGTGTACTCTGTATCTGTTACGTGTACAGTAATATACGCGGTATTGTATGTATATTTCAATAGTTACTTACGCTCGCACATCTCAGCGACCTCGGGAGCTGCGACAGACAGACACGGCTTCTCTTCCGCCCCGGATTCCAGTCCCCGCATAGCCGTCGTCCGTCGGAGGATCCACGGCTACATATGAGCTTAACCTTCGCTCTTGCTGCATATCCTGTGCAACTCCTGTCTTTCCCATATTGAATAAACAATTAAATAAACAGGACAGAATACAGCATGGTCACCCCGGCCATCAGGATAGCTCCATCGGCTGCCAACCGAGCAGCTTCTCTACTCCGCACCATACAGTTCTCCCATCCGCCCAATTGCCCCTGCCACAGCAACCCCGGCCATCACCATCACCATCAACGGCAACAAATCAACCTAGCCAACAATGTGCGTCGACATCTCGCTACTCCTCCAGACCCTTCGCAGCAAAAGGAATACGCCTTTGAGATGGCCGCCTCCAGCATTCGGTTCGGTCCCGGTTCCACAAAGGAAGTTGGCATGGATTTTAAGAATTTGGGAGCAAAAAGGGTCTGCCTCGTGACGGATTCAAATGTGGCTCAATTAGATGCTATGAAGCAGGCTACTGAGGGTCTGGCTCGCGAGGGTATCGAATTTACCGTCTTTGACAAGGTTCGCACTGAGCCTAAGGATAGCTCGTATGTTTCTCTCATCTGATTGATACCGGACTGCAAACTGACATGGGTATAGGATCAAAGAAGCAATTGCCTTTGCTAAACCTTACAACCCTGATGCGTTCCTTGCTGTTGGTAAGCAATGGAAGATTCCGCTCTCTGGAGTGAATTCAGAGAAAGAGGTTAAAACCACTAACAATTATCCTCTAGGCGGTGGTTCCGTCATCGATACTGCCAAGCTCATGAATTTGTATACCGTCTTCCATGAAGCCGACTTCCTAGACTTCGTCAACGCTCCTCTCGGCAAGGGCCTTCCAGTCACAAAGCCATTGAGGCCATTAGTTGCCATTCCCACCACCGCCGGAACAGGATCTGAGACTACAGGCACAGCCATCTTTGATCTGGTATCGAAGAAAGCAAAGACTGGTGTTGCTCACCGTGCTCTCAAGCCCACCCTGGGTATCTGTGACCCAATCAATACACGCACAATGCCCAGCGCCGTCCACGCCTCCTCAGGTCTCGACGTACTCTGCCACGCCCTCGAATCATACACTGCCATTCCATACTATGAGCGCAAACCCCGGCCCACAAACCCAATCAACCGACCAGCCTACCAAGGCGCAAACCCAATTTCGGATATCTTCTCATTAAACGCCCTGCGCAGCACTGTCAAATACCTCCCGCGCGCCGTCAGAGATCCCGATGATTTCGAGGCGCAATCGCAAATGCTTCTAGCCGCGACGTTGGCCGGTGTCGGTTTCGGCAACGCTGGCGTCCACTTGTGCCATGGCATGAGCTATCCAATTTCCGGCCAAAACAAGAGCTACAAACACGCGGGATACCAGGTCGATCACCCCATTATCCCGCACGGAGTCTCTGTGGCCGTTACTGCACCTTCGGTCTTCCGATTCACAGGCGCATCAAACCCGGACCGCCATCTAGAAGCTGCCGAGGCGTTCGGCGTTGATATCTCCAACGTCAAGCGCGAAAGTGCCGGTGAGGTGCTTGGGGAGGCTATTGCGAAGTTCTTGGTTTCTCTAGGTGATCAACCGCGCGGGTTGAAGGATCTCGGCTTCAAGGCCTCTGATATCGACGATTTGGTTGAAGGTACCATTCCGCAGAAGCGTGTGCTCATGTTGGCGCCTAGTTTGAGTGAGGAATTGAATGCCGAGAAGGAGGAGTTGAGGACATTGTTTGAAAATTCGTTGGAATACTAGTTGTAGCGAATGCTTTGGGTATATAGTATAACTATCATTTGGAATGTGACAGATATCACATGCTGCGATATGCAATACGCAAAGAATGTATATAGTAGAATGATAGTTTGAACAAGTCAATTACTTATGCATCGATATGGATTATACAAAAAGAAATCACGTTAATTCCAATCATTTCACATCATAGGTATCATATCACATTTATAAACAATAGCTTTGAAATGTTCAATCCCAACACCAGTTCCTAGCAGACCCTTCCGTCCTATCAATACAAACATATATACATTGTACAAGCCCTGGCTTGTACATTGAATACACAACCTACTCCTCTTCCATAATTTCAACAATCTCGACAATAGTGCCTAACCCCGAACTGTGTTCATCGTCAACATCTTGCAGCTCCTCTTCGATATCGGCGCGAATCATCCCCATCGAGCATGCGATGTGGTCTAGCCAGACGACCGACCGAGAACCATGGGCAGAGTGTTCTTGATGGTGGTGCGACGGGCCCCGACCAATCTCAGACACCAGGCGGAATGGGAGTATAAATGTATCTGAAGACGGAGTGCCTTTTCCTGGATGGGGACTTGAGTCTGTGGAGGAGATAGTCTCCCAAGTTGAGTTTGTTGATGGTGTTGAAGAGAGATAATCTGATCCCGCTTCTATACCATGTGAAGTAGACGGTGAAGATGACGGCAGTGATGGAGGAGGTGGTGATGATATTGGTTCTACCGATTCTTCGGCTACAGATTTGATAAGCAGGCTGTCGATTTTGATCGTTCGCAAAAGCTTTTCCAACGTGTTTACACACTGCGTGGCGCCCTGAAGTAGAAGTGTCGGGTTGGTATCCGGGAACAGGGCTGGTGCCGGCCCTACGAAGCCATCTGCATTGACTTCTAACCCCTCTTTCTTCTGGAAATGATACATGATCGAAGCTTGCAGCTCATCACTAAGCCTTCGAAGATGTGCGCACGTAACGCGAATTCGAGAAACAAGAGATACAACCTCATATCGAGGAGTGCTAGGTGATAGCTGGCGTATATCGTAGATATACCGAGGACACTTGACCAATTCCATAAAAATCATCTCGGAGATGTGCACAAACACTGACCATTCTCCAGGCCTCTTCGCATCTTCTCGTTGCACCTTGACAGCAAAGGTTTGCCATTCTTCTTCATCTAAGAAACAAGGTATGCCTTCATGAAGTGCGTGGGCAACCATAAAGCCCCGAAAGGCATAGTAACAAGATCGACCAAGACCGGACATATGTCTCTTGGCCCCGCGTCTCACAAATATCTCTCTGGCGCCACGCGCATGCTTTACCCAGGCATCTGTGGTTGTTCGTGCATACAATTCGTAAATCATAAGCATCATAACAGTACTAAGTATGCTGTCCGACAAGGCTTCATCCGTATCAATTACTCGATTGACCCTGCGCAACGCATCACCGTACATCTGCCGACTTGTTCGAAGAAGTCGGCTATCTTTCGTTAGGGACGCAAGATACACAGCGCTGAGACAGCATACTGCCGAATCCTGGTAGGCTTTTACGCGGAAATTATCCACGATATATTCGGGGAATGCCATCTCGGATCGAAAGCGGTTGTGGAAGTACAGAGTCGGAAAGCCTGCGCATACGAAATCCATGAAAAATTTCGGCTGCTGGTTCATGAATAGCTTCTGGACGAGAGATGGGGACAGACTCTCGTCAATACTGCTTGCATGGGTTCGCATCAAAAGAAGCGCATCCTCGGCAATAACTTCCGGCGTCATCTTGGTGCGCGGGTCTCTTATGGCCACGGCGGAGGACGAGGAGGAAGATTCCGGGGAATACTTCTTTTCGACATCGTTATGTGTTCGATCAGACCCCCGACGATGCCTGCGCTGTAGATTCGGTCCTTCATCTTGAAACTTCAGATTGCGATTGTATCCCGGGCAGGGACAGCCGTATCTTTGACATTGCCCGCATTCGGGGCGCGCCTCGTCGCACTAGATAACATGGACACTTGATTAGACTGCCCTTCTTTTTATTTTCTGACCCTTTTGTCCAATTGTTGATTGGACTTTCGGAAGAATGTCTTACCTTGACTCGTCTACTCCGACAGGTAGAGCAGCCTTTGCTACGAGGAACACCAACCATGCTGCATGATGTCTCGTTTTTCCGCGTAGTAATAAAGGCGCACCACCGAATTCAATTCCGCGACCTTTTTCCTTTCAGATTCCAAATCAGGCTGAGCCGCGGCTCAGAAACGGCGCAGAAAACGGAACGACCGGTTGAGACGGCTTGGCGGGCAGGTGTGAGTTTTGTTGTGGCAAGGAGCAGAGAGGGGAAAGTAGAAGAGGCATTCCTTAAGCTGTCATAGCAAGGATTGTCATTGTACAAACGAGCCCCTCGGCTCCCTGTTTATACGACATAAGAGGGGCGATCAAGTTACAGAACTTCAAGGAACACAAGGCGGACTTGGCCAAGAAGTGCTGATTGGCTGGCCTGAGGCAGACCTAAGAGTGGAGCACAACGGCCACCAGCGGCCAGCCACCACCTGACCATTTTTCAACGGCTTCAAATTCTGACGTGCAAGAAATAATAATTGATGTCTGCCTAAGACAAAATTAAATCCATCGACTAAATGGCACATCGTGCAGGTGATGGTCCGGCCCTGCAGCAGTGGCACTCTATTATATGCTCGTAATGGGATTTAGCCCTAATCATGTCTAAAAGTCTAGAATTTATTTCTTTGTTCACTAAATTAGACAGTATAGAGTTCAAACAGGGTATATCGAGAAGAAGAGGATCAAGTAGTCTAGTAATATTAACAAGAAAGGAACGCTGCAAATTTCACTAAAATTCTATCAAAGATTTGCACCACCACCTCTATGATTAGCACTATTTCCACCACCCGACGCAGGCCAATTCCACCATGCAGATGCTATCTCATCCAGATTAGGGATTGCATTATTCCTACCGTTGGTGGCAGTTGTGTCTCCCCCGGGCAATTGTTGCCGAGGCGATGTTGTTGGCGATGACGGCGATGGTGTAGAAAATAACGGCGCATTGCCGATTTCTTCGGACAGCATTTTCAGGTCTCTGCTAGAAGGCGTCCAGCTAAGTTCGCCCCCAAATTGTCCAAAGTCAACCTCTGGTGGTAAAAAATCATGTGCATCTAATAGATGCGGTCCGAGGCCGGCGTCTTCTAACATTGATGCTTGTGATAACCGTGGCTTTTTCTTCCCTGATACAGAGAATGATGAAGGGCCAGCAGGGGCGGTGGTAAAGGCATCAGTGGCAGATGTGCCATCCTCCAGGGCAGTTCGTTGATTTCTTGTGGCAAATGTAGCAGGTGACTCGAGTGATCGCTTCGAGTTAGTGCCCGTTTTTCGCATATGATGTTGCCATCGCCGTTGCAGGCTCACTAGAAAGTCTCGAGTTCGCTTTGCGTTCTCGAATGATTGACCTAGCTCGTCCAAAGCTCGGAAGCAGACATTTAAATGTCCAGCCATATCAGCCTGTCTGTTTTTATCATCCTCGCGCAGTCGGCCAATGTCTTGAGAGGACATGGATATGGTGATGAATATCAGCATCAGAGCAGCGGTGAATATGATGGCAACCACTTGGTTGTTTATCCGCCGGAATGTATAATGCTTCTCGTAGAGACGTAGTAAACGTGCAATTGCCGTGGCTGACTCGGCACATGTTCTTCGTGCGTGTTGGTATCCAGGCCCTTGCTTTGGATTTTGCGGCTGTATATAACTCTTGGACACCCATGGCCGATGGAAGAAAATCATGATTTGGTGATATTGCAAACTATATTTGAAGTTAGTTTGTGGAGGAGGAAAAAGGTAGTGAGGGATCGACAAAGGTGACTTACTGCAGCATTAATAGGTGCGGTAGCACAGGTCCATGATCATGCTCAAAGTCAATCTGCATCGAGGAAGACAGATTCCTCTTCCACGCAAATAAATCTTCGGTCACCTTATAAGTCAGCCGTTGCAGGTCGTGATTAGCTATATCACTGCAGCCGTATCTAGAGTAGACATTAGCAAGATCACAAATTTTATGATAAGGTTGAAAAGATACTAACAAAATGTGTCCCACCGGCGTAATCATTTCCCACAAATTGACAAATTGCTGGGTGATAAGCTCACTAGGATCCTTGAGACCATTCTCAAGACTCCTTGGTAGAAAATCTCCCATGCCGTATCCGTACCATCTCTCATCTTTGGCATGATCTAGACCTGATGCTGGCCTTGAGACCGATATATCTCCAGTGTTCATACGGAAAGGGCGACCCAAGTAAAAGCCCCAGAAGCTATATGAATCCTTGTTAATAACATGCTCAATGAATACGCAGTTTGTGGTTCCTGTAAACTCACTGGTCTGCGATGTAGCTTCCCCAAAAGGCTACCTTTCGGACTTTTGCCTCCATAGGAGTCATGCCCCCCTTTTCAACATAAGGTGCCATATCTATATGCAGACCCAAATCATAAGCGAGTCGCATAGACATTCCTAACCGAAAAGTGAGCTTGTGGCTTGCTAG
Source organism: Talaromyces albobiverticillius (assembly GCA_023721895.2). Taxonomy (NCBI): domain Eukaryota; kingdom Fungi; phylum Ascomycota; class Eurotiomycetes; order Eurotiales; family Trichocomaceae; genus Talaromyces; species Talaromyces albobiverticillius. The sequence goes on along the minus strand of JAMBUR020000001.1, from coordinate 2,732,703 downwards.
CTACCCAGTTAAACAAGATTCTTACCACTATAGAGCCACCCACGTGCGTCTCTGTTCGATGCAGCCTCGTGGCTACTCAGGATGACCAGAGCCTGCACTGTGGCCACGCAGGGACTATCCAACTCGATCTCCAAAAGAGCTTTCGCTCTGTCCGCAAAGAATTCAGACAGTGACTTCGGAAAGGTTATGAACGTCGGATGATAGCGTGCCTCGAATGCAGCACCGAGAGCACACCTAACACAGTGTTGATCAGTAAACAGAAACAAATGGTCTACACGAATAGCCACCCCTAATAGATTGAACATACATTGCATTCGTAAGAACCTCCGAATAGAAAGGAGTATCATCCGATTCATCCCGCCATTTGATACGCGCCAGATCGAACATTTCTGGATCAACGATGTACAAACTTGGATTTTGCCATGTGAAATAAAGTTTAATCAAGTGATCCTCCAAACTCTGTTCAACGTGCTGTCCGATGCGTAGGTGATTGAGGAGCTCTTGACCATCATGGCGCACCGAGCGCACATCCGGGCCGGGCCGTTGTCTTGAAGTAGATGAAACATCGACTAGATTGAGGTTGGAAGTTGGACCGTAGAATCGAAGATGACCATCACCGGCCAGTTTTAAAGTGCCCATTCGACTTGATAGTTGTTCTATGACTTCCTTTTCTGCCTCATCTCCAGTATCCGAGCCCGAGTCATCTTCATAGTGCTGTGCGCGCAGAGAATTTCGTTCAACTCCTGCATAGGGGTCTGGTTCTGGGTGAGGATTGTCGGGAGGACTCTGTAAATTATTGGCGTAAAGATCATTTAAGCACTCAGCTGTGGGAAGACTGAAGTCGAAGGCAGGAGGTAAGAAATTATGGTGAATATTGGGATACTGCGCAGATGAAGGAACGGTGTTGACCGCAGTCTCAGCTCCGGTAGCCGCGGGAAATTGATTTGACATAGGCGAAGTTAACGAGGGATTATGTGCAACGTTAATACCTCCGTTTTGAATATTAGAAGTCGATGGAGGATTGATAGTGTTGGAAGGAGTGAGACGTTTGGCTACGCCGCGCGGTATCTGGAGGGTATCCAGCACTCTATTCATCTCTTGCTCGGCATCCGGTCGCATAAAAGGCGGCTCAAGGCCACGATCATAGATAAATTGAGTAAGTTGGTCAATTCTTGATGCAAACAGCTCCGAGGCTGCACGCAAAGAAATTCTACCGCAGATAGTTAGCAGAGTTCAATAGATCCATGGTAAGTATATATAGACTGAAATTCAATCATTTGAAACAAACGATATTGAATTTCTTGCTTACTTTCTCTTGTCATCTCCAAGTTGATACCTGCATATCTTGTCCTTTTTCTGACAGTTCAAGCAATTCGGAGTGGCGCCGTCACACTGATTTCCACCAATCCAACGATGTTAGGTCACAGTAGAATAAATGAAATAAAAAGAGAAGTGGACTGACCCTGATTTTGCTCTCTCGACAGGGTACACATGCAGTTGTGACATGCTTGCGCGGCGCCTTTTTCCCTTGTCCTAGTGGCTGTGGTGCCTCGGCCTGCGAGGTTGACATTATGTATGCTTCGAGTATCAATCAAGTCCGATGAGAAATTTGTTCGTCCGATCCTTTCATCCAGGCCTTCCTTCCCGCTAGGATACACAGGCTAAATCCAAGCATCCATTATTGTTGCTGTAGTTCCTTTTACCAAGAGAATTCATATTTTCAGTGAAAAATATTGAGGCGCAAAAGGAGGAAGTCCGTTCTTGCCAGCTCCAGCGGCCGCAGATTTGCAGCATGCGGGGAGAAACCCCACGCCCAGACGGTCTGGCCAATTATAACCCGCAAGATCTGCCGCCATCTGAAAACAGTATCACATGATTGGCCCACCGTGAATTATTCGATACGATACGATCAAAATTACTAGTGCCGGTAATTGCCGTACGGGCTGGGGTGCAGTGGAATGACAAAAGTGTTAACACCTCCCCTATACATCACGTTGTGTCTATCAACGATTATTATGGGTATTTGAAGCCTTCCTCATAGAAGTATTATATATAAATAATGCCTTGTCCATATAGATCTTAGAAGGTCTTCAAATCATCTTGTTGTTCTAGTCTAGATGTTGTATTTAGTTCCGGAGGCCTTCTGAAGGGTGTTAACACTTTTGTCCAGGATCTGTGTCACCGGAGTATTAGAAAGATTTTGGTAGAATAATGGCATTCTTTTGACTGATTACGACAAAATAGACACGAAAACGCAAGCGTCTGTATAATACAGCTTCTTCTGATACCACAATCCACTCCACCAGACATCGGACCTAGTGCTGGGCATATTCGCCTCTAGATTTTAGGGGCGAGTTTCTCATTCTGGACAATCTCAATCCAGTAGTTGTCTGGATCGAGAATAAAGGCAATGTTCTTCATCCTTCCGTCGGTAAGACGCTTCTTCCAGTTCACATTCAGCGACTCAAATCTGGCACAGGCGGCCTCCAGGTTATCCACAGTGACGCCTAGGTCAACGGTTAGCAAGCGGTTTCAGTGTTGATTACTAGTGAACATAAACATAACAGCACTTACAAATGTGTCCGAATCCCTGAGGCTGGTCGTTACCATTGTGGTAGACGGGGCCTTCTTCTTTCTCGGTGCCGTAGTTCCAAGTGAGCTCTAGGAGGCCCTCCCATTCCGCAATTGGGTTTTTGGCGTCTTTGTTAATGGGAGGGTTCGATGAGGGATAACCCAAAAAGTAAAGATTGAATTTGGCGTCTGGGTTCTCTGACGTGCGAACCAACGTCATACCGAAAACTTCCTGGTAAAATTTGAGACTTTGTTCAGCAGATTTGACTCGGAGCATAGTGTGGTTAAAGCGGTAGGTTGAGACATCGGTAGTGGCTCCGACGTCCTGGTCGTAACGGCGAATAATTTCCACCCAGTATCCGTCAGGATCCTTTGCGAAAGCAATGTGCTTCATGCGACCATCCTGCAATCTCTTCTGGAAGGGGTATCCGGCGTCTTCAAGACGCTTGCAGGCGGCCTCGATGTTGTCCACAGAAATAGCAATATGTCCAAATCCACGGTGCGGCTCAGTGTTTCCATTCACAACACTGTAGTTAGGATCGTTCTCGGTGCCATAGTTGTGGGTAAGTTCAAGTACGGCATTGCGATCGGTGAAGACATTTTGACCGGACAGGGAATCGGGGCCAGTGTACGCAAGAAAGTAGACCGAAAATTTAGCTTCCGGGTAGTCGAGTTTTTGGATTTGACTGAGACCAAGGAACTTGTAGTATTCCACTGTAGGATGTCTGTTAGCAGCAAAACTATGAGTGAAGAAGTTGGAAAGATTGACTTGCATGATTTCTGTGGGTCCTTGACCCGAATCATGGTATCTGGAAACAACTGTGAGCTAATTTACCATTGACATAGACTCTTCTGGCTCTTACGATTGAACTTATAAGTCGAGAGGTCTGTGGTGGAAGCCATGGTGCCCAATGCCCTTGAGGCTCCTGCGAGGGGGTGATGTCAGCTCTCAAGCTCATGAATAATCCACCCGTCCATTCTTACCTAGGATCAGAGAAGGTCCGAATTTGTATGCTTGGGGAAGTCTGAATAGGGAGGGCGAAATACGCAAGGCAAACATGAATAATTGATCGTGAGAGGTGTTGCGAGAGAAAGAAAGATAAGAGGTGGATGGGTATTTATTTACCCCGAGGAAGGTGGTGCGGGGCAAAGCAAAAGTGACGTTTTCGTCGCTGCTTCCTAAGCAACTCTTAATTCTCCGTGACAAATTTCTCCGTGCGACATCAACACGCCAATTCTGCTACAATGAATATCTGCGATAAATGGAGCGCAATGGCTGGGTTTTAGACATGGCCTGCAAGAGACATAAAAACAGCTTGCGACCACCAATCACGCCTGACTAGGTAGCTAGCACGCTATAATCCTTTCATCTATTCGCACTTTAGTGTGCATTGTTCTAGCTTTAATTAGAATCCTTGGCATATATAAATCTCCAGTGATACAGGGGTAACTTAAAGTTAATCGGTGCTTATTTAGAGATAGGGCTTATAAAAAGGGTACTATATAGCCCTAACCCTAACTTCGACTGCATACATGGTCTCCCCGATCAGGTGTTAGAAGACACAGCAGGCAGTAAATGGCATTGCACACATGGATCTCCTAATGAACCATGTCCAAAAGTAATAGGGAATCTCTGTCATAGAGACCACACATGACTATACATCAAATTATCAAGCTACATAATCCCTCAACTGAGACAAGTTCGCATGGACACGTTCAAGAAGATACCTTCTTGATGTGGCCAGCAACAATCTCCTGGAGAGTCTGCAACTTGGGCTCCCCAATGAGATCATTATCCCGCTTTTCGTAAAGAGTGCCTCCCGACGCCCAGATGCGACGCAGCGTATATCCTGCTGCCTCTGGCCAGTTCTCGGACCAAGCGCTCTTTTCAATGTCCCGTACCTTACCGAGAGGTGTCTCGTGGGTAGTCCAGGGCTCGCCTCCAAGTTGGCGCTCGAATTCGGCATGGATCTCAGCTGGAGTATATGTGAATGAATTCACCTTAAGAGCTTTGTTGAAGGCAGCAGCTGGGTGGCGCAGAGATGCGAGGACGAGCTCACCAGTGCTGCGATAGTTATCATGTCAGTATGCGTAATTCCAACAGAAACATAAGACTAAATTTTGTATTGGCAGAAGTCTGGGACCTGTCATACTCTTTCATCGTTGTGAAGCTGACTTTATTGTCTTTTTCCACGAAATAAGCCGTTCTCGATTTGAGGTCCCATCCACCTGCCTCTGGGTGTCTCGCCTGTTGATTGAAATACATCTCGGGATATGGACCAGTCACGACGTAGGTGTATTTCAGCCCGCTCTTCTTGATTTCCTCATCCCCCTCAATGTAAGCCCTCACTTTGAGTTTGGCCTGGTGAGTTGGCTCCGTAGCAGACGACGGGCCATATTTGATGTCGGTGCCGTATTCGGATGGGAAGATCCATTTGACTGAGTCCGATGCAGCAGCCCATTTGATGAGGGGAATCTGGGGTAGCAGCGCACCACGACCGAGGGCGAAGACGATTGTGTCGATTCCTGGATGGCGGGTTAGTATGATGAATTATTCAACATATGTGGCCGTTCATAATACAGCCAGAAAGCCCTTTGACTAACCTTTGTAGGCATTCACAACATCCTCCTCCTTGGTGATATCACCAACGATTATTTCGACATTCTGAGCTTTGAGCTCTCCCAAGAATTTCTCTTTCGCACTGCCCGCCGCCGCAGCACTGGTCAGAATGGCGATGCGGTTGAATTCAGATCTGGCCGAAACAATTGACTGTGTAATGAAGGTGCCAATGTTTCCTGTTGCGCCGATAATCAACAGATTGCGCGGCTTGAAAGTTGCGTCTGCCATGTCTTCTTCTTGTTCTGAGTCCTGGTTATTATAAGTTCTCTGCAATTAGAAAGATGTTGATAGAGAAAAGAAGAATCATAACCGGGTTTCTTGGATTAATAATTACCCCCACGTCTTAATCACCTCATCGCATCGCATCGTTTCTTCTCCTCTCGAGCCCCGCAGTGTCTCCGTGTTCCGCCGGAAGAGAACATATCCAACAAATAAGCAGCGTGCCTTGACAGTTGACAGCCCTAAAGCAAAGATCAAGGCGGCGGAAAGGTTGGAAGCTAACACTGCCCGTCAACTGCATCTCTGGAACTTCTTTTGCAGGTTAATGCAACTTAAATGCAGCCGTAGAGATAAATACAGTACCATACTGACCGTACGGGCCGAGACCACGTAATAAACCCGTAAGCGAAATACACATAAATTACAATAGCTTATCGCATGGCGGGTAGTAACGTGACCTTTCGTCACTTGACTTGTAACCAACTCAAGCATTCTAAAGATTCCATGGGGAAAGACTCTACAGCCCTTCAACTGTCAGTAAACTTTGGCATTTTACATTTCCTCAGCCGAGTCAACCGTCACTCTTCTTGTGCTCAAGCCCCTTGCCTTGACTGACTACGTGAGGCATTGCGTGTTTATTGGGTCGCCGCATTCCTTCCATCGCCAGCTGGTTCTACGCGATTGGTCCTCAGCCTTCCCCAGAGGATCAGCCTGGTCTGAAACAAGAAAGGTATGTTTATTTAGCTTTTCCCCCAGAAGTTACATTCATCCTTCCAGCTGCAAAAATTCTGGAGATGGCTTGTGCCCGCACAGCATTTACCGCCCTAGCCGCAGGCCGTCGGAGATATCGGCGTCGTGTGGACGAACCGAGTTCGTGAACACGGTGGAATGTTGCCTGCATTGTCGCTCTGTACCCACTTGAGTTCTTTTTTTGACACTCTTTCGATCTTCCCTGCATATTCTTTTGCTTTTTTTCTTTTTCTTTACTTGATCGAGTTACTACCCTAGCCATGGTTGGGCCCAGCCGGCTGTCGTATGACTCTTTTCTCAAAAAGCCAAAATCCATACCATATGAGTGTATACCCCAGCCTCAAGCTTATTTATCCCATGTTGATTCCCTCTTTCTACATGATTCACTCGATCTTAATGAGACCTACTGGCTGAAATATGGAGAACTCGTTGCAGCAGGCTGATCTTCTTCCAAATCACAAGCTCAAAGATATCGACTTCGTCCCATACTGGGCTCGCTGTCAAGTCCAATACGCTCAAGACCTCTTAGAGTATTCTCCAGAGCCGATCGAATACGACTATCGTGACCACGACGGCTGGGAAAACTGCTTCTTCTTTCCCGAGGATTGCACACGTGCTCCTGCGACGTATCTCTTAGACGCCTCCGAAACCGAGACAGAGACGGACACCGACCTGAGCGCCAATTCTGGATTGAGTGATGCTGATACTGATTCAGACGACAACGAAATGGCATCACTTCCAGATATCAAAATGCTCGATACGGAGGCCCTCAGCGATCTGCTAGAGGATAACCTCTCGCCCCCGGAAATCACCTCCATACTGTGAGTCCATTCGTTCTAGTGGTGAACAGGGAACAGATGACGGCTGACAGTTTATGGTAAAAACAAAGAATATTCGCTACAAATGGCGCGATATTTGCTTACGCGTCCAAACTGTCAACTCGGCAGCTACGCAACCTGAGCGCGACGTACGGTGCAGCTTACACGTCGTTTGCCAAAACAGCCTCAACGGGGAACTTGACCGGGGTGAAACAAGCTAGTCACCCGTCATCATTTATTACTGCGCCGTCGGTATCCTTGGGCGATGTCGGGTCGATCGTCTTCGAGCATGAGAATCAGGTAGCTGTCGTCACGAGGATTGCAGATAAGGTGCTTCTCGCTGCAGTGGGACCGGAAAATTTGCAGGATAAACTGCAAACAGCCAAAGAGAGTGCTGCAGGCACTAGAAGTGGTGCTGAGGCAGGGACAGATGGTGTTAACGTTGCTGAATCTGCTGGTTCGGCGCTGACAAATGAAGAACCATGCCCAGCCTCATCATCGCAGCAGCAATCCACTCCTACAAAATCAACACCATCACAAGCCGAATCGCAACAAAATGGCGACAGTCTCCTGGCAGCACAGTACGAAATTGACCGAGGCAATGATCTCGCACGTCTTGCAGCACTAAACCTCAGCTCATCGCCAGCAATCCTCTTGGCACTCGAATCGAAGTCTGCTGCCTTAGGACGGTTTCTGCGACAGAAGCTACAAGATCTTGAAAGTCCGGAAGATTTCTAAGCCCCAACCAGTGGCATTGTGTTCTTTATTCCCCTGTTTTTATATCAAGTCATTTTGAGCGGCAATCTGCAAAGCAACGTTTACATGCATGATTCCCATGCTATTGTTGTTTATATTACTGTTCCCAAGATACCTTTTGCTATTTTTGAAATGCAGAACATTGGCATACTCTATACACGAGCGACAGACAAGTTGAAATGCGTCACCAAGATTGAGAAAAATCTGTCAAGTGACAGATAAATTTTGTGTACAGGATAGAAACAATCTTGTCTCAAGGCGGCTTAGGGATGCTCACCAAGCAATCCCTAAGTATCCTCGGCTTGACTACATGGTTGTTCACACCCAGACATCACCAGAAGTGTGATTAATGAATTCATGATCATAATTTAACAGACATCCACTCTTCTATACACATGAAAAAGCGCCTCTGAGTGTATAGAAAAGACTCCGAAGTTACGTCAAAGTTACCTGCTAAATCAGGATCTCTATCTATAGCCTTCGGGCCGGCCCGCGAAGTCCCCGCGGTAGCTAGCCCCGATCTTGGCTAGGCTCCCAGCTTGTTTGATCGGCAGCCCCTTCTCAGTCATCCATCATGATCAGGCTGCGACATTCTTTTCGAAAAAGAAAGTCCCACGAGTCTAGACCGTCATTTTGCCACGTCAGCGAGAGAAAGAAAAAAAAACCCCGACGTGGCAATCATCACTTAGCGTGGATTGCTAGGGATGCGGATTTTGATGTGCAGGCAGAGGAAATTCAAGCGTGTCACAGAGCCCGTGAACGCAAGGGTGAGCGCGGTCTGAATGAGTGCGTCAGTCACCCTTTAAGATCGGCCTGGGATGATGAGAAGCTTGCTATGGCTGGACGGACGAGGGAAATAACGTATGACGGCAAGTACGAATGGGTGGTCATCTTTGTCTGCTTCATCCATACGTTCAAGCAGAAGGCCCCAGGTCATGGGACATCCTGCAAGACGCCTTGCTGGAAATGAACCTTGCGTAACTTGACGTCAAGCACTGCTTTATTCCGTCGACATCGTCGAACGCGGGCGAGCTACTCAATGCTGGAAAGTGATTCGCCGCCAGCCTCCACCATTCAAAATGCAGTGAAGATAAAACTTTTATCAAAAGGAGACAAGCCTCCTCATTTAGAAGTGAGCTTCAACTTATCTGGAGGAAAGCTGTAACTACGGGTGAAAGGGATAGCTACTACGCTAACTGATCTTGAGCATCTGATTGAACACCTCATTAATGACTTCACTTGATCTATGAGCAATTGAAGTAAATGGGTTATTCACCGATACAGTCATAACTCCCGTCACTATGAGACGGACCACCTATGAATTTCCTTGAGAAATAATTATTTCATGTATTCTATTTACCTAATTGATCGACGCTTCAAAATAATGAGCACGGGCAGCTAGCCAACAGCCGATACGATTTGTGACTCATTCGCTGCCATCATGTTCGACATTACAACACGCATTACCTACAAGAATGTCCCTATGTGATTTTCTTTTTCTTCTCCCCTCCAAGACTGTAGAGACTCGAGAGACTTGACTCACTCAGGAGTCATGGTTACATCCTTGCAACTACTAAGTACCTGGCTGAATAAATTACATATTGAGCTGCTTAATTAAGTTAGACCGGTAATTGTTTCATATAAAATTCAATGTGGATGTCATTTTAACAAAGAAAACATTCTCTCTTGTAACGAGCCCCACTCGGCGTTACGCTACTAGGCTTTATCCATACTAGATTTAAGACATGGCATTGTAGCTGAAATGAGTCAGTCAGTATAGCTGGCTTAGTAACCTGGGTAAAACAACAGGGGTTCGGTGTACTATATATAACCCCCTTCTGACTGCATCTTCTTCATCCTTTCTTTCTTGTCTTGACACAAAGTAAGAAAGCGAGAGAGAGAAATAAAGATGCCGCTGCACTACACCTCGGCCGGTGAACCCTACATCCGCCTTCCGGCGCCCCTCTCCCATCTCATTCTCACACCTCCACGTGGGCTACCGGTAGATAAACCGGAGAATGTAGAAAATGAAAAAGAAGAGCGGGCAGCAGAAGAGGCGATACCAGCAGAATCCGACATCAGCGCTACTATCGTCGCTCTCAACGACCCGCGTGTCCACCTCTATCTCGAATCACCGCCTTATCCATATGAGCGCGAGCATGCCGTCTCATGGTGGAAGACTTCGTACATTGACACGCAGAAGATGTTAAAACGGCAGAAGCAGCAGGTAGAAGAGAGTAAAACCTCAGGGGAACAGATATGGTTCGATGGGTGTCCATTTCGAGATATTCGGGATACAACTTTGCCATCTTCTGATCAACCTACAGGAGGTGTCAAGGAAGAAGAAGAGATTGAAAAGGCGTCCAAAATCGGCGATGTTATGGTCCTTCACTACCCCTTTTATGAGTTGCCGTTGGGCAGTGAGGAGAGAAAGGCTGCCCATGAACGTAATGCGGCGTTACCGGCTGGGCATGAGGATTTGATATGGTGCATAGGATGTATGTCTACCCTCCTATGTTCAGCTCATATATTACCTATAAGAGTCAAACTGATGAGAATAAAGTCTGGCTCATGTCCGACCACCACGGCAAAGGAATCATGAGCAGTGTCCTCAAGAGCGTGATCCACGACTGGGCTATTCCGAAGATGAACCTGCGCATCATGAGGGCCAGTGCCTATGCTGGAAATGACGCCTCTATTGGTGTCTTTAGGAAGTGCGGGTTTGTCGTTGAGCAGACTGTTAAGGATGCTACTCGTGAGCTGCCCGAGAGTAAGGGAGGCGGAAAGAGGGATCTTGTTGTGATGAGGTGGGACAGGACTTAGATCTTTGTAGATAGATATGTTATTTTTTTTGTCTGTGTTGAAAGTAATAGATGTTCAATCCAAATCCATAGCTAGAATCTAAATAGATAAGTAGTATAGGTAGTCTGTCCGGATATTAAAGCTTCATATATGACAATCTCATCCAAGACACAGACACAAGAAAGGTATAAGCCAAAAAAGCCATTAAAAATATTAAAGAAAAAAAGAAGTAAATGACATTATATCGGGTATAGGTGTGACTCCGACTAGACATAGGAGTCATCACACTGCGGAACCACCAGGAGAAGTGTGGTAATGGCTGGCAGTACGCTTGACACCAGGTTCAGGAAGGGTAGCGCTAACACTGCGGCTTCCTGGGGTGGTGGCAGGGGAACCGCTGCCACTGATATTGGTGTTGATCGGAGGCGGCGGCGAAGCAGCCTCAACTGCAGTCGAGTCCTTGATGATTCTCCACCACTTCTCTGCATCGTTTGGAGTGTGGGCCTTGAACTGGAGCTCGCTGGTGGTGGAGAAAGCGTTGCCAACTTTACTACCGGAGACGTCTTTGCCCTTGATATTGAATTTCACGCCGTCAATGGCTCCAATGACGCAGTCGGGCAGGTAGAGCGACAGATCCGGCGTGGGGTCCTTGGTGAAATCGTCATTGTCCTTGAAACCGTGCAGGTAGCGCGCTGGCGTAACCACATAATATCCAGTGCTGAAGCCCTTGATGATGGCACGAGACTTGCGTTCCAATGTTCCCTCAATCTCAGCCTTGGTAGATGAATGGTCCTGGTTGGGGAAGGAGATGTTGCTGAATGTCCTGGGAGGCTGATCCGGGTCAATGAGAACACCATCGTTGCGCTTAACGAAGCGAGTCCACTCGTAGTCGGGGGTGATCTTCTGGGCGCTGCCGACTATGTCCCCATACAAGGCGCGATGTTGATCCAACTGACCGCCCATAAATTGGAAGAAGGTGTCCATGGCGAGCTGCACTGTCGCAACGACATGGGCTTCAAACTCGGCGAATGAGTTTTGCACGGTGATAGTGTCCTTTCGGCTGTTGTTTTCTTCAATGATTTGCTTGTTCAGGCGGTGGTTGATTCCGCGGCGCAACACGTAGGGGTCGTTCTGTGGGTCGATTTTGTTGCGAGCGAGGGAACTATGCGCTGCGGCATGCTGGCCCAGAAGTTCGATATGTTTTTGTGTGATGTTGCGAGCCTTGTCAACAGCCTTTGATCCCTTGAGAGCGCCGGACTTGAGTTCCTTCACCTTGGCCTTGATCTCCTTGTGGAGACGGGCCAGAATCGGCAGTACCTGACCCTTGAGGTTTTGTTCCGTTTCAATTTGCAGGTTGGAAACTCCCTAGATTCGGGGTAATATTTAGCAAACATCAAAGACATATAGGGCGATGGATATAAATACCTTTGTATTGTTTCGTATCACCTCAAACATTCCCGCGACTCCATCCAAGTCCTGGTCGAAGTGGTGGCCTTCTTTGAGAGGGTTGCTTACAGTCTAGAGAGAAGCACATGTCAGCCCGTCCAGACCAAACGGTGGAACAGAAATCAGGGATAGTAACTATTGTATGCATACCTTGAGCACCTTCTCGTAGTCCTTTGCCTGTGACTTTTGCATTTTGGCAGTCGCATCGATATAGTCCTCCAAATATCCGCACATGTGTTTCCATGCCTGCAGACGTTCGAGCAGAAGGCGCGTGGTCTGACGTAGACGTGTGAGTTAGGGAATATACCGACTAGCCAACTGTATTGAAGGAGAATAAAAACAAACCTCGCTGGTGTCCTCTCCAACGACTCCTTCGTCATCGCTCGTGGCATTGGTCGCGACGCTGTGCAGGGTCGTCGAACGGTGCGGCAGAGCCGGGTCTGGTGTTGCGGTAGCTGACATCTTCTTTCTGTATCTCTCTTCTTTTTATATATTCCTTTTCTGCTCAATAGTCAGCACCAGACAATGGCCTCATAACAACAAAAAAAATACCAGCTCCATAGCTCGCGAGGGGTTGCGGGGAAAGAGTCAGGGGTAGAGATAGTTACTCACATGTGTGTGCTCCACAGAACGTTTCCAGACAGCTGAGAGCCGATCGGAAACGACAGAAGAAATGGGGGATATAAATACTAAATATTAAATATTAAAATATACCAAAAGTAAAATTGCAAGAGGTATGTTGTACAGGAGCAGACAAGAGATGCGGTCAATGCGACCACCGCATCATCGTGCATCGGCTCTTGGGGATCGCCCGTGCCGCTAAGCCAGCTTTACCCGGTTAGGCATCGACTAGGCTCGACTAGGCGGCGCCACAGAAGCCTTGGCGTACACAGCCTCACTCCACGTAAGAACTCATTTCTTGGGCTGATACATACTTAACCTTGACTGGGTATCCTGTTCATAATATATGTTAATTGTGCTTTCCGGTTCTCTCACCTCCTTGGTGGCTTGGTCCCTTACAGAATGGGATGGGTATTGCAGTATAGTGCCCTGGCTCTCCAAGCTGCTTCTACGTTGAGATATTAAACAGAATGGACAACGGACAGTAGGCCTAACATGGAGATCTAAAGAGTAGGATTTCCTCTTGATCATATTAACTGGATGCTATATACAAAAGAGCTCGTCTTAGCTTCGCCAGTACGGCTACTGGACTCCAGCACCACGGTGAGGTGCGAGCTCATCGCTGGAGACACTAGTGGCTAGCCAGGTACCCACTTTGCAGCGGGATTTCATTTCGCGCCGTTGAGGCGCGAGAACAACTTGGTTCATAGTGATGGAACTGAGTTGAGTTGAAGCGACTGGAGTCACTCCACGTCAGGCTGGGCCTGGTCCTCCGCTGTGCTGCCTGCTGCTGCTGGTACAGCGCTGGCTGTTGCAACGTCTGCAGCTGTTGTTATTGTGGTTGGGTTGCCTGCTGCTGCTGCTGCTGCTGCGCTGGCTGCCTGCCGTCGCGCCTGTACGCGCTGTCCACCTCGTCGTCCTCGAGGAGTTGGACGGTGCTGCTGCGGCTGTGGCTGCGGTTGAGGCTGCGTTTCTCTGCTATTGCTAGCATGGGGTTCACCCTGTTGTAACAAGTCAGATTGAATGTGTTGTTATTGGGCAGGCTTTCAGAGACATTCTTACGACAGTCTGGATGGCGTTGGGAAGACCACGCCCATCACGGGAGTTGAGGAAATCACCCACTACACCCTGTCATAACAAGTGTTAGTTTGAATGTGTTAGTGAGGAGGCTTGTCAAAGGGTTTCATACGAGAGTTCTGACGGCATCCAGGACTCGATAACACTTGTCAGGAGTGTGGCCGTATTTTCTGCAAACTACGCAGTATTTCTGTTGATGGAATAGACGATGAGCATCAGTTGTCATGCAGTAGAGGTGTCTGGGGGTACAGTACCTTGCTCTTCTTCACGCCGTTCTTGCCAGGGTCACGACGATCGTCACTCCCACGATCGGGCTTTTGCCCTCCTCCTGAGCCAGAGACACCGACACCTGGGGCGTGGTTTCTCGCGTTGAGGCCTGTGCCAAGGTTAGCTGAAGCCATTGTGAATACCTTTCTTGAAAAAGGGGGGTTCAGGGATGCAGAGAGGTTGTCAATGGTAGCCAGAGATGTGTCAGAAGAGACGAGCTGGGGAGAGAAAAAAAGAAGAAAAGGAGAGGGAGGAAGAGAGAGAAAGAGGGAGGGAAGGAGGGGCAAAAGGAAAGGCTGGGGAAGGTGCTCGTTGCGCGTTTGCTAGCGCGTGCCCAAATAGGCAACAGCAGAGTACGCCCAGCGGCCTCAGGCAGCAACCCAGGTGATTTTGACAACCTGCTATATGATTACAGACGATATGATTAGTAAGTGTGCTCCAGCCTGGATGATACCACTGCGTGATGAGCCTACGAGTCTATGAGCTTTGGGATTATGACAACCTACATAACTAGAAGACGCACCACTACCTGAACCAACATACGAGCAAGCCAGCCAGCCTACAGGCTTACACAGATCTACGAGCTCGTCGAGTGGTGACTAGAATCCCGGGCAGTGCCGGAGCTGATCATCAGAACGAGAAATTTAGCCTACAAGCTCACATACAAGCTCATACCTAGGTAAGCAAACCGGCTAATCTTTAAGCTACGGATGGATCTACATGTAGGTTATTAGATCTAGGGCAGACAAGCATGAAAGTAATCAATCATAGTTATGATATGCAAATTAGTCATCTAGGCAATAGATATCAACAGCCATGCATAAGAAGAAAAAAAAAATACAATACATGCCAAAAACGCATCGTCTCGTCACATCATCATCGTCCTTTTGGGTAACTGTTTTCCCCGTGTCGATCAAACTGTACCTGTGTATATAAAAGTAAAGATCATAGTCCAGAAATAACGCCCAATCTAGCTGAGATAAGTAGAAAGTATGAATGCAACAACGCCATACCATGATGAAGTAAAGTAAAGAAAAAAAGACATCCAAAAAGGAGTGGTATCTTGTGGAAGAAACAAAATGTCAAAAAGGGGGCAAGAGGAGGGAAACCCTGGAATGTATATGCGTGTGAGCTTTTACAAAAGTTGTAGTTGAAGTAGAAGGAGGGAGAGAAAAAGATATGTAGCGGAGAGAGAAGTATAAAGGTTCGTCATGTGCGTGGTTTTGGAAAGGTTATATATCAACGCGAGCTTGGGTAAGTCGTAGCCGTCGCTCAACGTCGTCATGAAGCCCGTTAGTATTAAGATTCTGCTGGCTGTAAAGCGGAGGGTGAAACGTTTCATGGAGCGGTGACATCCGTGAAGGCGATGCGGTGCCAGGGTAGCGGAGATGCGCCTGTTGCGGTGGAGGCGGCGGTCGCGGTGCTGAGCTTGATATCACGGCGTCGTAACCCGGAAGCCCGTTATCGTACTGGGTTCGAACATTCGAGCGAATGGCAGTGGAATAGCTGGGAACACGACTCAGGGTCTCAACCTCCATGTACTGGGGTTGATGTGGTGTGGCCATTCCAGATGGCAGGTTGGAATCCAGGTGGTCGCGTTCGTGTTCGTCAGAAGGTCGACGAGAACCAGAATCGGGGCTGTGAGAATGCGAGTTTCCGCCAGAATTTCGATTGTTCATACTGAAGTAATCTGTCGTGTGGCTAGGCGCTGATGTACCGTGATCCGAATCGTGGCTATCGGTGGCGAGGGGGGATCCAACATAGCTGCCATGAGTGGCATGAAGGTCTCGGAGTCGGCTGTGCAGCGCGGAGGCGGATATGTCGCCATTTGTGATGGCTTCCAGAGAAGGAAGATCTTCGGATGATATGTTTCGGCTCAATGCTCCAAAAGGTGTGACAGAACCACTTATCGGTCCAGGTGTACGATATCCGCTCGGGTCGACCTCGCTGTATAGACGGTCAAACTGATGTTCTCCATAAAGGGGTGGTGCCTGGTTTGTCAAGTCATCCACGGCTCTTTGACGTGATGCTGCATTCTCTTCAACCAGAGTATTGTTGTCGTCGATTCTCAAGTTGGGCGAGATTAGAACTGAGACTGGAAGCGTAGCACGCAACTGTGTCCGTGTTAGCCATCACTATCAGAATTAGTAGAAGATCCGAAAACCTACCTCGCTAGTGTGTCCATCGGGGTTGTGTAGCTGTATGCGGAATTTAAGCTTATGACGAATTTTAATCCCTTTCACATCGGCATCCTGCAGACACCGCGACAATGATTGGGGAAGTTCCAATGAGCGAGAAAATTGGAAACCCTCCACCGTCTCGTCGAGGATCTCGAGCTGTGCGTCTTCATCCAGGGTATAATCGTCGGTCTTGATTGTCCGTGTCGACTTGTAAGTGTTGTGCACGGTAACTGGGTCTTCCGGATTCATCGTAAGCTCGTGCGTCTCAATGAGTTGTGAAGTGATGGTTCCGATTTGTAGTCCCTTCAAGAGAGGAATCAGGCGAAAATCGATGCGCACCGATGTGCCAAAAATGACGGCTTTGGTAGGAGTACTGATGGAATACTCGATCTTGTTGGGCCAAATATTCTCGACAGACTAGATAAAAAGCAATTAGCATCAAACGTCTTATTTGCTTTTTCCAGATCAGACGGTTTTGAAATAAACTAACCATTGCATGCGCTAGCTCAAGAGCACTTGGATCCAGGGTCCGCACAATGCGCACGGGCTTTCGAATAATGATATCGCGTGCATATTTTCTGCCAATCTCTGCTTTGAAACGATATGCGACCCAGGTATCGTGCAGTCCCTCGACGCTCTCTGGCAGGGAGCCCTCTAGAATGACGTCGAAGGGGAATTCGTAGTTGTCGGCGGCCAAAGTCTCAGTCTTTCCTTTTCCGGCATCACGGAACTTCCATTCCTTTTCATAAAAGACCTTTTCTTTGAAGGGTTTGCGGCCACCTGCAGTAGCACTAGCGGGGAGATGCCAACTGAAGAGAGAGAGAAATTGAGTCAGTAACCTACGATAGGATATGGCTATAAGACGGGGGAAATAATAGTACCAGATGCGTGACATGCCCGTCAAGGACAGTTTGAGGTGCTTGATGGTGAGTGGTTCTGACAGGCAGAGCACTAATGTGCCGCGCAAGTGAGCGCTTGCAGACTCATGCTCGCCCCCGCGGAACACCACATATTGGTCGTCCAATCTAGAAAAAGAAACTTGCATTAGGTTTTGAGGCGTTCTTTATCACAAGCGAAGAGTAAAAAAAAAAAGAAAAGAAAAGAAAAAGAAATATACCTGATATCAAAGTATTTGGCACTACTGGCAATGCCACCACCACTGAGGAAACTCAGTGCCTCCATATCGCTTGTTCCGGTGGGCTCATGTGACGAACAGCGATAAATCGATGAATGGAGGCCTCAGCGCAGTGATTCTGTGTGTAAGAAGGGATAAGGCGATGAACGAGAGCAGGTGAGATATAAGGTGAGAAATAATATCGCAGGATGAGAGCGAGCGAGGAAAAGATATGAGAGAGGCAAAGAGTCACGGTAGGAACATTGTTACTTACGGTACGGGCAGTTACAACTTACGGTAGGAGAGACGTGCCCCTCCTCAATGTATGTAAAAGTAAAATCGATACGGCTAAAAGCCGGAATAGTTCTTCTAGTGGCAGCCGATACCGATTACGCTATTTGCTTGGTGTATGGCAGCCAGCTCGGCGTGGCAAACCGGAAAAGTCTCCGATAATCGTCAGTAATGGAATACTTATTAAATGATGTCGAGAAAGACTAGGGTTATCGCGGCACAACAATAAATAACATATGACGGACAATCCAACTGCCTCTCTCACTGCCGCGACTTGGTTATACAGTATGAACTGATGAAGATGATCTCGCACCACCTGATGCACGGCATATACCCAGGCAGTTCTACATCACTATACATCTGCTGTATAACACATACACATATACATATTCTATTCTATACACATTATATACACATGAATTGTTTCAGCTATAGAAAAGTCGCCTGATAGGCTAAATTATCTAATCAGATGAGTAATTGACGTGACGCCATCCAGGTCGAATTAACCGCAACCAGCCTAGGCCGTTTGCGTCTTCCCTTGCCAATATTAATCTATCCAGCCAGCCATCTATGCAATATCTGGAACAATATGCATGGCAATATAAATAGCATCTATCTGCGACAGTACATCGACACATCACATAGAAATACTACGTGTCATGTACTCTGTCTGCCCGGTCGGGGGTTTTCCGACGTGACCAAACAAAAAAATAAAAAACGTGATCTCGTGGATAAATTACCGCTAGTAACCGCAGATCATCCTGCTCCACTGCAGAATGGATTCTAGAAGAGTATGACGATGATATTACCTCTGAGAATATTTTACATACATCTCTTCTGTTTGTTGCAGCTTGTGTGGCTGTACCGAGTAACTGTACCGAGTACTGTACGCACAAAGCTTCAAGATCAAACACGAGGATAGATAGAGGCCGACCCACTGCGGAACTTGCATGCAAATCTAAAACTGATGCCACTGATAAGAAAATTCAATTGTTCACCGATAGATACGCCATGCAACATTATGGACTAGGTAGCACTCTACCTAGATACGCCCGGCATATATAGAGAGCAGGATTTTCCATTCCCTGCCATACTGTAGTAGTATCTGACCTTTCTTTTTTTTCTCTCTTCAATTTTTCCTTATCATTTTTGCCTCATGCAAAACCAAGGCCATCGGGAACGATCAGATCGAAATTTTGCGCCAGACGGGATGCCGATGTGTCCACTCTCGGGCCTCGGCCGATACTTTACGGCCACTCCGTGAGGACCTTTAGGCTTTAGGGGTCTTTAGTTCAGGAGAAAAGTCTCGGCTTGGGCTGAAACCTGTAAGAGTAAGAGAGCTAGCTACATGACGCAGCTAGCTGGTCGGCAGATTCTTTTACCGAAAGACCCTGCTTGGTACTAGTTGATAGCTCATAGAAAATTGCCTTGATAGGCAAGCCTGAGGCAAGATATCTGCTTAACTAACTACCCGTCTAGAACCACAGCTCAGCCCATCAGGATCCTCGGGAAGTCCCGCCGTGTCTTTTACTATCGGGCCGTGGCTTTCTTTCTTTGTGTCCGTGTCGGGATAGCTCCAAGCCATTGGCTAGTTCGTTACCTAGCAGAAAAGTAAACTACGCCCAATGCATCTCCCAATCGATGGCATCATAAAGAAGGGGGCCTAGAACTGTTTTATCTTTTCACTCTTTGAGTATCTCCCTCACCGATCAAAAAATTCACATGGCGAATCCCGATGGTACCCGATGTGAAGAGATTTTTTGGTTCGGGACATTCCGGGCCTGTTGCTATTTACAGTGTGTATAATACTTTACTTACCTTACGGCGGAGGACTCTGTACCGTGAATACTAGATAGCTATCTACGTAGCTATGATCTGATCTGCAGGAACCAGAATGCTATCAAAAGATTCGATCGAAACTGCCGATGCACGGCGGTTTGTCCTCCGTACATCGAATGAAGTATGAACTGGGAACCCTATACTATTTTTGTTTGTGATTTCCTTTGAAATATATGCCTACATGAAAAAAATATACACACATATACATTGGCATGTGTAGCTGCCCTATCAATGTAACGAAAATCTAGTAGCTGCAAACGTGCCAAACTAGCAGCGGCCAATGGGAGATTGGCAAAGCAGACGTCGACTGTCAATAAATACACAAAACAACAGATTTTGATGAATGCGATAGTATTGGTTAGGAGTTGTCCCTCAAGAAGTAGCGGTGATCCTCTTATAGCTAAAAGGAGGTTTTCTACAGCTTAGCAAGTGAGCGTTGTTACTAACTGGGAGTTGCTTCCAGCCAAGATGTCTCCAACCGTTTATGGATATAGTATTGGTTTCTGGATTGCAATATCAAATAGCAGAATCATCTTTGAAGACTGCAGTGGGAACTGTCAAATCAAAGCTTGTTTTGCCAGAGAGTTAGCCAAGAAGCCCCGATGATTGAGCCGGCCACGAAAATTTCCATTGCTATATACAAGAAGAGCTCGTCTTAGATTCGCCAGCTATCTATGTATATAGACAACATGACTACTAGACTCCAACACCACGATGAGGTGCGAGCTCATTGCTGGAGGGTGCGAGCTTCTTCAGCTCTGCTGTTGCCTGCTTTTTCAGCGGCGGGTTGTGCGAGCTTCTTCAGCTCTGCTGGTGCCTGCTTTTTCAGCGGCGGGTTACGCGAGCTTCTTCAGCTCAGCGTTGTGACATTGTTGCTCGTTACTTTTTCAACGAGGTGTCTGACGAAGGCTCAGGGCCTGAAAGCGGATGATCTGGCTCCTCGGCGACGTCGAAATCTAGCTCTGGGTCAGCAAACGAACGCATCATGGTATTTTCATTTTCAGGATGGGAGTCCTCCCTAGTTTCAGCATCCTCTGTCTGCTCCTCCTCCTCCTGCGGCTCCTCCTGCTGTTGCTGCTGCTGCTGCTGTTGTCTTCGCTCTTCAGCCCGTCGTGCTAGACGTCGCAGCTGTGATGGCTTTGGGAGTCCAGCAGGCCGCCTCGTGGTATTCGCCTGCAGGACATGTTAAAATGGATGAACTAATCATGAGATACGTTGAGATGATCATTCTTACATCCCTGGAAATTCTGGATGCAAGGCATCCCCACTGCTCGTGATGGTATTGACAAAATCTGC
Organism: Talaromyces albobiverticillius; assembly: GCA_023721895.2. Classification (NCBI taxonomy): domain Eukaryota; kingdom Fungi; phylum Ascomycota; class Eurotiomycetes; order Eurotiales; family Trichocomaceae; genus Talaromyces; species Talaromyces albobiverticillius. The sequence continues at coordinate 2,712,036 of JAMBUR020000001.1, read as the reverse complement.
AGAATACCACCTTTGGTGCTTTTCTCACCCCTCCTCTACGACCGCCCCTGTTGGGATCTCTCCCGCCAGAGTTGGAGGCGTTGCCTGAGGTATTGTGACTGGCAGTTGATGCAGACATGTTGTTCGTGCCTGTTTTCAGTCAGGGGGTCAGAGAATTGATGGACGATGGTGATGAGGATGTGAGCGAAGAGAAGAGGAGGGAGGGAAAGGGAAGGAAAGGTGGGAGGCGCTGGGCGTAAACAGAAGGCATCGCTTTCCCAAATGGGAATGGTGCGAATAAACGCAAAGGCAGATGCTGCCTCGAGGTTTGTCTTAATAAGCTTCCAGGTGAATCTTATTGTAACACTAGCTGGATCCAGTGCTATAATATCGTACAGTCCACTAGATAGCAGATACAAGAAAGATACCAAAGTACCTATAATCAACTTTCGATGAAAGATATTCAAATTTCCACAGAGTAATTAACGTATGTGCTACCGAAAGACGACAGGAAAAAACATCGATAACGCCATAACGCTGCAATCGTCCATAGCGATTTGAAGGGAGAAAAAGCATACAACGAAAATGGGTAAACCCCATGCATATATATAAAACAGATATTGTCGACCGCCTAGAATATCCACCCAAGAACAAACCACAATCCAACGCCAGTCCCGACGCAGATACCAGCGACTTTCATGACGGCAACTTTGTCGCCTGCGCGCGCGGCATGGGTTAATCGTGATGCACTCCCGCGAATACTGGTGGACATGTTGGAGAAGACCTCGTTCTGTTTGTCGGCGTTAGTTAGCATATGGAATTATCCCAAGAAGACACTAGAGAGACAGGGAGAATAGAATCCGTACAGTGTTATCGAGCGTCTCATGATTTCGTGCATTATCATATATGTCAATCGTAACGGATTTGAGGGCGGAGGTTTTCTGTGCCAGGGAGTTGAGGAGGGCGTTGTTTTGCCTGTATTCCATGCGGTTAGAATATGACCATTCGATTCATTCTTCATTTCCATCACTGCCATGATGCGGTTCTCATGCAGAAAATAGGAGGAGAAAAAACATACGATTCTCGTTCGTAAGCGTCACTCATCTTGACGACGATCCGATGCGATCCTTTCTCTTCTTAAAAATATAGTGCGAAATAAGACGCCCGAGTCTTTGTCCTTTGGCTTCCTTGTATTGTATGTGTCGAATGCGCTTGCTGCCTTGTCCCAAACCGAATCGTATTCAAAGCCGCAAAGGAGATGGAAGTAATCAGGTCCACTCGAGAAAAAAAGCAGACCGAAAGATTTCCTTTCTAAGTATTCGAGTCTCGGAGAATAGCGAAAAAGAGGAGCGAGTCGGTATTTCTGATCGAAGGAAACTTGTCGAGTTAATAATGACAGACAGTCAAGTTCTCCTTCTTCCCTGCCGATGTCCGTGTGGCTAAGTTTAGTGTCACGTGATAATACCCCTAATTTAAGCCTGAGGCTAAGCATATGACGGTATGATCGCCGTCCCGCTGTCGCCGCGTTGCCTGATTTGGATTAACTACAGAGTCTAGAGTGACAGTCTCCTAGACAGAAGAACAACAGAACTTGGTGGTTGTAAGTAATCTTGTGATCAATTATAATACTATATATCGGACAACGAAAGACAACGAAAAGGTGTGCCCATTCAGATAGATATAGAAGAAAAGAATCATCGAGTCAAGTCATCATTCAACAGCGCGTGTAGGGCCATAGCACAGTAAAAGAAAATACATGTGTCGTCTGCATGTTCCGAGAGATACAAAGAAGAAAAGTTTGATAGAGACTTGAAGGAGGAAATAAAAAAAAAGCAAACAACAAAAAAAAGACAGGTGGTTCATTCCCTCAAGACGCTATGCCCAGTTTCTGACGCCGTGTGCAAGCCCCAGTACAGATAGATAAGAGAAAATAAAGAAAGGAAAAAAAGCCAACAGTAAACGAAAGACTATTTATTAGCCGAGCATGCTTTGACAGGCGTACAGTAAGATCCTCGTAAAGCATTCGAAAGCAAGCAATAAAAAAAGAAACCCTCCCTGAACTATATTCAGAGCCCAAAACAGAGCAACGCCCATAAACCCCAACCCTTCACGTTTTCAACCACAACAGGTCATGTAGATATACCAGATGCGTGGAGACGTATGAGGGCGACAATGCCAAATGTCTTCTTTCTCTCTCTCCTCTCACCACATTTCTTCGTCGCTTTCTAATTGAGCAACGTCTCCGAGAGAACCATAAGACCCATCGTAATGTTGATGATGGCCCGTTCCGTAGACATCGCCGTTCTCATAACCATGTTGGTCATCTCCCATATGAGATCCGTATTGATCACCGTGGTCGTCCCCTTCATAACTGTACTCTTCATATGTTTGATCCGCATATTGCTGTTGCTTTCAAACAATGTTAGCTGGGACATGAATAATATGAATCATGTGCGAGGAAACTTACCTCCTGGTAGCGTTGATACTGGGTATATTCATCTGGTTGGTCCGTTGCTTGCTGCTGTTGCTGTTGCTGTTGCTGCTGCTGAGCTCTTTGCGCCGGCGATGTGGGAATCGACATCTGCGGATGCATTTTTTGTACTTTGGACAGATATGAGTACATAAAGTTGCTGAGTAGGACTTGAGAATGAAGCGGTCGACGGGGGTTGGCTAGCTTGATATGCGCCATGCGATATATAGCTCGCTCTTCCAGAATTGTAAAGCGCGTCCAAGGGTAGTCCTGGTCCGGTATTAAGTGCACATATGTTGGTTCGGGAGACAAAGTTCGAGATAAGCTCTTTTTGTGCTCTCCTCCGCTTCTCTTCTTCCCGCCGCCAAAAATCGATGATAATAGGCCTGATTCTTTGTCTTTCTTGGAATCCGAGGATTTTCGCTGACTTTCTTTTCTTCGTTCTTCTTCTAGTCGTTGGTCGATAGGACGTTCCAATATCAAACTCTCCCGGCCGCGAGGAATAGTGTCAACGGAGTTTTGTACCGCATCATGTCGAGCATTATCGTGTTTGTCGTGAACCTTTTCGGCGCTGTTATGTTTTGCCTTGCTTTTCTTGCTTTCCTCCTTCTTCTTCTCCTTATCATCCGACCCGCGTGACCACGGCCAACTTGATTTGCGGCTTCCTTCGTCCTTTTTATCTTTGCCTTTCTTGCTATCTGATCTTTTGTCTTCTGTGAGAGTCGGTATTACTGACAGGCTATCTGTGCGTGAGCTACTCCCTGGTAATGGCGACGGATGCGACGCGATGTCCGTTAAAGTCTGCGGCGAGGCGTTTGGCCTTTGTAAGGCTTGCCGTTTGTTGTGTACTGATGTTGGTAGAGAGGAAGATTCATGGGAAGATGTTCGCTCAGGGATCGCGGCAGGCTGTAGGCCAGATGATGTTTGTTGCCTGCCTAGGTCTGGGGATGAATGAGGTGTCTCTACTCTTTGCGGTACTTTTTGGGTAGAAGGTGGAGTTTGTACATTCGGGTTAGTGCGTGATTGCCACTGGCGCGATTGAGAAGAGCCCGCTGCATTGGGGTCTAACATAGATTCGAAGGTTGAGCTCGCCGTACTTCCTGGAGGTAGCGCAGTGCTTTTGGACGGTGGTGGTGCGGCTTGTTTGACCATGTCTTGTGTTAAATTCCTCTCTGAAATGCTGCGTCCAGGATCAGTTGACGATCGTGCGAGAGGTTTAATAACCGGAGGATCTTCCAGCGTGCTGGGGAGAGGGTTTCCTCCCAGTGTTTCTGGGGTTCTCCCAAGTCTCTTTGAATAAGGCGGACGTTCGCCTTTCTTCAAACTTCCTTTTCGGTATTGAGTTCTTGTAGAGCGTTTCAGGCTATGGCCTGGAGGTGCGGCGGGGAGGATTGGTTTATCCTCATTTGCCGACATGTCGAGCTTGTCAATTCCTCCAAGCAATGCAAAAGTGTCTTTGTTTAATTGCTTCTTATTCTTGTCGTCGACGATTTCTTCTAATTCGTGTAGATTCGGGCTGGATGCATCCCCCTTTCCATCATGAGCTTCTGCCCGCTTCTGCTCCAGTCGCTCTGCGCCATCGACATCTTCGGTTGAGTCATCAATTTGTTTTGATAACTTCGATTTCTTTCGGCGTAGACTCCCACCGGAATCTTGTGGCTCAATGCTTAAGCTGGATCTGGCTGAGAAATCGCCCGATCTTCTGTGTATCTGCTCCTTCCTGCTCTCCAGAAAGGATTTAAATTCCTTGGGAGCCAGCTCCGGATGTAGACGGGCCGGCACCCAGAACAAGCGTGAGGCATCATTCTCGTCATCGGATGCGGACGGCGCGATCGCGGGTACTTGGGCGTTTGAGAAAGACGGCAAATCCGGGTCTCCAGTGACATCCATCGACATTCTTCGGATCGCAGCGAGCGTATGGTATTCCTGTTTAATGGCATCGGGATTGGATTCATAATCGATATCGTTCAGTGGGAAGGAAGAGCTGGCGGCCTCCGAAGGTGACAAATGCACGGGCGACACAGGATCTCTTTCAAATGACGGTTGTTTCTTCACTGCAGGCCGCGAGGAGCCATCCACCCTGAGTTTGTTGTCTGCAGCGGAGCCTCCAGCTGTCCTCGCTCCGGCATTTAGATTCCCGTTGCTCGGAGTGAGTGTCGACACCGAAAGCGTTTCGCCCGGCGCCGGTAGGAAGCTTAATCTTCGGTGCTCTCGGGCATCATAGGAGTCGCCATACAGATGGCCAATCGTCTCCGTGACATGGTGACTATCGTCACTTATCGACAAAGTCGGTACATGGCCTCGTTTCGCGGCATAGCCCCCGTCCGTTTCGTAGGGACTGGTAGCAGTCTGGCGCAGGTACTTCAGAAGTCAGCGGACAAGATCGCACAAGGAAGAATGATCCAGGCACGATGTCAGGAGGGCTAGAGGAAATCTCAACAAATAGAGGGGAAGGACATGAAAGGAGGGGGAGGGGAGGTCATTTATTGGCAGCGCGGCGCCTTTTCAGGTGATAGCTTGACGGATGAAAGTGTACACGGAGATAAACGAACGCACCTGCATCGGAAGAACTCGACACACCGGCTAAGGAGACAGGAAATGAAAATAGACGGTTCCTTATGACGAAGCAAAAGGAAGAGAGGGGTGGCATACACGGGGTTGCTGTTGCACCGCCTGGGCCGAAAGTTGGGAAGGGCTGCCAGCAGTCATCGAAACGAGGAGGCGTGACAGGGTAGAGCCATGCAACGTTTGCAACACATTAATCCGTGGTCATGAAACCGAGGGCTTGACGTCTGCCGACAAGACAGATAGGGCGTTCGTCGATATTAACTCTCAAGGCGAGAGAGGGAGAGTATATCGCAAGCGTAAGGCACGAAGGAGGGAGGTGTTGATGTTGCTTCGAGGAGAAGCGGGCAGGCACAGTTTAGGTTAAGATCGCGAAATGCTAAAGCGCTTTAGCGCACCGCAGCGCGGGCCACAACGTGTTTTTCTTCACCTTCACATTCTACACGCTTCTGAAATATGGAGCAGCTGAGTGATTTATTATTCTATGAGGGATGCCATTCGTTTCTTATTTCTATATAATGAATTATATATTTGGGAGTTGACTATCGCCTTGTCTGGGCTCCTCCCCAGGAGGCATCACTATCTAGGGCTCTGACTTCCAAGGTGCTCTCAACCAGATCATGCAATACTAAATAATCGGAAAACAGTGTACGCCATATCGCCTGCTAAAGCCATATAGAATGATATAGGCGAATCAAGAACCCGCAAAGTCCAGACGCAGGTCCTCCTGCCATGGTCACTGTCAAAAAAAGGGTTGCTGTCAAAGTAAGCATCATCTAACTTAGCGTTGATAGGTCGCGGCACGTGCAACCTTGATCCATGGCTGCGATATCTCCCACTTGGTTCGATCTCTGTGTATCCAGGGCCTGGATCGTGAGCGGAACAGCGCGATCCTTGGGATGGGCACATCAACAAGCCATCGCCAATTGAAAACATCAGCACGTAACTCATTCCAGTCAACCAGTCGAGCTGGTCGGACCGACCGCCCGCCGTGGATGAACCGTCACATGATCTTTCCTCCTCTCCCCCTGCCCAATGAACCGGTCAGCTGGGATTCTGCGAAGAACGGACTCGGATCTTTCAAGACAAAAGGAGGGGAAACCGCAAGCAATCTGATAACTATCAGCGAGTGGCCCACTAGATACGTATGTAGTTCTACGTACTAAGATCGGATGTACCCCTCTGGCTGCAAGCGCTGATCACGGCTCCCCAGCCCCATGGGCGGCGGCCAGCGGCATCTGCCATCCAGTGATCTCGCCCCATTAGCCAACTCGTATTCATCCTGCAAAGTTCAGCCGCTGATCTGCTAGCACTCCAGTCTCCGAACGGCAGTAGTGCGGGTGACTACCTTGGCTGCTTTTTTTAGCCTCAACTTTCCAAGGAGGCAAGCTATCTTGCACTGATCTGTTCCGCGAACATGTCCAGGATACAGCGTAACGGGTAACAACAGAATACGTATCAGGGCCGTAATATGACCCCGCAATTCTCGTCTTAACAGCTCATGATTGGCTCCTCTTTATTCGCATACATGCTCCGTACCCCAAGCAAAACAACTATAACTTACACAGTACGTATGTACATCCACAGAACGATGCAAATATGAACAAGGCACCCCTTTTTTCTATTCGTGCTCCCAGAGAAATAATGTATGTATGTAACTGAGCAATTTCGAGCTGACCAGGCAAGCTAGAAAAAAGAACATATTCACGGCAAAGTCCAATAGTCAAAAGATCCCTTCAAGCGCAACCCATGTCCGATCAGGCTGATATCAATACCATAAAAGAATAAAACAGTAGGAAAAATAGGAAAGAGGAGAAGTCAGGCGTCAAAAGAGTCATAGCATCACAATCGAGAGTGGAATCACAGTATGGTTATATGTATCATTTTGTGACAGGATCGACGTAGTTACTACAGCCGATGGTCGTTAGAATGCTTTGTTCATTGCCAAAAATAATAAAGGGGAAGATATGCCTACCTTGGGAAAATACCGGTACGGCCACCAATTTTACCAGTCCACCAGTCTTCTGCCTTCTCGGTGCGCTTGAGAATTGTGATAACCTCGCCTTTCTTGAAGCCAAGATCCCCTTCCTGGTCCGCGTCAAACGTGTAAAGCGCAACGGCCTGGTCTTCCCGCATAGTGGCCGTACGTTGCGCAAAGGCTGGTTTAGGGGCTGTAGGACGGCTAGGTCGGGTGCGATTACTGAAGAATTCTTCGTCGTCGTATCCACCAGCTCGTGTCGTGTTGGAGCGACCAATATTACCAGCACTTGGTCTGTCGTAAGTATCATCCTGCCAAGTCGTCGCTCGACGAGGTCGGTCTCGATATTCGTAATCATCGTAAGTTTCTGTCGCCCGAGATCCAGCTCGTTCTCTCCTTTGCCCTTCCCCATATGCAGAGCCCTGACGACCTTCCCAGACTACATCATCACGGGTGTCTCCGTAGACGGGGATGTCATTATATATGCCATCGGAGGCTGCCGAACGGCCAGCGAAGACACGGGAATTGAGCACCTGCATAAGAGGGTCTGCAGCTGGAGGAGGGGGAACGGAACCTGAAAGGAGCTGTCGAGCACTAATGCCACTGCTGTAGAGTTTCGCATTTGCATCTTTTCGCTCCACCAAGACACTGCCCTCCAGACTCACACCGGCGAACAATCCTTTCGTCTTGGAATAGGCGAAGACAGCCGCTACACCTTTCGTACTAGCCGCGCCGGCTGCCTCGGCGTTTCGGCCAACAGGCCCGGCTGCTATTGAAACATTTCCACCTAATGTGATACTTCCGGCCTGCGAGAATGTGCGGACTGCAGCAGCGTCGTTGAGAATGAACACGAAATCCGTCAATTCAAACCCGATCTGTCCTCCAAACCCTGCACCTGCTGTAGCGATTGCAGACGGCGCAGACCAACTCCCATCAGATAGTCGAGCGACTACGACTCCAGAGCCAAAGCGACCGGATCCTAAGAAACCAGCCTTCAGAACTGAGAGAATGGCAAGACCCTATCGAAAAATAAGATTAGTATTGGGGGTTCATTTTAATTGTGCAGGGTCGAAGTTCTTCACCTTTGCTCCGGCCAGAATCTCTGGTGGGATAATCTTATCTGGACCAAATGCTTGCCTAGGGTCGACAAACGAAGCGAGAATCCTCCCAGCTTTCTTACACTCGCCTATAAACAACAGGACAGATCAGTCGCGCACATTCCGGTGCGGGGAAAGCTCCGCTCATTATCTGAAGGGACAGGGGGACTTACTCCTCATAGAAGAGGGCAGCGGATTGTGGATTCCCAAGGGCATTTTTCGTGCTGGTAAGCTCCTCTAACTGAACAAATGAAGCTGACGAGGTCGTGTTCGGCAGCGACGGCAATGACGCTGGCCAGTGGGTCGGCCGCTGGGGAGCTGTTGGATAGGTTGATACTGTGTGGCCTTTAATTGTAGAAAGGGGAACAAGCAGTTATCGCTTGACCAGAATCGCAAGTAAAACCATACAGGATAGGTCTGTATGTTGATAGGTAATATGGTTATTGAGTCGTGCTCATCGCAGTGTTTATGCGGAGGAAGTGGGATGATATAGTAGGGTGCTAAGAGTAGTGCGGCTGTGCTGCGCCTTCACTGTTGGGCCCTGGCTGCTACCTACCGGTGCCGGCCTGGGCGCCAACACGGATCCTACGGCTTGTGACTTCATTTCTGACAGCAAATTATGCAGCTGTAGAATAATCACCGAGATTTACCGGATATACCCAAAATGTCATTGTAAACGCTACAGTACGTGGTGGTCAGCGCCGATGCAGAGTATGGCGGCACGAGCTCACGAGCCGTAACTCCGCGTGTTCTTCCGTTCCGTAACCAAACAGTAATTAGTTGTCGCAGAGCGCCACCGTTATTTATTCTAGCTTCCTGAGCCAGCAGCAGGTTTATTCATTGCCCTTTTTACTTGTTGCACCTGCCGAAAGTATGCGCCGTTAGAAGCTGTGTTTTGTCTCTGGAGGTTATGGTAAAAGATGGCCACGGGTACGTTTCCATGTCTTGGGTGCAATAGCTAGCTATAGCCAAGGCTAAACAACGGCTGTCGATACAGTGCGAATCTGCGTCTGCGGCGACGAAGGCACCGGAAAATCCAGCTTGATTACCTCTCTCGTCAAGGGGGTCTTCGTCACAAATAAGATCCAACCGGTCCTTCCACAGATTACCATTCCTCCTACGATTGGCACCCCCGAAAATGTGACAACGACAACGGTCGTCGACACGTCGGCACTTCCTCAAGAACGAACCAACCTAGCCCGCGAGATCCGCAAGTCGAATGTCATACTCCTTGTTTATTCCGATCATTATAGCTACGAGAGAGTGGCTCTTTTTTGGCTACCATATTTCCGCTCGCTTGGAGTGAACGTGCCCGTGGTATTATGCGCCAACAAGGCCGATCTTGCTACGGATACAAGTGATGCGCAGGTGATCGATGAGGAGATGCTGCCCGTGATGGCCGAGTTCAAGGAGATTGATTCTTGTATTCGTTCAAGTGCTCGGCAACATCGGAATGTTAACGAGGCTTTCTTCCTCTGTCAAAAGGCAGTGACACATCCTATCGCCCCTTTATTCGACTCCAAGGAGTCAGTCCTCAAGCCTGCTGCAGTCGCTGCGCTGCAGCGTATCTTTTACCTATGCGACAAAGACCGAGATGGTTTTCTGTCTGATAAGGAAATTGAGGATTTCCAATTGAAGTGCTTTGGGAAACCCCTGAGCGAAGAGGACCTTGTTCATATCAAAGAAACGATTCAAAAGGCTTACCCGGATGCTGTGACGCCAGCGGGGATAACTTCACGGGGCTTCCTTCACTTGAACAAGCTGTATGCAGAAAAGGGTCGTCATGAAACTGTGTGGATCATTCTGCGGGCTTTCCAATACACCGACAACCTGTCATTGCAAGAAACATATCTGCACCCCAAGTTCGACGTTCCACCATTCTCGTCCGCAGAATTGTCTCCAGAAGGATATCGATTTTTGGTCGACTTGTTCTTGTTGTCCGACAAGGATAATGACGGAGGACTCAATGATTCCGAGCTAGCGTCTCTGTTTGCGCCGACGCCTGGGCTGCCCAGTTCTTGGACGGATGACTCGTTCCCATCTTCTACAGTACGGAATGAAGCGGGACATGTTACTCTCCAAGGTTGGTTGGCTCAATGGAGTATGACGACCTTTACATCCCCAAAGACAACTTTGGAATATCTCGCGTACCTGGGATTTGAACCGTCGGACCGCAGCAATCAGTCAACAACGGTAGCCTTAAAGGTTACCAAACCACGCAAACGAAGGCGTCGACCGGGCAGGGTTGGTCGCAATGTGGTTATGTGCCATGTCCTAGGTGCTCCCGGGGCAGGTAAGTCGTCCCTTCTGGATGCATTCCTCTCCCGAGGGTTCAACAATACATATCATCCTACGATCCAGCCACGCACCGCGGTCAATACTGTTGAACTCCCAGGTGGGAAACAATGCTACCTCATCTTGGATGAGCTCGGCGAATTGGAACCAGCGCTTTTGGAGAACCAGAGCAAACTACTAGACCAATGTGATGTGATCGCATATACATACGACTCTTCAGACCCGGACTCGTTCGCCTATATCACCAGGCTCCGTGCCAAATATCCTCACCTTGAGGAACTACCCAGCATATTCCTTGCCTTGAAGGCAGACTTGGACCGTACCACGCAACGTGCAGAGTGCCAGCCCCACGAATTTACGGCACGCCTCGGTTTACCGGCGCCACCGCTTCATGTCAGCGTTACCTGGAGTTCAATCCAGGAGGTTTTTATTAATATTGCCGAGGCAGCAATGGAGCCTAGCACCACGTTCCCGCGAACGGAAGAGGATCTGGAAAGCAAATGGATGTCTTGGGGGATTGCCCTAGGCGCTGTCGTCTGTGCTAGTGCTGCTGCTGTAGCGATATGGCATCGAGTAAATAGCAGCGGCAGTTCCTAGATTTCCGCTTGAATTCCTTGCATAGCCAGTCATGTGTCATAATGTACCACTATACCCCAGTCATGTAAGAATGTGTAGCATAGTTAAATTAATACATAAATATTCTAACGAGTAGTTACTCGATTTGTACGGGTTGCCTGAAGCTCCAGGCAGAAACCATGACTGGCCTGCCACGGCCACGCGGCATTTTGACACCTTGCCCCAACAGGACTAGTATCGGGGTTTAACAACTTCTTCTTCCGGACTAGCGGCTTTACCCCAGAACTAAGCAAGCACAGACCCAGCCAGACGTTGCGCCGTGTTTCTCCCCTCACGCCGGCCGTCGCTCTGTCCCTGCCATCCTCTCCCAGCCTTCGTTCTTGCGCCAAGTTATCCATTTCCCGACAGTTTCTGTAGCGTTCTATCGATATATACAGGCAGATTTTCCATTGACGCCTTTTTCCGTCGTTTCCATCAGACCGAAGACCCCCCACCGATGGGTGTGCCTGACTTGCTTTGATAAGAGAGTCTACGACAAGTCCCACTGGGAATAAAGACGCCGCCAACTTTGCATTCTCCAGGCGACCAGGATTCAGTGGCCGACACCTTCGTCTTCAGCTGAGCATATTTTGGAATCCTCGCAGCAGACATGTTGTAAGTAGTCCCGGAGCCTCTTGACCTCGGCGCAACTCGCGGATCCTTGGTCATGAATGCGTACCACAATAGTCACGATCACTCACAAATGTTCTCATCTACAGCGTTCTACCTCCCCCTCCGCCGCGATACACCATACCCATCGCCTATGCAGCGGGTGCTGCAAATGGCATGGCGGTGCCTATCATCGAGACCAACAATGTGATTAAACACCCCGAAGGCGGCTGTCCGCTTCAAGTTGGAGAGGGTACATATGAGCTCCTCGATGATTTACACCTAGCAACGCCTCCGCCACATCCTTCCGAAGCTCCTATAGTAAACCCAAATCCGCTTGCAACAGTGATAGCTCCTCCTACATCCGGCGTGAAGATGTCTCTTGTTATCACTAGCAATAACAAAGGTCCTCCGAATCTATACAGCTCACGGGTATCAGCATTTGATTTAAGGAGTATTAAAGAGAGCGAAAAGGAAGGACGACGTTCAGAAAGTGGAAGTTGGAGTTATATTTCAGCGCCAGCGTTTGGTGAAGGCAATCCAGCTCTGATGATTGCTCCCGTGCGAGACGGACTGAAGCGAAGAAAGCCAAAGAACAATATTGTCAAAAGCAGCTCGTCCTTTGTGTCTCGAGTTATAACACACGAATCCTCTACCAAGCGCCTGGCAGACAGGAACCCGGATGGACTATTTATTTTTGCAAATATAAACAGAGCATTCCAGTGGCTCGATCTGAGCTCGCCAAACAAGGAGGAACCGATTGCGAAGATTCTTTTTACCAAAGCACATATGCTTTGTCATGACGTGAACGAACTAACCAAGTCGTCATCGCACATCGACATCGTTATGGGGTCATCTGCAGGTGACATTATTTGGTACGAGCCCATATCGGCAAAGTATGCTCGAATCAACAAAAACGGCGCTGTCAACAACTCTGCAGTCACCCATATCAAGTGGATACCTGGCTCAGAGAACCTCTTCCTCGCAGCGCATGCCAACGGCCAGCTAGTTGTCTATGACAAGGAGAAAGACGATGCACTTTTCACGCCAGAAGCGGAAGAAGGAGTCGACGGTGCTTCATCGTCAAGCAAAGTAATGCAGATTCTGAAATCAGTAAATTCCAAGAATCAAAGGACAAATCCAGTTTCCGTATGGAAGTTGTCGAATCAACGCATCAATCAATTTGCTTTCTCTCCCGACAAGCGGCATCTAGCTGTTGTGCTAGAAGACGGCACATTGCGCGTTCTAGATTATTTGAAAGAAGAGTGAGACTTTCCTATTCTGTTTGTCTCATCTACTGGGTTTAACCTATATTTTCAGGGTGACGGACATTTTCGCAAGCTATTACGGCGGCATGATATGCGTCTGCTGGTCCCCGGATGGCAAGTACATGGTAAGCGGAGGACAGGATGACCTTGTGACTATCTGGTCTCTGGCAGAGCGAAAGATCATAGCTCGATGCCAGGGTCACAACTCTTGGGTTTCTGCCGTTGCATTTGATCCCTGGAGATGCGACGATCGCAACTATCGACTCGGCAGTGTCGGAGATGATTGCAGGTTGCTTCTATGGGATTTCAATGTTGGAATGCTACATCGTCCCAAGGCAGTATGTTGATCTTCTTCTACACGCGCTTACGAATCACTGACTGAATGAAAAATAGCTTCAAACAAACGCCCGTCACCGAAACAGCATCACAGCAGGGCTAACCCGACACCGAACAGACAGTATAAGCAATCGCAAACGATCAGATTCTGATCGTACAGAAAAGCCCGCTGATGCCGACGAATCTGATAGTCTTCGTCATCCTGTTGAACCGCGGAAAATGACCGCATTACTTCCTCCTATCATGGTATTATTTCTTTCTTCCGATTTTACTCTTTTTGGGCTCATAATAACCTTATTGCTATTCATTATATATAGTCCAAAGAAGTTGGCTCCGATCCAATCTCATGCTTGGCTTTCCAGGAAGATTTCATCTTTACATCTTCATTAGAAGGTCAGTTGTTTACCTCCTTCTTACATGCTATATGGCCGTTCTAACCTGAAACACAACAGGCCACATTCGCACCTGGACTCGACCAAGAGAAAGCATCACAAACGAGAGTCGCGCAAACCTATCATTAACCAAGACCGGTTCCGGCTCAGCCAGTGCAGCAGCAGAGCTGGGCTCAAACCTGTAAATATTCTGTTTGTTTTATTTGATTTGATTTGATTTGATTGAATATTTTTGTCTGCGTGTTGGATTTATTTGTTCGAATAGTTAGCACCATATCACATATCGATGAATGCTATGACGATGTACAGAAATGTTACTTTTTATCCTTTTTTGAGGATGTACATAGGAAGATATATGCTCAGATGACAAGTTGAGGTCTACTCTTACAAGCTAGCGAAATTGCGTCAGCTATCTTAGATCTACTAGATCTACCCTTGAGTGGGGGGGATTATAGAACCAACATCGGCCCACCTGGAGGGACTTGATATACAACGACTTCCACTTATAACAAAAAGGACAAAAAAAAGAGAAATGGACCAGCTTTCCCACCTGCAATTTCCTCCCGGTAATCAGGTCAACACGTACAAACTTCCCACTCCCTTTGGCGAAATCTACGTCGTCGACTCGGGGAACCACAAGTCCACTCTTCCTGCGTTGTTGTTACTTCACGGTAACAGCTCGTGTGCACGAATATGGCATCCTATCGTCACCTCATCTATAGCACAAGATCGTCGTGTAATTGCCATAGACCTGCCCGGTCACGGACTATCCGACAATGCCTCCGACCCTGAAAGGATGTACACCATGCGCGGATATGCTGAATGCGCAATACATGTCCTCCATCGACTCGAAGTGAGTGAATGTGCAATTCTAGGATGGAGCCTTGGCGGCCATATCGCCATTGAGTTGATGCCTCTTGCCCGTGTCGACCAGACGAGATTGAAAATAATTGGTGTGATGTTGACGGGCACACCCCCAAGCTCTGGCCCTGAGCAGACCACCCTCGGATTCTTCAAGGGTACGCCGTCACCTCATATGAGTCTTGCCGCTCAAGGAGAGGCGTTTAACGCAAAAGACGCATATGATTTCGCGTATGAGGGCTCAGGTCCTCGTTTCGAGGAATGGCAACAGGTTGCTGCCAGGCGCACCGATGGTCGTGCTAGGGCTATCATGTTCAAGGCGTTCACCGCCGGCCAGGCAGTGGACCAGGTGAAGGTTGTTGAAGAAGATACGGAGACTCTTGTATCTGTGGTCAATGGAGCGGAGGATCCATTTGTCAACCTGGACTATCTTGATGGTCTTCGCTGGGGACGACTTCAGGGGGGGAGGTGTGTCCGGTTGGACGGCCTGGGACATGCACCGTTCTGGGAGGATATTGAGCCTTTTGCGCCTATTTTGGTCAAGTTTCTTCGAGAGTGCTCGGAGTGAATACGTTTTATTTTTTTTTTTTTGGAAAAGAAGGGGTCTTCAAGCCGGTTTAGCCACATGAAAGCATCTCTATCCTTGTATATACACATTCTGCCACCAACATCTTTTTGAGCGTGTCGTTCTGGGGTAGCCTTCTTGCACTGATCAAGTTCTACAACTCTTTCCTCTTTTGCCCATCATCACCGGACCATCGTCCCCAGACGCAAGAATGCTCATGCCGAGTCTTTTCTCGTACGACTCCTTGCTTTTCTGCGTTGATGTACGAAGCATTGCCCACCGCAAGTAAGGTAGTGCATCCAACAATTCATCTATACAATCCAGAATCCATCTTCCTAGTCCGAGGCCCTGGTAGTCCGGTAGAACATACACATCGGTAAGATATGCGAAAGTGACGTTGTCGGTAATAAGACGTGCAAACCCAATCTGCTCAACGTCTCCCGCCTTCAATGCTTCAGATGCCTCGGGGGAGTTTCGAGGGACTTTATAGAGTCCTAGGCAGAAGGAGTTATTGATTATATCCTGTAGAACATGATCCGGGACAGGGTTGACCCAGTACATAAAGTCTTGGCCAAAGGCGTGGTTGATTGAGGAGATGGACAACAATGTTTTGTCGGTGGAGATGATGAAGCCATCTCTACGCCTGATTTGTGGCTCTGTTGGCAGCGACATGTTGATGGGAGTCAACGCTAGAAGCAAAAAACAAAGGTTTAGGAGTTGGAATTGACCGAGAGTTCGCTATCTAGAACCTTACCCTACATATATGATACGTATTGCTCTGAGTCATTCATGCTAGCGCATGTCACACACATGTCCACCAATTGCCGAACTGCATCAAAAGTATCACGACAGACTCCCTTTCGTGAGAATCCACTTTGTCAATTTTTCTAATACAAAATTAATCATGTATGGTAAGTGTGTGTAGGCCTATAAATGTGTTGAAGTCTATAAATCCTGCTTAGTAAGTGAATACATCTACCCGACCAGATGCCAAAGGATTGTTCAATATCAACAGGCTATAATTCATTCAATTCAATGTAAAAGGTTAACGCTATTATCTACCTACTCCCATACATTAGAAAACAAGTCATCACTTCCCCCAAAGCCGCCGGATGGTTTATTATTATTAGAGCCAGAAGTAGCAGCCGTAGTAGACGAAACAGGCGCAGCGCTGGTCCATCCACCAAAATCATCTTCGGGGGCAACTGTTGCTGAGCCGGCAGTAGTTGTTGCAGGTGGGCTAGTGGGCGCGCCCCAGCCGGATCCGATATCATTTGAAGTCAATGTATCGGGCATTCTCATTGTGCTGGCAATAGGGTTGGCAGATGATGGCTGTGTTGTTGTCGAAACAGAGGGCGCAGGAGCCGGGTCTGGTGTGCTCCAGGCGTTGCCTCCCCATGGATCAATGGTGGATGAGGAGAACATGCTTGTTACATTCGATGTGGATGTTGTTGGGGCAGCCTTTTGTACGGGTTGTTGGGCGGTGTTGGATGAGAGGTTGAAGGCCGAACTCATCGTCGGCTGATAAGCTGGAGGTGATATCGGTTGTGATTGTGCGGGAGCTGGAGCCGGGGCTGCAAGATCAAATAAATCATGAGAAACGCTTGGTGCGGGCGGCGTTGGCTTTGCCGGTTGCGACACTGGCGATGTGAAGCTCTGAGTAAAACCAAAATCTAGCCCGTGGGAAGAGACCGACGTGCCGCGATTAGAAACAGCAGGTTTTGGGGGTTGATTGCTTGGAGCTAGGCTGGCAAATAAATCTCCTCCACCTAATCCGGGAGACGTAGATTTGGGTGCCACCGGCGGTGATCTGGAGCCGGCATAACCAGCGAGGCCTGCAAAAGCATCATTTGATGGTGACTGTGGCTTGGCCAATGGTGGAGAAGTAGTGGCAGTAGAGGGATTTGAGGGGAAGGTCAATCCACTGAAAGCATCTGTCAGGCTGTTCACATTGGATTGACCAGCAGTTCCAATAGACTGTGTGCGTTCGTGCTGCGCCGGTTGTGGCTTCGGAGCAGTAGCGTATAGCGACAGGATAGATTGTTTCAAGTCAGGGCGCGATATTCCAGCCTGTGAGGTAGAAGTAGGCGCCGTGCTGCCAGGACGACTGGCCGGGGTAGACTGAGTATTGCCAAAGAAATCCAAGCCTAGCAATGAATCGGCCGGTTTTGTTTGCTTTGCGGCAACAGGTTGCGCGGAGCTTGGGGGAGGAGGAGGACGAGCAACAGCTGTTGGACCCGTTGTACTAGGTCGCGCAGGAGGGCTAATGGTATCGTCGTCCCCAAAGAGATCAACGGATTGCTGAGGTTGTCGGCGGGCGGGTGGTTGGCTGGAGACAGATGTCCGCTGCGATGCCGAGCGCTCAAGCTTCGCTCGCTCTTGCACGACTGCAAGTGGCTAGTAGAAGAGAATCAGTATCAATTGTGTCTAGCAAAGGGAAACGGCGGTGTAGTTGCAGCAACATACAACATCGTCATCACTCCCTAATGTGGAGGGGTCGGGCATCGGACCGTCCATCACCCATCGCTTCGATTCATATTTGGTACGGATAAAGTTCTCGATCTTGCTGGAACGGAGTATGAGCCACACATTTTATAATCATCACGGCGATAGACAATGGAGAAGGGCAACTCACGCTTCCGAGGGAACATGATTAGGCGCCAACTTAGCCTCCCAATACCTATGATTCAGTGGCGTTAGTCGATGCATTCGCACCGGTGCATATTCAAATTGGCGTACTTATTGGCACGAGAATTTCCCCATTTCAAGACACTTTGCAATTGTTCGTCCGTCCAAGCGTCGAGATCAACAGATTTGACTCGGCTGATATGGGTGCCCATTCCTCTGTGGATGCCTGAGCAGCGGATGCAGATGAAGATACCGAGATTCCATGACGCCCATCGTGGATCTGTTAGAATATACGGATTAGCTATATTCATCTCAAGCAAACAATAACAAGAAAAAGGAGTGCAGTCGTTTCGTGGTGCACATACGCTTGTTTCGCTTGCAGTCCGCACAGGTCTTGTTCTGTTCCAATTTCAGCAAATTCTTGATCGTCTGCTGGTTGTGCGCAGCCCGAGCAGGGTCCGGTCGCCGAGACATGGCAGGCTCTTTAATGAGGCAGGCAAAGAGGAAGCGGAATAATTGAAGTCGCTTGGGCGTTGCAACCTGAAAGGGAGAAAGGAGAGACGTAGTATGTACGGAAGCTGGGAAGTGTTGTGGTTAAGCAATGCGGGCGGTTCCACTGGGGGGACCAATTTCCCGCTGTGGCGACAGCGGCCAGACAGGCAGATATGAAACGCACTTGAATACAATCAGAACAATTAATTGCTCAATAAAGGCATCGGCGCATTGTTGATCATACTATTCAATTCATTCTATATATCTTCATTTGCACCGCTACAGAATGCATCATATTTTATGCGGTGCCATAAACTCATAGGCATATATAGGCTTAGGGAATGTCCTCAAGCCTTGGCCGTCCCCGATTTATCATCCTCACTAAACTTCAAACTGACACTATTCACGCAGTGTCTCTCATCCGTCGGAGTCGGATATCCCTCTCCCTTAAACACATGGCCAAGGTGGCCGCCGCAGTTGGTACACACAATCTCGATGCGCTCCATGCCAAACGAGCTATCTACATGTCGCGTGACTGCACCAGGGACAGAGTCAAAGTATGCTGGCCAGCCGCAGCCAGATTTGAATTTGGTGTCGGCTTTGTAGAGAGGCGCATCGCATGCGGCGCAATTGTATACTCCTGATGAGGGGTGGTGCTTATCGTACTTGCCCGTAAAGGCCGGTTCAGTGCCCTTTTGGCGGATGACTCGGAATTGTTCTAGTGGTTAAAACAAAGATTAGCACATAATTTCTAGACTCGTTATCGAAGATGGACTGGGAGGAGAGAGGGGAGGGGTGATACCTGGACTGAGAACTGCTCGCCACTCCTCGTCCGTCCGCTGATCGGGATGGGTCATATTGTTATTATTATTGCTGCTTTCTGCACGTGCGCTAGAGCTGAATAGAGACCCGAAAAACGAGAAGATGGAAGCTGACATTAAAAGCTTCTTCGATGCAGTTGAGGTGCTGGTAGTAGATGAGGACAGCCGCGATCTTTTGAGCCCGGAGTGGAGTCGGCGACTGAAGTTAATGGATGACGATATCGCGGGGTTCTGCCGTGTAATGGAAATACCACAAGAATGATGCTGCGTTGTGCTTAAAGCGCGGTGGTGAAACGTGTGGCTGAGTGAAGTAATCCGGCCGTTCGCGATTTTTCTTGAAGCCATTGATTGATTGATTGTCCGGATCGCTCCTTACTTCGACGGTTTCTCGTTAATGCGTCGTTGTGGATTCCGCAGAGCCGCAGAGCCAATGCAACAAATCGCAATGGTGAAGAAGGTAGGTTGGTTGGCAAGTGGTGAGAAGACCGAGATGGATGTTTTGTTTGTATTTTTTGCTTCCATCGGCCAATGCGATCCTGACGTCACTCTATAATCCCTACGGAACTCTTCCACGACATCGAGAATGCAAGTATACCTTTGAGGTTATGTATGTACATTGCGAACGAAAGCAATATGATTATGTATGTACATAAAAATATTCGTCTTCAATCATTTCGTCCGGCGTTTGCCTGTAACAGTGAGGACGCCTTCACTGACTTCAACTTTCCATCCTTCCCTTGCTAGCATTTTTCCCACCGCAGGGCCTAGACGTGAAGTCCCATCGCGACTATGACGCCCTGCGCCAGTAATTATCTTGTAAGACCTTCCGAGTGTCCCGCCAGCTGCATATTTGGTGTCTCCCAAGGCGTCCCACCAGTGGCACACGCGATTGTTGGCGATGCGCACTCCATCTTGGACATTAACTCCGTGCAAGTCGAGGACATCTGATGTTGACTGCGAGTTGACGAGCGCATCTGCAGCTGCAGATGCCTCCCTTTTAGCTCTTTCGAGATGATCTCGACCAACAGAGGCGTAGTATGCGGCTGCACCGCCCATAAAACGGTCCGACTTGCTACGACGATAGGCCGAAGATGCTTGTGTAAATGCCGTCGAACCCGCAGCAAAGTGAGCATCAGCCATGCTCTGGGCAGTATTGTAATTGGATGTTATCCCGCGAGTCGCTGCCGAGCCCCGTTTTGGCGCCTCATCCTCGTCAAGAATCGGGGCTGGTGCATTGATTCGAATAATGTCTGACAGCTGTGGTAATGGTTGGAAGACCATGGCTCTGGCTAGCTCGTTGGCGGCAGAGACTGAGTGGCCCGTGATATTCAGCAAGCCTTCCAGAATGGTAGGTGGGAGAGCCGGAAAATCTTGAGCGAGTTCTGCAATTTGTGATGCAACGACGACATCTTCACTAACTTCTGTTGGAGCATAAGAAGTCGCAAGGAATTTAATTGTTTTTGAACAGGACGCCTGGTTTTTGTGATATCCCGAAGCAACAGTCTCTTTTTTGAGGACTGATGAGGTTCTTGAATGAATGAACTCTAGATCATCTTTTGCAGCATCCCATTTGTTCGTCATAGAGTTGTTTTGAGATGTTAAATCTTCGTAATTTGTTGAAAAATCGGGTGAATTTCTGGCCCTTGCTTTCTTGCCCTTCCCTTTCCTTTTTCCATTCGTGCTGGGTGAGGCGAAACCATCAACGCCTTTGGGTATGAAAACAGTTGACTCGTCGTCAGCAGTAGCAGACTGGCTGTCGAAGAAGGAAAGGTTCAATAGAACATCCATCGAACGATCCACATCGTAGTCACATTTTGTCAATGTATGTTTGATGGTGTATTGGGTTACAGTGGGGAACATCTCCGACAAGTAGCTCGTCTTTTCTTCAGTCGTCAAGCCAGTCAGACTTAGCGATCCCTCGGGATTGATGATATAACCCCCTGTCCCAGGTTTCTTGCTGTCATCGCTTCCGATATAGAGAGATGACAAGTCGGATGGTAACGAGGTGATGTCCGTCTCTCGAGATCCATTTGTGTCGTTCCGCGATGTATTAGCGTCATTGTAGACCGCTTCTGCTGAAGCTAGGCCGCCTGTTCCCGAGGGATCAAATGGCAGATCCTGTTGCTCTTCCGCCGAGACTCTTAATGCATCGAGCGTATCTTTCAATTGCTGCAGACTCGCAGGGTCCGCGAGGTCAAAGTCGGAGGCAATCGCGCTGAAGAGCGCGGTGTCGAGAGGAGGGCAATAAGCATTTTGTAGCTCCTATTGGACATGAGTTTGTGTCTCGCTAGTCGCGTGGGAAGAGGCAATACAGACTTGAAGGGGGTTGTCTTTGTCGTCAACCATCGTCAGAGTCGCCGAAGTTGTAGCCAGATGATAGTCGATTCAATATTGCGCGCATAACTTCGGGGATTGGCAGGAAGCAGTAGAATGGTAAATGCGAACTGAGAAAAATTTCGCGACACACGCTAATAGATTAGACGGTACACAAATAAATAAAAAAAAGGTCGGCAAACACCACCAACATAGTTGTTGATGAGATGGATTGTTGTGTTGAGGCGGGGAAATTTTGATCCATACATCGCTTAGCGCGAATCCTTATCGATAAGGCATCGACAGCGTCACTCTTTCTCTCCTCACCATCTTCTACAACTTCCACTTACCAATGCATTCGATTCATCACTACACCTCTACTTGCAAATATCTAGGGCAATACAATGATGCAATGCGGTATGATCATCTCGATACAACCTCTCTGTTCCTCCTATGAAGGGAGCTACTTATTTCGTAGAATTCCCCTTGTTTTACTTGACTCCTTGTGACCCTGGATAATCCATCAAACCAAAGCAATCTAAATGAAAGGAGTTTAGCGATACACACTCCTGAACACACTCCTGATGCTCAAGCTAGTCTATTGCGTTTGCAGGGCTCCTGTCAAAGGATCCTGAAACGGACGTTATGTACGTATTTCTCCTTGCAGATACTCTCCCTCGAAACTTTATATGAATCTGACATGTAAAATGGCAGGGATCAACATTCAATAGAATTAAAAGGGACGTCTTATCGTCATAGCTCCCTCTAGACTTTCTATATGCGTGTGTTTTCATGGCAAACTCGAAACGGCTGAGCGGTCAAGGGATATCCCGAATAGACAATTATCGTTCGGGTTGGTGTGACCAGCGAATAATACCTTGGCCCCTTTACTCCTATCTTCCTGGACTGCCCCTCTTGAAGGGCTGTTGCAGGCTGCAGCTGATCATGAGACATGGTGGTATATAAAAGTTAACTCATCGTTCGTTCATAAGTCCTCGATATCATACACACAGCTCAATCCCGGCCATACGAATCTTTCTAGAACAGCGCAAAAGTTGAAGGCCATTCGTTTCTACACACCATATCGAGCTTCTTTTCGCATAATTTCCTTTCGACATGCAGGTCAAACTCACTTCCGCTCTGGTATTTGCTGCCACTGCCTCTGGTAAGTGCACTGGGTTTCCATCAGCATTGTACCTACTCGCAGCATCTACTGACTTTTGCTACAGCATTGCAAGTCACATCACCTAGCAGAGGCGACGAATGGGATCTGACCGGCTCTAACGACATATCATGGGATTCTGTCGAGTGAGTTGAGACAACACCTTTCTTCTCTATTACCCCTTATCTGACTTGGATGCTTCCTTTCTAGGTCTGATCCCTCTTCATTCGACATCCAGCTAGTCAATGAACACGTCAATCCTCCCGTGGTGAAAACCATCGCAACCAATGTGCAGACCAGTGCCGGATCATATAGCTTCAGCAATGTCGCTGCGGCAGCCGGGTAAGACCAGACCTGATATTGAAAGCAGAGGCCAACGTCAACTAACCAACTCAACAACAAAAGAAATGATTACCAAATAAACTTTGTCTCCAACGACGAAGATAACACAGGCATCCTTGCCCAATCCGCACAATTCGACGTCACCGATGCCGTCGGTAGCAGCAGCAGCAGCTCTTTAAGCTCTACTACTTCTTCTTCGTCGACATCCACAGGCTCTTCTTCACAGAGCACAGACACTACTACAACAAGCACAAAGTCTGGCTCTAGTTCAACCTCCAGCTCCAGCTTCTCGGGTATTCGCACCAGCTCTTCTACTTCTGCTAGCAAGACTGCTACTGCTACCACTTCCGGTGCTTCGGCGACCCATACCGGTGCCGCTGCGGCGATTTCTATTTCGATTATGGGCTGTGTTCTTGGTAGTGCATTTGCGTTATTCCTGTAAGGGATGCCCTGTGGATCAAAGTTGTATGTGGTTTTCACTCTGCTGGGAAGAAGAAGTTGGGCTTCCTTCAATTCTGAGGTTTTTGTTTGTTCCGAGGGGGGTTGAGATTGAGGGTATGAAAGGGTATAATTAATAATAAGCATTACATTGAATACAGATTTTCTGATTTAATACTTCCATTTTCATATCTATTCATTACAATGCAATGCCAATGCAACTCGACTTCCAATAGTTCATTCCAGGTGGCCCCGGAGACCACACGAAGAACTCAAGACATGCAACTGACATCACCAGCCACTTTGGACTGATGCTCGACAAGAGAAGAAAAAATAATAATAACAAGCTAATGTACATGACCTCCATAAGAAGAAGAAAACCTCGGGTGTGGAAAGAAGCCTATGCGCCTATCCTTCAGAAAAACCCTGACCTGACTCCAGAGATCACGAGATGAAAGACCAAAATGTACCCATACAAATGCGGACTTTTCTTTAAAAAAGTGAAAAAAAGTGAGAAAAAAAAATTAGAAGATTAACCCCCTGACTAAAAGATTAGCCCATATTTTTCGCCCCCCCCCTGATCAAGTCGGTATCGAAAGACGCCATGCAGATGATTTCGACGCGAGACTCGATAAATGAATAGATGGGTATCGACAACAGTAGAGGAACCGAGTTAACAAGAGAGAGAAAAGTACTGCTCCAAAGGCCAGACAGTAAGAACCAAGAACAAGCGCCGCCAATTTCATAAAAGACTCATGTAATCATCAAATTCGTCTCTTATATGAAACGGTGGATTAAGTTGATGAGATCTGCCAGCGGTTCACGCAGAGTGCGGTTGTCATCGAATTTAGTGATAATTGCCGTACGATGGGTGATAAACGCATATTTGTTCCAAGGGACACCTCCGGTTTTTTCAGCAGAGCCTGTATCTGGCAGATTCCAAGCAAGGTTACGCATGACCAATGTTGCCTTGTACGCAACACCGAAAGGTTCCCCATGTTCATCTCTGGGAGTATCATGAAAGGTCCACCGACGACTAATACGAGGCTGGAGTACCTGGCGTGTGGGAGGAGAAGGCTTCGCCCCAATGGCACGGTCCTGAGGTAAATGTCCCCCAACGTGCTCAACGACCATCTCGGTTTCACTGCTAGGAACCTTGTATTTAGTGCATTGGTTCCACCGGCACGCTTTAGGGGACTCCTTGGCTTTGTCGAAATTGTACTGATTGGGCTCGTCTAACGCTTCCAAGTCCAGATGGTCCACAAAGACGTGGAGACGGAGTTCCCGTGGTTCAGCAAACGCACGATCGCAGTAATGTCCCGGCTGATCGCCAGCCCACTTGCAGAATAGATAGGGCCATCCGTCAAACGTAAGAGCGGTTTCTAAAGGACGAATACCCCTAATGATGAACTTGGTGGTGGCCTGTCCCCCCGGTCCAGTAGCCGGAACAACCTGGGCTTGAGCAGTTGTGAATGTAGCGCTCACGTTCTTAATGAAATCAGCTGCAGCTAGGGCTCCGCCATTGGGCTGCTGGGTATTATTGCCTGGCTGAGGGGCTCCAAACCGATATTGATATGCCTGCCACAAGGCAATCTGGGTGATCTCGCAGTCGGCGTCTTCAACGAAGCAGCAACGGAGCCATTGAGAGCTGCGGTTTGGTTCAGGCAAAGTCATCAGCTTTTTGAAAAGTTCCGCCGGCACTTTGGGAATTGCGCTTGGGGGCGGAGCAATTTTCTCTTCCTGTACAACAGTTTCTTCAACCACCTCGCGACTCTCATAAGAAAGTAGATCAATCATTCTTGGAACAAATATGATAGGCATGTTCACCATTCTTGCTAGTCTCTCCACGTTTTTGCGATCAAGGGTGTACTGGTAAAAGAAATCCATCGCACCGCTGAGGAGATCCTCATCACTCTTGAGGAGTGAAAAGGAAAGTAGCTTGGTCAGTGTACTCTCATCGATATCGCTTTCCATAGCCCTGTTTTGAACACCGGGAATCTCCGTGGAAAAGTGAGAGAGGGACCAAAGGGCCCCGGTAAGGTGAGCACGATCATCTGAAGCGAAGCATTTATACAGTGATATGCACAGTGGGTCCTCTGGAGCGGTTGGCATAAACTTTGTCACCTGTTCTGCAATTTCGAGAGCATCGTTCTTGAGTTCATTAAAGCGAGGTGGCTGTGGAAGGTTCAGCATCACAACAAGGAAGTCTCTAAGAAGCCCTTTAGCCTGGTTTGCTATGTAGTATGCATTCAAAGGCACTTGACACATGTTGCGCAATATCAGGGTGGCCTCTTTGATATTCATCAGGTCGTGGGCAAATTCTGCGGTCTCAAGAGTGTCATCTGGAAGTGTAACTGGAATCATTTTAATGCGTGCGAGAATGTTGTGAGTGCCCATTAGGGTGTACAAAACATTGGCTCGCTCTCTCTTTAGAGGCCATTTGTACGGATCGCGCTCGAAGTCCCATTCCACGCCCGTGCAAAGCTTTGTGATTTCCATCGCCTTCTCCATTAATGTCTCCGCCAAAAGCGGGAAACCTTCGAATAGGAAATTTCCTTTCTTTTGATGTGACATCTGCACAAGATGAAACAAGCCAAAGTCCACTTCGTGGGGTATTTGGCATCGCAGAGACATCAGGGCACGTCTATAAATATCATCAGCTAGAAATTGAGTTAGTAAGCACCGATTAAGATAGAATAGAGTAAATTATGCTCACTTCTAGGAACATCCAAAAACTTCAAAGGATAGTATGGATCATAGAAATCAGGCTGTTTCGGCTCCTTCGCGCGTTTGAATAGATCGGGCTTGTTGCCAGGAGTGGGAACATCCCTAGTGGACATGGGCACTTGTTTGACATCTTTGCCCTCGAAATGGTCGATTTCAAAGTCCCCACTCATAATGTTGGAGCTATCTACACCAGCGGCGTGAGAGTTTGGGATGTGGCCAGAGGGGGTTACATGGTGGGGGGTTGTTGATGCATTTCCAAGTGAACGTGTCTGACGTACAGGGGCCGTGTCAGGAATAAATGGTTGGTTGGCTTTTGGTGCTTGGCGTAAGCCCTCTATGAATGGTTAGACCTGAGGAATAAGCCCAGTAAATGTCAGAAGATGCAGAACATACGACGGAGGGAAGAGCGAGTAGACGCCATGCCTATTCTCTCAAAGAGTTCTGTTGTTGAATGTCGAGGGAAATGTTTGCGCAATGCGTGATCAAGGTTTTCCCTTTCTTCCCTATTATTGAGGAGTGTGTCACGAGGCGGCAGAGGAGAAGATGCCTGCGGGCTCTCGTCGGCTACAGCGTTTTCGCTGGCAGTGTGGGTGGAGGGAGACTCCAACGAACTCGCGTCGGGTTCGTCACTTTGGTTGGCAGCGGCCTCGAAGAACTCAGATCGCTGTCCTAGTATGAACTCTCTAAAAGGCCCGAAGAAAAAAAGTGGCGATTAGCTAGAAACAAATGAGTCTCATGCCACAGAATACCCACAACAAAATCTCTTCATATGCGTCCCTCAGCGTCCAAGACAGGTTGTTGTCAATTCGAAGCTGTGCGCAAATCAATGGCCACTGTATGCGCGAAGACGATCCAAAGCCACCACGGTTGTGAATAATGCGGAAAAGACGGAATAGTTCAATGGCAGTAAGAGGGGGGTGCCACTCTGGTTTTTGTGTAGGAGGTATTTGTGTAGGAATTGATTCACTAGTAAAAAGTGAGTAGAATCAGCAAAAAGAACGCGCAAGAGAAAAGAACTTGGTCAAACAAAGACAAGCTGCACAAACCTCAATGTAGGAGAAAATCGATAGAGTTCAGCCCTGAAGGTACTAAAGAAAGTCAGCACCTTCTGTAGGTGGTTCACAGACCCTCCAGCAACTGCTGGTGTAGGTAGGGAGATGGATGCTGCTTCTTGACTCTGCTGTTGCTCTGGTGAAGCTCCTGCCAGGCTAGGAGCTTGGCTGGCTGCCATGGCGGGTAATAATAATGGTGGCAGGTCACGTGCAGTCACGTGGAGATAACAGATATATGCTTCCGATAAGCACACCAGGGGATATCCAAGATGCAAAAGTTGCAGTTTTTGAAGCCCAACAGAAAGCATGATGAAAGAAAAGAAAGGGAGAGGAGGAAGAGGAGAAGAGGAAAGAAAGAAAAGAATTACAGCACTAGCCTGACCCGCCTGGGCCATTTTCTGTGCAACCTGATTTGTGAAGCAGAATGATCTCCTCTCGGCGCAGTGCAAGACTGCATGTTCATTCTCTATTCTTTGTAGGGAGTGACAGAGACTGTTGTCTGCCAGCTCAGCTCTTCCTTTGATATGTAAAGACTTACTGGGTGGCCAGCATGGAGAATGCTCTTTATGCAGTGGTGGCTCTTGCTACTTGGGGAGTTCGGCAGCTGCGCCTTCCTCAACTGCAACTGCCGTAGCTACCCTCAAAACTCTACCTAATCAAACACTCAACACAAGTATTTTTCGGCCTCTGGTCGCCGAGTTGTTGTCTTCGAAAGCACCAGAGAGGACTTTTCAAGTATAGGCGCACTGTCACGCATTGAGACTCGATCTACATTCGTTCAAAATGCAGCGCAGCCCACATCAACTGCAGTTTCCTTTGGCGAAGTATTCTTATGCCGAAACTTCTCCCGACCAGCATGGCCCGGTCAATTGGACTCATGTGCATTCACATGATCTGAATACCATCTTCGAGAAAGACGAAACGCCCGTGTCCACCGTGACTTCGTTTCAACCGAAACTGAGGCTTCGAGTCGTCCGAGGGCGCGAGCAGTTGGTATGCATGCACCTGTCCTCCAAGCCGCAGGAAGATGAACATTGAAACGAGATCAAATAGTTGGCTGACTTCCTCTAATAGGAAGACCTCGATCTAAATAATCTAGCTCGCGAAGCCACCCAGCAAGCCATTGCAAGACAGACAAGAAGTACCAAGCCGTCGGTTCAGGTACTGGTGAAAGATCCATGCTTGGCTATTCGTTTCCCTTCTGGTAGAGACCAGGTCAGCTCCAATGCTATGCGTCTTGAAATACTAGGAGACTGAATGGGAAATTCATTAGGTGCATCGTTTCCAGATGAAATTCTGCTCAAGCAGAGATTACCGTCATGCGCTAGAGATTTTGAGGGAAATCAACTGCCCATTCAGCGAGACATCGGCAGACCATAGTATACGCTCAGCAAGTGCCAGACCGGATTCTTCTTCTTCGCGGGTAACAAGCTCTACAACTCCGGCTTTCCCTGATTGGGGTCAGCACACTACGGGCCCAATCGCCAATCGTCCATTGAACCAGGGAGTGTCGAGGAGCCACACAACATTGGGAGCAGGCACAGACAGGATTGCCGTTAATGGTACTACTGCAAATCATTCCGAACTTTGATATTGTTGCTAACGGTCTCTCAGCGTCCTCTCCTAATTCGTTCCTGCCTGGTCTCCATGCCCGAAATCTAGCTACTCTGGACGAGTCTCAAAAGGATGCACTAGGTGTGCGTGCATATTCGCAGATTGCAGACCATCAAATTCAAGAGCTAGAAAGACCTATCACAGCACCGACTTTTGATAGTCATGTTCTAGATCAGGTGTTGCCGCCCAAGAGAGACCTTCCTTTTTCGAAACCTGGACCACGTTCGTCTCATGTGTCTAACCAGCATTCAATAAATGCCTCTTCACGACTAGCACTTCCCCCTGAAACAGCTTCAGACACCCAGGACATGAACGGCATTTCCGGCATGGTGACTGCATCGTCACGTCCGCATACTGCACGGTCGCGAGCCACAATTCTTCCTACTAGTTCGCCTACCAGACAACTTCGCCTGGAGCTTGAAGACAGCCGACGAAGCGGCATGAATCAAGAGCAGGACCAGGCAGCTAGAAGGCCGATGCCTGCATCCTCCCCAGTGCTTGGCACTTCTCTGCTTGGGGTCTCCAGCCCCGACATTAATAACCCAGGATTTCATTATAAGGTAACTACTCAGTCACCAACAAGACCTAATTTATCTCCTATGGCACACGGAAACTCACCGCTATCTGTGCAACAGCCAAACATACTCAATCAAGGTAGCAATCATACCGACAATGACACAATACCACCAGCAGCGACTACAGCGATCCCCATGGAGACAGTCGACCTATCCACCTATCTCGCAACACCGGAATCAGAACGCTCACAACTGGTCAACAACTGGATATGCCAACAACTTGAAGACGATGGATTTGTGGCTCTGTGTCAAGACGTCGAACGAGTATGGCAGCGGATTGCGTTTGGGACTCGCATTCCAAGATGATCAATAAATATAGTTCACATGATCAATGTATGGGCCTGTTTTATATTTATATATTCGATTTAACCATCGGAGATTCCCTTATTATCCAGGCAGGTTTATATAGACCACCTAGTATAGATATATATCTAATGTCTTTCTCTCTTCTGCATCCTTGGGAGAGTAGGCAATTTCATTAAAAACCCCTTAAAAGAACCCCGAGGTACCTAGGTAGCTACTTAAAACCCCAGATAATAGGAATACTAATACATATCAATAGTTATTAGGACAACAATAGGTCAAACAGCGAGACAAGAGACAATGACAACCTAATGACGAGAGCCCGGCGCCATACTCAGAATATTCATAAAACCTCTACGCAAGGCAACACTGAAATCGACGGCATGTGAACCGCTAGCACCATTGTTAGTGCCGCCGCCAGTTTCGTTTGATACGTCGATGCCAGTTACTGCTGCTGCCCCTGAACCTGAGGTTTGAGGTGCAGCCGCATCGTCATCGCCCGCTTCTCCGCCTGCTCCTCCACCACTCCCGCCTCCTGATGCAGAGCCTTCGGCTCCAACTGCCAGGTCGGCGAGATGTTGGAGGGAGCGTTGTTCATTGGGTCCAACGAGGGGGGGAGCAGGTTGATTGTTACTACCAGCAGCAGTAGCATTATTCGTTGAAGACGAATTTTCTTGTCGTTCGGCGGTATCTGATTGTTGCTGCTGTGCCTTTTCCACCTCAATCCAAGCCCGCAGTTGGCGGTCCCATTGTGGCGTACTGAATAGATCCTCAAACTCGCCTGCCGTGGCAGTGGCTTGTGCACGGCGATCGAGGATTTGTTCAACGTTGCCGAGGATTTTCCAGCTGAATTCAGCGCAGAGCGGTAATTTCGAGGCTTCTAGTAGTGTGAGCACAGCTAGGGACAGTGAATAGATATCGATTGGCGAAGCGATGCGGGTGGTCGTGACGTCTTTGTGCATCTCTTTCACTAACGCTTCGGCTGAGTGGATGACTTCGTATGGTGCGAATATGTAGAGGAAACGAGTGATGTAGAGATTGACTGTCCAATAGACCTGTGGACCGAGGGCTTCAAGGTACCCCGCGGGGATGAGTGTTGCATCGGTATTGCCGAGACGTTGCTCATGACCGAGTACGACCTTGAGCATGTGGAAGAGCAAAGAACGAGAAGCTTTCTTGAACCTTGGATGGAGCGATAATGAATCCTGGTCTACTTCAATGATGCGCAGAGCGGCTGATAATTCACTTGAGTAGGCTGAGAGGGGAAAAAAATGTCAGTCAAAAGTTTCGAGAAGAACCTAAAAGGAGATATCGGATATATCAACTTACAAGCAAGTTGCACCGCTGCGGGTCTCATGAAAGAATAGTCCAAGGGCAGATTAATTTCCTGTAGATCGTCTTCCATAATATCACGCTCGCCCATGCCAACATGATGCCATCGGCATAGAATACTCGCAGCAAACCAGTCACGACGAGCAATGTTCGCGTCAGAGTCTACATCTTGAAATTCCGGGAATGCTTCACGGGTCTGGGAGAATGGTTGAGCTACTCTGTAAGCTAGAGCCGCGAGATGATCGACCAGAGTCTGCTTTGGATAACCGTCTTTTCCGTGCAAATTATCAGGTCCTCGCTTATCGCAGTCAATGACTAGAAAGCAGAGTGTCTGAATCCAGATCAGATTGATTGGGAATGACCGCAAAGTGGATGGGTCCCGAAGATGTGTGGATACCAGATCCAGAGCGGTATCAAGGGAATCCACTTCAGCGAAAGTGTCACGAACGCGATCAATGTTTGTATGGGTTACAGAGTAGAACGCGTGTGAAAAGACTTCCTGCATCGATCTGCTGCATTTATGGAGAATAGCCAAGAGCCGTTCCTTCGAGTCTGGAAGAATCGGAAGAAAGGGGTGGATTTTCTCATAATATCTGTCGAAACAACTTGTTAGACAATTGTTTTGTAGCTTGAGTTTAAACATAAACATACGTCTTCAGTGCCCCTTCGTCGACTACATAAGGCTTTGTGGCGTCGTTGGCTGGTTGAGACAAAATTCCAACGACTGCATCAACAGGCAGTGCGCTTGCTGCAAACTCCTGATCGCGATCAAGACCGTCACTCCAATACGGGGCAGACACCTTATTCTGTGTTTGATGAATGTTAAACAGTGGGTAGCTTTCCGGGAGGTTTACGGCGGTTTCTCCTTGGAATAGAGTTAGCATGGCGCGACGCAAGAAAAAGTCCTGTCCGTTTCTTACCAACAGTCGGCTGGCCGCGAGGCGCAAACGTTGATTGTGGCAAAGGTAGCCCGTGAAGGCCTTCGCTCATAGAAAAAGTCCGTTTACGACCAAGCAAGTTCGTATCAATTGGGGGAGAAAATTCATGGTACCCTCGCGGAGGCGATATTTCGCTCATGCCTTGGTATTGCATATCTTGCTGGGTCATCGGCGGTTGCATCTGAGACTCTAGAGTGTTTAATCGCTCTGCCAGTTCTTTGATATATCTAATCCAATATGTCAGCTAGAGAATCTTTCGGTAGTATAGGTTTGGTGGGAGATTGGCGTACCCTTTGCTGGGCCCTCTCTTCATCGGGACGCGACTGAATTGGCACGGAACAGCGAGACGACGACAATTGGAGCATGTTTCGACCCCAGACTCTGATGTTGCATCACAGCGAACCTGTATTTTTCCATTCACACGTTAACGGACCGCGTTGCTGGAAGACCGAAAAAGCACGCCATGTCGCGTAAACAGCGGCTGCTCACCTTCTTGCGCCTACACTCATCACAGGCTCGGGACACTTTGGATCGTTTGCGACGAGCACTTTGATCGCCATAGCTTAAATCGTGATTTGGATCGACGCCGACTTGCTGGTTCGGGGGGAAGGAGAAGGCGTTGTTGTGTTGTTGGTCTGTATTCGAAACGCGCGGCGCATGTCAGCGCATACACACAACAACCTCATATAGCATCGAAACAGATATACAACGGAACCTACCATTAGGAGCGCCATCAGTCAGATTGTTACCGGCAGCATCGCGCGACAGTTCTGCGGTCAGAATCTCATCGGCAGTAAGCTGGCGGCCGCCGTAGTACATGGCACCTTGGCCGACTTGGGCGGAAGTCGGGGGATAATCTGACGGCTCGCGAGAGTTCATCTTCCGTGGATCACACCATACAAAGCAATTGAGCGATTTTTGCGGACTGAAATGATTGATTTGTGCAGCGGTTGGCGATGATGGTGGTGTGGCGAGGCAGAGGGAGAGAGCGCAGGGAAAAAGCAACCGCGAGGATTTTCTCTTTGCAGGCTAGCCAGGCATTGTCATGCTGGGCGGGGAGTTTGCCTTGGCGCGCACAGCAGGCGCCGCCAAACGACGACAAACCTGGATTGCATCGCGCGACGACGAGGTTACGAAGCTGTTGATTTACCATTGCTTACCAGCATCATCAGATACGTTTAGTTACTAGCATCTTAGGCTCTTAGCACTGGATCACCGCGTAGAAAAGAAAAGCCGTCTCCGTGCCGGGTGGACGGCGGATTAATACTATTATCCGGCATACAACAACCCACTGCGATTAATCCATTAAATGTTATGGTAACTTGTTTTTCTTTCTTCAGAGGCTCTTTATTTCTATAATTTGTTATGCCTGAATTAGGTAAACATAGCTCCATGTGGCATGGAAAGCCTTGACTGGCTGCTGTTAGACAAAGACGAGATGAGGTCAGATGTGACTGTGGAGTGATCCCAGCGCCGCTTTGTTGATACATGAAAAACCAAGGTCATTCCAGAATATAATCATCTATTTACTTACAATCTTACAAGAGCTCGACTTAGCTTCGCCAGGATGGTGCGAGCTCATTACTGGAGGCTACTTTTCAGCGGGGTTTTGTTGTTTCTACAGCGAGAGCTTCTAGCACGGTAAGGTGCGAGCTCATCGATGGAAGCAGCTTCGACAGCGAGAGCTTCTAGCACGGTGAAGTGCGAGTTCATCGCTGGAGGCAGCCAGGTACCACTTTTCAGCGGGGTTGATTTGTTCCTGCTCAATGTCTTCTCACCAATCGAGTCTGGTCAATTGCTACTGCGGCTGCTGCGGCTGTTGCTGCGCATCCTGCATTTCGACATCCTCCATTTCGACGTCTTGCATTTCGACGTCTTGCATCTCGATGTCTGGCATCTCGACATCCTGCTGCTCCTGTTGCGGCTGGTCTTGCTCTTGAGGGGGCTGGTCCTCTTGACGAGGTTGCTCACCTTGAGGCTGCGCCTCCCGGCGCGCCTGTCTTCGCTGTCGACGACGTTCGTAGCATGGACCACAATGAGGGGGTCGACGGCGTGCCTTCGTCCCTGTAGCAGCGTTAGCAACTGTGCCTGACATTTCTGCTGACCTGTTGCTAGAGTTTGATTGTGAATGCTGAGATGCGTCAAGACTCAAATAGATTGGGTTGGGAGAGAAGAAGAGAGGAAAGAGGGGAAGGTGAGAAGGAAAGGAGCGTCGCGTTTGTCTGTCGCCCCGTCGAATTAGGAAAGAGTCTTTCTGCCCATATGTTCAGGCATATCATCGATGCCTCAATCTCAGGGCAGCCTCCCGACATATGGAACGTGTAGCTACCAACTAACCACCGCAAAGGGAGATGGTGAAAATATATACTGCTAAGTCCTTCATTTTCTGATCTACCTATGTTTGTGATGTCTCTGATAGTTTCACTACATCTGCAAGTTTAAGGAGCTCGTCTTAGCTTCGCCACGATGGCTACTAGACTCCAACACCACGGTGAGGTGCGAGCTCGTCGTAGGAGGGCCCCGCTTTATCAGCGACGGATGGACCGCTTTATCAGCGATGGGTTTTGGACCGCCTTATCGGCGATGGGGAGGACAGTATGTGGTTACTGGGGTCGCTGCTGCTGCTGCTGGTTCCCACCTTGAGGCTGCTGCGGGCCTGTCTGTCTTTGCCGTGGACGACGACGACGAGGAGGAGGAGGAGGTTGGACTTGACGACGTTGAGCGGCTGCTTCTCGATTTGAACGAGCTAGCGCACCCTGTTGTAAAGCATGTCAGATTGGAAAGTATCAGGAAGTCTTCCTAGATGAAGTCTTACAAGAATTTCTAAACCTCTTGCGAAGTCACAAGTTTCTTGTGCGTGCTCCGTCGTGCGACACGCACCACACCATTTCTCGTCCTATACTCATCAGCAATACGTTGTTATGTTTTAAGATGTCAAAATCATACCTTCTTCCCCAAAGAGCGCTTCTTCTTTGGGCGGCGCCGACGGTCGTCCCTCTTTTTGTCACGCTTGCGGTCTCCAGAGCCAGAGCCAGAGGCACCTGGACCCTGACGGCTTGCCTCGATCTGAGTGGACATTTCCGCTTACCTGTATGACGATGAGAGTCTGAGAGTGAAGAATGAATATGCTGGAAGAGGTTGAACTGGCAGAAGCAAGGTGTGGAAAGGAAGAGGTGGAAGAGGAAGAGAGAGAGGAAGAGAGGGGAGAGAAGAAGAAGAGAGGGAAGAGGGCAGAGCAAACGCGAGAGGAAGGAGCGCGTGTTGCCCGACCAATAAGGAAGGAGGGCACTTCCTGCCAAAACATTCAGGCAACAATTATTGATTCCTGAATCCCAAGGCACGTCATATGATAGATTGGGATTGCAGAGGTGTTCAATTGGAAGGAACATTGTCAAGTCAATTCACAATATATATACACGCCGACAATTTCAAGGTTCCCTTCCTCCTTATACAAGTATCAGCACAATTACAGGGCAGCGACAATACCGAGCACGCCAGCAACGCCAGCAGCGACAGCGCCCACGGCAGTCGGGCGGGCGAGAGCACCGTTGGTGCCCGTGGAGCTAGAGGTGGATTTGCTGGTTGAAGAAGAAGTTTTGGAGGTGTAGGTTGAGGTCGAAGTGACCGTGCTGCCCGAGGAGTTGGTGGTGGTAATGGTCGTAACGCTGGCGGAGGAGGAGGCCGATGGGGTGACGGTCAGGCCATTTGCAGCGCTCTCAGCAGCCGAGGCTTCAGCAGCTGCTGTGCCGGTCAGAGTAGCGAAAATGTCAGAGGC
Organism: Talaromyces albobiverticillius; assembly: GCA_023721895.2. Classification (NCBI taxonomy): domain Eukaryota; kingdom Fungi; phylum Ascomycota; class Eurotiomycetes; order Eurotiales; family Trichocomaceae; genus Talaromyces; species Talaromyces albobiverticillius. The sequence continues at coordinate 2,676,494 of JAMBUR020000001.1, read as the reverse complement.
GGCACTCGGTGCGGCGTACGTGACGGAGGCAATTGACTCCTGGGCTTGACTGGCGATCTCGGCAAAGCTGGGCTCAGAAACAGCAGTAGCTCCTGCCTCGCCCTCCGAGGAAGAGGCGGCCAGGGAACTGGTGGCCAGGAAGAGAGTGGGAATAACAAGAGTGAGCTTCATATTGAATGATTGAGTGGGTTGTATAGAGATGTATGTGAGATATACTGTGGCGGAACTGGGCGCTTTCTTATTTAACCTTCTTGTTTGTTTGGGGATCTTCCCAAAATGGATGCATACGTACGCACTGCGGCGCATTGCGATGGGCCACCTGGATTCAAAATGAGGTTGCCTAGACATACGTAGTGCAATAATTACAATCAGCTTGGCACAGTGGAATAGCCACTGGCCATCATGATACATGGCCAGGCGCAGCCCTAATTGTAACTGCCGAAATAAAATGATCGGCCGCGTCACCACCCAACGATATAAGCATCCGCAATCTTTTGACATGAACTTGTTGAATTGAATCAAATCTATTTGATTAACATTTTAATCATTCAGGGGGTTTTAGTGAGGGCGACGCCATGGTCTAATTGGCTGGGTCTGAGCCCTGGCGGGTGGGAATAGCTTCACGTCGCAGCCTCTCCCGGAAAGGCTCTCCATACTCAATATGCTGTTGAGAGCCACAGTAGTGGGACCAAACGCGCCTGGCAATGCCACCTTGTCATTTATTCATAAATGTTACCTATACTATAACCATAATACAATATATATATCTTTCCTGTTCAACTTTTATATTTACACACTTTCCAAGGTTGAAATTACAAACTGCGAACGCTAGTTCCTTCCCATCCCAAAGACGCGGTTCCTGAAGCCTAGGTATCTTTGTTAATAGCCTAATATCGTGCAAGTGGATCTATCTGAAGGTAGAAAGCTAGATGCGCTTCCCAAAACTTGGCTGTTGACCGCAGCTCTAAAACCTACCCACCCGGTATTCCACAGAACCAAGACTCCAACATCCCCCCTCCAGGGATATAGGGAACGTACGAGGGCCTGTATGGTTGAAATTTGGATGGCAAAGAAAGTAAACAGCAAGATCCCTAGACCAGAGAATGGATGGAACTGCTTATAATCGATGTATATATACCTCGATTCCATCGTACATCATCAAAATAACAAACAATTCTATGAAGTGAATTAACCTTCACTGATTTATCATGGGAATGCCCTTGGCAAGCGCCTCTGGGCATCATCTACGTATACCTATACGCGGCCAGCCTCAACATGTCTCCTCCTTCGGTCTTGGTGTGCATCTGCATTCTGTGTACGTAACTGGCGTATACTCAAAAAGCCCCGAGCCCTTTGAACTGTATTAATTTATATAATTGAACTTTCCAAGTGTACATATAATGTTTCCCAGAACCTTGGTATCAATTTTCCCTGTTTCAACCAAGTACATTTCTCTTCGTTATTTTCTTTCGTTTCAACTAACTACGTCTCCTTTCGTTCAGATCTCCTTCGTCCCCTAGTATGAAGTTCTTCTTCTTGCCTCTAGTAGCATCCCTGTTGGGTTCTGCAAAAGCCTATTCTTTAGACCCAATTGTGATAAAGGTGAGCTAGTTTTAACCCTGACTTCTATATTGATTCTGACAGTGCTGGGAAAGGGCTCCAAATTCTTCTACTCTAGCAACGACACTCAATTGTAAGACTGCATCCTTGGGAACTGATGATGATTGTGCATTGACTGACACCGATGTAGTTATATTCGTGGCGTTGCTTATCAGCGTAGGAATTACACAAAACTTTTGACTGGGATTTTGTTGACACCGAATAGAAACCGCCTCAACTGACGACCTCAATGACCCTCTGGCAAATCCCACTGCTTGCGAGCGTGATATTCCCTATTTACAGGAGATCCGCACTAATGTCATCCGGACCTACTCCATCAATGCCAGTGCAGATCACTCCGAGTGTATGGACCTCTTCGCCGAGGCTGGCATCTATGTCATCTCTGATCTGTCCAATGCCGACGACTCGATTGATCGCAGCGACCCTTCTTGGCAGGCTGATCTATACGCTCACTACACCGCCGTGATTGACGAGCTCTCGCAGTACAACAACACCATCGGCTTCTTTGCCGGCAACGAAGTCGCCAACAGTGCCAATACCTCAGATTCAGCTGCGTTCGTAAAGGCGTCGATCCGCGATATGAAAACCTATATCAGTGACAAAGGCTATCGGTCCATGGGCGTTGGATATGCTACTGCGGATGTTGCTGAAATCCGTGACCAGCTCGGTGATTATATGGATTGTGAGATTGATGCCCGGAGCCTCGATTTTCTGGGCTACAATATCTACTCCTGGTGTGGCAATTCGACCTACGAGGAGTCCGGATACGAGGACCGCACAGAAGAGTTTAGGAACTACTCAGTACCAGTTTTCTTTTCTGAATACGGCTGCAACTCGGAGACACCTCGCAAGTTTACCGAGATCCAGGCTCTGTTTGGAGAGACCATGTCCGAAGTCTGGTCTGGTGGCATTGTGTATGAATATTTCCAAGAAACCAACAACTATGGTATGGTCTCAACCAGTCATATAGTCTTGCAACATTTGCTTAAAACATGACAGGCCTCGTCTCAGTGGTCGACAGTACCAGAGTTAGCACCATGACCGACTGGCAATATTACTCGAGTGAGATTGCCAGCGCGAATCCCACCGGAACCAACAAGGCCTCCTACACGCCGACAAACAGCCTCCAGTCCTGCCCAACAGAAGACTCTGACTGGCAAGCCAAGGCAAGCCCATTGCCGCCGACACCAGATTCCAACCTTTGCGAATGCATGTATAACGCATCCGGCTGCGTGGTGAGCAGCGATGTCAGCTCCGACGACTATGGCACCCTTCTAGGCGTGGTTTGTGGCTATACCAGCTGCGATGGCATCAGCGCCAACGGTACGAGTGGCGAGTACGGCGCGTACAGCATGTGCGAGTTGAAGCAGCAGCTTGCATTCGTGCTCAACAAGTACTATACAGAGGAGGACAGTCACAGTACTGCCTGTTCTTTCAGCGGCTCAGCCACCACGAAAGCTACCACCAGTGCCACAGGAACTTGTGCTACGCAGATGAGTGAGGCTGGCACTGCAGGTACGGGCACTGTTGCTGAGGCCACGGCCACGGCTGGGTCATCGGGATCAAGCTCAGCCACAGCCACGTCGTCCTCCGGATCATCTTCTGGAAGCAGCGGGGGATCTTCTGTTGCGTTTATGGTGGCGCTTCTTGCTAGTCTAGGCTATACTTTGCTGTAAATTTCAGGACAATACTCAAGTTAAGACTCGTCGTCATAGGCTGCAGCGGATTAAGCAGGCTTGCTACAAAGCCACTCTCAACTCGGATTTTATGTCAGCCGTAACTAATCCGATATTGGCATTCAGATCAATATAGCTCTAGTCAGATTCTTAAGACATTTAGAACTTTGCATATTCACCATCTATAGTCTAGGGTAAATGTATAAAAAAGAGCAATAAATATCTCGAGAACCTCCCAGTATACTATATAGCAAGGTCTATAGAAAATAACTACCACCTATAGTACTCCAGGATGCACCATTCTCCTGGGTAGTTCAGATATTTGTTGGCCGGTGGTGTACTACTGTCGTTCTTCAGCGCAGGTAATGGCGGTTTTTAAGAATCAGGGGCAAGCTTCAAGCTATCTAGCCGTCTTCTTCTAGCCGCCTGCTTGCCAAAAAGCTTGCAAAGAAGTCAAAAGGGGCATCTTTGACATTTTAAAAGCTGTAAAGCGATGACTGCCGGACAACCACCTCTGAGCCGGCCATGCAGGCATAGTAGATTCGTGCCTGCTGGGGAGCCACACATGACACCATGAGAACCTAATAGCACAATTCTTTTTAGCTATCATCCCATGAGGAATTTCCTGGTTAATACAACATACCGGGAACTTCTTCTCGTATCTGAAATAATAAAATTGCGAGGGTTTCCGGGATTCAATCTTATTGTATGCTTTATACTCTTCATCCTCTTCACTTTGGCTCACTGCAGGCTGACATGCGCGGTTTCGCATCGCGGATATGAGCTGTATCAGCTCGCTGTGCATGATAGAGTCATCATGGCCATACTCGGAGTGTGATGATAAAATTATAATGTGAGGATAATACGTTGAATCATCGTTGGTTCTATATTCGTAGACAAATGCCTCCCGGTTTACACCACCAGCCCACCCTGAAATTTCTGACTGTGAGAGAAGTCTTTCAGATGCACTATATTCATGGTTAGCACTAGTCTTTTAAAACTTAAATCAGACACTGATGATATTTACTATACTGGTCTTATACCACTCAGCTCGTAGAGACCGAAAACGCGTTGAGGCATATGTTTCCGTGGAAATCCATAAATGGCCCATTTTCCAGGATATGAAAAGAGCCTTTCTGCACAGGTATTATCATAGGATCTATGAGTTTCCGGATTGCCACCAGGGGGGTTATAATCACCGAGGGTAAGAAGGTCGGATGTCCCTAAGAGCTTGCTGAAACATTCGTCGGGATCGATGGGATGACGTTCAATGACCGATTCTGGGAGGGGTGAGAAGAGGATTGGTGGATCACAGCTCAAGCAAGTAGACTCGTCACTCGTTGTTTCAAAATCATGACGGATGAGTCGTATATTGTGAACGCTGAGAAAGTCATCAGGGACAGCACTGTGTGGGTTAAGACTGGTCTCGTTGACGACTGTCTTCTGCAAAGAGTCAAGTCTTGTGCGGAGACGTGAAGTTACACTGGCCATTTTGAAGAGGCTTTATTGTACTAATCCAGGAGTTGTGTGAGGAAGAAAGCTGAGATTGTTAATTGGGAGTGGTGATATCAGTGAGGATCATGCAAAAATGCGTCTCCTGCTGCCTGCAAGCTCAACCAAGGAAGGCCTTGGGATTAAGGAATCAATAATTGTTGCCTGAATTTTTTGGCAGGACCATGATCAACTACGCTGGTGAATGGATCGGTTTTCCTCGATATGATATATGTACAGTTTGGGTACAAATGTTTTAATACCCCTCCAGGAGGCCTCCAGAATCTAATACAATATCCAGACAAGAATATCAAGATAATTTGAAGACCTCCTAGAACCTATATAGAGAAGATAGTATTTGGATATAATATTTCTGTGAAGGGGGGCCCTAGATGCTTATAATTATTATTGTTGATAGATACAACATGATGTATAGGGGGGGTGCTAACACTTTTGTCCTCCCACTGTATATATGGATACAGCATAATATGCTCAAAAGCGAGACCTCGTCTGAGCGAGAATCTCAAAATTGGTAATAGTATGCCAGCTCAAGAGGGGATTTTTACCATAGTCTTGTTGTTGTTCTTGTATCTTTGACCCTCAAATGTGATAGTGGCGCAGCAAGGCTGCTTGCATGGCGAGGCTGAGAACTCTCTATACGGCCACGCCCCTCGGTGAAAAAAATGAACATCAGAAGAAAATAACAGAAGAAAAACAGCAAAACAAAGAAATGGCTAGTCTGGCAGCAGCAGCAGGGTCAGCTGCAACGGTGGTGCAACTCGCCGATTTTTCAGCCAAGGTCATCAAGTCTACCGCCAGCTTCGTCTGCGCGCTCGGCAGATGCTCGAAGGAGTTGGAGAAGCTGCGCCAGGATATAAAGACCCTCGAACAGCTAACAGAACACATTCGACGACTAGCATGCTCTTATCAGAACTCGAAACTGGGACTGACGCTCGAGAACCAACAGACTCTTGAGTTGTTGGGTCAAGCGTTGACGGTATGCTCAATCGACTTGCAAGCTATCCAAGATGCGGTGCAGAAAAAACAAGCAGACAGTTATTTCGTGGCACTCAAGCAGAAAGTCGCGTATGTGGTTGACGAGGATCGCCTGAAACGGCTGTCTTTGAGACTGGATGGTGATGTCGCGTTCATCTGCGGGCTGCTTTCCTGCATATCCATGTACATAGAGGATTTGTGTACCTTATTTTCATCTCTTTGAATACTGACAATATCTAGGAGTAACGATGCCACCATTCATAAATCGGTCGAACACGTTGTCGGCCTACTTTCCAATACCCTCCCCGGTCAACTAGCGCACATCGAGCAGGATAATAACCGAAATTTGAGCGTGGTGAGAAGCAGGGTCAATGGAATTTCGGATGAATTGAGAAAAATGGACAACAGCATCTCTGTGATTGATCAACGACTAATCCGACTTTCTCATCGAATGCCCCCTGCCTCTCTTCCCAGCAACAAGTCGGTCCCTTGTTTGAAAGGACTGTCCAATTCATTGGTGAACATAACGATCTTCCTTCAGACCCTTGAACTATTCGCACCCATTGCTAGGAGTGCATTTGCCAAGATCTGTCAGGAGCAACACGGCCGCATCTCGCAAGAAGCCATTGCATGGGTTCTGGCTGCGCTTTATGGCCTCCTATCCGATGTGAACGGGGCAGTCGCAGATGCTCACACTAAATGCTTGATGGATCGGCCAAATTGTTCGCCTCTTGACTTTGAGAGTCTTGAGATGCCTAAGCGGTTTCGGAGACAAACATTGCTCGAGAAAAATAAAGCGTTCAACATGCCTGGCTGTAGCGATGGCAATTACACTCCAGACGACGATACGCCCAATCCTTTACCGAGAAGGAAATGGCAGCGCGACAGTCATTCGCCAACGGCTTGCCATACATATATGCAACCTGATTCAACTGGAAACAAAGTTCTTTTTTACGCACAGTGCAGCCTCGATTCTCGGACATGGCCGCTGGCACCTACCGATTCGGGGCGGATCAGTTTGTCTTTTATTCCTAAACGACGTGAACTACCGGGAGTCGCAGTGGCATTTTCTAAGATCACTGATGACGACTACGAGATATGTGACACGTCTATGACTGCGTTTGATGTTCGGCCTCAGTGCACCCCAATCGTTCAGGCTGTCAGAGCTGGAGATGCCGGGGTGTCTGAAGTGTTGAAACGACTGCGAGCACGAGAAGCGTGGGCAGGTGATCGAGACGAGACGGGGAGGTCGTTATTATCTGTAAGTTTATCCTTTCACTTGCTTAATATGTCTAGATAATCTAACCATCTTTCTTCAGCATGCTGTCGAAAGCGGAAGTCGAGATATGTGCACACTTCTCCTCCGAATGGGTGCTGATCCGCAGGATGTGGACAGCATGGGACAGCTTGAATTTGAGCCGTTACAACACTCTCTTATGAAGATCAAGGAAGAGGCCCGGATTCAGCAAATATAGCATCATCTACAAATAGTTATCTCTGCCCCCTTTTCATCATATATATCACAGGAGGGTTCAATTTTTTGTTATTCTTCTGTATGTTGTACTTAGTTAGGAAGGCCGGCTGTTAATGTATTTGCAAACAAACTGTATCTCTAGTGGTTTCTTTGCTCCTTCGTTGAATAGAAAATGGGCTTGTATAATCTGGCTGACGAGTACATGGATAGCAGTCTATAACTACATACATGGCAGTCAATTTCCGGGGTACGTCATTCCAGGATACAATTTCCATTCTATTAGTTTTGAAGTTTCCTCCCCATATATTTCAAATGCACAACACTTGATGAATTTCCTTGATTCGGGTTAACAGGGATATATGTGTTTTCGGAGAGTGTGCGCGTATCTGCCTCTTTAACATATATCCGGAAAAGACAGTGCCTCTCCTGGTAAGGGCCAAGGGACTGACTGATATCACTTGTGCAGAATGCCTAGAGCCCTAGCGATGCAACTAGGGCTAATCCTCGAGAGGCCCCGGCGCGACTTGGTTAGGCTGTAGATCATTGTGCGACCGTCGACGACTCGTAGTACGTACTCTTGAGTCTACAGATAACTACTGGCTGGCAGCCTGGCACATGAAAGAGTCAAACACGCAGTTCGGATTATTATTCCCTCCGGTATAGTCCGCACGGCTGATAAACACAAATTGACGCTATCCCGCACTTGACCCAGCCTAAGCCTTTAGCTGCCGTTTTCACCCGCCAAAGCCGCGGTCCACCTGGCGCGCTATGAAGTCTGAACACGAACTATGTACATACGACCAGTTTTAGGGGCGAGAGTACGCACAAAGTTAGGGTCAGATGATTGAACTGTTCACAGGCGGGACCGCTGAAACGTCATCGGTGGATGGATAGTACTGGTTAGCACTACAACGCAGTCACGAGTTTCCTCTATTTCCTCTGGCATAACGTAACCAAATGCTCCGTACTCCGTACTTAACAACTAGTCTACTGTGCGACATATTATGCGATGCATGTTGCTCAACAATAATGCATTAATAAAATGAATGAATGCATGCATGTAGACGAAAGAACGATCGAAGGGTGCGACTGCGCTGTCGTGTTTTGCTTACAGTAAGAAACAATACCGGTAATAAATCCGGGGAGATCGCGACCGGCAAACACGGCAACGACGCTGATTGGCCGGCCACTTTTGCCCAGCCGCTAGCGACGCATGGAAGCCCTCAGCATTCCTTCTCGAAGGCTTCCTGTTACAGCCACCGCCCGATGGGCCTAGTGAGGCTAGTGCTGCTAGCCTCGATTCCTCCTTTGCGAACACTTCTATTCTTATCCAGCAAGCATCCTTGCATCGATCTATTCTTTCTGCTGGGGAAAATAGGAGGCCAGATATGATAGATACGTGTGCAGTGTACGCGTGTGCGCGTGTCCAGGTTGAGCTGTTGTTTTTGATACAGAAAACCTGCAGAAGCGATGCGCTATCGTCTACACCTTACAGCGTGGCTTCGTTGAACTTAGCTGGAACTTAGTTGTCGGGGGACATGGATCATGACGATCTGGTCATCAGCCTCTGCCATCCAAAGGTAGTTAGTTAGCTGTCGTAACAAAATCAACTTTTTAGCACCCAGCCTGAGGCAACCAGGCCAGGTTTTTCGCCCTCCGGCAGACGGCATGCACCAGAAGTGCAGCTTACGTTGACGCATTCTGGCTGCTGATTGGCTGCTGGCGTCTCGCCACTAGACCTTCGCGGCTGGGTTGCGCCTCACTCTCGGTCACTGCCTCAGGCACGCTCAGGCACGTAACCCCAGCGGCAAGCACACTTACTTAATACCAAATCCCCCCCTCCCCCGTAGTCTCGCTCTTCCTTCCCTCCTAAAAAACATACCCCCCCAAATCCTGTGCTGTGGATGAACACCTTCAAAAAGTGCCACCGCGCTCTCCATCTTCTGGCCGCCACTACCGATATTTGGTGTCCTGTCTGACGGCCGGCGCCAAACGGTGCGTAGGCATTTGGCCCTGTGCGTTCTTCCTGCCGTCTTCCTTCTAGTCGCTTTTCTTTCCTTTTCCTTCTTCTCTGCTTCTCTTGCAAGTATTTTGGTCGCGAACTAGTCTACTGCTGTCGCGTGCCTCCAATTGCCTTCCTTTCAATTGGATTGATCGTTATTCTCAATTTTTTTATTTGTTCTTGAGCCCGCTCGTCTTCGTTTTGTTTTCGGGTTCTTCTCCAGAATCCAGCCTTCTTACTACGTGTGTTTTCTCGGCAAGTTTTCCGTCACCACTTGCCGCGTTGTACAACACCAGCACAACACGACTGTTTTGCCATCATTTGTTGTTTATTTTGATTCTTTCTCTGGAGGCCATTTCGTTGCCTTCTTCCTTATTTTCTACTACCATATATATCTATACCCCTCCCGCGCAGAGTCGCATGTTTGCCTCTTAGTTTTCGCGGAAATGCTTATAGATGGTGAGAAGTGGGCTTGTGAAGCTTGCGTTCGGGGCCACCGAGTCAGCAGCTGTCATCACAGCGGTATGTTTTGTTCGTCATCTATCGAAGACAACAATTTACTGACTGAGTTTCAGACCGGAACCTGATCCATGTCAACAAGAAGGGCCGCCCAGTTTCCCAGTGCCCTCACTGTCGCGGCCTGCGCAAGTCGAGGACAACCCACGCGAAATGTGATTGTGGCGACAAGAAAAAGGACCACCACGGTGTAGACGGCAGTCATTCTGGCACGGAGAATGGCGAAGTAAAGTGCCGCTGCATGCATGGCCAGCGCTGTAGCTGCGCTTTGAAAAAAGAACACCTGGACACGGTCCCCGAAACCGGGCTTCCTCCACTGCCTCATGCTGCTGTAGCGGAAATTCGCAAGCCTCGCCTGACATCCACCAAGTCTGAGAGTACGTTGACCGTCTTCCGTGATGGCCATCACAAGCCAATGCACAAACACAATGACATGGCTCATAAGTGCGGTCTACCCTACACCATCCCGCGGTCTCACACGATTCACGGAACATCTGAAATAGCCCAACGATCTGCAGATCACCTGCCTTTGACCAAAGGTGCTCTTGACGCCTCATACTTTAATCCTGGATCCGAATTCGAGGGGCGCCGTCGCGTCAAGTCAGAGCACGGATCTCCTGAACTTTTGGGTGTCTCGATGCCAGAGCAGTTTGGCGAAGTTCCTCCGTTAGATTTGACGCCTCTCTCTGGACTCGACACTGGCAACACTTCGGAGTCGATGAACTCGTACATTCTACAGGATCCATACCAAGATGGGTGGCTTGCCTCCCCGGATACGGAATTTACCGAGTTCCCCGTGTCTGCGGGAGGCTTCAATGCTCCTCCGGTCGACTGGTCTAGCTTTCCGCTACCCTCTGCAGCAGGTCTTTCTACAAGTGTTAGCCAAGCGCCATCCTACGCTAGCTTTGATCTGAACAATGTCAGCAACCCAAGCTACCCTGGTTTGACGGCCTCTTCATCTGGAGAGGCCTCCGAGGTAGAAGAAGCGGGATCAAAGCCTGGGTTGGCCACAGCCAATCATAATAACGATCTGTACGACCTGCACAGTCTTAGCGATGGCTCCGATGTCGATCAATACCGGATCAGCTCTGCATCGTCGTTTGCAGGCTTACCGCAGGCTCGGTTACTGGCGTCGCACAACCTGGAGTCAATCAACATTGATGATTTCCTCCGGTCCGCCAATGAATCGACTGCGGCCCTCGAGCAACAGCTACAGGCAAGTATGGCAATGGAATCGAAAGCCATTTCTGCGACAGTTGAGGGCTATGCAATCTCGCAATCACAGCCTTCTTACTCGTCTACCGAGTCCATCTCGCCTGCACAAGGCGTAGATACCATCCAACCCGGCATGAACGACATGCTATGGGCTTCTGGCCTGTTTGACACCTCCCTGCCTCCCTCGATGCCCGCGGCCACCCCCGCTGCCGACGATCCGTTCACGCAGCCGCCGTGGGCAAACTAACCCATGTAGCGTTGTCTCTGTCCTCGGAAGACGCGCGATCATGGAACTCTTACCACCACCTCCCGCACCGTCATGACGACCCTGATGAGAGATGATGATAATGTGTTTAAGATACCATAAAACGCAGTCCATTTATGTTTGATATTTTATTTGCTTATCGTCTTGTTTTTTTTTCTTCTGTTGCTATGTTGTTGAATATTTTGAACGAATTCCGCCTCTGCTACAGTAACATGCGGATTGCTTTGATTGATCAGAAAAGAATAGACTTGATTTCTTTTTCATACTTACGTACTCGATTCTCATTCTTCTTCTCCCTTGCATTAATTAGCTAGCTAGCACTTAGCAGAGCCATGTATATACCCAAATGTACACGTAACGATGTCCCCATCAGCCAGTTCAACTGTTCAGCTAACAAGCTTTTGCCCAGTTTCTCAACGTAATGATAACACCCCTTGCCTCGGCGTGGGCACATGAGTTGATCAGCTTTCAAGGATGGACGTACCTCGTTTGTAGGGCGTGGATGATCGATTCTAGCCCATGCACGCCAGTATGCATACATACGGGTTGACCGACTGCATTGCATCCTGTACTGCACTGCATACCCCATGGCCAAGTTCCAACTAGCCAAAGCTTGATCCTCGCTGCGACGAAGCGGTGAGCGATCGATCGGTGATATGTCGTGCATGCAGAAAACTGGATCTGTTTACTCATTTTTATTGGCGCCGATCATACGGAGTACACGGAGGAGACCCCGAGACATGTCCGGACATTTGCGTTTTACTTTTGTTTAATCACCGAATGTTACTCGCACAAAAATATGTCCCGTCCTACCTCATAGGTAGGACGGTACGGGCTTGTATGTACCAGGAGGATTCTTTGTATGCCAATCTTCATTACACAATTACACACAGACGTACTACATCCAGTCTTCTAGTCTCGCCCAGAAAAAAAAAAAAAAGGAAAAGCTTGATTGTTGGCCATGAAAGCTTAGCATACGTGGTAAGACAGACCTTCTTGCCCCTTGGAGCAGGCACAAAGAAGATTCGGCTATGTAATTACTTGAAGAAAATCAGGGAGACTTATCTTGCGTTTAATAATCGTTAATCACCGGATGATACAGAAATAATACATCCTTACCTACGGGGTAAATAGCCTATACGTAGATTATATGTGCAGTCGTCGCTTTTACAGGATCGCACATATTCAATCATGCTTGTATAGCACTTACTGAGTACTCACTAAGCACTCACCAAGTGCTATAAACATACTCAGTGATTAGTGCTAAACAATAAAACCTACTATAATAGATAAAATCGGGTGTTTTCTCACGCCTGAGGTTGTTTGCCAGTCATGCCGCGGAAGGTCCCTCCCTGCCTGAGCATTTATTGGCGCCCATCTCCGAGAAGCCTCAAAACTTAGTGTCTAACACCGAGGGCAAAACTAAAGTGAAGTTTAACAAATTCCAAACTATATATTCGTCATATCTGTACAAATACTGCGCTCAATATAATCTACACAGATATCTTAGAACCGAGATGGTTCACCACCGGGCAGCACACGCTTGTGCGCGCTGTTATAAACAGAAAAGACGCTGCGACAACGTCCTTCCTCGCTGTTCAAACTGTGTCAAAGCCAATGTGGACTGCCTGGGATTCAGTCGTGTCGACAAAATGCCTGTCCCTCGAGACATTGTTCAATGCTTGGAGACTACCATTGCAGCCCTCGAGCTCCAAATCTCAACACAGGCAGCTGTCCAGGAATCATCTCCCACGAAATCCGATACGCCATGCTGGTCACATACTTCTGCTGCATTTGCAGGAAGGCCTTTGGTCATGGATGGCAGCAGCAATAACCGACGACTGTTTCTCAGTTTCTGCGAGACGGCCTTACTCCGCGAATCTCATCTTCCAGCTTGCCCTAGAGTGCCGGAGCGAGTTCACGAAATACCCACCATTAATTGCTTGGAGACAAGAAGCAAGCAGAAATTTTCAGGCCCAAATATTTCATCTGAAGTTGCCAGATCCCTTTTCGAGACATTCATCAACCATCTCCTGCCGCTATATCCAATTTTACTTGAAGATCAGATTTGGGTCCTTTTACACCGAATACACCAAAGAAAGATCATAGAGCTTACTGACACTGATATCTTCATGACATCAATGATCCTGGCAAACAGTATATGTGTAGTCAAAGTCGTGGATCAAGCAAAACAAAAGTCGCTATGTGCCTCTTTCCTTTCAGATGCCACGGTCTTACTCCACTGCATCCAAGATACGTCAGTACCCAGCTTGCAATGCCAATTACTTCTTATTCTATACGCTTTGCGCAACCCGCAATCCTTCAATTTGTAGAACCTGGTCGGCGATGCCATGAAAGTAGCGGTTGCACTAGGCTTACACCATGATCCTCCATCGACGGCAATGTTTAGTAGCGAAGAACTTGATCAGAGGAGATGTTTGTTTTGGGTGGTCAGTTAATATCTCGCTCGCGTTTGGTCTGGACATGTAATATACTTACGAAAAGATTAGTGCTATGGATTCGAAAGATCAGTGAGCCTCTCAGAACACAGGCCTGTGGCGATCAGTGATGAGTTTATACAGACATCTGTGCCATGTTCCTTCGAAGAATCAACAGAATCAACATTCCATCCCAGACAAAAGATGGCCCAGGTTCATTTCTTGAATTACATCCAATACAGGAAACTCCAGTCAGAGATCTGCGCTGTACAATTTGGAAACAAACCCATACATCACGAAGGAAGCTATGAGCTGTGGATGCAAAATATGGGTACCAGATTATGTGATTGGAGAGATAAGACACTTTCTGCTGCAAATGATGCCCCTCAATGGTTTGATTTTGCTGTCTGGCTGTGTTTTATTGTGCTGCATCGACCTTGCCGTCGTAACCCGCAACCATCCAATGAGTCTGTCAAGATCAGCTTTGAGGCTGCTGTTCATATATCTGATGGTAAGTTAGCGAGTCGTCTTACTCCTTTGATAACTAAAATTGTTTAGGATATTGGGATATGCTACAGCATTCTGTCATCAAGTTTCCATTTCATGCAGTGTACAATGTTTTTGAAACGGGACTTGTGCTTCTCTATGCCATGGAAAAACTGCCCCAGGTCTTGAATAAAACATACGGTACGAGAAGAGTGCTCGAGATTGTGCAGCAAGTATCTGCATTGTTGATCCTGGTGTCAAACAGCTGGCCCAATGCAGTGCTTACTGCTGATATCTTTAATGAACTACAGCGTGAAATCACGAAGCGGTTTATTTCCTCATCCTCGTCATCATCATGCCGATTGGACCCGTTACCGGCAGTTCAAATGTTGGAGGAAATGCTATTTCAATGTAACAGTGACCCGCCGTTTTTGTCAATACACCCTTTATCATCAACTGCTCAAGCCGATGGTTGCCGTTCCTTCCCGGAACCCACAAGTGACCATTGCGAAGTAGTCGGTATTGATATTGACGGAATGATATTCAACGATGCAGATCCGAACTGGGACGTGCCTGGTTTTGAATGGTCAATGGCCCTTTCAGAAGCATCCGTCTTGCCGCCATCACTCCTAACAAATTCAAGCATAGTTCCAGCAGATCGAGCTGCCATTGAGGCTTCACTTGGCCAACTTCCGTCATGTGTCCAGTGCCGCCAACGCCCAGTGAAATGCGACAGATCCTTGCCGTCTTGCCGAAATTGTGTGAATGGAGGTGTTGAATGCATGCATAAAGATCCTACATGCAAAGTCCTTACGCCACGCAAATATATTAATCAACTTTACGAGCGATATTTGACACTTGAAAGCAAGCTATCAAAGCCGCAGCAGCAGCAGCCTTTGAGTGGCCAGGATAATGACATCTGGAGCTGCTGTGCTTATCGAAGTGACGGATCGTTTCACTTCTTTGGTCCAGTCGCTGCCATAACATCTCTCTCGAGGACATTAGTCATAGAACAACCTTCACAACAACAGGAAGCTCGTGAAACACTTGATTGGTTTTCAAGTTCGGTTTCAGAACATATCATGGCACCCCCTGCTCACATTTTCCGCGAGCTATTGCCGCAATTGAAGCATCTAGAGATGGTCTATCCAGTCTTTGGGCCCGATATCCGAAATATTCAAAATGATGGCGCGCAGTCTCAACCTGAAGTTGTATCCCTGTTAATCTTCGCGATATGCTTGCGTCTCAATGGCCGGAAAGACAGTCGACATAGCCTTCCTTCAATGACTTTCTACCATGCCGCATTACGCAGGGCAAGAGAAACGGCAATGGAACTATTGAGCATCTCAGGTCTTCAAGCAGTCGTTCTGCAATGCTTGTTTATTCTCCTTTGCCCTAGCGCAGGCGATATTTGGCGTATGGTTGGCGAAGCAGTACGCTTATGTATTGAATTGCATCATGGCCGCTCTTGTAAGAGTCCCGAAAGCCTTAGAACGCGCAGGAGATTGTTTCGCAGTGTTTATTGCATGGAAGCAACCATCTGCAGGGCATTTGGGCGTCCACCTCAGATGCCGGCATCTGAAGAACTGCTTGCCCTTGATTCCAGCCCTGAGGACCAATCGGAAGCTTTACAGATTGCATTTTGTAAGCTGATGAGCTCGGTCAGCATTTCACTTCAGTGCCCGCGAGATTTGGGGGAAATACCGTTTCCAGAGGATGATGGCTTTCCGACTGAATGGCACAATAGGGATCAAACTTGCGACCTCTTTTTTTTGATTATTTACAAGCCCGGGTATTCCGTTCCAGCGAGAAAACTATTTCCATCTTCAGTATGGATTCATTCCGTGCCCAGTTTCCTCTAACATGGATCGATGCGCAGGAGCTGGCTCTCGCTATAAGCCAATCTACGGATGATGCTTCAAAACTCCAAAATGGCTTGGAGATATTGGGGACTTTGGCTAAAGAAGAGGATTTTCTATGCAAAGAATTACATGATAGTCTTGCAGCCAGGGCCTTAAGGTCGATTTGAATGCTATCAAAACATCTTCCAGAGAAATGAATATTCTACTGCTTCTGATGTGCAAGTACAATAGATGCTGTCTGTATTATATGGATCCTAGGATTGTTTTGAATTATCTTGACTATTCTGGAGGCCTTCTGGAGGGGTGCGAAGGACTGTACATGTTATGGTTTGCAAGAGCAATGATCTGTCAAAAAGAATAGACAGGCATTAATGCTGCACTACTGCGGTGGCAGCATATTTGTGATATTTTGTCGTAGTCCGCTTTCGCTCAGCTTTGCCAAACCAAATAAAAGCAAAGTATGTCAGGGATAATCCAAAGCCCAGAATCGCAACTGTGATAAAAGTATTGCGATAACCTTGCGCTTGAACCCACGGTGTGATGATATATGACGCTACAAAGCCCATGGTATTACGGATCAGTGTCATGGTGATCATTCCTTCACCTGTAAGATTCTTGTAGCTCTCGCTGATGTAGGCAATAGGAATGGCGCCACAGACAACACCGGCAATGCATACTATCGATCCTCCGATGGTTGGTACAATCCAGTGTAGGGCATATGATGCTCCTACCCCATAGAGAATGTTGCCAATAGCAAGAGATAAGCTCCCAAAAATATACAGCGGCAGACGCTGTTCAGGTTCCCGCACACCACCGTTTCGCCTTGCTGCTCTGGTGTGATACCAGTCGGCGAATCGACCACATAAAAGGCTCCCGACAACAGCTCCAATAAATGGACCAATGTACAAAAGTCCACCAGTGCCAGTCTGGAAGTGGTACGGGTCCGTCTCGAAGATTGATGACCAGGTGCCGTTCAAGATCGTGAACATCATGAGATAGAGGCCGTACTGAAATCCAGACATGGCCATGATGGGGAATTCAAAAATGAATAGTATCGGGCGGATCATCATTGGCAGAAGCATGTTCCTTTTGCCCTCGTCGACTCTGAATAGACGATAGCGGCTCCAAAGGGTCTTCTTCACTGACAGCATCTCACCATTCTGAGTAGTGTCGTTAATGGAGGTTTCTGGTAGAACTTTTGGTGGTTGTTCTTTAGAGAAAAGATCGTCAGATGCCGTCTCGGATTGCGATACTGGTGGATTCAACGTTGACTGTCTTTGGGATGGATTTCGGTTGTACATGGACTCGTCCATAAAGAAGAACAGAAGGATAGCAGTACAAGCCTGAAATATGGCGGGAAAGTAAAAGCACCATTTCCAATTCATGTTTTCAGCAACATATCCTGAGGCGATTGGGGCAAGAAATGAAAATCCTCCGAGCCATAGCATATACAAGCTAATATGAACTCCTCGCTCGTGGGTAAAGACTGAGTAGAATCTTGGTTAGTTTCTGGTACTTTCTGCGTATCATTGCACGGAATATCATACAAATATCTGGTATGGATTGCTCTACTAGGGCCTCAGAAGGAGCACCAAATAGCCCATAGAAGAAGCGATGAGCATACCAACTTCCAGATGACGTTGTGTAAGGAGCCCAGAGACACATGACCTGTTGAGGTTTAGCATTCGATATACCTATTCAAGATGCAGTAAGACTCACCATGCAGCCTAGACACGAGATAATGTATACCCCCCTTCGGCCATATTGTATTCCGATCGGACACCACAAGAGAGTTCCCCATCCATACATCAGGAACATGACACCCACGGCGCTATTCAATGTGCTGAGAGGGATGCCCGTATTCGCAATGATATTGGGGTAGGTCGAGTAGCCAGTGGCAGAGCCAATGGTAATCATCATTGTGTAGCTGACAACAAAAACACTGTTAGTCCAGCCGTGGGTTATTCGGGGTGAGGGTGAATACAATACATTTGCAGCAGAATCGAATTCAGCCATTTTCGCTTCTGAGACCAGTTCAATGGATCCTCGGGATCATCGCTGGGAACAGGATACAGGACAATATCGCCCCGATGTTTTGCTTCAACGGAATGATTCACATCAATCATGTAGACTGTGCCAGGGATTTCTTGCTCGATGCCATCATGTATATGATCTGCCATGTGGTCCGACATCTTGCAGTGTATAATTCAAAAAAATAAAGGTGAATGAGAGTAGGCCACTCCAAATATGCCTGGACATTTATGCATGGAGGAATGAACTAGATGACAGCTATATATCCCCCTGGAACTTGCGGGGGAAAAGGCCATGCCATCTTCCCCTGCCTTTTTTTTGTCCCCTTTTTAACGCCACAAGATAGCTGCACCATGTCAATGCTTGCATTACAGTTCGTAAAAACAGTTGCATAAATGGTCGATTGCTCGAGCGCTCTTCTCCGAGATAAGCTTGACCCAGCGGCGAGGAAGCCCAATAGCTAGGGGGCATTTTGGCCGGAATTCTCTCCGGCCCTGCACACCTCGGCGTTGCACGCACGTTAATTCTGCTCGCGTTAATCCGACGATAAAACATGCTTCTGCTAGGCAAGACCCAACTTTGATTGTATTTTGTGATTCAGCATCCTATTGCTTGAGACTTCTCTTGGCAGGTGAGATAATGTTTGCTTCTAGGATCTTGTGACTAAAATACAGCTCGCGTTGATCCGACCCTTTATTCCAGAAACCAAAGCCCTAATCTCCTCAGCCCTCCAGAGCTTCTGCTATATAGCAACTGCTTACTAGTTCACGGAAGCCACCTTGTAGTTTATTGCGTTTCACAGACCAACTGCAAAATGGCATCTGAGACTGGTGTTGTCCTCGTCGGCGCCGGCCAAGGAATTGGCCTCTTGACCACTAAATATCTTTTAAAATATCTACGTGCACAAGTCGTGGCTTTTGATCTTGATATAACACAACTAGAGACTCTTCGGGAGACGTACAAGGGCCAACTTCATTGTCTCAAAGGCGATATTACGAATGCCTCGGATCGACAAAAATTGAAAGAACTGGCGCTACAGAACTTGCCACATATCTCGACTCTGCTCATCACGAGTGGAATCATTGGACAAGTTGCTCGCACTGCTGAGCAGGACGAAAAGGCATTGCTGCGGTCTTACCAGGTCAATACATTCGGTCCAATTCTCATGGCAAGTTGTCCAAATACCTCCCAAATTCAACTTGCGATGCTAACAGCAACAAAAGAGCCAACTTTTTCTACCCGAGATTCGACAAGTCAGAGGGAGGATTATTATTTTATCTTCAGCTGTGGATAGACGGGTCAAATACTCTGGCTGGGGACAGTATTGCGCTTCCAAGGCAGCATTGACACGATTTATCGAAGTGCTAGCGCACGAGGAGCCGGATGTCAAGGTCCAAGGAGTGTATCCCGGGTTGACGAAAACAGGAATGCCGGCAGATATCATTGCTGGAAAGTATAGTGGCATCATGTATCCCTATGAGATCCAAAGATTCCAGGACTGGGACAAAACGGGCGCCGTTGAGCCCCCCGAGTGGTGCGCAAAGGCCGCTGCTGAACTGGCCGCAGGCGTGTTGAATGGACTGGAGAGTGGCACAACAGCTTACTACTATGAGCATGTTCCTGATTGCAAGGAGCCATGGAAACCGAATAGTCATTTATGAGAATATTAGAAATATTGGACATCTATAAGTGTAAATAGATACTTAGGTATGAGTGCATAAGACAATATTTTCCATTGCTAGTATTATCTCTATTGTTTAATATGATGATGCATTATCCATTCATCTATTATATCACTTTTCAAACGTCAGTGGTTGGGTCAATTTCATTTGCTTAATATCAAAGTAATAAGATGTAGACTACAAATGTGCCAAGGTATGTGCATCGGAATAACGCGAGCTGCCTTGATGAGAATAACTATCGATTTTGCGTTAAAAACTGCTGTAGAACCCTTTCCGGGCAAAGAAATATTGTATAATACTGTTAAATAGTCATGATTCTTAGACTCAGAGGGCAGGATATGTCAATTCACCTACGATTCCCTAACTACCCATACACTGTGACCGAAAAGACCTTTAGTGATAGGATTATATTCGTTATGGAAGCAATCTCATTAAAAAGCGGCTGGGTTCTAGCCGTCGTTGTTCTTGGGCTTGCGAGACTGATATACCACGTAGGCCAATCCACGTACACACCTTCTGTTATGCCGGGCTGATTTTGAATACAGGCAGCATTCGCAACTGACATTCCGAAAATCAAAGGCATTCCTGAACTGCCCAAGGCGAAACCCTTTACCGGGGACCTGCACATGCACGCCGGTGCTTCTGGGGTTAACGATGCAGCTCTATGGACCGCCTGGGGAAAGAAGCTTGGAAGTGACATGCTGCAAGTTCGATTTGGATCTCGACGGGTCGTGATAGCCAATTCATTTGAGCGTATAAGGGAGCTGTTTGTCAAAAACGCCAATGCTACGTCTGGCCGGCCACCGCAGTATGTTTTTTGAGAAATTTGTAGGTCAGTAAACTAGAAAGACATTCTCTTTTTCATACATATCTAACAAAGATATTAGGCTATGATCTAGGAAGCCACAGCCTCGATGAAAGCCACAAAAAGCAACGAATCGCCGCCATCAAAGCCGTTCAGCCACGGCAATGGGAGGCCTTTTACCCTATGCTAGACCAAGAAGCAAAGTTGTTTCTTCAAAGCATCGACAAAGAAAGTGATCATGGGAAAAAGTCCTTTGCTCCTCTAGCTCTCCTCCAAAAGGTCAGCATGAATCTTGCATTCCAAGTGACATTTGCGAAACGGTTTGACGATGCTCAAGACCCATGGTTGAGGGAATACATCGAAAATGCAATGAAAATTACCAAAGTCCGTGGTGCATCCAACACCTAGGTGGATTTTGTCCCGATTCTGCGATGGGTTCCTGCTTTCCAAAGACTGTGCTATGCCGCACGTGCAGCATCTCGGAAACGCGATGAGATGGTCAAGGCTATTCTAGAAGATTTGAAGGCTCGTGTAGAGCGAGGCGAAGAAGCAAACTGTATTGCCATGTCGGTGCTTTCCAAAAACAGTGACTTGTCAATGCATGAGGCCATCAAGTGCTCTACGTCCATGTTGCAAGGGGGGATAGAAACTCTTGCCTCGCACATGGTTTGCGGTATGGGTGCCCTGATTGCCAAAGGGGGGTTGGTCATGCAAGAAGAGGCTTATAAAGCCATTGAGGCAGCCTATCCAGATGGTGATGCGGCGGAACACACCTTTAGAGAAGAAAAAGTGCCGTATGTTGTTGGGATTTACAAGGAACTGATGAGAGATTTTGTCATTGTTCCATTCTCTCTTCCTCGTTCAGCAATCGCCGAGATCAGGTTGGAAGGGAATGATGGGGAGGATATCGTTATTCCGAAGGGTACGACTCTTTACATGAATGCCGAGGGTGGAAACCATGGTGAGATGCGCATTTTTTTTCATTAGTTTTAGGTATGGTACTGATCAACGAACAGATCCCACTAGATTTGGCGCCGATAGCTATGAATTCAACCCCCGGAGATGGCTGGACAATGACAAGATCAATGGTCCGGGCATGGTACATTATTCTTACGGCGTTGGGAGCCGAGTATGCCCGGCCTGGCAAATTTCGAACCGTATAATGTACGGCCCTTTAATTCATCTTATCCTAAACTACAGGCTGTTTCCAGATGAGGAGTATCCTCCGCCGACGAGCTATAAAAACTTTGGCGCAACTCCCAATGGCCTTATCAATGCGCCCCGTCATTTCAAGATCCGCTTTGAATGTCGTGTTAAACAGTGAGGGTGAACAAAATGGTAGGACAGTAGTTAGACAGGTAGATAATATTACAACAGTAGACTCTGTTGTACAAATTGAGCAGTGATTTAATTTGACCTTCTTTCCAAGAATTACTTCTTCTATCTATTGTAACTCGAAATGGGAGCAAGGTGGTCTCACCGAATTAGGGCTAAATGGGCCCTCGCGCAATTCCGCATCGATTAGAAATCGCATAGAGGACTGTGAATGGTTGAGCACATGAAAAATTACGACTAATTTCTTATAAAGTATATAAATTACTACAATAGGTACGTATACCTACCTTCTTTTTTCTCACAATCTCAATCTACTCACAATGGCAGACGGCATCCTCATCAACGAGCCCATGCCGGGCAACCATGGATTCTTCACTCGCAGGCAGAATCCCCCAGCCGGCACTTTCCTCGCCATGCATGATGACAATAAACCCAAGCCCAAGATTTTCGAGCCTCTGAAAATCCGATCAACAACATTCCAAAACCGAATCTGGGTCTCGCCCATGTGCCAGTACTCCAGTCCACAAACAGGCGAATTGACAGATTGGCATCTAGTCCAACTCGGCTCTTATGCCACCAGAGGAGCCTCTCTGGTCATCGTCGAAGCCACTGCAATCAGCCCTGCAGGGCGCAACACCAAAGAGAACGACTGGCTCTCTGAACCGCATCAAGTCGCATCTTTCAAACGCGTGGTGGATTTCATTCATTCTCAGGGACAAAAAGCTGGTATTCAGCTCTGCCATGCTGGTCGAAAGGCCAGTGCGCTGGTCCCCTGGCTTGGAGCTCCTCGATCTAGCAGAGAAAACGAAAGCGGGTTTCCCGCAGAGATTGTTGCGCCGTCAGCGATACCTTACAAAGAAGAAGATAGAAAGACATGGGCCACGTTTAACAAACTGAGCAAAGAGGGGATTCAGAATGTCATGCGTGATTTTGTCGCATCTGCGAAATTGGCCGTGGAGGCTGGATTTGATGTGATTGAGCTGCACGGAGCGCATGGCTATCTTCTCCATGAGTTCTGCTCTCCTCTCGCAAACACGCGTAGCGATGAATACGGTGGAAACTTTGAGAAGCGCATTCGGATTGTGCTTGAGATAGTCAATGCTGTTAGAGAGGCAATCCCTCAAGAGACACTCTTGTTTTATCGTATTAGTGCTACTGACTAGGTTCCAGACCAGCAATCGTGGACACCCGAGGAGTCAGTCAAGCTGTGTACGCTCCTAAAGCCATTGGGGGTCGACTTGATCGACGTAAGCACTGCCGGTCTTGTCCCATTCCAAAAGCTCCCAGAAATAGTGCCTGCTTATCAGGCACCATTCGCTCAACAGATCAAAGACGCTATTCTGGGACTGCTAACAGCATCTGTCGGTATGATTCGGACCGCGCAGACGGCCGAGGAGGTGGTAGGAGGAGATCAGGCTGATGCTGTTTTGGTGGCAAGGGAGTTTGCCAGGAATCCAAGCCTTGTGCTGGATATGGCTAAGGATCTGGGAGTTTACATAAAATGGTCCATTCAGTTACACCGCAGCGCACCGGCATACACGCCAGCAGCTAAAATATAGCTATTATAGATTAAATAGATACTTAGGTATATACCACAGATCTACCAGTAAGATTTCTATATATATATTACATCATGGAAACTGGATTAGTGATGATCACACACAGACGCACTCTGGAGACTCCGAGACATGGACAATTGTGTTTACTACCGAATGCTACACCTTTACCCTACCTAGGTCCATAACTCCATATATATACGCAAATGAAATATACAGCTGCCTTAATCCATTTCCCGCTACACATATAGTAAGCATTCAGGTGTGCTCGCTAAGCGAGGCGGCTCCTACGTGAGGGTATTCCCGGAGTCATCAATATCAATCTCCGATTGGGGTTACACAACCAGCCTACCCCGGAGGATAGTGTATGCTGGAGCCCTCTAAATAATTATTACCTGCTGCATATCTTAGTATATAGTATACGGGAAGGTGTTTAGGCCATTCATCATTCTGATACTGGGGTACTCTAATAATATACTCTAGGGTGCTCCAAATACTTATTACCTCCTACTGGAGGGCTATCAAAGAATCAAGACGCCCTGCCCAGAATCTTTTAGCCCTTGCCTCTCCTTTACTTTTTCATACTTCTTTATTGATCGCATTACGATTGGAGGCCTCGTCCACCCTGAGTAGTATTTTAACTGAACAACACCAGTGAGTGCACTTGGTTCAGTGACCTTCAAAGAGTCCTGTCTCTTCCATAAGAGATAGCGCTCATCCTTCGCATAAGGCAATGAGCCAACCTTTTCTGCTGGAATCAGCGTTGTGTCGAGCATAATGTTGTCCACATCCTGCCACGACCACTGAGCATTCTGCCGGCATTTCTTGATGTTATCATGCTGCAAACAACGCATGGTTACCATCCCGAAGACAGCGCAATGTTCCGAATCTCTGATCATTGATATCCCAGAGTATTGGCTTTTTGTGAAGCAGAGTCCACGAGGACTAGATTCGTCCTTCTCGGGCCACCATAAAGTGAGGGTATGGCCATCCTTTTCAACGCCAGTTGATTCCATTGCAATGATAAGTAGCTCTACGGCCTTTCTCAGAACTGCTGCTTGTTCTTTCGTGAGATCTTTCAGAAGTTTCTCAAACTCCGCATCCGACTTCTCAGGAAGGGATGGGGCTATGTCTTTGATTTCTTTCCATTCGCCAGGCAAACCAAGCTCCAGATATTCCAAAGCTTCTCCATACATGAGATGCCGGAGGAGTACCCGCCTTGCAATCCCAGTGCAGAGACTGAGCTCAAGTCCCCAAGGAATGTTAAGCTTACGCAGATCCTGATTCTGTTGGTAGCCATCAACCAACCGTTTCTTGAGGTTTCTGCCGTCATCTTTTGTCTGGGACGCACTCAGGCTCGCGCTGGCGCCCCAGTGACCACCACTAATGCCTAAACTTCTCCCTGTAGTCTTCCAGGATGGTGGACGTGTTCCCAAAGTAACTAACTTGTGAGCAATCGCCTCTTGGAAAGTTGAAGATGTGAGGGGGCATTGAGTGTTTACTTGAGTCGCCCCGATAAGAAGTCGTGCACCTGGGGGAATTGATGGCACCCGGAGTGGCACAGAGTCATCAGTATCAGAGTACCAATGGCAGAAAACCTCGTTATAAGTGATCATCTCCTTGCCCCTATCGTCTTCGACACCTCGAATAGACCCGCCGCCGGTATGGATATTCACCTCATCCTTTTGGATCGATATCCAGCCTCCCCAGGTATCCAAAATATCCTCTATATTTGCAGAAAGGAAGAATGGGTCCTTAAATGTACCCATGGCTCTTTTATCCTGCTGAAACATCCATACTTTCCTCCCCAGCATCTTGCCCATGCATGAGAGTTCGACACGTTCTGCACAAACCGAGGGCCAATAACTCTCTAGCCCACCGAGAATAAAAAAATCAACCGGCCGAGTCAACTGTGAGGTATAAAATTCGCGAGAATGTCCTCTAGAGTAAGTCACCAGGCCGATAGAAGCTATCTGCGCAATGAGTGCACAGAGGTGGAGGCAGCGATTTGGACTAGGGGTTTTGCTGGACCCTAAACTGCCCTTGATATGTTCACTGGCAAGCTCACCATAACCAATCCCACTTAGAATTTGTTGGCAAGTATGCGCAAGAGGGTTGGTCCACCCGCTAGGCTTTGTATCTGAAGGCTCACAAAATACCTCCAGGTTGGAACAGAGCTTTGTCAGATCCTTGGAGTGTATAGTTCTTAGCTCAAGAATTTGACTCCTCTGGAGCGGCTTGACGATAATAGAGAACCTATCACAGCATTCGCCTTCATCATGGAGATATTCAATGGCATTTAGAACATTTTCTAGTGCTTCGACAATCATCCGAGCGGAGTCTTGGCCCCAAATTTCGAAGTTTTCTTCGTTGCTCGTGGAATCATAGCTGCTATCACTCGTCTCTGTACCTCTCGTGCTAATACTGCGTAGAGACTCCGCATCGATATCTTTTCTACTACTATTAAAATTATTGTGATTCTCCTATACCTTTTATATTAGCGGCGGAATACTTTGGCCTTCAAGAGCTTCCAGTAAGGGAAAGTTTTATAACATACAGGATACTGCAACGCAGGAATGTCGGTGGTTATATCAATCGGAAGGATATTGTTGAGCTATTTTGGATTGTCAGTCCGTCTGAAATCAGGCTCTGCGATTATGAGATGTTGCTTACTTCAGAAGAAGCGCCGTACATGATTTGGGCAGCATGACGACGCATTAATCCGTACCCAGGGTTAATTCGTCCGCTCTTGTTGCGATGCTCTGGTGCAAAGACGCCACCGATACCACAAATTTTGATCAGCTCTTGCTCACGCTCTTCTAACTTATCAAAATGGTGTTCAGGATCGAGGAGGTGTGATTTTGAGCTCGTTGAGTCCACTGAGGAAGAGTCTCCTAGTGAAATCTCCCCCATACTTAATTTCACCTCAGCTTGACCCTCAGCTAAGTTATCCTTTTGAGCATTAGTATCCGAGTTTAGAGCACTGAGATGGTGAGCACAGCAATCATGATGTTCAAGTTCCGCAATAAGTTTCCAGTTGTTCTTGGAACGGTATTGCGCATCTTCGGTATCAGCCATCCAATCTAGATTCTCTGATTTTAGTAAGAGATCCGAGATCTCCGTCTCCGAACATTTTTCATCGATCAACTCTCCCACCCAGGGGTACGATTGGATGATGACATCTAATCTCCATTTGAATAGTAGCTCTAGTGTGGCTAGATCATTATCAAATATCGACCGAGACAGAAGTGCCTCTGCTGCAGTCGACTTCATCAACACTTGGAGTGACTCGTCTGAGCTAGAGCTCTGGGCTAGATATATGATACTCACGCCGGTGTAGGATCTTCGAGTGACATCTGCCCCAGTCATCAATAACTTTTGGATTACTTCAACCCTGCCGGCTTCGACTGCACAATGCAAGGGACTTCGTCCATCACCGCTCTCCAGGTTCACATCCGCGCCATGCTCCAGTAGAAGAGAAACCATTTCATTGTCCCCTTTGAGGGCTGCCAAATGCAAGCTCGACCATCCACCGTACGTTACGTTGTTCACGTTGGCACCACCTAAAAGCAGTGTCGAAACGACAGCAGCGTGGCCACGTTCAGAAGCCCAATGGAGAGCAGTCTTCCCACCGTCATCCTGTGCCTCGATATCAGCCCCTATTTCCAGGGCCTTTTCGACTATGGGAAGTAAACCAAAGTATGCACCGCCGAACAAAGGCCCAAACACTTTATGACGAGGTAGAGTCTCCGAGGTGGCGTGCTCGTACAAAAGCAACCATTGAGTCGGTGCTGATAGATTATCAGGGAAGTTGAAAAGCTTGTATACAGAGTCTAAAAGGGAAACATCACGCCCGAGATCTTTACTACTAGAAAAATGAACCATCCAACTAGTAGAAGCATACTCCGTGAAGGTTTCATGAAAGCTTGTCACATCGCAAGCAGTGATATCCGCACCAAGAGTACCATGAATCTGTGCAACACACTTCTGGGCCATCGAAAAATGCGCCTCCGCTAGGCTTATTTGCGTTATTCTCATTTCTGATTCTGGTGAAATCAGATACTCTTTGACCGATTGGTGTACGAATCGGAGATGGCCCGAGCTGTCCTGGTGAAAGAAAGATGCATTTTTCGAGAATATTTGTTGAAGTTGAGAGCTCGTAAATCCTTCATATGACTCATGTCTCTCGGGTCTTATATTTAATGCATCAACGTATGCTCCTAATTTCAGAGGGCGCTGGCTAACCACCATGAGCTTCAATACCTCATAGAAAAGAATCCAATCTTTTCCGGAGCTTTCCCCCTCGAGCTGCTGGAAAATTGTATCATAAGATTCCTTCAACTGGCCGGGTACAGACGAAAGCGCCCTTTGGATTGTCTCACTCGAGGATGGAGATTCTTTTAGTTGATGTAGAACAAGCACGACCCAAAGGAAACTAGAACTGCTCTGTTCAAGCATCTTTTTGGTGATCAATTCTTTGAGAGAATCGTCGACGTTCATTTTTTCCAGTTCCTTTTCTAAAAAGATATGCATATTAGACATTGGAAATTTGGATTTCCAGTCAATGGAGATTACATCTTCTTCGGCTCCAACTGTGTTGATGCGCGTGGTTAAAATAAAACCAACAGACCCAGACTGCCTTAAGCGATGCGTCAGCTTGAGGAGGCCTGGGAGATTCATGTCAACTCCATCGAGAACAATGATTATGTGCTCAGTTATATCCTCTCGGATAGTTAAGAATATACCAATTAGCACTTCTGGCGAACTGGTGAATTCGTCGCCCATGGACCGAAAGGCTGAGATGGCATGTTGAATTAAGGAGGGTCTTTCCTGAAAGATCTGGTATAGCAAAGAAGCCAGCACACTCTCAGGCCTATGGTTTTCATCTCGCCAATCGCATAAGTGGTAGAGCGCTCTAGTTGCCTTGGGTGCGAGAGCAATCGGTAATTCAGAAATGAGATATTTAGCAAGGACTGATTTCCCGCAGCCTGGGGGGCCTCGGATCAGTAAAGTCCCATCTGGATTTTTCAACCAACTAGTCATCTCAGTTGTATCAAAAATCCAGCCGCAAAGTCCATCCGTAGTAGTACGAATGTTGTCGAGCATGCGGGAGGATGCGAGTTGAGTTCGTTGCAGCAGACGAAGGCAAGCCTCTTCCTCTTCACTCATCATACCTGATCCAAGGCTACTAAGCGCCTTTGCAACGGTTTCTCGGATGAAGACATATGAGGGATCCTCTGCATCAACAAATGTGGGTAGTTCAAGATGATTCCGATTCCTGGAGACGAAGATTGTCTCTCGATCTCCCCATCCGAGTTGCACAGAAGTTGCTGAAACCTACGAACAGTAAGCCAAGTAAACAGTTTATGATAATTTTTTGAGAATCTTACAAGTAGGACTTTTTTCTTTGATTGTGGAATCCGAGTCGGCTCTGATTCGGCAATACTTGCGGAATCAAGGTCCCTAAAACGGCGAAACTCCTTCGTTATTTCATTTATTTGCTCTCTCGAAGTCGGAATGTTGAAGCTATCGAGGGCTTTAATTCTGGCAGTGCATTGAATGATCTCAGCCCATTGAGAGTTGACCCCAGAGTCTTCATGAGGGACACCCAAGAATATGATATGTGCTAAATTCTCCAGGA
Organism: Talaromyces albobiverticillius; assembly: GCA_023721895.2. Taxonomy (NCBI): domain Eukaryota; kingdom Fungi; phylum Ascomycota; class Eurotiomycetes; order Eurotiales; family Trichocomaceae; genus Talaromyces; species Talaromyces albobiverticillius. The sequence continues at coordinate 2,647,403 of JAMBUR020000001.1, read as the reverse complement.
TATCGGATTGAAAGACAGGGCTTGTGGTATATCCATCTCGCAGAAGAAGAAGCGCCTAATAAAAAATTTAGAGACATACCGCACCTCTTTATAGATCTAAAACGTACGTACCTTTTTAATGAGCAGGCCGCCGAAACTATACCCTATCAAAATAAGAGGCCTTGATTCCCCTTCTTCATTTTGAGATCGAGCTTCAATGATATTCTCTAACATATCTGAAGCTAATATCGAGATATCGAGTGTTCCGTTAGTAATAGCTGCATCAGCCTTGTACCCATAGCTCATGACACGAGCATTAGGGTAATCGCGCTGCAAGAAGTCGCGGAGCCACAAAGTACGAGCCGAGTCGTTGATCCATGATTTATATGAAGAACCCCCAAGCCCATGTACAGCAACGATATCAAATTCTGCATCTCGGAAGTTCCTTGGTTCGTCCATAGACCCTGCCATTTCAATGAGACCTTTGGTAGTTTTTCCGCGTTTACAGACAACATTTGGTACCCAGTCCGATAGCGAATCAATGGTAGCGGTGTTGGTAGGCGGAAGTTCTCTGCTTTCATGGTGTCTTTCCTCAGAGGATAATTCCTCCAGCACGTTTTTGACGATACGGTATTGTGGCTCATCGGTGCTATAGAATTTGCAAAGATTCGCATGATCCGAATTCAATGCAATTAATGTTTCAGTTGGGAGACCTAGGGTCGCAGAAGACCTATCGACAACCGTTATCGATATGTTTCTCGTGAGGCGTGTTTCGTAGAAGCTGAAAATCCTAATATTTCGAGACGCAACACGATTGTTAAAATCTCGTCCGAGTTCTTGTAGGAAGTCCGAGTTTGTGCTCATTTGGCGCATCAGATTGGTCGAGCCTGTTGCTCGGACAATTCGAGCCAGTACGCTGGCCATGTCGGCAGCAGAGCTTCCATGATGCGGAGTCCCAAAAAAAAGGATTCCGGCAGTTCTCTCGACAATTGCCCGGGATTTTTCACCAGACTCGAGTGTAGCCTGTACTAGGAGACTCTTTATGAGCAAACCACCTAGATTATGGCCGATAAAAACCAAAGATCTTGGTGATTCATTTTCTCCATCGAGCTTGCTTCGGAGATCGTATAGAAAGTTCCTAGAGAGCGTTGAGATGGTTGAGAGCGTTCCTGGAAGCTCTGTACTTTCGTAACCGTATGAGAAAACGCGACATCCTGGGATGGCACTTGGCAAAAAGTCTCGCAGCCAGCAAAAGTTGCCTGACGGTTCCGTAAAACTCTTTGTAGGATGACCACGTAGGCCATGAACAGCGACGATATCTATGCCGTTTGGGCTCCAGCCTCTTCCATCGTAAAGGAGTATTAGACCTAAACGGCCTTGGAGATCGCCAGGCTGGGCGATGTTGGTATCTGAGGATTCATGGCGAGGACGTTCATCTGACTGCTCTTCCTTCTTGTATTCCTTTCGGAAGGTTTTACTGAATCGACGGAGCATTGCAATGAAATGAAATGCCAATCCGTTGCTCTTCTTTTGTGCGTGGTAAGATTGGAAAAGAAGAAAGGCTCAGGCGCGAGGCTGAGAAGCACTTTAGCCCCCTCATCATGCTTGGTGCGGGGTTGTATATTGGGCTGGCGTAAATTGAATGCACATGTTATTGGTTTGAACCAGAGGAATAAACATCCTGGAGATCTTCCAGTTTACTATATCCCAGGAGATGTAGACGATAATAAGTATTCAGAGCCCTCCAGCATGCACCATCCACCGGGGTGTTCCAACTTGTTGACTGGTGGTGTAGATATGAAGCAACAAGCCGCAACTAGCAGCTAATCTGGGAATATCCTCGTCGGAGGTCAGTTGGACTTCGGTTGAGAACCGTAGAAAATGAGGTTTAAAAAATGGATAAAAGGAAAGCTTAGCAGGTACGTAGTTTCCCAAAGTACGGGGAGTCAAGTGACCTGCTCGCGAACAAAAACTCTTAGCCAAGGAAACCATTAGAGATACAACTGATGCTAAAAAAAATTGTTTATAGAATGAACAAACGCTGATATATAGCTAAAATGCTCTATCCCATAATCTTGTTATAGGAAGAAGTTAGGGCTATAAACCCTAATCCAGGACATACCCTAGATACATAGAGGGCAGTTTTCTTTCAACCTTTCAAGATAAAATAAATTTGGTTCGAGCTCCAATACGGAGAACTCTTCAAGTGAAAGGGTACATTGTAAAAGAATGAAAGAAAACGAGTGTCTTGAGGCAGCACTCCGGCGAATTACTTCTTTTTGGAGGAACATGCCACAGTTTTATACCAACATAATGATGTTATTTATGCATAAAAGAAAAGCCGTCCTCTAGATTTTGATTGTTTTGTTGTGGCCTTTGTGGATCTCGAGAATTCAGGACCATATCAATTTGAGGAACTTGTAAGTCTTCTATCTCCCTTTAGGGTTTCCCTTTCCAATATCATACTCACCATGATTTTGTTCAGGCACAAGAATCAAACATGGGCATGAACATGGATCAAGAGCTGTCCATCGATATCATAGACACGCGCTGGCCATGGCGTGTTGGGTGGCCCCGTCTCCGTCCCCAACGCATGCTGACTTTTCCAGTTTCTCCTGAAGCAACCAGCAACTTGGAGGCACTCGGCGAACGCATCGACCAGATTTTGGGTGCGTATTCAATCTCCCATCGCGACAAAGGCTCACTTGTGTACCGCACAAACGAAAAATTCCGTCACAATCCACCTCGCGAACATCTCCGCATTCTCGTCGACTGTATCTATGATGCACAGAAACATCAAGAAACCCCGGGTTCATGGGCACAGGCGACCATCGACATCCACAAGGCCATGCGAGAAATCCTTGGTGATGATCACGGCACTGGCATCGAGCTATGTGACTATCGCATCGAGCACTCATGGCGAGTCACCGAATCCCCCAGCGGCACTACGAAATTCCAAAAGAACTGGAGCAGGGGTTTTCACTATCGCAGGAAGGTGCACTCCATATTTAACCGCTGTCCAGGTCTCTGGCAGGCTCTAGTGCCCACCGGGATGGAAGCATCGAATGAGCTGTGCAAGATCCACGAATGCGTGCTGTGGATTGATGCTTTTGATGTAGATGACCCTGCTTGGCCCCGCGTGGAAGAGAAGCTGAGGTCGTTGTTGTCCCAAGCAGGGGTGTCGGTTGAGATCTGGCAGTCTTCTGGCGTTATCCGATGGTAGATATTTTCAGATGTTGATAGTCTCGTGACAAATAATACCATATTTTCCTTATGTTCTATATAATGTATTGTGTAAATTACATACAGTATCGTAGTATGCACCATGCACGTGCCGACTCAGGATGCTCCTTCCTTGCATACCTACACTACTCAACCTCAACCTCAACCAACATCCATGACACGTCAAGTCGGACTCAGAACTTCACCTGACTCCCGGCATGAGCTGATGTTGATTTATTTATGTTACGTGTCTTTTCTCAACTCTTCGCTCAGTTCTATGCATGTGTCCAGCTACACAAGGGGTATGGAACACAAGGTATGTTCTGTGTAACACTCTTATTAGTAACTGCTATTGACTGATATGTACACGCTGACGTGATAGTATGTACTAGAAAACTCGGTTAATCGTCCTATGCCATAGGATGCACCTTGATCACAACCCCCTTCGTCCCATCTTTATACAACGGCGTCACTCCATCCCCAGCAATCTCCAAATCCTCTCTGGTCGTTTTGTACAGCTCCAGCCAACCCAAGTCATGCGGCGAATGCACTTCTTTACTGCCATACTGACTGAAAATCGCGGCAACAGTTAGGTATAGTTCTGCATAAGCCAGGTTGATCCCCACACAGGCCCTGGTGCCGCGCGAAAAGGGTACTAGGTATTTGTCAAGGGACTTGTCGTCGATGAAGCGCTGAGGTCTAAATTCCATTGGGTCTTCAAAGTAGGTTGGCGAGTGGTGAATGAGCAGGCCCGTCATTGAGAGTGGAATGCCGGGGCGGAGGGTGTACTGTTTTTCTGGGTTCTTGCTTTCATTATCATTCGATTTTACAGTGTAGACTAACGTTTCCTCGGTAGCAATACGTTGCAGCCGCGTGCTAATACCGCTACTCAAGCGCAGTGATTCCTTGATCAGCGCGCTGAGATAGGGTAGTTGCTCGAGTTTGGAGGTCTCTGGGAGTTGTCCCGGTTCGGTTATGACGCTGTCTAGCTCTGTCTTGAGTCTGCGTAACTCCATCGGTTGGTCGAGGAGATGAAATGTGAGTTCGGACAGCGCCGCGGCCGTGGTTAATGTGCCAGCAATCACAGTCACCTGTCCGTCTTGCCATAGACGCTCGGGCATTTTCTCGTGGTCGGGCAGATCGCTCTTTAGGATTTCATGGAACACGGTTATTTCCGAGTGGAAGTTGGTGTCGTGCCGGTTGCAATATATTTCTGAAACGTGGCGGATTACGTCCTGGTCTGTTAGTATAACACGATAGGCTACGGAGTGATTACAGCAACATACCTGATTCAACTTGATGAAGCTCGCCATGACAGGATTCAATGAGATCTGCACGCTGTCGGGCAAGTTTTTCATAATTGCCAGCAACCATGGCATCTGCTTGACCAAATGACCCAGCTTGGCGCCAGCTTCGCCAGCCTCTTTGAAGCTGGGATCGAAATCCGGTGCTAACAATCGATTTTCGTTTCGGCCAAAGGCATATTCCATGACGATATCTAGACCACGTTAAAACTTGAAGCAAGAACGATATTGTTCAGTTGGGGGTTACCATTGGTAAGCGCGGCATACGCCAGGCCTATGGTCATAGCCTCGCCCGATTCTTTGAAGCCATCCAACCTTTGCAGCAAATTGTCCAAGGACTTTTCAATCCTCGGCTGCAACTGCCTGACCTTTTGCTTGGAAAAGTACGGATTCAGCGCTCCACGGCGCATGCGATGCAGATCGTGGTCATCCGTGGCAAAGGCGGCAGAGGTCAGACCGCTCTGGTTTGTGAAGAAGGACCATTTATTGCGTTTGTGCGTTGCGCCAGTGTATATTTCGTCGTAAAAGTCGGCGTCTTCGATATGGACTTCTTCAGGGTTGATGCGGATGATGGGGCCGTATTGGCGGTGCAGGTCGCGAATTTTCCAGATGTACTGGCCGGGGCGGACGACGTCATAGTAGAACTCGTACCTGCAGAAGACAGATTGTGAGAAGGCCAATGGGTTTAAATATTTCTGAATGGAAGTATTTACCAGAATGTGAGCTTGGCCAGTGTCGGCCCCGGAACGGCCGCTTGAGGACAAAGAAACAGCCTCCATGCAGCCAGGCCAATCAAATAGGTGACAAAACAAAGAAAAGCAGCCAGCGACAGCGCCTCGACCGATAGACTGGTCAGTAGTGTATTATTAGTCTCCATCTTTGCCACAACAAAGAAAAAGAAAGCTGCTGCATGCGACCAAAAGTGGCACAGTAGATGCTTGCTTACACTACGCAGTAAATAATTCAGGCTGAAGAAAGCGGGAATGGCATCCCTCCCTCCTCGTGCATAGTGCATACGCTTGTTCTCTAGTTGCTATAGCCAGTGGATATATAGCAGTGGATATATAGGCCGTGGGATTGCGGGCAATTATTGGCAAGGCAATACGAATCAGCACGAGGTACATAGAGGCCGCCGGTCAGCGGCCCATGCGTCCCCCAACTTCGTCGCGTTCTTGCCTGAATCTGTTGGAACTTGTAATCCCGGTCGTTTGGATCAGTCTGTCACAAGTGCTTATGGTCCATGAATGGGCATAGATATCTAGTTTTATATTCCGATTAACCAAAAATACTAGCACGCCATGTGTCCCAACGACGCGGAGGAGGGAGTCGATTCGCAGCCGATCTTCGATATCCATGTGGGTTTCACCATCCTTGCAACCCCAACTTCAAATAAATTGCATCGACTGACGCGGCGCAGAATAGCGAGGAGAGCGATGGCGACTCGGCTCTGGGAGATAGTGATATTGCCTCTTTGACGACATCACTATCGTCGTCGTTATTAACATATGTGCAAGTATTCTTTCCTTTGTGTATATTCTATTGCTAACATCGTAATAGATATGAGGTGCGACCATGATATCAGAGATTGCTACCTGCAACCATCCTAACTTGTTTCTAGAATGGCCGAAGATATCATCAACTGCAAGAAGGGAACTACATCTTTGTTCGTATTCTGTGTCTCGATGTCGTGAATAAATTTGCGCTAATCTCTACCAGCCCAACGATGAAAAAGAGCAGGACCGCCTGGACATGCTGCACCATATATACAGACTAGTGCAGGGCGGCGCATTACATGTTGCTCCCATCTCGCATCCACAGAGAGTGCTCGATATGGGTACGGGCACGGGGATATGGGCGCTTGATTTTGCAGAGTTCGTCACATTCCTAGGATGTTAAGATTCCTTCTGACGATTATAGTGAATATACCGAGGCGCAAGTCATGGGTCTCGACGTTACTCCCATTCAACCTATTTGGTGAGATCCCAGATTAGACCTATATTTTTAACATACCCTAATGAAATACAGGGCCGCCCCCAACTGCTACTTCGTCATGGACGACCTCGAAGCCGACTGGGACTACCACCCCAGCCAACACTTTGACTACATCCACCAACGCAGCATGTCCGGGAGCATCTCCAACTGGCCACGCCTCTACCAACAAGCATTCGAAAACCTGCGACCAAACGGATACATTGAAATCCAGGAATTCGACGTCTGGTTCTACTCGCAACTACCCGGCGGACTGCCCGAAGACTCATCAATCGTCAAATGGCAGCAAATGATCGATGAGGCGAGCGGGAAATTAGGGCGAAGACTTAATTATGCCTCGCAGTTTGCGAAACACTTAGAAGATGCGGGCTTTGTGGATGTGCAGACCCAAGTTATCAAGACGCCCATCGGGCCCTGGCCCAAGGATCGGAAACTTCGCGAATTGGGAGTTTTCTTGCAGGTGCAAATGAAAGAAGCGCTCGAAGCTGTCACGCTCGGCTATTTCACGCGCGTGCTGGGCTGGTCGGATCTGGAAACGAAGATCATGCTGGCCAAAGTGATGGAGGAGTTTAATGATAAGTCAAAGCTGTTATATACGTTTTGCCGGTTTGTGACGGCGCGGAAGCCGGATTCTTAACTATCGACTTTACTGACTGACTGATTGATTTTTATGAATTTGGATCATACATTGGAGCGAGCGGACGGACCTACACGGCGTGGAATCTGAAATGCATTATTATATTTATTTAATCTTCTATATTTTCGGTATCCAGTTATGACATGACAACATACCAACAGAGAAGTGTGTATATATTCTATCTACCCTTTTATCCAACCAACATCATTACTTATTATCTACCTATACTTGTCCATAAACTCTGCATGAAACTTTGTAATCCGGTTCACCCATTCTGTGCCCGGCGCCAAAAACGTCGTGCGGAAATGCAAGGTGCCCGGCTTTTGCCCAAAGCCAGAGCCTGGCACAACACAGATGCCTGTTGCGTCGAGCAGGGCGAGACAGTAGAATTCATCTGGTTTTTTGCCCGCGTCCATGGCGGCGACGACGGCGCCTTCGGGGAGGGTGATTGTTGGGAAGAGGTACATTGCTCCCTGGAAGAAATTAGAAAAGAGAAGGAAACAAGTATAGGGGGAAGGGAACAAACCTGCGGCTCCTGGCACTCAACTCCCTCCATCTTCTGGAACGCTTCATACAACGCTGTGGCGCGTTGCTTCAACCCATCCTTGATACCATTGTATTCTTTCGAATACAACTCGTAGCTGGGCTCGCCTTCCTTGGGCGGATTCACCATCATTTCCACGAGACACTGCCCAATCACAGACGGACACAACATGATGCTAACAAACTTGTAGATCTGTGCCTGCACCTGGGAATCAAAATTGACCAATTCGAAATAACCGCCGCGATGGCCGCACTCGCCCACCATACCCTTGGACACGCTGTGCAACGAGGCTAGCTCGACGCCGCCGTATTTTTGCGGGTTCTCCTGTTGCAACTGTCCCAGTCGCTTTTTGAAGGATGTGAATTCGCCAATAAACACGTTTGTTTGATATACTTCATCTGCCAGGACGACCAGGTTCTCCTCCACGGCGATGTCAAGGACATCCTTGATATCGCTGGGGCTCAGACTTGCGCCTGTGGGGTTGCCAGGGTTAATCACTACAATGGCGCGCACGTCAATACCTTGGCTTTTGGCGTTGGCGACCGACTCCCGGATAGCATTCACATCTGTGCCCCATGCTTTACCCTCTTCTAGGTAGTAGGGCACGCAATGAGCGTTCAAAAGAGACAGTGTAGCCGTGTACAGAGGATATTGTGGGATCGGGACAAGGATACCGGTCGACTTGTCGGCGCAAATCACATTCAGCAGCGTATTCACACCGGAGGAGGCACCACCCGTCAAAAACAGGTTCTTGGGGTCTGCCGGAAACCCGTCTCGCTGTTCGATGAACTTGGCCACGCTCTCGCGGATGGCGGGCACGCCCTGACTATGACTATACGCACCCACAGTGTGAACACTCTTCAGCAGCGTCCGCGCACGCTCGATAACGTCCTGCTTGTACCCAAACGACGACTTTAAAGCTTCCTCATTGTCTAGCAAGGCTGGATGCTCCAGCAGACTGAGCACCTGCCGGAAGAACGTGATGGGCTTCTGGTCGAGTTGCTGCGGGTTGCCGATGTTGGCAAAGATGGCCTTGTCAAAGGGTAGGCTCTTGTCGCCCTTTTCCAGACGCTCTCTGAACTCTTCTGCTTTTGTGGCTAGTTCGCCGCGCACCGCGTACTCGGCCTTGACCACCTCAGGTCGGATGTTGTTCACGGTGAGGCGCATTCTAGGGGCGGTCTTGGAATAATGTCTTTGACGGTGTCCTGTTTGTTTGTATAATGGATCAGTTTAGCTGCTAATAATAATATCACATGAATGTACATAAACATATATACAATTACAAATGCATATATGCTAGGAAACAGAGGTCATGCCACCCCGCCATGCAACGAGGATTTCTCGGACGAGTAGCCGGCTCATCATGCGCTTGACGCGCTTTGAGAGTGGGGTACAGTAACAGTACATCCAACGGTGGATCAGACAAGGATGACTCAATCATCAATGGATTGGATCAAAGTTCAAGCGCAAAAAGACAGAAATCATTGGTGTTTGATGTTTCATTCGTACCCGAGTAGATAGTAGTGCCTGAACCTGACCGCAGAAGCGGCCCTGTCAACGAATAGCATGGCGCTGGCGGAGGACCAGCCAGAAGCCGGAGGGCAGAGACGGATCTGCAAGGCATGCTTTTTTTTTCTTTCGTCTAGCCGCCTGTTCCTCCTCTCCTTCTCTTCTCTTTTTCTTGCCGCCGCTCGCGAGTTGTGCTGTTGGAAGATTGATGAGTGAAAAGAAAATGCTTTCGGTCACCGCAATGTCAATGGAGTCAACTGCCCAGCAAAACCAGGACACGGCGCTGATTGGCTGACGGGAAGCTGAGGAGCCTTCCCGCGGGGATTGGCGCTCTCCAGTTGGCTCAGCTCCTTATCGTGGATCCACCCCAGCCCAGGAACGATAACGCGGTGAGGAGATAAACTAACTACTGTACAGCTTGTTTATTCAAAGTTCAAAGACAAGGAGTATGTATGTCTACAATGCAATAGATTCATGTTTGATGTTTAACTAGCCAAGCGGATAATCTACCTAGCTGCGCTCGCTTCCCCGTAGTCTCACTGCCTGGCCATACTTTTGCAGCTTGGTAATCAATGCGTCTCCTTGCTTCACCAGGTCAGCGTACTGCTTGTTCTTATCGTCTGGTCGGTTGGTCTCAATAACCCCGTTCACGCGGTCCATGGTGCAGGATATCCGCTCCGCAGCAATAAACTTGGCAAGATCCCTAATAAACAGGTTAGCACATATCTCGGCCGTATAGAATTTGGGGTAAGGGGCATACTTGTCGAGGAAATCCACCGTCACACCAAAGTCGCTTGCCATGCTCTTCAAGCCTACAACCCGATAACTCTGCAGCAGCTGTTGATATCCCCGTAACCGCATCTCACGGACAAACCAGACACGATGCTCGTACAGATAGCGGTCCTGGCTGAGGAAGATGTCCTCCACAGAGGCAAGGGCAACAAAGAATGACTGGTAGTTTCCGCTGTACAGACTGCTCACAAGGTTGGCAAGACCCGAGAAATCAATCGGTCTCTCCGACTCGGCCTGGGCGCCAGATCCAGTGCCCAAAGTTGTCAGGTTGATAGCTGTTGAGGCTGATCCAGGCGTGCTGCTCGAGACGTCCTTCATTTCCTCATCTCCAGCACCAGGTCCCGAGGAGATGGCGCCGGACAGAGCTGACGCCACATCTTCACCCTCTCCGAGAATGGCTTTGATTTCCGGGGCATCGACAACCTTGGATTTGAAGTCGACCCGCTTGAGGGAAAGGGAACCGGCGAGAACGGCGTAGATGACAAGCGATGAATAACTGCAGAGTTCGTAGCTCGTAAATGTGGATAAACTGTCAAGTAAAAGAGGAGCAGCCAAGTTGTAAGAACGAGTGGTGAGGAGATGAAGACCCTTGTAGGCCTTGAGCCGATTTCTGCGGTCCCAGTCGCCGCCGCTCTCGACCAGTGCATTTGCACGCTCTATCGTATTCTTCACAAATACCCTATCGCCAAAGAACAAGCCCACGCGAATCATGGCCAACACCAAGTCGATCTTTGTGCCCAAGATGCTCGTCTTTTCCAGCACGGCTTCGTAGGTTTGAATCGCTTTGTCCTGTCGCCAGATCAGTATATCAGTATCTGGAATGAATATAGATTGTAGCAAAAAGACTTACCTTATCGCCCACTCGAGCCCAGAACTCTGCACGTTTGCCTTGAGCAGCCAACACCTCGGTGTCGCCGGCAGCCTCAGCAGCCTCCTCCTCTTCCTTCTGATACGACTCGAGCTCCTTTTTATTATCCTCTTTTAAAGTATCATATAGCTTCTCGTCCCAAGGGAGGTTGATCTTTTGCGATAATTTCCGGCCCGGCAGCAGGTTGGATGTGATGACCGGTCGGGCGGCAGCTCCGTTGGCCGACGGCTGTTGTGGCACACCTTCGCCCGAGCTGTTCAAAATTCCTTCGGTGGGGTGGGCGAGATGCCGGTAGAGAGGTGCCATCTTATGTTCTGTGATAGCATTTTGGAGTCTCTTGAGCGAGTTTTGTCGCACGGCAGCAGCACATGATGGGTTCGAGAGGTTGAAGATGTCCTGGGCGAGGGACAGGTCGGGATACTTGGCGAATTGCGGATCGGCCATGATGGCAGATTAGCGATGGCAAATCAGGCAGGGAGAGGATGGAAGTAATGAGCTTCCGGTAGAGCTGGATGCGAAATGGGAGGAAGGGCGGGGTGAGATGCGGTGATGTCTGGAGCTTGATGTTGATGACCGAGCAGGAAGGTACGTAGCTTGGAAGGCTAGCCCGGGTGGTTGTTTTTCCGTTCCGCAAGCTTGCCTGGTACTCGTAGCCTCACTAGCAACTGCGGACAGCCTCTCTTGCCATCACCACCAACTCTCAATTACTTCTAGCAAAGAAATTCAGCATTGCTTTCGATTTCCTGGCTACAACAGTTCGCGATCTCGAGTCTATATTCCGGATGTCTATGGAATTCATGACAGCAATGGACAATTATCTGGCATACTCATCGTTCTCTTCTGGTCTCGAAGGCTTCTCTACCTGAGGCTGTGAGGCTTAGGACGTCGAATGTTTCCAAGCACTACAACTTGCATAGGATTGACTCACTCTGTTCGGCATAATCAATTCAATTTTGATCAATCGATGGCCCCGTACGATGCATCGGGCACTTTCTCACGTTGCCAACTGCATGGCATGCCTCACGCCTGCATGCTTTAATCCTTGGCGACAAGTGCTTTGGAGGACTCCTTGGTTGTGCAGCCAAGATCACAGCGTGCCGGGAACCGAACGAGTAGTAGAATCAAGCTCATGGCATCCAATATTAAAGTCCAAGCCCACGGCCGGTAAGTTCGGTATGGCGTAGCGGAAGCAAGCCACGACCAAGCCACGCGTGCGATATGGAGACAGAGTCAGTCTCTTATGGACCAGGCCATGTAACTGTCTCAATTCAATGTCCCAGTAAATTCGAAAACAAATAGTCAGGTACTTGGTCTCCAACCCGGCATCACACGTGGTTGCAGACAATCCTTAGATTGGGAAATGCTGGAGCTGGATTCACAGAATACAACCGGTGATATAATATGGAGCTCTCGGCCCCTGTCCCTGGTCGTACCGAGTCGTACGAACAACTGACGCGGCGCTGATGATCCACCGTAAAAAAAAAAATAATAAAAAATCTGCTGCATGGAAGGATCCTTTCATCGCGAACTGCTCTGCGATGGCGTCTCGTGCGTGGAGGAGCAGCGGCGGTTGGCTGGCCACTCTGGGGAGTGTTTTTGCGGGCCGAGCCCTAAAAAGCTTAGTTTACATCAAGCAACAATAATCGGCCTGTTTTATTCCTGATTTATGCACGTTTCGTGTTCCGTGTCGAAACCTGGTTGTCTGTCACGCGAGTCAGCCGGAGATCATAGCATGAGTTAATGTATGCATGCGATCGCCAATGGCCGTCGGCGCTTGATTCAGATCGACTGCATACTTAGCAGTCTTAGCTATGGTGGAGCTGTCCCACGTAACCCTTGTCAGCAGCAGCAGCACACAACTGCTCCCTTCTGAGTGAGCACATGCCAGAACACGGACACTCCAGCATAGGATCGACGCATCGTATAGGCCTGCCAAAACGTGGCGTCGACCTGAGATAACTAAGTTCAGGATTAATCAACTGGTGGAGACGGCAATCGAGTCTTACTCCATACGATCCAATCTGACTTGCGCGGTTCTCGGGGTGGCCGCCGCCCTGTATGGGACCTAGCATGAAATGGCCCCAGCCACTGACGACTGGCTTAACCCCAGTCATGCTAGTGGCGTTACAATCGCATGTGCATTTTTTTTTTTTCCCTCTTTTGATAACGGCCGCGTGCCGCTGTCCAAGGACCCTGCTGGGTCTCGCGTGCGGAATACGGAGCACACTGTAGAGTCTGTACGGAGACATAGTGGAGAGAAAGGAATATGTAACAACTACGCCGTAAACAGCAAATCCTGCTTATACTAAGCGGTAATCCTCTTATACTATGTACGGCATAGTAGCATTTAGAATTTCCATCTAAATTTTCTAGCGAGTCGCAGAGATAACGTCCTGTTCACCTCAGGCGCGCTTATAAGAAGCAGCCTCCCCCCACTCCAAGTTTCTCTCTCTTTTTTTTTCTGGCTCGACTGTCGCGCTGTTGCACGCTCGTATTCCTAGTAATACGTCCTGCAGCTGTCCATCCTAGACGGGATTATTATTATACTTACAGAGGTAATAATAATACCCATCTATCTCGCCGACTCTGCTCGCATAGTCGCCGCGCAGATCTACTGCAACATGTCGGACCCAATCGACAGCCCGGCGGCCGAAGTGCAGCCGTACGACGAGAAGAAGAAGGAGGCGTATGGTGGGAACCAGGATGTCGAGGAGGACCTCCCCATTGACGCCCTCCCCAAGTCCCGGTGGGAGCGTTCCTGGCCCGTGATTGCCTGCGGAGCGGGTCTCTTCTCCGACGGATACTTGAACGGGGTGAGCTCCTTCCTTTTATAATATTCACAATCGCGTTGGTTTTCTAACATCCCCCAGGTCATCGGTTTCGTCAACACCATCCTCAGCACCATCTATCCTGACACCTACGACAACTCCCCCGCCAGCCAGAACGTCACGTCCATTGCTTTCGTCGGAACCGTCATTGGCCAGTTGGTTTTTGGTATCACGAGTGACTACTGGTCGCGAAAATGGTCGCTCTTCATCGCCACCATCATCCTCATTGTGTTCGGTGCTCTGTGTGCCGCTTCCTACGGTGCCAATGACAGCCAAGCAGGTCTCTTTGCCGCCCTGACTGCCTACCGTTTCTTCCTGGGTATTGGTCTTGGTGGTGAATACCCAGCTGGCTCCGTGGCCGCCGCCGAGAGCACTGGCGAGCTGCAGTCCGGCCATCGTAACCGCTGGTTCATCTTTTTCACTGATTTCATGATTGATCTCGGCTACGTCGTGTCTGCCATTGTGGCCACCATCGTGGTCATTGCCACTGGTACCGACCATCTGCGTGCCGCATGGCGTATCTGCCTCGGCATTGGTGTCATCCCTCCTCTGAGTTTGCTTTGGCTGCGGTACAAGCTGAACGAGCCTGAGGAGTTTAAGCGGGAGCGCATGCACAAATATCCTTACTTGCTCATCCTCAAGTACGTTCATCTTAAGAAAGAAAATTGGCGAGTTTCAGACTAACCATGTCACAGGTTCTACTGGAAGCGATTATTCGTCGTCAGCTTGATTTGGTTCACATACGACTTCTCCAACTACTCCTTCGGCATCTTCTCGTCCAAGTGGCTTGACATCATCCTTGGCGATAACAGCCCCATGTGGAAGAGCTTTGCATGGAACATTCTGGTCTACTTCTTCTACATCCCCGGATCCGGCTTGGGTGCCTTTTTCAGTGATTGGTATGGCCCCAAGCAGACCCTCGCCTGGGGTGTCTTTTTGCAAGGTGTGGTTGGATTTATCATGACTGGCGCCTATGGGCAACTCGCAACATCTCAATATGTTGCTGCCTTTGTCGTCGTTTTTGGGTGAGTCTTCTCCTCTATCCTAGCTAGAAACGAACTAACGAACATCTGTAGTATCTTCTCCGCTCTTGGTGAGTTTGGCCCTGGCGACAACATCGGTCTTGTCGCGTCCAAGAGCTGTGCCACCGCTATCCGTGGTCAATACTACGGTATTGCCGCCGCCACTGGCAAGATCGGTGCCTTTGTCGGTACCTATGTGCTGCCAATTGCTCAGCGAAACGCTCCCAACGCAGTCCGAGCTGGCCAGTATCCTTTCATCATCTCCAGTACCCTTTGCATTTTCTCCGCTGTTATCTGCTGGGTTTTCGTTCCCCACATTGGACAGGATACTATTGCTCATGAAGACCGCGTTTTCCGTGAATACCTCGATGCGAACGGATACGACACTACGGATATGGGTCAGAGAGACATCGTCGAGTCGGAGTAAACGGATCGCTAGGGAAATGTGTGTCAATATGTTGAATGTGAGACGGAGTAGTGTGTTATGACTGCTGGATGATGTATGCTAGAGACAAGATAGTGATAATATAATGTATTTTAAGAGACCTCTTCCCAACGATGAAAGCGTAGATATATTATGCGGAATATACGGATGGGCCAATCGGAGGCTGCATCAGCTGTCCCACGTGATATCACATGAAGATTTACCACCTGCAGGCTGTACAACTAACGCTGCAATAAATAATACATAATACAAGAATCACTTAAACAAATTAAACAAATTTATAGACTAAGAAATCGACAAAGTGGCAGTCCCGACGGGATATGCCGCGTGCTCCATTCTACCAACAAAAAAGAGTCCGGGGAATTGACGTCCGGAGCCTCGGCTCAAACAGCCCTCGGCGTGTTGCCCGACAGCTTGACTACAACTTCCCTCACGCAACTTCAAGTCAAGCCAACGATCAATTTTTCCATCTAGTTATCTACCGTCTTCAGTCTGTCAGATCGACTGAATTATTATTCGCACACCTACACACCATCAAAGATCGCGCGCATCATGGTCGCTGACGCTTTGGTCTACCACCCCTCGGTGGCTCACTATCTGCGATTCGTCGCAACCACAGGTGCGTGCCATTCTCTCACGCTCTCACCCAATACGATACATAAAATGCTAATAATAATACAGTCGGCCGCGACAAGGTCCTCCGAACAATCCAATACTTCGCGCGCTTCTACTCCTGGTACCTCTTCCGCACCAACAAGCCGCAATCCGCCATCGCGCCCTGGGACCTGCTCAAGAAACACTTTGGCCTGACCCGCAAAATCATTCGCGCCGGCAAATTCGTCGAACACATCAAAGCCGCCTCGGTCGCTTTTGATAGTGGAAGCAAATCGGCAGACCCCATCTTGAAGAACCTGACTGTCGGTCGCCAGCTTGGTTATGCGGGTTATATGACGCTGGACTCGATTACGTTGGTGGATTCGCTAGGCTTCAAAAAGTTGGAGAGCTCGAAGAAGTTGTTGGAGCATGGCAATCGGGCGTGGTTGTCGGGTTTGGCTTGTAGTGTTGTCGCGGGCGTGTATACCTTGTACCGTCTGCAGGAGAGGGAGAAGGCGATTGATAGGAAGGAGGGAGAGGGAGTCGTGGAGGCTAAGAAGATTGAGCGGTGAGTTTTGCTCCTTTCTTTTATATTACAAATGCGATTGGGAATACTAATTGCGTATTAGTGAACGCGTCGCCGCGCGCATCCAACTCGTCTCTGATCTCTGCGATCTGACCATCCCGCTTTCCAACCTGGGCTACGTCAAGCTCGACGACGGTCTTGTCGGTATTGCCGGAACGGTCAGTTCTTTGATTGGAGTGTGGTCTTCCTGGAAGAAGACGGCTTAGGTGGTTGTCGTTGGAAGTTGATAAGTAGATGTGATGTCCTTGTCTTGACTCTTTTTTGTCTGTATGACATTATTGTTATTTTCTATGCGTATATATATCCATTCTTCCTTTTTCATCTGCCTGTTTCTTTTTAAAGTAATGGCTAGTAGATGTATCTTGACTGTTACATCGAGTGAATCCAGTTTACATTAAACACAGTCTTGACCTCTTATTGCTCTCAGAGTTCTCAGATTTGCCGGAATCAAGCATACATTAACTCTTGTATAAATAAATGGGAGGTAATTGTCGGTCACTTGGGATTGCTGCCTCAGGACTCCGTGATTCTTTGACGGGTTGTGCCCGGCACCCATCTCCCTCCCAGGTAAATAAAAACCTGGGTACACTGGGCGCTTGACTTTCAATCTGCATCAAACTATCGAGACTGCAGTGGGAAAGCTAGACTAGAGCCAAAGCCTCTTTACCAAAACCTTTACCAAACCTTTCACCAACCTATCGAGCTATCGAGCTATCGAGCTATCGAGCTATCGAGCTATTGGCAACTGGTAAAT